>JAJQWJ010000004.1:17331231-18581231 GCA_023637945.1 Phaethornis superciliosus | reverse complement strand
ATTCTGATATAACTTTGCCAACCTTTTTCAGAAACACTATGATGAAAAAAAGAAAAAAGCACCTTATGAAACAACTGAGCAGAAGGTTAGCCCTATGAATCATAACAGTTTAGGGAGGGTGGGAGAAGGAGAAAAAAAAAACCAAACTACAAAACTTGGAAAATAAAATGGAGTACAACAAGACGACTAGTGAAAAAGAGTTAAGTGCTTCACATCTTGGTACTTGGCAAATGGAAGAATACAAATCATTGCAAAGGAAAAAACACACTTGGAAATCTCTGGAGGCTGACTTCACATGGCTAATTTACAACCACATGCCGCATCTGTCACTTTTACAAATCAATGAGAGTGCCTACCCTTTAATAGCACAGGGTCACTGGTAAAGGTTGCTAGTGTCGGCCATACAGATGAGACCTTTCAGGATGTCAGAAAAGAACCTTGGTGACGCACATTAACACCCACACGCTCCTTTATGTCACTTCCAATTTACTTTCTCTTAAATTGTCAGCTAGCAGAGCTCACTCTCATATTAATAACTAGAACTTTGCATCCAAGCCAGGAAAAATAAACCCTGCTGATAGCTCCGTGAGGCAGCTGGCTTGCTCTTATGAAAGCCAAAAGGGAAAGATTGATCTCTTACTTCTAAGTAGAGCTTTCTATAGTAAGGAAAGGAAAAAGATGGTATGACTTACAGATGGCCCAAGTATAGTGTATAGAGAAACATTTGTATGTTCTTATTTTCTGTAGATACTGTTCAATAAGAAAGCAATTCAGCTCTCTTACAGTACTGGACTATAAAAGAACACATTGAGGCCAAACATTAAAACAAAGTGTTCCCACAAGCTAGAACAAATTTCTTCAGTCCTGAGGCTGTATTTCTCCATGGTACTGCTAGGTATTTAAACCTCTTTCTTACTCTTTTTCCAGTCTTATTTGAGAAACTTAATAGACTTGAATAACTTTTCTAATTCTGCTGGTAGAAGATGAGTTGCGGGACTTAGTGCTGGAAACATAGTACACAGCAGTGCCACATACATCTCAGCCCAGCTAGCAGGGAGTCCCCCAAAATACAGAGCTAAGTACTTGGGAGAAGTGCTGATGCAGCCAGCCCTGTGAGTGTACTTTGCCAGGGTTACTCCTGCAGGATCACAGCTGTCTGTTGGGGGAAATCACAGAGGCCTTGCAGAGCTCCCTATGGTAATTACAGATTCCTTCTTTGTTGTATCTAATCATGTGAATAAAAGCCCAGATTTTCTTTCCGGATGCCTTACCTAAGGAACATTTATCTAGAATTTTGACTGAATCTGCACATGAGAACCTTACTTTGCCGACAAAACTTGAGCACGTTCATTGGAAAGATTAGAAGAGAATATATGGATCGTCCTGTTTGGATGACTGTTAAATCTTCTCCTTGATAAATTTGTAGGAATCATTACCTGTTTGTAATTATATTAGATGCAGCTGCATCTCTTCAGTCATGTTATTGTCATGATAAAGCATCCTGGCATATTTTTCTTTTGCATAAAAGCCATTTCATACCTCCGATGCTGTCAGCAAGTTTTATCACCTACACAATTATCTTATTTTCCTGGTAACTTATAAAAACATAAAATGCGTAGATCTCAGAATCAATGTTGTGGCATCCTCCCCTTTGATAGAAATTATCACTTCTTCCTAGATTTTATTTTTTTATTCTTAGTACATTGCTATTTCTTGGGTTTTGTGTCTTTCCTATCTTGTAACACCCTTGAAACAACCTTTTGAGAAGCAAGGCTAAAAGCTTTTCTGAAAGTTCAGCTACATGGTATCAGTTAGCTTACCCACATGTACTAGGTGATTTCGTCAGAGAAATCTAATGGCTATACTATCTATGACATCCAGATGCAAGCAATGTTGATTATCTCACAGTGTGTAATACTGACCCCATTGGTTATTAACACTTTTTTTCTCATCCTTTTTGAAAACTAATTTTAACGGACTAAAATTTGACTTTCAAGTATGTCATTTTCTGGATTACCCTTGAAACACTTTTAAAGATTGATGTCACAATTGTCATTTTCCTTTCCTCTAAAAGTTAAGTTAATTATGTCTGCTTCTCAGTAGTCTCAGTCCTGGAATGCAGAATAGACATAACCCAAAAAGCAATCAATTTAGCAACTGGATGCGTGGCAAAAAAGATTGAGTTAGTTTCCATGGATTGAGAGATGACTAAGTACACCTCTACAGAGAAAGCTGTAACATTTATTCAGACTCTTAAGCTTCTAAGTTAACTAGTTCTGTTCACATACCTTTGCTGAGATGGCTGAGTGTTTGAATAGGAAATGATAACTGACCTAGATGTCAGTAATCAAAACTACATGCATTTCACAGCAGCTGATGTACGTCTTGTGGCAGCCAGGTGAAGAGTGTGGGCTGTTTCTGGCAGAAACTCCTCAAAATAAGGATTTTACAGAATTGATTTATAAGTTGCAATGAAAATTTTGCCCCTAAATTTACCTCTGTTAGGCTGGTGTTTACTGGGCTTGTGTAGCCACACTTTTTGGTATGATAGTAGAACACAAAAACACTTGCAGAATTGTTGTTGCTTTTGTATGCAACAAAACACGATGTGACTTCTTCTGCAGTCAAACAAAGCCTTTACTCTGTTGAAGTGATTTTCAAAGTATACAATGTGGTATTAATGAAAAAAATATACAGCTATGAGAGACACTTCTGAAACTATGTTTTGAGGATGAATGCAGGTCTTCAAGCAGTCATCTCTGCTCTCAGGTTCTGGTGTTATATGCCATGTTCACAATGTGGCTTGGCAAACGTAGTCTACAGATGAATGTAGGTAGAGGCTTCCACTGTTTCAAATAGATTTTGGGGCTTCTTTATATTAAAACATCATGTCATTCAACGTTAAAAAATTGGTCCTTCAACAAAACCTTTCTTCAGGGTTTCCAGTGCAGACTGGAACTCTGTACTCTGCTAATCACTGTAATTGAGAGTTCTTGTTTTACTAATGAGTACTTTATTGTGACATCTGTACACTGCACAGGGGATACTGCACTGATGCTAGGTATTTTCATTAATTTTTATTTAAATTATCAGGTGCTTAAGTGACGTATCACCACACAGGTACAAACAGGGTGATAAAGAATAAGACATAAATGCAGTAGTAAAAACACAGTTCCTGTAGTCCTCTGTAAGAAGAGACAAGTATTTTCTCTGTCCATGTTGCTGTTTGGTTTCATTTCATTTCTCACCGATGCTTTCCACAAAGACAGAGTTCACAAACTCTTCAAAGGTTACAGCTGTATACATCTAATTGGCAGCCTTAGTGACCTCTACTCAGCTTTCACTCATTTGTTCCCAGTACACTGTTGTCACTTGCTTAGACCAAGTTGACAGTCTTTATTTTGTCTTACTGGCTGTGGTTAGACAGTAAGAAATCCAAGATAGCCAAGAAAGTCTATAAAAATAGATGACTTACTTGTGGTTAAGAAGTGGAAGCTGTTCTTTTCTTTTCTTTTTTTTTTTTTTTTTTTTTTTTTTTTTTTTTTTTCCCTGGAACTCATAATAATTAAAATATATTTGGAATAAAGCATTTTAAAAATGGTTTATTTCACAGGAAATCAACACATCTGATGAAATCATGCTTAATCACTCCCACAGAGGAAACAAATGCTGGTGTTTGATAGACACAATTAATGTGGTTCAGAGCATAGTGCATAGTAACAGTTTCAGCTCTTGCACTATCTTTTTTGAGGAGATGCTGTTCACAGGAGTGATCATGATATACTACATTTAATCCAGTTAGTTTCTTTAATTGTCAGTAAATGCAAAGCTCTGAAATCATGGACAACAATTGGTGAGACATGCAGAAATGTTTTTCAAAAAACACTAACAAATTTAGTAGTACAGACCACATGTCCCCTTTTTAACAGGTATTTTTCAAAAATACTTATTCTCAGAGAATAAGAATAGTTGTCAGTATAAATCTGTGCAATACTTTTTGCCTTGGCCATAAAAGGTTTTACCAATCTCTTACAAGATAGACCTAGAATGTGCTAGTGTGTATGACATAGCCACAAAACCAGCATCACCATAGTAAATTCAGTTCTGGTACTATACGCTATTTTGAAAACATATTCCAGGGAAATATTGCAAAACAAGATTTTTATTAAGTAGCAAAGTAATACTGTAAATTATTAATTTTCCTTGCAATCATTCATAAAATATTTTGGTAGGTATGAACCACCACTCTATATCAATGAGGAAAAAAAATCAAGAAAAACTCTGTGCATGAACCAAACACATTTTTAAAAACATTTTTACTCCTACAATATTCAATTCTGCTGATGTATGAGACTATTTTAATTCCTGCATTTATTTTTTAGTTTGAAAACTTCCTTTTTTGTAAGTTTATTCATTTCAGTGTCCCTTTCAGGAGTCATAGAATTTTCAGGATTGGAAGGGACCTTTCACATCATCCAGTTCCAACCCCCCTGCCATGGGCAGGGACACCTCCCACTAGATCAGGTTGCTCAGAGCCCTGTCCAGCTTGGCCTTGAACACTTCCAGGGATGGGGCTTCCACCACCTCTCTGGGCAGCCTGTTCCAGTGTCTCACCACCCTCATGGTGAAGAACTTCTTCCTAACATCTAATCTTAATCTAGCGTCCTTTAGTTTGAATCCATTCCCCCTAGTCCTGTCACTACCTGACATCCTACAAAGTCCCTCACCAGCTTTCTTGTAGTCCCCCTTCAGATACTGAAGGCTACAATAAGGTCTCCTCAGAGCCTTCTCCTCTCCAGATTGAATAACCCCAACTCTCTCAGTCTGTCTTCACAGGAGAGATGCTCCAGCCCTCTGATCATCCTCGTGGACCTTGTCTGGACGCACTCCAGCACATCCATGTCCCTCCTGTAACAGGGGCTCCAGAACTGGATGCAGTACTCCAGGTGGGGTCTCACAAGAGCAGAGTAGAGGGGGAGAATCACTTCCCTCGACCTGCTGGCCACACTTCCGTGATGCAGCCAAGGGTACCTGGGCTCATGATCCCTGATTGCTCATGTTGAACTTCTCATCCACCAGCACTTCCAAGTCCTTTTCCTCAGGGTTGCTCTCAAACCAGTCACTGCTCAGCCTATATCAGTGCTTGGGACTGCCCTGACCCAGATGAAGGACCTTGACCTTGGTGTTGTTGGACTTCATGAGGCTGGCATGGTCCCACCTCTCCAGGCTGTTAAGGTCCCTCTGGATGGCATCCCTTCCCTCCAGTGTGTCAGCTGCACCACACAGGTTGGGGTCATCAGGGAACTTGCTGAGGGTGCACTCAGTGCCACCCTCCATGTCACCAACAAAGATGTTAAACAGGACCAGTCCCAATGCTGATCCTTGAGGAACTCCACTTGTCACTGGCACTGCTTGGACAAGGACCAATTGACAGCCACTCTTTGGGTGCAGCCATCAAGCCAGTTCTTAATCCACTGAGTGGTCCATCCATCAAACCCATGTTTTACCAGCTTGGAGACCAGGATATGCGGAATACCTGGGTCAACTGCTTAGAAGGCAGCTAACTACTATACACCACAAGTTCTTTTGTATCATGTAAATAGCACTGTGTATTATGAAAGATAAGCTTTAATGTATTCATGATTTCCTGGACCTAGAAGTAACTGGTACTAACTGGAAGTAGTGACTGTGCTGTTACTACAATGCTCACAAAGAACCCTCTGGGTAAATTCATACTAAATATTTTAGTAATACTACACAGAACCCAGACCTTTCTTTTTTTCCCCAATATAATTTTTGTCATGTGTTCTTCAAGTCAGATGTACAACAGAGGTTTTCATACAAACCAGAGCAATAGGCTTTTTTAATTCTGTGAGGTAGAAAATATGAAAAGAAATTTTGACCTCTGGTATTATTTGTTTTCCTTCCTGAAGAAGAAAAGGGGAGTAAAGAGTATTACGAAAGCAACTGCTCTGAATTGATCAGAACTTAAGCATAAAAGCAAAAGAATAAGAGTAAAATAAATAAATATAGTGGGGAAGAAATGAAAATGCTTACAGGAATCCTGTGTCTTTTTAGTGAGATAATATTCCTTTGAAAGTCCAGTGAATATTTTCTGATAGTCATTAATACTATATCTTCATTAACATAATAATTATTTATTGTGTTAGTCATAAGACATTAAAACAAAACAAACATCTATGAAAATTATTGCTATCCTAAGTCAAAGCATTTACAGGACAAAAGATGCAAAGTAGTAGTCACTGAATTTACTGAAATGGCTAAAACACAGCAGTCACCCTTAGGGAGCTACTACATCTGCTGTGTGAAGACATAAGATCTTAATAGTGTGGAATAAAGCCTTGAGAACAAGGATGTAAAATTCTATGATCAGAAAAAGAAATATCAGGGCAAAACCCATGATAATTTACCATAGAGAAGATAGGAAAGAAGAAAAACCAAGATTAAATGACAATAAGGAACCTATTTCTGGAAGATATGATCAGAAATTATTAACTCCAGTTTTGTTTAGGAGAAGTTTAGAAATGGCTAATAAGTATAAGGTCGGTATTGTGAAAGCACATGATGTGGATTTAAACCACACTTATTATCAGAATGATTCAAATAATTGATGGTGGGAGGCAGAAAGAAGCAAGGCAGAGGGAAACAGGATCATGTTCTTTCATTTTCTTAAAGGATGAAGTGATCCTAATAAGTAATCTCCCTTGATTTGTGTTGAGTAGTAAGGATACTTTCTTCTCCTAGCACTGAAGTGTGTCTTACAGTTTAAATCCTATTACTGTCTACCAGAATAAACAAGAAGTTTAACTTGATTTGGGATGCTCCACTTATTTAGGGCTGGATTTGTTACTACATTTATCAATAGTTCTAGCATTTTTTCAGAGACCATAAGATAAAGTGTAAGCACCTGTTGGTCTTTCTCGAGTATTAAAGTACTACTTTGAATATTTTTAAAGGCCTGTTTCTAAAAATTTTGTTCTTTAGATTTGTGACTTTTGGAAAATGGGAAATAGTGAGCATAACATAACAAATAATCTTGAACAGATGTTTAAAATTAAATATTATATTTGCAGGACTTCCTCTAAAGTAGAGAATAAAAACTCATGAGCACCTCAGACATATGCTGCCTCTGTCATCAGGTGACATAGTGATTGTGGTTTTGTTTCAAAGAGAATGTTCTGAAGTAGCTGTGTAAGACAATTTACAAGTCCTATTGAGCAAAGTGCTGGAGTCTTTTTCAAGAATAGAATATTTTTTAATAGGGGAGGCAGACAACACTGGGCACCAATCTTTAAGCATCCTGTGTACACTACCTGTGCTGCGACTAAATTAACCCCTGAGGAAGCTGAAATATTCTCATTTTGACATGTCTGGGGAGGCTGAATGGCTATTTCTTCTACTTAAGGTGGGTAATGTTATAACTCATCACCAAATAGCATTTTTAATATGACTGATGCTGCTAATTAGGTCCTGTAGCAATATACTTTTCTTCCTATTTATGGACCACTTCTGGACATGACCAACTCTCTTGCAAGTTTCATGGTTGTTTTTTTAAACAACATCAAGCACTCTAGGGAAGAGAAAACTGGTACTTTATTCCAGAGGGCTGAATGTGGTTCAGGGGAAGGGAGCAGCCTCCCACCTGCACAACTCTGTGGAGGTAACATGGTCATGATCCTGCATACTTCCACCTTACTCAGCGGCTTCTGCCTTTCTTTTCAGTGCCACTGCTTCCACCCTTTTCCCCTCCATGGGATGAGACCTTCAGGACCAGAACATCCATAAAGCAAGTAGATGGCTAAAAAAAACCCCAAACCTGCTAACTACTCTAAAATATGCTATTTCCTCCTAATAGCACCACATTTCTGGAAAGCAGTACTCCAAAACTCATTTAGGTGCCAGTCTCCATCGATTTTCTTAATACATATATAATGCCAGTGAACTTCTTTGCTCATTAGGACCCATTAGCTAGTTTATGGCATGATATCATAATCATTAGAGAGTTACTCAGTGATAATTGAACATTTAAGACTTCTGAAATTTATATGGAGTAAATTTGTCTAACATATGAGGAATCTATTGATAATTTTCGTCATTCATTATTTTCATAGTCCATCTTGTAATTTAATCTCATTCTCTGTTATGGTACAAATGCTGCATCATACCTATTTGCTTTTGCAAAGAATTTTTTTGTGACTTGGAAAGAGGAGGGGTTGTATTACATTTTTGTTAGAGAGTTTAAGATGGCTAATTTTCTCAAAATTTTTCAAGCTTAAAGTCATCAGCTGGCATGTGGAAAAGTCTGCTGAAAACACTGGTTTCTTTTCTGATCTGAACTTAAGAGGATGTACAGCCTTTCTCCCATATTATTCTTATAGACCACCATGCATAGATAACATAATGCACACAAAAGTGTTGTTCTTTTTTGGGGAAGCTGCAGCTTAACATGATTAGATTAAATTTAGCACTGAATGCAACGGTGCTTAAAGATTGCTTTAGCTTTTACTAGCATCATAGCACATTTTCTCATGCAAGATGACAGTATAGGTGGAGAGAAACAAGTTTTAATACATTATTAGGAGTGCAGGATATGTGCTTTAGGATACTTTATTTGGGTATTGATACCTTATTAGCATTGCAGTGCCTGTGTACTTAAAACTGTAGAGTCATCCCAGTATAGAAAGAGAAGTCCATGATATGTGATGTGATTCCATGAAGTCATCCCTTACCAATGTTTACATCAGTGGGCTTATTTTGGTAGAAAAAAGTAATCTTCACAGCAGTCCTTGCAGAAAGTTGTTACAGCATGGTTATGCTGTTTATAGAATTTTTTATTTGCACATACTTTCTTTCACACTGCATTTCGCCTGGAAACTGCTTTTCCAGGCCTAAATTTTATTCAGGCACAACTGGGTTTTCATTTTACTTTTCTGTCATCTCTAGTCATATGGCTTAATTTCATATTATCTTTTTTTTTTTTACATTTTATGTAATAGCACAGGGAAAAAAAAATGCTTTTTTACAGAGATCTTCCTTTGGAAGAGGAGGTGGCTGGCACTCTAAATTGGCTACAGCAATTTACAAGTAAAATTGGCAAAAACAGAAGAGATAGGAATTGTATCTCCTTAGTGAATAGCACCTATGATCTTCAATATACCACAGAAATTCAGACATCTGTTCTGTTAAACTTCTGATTGCTTGAAAATTGTCCTTACACACAAAAACCCCTGTGACTAGAGTATGTGGGTATCTTTAATGCTACAGCTGTCAGCTCTAGTTAGATATAATAGAGACTGACTGTGATGTGCTTCAGAGAACCTTAAATGAGGAACTCAGTGCTGTCTCAAAAAATAGAAATTGCAAGTATCTCTACTATAATATTCCAGTAGATATAATTAAGCCTCATCAGGTAATTCTATCACCTGTGCCAAATCCCATTTTACAAAACTGCATGCGTAATGTATCTAAATCTCTTATTTTTTTTCAATGTTTGGAATCTTTTCAGGTCCTTTCCTCAGAAAAACAGTAAAAGGTTTGGACCAGGATTTTCAAAACTGACTTTAACTGTCAGTTTTTCATGTCCTCAAAATAGGTCCCATTTTCAGCTCATTACTACTGAGGATATCCTGAACAATGGGGTGATTTTTGAGAAGAGGCTTTAGACAGTCTTGAGATCATATTTGCTTTCAACCTCAAGTTGTTGCTTTTATCTCTGATTTCCCTCTTTTAAAAAAAACCCATCATGTTCTGATTTTCCTTAAACATCATTCGTCAGACATAGTCTAAGGTTGATCATAATACTTCATTGTCTCATTTCTGGTGTTTCATTGACTGTTGTTTCCATACCTCTGAATGACACCACTTTTCTATTTTTGCAAAGAGTTTTTGCTGCTGTGGGTTAACTTCATTCAATGGCTTAGATGATCATGTAAATGTTTCACCTGTTTTTTATTTTGTGTAATTTTTATGTCTCAAGAAAGAGATTTTTACTTAATCACTGTCCTTGAATATTATAATTACACATTCTGAAATACTTCAGTTAAAACATGGAGGGCTTAATGGAATGGTTAAATTTTCTTGGCATTTTTAATGGTTCTTAAATCCACATTGACATCCTGTATTCCATCTTCCATCCTCCAGCCTTTAAGGAAGTGCTATATGATATGTGCACATACCAAGCTACTGCTTCTTACATAACGGAAGATAATAGGTAGTTTTATCCAGTCTACCAGTTACTTTTCATTTTGGGATTTACTTAGAGCCTTGAAGAATAGTGTGGGTATTTCTAAATTGATAAATCTGCCCTCCTACTCCTTACTTCATTTTGCTGGATAGTCTTTACATCTGGCTCTATTATGTAGTAATAAGATATGTAATGACTAAATCCTCTTCAAGACCTGAAAGAAGGCTTTTTCTTTAAAGATAGATCTTTGTACGTATGCATTTTCTTGGTCTTTCCTTCACACATCCTGCAAGATTTTGGATGAACTCTTATTACCCTTAACTGGATACCCCAGATTAAACTTAAAACCCCTAATGTTTGCATTCCATGTTTTACAGTTTTCTAACATGCTGTAAAGTTTTCTAACTTAAATCTTGACAGAGTTAATAATTATCTTCCTATTTTTGCATTAATCTAAAACCTTTATAAAGTGTAATGGTGTTCGGTAGTCTGAATTACATAATGATGATAATTTTTTTTAAAAAAAATGGGTTAGAAATTAAAAAAACAAGAATCACAAAGCTATAGTAGGATGAATTATATTTTGTTTTTATAAAATAGCAAACTCAAATGTTATAAGCGAGCATCTTCAAGTAGGAAAATGAATTTTTTTTAAGGTTGTCTTATTAATTCAATATAAAGTAGAGCTACACAAATTCTTATGTCAATAGTTTAAAAATTAACAGCATGGTCAAAAGATCTTGGATATGTCTTTATGCTTCCCAGAAAAGAATGAGCTGGTCAAAATAAAGGGGTCAACTTTTCCTAAGAGTTTGGTATGTTTACAATGTAGACTGCATAAATAATAGAAATGGCTGAAAATAAAATTTAACTGTGAAGTGTCTCAAGGGTGTCAGAACAATATCACCTGGTTTAAACCTGATGTCAGACCTGTAATTTTCTATGGGATATAAACTGAACCTTGATCTTTGGCAAAATTGTGTTGAGACATGAGTACTTTTTATTCGGCACTGTCAATAAACACATCACATTAATAAAGAATGCTAAATGCAAAGCAAAGGGATTCTCAATTTTTAGATCCTTGGAATTGTTTTTGAAACTTCTTATGTGTGAAACTTTTCTTTACCAAAAAATAAAATTATAATGTAATAAACATCCTAAATGTCATACAAATCTTTTTTAATAAAACCAAATTATTTTAAAGGACTTTTAAATGATTGCTTTATCACATTTGGTGATATCACATATCCCAAGAAAGTCAATAGATGACTCCTAAACTGGTTGCATTAATATTAGAAACAACCTTTCTGGTTTTCCATCCAGTAACATCCAATATTGGATGTCCATTTGGATATTAAATGTCCATTCGGACATTAAATGTCCATTCAGATGTCATTCAATAAAAAAATATTGTACTTTCACTGCCTAGAAAGTTCATGTGGATATATGGAATCTGAAATTGTAGAAACATTTATAAGCTATGGAGGCGTGGGCGGGAATGTATGTCCTTAAGAAATCTTTCGTCCATTAGAATTTTTTCAGGAATTCATTCTGTGCACTCACTTTTTAATTTTTTTTTTTTTTTAAGCACAAATAATTAATGGCAAATATTTTAAAGAAAACGTTAAGACCTAAAATAAAAAATAAAAGTTACTACTGAGGAACAAATTACAAATGTAAATCTAAGAATCACATTCATTCAGTCAAGAGTATTAAATCATCTGTCCAAATTGATGTTCCAAGGAAAATAGTGAAAAAACCTCTACTTTTTATGTCAAACAAATAATGTATCTTATGAACCAGTTACAAGTAAATAACTACTTGCAGAAATTATGTATAAATAACACAGGAAAACTTATACTATACTTTTTAATAAATATAACAAAAATAATTCTAAAGTTTTTGTTGAAAAAAAAATCTTGTCTTTGTAAAAAAAATATTTTTCAATTTTCCATGAATGCCAAGCAATAACATCATTTGCCATGCTTTGCATTAAAATATTAAAGTGAGTTCTGCTACAAGACCATAAATCATCCCTTATTTATCTGAAAGAATATGCAGGCTTATGAACTTTAATGATCTTTTTCATGAAATTGGCTGAATTTCAAATTTAAAGCCACACACAAATCTATATTTCTTTTTATTTTGGTTCATACTCTAAGAACATTCATTTTATAATAGGTAGAAAATGCTCTATGCTGCATCATTCCCTTGTAAATACATCATTTAGAAGCAAGAGGAAAAATTAGGGTTTAATCTGTAGAAGATTACCCAACCCTTTTGAAGTGAGGGGAAAACTCTCTGGAAATTGTGTGTGCTTGTGACAAGATGTGGATACCTTGACACAGTTCAATTTTGTTGTACTTTGTATTTGATCTGAACAACACTCATTTTAAAACAGTGTATTACACTGTTACATAAAAGCACAATCTTGCCACATTACTTTCACAAAAAAATATAGCAGATGCATATAGCATCTTTTGCCTCCTTAGTATTCAATGACCAAGGAGCAAAGCTATAAATATAAAAAATGTAAGCATAAATAATTTCTCCTGAGCTTCAGCATTTAGACATGATGATCTCTTCATTGGGACTACAGGTGATATGCAATAATTTCTTTAGCTTGATCTTTTGTTTGGTTTGTTGGACAATTTGAAGGAGGGGGTTAATATTTTTTTTTTTTTTTTTCCCAGAGAGATATTATTCTTGTGGTAGATAAGCATTAGAAATAGAAACAAAATCCACATAAAATGTCTCAGTTTCACTGAAATTGTCACACAATTGCTTTTATTATTCTAACTAGCCTGGAGAAGTGAAGTTCTATTTGTTAATGAGACCAGCACAACTCATCCCACTATATTAGCTCTAAACTACTAAATTAAGTATTTTCACATTTCCCCTTCGTGCTTTTTCAAATATAGTTTTTCTCATGGCCATAAACTCTAGTGTGGAATCGATGTTGTACTTGGACATAAAAATTAATGAGAAGGCTTGTCTGTAATTCCACACAGTAAGGAAGAACAGTTGAAGAGGTAGGGAGGATGTGAGGTACTTCTCCCATTCATGTTTGAGTATAGCTCTCATTCCTGTCACCACACTAACTTGTTATTAAAATGCTTCCTCAACTAACTTTTAGAAGACTTCATTCATGTATTTCTAAACATGGGGAAAAAATGCATAGTTGCTAGAGTTGGTGAAGACAATGTGACAAAACTATCTTAAAAACAATGTCACAACCTTAACCCAATATTTTAGCAAAGAACAAGGAAATGCAGAGAGGCGTTATGATTTCTAGTTGGCAGGCTAACTTAGAATTTATCATTAATTCATGAGCTCTTGAACTTCAGCAACATTCTCTGTGCAAGACGTAAAACTGCTTCCTCTAATCAGAGAATGCTTAGGAACAAAAAGATTTCCAGTGTAAGACTTTTGATTTAGTACACAAGAAATTTTTATTACTGCCTCATCTCAGTTTTTCCCCACAGGTCACCACTTACATTTTGTTTCTTTACACAAATAAAGGAGCATGAACACTTCAGGGATACATTCTGGCTTTCAAAGTCAGAAAACCAAAGGAGCTCTCTTACAGTTGTACAGGCTGTGCTTACATACCTAAAGGAAAACACAGGATAACCTGCAGAAGCGTACTGTTGCTGGAAGGGGAGAGTAAGAGAACCAAGCAAGGAGATAGCATGTGCATCTTAGGATAAGGCTAAGCACTCACTGAAAGGGGTCAGGAAGCCCAGCATGGACAGCAGTGAGTATGCACTCCGAGTGAAGGAAGACCATGGCGGGTCCAGGTTTCTTCAGTGAATTTGTGTGAGAAAGAAATTTACAATGGGGCTTTGAAGGGTCATTAGGCCTGAATCAGATTGTCCAGACAGTATGAAATCACACTACATTTGTGGCTATCTCTACCATAAATTACAGAGATTCTCTTGGAGTATCACATTACTGAGGAAAACAACATCTTCCCTGTGACCTAACCCACCATATTAATTCTCAACTTGTCTAATAGGAATGCACAGTTGATATTCTTTTGCTGGAAGAGGAGACCACTGTGATAAAGAGAGACGAGCTGCAAACTTGTGGATAGTTTTATTGGTTTTTAAATCCCTTTCACACAGTGCATGTAGGCAACAACTTGCTTGCAAACAGCAGCTGTGACAATAATATCATTATTAAAACACAAAAGGTTGTACTCTGCACTGTCTGTTTGCATAAGCCTGAAATGCCCTATCTCTGGAATTTCAGTAACTAGTCACAGCTGAGTCCAGCTGCCATGAAATGCCCAGCAGTTTCACCACCAAGACCAGTGAAGCAGTCTTGCATCCTAAAAATGATTTTTCTTAACTACCTTCAGATAACTGCTTTGTTTTTGAACAGGCTTCTAATTATGACCCAATTTAATGCAAGAAAAAAAAAGAAAAAATTACTTTCTATGCACATTAAAAGGGGAAATATTGCTATCTATTTGTACATGAAACTTCACAAGATGCTGCGAAACAGAATAGGCTACATTAAATAGGTAAAACATTAATCATGATAAAGAGATAATGCTACATTAGGATGGATAGTAAAGACCAATAGTACACCTCCAAAAATATCCACTATAACCTAAGTGTTTCCAGAAGACTGGACATGACCTACAAATTCATCTTATTTCTAATGAAGGCTTATTGTTTACATTTAATGAAGAAGATTGATTGAGCAATATAGGCTATATTATTTCAGTTGCCCAAAGTCAAAGGTGCAGACTTTGAAAATGGTCACAAAGGCAGATAAAAGTATAATTCACAAGAACACAGAGGAATTGTATTTCCTCTTTAGAGACTCCCTTGTTGAATCATGTAGAAACTATTGATTATATTTCAAAGGTGGTTTTTTTCTAAACACATACCAGTGACTTCATCTGTCTAGAGCTGTCTGAACTTCAAATAGGTCTAGGAAATACAGGAGATAAAAGGAATTTATGAGAAATAAATTATGTCACAAAAATGGCAGAATTTTTTCCCCAAAGGAAGGGTCTTTTAATAGGAAGGGTGATTTTTCCTTGCTTGTTGATAATCAGAAAGCTGAGACATATACAAATCTATCTTAATAAATAATTTAAAAGACAGTTTTAAAATAATGATTTTCAGACTATGCATAAGAATATGTCAGTTCCTTCCTATTGCGATAAAAAATATGATTTATTTTTTAATTTCAATATCTACTGTTAGGGTTTACTATGTTAGATTTTTTCTATCCTGAATACCGTCCTATATCCAAAAGCTTGACATGCACCTCCCTTACTCTGTCTGATGACATTCAGTAAAAGACATAAAGAAACTTGAAGACGTATGGACTCTTTGTGTAGAGTTAATTGCTTGTAGTTACAGAAAACTTCAATAGTTGTTCATATGGAGCCAACAGCTTGTAGGCAGGGAGGATATATTTGGCAGCTGTGTATCCAAGTTCTTATTTTAAGGCAGGCAAACCAGTGATGAGTAAAACACTGTCCCAGGTGTCAGCCTTCTCACTGGGCCCCTGGGAAAGCAAAGAGATATAAGCAGCTTCAGTTGTCTTTTCTATGAAGTCTGATGCTTGTGCTTGACTTTGCTCCTGAGGGAGGTGGGTATGATGAGCTCAACTATGGGGCCATTGTGTGGCAAGGGGAGCTGGATGATTGCAACCCTTCCCATGGACACAAGTTTATGTCTGCGGTCTTCTAGCAGAAAAGCAGCTGCTTCTAGACCTCAACAAAGAGCTGGCAAAAGAAAAATATTAAGATCTCAGTATGTGAAATGGCAATAAATTTGCTAAGTCTTTAACCTCACTAACAAAGTTAAGAAGTTTCAGTTAATTAAAGAGTGAAGTAGTTGACACTGAAAAGACCATAATATTCAAATTACACACAATTAAACAAAAAAGTTTATTTTGTAGTGAGAAGGAATTTATTTAAAAATGCACTAATGGGGATGTAAAAACTTCCTCTTTCAGCGTCATGTATGAACAATACATTTCCTGAGACTACTGTAAGGAAGAGAAACTATAAGAATGCATCCTAGCTTTATTATTTTTTATGGTATTAAAATTCTATTCTGGAGGATATTTGTACCAGGGAGAAGTTTCTTCAACACTATAGACAGCTCTCTGGTTTGGTGGTGGTACTGGAGAAGGGGATGAACCACACGGCCCATGACATAAAGGAGAAAGAGTTCTTGCTCAGTGCAGGTGGGGTTCTCCAGGGATTTTCCACCTGCCAAACACTCACTTCATTTCCTGTTCAGTCCGCTAGATGTTCTGCCTGAATAAGCTGAACTTCTGGCAGAGTCTGTATGAGAAAACTATGACATTCTCCTGGGCTTGTGCCGACTCAGTGTTTCTGTGTCCATAGTTCTCCTGCTTATTTGACACGGTTGACTTATGATGTTGTGGTCGTGGCTTGTTTGTCCAGCCAGGCTATTCATTCTGGCAGATTTGCTTTCAAGTGCCATCTACTTCTGTGAGGGTATCTTTAGATCTGATTTTAGTGAAGCAGGTGGGGAGGGAAACTGACAGGTAAAATTGCCATGTTATTGAAAAAAAACAGACTGTATGCTCTGTGAGAGGCAGTACTTCACATGCCTTCTCACTGACAGGACTAAAATGCAACATTTTTTCTTTGCCTTTGTCAGTCTGGTTCAGCTGTTTTTCAATTTTGTTGAAATAAAATAAAATAAATAAAATAAAATGGAAAATGTGTCAGTTTCACCTCCTAGTACAATGAACAAGTAATCTACTAAACCACTAAAGAAGATGCAAATGAGTAGACAACGTTTATATTTGTCTAAAATCTACCAGCTCTTATCAGACTATTTGAGGAGAAATGTAAAGGATGAAAAAGTCTCATAATTCACCTATGTGAGAAAAAGAGGAACCTTTATAGCATCACACAAGTGGAAGTAATGAGCCCAGGATGCCTTCTGGCACCACAGAGATACTGAGGTGTGTGCTGCATCTCAGTGAAGCATATGAGAATAATGTCACACAGCACAAGCTTGTCCCACAAACCCAAAATTGCTAAAAGAGTCTACCTTAACTCTGGCAAAACAGCAAGATAGGAGGTCAGACTCTTGAAGGAGACCTGTGTGAGCCTGTCTTTGGTGTGTGCTGCTCTAAGTAGCATAAACTTTGGGCTTGCACTTTTGATTCCCTAACTTGGATATTTCAGATTATTTAATTTGACATTCTGCTGGAAATCCTTTAAAAACAGTGGAACTCTGGCCTTCAGACTGTTCCATGAAAAAATTTGTATTTTTATTCCTTTTTTTTTTTCAACTAGCCTTGTCCTCAAAGACCAGACTTGTCCCCAGGTTGCAGACAAATTACTTTGTAAGTTAAAAGATCTGTTACTTCCTAAAAGAGAATCTACTATTTTTCATTATATGCAGATAATGCTGGATGTAAGAAATTGTGAGCCTGTTATAATAACAGACATTCTTCCATTTTCTTCATTGAAACTTCAAGGACTACATTTTGATTCTTTCTTCATGTTTTTATATCAGAGGTTGGCATGTTATTGTTATGGAACTAGGAAAGCTCTAGTCAGATCAAAAGAGGTGGCAAATAAGTATATTAAGTGCATAAAATCCTTCCCTTCAACATATATATGTTTTATATGCAACGCATCAGTGAAGTATACACAGCTTACACAGGTTCTTTCTACCCTGCTTCTATATCTCCCCTCTTAGCATTAAATAAAATAGAATAGAATAAAATAATAATAAAAAATTTTTATACTTTTCTCAAGAAATGCACTTCTGATATCTATCTTATCATATCAGTCTGACACTTTATCCTTTTAAAACCTGACATGTCATTAAATTGATATGTAAAGATTTTTAAAGCTTCACAAACCAGCATAATTTATATGTTTCTTAATGGTACAAGGTGAAAATAGCTTTTTAAAAATATGACACTTTTTTCATGTGTTTTAAAATTTGTACCTTCGAGAGGTGCAATGTGTATTATTTTAATCTGTCATAGCGTCTGCGCACTTATTAGGTGTTAGAAATGTATAGATATTGTAACTGAAAATTAATCATTTATCCTCCTACTCGAAGGATATGTTTATTTTGAAACAAGAAATACACTGGACTTCATTCATGATGTATTTATATGGAACAAATTATGAATATTGTGAATTTTTTCACCTCCATAATAATGCTGACTGTTACACTTGTAATTTAATTAGTTCTTGATTTGCTTCTAAAAATGTTATTCATTAAGTAAAACTTAATATTCCGTAAAAATACAAACCAAAACAAAATGGTGTTAAGGAGTATTATAAATCAACTTAAAAACCCATAGCTATGTTTTTTTACTGGAAAGTAGCAGAGGTTATAAAATGTAACCTTCTGCTACCTTTCTTTCTCTTCAGGAAACTGCATGAGAAATAGATACAGCTTTGGACTACACTTGAAAGCCTTTGAGTTAGTGTGCTGTTTGGTAAGATGTTGGAAATGGCAGAAATCATAATTTCCAGCAGATGTAACTGGACCACATTATGTCATTGTAGTATCAATTTAAGAATGAATAAGTGTAACACAGTGGCAAACTGCTAGTGAAGAATTAGGGATACAAGAAACTCTTACTCAGGATGGATAGAACTACTCATGTTGATGTAAATCAAAACATCAGAATCCAACCACAAAATGGAACTAGCTCTATTTTTTTTTGTTGTATTTTTTTTTTCCCCTTCCAGGAACAAATAAGATATTGAGACTTTTTTGAAAATTCTGGCATCATATAGTAGCTGTAACTCTCAAGGGATGTAATTTTGTTTCAATGATGCCTTCCAAACCTCTCCAGGGGCATTTCCTCATACAAGTGCATTGTAATAAACATATCAATAAGCCACTAAGCTTTGATTGCCTAAACAATTGCAGCAGCCAGGAACCTCTTGGAAACAATTTTTTTCACTAACATCACAATAGGAATGTTCCAAAATCTAAAACTGCATTGATACAGCATTAGGGAATGTGAGAGGCAGAAATTTCCCCGACTTTGTCTTACTATCTTTCACAGTATTTACCGGAGTGATTTTTCACTGTACAGCCTTCTGCATACAGCTAGGTTACATTCACAGACTTGTCCCAGGTGAGTGAAAACACACAAAGGTCATAAAATGCCTATTGTCCCATAAATGGGAATACAATATGTACGATCTTCTCTTCAATCACAGTGACAAAATGTATAGTCCCTTGGTGATAATCAATATTACTGTGATGGCAACTGTTATGCAGTATTATTTTTGTCACTTCTGGGTTTTTTTTGAGGATGGGGCAGAAATAGTGTGATTAGTATCCTGGCTAACTGCTTTTTTGTGCTTGTGTTCATAAGTGAGTGAGTGTCTTATAAATTCACTGAGATAGAGCTAATTTAGAGAAATTAATTTTGCCTTTATTTGCCTTTCTGAAAGTCTTTTAGTGTATGCTGTATAGTTGTGGGTTTTGTTTGGTTGGTTGGTTTGTTTTCTTTTAAATAAAGTTCACAAATACTGTATTAGTAATAAAGGTGTCTGAGTCAGAGTTTAGTCTTTTGTTGCCCACTCATTTTTTGAAAGGTTGGTGTTTGAGCCATCACAGCGGGTCACACTGGTAAATTTGAAATTCAGAAGAATCTAGAACTTGATTTCATTTTTAAGTCGGAAGCTGTCTACAGACAGGAGAGCTCAGGTATTCACAGCAGTAGGATGCTAAGAAGATTGTTTGCTAGAAAGGCTTCTATAGATTGCTGTACCTGGATTTTTTCCAAAGCATATGGCTTTATTCACAGGCATAATGAGCTGCAGTAATCATCCATGAAACTTAGGAATGTGTGAATCTCCATGAGCAGTTGCTGTAGGAACAACTGGATCATAGGTGAAAGAGAATGGATTTGGTGTTGCGAGCTTAGTAAGGCAGTACCTGAAAAGAATTAGCAGTCTAACACCAGGTGATGTTGATAGCTGGGGAAGTTACATATAAGGGGACTGTTTTTTCACTCCATGATTTTTCACTCCAAGATTCATATTTGTCCATTGGAGAGGTTTTTTGTATAGATAGACATGTTACTGATCACACATATTGGAGAGAGACATTAAAAATTATTTTGTCCTCCAAGAACTGCCTCATCTTTTGTTCTCCAGTTGTGTAATCATTAAAAGCAGTCCTAAAATCTCTGAATTTGAGATACTACTTAAGTATAGTCTTTGACTGAAGAGGGGATCAGAAAAGAGAAATGTTTGTAAAAACCACATCCAGTGAAGGATTTTCCTCTGGGGACGTTTCAAGTCGTTGTGTGTTATATGTGTCTGTCCGGTCGATTATAGGCATTTGCTCAGTTGCTTCTCTCTGAATTTGTCAGGTTTCTAATGTAATATATAAATCTGTTCCTGCTTGACTCCCACAGCTGGTTTTGATCATGCTCCTATAAAAAGGAAGTTTCAATTAGCCATGATCCAAACCTATTATGGAGGTATATTTTTACGACTGCTCAACGAATAGCACTCTTTGTTCGTATGCATGCGTGTGACTGAAATGCAATGCTGCCAGAACTGTGAGTCATCACCACAAGCATCATACTTGGTTGCAGAGGTCAGGCTCTGCCAAAACTGGAGGAATTAGCTAGCCAGATTGAATTAGCAGTCGAAACATATTAATTTATGCTACATAAATGTTATTGTGGCCCTGTGGGCAAGTACTTAGGTCATATGCTTTATGAACTTTTTGCACCAAGAGAGCTTCCCAGCCATAAATCTGCTATGAAGTGTGCCTTAGCAAAGTGTTCATGGCTCTGCTCTGTGCTCCCCCCAACCCACACTGATTCCATCTCTTGGCACAGCGATGGCTCACAATTCTGCATGTGCTATGGGATTTCCTGAAAAAGGAGTGGATCAGTGTGGCAAAAGCAGAGTCAAAGCTGGGTGTAGTAGAGAAGTCAAGACCTGGCCGCCTGTGATGCTTGTGGGCAGCTGCAGGGCTGTTGCTCTGGGCATCTGGCAACAGGCAGGGCTGCTTGAGTCAGTGCAGCTGTGCGGTAAATGGAAACCTTGGTATCTCAAACACACATACAGCCCAGTCCTTGACAAAGCTGTTTCTCTTCTGGGGGAGAAGAGGAATTAGATACACTTTTGGCCAGCTTATTTCAGAGTGAAAAAAAAAAGTAGAAGTAAGTGCTTTCTGGCTGCAAACCGTGGTAACTGAGGAGACATGCCAAGAAAGAATTATGCATAAATGATAGTGTTTAAACGTGTTTTTATGTGTTTGGATGTGTCTCTGCCAAAAATCTGACAGGGCCTCATTGTTGGAGCTTTTTCATCACAAAGGCATGCATTGCACCCAGCAAACATTTCATAAATAATGAAATAATTAGGGGGCTTTGCTGTTGTCAGCTGGTGTCAACAGCTGCACATAACACACTCCACTTTCCATCAAGCCAGGTAAACTCTACAGCAGTGTGAGAAGGGAGGTAATGTCTGCCTCCAGAGAGGAATGGCTTTTTTAAACAAACATATTTCACTCAGAGCTGTAATTCCGTTTGATTTGGGTAGTGCTTGCCTTTGCACAAAGGGTTATTTGTTTTACTAGTGTTCATTTTGGTTCATCTCAGCTAGTACACCCACTGCCTTGCACTACTGCCACTGTGACGCTGAATCACGCTGAACATACATCTTCCCCCACAGAATGTCACAACACATGCCCCCTTTTGTTTTTAAACACAATACAGCTAGCATCCTTATGAGGTATCTCCAGTACTGCTACTCTCAAGGACACAACAACCCCTTTTCAGACTCTAGACTGCAGCTCACTTTTACGCATATTCCCTGGCCTCTGGGCTTGTTAGTTTAGGAATATTGGACATTAATCATCTGGTGTAAATGACATTTTCTTTATGCTGAATATTTCAAGAGGATCAAAAAAATAATGCTTTTATAGCATTAAATATTCATAAAATCATACTAAAATAGTTAAGAGGATGTGAAATAGTTGAAGATTTGAACTCATAAATATTTAATATTTTAATAGCTTTGCACATTTTTTTTTGTTTTTCATGAACCTTGTGTTGTTACTTTTTTTTTTTTTAATGGAGAAACTATTATTCTTTGAAACATTACCTATTATAAATGAAAACATTTATTCTACTTAATAGTTATTTGGTTTTGTTTAGCTTATGAAAAGGAAAAAAAAATCTGTTTTGATAACTCCCAGCCCTGCTTCTGTGAGCAATCTCCATGCATCCTGTTCCTGAAACTTTCCTGTGTTGCCTGTTTTTACTGCAGGATCCAGTTTACCATTTCAAAGATTGCAAGATGGCCATTAAAATTCCCAGAGTGCAATTCTTCTGTACAAATAGCTTTTTCTAGTAAGCAAATACATGATTGTCTGAAGTGAGGTTGATTTTCAGTAAAACTGAATCCATATGTTTCTTATTAAGCCTGTCATCAGAAAACTCAGAAGAGAAAGAAAAATCATTAGCAGTGACAAAAAGAAATTCTTGTGTGACTTATATGAGGATTTTTGTTGCTTTTCTCTTAAATATCTCTCAGTTTTCTTTATGAAACCAAAACCACAGCACACAGCATTGTGTGGCAGTGGCTATGTGTTTCCTAAGCAACTGTTTAATCAATAGCAGTGGTGGACTAGGTATTTACTATATTTCATTAACTGGGTTAAGGAAGTAGGAATATTTATGACAGTTATTTGGAAAGCTGTTTACAAAGATAGCCAGACAAGCAAACCTCTGTAATCCACTTATATCTCACAGATGCCAAAGGGCTGAACAAGCCTATTAAACAAGCTATACGCCTGTCTAGTTGTAGAAGCTGTTAAATCATGAATCTCACATGAATCTCATGGCACCTGAGGCAGTCAGTTAATAAAGATCTTTTGTAGCAGATTTCTGTTCTATTAAGGGTGGACATAAAGCAGAATAATTTAAAATATGTCAATAACTACAGGCAAAAATGCTTAATGAGAGAAGCATCATCTTCTTAACCTGCAGTCAAGCATGCACAGTGGTAACTAGTAGGTGAAATGCTATTCATAGGATCAGAAATAATTTTTTGATGGATAACATGTTTGGTTGTTTTACTAAAAATATCACACAGTGTTTTTTATTATTGTGGTGTCTATCTGGAACCAGATTTGAGCGATAAGAATTGAAATTTATTTATTTTCCATCAGCTTTTCCTAGAAGAAAGTTTGATAACTTGGCTGCCCTTTCAGGTGGATTAATCTATGAAGTGGAGACATTTTCACAATTTCTTATTGGAAAGGAATGCACCATTCTTCCCTTCTGGGAATACATGCTTCTAGAGGAGCAGTGATCACTTTGATGCAATGGTCAGAGTAGCTGGTGATAATATTTCATCACAGCTGCCCCATGGAGGCTCGGGGTCCTGCATTATGCTGCATCTCACTGACCATGTCCCAGAGCCAGTAACCACATGCACAGCCCCCATCTCTGCTCCTGCTTGAACAGCAGACATGGTGTGTGCTGCCGTTTTTTTTCTGAAGGCATGCTCCCAGGGATTTGTGAACAAGGGGTGCTAATTTGGCAAAACTCTCCTCTTTCAGCTCTACTGCATCCATGTCAGGGATTTCACTGAAGCCATGCTGCCTAGTGGAGCAATGTCATTCCTGCCTGGGACTAGGAAGTGTGCAGCAACGAGAGTATGCCATGTGGATCAGGCCAGGAGAGTGCCTTGTGGGATGTAAGTAGATAGAGGAGGAAAACCACAAATATCTATTACTCAAGAGGTCAGTTTTACTAATTAGCTCCAGGACATGAGATCAACTATTCTGACTTTATTTTCTCTTTTTCAGAATCAGTGTTTTCCACCACCTGGGTGAAGCTAGAACAAAACTTCTTCTTCCATATCATTTGCTTGGTACACTTCCTGTGACTTTTCATGGGTCTTTCTTGAATAAGAAGATTAAAAAAAAGGCCAAGGTACAGCTTAAAAACATGGAGAAAAAAAGCAGAAGGCCTATGTTCTTGGTTATAGTTGAACTGGCTAGAGAGGCAGCAGAAGCTTTAATTAAATTCACCATATTTAATAATTTTTTGGCAGTTTCAATTGATTTATTATGTGTTATATCTGGTTTTGATTTAATGCATAGCATTTATACTACTGTTTTGTTTTTGTCACTTATGTGCTGCATATTAGTCATGAGTTCTTGTGGTTTGCAGTTTCTGACTTACACTGTGCAAAGCATTCATGCTACAACTTGAAACCAGGTGTTTCAATATGAAAGCAAATTACTCCAAGATTTATGCAAACCACTGGGCTAGCAAAACATAGAATTTGTCAAAAAGTATTGTTTAGGTTAGAATTTAATTTCTAAAGATGATAGTATCTGCAGTGAGTTTTCAGATGGACATGTTTTAATTAGTGATAGAGTTAGTATTGTGATTCTATATCTTAGCAATTCATTGTGTCTGTATTTTTTTAATGTACGTGCACTGAAACCTATGCCAAAATACTTGACATAAAATGAAGCCAAATCAAAACGAAAATCCTGTCAATACTAACTCTGTGATCCATTCTTTTGATACCCTAATTTAGACTTGTAGAAGGGGCTTTAAAACGAACGTTAAAACACTGGGAAAAATAGCTCTTTGGACAACCATTAAGTTTAACAAGATGTTTTCTGTGAAGCACAGCATGGTTGTGATGTAAAATATCTAAGTTCTTAGGTGTCAGGAATTGTGCAGCTGCTTCAGAAACCAGTGTACTTGTTTACCTCAAAATTCTAGTAAACTATTACAGAGAACACTTTATAGAAAAATCACCTCAGACATGGAAGCATTGAAGTGAGTATTCTGAATCTTTGTATATTTCATTATATTCATTGTGTTAAGCACACTTGCACTTTGCAAGTGCAAAAGAGGTGTTGCAAATATTTTCTAATGTGCACATTACAAGATTGAAAATGTTCACGATTTCTCTGTAAGCGGATAGATGACAGCTAGAAATTTGAAAGAATTTAAATACCTTAATTATCATGCCCTTTCTGGTGGTAATAATTAAAGTAGAATATCTCCCTTTGCAGAGGTATATAATTTGTCTTTTCTGGAGCACATTTGTGTGCTTCAATCACATATAGCCATGCTTATTGCTATAAATGACCCTGAATTTTCTGAACTTCTGTGAAATTGGCTGGAATTTGATTTTGTTTAAACCACCTTGATAATCATGATTTCAGTATTACACTGATTTCCGTGGAGTTTCCATTGATTTGTATTAACATAAGAAACTTGTCCCATTGATGAAAGAATTATATTTTCATACATAAGGCTCAGCTTCACTTACGACTCTTCTACCTCCTCCCCTACAGCAGTGCAGAGGGATGAGCATTGGAGACTGCACCCACGTTTATAATGCTCTCAGCTGTTCCTATCTCCTCATGCCATTCCCCTGCTCCAGTTTGTGTCCTCACTGTGGGATGTAGTCCTTCAGAAACAGGCAGCTTCAGCATGGGTCACAGATCCTGACAGAAAATGATGCTGATGCATTCCACAGGCATCCTGCTAGGAGTCTGTGCTGGCATGGGATCTCCATGAACTGCATCTTCCTCTGGGGCTTGCTCACCTGCTGTGATGGGGAGTCCTCCACATGCTGCAGGCTGGATATCTGCTCCATTGTGGTCCTCCTATGGGCTGAAGCAGGACAACTTACTTTGCCATTGATCTCAGCCATGGGCTGCAGGGGGGCAACCTACTTCACCGTGGCCTTCACCACAGGCTGCAGAAGAATCTCTCCCCCAACTCCTGGACCGTCTCCTTCCCCTCTTTCTTCACTGACCCTGATGTCAGCAGGGATATTTTTCTCATGTTTTCTCAGTCCTCTCTCCCAGCTGCTTTTTCCTGCTGCTCTCCGGTTGCATTTTTCCCCTTTTTGAGTATGTTACCACAGAGGCACTACCAGTGTTATTGATGGGCTCAGCTTTGGCCAGTGGTGGGTCAATCCTGGAGATGGGTGGAAGTAGGTCTATTGGATATGGATGAATCTTTTGGTGTCTTGTCACAGAAGTCATCCCAATTTTCCCATGGTACCAAACCCTTGCCACGTAAACCCATTATTCCATGATAAAGTGGTAAATATTTAGACTGTTATTTAGTTATTATTGTGCCTGCTGTTTCAGATAGCACAGAAGCAGAGTCTGTCCTTAAGCACTAACATAAACAAAGTAGCAAAATAGGTCAGCAAAATAAGAAAAAAGAGCAGAACACTGACCTTCAGAGTCAGAGTGTTTTGCAAAATTTTTTTTTTAATTTTTTTTTTTTTTTATTTTATTTTTTAGGTATAATAGAATTTAAGCATACCAGGAAAATAAGAACAAATGATCGGAAGACTGAGAGCTGTTGATATGTGGGTCTGAATGTGTCTGGAAAGCCAGTTGGAAAAATGTTGCAGTGCATTATAACCATTTTTTTTATTATTTTTTTTTTTTTTAATATGAAGTGTATATATTTATTTTCATCTAAACACCAGACATTTCAGCTTCTTCATAACCATTTTTTATCTTTTCAATAAAAATATTTTAGGGTGACTTCTTTTTGGTGACTGGACATGACTTTTGGAAAATGAAGGATTAGAAAGTAAAACATTGGGAAGTGTGCTTACCTAAGAGGAAATAAAGTGGAGCTGGGAAAGGAAAGCACTGTAAAGAAAGAAGTTGGCACTGAGGTGTTTAGCTTTGTTACTCCTTTCAAAATTAGCAGTAATTGGGGTACTGAGTAGTAGTTTTAAATCCAATTTGTAACTGTGACAATAAATAATAACACATTGTGCAATGTTTTTATTTTCTTCTTCACATATAATCTCTGCTTTTGAAAATATGCCAATACAGATGTATAGTCTGTTGATCTAGCTATTTGCTTCTTATTAAGTATTAGATAAAGATTGAGAAAAGAAGACTAAAATAAGTTACGGCAAAATCCCAATAATCAAACTGGAAAGCAGTTTTGCATTTTTCAGCCATGTGCAATTTTACTAGTGTAGATAATTTGCAGCAGGTCTATAGAGGAAGGCTGCAACTTCTTGCAGTCCCCTATGTTTTCAAAAGCATACACAGCACAAAACATTCTCTATACTCAGGTGTAAATTCTCTTGCATTGACACAGTACATTTTATTATTTAAAATTAAAAGTTACAAGTGTAATTTCTGTTTTTTTCTACACCAGTGGAAGACTTTTAAAGGACAACAAGGCATTTTTCATGTCCTAGCCTTGCACATCATTTGATGAGTCAGAAATTATAAACTGTGATTTTCCAGATCATGTTCTCATTGAATTTCACTATTGTCTCATTGAGAGATTTTTGCACACATTCAGAACCTAACTGCTTGTAATCTCTAATTCAATTAAAAAATCAAAGGAAATCAAGGGAAAATACTATCCCTGCTTATAACTCAGGATTGTCCACCTAATTTCCTAGTTTAACCTTCAGTCTCTGGGTTGACTTGATTTTCTTTCTGGTACCTTTAAAGTTTGGAGAAGATTTAGCAGATTGTGTGAAACTTAAGTTCATGAATTCTTATGTTAAAACATTACTTTGATGAGATCGGGATCCTTATGTTTTTTTGTGTTAACATCTTTTTCTTCCTTCATGTAAAAATGACGAGTTATAGTTCAACATGAAAAAACATACACCCCAAAAATGGGAAACGGGCAGGTTTTATACTTGTATACAGAAGCAGTTCATGTTGTCATTCAAGAGAATTTACACAGGCTATTACTAATTCCAACAGTATGGACTGAAGTTAATTATTGGGAGTTCTTCTTTTTAAATCACTTGGTAAGTTATTTGCTGACATATCAAGTTTATATCCATTAAATAAAATGGGTTTCCATATTTGTCTTTCAATCATTTCAGAATTAACATTGAAATTGACAAATTATTTCTATAGTGATATGGAGCAAAGGATCACTGTGGCAGGGGACTTGATTTATCCCACGGTTTTGGTCTGGTGTACTGAAGTATTTAATTTGCAAAAGCTTTCTGTGTCTTTTTTCATTTCAAATATTTACTAGACATAATCTGATTTTACAGATAAGTGGGGTTATTTCTTCTTGCTATGAAAACTCAGGTATAATATCTAGAATAGATCAAATGTATACAGGGAAGATCTTAAACAAGCTTAAACAAGATCTTTATGCAATCAAGAATGATAAGCACAACAGATTTTCTGAGAGCTTTATATCTGCTGCTCTTCTATTAAAGTCCCGTGTCTTCTATTATCAACATACTTTTTAAGGTAAAATATGTTGTTGTTTTGGTTTAAAGCACCACTAATGCCTATAGAATTGTTACAGCACAGCAAATTTTTTATTTTTTTTTTGCATTCTGAGATGATCTGGTATTCATTGCCTTGGTAAAAACAGAAAGAAAAGCAAATGTTTTTCCTTGGAATAAGATTAGAATTACAGGAGATGAACTCAGATTTACACTGGTAGCTAATAACCAGTATATTTTCACCTGACACCTTAAAATATTATAATATGATGCAGTAAATGTTATGCAGTTTTAAACAAAAACTTAAAAATTGTTTGATTAGTAAAGACTTGGAGCAGATGCAGCAGGGAACTAAATGCCTTTCTCCTACCTCATAAAGTGTCTAGATTCATCAGATGTATGCAGATTGTATCTGTACTGTATGTCTTTCATGTTAAATCTATGTGCATATTTAAGGAGAGTTAAATGAACAAATTGATTAGCCTTGATAATCTAATCTGAAGCCCTGTGGAGCCAATTTCTCTATTCTTATGCACAGTGTGAAGTGTACACTTACCATTTGGAGTATCATATATTCTGTGCAATTTTTCATTTGGGCAGGCTTTGCTCATCTCAGATGATAAATAGTTTATGTGGATGGTGTGTATTTATGTACCAGTAGTTTGAGCTGACTAATTATGGATACATCTGCAGCTGCCGTCGTGCACCTGGAAAAAACAAGGCTCAATATAAGTTATGCGCCTGATGCTGATACATTTTGTCCTTACTGTCTCTTCCTTCCTCTTTTGCTTAGTAAAGGAATGGGATTGGGATCTGCGCAATAGATGGCAGTGCTTGTCCCATACTACTACTTTCAGACACACCAAGTCACTCTGTACCTCTACTTCCACTCTCACGTACTCAGGGTATCTCTGCAGTCCCTTACATAGGCAGATTTTATACTACTGACTCTTCATTACACATTACTTCCTCTTTTTTTTTGTGTGCTTTTCAACACTGGAGGCTTATCTTCCCATGGGTATTCTCCCAATGAGTGGTGAAACACACTACTGTAATGATGTCATTCTTTGTAATTATTATGTTGTAAAAAGTTGGTATTGGAAGAGCTTCAGAGGGCAATTTATCTTTATTAAAAAAAAAAAAAAAAAAAAAAGAGAGAGAGAGAGAAATGATAACATCAAAATTGCTAATGCTTAACTGTAAGCTTCTGCAAAGAGCTAGAATTGCACCCCAAAGCCTTTTTGTGCTTTTGCAGCATGAATGTAACTATGGTGACAGTTTCTTTCTTAGTAATATTAGTCTAGTGCTCCCTAAACTCTGAGCAGCATATTAAATCAGATCTGATTAAATTGGGATCCCTTGATACAGCAGAAGATTGCTTAAACCTTTCTAATTTGTGACCTATGATTGCGCTCAGTTAAATGTGATATTAAGGTCAAGGTCCAACATAAAGTCACTGAGTACACCACAGATTCATTACTACATTTTAATTCATGTAGTGACACATCTGAGAACATGCTCCCTTACCTTTGACCCTCAGCTGTAAAGGGAATCCATCTGTACTTACTAGGTTAAGCAAACCTCTGGAGAGTAGATTGCCAGGATTGTTAAGGATATAGAAGGTCACAATAAAGAGACATCTGTATGAATACTCTATCATTAATATTGTCCTTCACAATTAATATTGCCAAAAATCAGTAAATAAGGACTACAGTCAACAATGCCTCATGACAAATTTCAGACCAGAGGACACACTGGAGACTATTAATAATGTCAATTCCACTGCAGGTGTCTTGCTTCAGTACAATTAAGTGGACAAAATAAGGGACCTAAATTTCCTTTGTAGTTGACAGAGCCAGGGTCTGACAAGGCAGGACTTCACCATCAGAGTTAGATGCTGAGAAGGCAGTACAAATATTGCCTTTGTTCTCACATACAAAGTATGGAAGCAAGACTGAATGGGCATCAAAATGCCATAAAAACAAACAAACAAAAAAAGCTGAATGAGAGAATAAATTATTATAGTAACAATTAATAAATTATTTTTATGATGAGTTGCCTGTTCCAAACTGGGACAATTGTTTTTATATACACCCCATTTATTTGTTCATTATCTATGTTAGTTTTCTTCACAGGTTAAAAAAGGAGAGAGTTTATTTCTTTCATTGCTGTAGCTATTCAGCTGGTACAAATGTTATATTTTTGGTGGTATCTTGTTCCTTAGCACTGTCAACTTCCTGCCAGTCCTCATATTTGCAAAAACACCAGCCACCCCACTGTGCTGAATGTGACAGCATTGTAATGTCATAGGACCAAGAGACAGGTGATGGTTTATGATAGAAATAAATCTTTTATGAGAGCAAACCTGGGAGAATTACATGCTTTTGTAGGGGATATCTCTGCACAGCTATCACTGGCAGTATTCTCAAATGCATCAGTTTGATAAGGCAAGGCTTTTATTGAGTCTAATCATGTATTGGCCGTTGAGGGGAGCAAAAAAAGAGAAGATACCTATATATACATGTATATATATATATGTATATATATATAAGCTGTACTACACATGTGTGTGTTTATATATCAGCACAGGTATGTGCATGCCTCCATATATATCTGAAAAGAACTGGATTAAATTTATGATCCTTAAGCAGTCTCCCACATTTTATAGTACAATTCAGTATGGAGTGCCTTGGCTTACTGCATTCTGTAATGAGACAATACTTTCTGGAAAATGGACTAAATTGAATGAGAGAACATGCAGTTAAACTGTATATTTTGAAACTCAGTAAGATGTTACATTTTTGATATCTTAGCAATATGTTAAATATGTTGATTTAACTAGGTTGCAGACTCATTTTAAGTTTTCATACGAATATTTATGAGTCCTACCCTTCCAGAAAGAAGCAGAAAAAGAACACCACACATCCCACAGTCTGGCAAATTAGTTTGAAGAATTTTATTATGAGCTCTTCCTATAACAGTGGCCATCACATCCTGCCCTCTGCAGACTTCATTTTCACATTTAAGCTCTTTCAGCCCTGTCATGTTGCCACTACAAAAATAATTTATAAGAATCGCATAAGCCTCACAAATATTTGCTTTTTATTTCTGGAAAAAGCCTGGAGGTATGTGAAAATTTCTGTTCAAAAAAATCCACAATGTTGTAATGAATACAGAAAGCAGAGTTGCTATTCTAGTCTCCCCTCAGCTGTTTGTCTAACTATTGTAGTGCACTCTTTTCATTGATGTGCTAGCCTGACTTAAGATAATGTTGTAAGTCCAAACCCCATTTTCTTCTCTTTAAAAATAAAATAACACAAGTTAAAAGGGGGGAGGTGGGAAAATAGTCAGTGCCATGAAAACACAGCACTGATAAGGGAAAAAAAATAATTACATTATTTCTTCTTTTAGTTCCTCCAAAGTTTTATGCAATTCTTTGCTAAACTTTCTACTTCTCCTTATACTGATGCTATTTTTCCTGTTCCATACTGTAACTGTCTATCTGACTAGCATGACTGGTTTGTAGTTAGGTATGCCTTTAACACAGATCCATGCTAAGAGTCATTACACATTCATTGACTCCAGAGGCCAGACCAATGGCAACAGTGTCTTTTTGTACTGCAGTAATCTTATGACAGGCAAAATCTTTAGCTTGATAGCTGCTACATGATAGAGCAGCTGCTAATGAGATCCACAGTCTGAAGCCTAGGTACAGGACTGTGAAACAAAGGAGGAAAGAGAATAGAAGTGTGTCTTGTCTTACACTGGATAAAAAAAGCCTTTTCACACACCTATTGTGTGAAAATCTGTGCCAAGCATCCTAGAAAAATGTCTGATGATACAGTCTAGCTGCATGTTGTTAGGGTGCTTCAATGACTGTAAGATATTACTGTCTTACACATGACATGTATTTTATTCTCATGGCATGGCCTTGGAGCATAGGAAAATAAAGCAGACATGTTGGAAGGATTGCAGGCTGGCCCCATGACAGTTGGACTTAGTGTGTGATTAATTCCATCTACCAGTCCTGGAAAATAAAACACATTTCTCTCTACACTGTTTTGCCAAGTAATCCCCACTAGTAAAACTTTTAAGCTCTGTAAACTCAAAATTTGTTTTGGCCTAGTTGTGTTTCCTGCCTATTGTGTTTGGTCTAAAGCTTCAAACTTCGGCTATTTGTACAAGCTCAGGTCTTCAGAGACCTCTTTCTGTCTCACTTTTGTCATAACAGGTTTTTTTATTACCAAGAAACTCAGATGACAAAGCAAGAGGAAGTAGATTTCTCAACCCAAACAAATTTCGTTAGTCACCTTTTCCTTTTTTTCACTATTCTGTTTATTTGTGTTTGGTTTTTCAAGCTTTTAAAATCCTCTAAATCCCATCTGCTGAGCAGCACAAAGTGTATCTTCCCAAGATTCCCATGCTAGGAATGCTGTGTGATGCCAAAGCGTAGGATGTGTTAATGCAAAAGCCAGAGTTAGCCTGTTCTTCTGTCAGTTTCTCCCTTGCCAAGCCTTACTGTCCAAAGCACAGACACAGGCAGTGGACAAAAGTCAACAGACATAACTCAGATTAGTAGTCAAAGACTTGGGGGTTATCCAGGCACTTGAGTAAATCCACAGCAGCACCTGTGACCCTACTCCCACAGCTGACTGTAAACCTTCCAGTCTTCAAGGCATTCCCTTTCAGTACTTTTCCTTCCCTCTTCCTTTTCACTAGAGCTACTGCCTACTTCTGTTTACCACTCGTGTGGCCTGCAGTCTGCTCTGACCTCCCTTTGTCCTCGTTGGGAGTGGGGTCTCCCGGTGCTGTTCAGCTGTGCTGAGCCCAGCTGAGCCTGGGCTCCCAGTTCTACTACTGTCCTCAGAGCATCTTCTCATGTTTTTGGAGGTTGTGTGAAATATAACAGCCAGTATACTTCTCTGACATCAAACACAATTGTAGCCTGTCAGTTTATTTGAGCAAGCTTAAGAATTTTATGTGAGATCCCATAGAGGGGATGGCTGAAGATCAGATCTCTTTTTTTTTCCTAGGTTGATGACTTAGCTGCATGAAGACCAGCTTTTTTTTTTTTTTTTTTTTCCCTAAACATCAGCACTGTTTAGTCTGTTGTACAGGAGGAATGAATTCCACAAGTGGAGTTTTAAATGGAATAATCTGAAACATATTTATAGATATACAGAAAAAGTCTGGATATCACTAAAGGGAAGTGTGAATAGCTTTTTTTCTCCAGATTGATTCTGAAACTGAAGTGTGTCTAAATGGCCACTCTTCATTTGAGTTGCTTCAGGATGAGCTACAAAAGAGGATAAATTAAGGAAAAAAGGTTAAATTGCTGCTTAGCCACAGACTTATTGGTGAAAATAGTATCTACTTCTCTGTTTTTTTAATAAGTGGAGAGAATTGCTATTAATTTTACCACTGTTAAGAATAGTTTTAAAATAACTATGTGCTTGCAATTGCTATTATTTCTATGTGTGTGTACCTATTTATATAGACACAAGTTTTATCACAAACTAATATATGCACTTCTTTATTTTATCCCCTTTTCTTTGTAGAAATAAAACTGAAAAACAGCTTAAGAAGCAGAATCCAAAACATTACAAGTAACTCAACCTAGCTGAAATTTCATAGGGAAAATAGTAACTACAGGTACGTCACTGAAAAGTAGTGGATTTTATTTTTTATTATTAATTTTTAATTCCTAACATGAAAACAAACTGTGAAGAAGTCTTAGAATCATAGAGTCATAGAATTGGCTGGGTTGAAAGGGACCTCAGAGATCATCAAGTCCAACCCTTGATCCACTACCACTGCAGTTGCTAGACCATGGCACTGAGTGCCACATCCAGTCTCTTTTTAAATATCTCCATGGATTGAGAATCCACTACCTCCCTGGGCAGCCCATTCCAATGTCTGATCACCCTCTCTGTAAAGAAATTCTTTCTAATATCCAACCTAAACTTCCCCTGGCACAACTTAAGTCCATGCCCTCTTGTCTTGTTGAAAGTTACCTGGGAAAAGAGCCCAACCCCCCCCTGGCTCCAGCCTCCTTTCAGGGAGTTGTAGAGAGCGATGAGGTCTCCCCTGAGCCTCCTCTTCTCCAGGCTGAACACCCCCAACTCCCTCAGCCTCTCCTCACAGGACTTGTGCTGGATCCCTTCACCAGCCTGGTTGCCCTCCTTTGGACCTGCTCCAGGACCTCAATCTCCTTCCTGAACTGAGGGGCCCAGAACTGGACACAGGACTCGAGCTGTGGCCTCACCAGGGCTGAGTACAGGGGCAGAATCCCTTCCCTGGACCTGCTGGCCACGCTGTTCCTGACCCAGGCCAGGATGCCATTGGCCTTCTTGGCCACCTGGGCACACTGCTGGCTCCTGTTCAGCTTCCTGTCAATCCAGACTCCCAGGTCCCTCTCTGCCTGGCTGCTCTCAGCCACTCTGTGCCCAGCCTGGAGCTCCCCATGGGGTTGTTGTGGCCAAAGTGCAGGACCCGGCACTTGGCCGTGTTGAACCTCATCCCGTTGGAATCAGCCCAACTCTCCAGTCTGTCCAGGTTCCTCTGCAGAGCCCTCCTGCCTTCCAGCTGATCCACACTCCCCCCCAGCTTAGTGTCTGCGAATTTGCTGATGATGGACTCAATCCCTTCATCTAAATCATTGATGAAGTTATTAAACAGGACTGGGGCCAACAGTGATCCCTGGGTCTTGCAGATGTACACTCCAGAGGTTCTATAGACTTAGAAGCTACGAGAATTGGACTGCAGCATTTGTCTGTCTAGTAAACCTGTGGCAAAAATGTTATTCAAAAGCTGGGGAATAGAACGAAGACCTGTGCTAGTAGTACAATGTCAAAAAAGGTACAAACTAGAAAGAACTCACTAAACATACAGTATTATTAAGAAATACAGGTTTCTTGGATACAGATGTGTATCAAAGTCTAAAAACAGAAAAAAAATATTTTTTTTTTCATTTTACTTTGAAGTTTTGCAAAGGGCCTTTTTGCAGTAAGAGATGGTGTGAAAACGTCTTTTTGATCTTACACTGTCCTTCAGTTTTTCCCCACTCCGTGCTCCCTCACTCCGACTCTCCTACAGTTCTGTTCCCACTACTCAGAGGCTTGGTCCTCTCTTCAGGAGATGTTTTCAGAAGTCAAGGAACACTGGAAAACAAGGGCAACCTGTCCAGATGACCTGTCCTTTAATTGTGCCCCATGCTCATACAAATTAATAGAGCTGTACTGTCCCTAAAACCAAGTCAATTATAATCCTGTCAGAACACAGATCAGAACATGGATGGAAATCAATACAGTCTCCAGACTAGGTGGAGCACAATGCCAGCTAATTGATCTGTGTTTTATATGTGAAGTGTAAAATCATTAGGAAGAAGGGAGGATGCATGGTTTATGTAACTAGATTCTCTGAAAAAGCGAATAAATACTACTTTAGTTAACAACACATGTGAAAACAGAAGGGAGAAGGGAACCATGAAAAGGAAAACATTTAAGTGATTAAGTGACCCAAGTGGTTTATTGGTCCATTGCCTGTACCTGTTGCATTGGGTTGTTTTAATTCATCTGTCTTTATATTATTAGAAAGTCCTATTGGAAATGCAAGATTTAAGAGCAAAATATTGAGCTGAATGATTTGAAAAAGGCGACAGCTGAGGCACACAGACTTGGTTAAGTGATGGGGGAATCTGATGCTGAACAGACTGGAAGAAACACAAGGGAATGACAGAAGGAGACAAAGGCAACACAGAAAAGTGGTAAACTGTGCAAATAAAAGGATCTCCATTTTGAAGGCAAAATTAAGACATGTAAATTGACTGAGAGTGAAAAAGATAATAAGCAAATTTGTAGGCAGAATAAGCAGTAAGATAATGAGTACATTAGAGACTTTTGGGGGGCACACTATGTGCATGCATGGGATGTAAAAGTCAGAGTGAGACAAAAAAAGTATAGAGGATCACACAATTTTTTAAGTAAACTGTCAGAACTCAAGAGCCAGATTTAATTCATATGGTCAATGAAATTAAAAGTAAAGTGTGAACTAACAGCACAAGAAGAAAAAAAGGGCTCCATGAGAAACAATGAAAAACACTGCATTTCTAGATCTTTTGGATGTTTGAATGGAGGGTCTTGTATTCAAATAGATGGTTATATGTGAAGCAATAAAAGAATCATTGGAACAAAAGAGATAGCACGAACGTTTGTCACCTTCTACAACTCTTAATGTCACTACTGATTTTCTATGATATTCTGAGGTCCCTTCCAATCCCTAACATTCTGTGATTCTGTGATTCAGGCTATGAATCAGACTCTCTGTGAGAAGGTAACATAGACAAGGGCAAAAAATGGTCAGGTGAATGACCACTATTCTTTACCAAGAAAGACGAAGAGCATGAACATAGTGATGTTTGTTGAGCACTTGTCATTGTAGAGATTGAAATTAGCATTAATTGGGTGGATCCATGGTGAAAATTTGGAGTTGTAAAGGGTAGAGGCCATATAACAGCTTAAATGGAGGCTACTGAAGAATGTAGCACCATTATCAGGTACTTAGCAAAAAAGAAGACAAAACCAAATACAAGGGCTTTTCTGTCCCATAATAAAGATCAGCAATTCTAGAAGCCAATTTCATGAAAAAGAAACAATATGGGATACAAGCACACACACAGTCTTCCCCTGCTTTCTGCAGATGTCTCTTAAAGTATGAAATAGCCCGTAATGGTTAAGCAGGTTGGACTGTCTATCTTCTACACCTTTTTTTTTTTCCTGTAGTATACCTATTACATTTATCAGACTTCAAATGCTTTAACTTAAATATTTAAGTTTAAAACCACTTGCAGTAGTTCTCACTTGTCCCAGTGGTGTTTATATATTTTCACTCAATCCAAACTGCCTATGTAGATGAAAGCCAAAAGTGGATACAGAGCACTGGAGTAGTTTTTCACACCTCATCTACTTTTAAACATTATTTCTTTCATAGGAGTGGGAAAAAAGTACTTTACATTTATCTTGCTAAAACTCACATGCTAAAGAACTAACATAAACACATTTCAAAGTAGAAAATACTTATTAAAATTCATTATAAGATGCATTAGCCAAAAAGAGGAGCATTAATGGCAAAGATCACTAGTCTACTAAATGGCTGGCAGCTATTTGTCTGCATATAGTCTGCATCTTCGTAGATTTCAGATGTCAAAAACTTCCAACCTTCATGAAACAAACAGACATTATTTTTTTAAAAGAACATTTATAAGTAAGAAATAGCTATTTGGTCAAGCATAAGACTTGAAAGTGAAAATCTTTCTTTGTCATGTTTAACATAGTCAGGAAGATGAGAAGGGTCATGACTCTTTTTGGAGGAATGAATAGCCTTTCACTATAACAAATGGTCTTGCAGGAGTTTCTGATTCAGAAAGCAGTCTATATACCTAGTCATTGTGAAAAATCCCTATGTAGTTGCTTATTAAACAGATATCATGGTCAGATTCAAATGGATATCTAGCCATCCTAATATCTACTAAGGAAAGAGGAAAGTAATTGTCAACTAAAAAGTCTTTAAACACAAACTCCATATGAATCCTTGAATAACTGTTTTCAAAAGAATGGATATTACTTTTTCTTTGCAAATCCAGTATTAAACATTTAGAGATAGATATATTTGTTTATAAGGTGGAATACAGTTGTAAAAACTTAAAAGTTAAGAGCTTTGTCATATAAATTTTTATCATCTCCTGTAAAATTAACACACAAAGAATAGATTAAATACTGCAGTTAGAGAAAAAGAATCAATATTCCTACCACTCAAAAATTCTTTTTTCTCACCCCCTCTTCAGTGTTTGTTTGTTTGTTTGTTTGTTTCTGGCTTCACCTAAATTAGATACAAAATATCATTTTTTTTTTTTCTTTTGTATTTACATTAGCAGACATATTTATGGTATTGATTTTCATACTATCATTATTTTGAATATCTGCTCATATCTAACATCATCTGAAAAGAAATTGTTGTTCCATTCTGATTCAGATGTCAGAAAGGTTGGAAAATTGGGAGGTTTTGTGTGGACTATCAAATATTCCAACCTTTGCAGAATTAAGATGTTTATTTCTTGCCACTGAATGGCTCCAAAGTGAGATCTCCTGGGTCATCCAGTGTAAACAGATAGGTCCTTTGAACTCTTCATCTACACTTTACAGTGACTGTAAATTACAATGCCATCTGCAAAACTGAAAGAAAGATCCATTCTTGTTTCTCATTAAGGCATATCAAAGCTTTCACGACTTTGAAAGAAAGTAAAAGAATCTACTAGGCACCCTAGGTTCCTCCACAGGGAGGGGTATTTCTTTGTGATCCTCAAATTCGGAACCAATCCAATTTATAGTGTAGGTCAGACTACTTATCTATTACAGGATGGAGGAGGGATCACAGATAATAAATGAGTGGATGCCCTGAAGATTTCTTGTATAAGATTGAGACAGACATGAGAAATTACCAAGTCTCCTCATAACTACCATTGGATCATCAGTAGCCAAAGATAGCAGCGAAGATATTAGGATACAATCATCTCTGTTCTTGCTGGGGGATACCCTTGACATTTGATTAGTTCTCCATGTAAACTTAATGTTGTGTTAACACAGTTTCTTTTTGTACTTATGGAAACAAAAACAAGACCGAAAATCAGAATGAGTTAGAAGGTGTACATAAGCTTTGAAGCTTCACAGTTTGCATACAATGTAATTACAGCTTCTTAAATTCATTTTCAAGGTAGTTATCAGAGCATTCCATGACCTCAATTGCCCCTGATCAACGCTGCCAGAAAAAAGCAACCTCGAGTATTTTTAGCAATAATAAGAAAAACTCCTCTTTCATCTTCACATTGTAACCTATTTACTATTTACATATTAAAGGTACCAGTGTAATCACTATTAACCTATTTGTAGCTAGATAAGCTTGTGCTAGTGCTGCAATAGGCATTACTATTCGTTATTATTAGATTAAATCAGCATCCTGGTAGACAACATCTCCAATACAGCATGTTCAAATGCAATATCTAAGGACCTGTCATTTCCAACATGACTAATACACAAAGTATTACTGAACTTCCATCTCTGCTGCATAGGACAGTCAACTGCCTCAAGGATTTAACAGAAAGGTAACTCTTGAGCTAAGGTAGATTGCTGCTCTTGCACCATCTGTTCCATAAATGTTGTACAGTATCAGAGGATAAGTATAAAATTCTGGTGTGGAATATCTTGTGAAAAAAATCACAATAAACTGTCCTCAAGGCACACTGAGAGTGTGTGGACTAGAAACCTAGGACAGAGTTCCTCTCTATTTCCACACACACACAAAAGGAAGATAAAAGGGGAGTAAAGACTGGAGACTTTGGAGACTTTGAGCTGGAAACTGAAAACAATTAGATACAGATTTTACTAACACAAGGGAAAAGTAATAATATAAAGGGTGGAGTAACAAAAAATACAACTATATACAAATATACATATATATATATACAATCCGACAGATAGCATGTGGCAAGCTGGTGATAATGAACAGCAGCACAATCAGCAGGAAGCAGGAGATAAAAAGAGGGAGGATCTGCTGGCTTTCTGATCTTTTATAGAGTATGTCAGGAAATAGGAGGGAATAGATCCCTCCCTTCCCTCTCAGAGTCCAAAAAGCCCTCCTCCTTTAGTTCCTCCTGTTCAAACAGTGACCGAGTGATAGTGAAGTTCAATTCAAATCTCAGTGGCATGTAAAATCCCAACAGATAGTAAATATTTCAAGTGCCATTCCAGTGAGCCATAGACCCGAATAACTGCTATGTGTAAGAAGAAAGGATATGGTGCAGTGTCTTCCAAACCACCTATCACTTCCTCTTTTCCTCTGCATCCTCAGACACTATCGTGTACACTGGGCTCAGAGAAAGGACACAAAACCTGGGAGAGCATGAAAAATGTCTCCTTGAATCTTGCTTTGTTCCTCCAAGCATAAGGCAACAAATATCTATTTAATCCTTTACATGTTTGCAAGGCAGTACATTCAGGAAGGCTTACATAAATTATACCTCCCCAATGAGTAATTATAAATGCTATTACACAAATGTGAGGAGCTAAATCTTTTTCCCAAGGTTACCTAGACAGCATGTTTCTCTACCATGAGCATTTTGTTCCATACGTGATGGATATTTTATTTATTATAGAGAAAACAGTAATGATATGTGATCTCATGCAACAGACACTAAACAAGAAAGAACTAGTTATCATGTTCCCTGTGCGTGTAACTTCAGAATAGCTACAAAAAACAGCTGGTGAAGAAAAGGCATGTACATCACATACATTTTTGACTGAGATGAAATTCACCACGGTGATTTTCAAACATTCATGACTCCATAAAAATAGCTTTGGGTTTCTTTCATATTTCCTTAGGCACATACTCCTCAGTAATAGATTGTGTAATTTATTTCCTCGTGATATTTTTTTTTTTGTTCCTCAATGAGAATAATATATTTAATTATCATAAATCTCAAATGACTTAAAGGAGATTTTTTTTTAAACTGTTCCAAGATACATACTTTTGGGATGAGAGCAAACATGGAAAGTTGTTGCCCTAGAAATGAGTGATCTGTTTTGAGTGTGTGAGTTTTACAGCTCTAAACACTGCAGCTACTAGTGCTTCACTGTGCATACATGTCTATTATTTCAAAGTACCAGAAGTTTTATATAAAAATTCACAACTCTATCATCATGACAAGTATTTATGTGCATTAAGTGATCAGTCTAAAAGTGACTTAACTGTTGCTTCTAGCCTTGTTTTTGTGTGCTACATGTTGAAGAAGCAGACTCACTGTGCTTAGTGCCCTGGTTGCTTGTCTATGCATGCAAACACTAGCCAGCTTACTGTCTTTCACTTACAATAATTTTCAAGGTGTGCTAAAGAATTGCTTTAAGAGCTGGAGGAAGCTGTCAGATCCCCTGTGAGATTAAACGAACACATTCACCAGAACAGAAAGGAAAAAGAAATTTTGCTCATTCGGGTCATTCATGCATGCTTTGGCTTGCTGCTGTCAGAAGAGAGGTTCAGTAAAAGTAGAAATGTTCTGTGGTTTAAGGAACTGTTTTTACATGCTTAGAAAAATTTAAGTACAGAGTAACCAGGCTAAGTTCTGATCTGTAACTTTCAGGGCATTTATACCCACCACTACAAAACACTGCTGAGTTCCAAGAAATACAAGACCAAACAGAAATATGAAGATGTTTTGTAGTGAGTTGTGAAAGGTGGGTGACAGTTTAAATCCTTATTCCCTATATATGGGAATTTAGATGTATCATTTTCTTCCTCTAAATCTTGCTATTTCTTCAAGAAACATTCAGAAACATTAATTCAATTCTAGTGGTGTTTATCAGTCTACTGTTTGCTAAACCGTCAAGGACTGCACAGACAAGGATGCACAAATTGTAATGATAGTAACACAAAACATTGTGGATACAAATATTGACAGACTTTCTCACAGGTGCAGTTCTATTTCCTATTGCAAATGTTCCTGCAGATTCATTGATCAACTATGAATACATTGAAATGGACTTCTGCTAAAGAAAGATTTCTCTTGTGAGGACATCTTTGTTTTCTGCTCAACAATGGAAAGAATTCTATCTGAATTAATTATTCCTATGAATTCACTATTTGAATTAGAAGCATTTAAATCAAGGAATTTCTAAACAAGCCTGAAACTAGAACTGGGATTTTTTGCTTAAATAGTCATTAAGAAATATTGCCTGGAAACTGTTACTAGGGATGCGATAGGAAAAGTAGAGAACACTGAGAATAATTGTAGAGACCTTTAAAATATGCTCATAATATTTCTGTAATGTTTACAGTAATTCTTCATCTCTCGCTCCTTGCTTTCCAAATGCATACTTGATGAAAAAAGTACCTGGAGGAGACTGTCTCCACTTTGCACTTCTAACTACAAATTAGGTATCCCTCCTGGGTAGATTCTCTCTTCATCATTAACAGACTACTGAAATTTCCAACAGCTTTTCCATGGTGCTAGGAATTAGACAAAAGGAGTTCTCAGAGACTGTTATTTCTCAGACTCTAGCACAGGTAGGATCTGTGTCTTCTTGTGGATTGGAATCAGATGTCCAAGGGTGTTTAAATATGGGGCTTGTCCCTAGACCCCAGGCAGACAGATAAATCCATTAAGCAGAATGTTTTTAAAGATTTAATTTCATGTAAGCTAAACCATAGGAGTAATAACTAAGAGTGCTTTGATGAGCTGTTGTTGTTTGTTAATACAAAAGGCTGAGATTAGGCACATCACAAGCAGGTTGTTGGTGAGGCCGTTCATTATGTTTATGATGTCTGTTAGAGGGATCAGTGATGATTAGTAGGTATGATGTAGACAGGCAAAGGTTTTGGGCAAGCAGTGACAAATCTGATATGTTCTGCATGGTCAGGGAACAAAAACTAAATGAATTTAAATTCCTTCTTATGCCTTTATAGAATAGAAACCAAATGTAGCTTTATACAGGAAGGTGAAGTGAGCAAATCACTGTGCAAGGAGGCAGCTAATTGCTGAACTTGATTGCAACTGCTAATCAGTCACAGGGAAAAAAAGTGTTGGGAATTAATTAGGCAAGGACCTTCAGAACAGCAGCAGGAAGCCTCCAAGTGACCTTTATTTACAGTCAGTTAAACAGAAGTGCGACTAAAAATGCCAAGGAGCAAATCAGATTATTAATATTGATTGCTTAAAGAAAATGAATAATTTAGGAGCAGAGTCAGAATAAATATGCAGTGACAGAGATGAAAGAGCACAATGTACTGCCTTTCCAACATTCATCTATCATACAGCAGTGCCCCTTCACACAGAAATGGAGAATTTCCACCATCACAAAACATAATTAGTTTCATGACCCAGCATGATTGCTGTATTCCTACTACAAGATGCATTTTTTTATTGTTGTTTTCACAGGGCAGCAAAATGTGGGGGGGGGGGAGGACATTAGTCTGCTGAGGAAAGCTTTGCTCTTAGAACTCTCCACAGAGATCAGATTCAGATGTTATGCGATTAACTTTTAGTTCTTTATCAACAAAGTCAGAAACTTTGTATATATATATATATAATTTCAGACATACTGTCAGAGTAACCATTTTAAGAAAGCTTAAAAGCATCTATAAAATATTTAAGTCTTAAGTTCTCTCCTTGCTCTCTCCAGCTTGCTTATATGCTGTTTTGTTTCCTTGGGTTTTTTTCTGGTGATATTTAAACGGATTATTTTTAATCTGGTCTCCTTTTTGCCTAATTTTAGGCTCCTTTCCAAGTAAACTGGGTAGCTGGTTGCAGAAATGGATGGAACAGATATTTTGTTTATTTTTAATGGAGAGTTGTGGGTTATTTTTTTCCAAATTCACAAATTTGTATAAAAGTAATATCATAAAATATAACCATAAATATAAATTTTAATATAGCACTGAAAATATAACATAGCAACAAATGTGCATGTTTACCTAATCAGTCCTTTTTTTCATAACCTTATCTGAAAAAGGACCTGAGTATCACTACTTGTATACCTCTTGTCCTGATTTGTTTATGCCAGCTGTTTCATCTTCATTTTATTGACATGTCTCTGTCAGTTTCCTCATTTTTTTTTCAGAAGGAAAACAAGTTGAAGGTATAATTAACCAGAACAAGTGTACTACAAAAATCTAAACCAAAATTGTCTCCCATAATTTTGCTGCTACTCTGCCCAGGAATCTCAAAATTATTTGCTATACTGAAACTGTGCAGAAAAGGACAGTCCTGAAAATTGCCTTTTTTTTCTGAGGGAAAAAACTTTCCAAATAATGATGCTTAGATTAATTTGACTGTGTGGTGTTCGTATTTCCTCCTTAAGTGGCAAGTGTCTAAAAGGTGGTGGCATACCAGCTCACATGATGCCTTTTGATTCTCCAGGGGTTGGCCTCACTCATGGGAAATTCCCTGTTGGATGTATTTGTCTATATTATGTTCCTATAAACAAAATTAAAGACCTGATGACATATCTGAGGATTATGGCTCCAGCTCTCATGACTATATGTGCCCCCTTGGACAGCTGATGCATACTAGACATAGACAAAACAGGTTAGATTGTGTTGCATGTTCACAGGGATCTGTTGAATATAGCTCTGTGAGGAAAAATTGTACTTCAGGCAGCACGCTGGATAAATAATAGAAAAAAGCAAGCATTTAGATTGTAATCCTGCCCCTCCCCCATGACATACACCTGTCAAAGGCAGACAGATGTGAATGAATGATACAATCTGTGCAGACAGGAAACCTGTACTCGTTATCCATAGCTGTAGATACCAGCAATCTTGAGTAACACCGCTTTTCTTATGCAGGTTTGCTATGCTAAATGTGCAAAGGTGTAACATGCAGTAAGGCAAGCAGGAGTACACTGAAATGTGTGTTATTAGGAGTCAAAAATGCTTCTCATTTTCTCTCCTGATGCAGAAATAATGACTGATACAATGAAACAATGAATTTGCTTCTCAGATAATTGTCTTCAGTTCAGCAGACTTTAACTATTTGCACTTAAGTGACTGTATGGAGGTCCCAAAAATTAGAGGAGTTGCTTCATTTCCCTGCTCTGGATATGGCTCAATGAAACTAAGGGCTAATGCCAAAATATTAATAAGGCAAACTGAGTATCAGTGAACAAGGAACTCATGGTTTCAGTATGAAAATCAGTATATTCCAGCCTCCTAAGACCTTACTTGTGTAAGTTAGGACCATTTTTTTCAAGGAAAGTATTCAGATGAAGAATTACTCATATAGTGAACATTAGCTTGATGGCAGACTCTATCACACTATATTCACATGACAGTGAAATAATGAAGTGCTAAAATTCAACTAGTCTATGTGATTTTCATTTAGAACCTTAACACAGAGTATACTCCTCATTAAAAAAACAGAGTCCTTTTTTTTTTTTTCCTCTGGACTTCAGAAACATTCATGACAGATGATGAACACACAAGAACTCTATAAGCGAATGACAAGCATTAAACCTAGCATCCAGAACTTGTATTTGCAAATTTAATAGGACTATCCAATGAAATGATTTTTTATGAATGACAGTGTAAAATTTTAGCTTATATGACAAAATCCCTCCTATTAATGAATTTGAGTTCATATGAGAATTATATTATAGATCTTAAAGTGAACTAAATCCTTCTCTAAAGGAGAGAATACTTCTGACAAATGGGTGCTGTTGTTAAATGAGTTGCTTTCTGACATGCATAGCCTGACCTACATCCACCCAGATTTATACCATCTTTGTGAGCCTCCTAATTTCTTGATCTCCATCAGACCAGGGAAAAATGTGTACAAAATGAAAGCAGATTAGATGATTTTACTTTTGTATTAAGCATGGAAACATGCTTGTAATTTCTCATCCTTTTCCTTTCAAACGCATCTCATTACAGCCCACTGTAAAGTTTGAAAAAGATAAAAAATTAAAAAATTGGCAACTTCTGCTCCAGAGTGTCACAGGGCTGACATAGGCAGCACCCTGTTGCTTAGGAGCAAGTAGTGCTGGCACTGTGGTGTGGGAAAGCAGGCATGGCACTAGCCCACACGTTATGATACCTGGCTCCTTTTCAGCCAGTGCTGTTCATCTCTCACTTTCTTGAATGCCATAATTATACCGGTTGCCACTTAACTCTTGCCAAGAGCTGTCACCAAGCTGAGCCTGAAGCACCAGAGCTTTGCAGGAAACAGCGGCTGTAACTACGCAGTACCTGTTGAAAAACACTGTCTTTTAAGTGGTGTCCATTGTAAGAAAGCCCTCAAAACCTGCTCTATCTACACCAGTGGGAAGTGAAACGTTTGTTTCTTCACATACCTTTCTATGCTACCATCTCTGGTGTGAAATGTCTGTAACTTGATAGAACTACAGGAGCTTCTTTGAAAGCACAGTTTATGAAAGGCCCTTGTTCCTGAGTAAAACATCATTATGCAGTGGAGAGTCTCTATTTTCATTTTGATAACCCATTCCATTATATAATTTCTTTTTATTATCACAATTCAGTGGAAATGACAAGAAGGAGACACAGAGATTTAATAAAGTACAAGCTAAGAACCTTAATCACAGTAAGTATCAGAGTAATGTATTTTTTTATAGAGGAGTTTTAAAATTATTCTGGTAGTGGACAAGTGGGTTACCTGTGTTTTATAGATGATGTGAGCACTGAATAAGATGCTATTTGCTCTCACGTGATGCCAAGACACTTTGCCCTCTTCTCAAAAGAGGTTGTTCTAATTTTTGTTATGCCACACAGTTATGCCACGTTATTTGGTATCATTTGATACAAGGAACACTTGTATTCAAAGAATAAAAAGGAAAAATCTCAACATTTCAAACTTTTCTCTGGTGCAGTGAAATGAGCGAAACACTTTTGACAGGAAAATCCCTGTGAAACAGGCCCAGATGCTTCACTCAGTAGCACAGGGGACAGGACCAGAAGTAACTGAAGCAAGTGGGAAGTGGAGGAGGCAGGGAGAGACTCCTGTCTGCTTCTTTTGCCCTCATATCTGCCATAACCCAAATGGTTTCACAGTGCTTGCACCACAGAACTTGCATGGGTGGAAAGCAGGAAGGAGAAGAGAGCATGATGTGTGGGATAAAAATGAAGAATTTATCCAGGGAAGTGGTGTTGTTACTCCCAGAACTACTCTCTTTGACTCTGTCCCTCCTTAACTGTTCAGTTAATCAATTTGTGAAATTACTTTAAGCAAATGTCAAGATCCCATGATATTTGAAAAATGTGTCTTGAAATTAAGCATGTGTCTAACTGTTTTCCTAAACAGGAATAATAGCAACAGAGCTTGGGGAATGCCAGCATAATTCATAAAGGAGTCCTGCTCTAGCATGGTGGAAGCTGTCATCACCACAGATCAGCCAGCTATCTGCAAAGCTGTCTTTCCTTTGAACTGACCTTGGAAGAAGCAAGCAAAACAGATTGTCAGACAGGCAAGGGCAATTGTGGAAACTGATTCCATACATCCTGATATGGAAATGTGCTAACACTTGGGCAAAAATGTTGATTATTTCAATGGAATTACTCCCCTGAATAATATCTCATACTGAAGTAGTATTTGAAAAATCCTCTCATGTTTAGAATAATGGTCTAATCCTGCATAATGCTGGGAATCCTTCAGACTCACTGAAATTTGTGTGATCAAGCAATGTGTAGTGGATCAGAGTCTTTGTGAGCCAGACAAATGACATAGAAGCCAAACGGTATGTATGCCAGTCTGTACATAAAAGGCAGGCATAACCTAGCAGACAATTTAATCTCATCCATTTTCTACAGCCAGCCTGCATTTTTACAATGCTGCCTGACGTCTCACTGTAACAAAGTATCATCCTCAGAATCAGTACATGTTTCTGTTCTGTCCTTTTGATTGTACACATATTAAAATGTGATCCCCACTGTCTGTAACCTATAATTGAATCAAGGATTCTGCCATTGTCACAGAGAGAAGGGGTGGCTCTTGACTGGCGTATGAGCATGAGCAGTACAATATGAAGATTAAACTTCATCTTTGATATTCAGACTGTAAACCTGAATTTTCAGTTGATAACATGCAGAAAGCAAATAGTACAAACAAATGTGAATAAAAGAGCTGAAGGAAAAGGGGAAAAGAGGGTATCCAGGGATCAAATACATTTGTGCTTTTCTAGTGTGAAACTTTTACTCAAACCACACAGCTAAAATTGTGAAAGATTTTTGCTGACCAAGTTTTTTTCTAGATACATTTCAAAATAATCTATTAAAATTTTTGGAGGTCTGATCATTGGATTTAAGTGGGAGAAGTAAACTGCTTTGTTAGTTTTATAAGCTCCTCAAGTCTCAGCATAAATTTGAATGATCAAAATTTTTTTTCCTGCTCTTTATATGCGAGTCACAGTTTTCTTACTGGGTTTCGAAGTACCCCTGGTCTCAAAGCGCTACTGCACAGCTGCCGCTACATATGTTGCTGCTGAAAGCTCAAACTTGCTGAAATAATCAGTCACAGTGTTTGAAGAGGATGAGTTTTAGGCACTGCTTAATGCATCTTGTTTCTTCAGTGAGCGTGGAGTCACAGCACAAAACAGCAACAACATCAAAAATGCAGGATTGATGTGGGTTTTTGTTGTTCCCCCTCCCATCCCTACTCCAACCTCTGGCAATGTGAAGGACTTCAAAAAAACTGCTGGCATCATAAACCTAGATTGATGTTCATATATAATTGCCCACACTGTATATGAGTGCTGTAAATTTTTAATTTGTAGAGGAAAAAAAGAGGACAATACAGGGAGCACTGTGTAAAACATTAAAAAAAAAAAAAAAAAAGAAGGTACACTATATTCCACTGTCACTGGATGAGAGATGCATAAAATATAACCTAGCAGAATCAATCACACATATAGGTAACATGAAAAAAGCCATATAGTAACCCTGAGAGACAGATGTCCTTCCCAATTCTTTCACTCCATGAAGATAAATAGCAGTTAGGTTACTTGACTGATGCAAATCAATAGAATTCCACTGAAATCTGTGGCAGTGTTGGGATTTTGTTTTCTTCCTGGATCTAATTCTCAGTAGTGTTTTACCCACTGTAAAGTATGCAGAGTTCAATATGTTTTGAATTGGTTTCTGTGCTCCATTTTCTCCCTCAAACTTCATTACTGGCAGCTATGACAGGAAGTAAGAAATGTTCCGAGGCAGAAATGAAGTAAGGAAAATATGCCTGTTTCAAGGACAAAAGATCTAAAATAGACATAAAAAGCTGAAAGATGTGTGGTGAGAGTTTTGTATCTGATGGATCTGAGCCCTTAATTTATCACCAAACTAGGAGTGGGATGAAAATGTTGCAGATGGTCTGTATCTTTAGTAGAGTGAAGTGTTTGATGGCTAACTGTGGCATTCAGAAACAAATTTTAGCCAGTGAGGTTGGAAAAGTCCCAGCAGGGTGTGATTCATATAAGCCTCTGATATTTTCAAAGCCACTTGTCTTTCTGAATTAAAGCTTGAAGGTGCAATCCACAGCTGTGTAAAGCTCTTGCAAGCCCATGTAGCACACAAGGGCTGAGAGCAAATCTGTGTGAGGGGCTTACATGGTATCGAGGTTGCGTGATGCTCCACTGCACAGGGATGAATTTAATTGAGGGAGAAAAGGGCTACATGCTGTATAGCCAGTCTAGTCACAACATGCTATTGAGGAGGACAACAATAAGGACACAGCATCTGGTAGAAGGAGTAACTCCTTCTACTTCTTTTCTTACTCTTCTTTCTTTTTCTTTCAAACACAACAGCTCTAATTTTCTTCTGACACCGATTTTTCTGATTGTGTAACTACAGTTTTCAGTGAGACAAACCTGAGATGTGCCAACATAAATGGAGCTGGCTGTAATTCATCCCAGTGTGAACTCTCTATGTCTTTTGAATATGTAATTTCAGTTATATGGATGGTGAAACCAAACTGGAGTAGAGAGCTGCTGTTTGAAGACTGCTCCTCTTTACATCACTAGAATTCATGCAGCTGAAGGCTTTTCCATGTAGACTCATGCAGAGAACAGGAACCCTGCTCATGAATATTCATGCACATTTTCAAAATAAAGAATTTATCCATATTGACATCTCATTTATATTTACATTCTCCCAAAGTGTAATCTTGAACAATCCGGAATGCACATATTTTAAAGTAAATTTTAAATTAGAACAATTGCAGCCATTAAGAACTCAGTTCTTTCACTGAAATGAAATGCATATCATCCTTCCTGTTGTTCGCTCTATTTGAACATAAACTGTTGAATTAAAACTGCAGCAAGAGTATTTTACTGGAACTTCTTATACTTGTAGAATGGTCTGCATACCTTGTGGGAACATTACTGCCTCTACTAGTCACCTGGAACACACAAGAATTTTGGCATGTTTTGCACTTCTATCTATCACTGGAGGTACTATACAGACCAGATATCAGAGAGATTTAAGGTTTCCAGAATCTCAGAAATGGTCCAGCTTAATTCTATCTTTGCAGTTAGCATAAATTCTTATTTTATGCAGGGTAATAAGTGTATCTTTTCTGAAGACCGCAAGTTTAGAGTTTTGTGTACATCTGACTTCATGTAAACTTCCCCTGAAGTTTTCCAGCATTTGGAAGAACAAATGGCTTATGCAAGGAACTAGATTTTGGCACTGTGAAAAAAGTCACTTCCTGTAGCAGAAATATCTAACAGGGCATAAGCTTTCATTCTTTTCCTCCCTGAAAAGCTCCTAGAGTCCTGAGAAGTTGCAGAAAAGCAGCAAATGTGGCTTCGTTCAGGATGGTAAAATCAGCCACTACCACAGCAGTCTGACAAAGAGCATTGTCTTGAGCATAGTTGTCAAAAAGTTGAAGACAGTCTGTCCAAAGATTTATCTGCAACAAACCTTACCTTAAATCCATACTTTCAGGACTATTCAATGTGGTTCCTATTTAAAGACACATTTCTTTTATGGCCTTCAGCTGGAATAGGCACTGTACTTTACGCTTGCTGTCAGCCAAAGAAATGCTTTCAATTCTTCATAACAAGGTGTAAGTGTCTTCACGTTTGAAAAAATGAGATGGAGAAAGAAACTATCACAACAAGAAAATTCCAATATATTCCAAGGTTACTTCTGTATAATAAATGGCATTACCAAATGGACCTCAAAGTGTAGAGTCAGCAAATGGTTAATAACAAGTATTAAATATGCATTCTCTTTTTCATTCATGTTCTTACAATTTCTGTGAGCCTAATTGAAGTCAGGAGGGGTTTTCCACATTCAGATATTTTCAGATTCATTTCTGATAAGTGGTAAACAGTCCATGTGCCCTATGGAAAAATCTCTTACCACGTGTTTCTAGGAAAAAGAAAAAAGAAGGGGTTTTTTTTGTTGGTTTTTTTTTTGGTTTTTTTTTTTTTTTTAAATCCAAATTGCAATAAAATTCCATTAGAAAACTGGGAAAAGAATTTTCAAGTGGGACATCTAGCACAGTGGCTGAATGGTTTTTTTGTCTCTAGGATTATAGTATCAGAGAACTGTCGCAGTTGGAAAATACTTCTAAGATCACCATGTCCAACTGTCAAGCCTGTCTTTCAGTAAACCTTTATAAATGGAAGAGCAAAATATTGCAAAACTTATTAAAGATATCCAGCTTGCTTCAAAGGTCTGTAAAACACTGGATAGTAGACAAATACTAAAAAACACTTCAAAAAAAGAATCCTTCTTGCATCCGATAATGCGATGTTAACAAAATTTGCTTTGACAAATAGGTCAGAGTGCAGCTGCTAAGGATAAGCAGCTTGATGAACTGGAGGTTATGATTTTAAACACTATCAAAATGATTTTGGATTACCTGCCTGCAGTAAAGGTTATTTATAGAGCGTGCTTATAAAAAAGGAGCAACCTGAATATCTCTAATCTCCTACTAACCTTCTACAGTAAATAGCAGAGCATTAGCTCTGTGTGCATTTCTGAATCTAGTCTTTAATTATACCTTTCCCATGTTTACATGAACTTTGGTTTGCTTTTCAAAAGCCTCACAGAACAATTCCTGCAGCTGACCTGTGTGTAGTGGTGAATTTCTCCATAAAGTGGGTATTGATGAGCTGAAAAGTTCAGTGAACAGGAAAATTCTGCTGCTTTTATTGCCAGTGTGACAGGTTACTTTATTACCATGCCTTTCACAGCAATTTAGCTGTTACCCTGGTAACGGATTCAGTGAGGTAATGGGATCAGAAGCATTATCGGAGAGGAAAGGCTAGCAACGAGAGAAAACCATCTGCTGGCTTATGTTCTCGGGGCTGTTTGCTCACTGAGAGCTCCTGACAATCATTGTACTTGGATGTAAATGAGGCAGGTTAAACCACAGGCCTGCCCTATTTAGCTGTACTCTAGTGATTTGTCTCTCTAATTCTATTGAAATAATAATCAGGATTTGTTTCTGATTAATTAACTAACCTTTTGGTAAAAAGATTAGATAACGAAATTGCTGCCTATTCAGACATAATGAGATTTTTATTACTCTGTCAAAGGGGAAAAAAAGTACATTTATGTGTCACCAGCCATCATGTCAAAGGATGAAAATAAAGATTTAAATCATTATGTCAGACATCTATTTCCTCTACAGATTAAGTATATATTGAATTCCATGGCTGCACATCATCTTGTTTAAAACACTTCAGAACAGCTTTTAAAATAACAAATAAAGTAATAAACACATTACACCATGATGCATTTGGCATTTATATGTTTCAAAAGCATCTCCTAATGGAAGAGAAATACTAGATGATTCAGAAATCTACCTGTACTGAGTGGGTGTATTTATGTAAGAGCAAGGCTGTGAAAAAGCAGTAAAATTTTAGTGTGAGCACTTTAGAGTGACATATGTAGATAGGCTGCTATTATATCTCACAGTACAGACATGCCTGATACAGTAGTTACAGTACTAAATTCATTTGTATGTAAGACCTTTCTTTAGGTGTGTGAAATACCACCCAGAACACTGGAAGATGATATAATTAAATAATGAATGATAACAAAACATGGCATTTAGAGTGTCCTCACAAAAGGCTCCCAAAGGAGATGCAGCTGAAGCCCTGGGCTAGTGACCCAGACTTGCAGTAGTCTGCCTGCTGCACCCCAGCTGGTGCTGGCCCTTCAGAGCCTTGTGGCTCAACACAGTTAACCCCACCAGTAAGATAGGAGTCATAAAACACCTAAAAACCTGCCCCTGGAACCACAAGGCCAGTACAGCTATGTAACATGTTAATTATGCATTATCCACACTGATGTGGAGCCATGCCTTGCCTCATGCAGCATAGTGGTGTAAAAGCAAACTCCTGGTGACAAAAATGTAATGAGTGGCCATCATTTGCTCTGCCAAGCAGTGTCCTACTTACTACCCATTGCAAGTAGAGCTGTATCCTTTGCTGACTGTCAAGTCACTAATCATGATATGTTTATTAATGGATCTCTACAAAGAATTGTGATGAGAACATTTTCTGTCACACATAAAAACCAAGAGAAAAAATAGGACACAGCAGATCATTTTGTTGTGGTGGAGTTAATGAATGCAATCTCAGATTTGAGGTGACACTTACATTGGTGGTGTTCCATGTGCTTCATTACTTTTACTTATACACATTACCATGGAAGGCTCTCATATGCTGAAAGTCCCTGTTTCTCCCCAGCGGTGTACATAGCTGAAAGCCAATCAGGAACATGACATAGTTGCAGAGAATCTCTTTGGTAAAGAAATCTGATGCTGAGCATATTCTTTGCCTGTTCCCCAAGCTCTTAGTTTGCAGTTGGATGGCATGGCTGGCACTCCTCCCTTCCCGCTTGGGCTTTCTCATTTTATAGTCCTGACAAAGGACACAGTCAAGAGAGCTTTCTTCTACAACAAGAAAATTATTTCCCTCTCCCTGCCCTCCAAAAATTCTTATTGTAGGCTTTTGATCCTTAATAACTGTAATCCCTTGAAAAGCAAGTAAGCCTTTTTTGTTTAATACCAGTTGTAAGGTTTTTGCTCTCCCTCTGTCTTTCCTTTCTACCATGTGAAATTTAAGTTTAATATTAGTAATTATTCTTAAAATTAGCAAAATATTACCAGAGAATCTCAGCAAAGAAGAATAACTACAGCTTTCCTTTTTCCAGAAGATGACATGTGCAGCTCTGCATTTTCGCGAAATGGCTATACTTAACAAAAACATTACTTCATTTTTGTGGTATTTCTTTTGTGCCTAGGAGCAACCCTGTAATTGTTCACTTCAATTACAACATTACTATTTTAAACTGAAACCCATTTTATCTGCATGCCAGCTTTTTATTTGTTTTACCAACTATATCTATTTCCATTACTGCAAGGCTGATGGTTTGTCTCAAGAGGAAATCAAATCCATTAATTCAGAAATTTCAAGCACGGCTGCCTCTGCCATAAGTAGCATTTCTTATGCTAATAGCAAATGTGCTGAGACTGAAAAGGACTGACACAGCTCTGTTTTTCATCATAACTTAGGCATTTGTGTAAAAAGGCAAATCTAATAGTACTAGGAAACTGTAAGTGTTATTATATATAATTCACTTTACTGAGATCTGCACAGGGCCTGGGTTGTGCAACTGTGGCTTAAATCATGCTGGTTTTGCCCTTAGTGCACTTGACATTTGGGATCTGATCTTGATCTTGGTTAGCTCAATGTAATCTGTCATTGTTTACAATAAAATTTCTCCCAGGAAATGAAGATCAGAATTCACAATCAGAACATGATAAACTAGGTATTTTTTCTGTTTATATATAAAAATATTGAACATCTTTTTTTTTTCCATCTACAAAACCAGATATTTTAAAGTTAATTTAGGTATTTCAAGGAAGGTGCGCCCTCCCTGCACCACAGAGAAATAAATGCACCCCTCCTTTCCATTGCCTCCTTGTTTAATGCACTTAGTCCTGCTGTACCACATGGGCTGTGTTCAATTAGATAGTTTAACAAGATAAACTCTGACTTTGACCCAGAAAAAACAAACCAGATTACTGCTGAGACCTACGTAAGCTTTTCCAGGCATTATGACCTGTTTATGTCAATGAAAAATGCAAGAGATCCTTATCATGAGGGCCAAATTAGTTTGTGAGGTTTTGGTGGGTTTATTAGTGTATGTGCACAGATAGAATGGATAGAATTGTACCATTCTTGCCCTTCATTTTTGCAGCAAACCTTTTAGTGCTGTAAATCAGATCTCGTTGGGAGATCTTACACACTGGCCGCTGATAAGTTGTTGAGAAGTAGACAGGGCTTTTAGGAATTGCTGAACCATGAAGCTGACCTGCTTAGTGTTTTGTTGTAGGCTATTAAATCCAGGATTGCTGTTTTAAGATGATTCTGCTTTCTTCTTCCTGTGGCCTGGTTAAGCAACTCTAGCGCCATCTCATTATTTGGCTGATTAAAATAAAAACTCGAATGAGAAGCCTGCTGTTTCAGAATCCTGCCTTCACTCATCAAATTAATGAGAGTGACATATGCTGACGTAGTTTATGGCCTTAGCAATTTAACACCAATTTTGCAAATAAGAAAATATTTACTAACTCTACACACTGCTCTCCTTTGGTGTCAAAGGACTGGTGTTCTTTTCTCTAAAAACAAGCTCTAAAACTTTCGTAAACATGCATTTTTTTGTTACCTCATTTTAAATGAATCCTGATTGGGTAATACTACTTCCCACTAGTATATTGACAATTTTGCAACAAAATACCCAGTGAAAAGGTTATGTTTCAGCTGGAGTGCTTTCTTTTTCAGATTTTTCAACTGTTGTAAATAAGTTTTCTGCTGCTTTTACTGCAGAGTTAGAAAGATGCCAGTTCTTTGCTCATCCCTTTCATACTGTTTTAGTTTTCCTGTGCTTCATGAATACTAACAACTCCAGTGCTTAAGAAAACACAAACCAAATAAGGCTCTGTAGCTGTTGCTATTAGGCAAAGAAAAAGCAACCTGGTGACTAAATTCACTGAGGCTTCATTTCTTTATGTAACTGGAAGAAGAGAATGAGAAAGGGACTGTAAATCCCACTGAATCACACTCAGGATATAAAATCAACATGGATATGTTGAATATATGTAAGTAGACCTATGCCCCAGGTTTCCTTCAGTGTGAAAATTACTGCATTCAAATTCAGAGAAGAAACAAACTTATCAGTAGAGGTTACTGGATACTGCAAAATGCATCTCTATAGACAATTTTTTTTTAAGTTAGACATATTAGTACCACATGTATGCTTTTATCCCTGTTTCAGTCAGGGCTCTGATTTCAATTCCATTCCCATTGGGGCCGTTTTCAGATAATAATTCTGTTTATTTTGAGAACCTTAGCGTGACTTAGAGTACTTAAGCTTTTCTTTTAATGGTCTCGTTTAATGAAGCTCTCTGGTTTTAGTTTTCTCATATTCAAAAAGGAAAAGTGTGAGAAGTAAATAAATCACAAAACAATAGGGGGGCATTAGAATGAAAAAGGAATTAATTTGTATATCATATAAGTAAGTAGTTATGATTTACAGAAAAGAAAACTAATTACCATGCAACCTTTTCCCTTCTCTGTTAATCTATTGTTCTCTTTTTAATTGCTTATTTATTACTTTTAACACAAAGACTAAAACTGAAAATTCAGATCCTTGCTAAGTCAGAGCTTTTGCATTGTTTCTCTTTATAATTCCAACATCTGTGCATGGGACAGATTGCATTTCTTTTATTCTAGGTCAGCAAAGTTTGTTTTCCTCCACATATTTTATAGGCTCACATTACACTATAAGCCTTACATGTGCATTCAGGCTTGTGATGATGAGCAGGCTTATGGGACAGTCAGATCACAAGCTCATAGGTTTGTTGGTTGTTTTTTTTTTTTTATATAGCTTTCATAAAACTGCTGCTCAGTTTGCTTCTATGTCCTATTTGTGCAACAGCAAAATAATATCAGTAATAGAAAAGAATATTAATTACTCTTGTGGTATTGTTTCCACTCTTCCTGGAGAAACGAATGTAGTAGTTTATTACTGAGAAATCATATGAGGCTACTGAAGGGAAATCTAGATTATTTCCACAGTAATAACTGATTTCTAGTACCATAGCTATAAATAATTATGTTAATTATATGTAAACCACCTGCCTTTAGATTAGCAACAATTTCTTAAAATGGTTCTTTCCAGCTTAGATACAGTATCTCTACATCAATCATCTGTCTTCTAACCAATATGTGACATTTCAGAAATTATCTATTTAATCAGAAATGCAACTTTAAGTGTATTTTTTTATGGTTTAAATCAGAAAAAGGATAATGAGACTTCTTGATGCTTTCTCAGACATATTCTACAAAAGAGAGAGATAGTTTGTAACTCAGAGGTTCCTCTGAAGTATTGCACACTCTGGATGTGATTCAGCTCAGCATCCTGTACTCGTCATCTGGTGACTGGAAAAATACACAGATGTTTCCAAGAGGAGGTTTTTTTCCCTGTGTTTTTCCTACTTGATTATGGATGAAGACTGGTTAACTACAGAATACAGCTCATTTCTGTTTAGGAGTGAACCCCACTTACTATGTTACTTGGGGTGGGCAAAATGTTGTGAGAGTCAAAAAGCTTTGGGAAAGCTAAGCATGATCATTAGCTTAGGACAAACTGAGCTAATGCCTTCATGGTGCTTTTTTTCTAATTTAAACTGTTTATTTCCCCATATGCTGGCCATCAGAACTCCTAAAATATTTTTTCAAGTACAGCTACAACTTCTGATAAGTAGTGCATAAGGATATCAGTTTGCTCAGCTGGTCATCAATGGCCACCCAGCTGTAAAGCTATTTACATGATATCTGAGGGGTCTGTTCTCACATCATTGCACAAACAGAATTCCTATTAACAGCAATACAAGTTACAGGCAGGCATGAAAGTAAAGAAAGTCCCTAATTAGAAATAATAAAACACAAGACTGTTGAGGTTCTGAAAGGCAGTGGCACCCATATTTACTTTGACACAAAATGAGCTAAGCAACTAAAAATAAAACACTAAGCCCATAAAATGGGGCAAAAGTAACTTACAGTTTAAAGAACTAAGCAGCTCGATATGCAACCTATTCATTAAAATGTGTGCATGTTTATTATCCAGCTGCAAATATCTCTTTTACAAACATTCACTTTGCAAGGTGAATTGGGAAAAAAATACACACATACTTGAATGACTTTTACATTTTTCACAAAAGTACATGAAAAGAAGAAAACTTAGGGAATTCCCACCAGAACCTAGGGAGTTTCTTGCTGTTGACTATCATCCTGATACTGCTAGAAACCATACCAGATATTGTCTTTCATAAACCCATCAAGCATCACTTTAAATTAGACCTTTTTTTTGTTTTAATCCCAACTATTTTTTGCAAGTGGTCCTCTGGATCGTTATTTCTGCAGAGCTGCCATCATATAATTTTATAAAGTAATATAAACTACTCATGGTCAGTTTTAGCATATTTATTTCTATTTTAGCTTAAACAGTGCTTTTCCCTCAGTAGTCCTTGATGTGTGATGTATTCAGTGTATTTAGAGACTACTGCCTTCATTCCATAGGCTGAGGAAACTAATTGCTTTTTAGTATTCTTGTGTTATACAGACCATCCATTTTTACTGTCCACCAAAAAAGGATTATTTTTAAGGCCATTCTAGAAGACTGAATTACTTTTTTCTGAAATTATCTTTTGGGTATTTTGGTTCAGAATTGTTTTCAAGATAAGGTCTGACTGTTGCCTTCTAGATTAATAATATTTTCTTTACTGGAATATATTTTGAAATATGTTTGGTTTTAATTTGCTTTTTTTCACAGACAGTTTATATTAGTAATTTTTATTAATTATCTGTTTAAATAAATACTTAAATTTCTGTTTCTTCCCATGTTTAAAACTGATGAGCCCACAGCTTGTTGCAGAAATTCTTGTTACCTTGAGGTGCATGACCCTGACTTCAGTGTACTTTGTCTTCAGATAATTAGTCTTCAGAGTAAGTCAGATTGTTAGTGAACCTACTGTGCAATGATAAATTCTTCCTAATCTGATCCTCTTTGAGATGTGGGCTCCAGGTTGGACTATAGTGCTTGGACTATTATACTGGTATTATTAACAGAACTATTGAATTAGAACAGGCCAAAGATTGAACCTTTAACCCCGGTTACCTTTTTCTGACTGTTTTCAAACAACCTGTGGACATTTTTGTTTTATTCGACTTTATTCATACTTCAATCACAGAAAGGTTAGCACCGGAAGAACTGCCTGACCTGAGTGTTACTAGGCTTTGTGGTAGTTTTCTAAAGAAAATACATTTATTTCAGCAGTCTTTTGACAGTAAAATTAGACCTGATGATCAAAACATTTATATTTTTAATCTGTGATGCATTCTAATGATTAGCACAAATTACTAGATCTGTCTATCACCAATAGTATTTCTGCAACTACAGTGGGCAATGCTTCCTAAATATGTCAGTCTTCTTTTTCTGCTATTAGACACAAACATCTTTAATAGACAGTTGGTTTTTTTTTAAAAAAAAAAGCATAAAAAAACGCCTTTACTTTGCAGGGAAAGTGCTTTTAAAGAATGATATTCATTAAGCATAACTTAGTGGTTAAAATTTTCTTGGCCTAATGTAGAAACTATTCCCATCTAGTGAACTTCAACACATTCTTGACTATAATGCTATGGGCACATGCCGAAATTCCTTACCAATGTAAAAAGAGTGTTTAGAGAAGAACAGACCATAAAGAGGAGATATTCAAGCAGCCAAAGGAAAGAAAGAAATAATTAACCAACTTTTCTTATTTTATTTGTTTGGTCATATCCCATGTCTCATGTGTTGCATTATAGGCTAAACCTATGTTCATTTATGTTTGTTGTTACTTTTAATAAAATTTAGAAAAATTAGCAATTGTGTACTCTTAGACTCTCTAGATAATTAAGGCAGAGATAGGTAAATCACTGACAAGCACGATTTCCAAGTACTTTGTACTCTGGACTACTAGTTAAACAGTCTGACCTTTTTAAAACTCAGTTTTCCCTGCCTTTTCCCCTTTATTCAACAGCAGCAAAATCTGTAACATCAGTGTTAGCCATTAGTTCTAGTCCTTTAAACTTTACAAGTTAATGTGTTTCTGAGATTTGATCATCCCCGACTTCACTAATTGCTCTGAGCAAACACTGTTTTCTCCATGCTTTTCATGATACTTTTAATACTATGTGACATTAATGCTTCTTAGCCTTCACAAGGTTTGTTTTTGTTCCTCCTTACTTTTCTGAAGTGTGACATCATTGAAGGAAAAGTCATTATAAAGACTTTTTACAGCTGTTGCTGTGCTCTTCTGTGGTAAGGCCTTGTGGAAAAGATTCTTTTTTCTGCCTTGATCAGCACACACTACAGTAATCTCCTGGGAAAGGTTTTAGAAATTATATCTAAGACAACCAAATGGTATATTTACAATTAAAGCCTTCATTGCAGCAGATACCTCCTTTCTGTAAATGTATAAAGAAATACATAATAAATCAAAAATCTGACTTCCTTAAAACCAAGGGAAGGAAATAAGTCTTAGTCCTGGATGCTTTCTATCAAGTCATGCTTTATGCTTCTTATAATGCACTGATGTGAGTCCCAGCCCACCAAAGTGAGTGGAGCATCGTAAAAATTGCTCTTCTTTCTTTAGGCCCAGCACAGAACTAAGATGGTTGCAAATTACTGCAGTAGCACCATGACACTCCCACAACAGCACACCTCAATTTATCTTTTTCCCAGGACTATAAAAAGATAAGCAATAGGCAGAAAACTGATCAGCAATAATTGATGTTAGCTGAAGACTTCTTCAGGCTGTGGTAATTGTTTGCTGGTTTTTTGTGTAAAGATCAGATGATGTTCCTTGCAGCCACCTGCACTCAGGGCAAGCATCAATGTATTTTTTTTTTATTATAGTTTGTTATGCTGTTCAGGCCAGTAGAATGGCCCCAACTGAAATTCTCCTTTACATCCATTTTTTTTTTTTTTCCCCCTGGCTTCTAATCAGCTCATCTCAGTGATACTCTTTTTTCAAGCTTTCATTTATATGTGCAAGATTTGAACTTAAATTTAAAGTTAGCAAATACAGAGAGGATGTGTTTTCAAAATTTTTGTTGTGAGTGTTCAGAAAGCCTAAAGCTTTGGAGACTCCAGTGACTGTTGATCAAATCTTTGTCCAGTTTAGATCAACCCTGGTATGAGCAGGGACAGTATAGTGCCCAAAAGTATTGCAGCTCAGTTGTGCATGGCCTCAATATCGACAAGAGCAATGTGCCTGAGGTCACAGTTACTGCAAGCCCACAGCTTGTTGTTTCCTCTTCTGAACAGAGACATTTGCCTCTGTACTCCAAGAAAACAAGGGTTAGCAATGCTGGTTTGAATGGTGTTGCCTCAGGGTCTGAGATGTTGGAAATTCAACCCTCACAGCAGCCCTCCAAGAAAAACTTAGAAACCTGCCTGAGCTTTGGCTGCTTCTGTCAACATTTTGGATTCTTGGTACTTCCAGTCAGTTCTAAATACAATTCCCAGGCAGCAAGAACGACAAGTAAATTCGATTTGCTGGTTTTGTTATTAACAAATACCTGCTGTTTTACTGAGACACAGTTAAATGTGCACATCCAGGTGCTCATCATCCATGACAGCATAGGGACAAGCATGCTTTGTTCCTGTTTTGGTAACGATGGTATCACAAGTGCTCAAGGGAAGCAGCTGTATATGAAGACTACTTATCCCAGTCTTGGCCAAGGTCATTGTATTTGCATGTTAAATGGATAACACTGTCAAGAGAAATAGCAGTTGTGTAAAACTGTTAATTCTGTAGAAATCCTGCAATCTCCGCAAGTCTCTCCTGTTCCTGTTTTGATGGTACTTTCATTTGTATGACACTTCTATAATATATAATCCAAGAGATTTCATATAACTAAATGTTCCAGCTCACAATCTTTCAACTTGCAATGAGTAGTACCTTTTTCTCTGATCAGGCAACTTCTGTCTGGATATTCTCTACTTCTTACCTTGTAGGTTCTCTAATATAGTTTCTTCTACATTAAAAAAAGTAAAATAATAATTTTTAAATCTGCCATTTGCTCTGGCTCCTCCACTTCAGACTTTATGAGTGACAGACAAAGAGCAGTCATGATTATTTCTTCTATACCAACAAGACAGTTGTGGGCATATAATGTGCAGGTTTTCAGGATTTTGAAAAATTTCTGACCCACAACTTCAGAAAGTACAGACAAGTGCATTGTGATACACTCTGAAAAATACAGGATCTAAGCAGTTTTGACTTTCTGTGTTAGATACCTGTCATGTCAGGGGTCTGAACTTCACTCCAGCTGTGAGCATGCATACCTTTTCATTAGCCCAGTTCAGCAGTTAGTGGGCCATTCTCAATCCTCTCTATTCATAAAAAAAATTTTGGTGGAAGACATACTGAAACTTTTACTCCTAATGTATTTGCTATTGCAGAGCTTCTAAGCAAGTGAAAATTACACAGTACACAGAGAAAGGTTAGAAATATGTCTCACTGTTTTAAGATTGACCTACAACATATATATGTGATTCTTGAGGAGCTTCAAAATACCATGATCTAATTTTCAGAGTGATGGAAGAAAAGAGTTGTATATATTTCACTTTTATGTTTCCTACAAATGCTGTCAGGAAAAAGTCCTCAATCAAAGTTAGTTTTAGATAGATTTACAGATATTTATGTTTCTGAAATACAACATTCTGTTGCTTTGCTTGGAAAGGTCAGTCAGATGTATCATCTTGATTTCCTGATTATTGCATCTTACATATTGATTATGTTTCTTTTCAAGTGCAATAATTTCTTGTTACATATGTTAATTAGAAATAATGTAGAGAATAAGAACACGTTTAAAACATTTTTATTGAAATCAGGTCTTTCATTCAAAAGACCTATAGGGTCATATTTTATCTGTAAATATCCTTTCTGCTTGATGAAAATTTGCAGTTATTTTAACTTGATTATACATAACACATTATAAAGTACTAGTCAGGAGTATAGGTAAGTACTCTTCATATTAGCTACTAACTTTCTATTGATTCACTACTGGGAATCAATATGGTCTATGGAACTTCTAATAGTTATGTTACATTACAAGTACACACTGACTATACGGACCTTTTATTAAAATTGGGACCTGTTTTCACTTTATATTTATGAAGTGAGCAGAAGTTCAAAAAGTGCCACAACGGTGATGTCTAAAAGAGGTAGTTCCAGACAGAAATTTTGTACTCTCTAAATGGATAGTCAGTGCTGTAGAGTTAGCTATTAATGTTTTTTGATATATGACCCTGACTGAAATCTCAGTCCATGCAAAAGCTTGGGGTTTATTATTAGGAGAATCTGGCAGAGAAATGTTGCCAGATCCCGTTCAATTTCTGATGATTTCTCCTGGAGAGGAGAATCTCATATAATTCTGGACGCTTCTGACTGGACAATGGGCACTTCAAATCATGAATGATGGATTTCATGGTAGAAATCAGGACAGAAAATAACATGCAGGCCTAACTTTCACTGCTTCCTGAAAAAGCATTTGGGAAGGGGTGGAAATTGCTTTAAAATATTGGAAATATTAGTGAAAATTGAAAGTATTAGTAATAATTGCAGAAGTTCGATTTTGCCATACCAATAAATTTAATGCGTTAGTGAAATCTGGAAGTAGCCAACAACAGAACCTGCATTTTAACCAAGGTTACGAAGGTGGTATGTGGAGAGGAATAGAGAGTGATCTTCATGTTGTAGAAGTTTTTGTGTGGTAGTGTGTAATGTCTAAATATATTTTTGTAGAAAAGGACATGGATGACTGGGTTCTTTGACAAGATTAATGTGGTGGTCTTAGTCTATCTGAAGTTGTTCCCAGCACATCCTATAGTAAATCCTATTGTAAAGATTGAGGTGATGGCCATTAATATGGGAATGATGAGGGGGCAAGAGACTAAAAGGGAAGCTGAAACTGCGTATTCTTGGATGACAATTATCAGCCTGGTAGCTAGGGGTTTTCTTTAGAATATAGTGCTTTGTATGGTGATTTCACACTACATAGCAGACATGCATAGGTAAAAATTTTCTTGATGACTTCCACATTCCTGGAATGAAAATAAAGAAATGTGGTATTTGTAAAAGGGATAAAACTGGAAGGGGTGGTGTGTGTGTGTGTGTAATAAATAGCTTGTTTGCATGACAATCTTCCTCTCTGGTGGTCCTCTGTAAAGAATGTTTAATAATGTCCAGGCTTTTCTAGCTGGCCTTCATATTCTTTTGCTCACAGGAGTGCTTCCAAATGCTTCAACACCTCTGGATACATTTGCACCCCCTTCCTAAAACCAGAATCAGGAGTTCAATTGAGTTTGTCTACTCTCAATAGTATCAACTTCACTCAAAATCACAGCAACAACAAAAAAAACCCTACATTTAGACCCATTCAGACTCTTCTTCTTTTTCAGGAATGAACATAACATTTCACATATGCTTCCAACTCCTCGATTTACAGGAGAAATGAAGATGCTTGCTCTCTTGGCCCCAGTGACAGGGTGGAGCTTGTGCTGGGTTGTGTCTCCCTCACTCAGGCACCTAGGAAGAAGCACTAGTACAGGCCCCTCTGCTCCCTTCAGAAGCAGAAATCCTCAACAAATAAATACTTAAAAAAGGAAAAAACCTGGATGGAAAACTCAAGGTGAAAAGTGTAGTCATGTGGAAAGCAAGTTACTATTATAGAATCACAGAATCTTTCCGGTTGGAAAAGACCCTTGAGATCATTGAGTCCAACCATCATCCCTACTCTACAAAGTTCTCCCCTAAACCATATCTCTCAACACCACATCTAAGCGATCCTTAAACACATCCAGGGATGGTGACTCAGCCACCTCCCTGGGCAGCCTGTTCCAGTGGCTGAAAGCAGTCCAGTGTTTCAAGCACAGACTTGGTGGAAGGCCCCAAAGAGTGTTGCTCATTGGACTTAAATCCAGCTGGCAGCAGGTCACAAAGGGTGTCTATCAGGGCTCAGTGCTGGGACCATTTCTATTTAACATCTTTATTGATGACCTTGATCAGGACATAGAGTGTATTGTCAGTAAGTTTGCAGACAACACCAAGTTAGGTGGCAGTGTTGATCTGCAGGAGGATAGGGGTGCTCTACAAAGAGACTTGAATAGACTGGATCTATGGGTCAACATCAACAGTACGAGCTTCAGGAAAGCCAAGTACCAGGTCCTGCACTTGAGCCACAAAGAGCACCATGCAATGCTACAAGCTTTGGGAAGTGTGGGTGGAGAGCTGCCAGGCAGAGAAGGACCTGGAGGTTTTAATTAACAATTAGCTGACTAAAAGCCAGCAGTGTGCTTGTATGGCTAAGAAAGCCAATGGCATCCTGTCTTGTATTAGAAATAGTGTGGCCAGCAGAAGTAGGGAGCTCCCTACTTCTGTCCCCATGTACTTGGCACTGGTGAGGCCACACTTTGAGTATTGTGTCTGGTTTTGGTCACCGCAATATAAGAGAGATGTTGAGGTGATGGAGAGAGTGCAGAGGACAGTAACAAAGCTGATAAAGGGCCTGTAGAATAAATCTTATGAAGAATGCTTGAGGGAGATGAGACTGTCTAGTTTGAGCAAGAGGAATCTGAAGGGAGACTTCTTTTCTCTCTATAACTGAAAGGACATTGTAGAGAGGTTGGTGCTGCTCTCTGAGGTAATTAGAGCTAGAAGAGAAGGGAATGGATTCAAGCTGCAACAAGGTAGATTTAGACTGTATACTAGGAAAAAAAAATTACAGAAAGAACGGTCAGACACTGGAATAGGCTAATGTTGCGGTCTGGAGTAACATTAAAATTTATTTTTGTTTTGGATATGCAAAACAAAGTCCAACCATAGAAAGGTCAAGTGCAAGCAGATTTTATTTGACAATTGACACAGGCAAAAATATAGAGCAAGGCAAAAGACAGAGGAAAAGAAGATATGAGAGAGAAGGAAAAAAATTGTAAGAAAGTCGTAAGAAAGAATGAGAGAGAAAAGTGTAGAAATAAAGGGTAAGAAAGTGGGAAGAATGAGAGAGAGAGAGAAAGCCACTACCAGGGATCTGTCTGTCCAGTGAGTTTCTTCAGGATAGGGCTGATCCTGGACAGGGTCCGATGCAGAAATGGTGGCGGGTCAAGAGACGACAAAACCAAAGCATGGACAGCCATATATATACCCCTGAGTCCCTTTTGTTCCGAAGAGGCAACTGTCAGTCAGCCAGGTTCTTTGGGAGACAGGCTCCCTGGAGGGGAGCAGAAGGGTGTGGTCCCCCACCTAGTCATCAATTCTTATCTTAATCCAGGTGCCACTCCTTCTCTGTTCCAGCCACTGTAGCCAGGCACATAATTGTGCCTCCAGGGGCATCCCAGCATTGAAGGTTGGCCCTCAGGAAAGGGGAGTTATCTCCACCCAGTCATCTTCTTCCTGGTGCCATCCTTACTCTGTTCTAGCACCCTTAGCCAGGTACTTCACAAGTACAATCAAGGTGGCTCAGTCGTGCCTGGAGGGACCACCCAGCATTGCAGGTTGGGGCTCAGGGAAGAGGAGAAGTAGTCTCCACCCAGAAGATCTTATCACATTCTGAGGTGTCACCCCCTCCTCAGTTCTGGCCAGCCAAATTCTCCATCCCATCCAGGGCTATTCATTTTAAAATTGCTCTTTGAGACAATTGCAAATCAGTGACATCAGACACACACAGCTTCCCAGGGAGGTGGTTCAATCACCGTCTCTGGGTGTGTTTAGTAGTCGTTAGGGTGTGGTGTTGGGGGATATGGGTTAGAGGAGAACTTTGTAAAGTAGGAATGATGGTTGGACTCAATGATCCCAAGGGTCTCTTCAAAACTGAAAGATTCTGTGATTCTATTATTCTAGTATCAGTATATGGGAACTACAGTATGACGTAGTAGACAGAAATGTCTACAAGGAATGACATTTCAGAGCACAAAAGGAAGAGTCATGCACTCAGGTGCTAATGACAAGTTTTCAGTATTAGTGACATGCAATACTCATCATAGGTTGCTATGCTAATGCAGCTGTGAAAGAAATTAATGCAGAAGGCAAAAGACACAGCTACATGCCAATCTACACAGTAAAAATTTCATTGTATTTTTGCATAAAGATTCTCATCATTCATATTCAAACGATTTAAATTAGAAAAACTACAAAGATCTAAAATTATTAGGGGAGCTTTGAGACTCTTGAGCATGAGGGATTAAAAACAGGTTGCCATGCCTTACCTACAAAACCAGGAACAAGGTAATCATAGAATTGCTTAGGCTGGAAAAGACCTTCAAGATCATCAAGTCCAGCCTTGCCCTCACCCTATTATCCTATTCCTGATGTCCCTCCACTAAACCATGTCCCCAAATGTCGGGAAGAGCGCGAAAACACGGAGTCTGTGACTAAAACCAGTATGATTGATACACAGCACTCAATTTTATTAATAGTTACACAGCGTTATATAGGGTTCAAGGGGCACGCCTCTTCTAGATAACAAATTCTTGCAATTAACTACTTTTTGGCTAGGCATCTTGTTTTTGCTAAAGCTGCACCTGCATCTGCCAAACTAGTTGCTCTAATCGCACTTTCAGAGTCTCTTCAAGGTCAGGTTATTTACTGCTCTCAGGACTGAGTTTCAGTCTGCTTCACAGTTCTCAAAACATGGATTGGCCACAAATGCTGGGTGTCCACATTTCCTTGAGAAATTCCTCCACACCCAAACACCACATCCGGGTGATTGAATCATAGAATCATTGTTAAACACATTCAGGGATGGAGACTCAACCACCTTCCTAGGGAGCCTGTTCCACTATTTAACAACCCTTTCTGTAAAGATGTTTCTCCTGATATCCAACCTAAATCTCCCCTGATGCAACTTGAAGCCATTCCCCCTTGTCTCATCATCTGTCACCAGTGAGAAGAGACCAACCCCACTCTTGCTACAACCTCCTTTCAGGTATTTGTAAAGACTGATAAGGTCTCCCCTCATCTTCCTTTTCTCCAGACTAAACAGGCCCAACACCCTCAGTTGCTCCTCATAAGGGATGTTTTCCAAACCCTTCACCAGTTTTGTTGTCTTTCTTTGGACTTGCTCCAACACCTCAATGTCTTTTTTGAATTGAGGTTCTCAAAACTGAACACAGTACTCGAGGTGGGGACTCACCAGTGCTGAGTACAGGGGCAGGATTACTTCCCTGGTCCTGCTAGTCACACAGTTTCTGATACAAGCCAGAATGCCATTGGCCTTCTGAGACACCTGGGCACATTGCTGACTTATATTCAGCCAGCTCATATTCAGCTGTAATGAACAAGATTCATTCATTCTGTTTGTTTTGGGGGAGATCCAACTGTTGAAATAAAAAGACAGCACAAATGTAAGGTAGAAAGTTATGAATTTGCCACAACTATGTTTAAACGAGAAATGAAAACAATTTTAACCATCAGTTTATTACTTTCCTTTCATATAGGAAAGTGGAACTAGAATAGACTTTGAAAGTTGCATGCAAATGAACCTAGGCCACAACATAAGTTGTTCTGTGATACACGGAAAAAAAATCAGACCCTTCAGCCTAAGTACTGAGAACCATTTTAGATCCTCTAAATCATCAACAGAATCTGCATGAGACTGGTATATATAATAGAGGAGAACCTCATCCTTTCTACATGGCAACAGGAAGTCTTCAGGGCAACTGGATCACCCTAAGGACATATTGGCATTTATTTTCCACTGGATGAACAAATTAGTTCATATCCCAAGAGCATTTTGAAAACAAACTTGATCACACATGCTTGTGTCTAAGATGCATTTACTGAAAAGGTTTTTCTGGTTTCCCATGGCATACCAGAATGAATTCTCCCTTACTCAATTTCTTTTTTTTTTTTTCTCCCTCTTCTCCCTCCCTCCCTATCTCACATTTTCCAATACAGAGTTTTGCTTGCAGGAGGGTATATTTTTCCTCTTTTGCATAAGAATTTCATCTTGGACAGAGACGGTGTATTGGTATTCCTAAGAATGCAACTAGAGTGAAGACAGAGGCAGAAACAGAGATTCCTTGGACCATCCCACTCATCTTGCAAACCAGGCTTCCAAATGGCCACCCTGGAAGGAAAGAGGCAGTTGAAATTCCTGCCATCTTGCTGCAGCCCTCTGCTTATACACATAGAAGGTTGGATCAGATGATCCTTGAGGTCCCTTCCAACCTGACATTCTGTGATTCTGTGAATATTAAAGTTCTCAGTGTTTGAGCAAGATTTCAAGGCAAGGAAGAATCTTTTTCTTAAATAAAATCGGTTGGGCACTTGGGGATTTCTTTGTTTTTCTCTGAAGCGCAGTGCTTCACCTATTTTCTGCCTCGCATGGGAAATTTATTCAGTGGTCTCTTGGTTATAATAGAAACTGTGGAAAATGGTATAATTTGTTCCCATGTCTTTCAGCAGCCATATCCCAGTGATTCTTGGTGTTGACCTTTTTAGGTTTTGTTTGTTGTAGTTGATTCTCTAAATACCATGATAAGAAATGCTTTTGTATGAAGGGAGGGAATAAGCAAGACGCACATTCTTAGTGTATTTCAGAAAGATGTCTGCAGACCACAGGACTCAGAGGCTAAGTAGTCTGTGCTAGTCACATGTTAGCTGAAGCATTTCATGAAGCACACTTCTAACACTATAATTCCATACCCAGGAGCTGGTTGCACCTTAAGACTGTGCAGTCAGTGCAAAACCTGAAAAAGAAGCCTGACAGAGGCAGTATAGCATGAGAGGAGATACAGTTCTCCCCACATGTGACAGAGATTGAATTAATTAGGATTTATGTTTTTTGTGATCCCAATCCAAATTCCTCATTATCTTTATTGCTTAGTAGTGTTCATGATGATTTCAGTTGTTTGTTACTTTGTTTCTGACCTGGATACAAGTGATGTCCCCCAGGGTTCAGTGCTGGGGCCTCTTCTCTTTAATATCTTCATTAATGATTTGGATGAGGGGATTGAGTGTACCCTCACCTCAGTAAATCTGCAGATGACACCAAGCTAGGTGATCTGCTGGAGGGTAGGGAAGCCTTACAGTGGGACCTGGACTGGTTGGACCAATGGGCCAAGATTAATTGTATGAGAAGTAACAAGGCCAAATGCCAGGTCTGGCACCTGGGTCAGAACAACCCCATTGTAAGCTACAGACTTGGGGAAGTGTGGTTAGAAAGCTGTAAGTTGGAAAGGGACCTGGGAGTATTGGTTCATAGTTGACTTAATATGAGTCAGCAGTGTGTGCAGGTGGCCAAGAAGGCCAACGGCATCCTGGCTTGTATTAGGAACACTGTGGCCAGCAGGAACAGGGAGGTGATCGTCCCTCTGTACTCAGCTCTGGTGAGGCCACATCCTGAGTCCTGTGTTCAGTTCTGGGCACCTCACTATAAGAGGGACAGAGAAGTGTTGGAGTGTGTCCAGAGAAGGGCAACAAAGCTCATGAAGGGCCTGGAGCACAAGTCCTGTGAGGAGTGGCTGAGGGAGCTGGGGGTGTTCAGTCTGGAGAAGAGGAGGTGAGAGGAGACCTCATGGCTCTCTTCAGCTGCCTCAAGGGAGGTTGGAGCGAGGAGGGAAACAGCCTCTGCTCCTTGGTGAACTGTGACAGGACCAGAGGGAATGGATGTCAGCTGTGCCAGGGGAGGTTTAGGCTGGATGTTAGGAAACCCTTTTTTCACTGAGAGAGTTGCCAGGCCCACTGAGAGGGAATGTCCTGCCCAGGACAGTGGTGGAGTCACCATCCCTGGAGGTATTTAAAAGGCATTTGGACCTGGTCCTTAGGGACATGGTTGAGTAGTTGGCTTATGGTGTTGGTCAAAGGTTGGACTCAATGATCTTGGAGGTGTCTTCCAACCTAGAACATTCCGTGATTCTGAGATTCTTTGGAACCTTCCCAGTGTCAATATGATAGAGAAATTTGTCAAAAAGATATAATTGACATAACACATCCAAAGCCCAAGCACAGAAAGTTCCAGGTTGGGAATTTTGTGGAGGAAAAGATCCCAGACTGTACTGCCCAGAGACTGAAACTTCTGAAACCTTGATTTATTCAAGTGTCTACTGCCCCTTTACATTGTTAATGCCCAGTTTTTCTACATCCCGGGGCTGTGAAATGCCTTGTTTTTGCATATTGTTCTTTTCTGTCACTTTGTTCGCCCCTTATTCTCTATGGTTTGGAAACAGATGGGATTGCCTCCCACATTTAAGGCAGCCATTTCCCACATAACTGTTCAATGACACAAGCACATTTACTGGGAGTTATGAAAAGAGATGGGTCACATACACAGTGCAGTGGTCTAAACCGCAGCAACATATGCTTCGCTGATATAATGCTTCATTGAGATGATGTAAATGCAGTTTCTGAATCAAACTAAAAATTACAGCATCTCTAATGCAAAGTACATTTAAACATTCCAGCATGAGTGCACAGAAGTTCTGTGAGATCTATATTTATGTTCCATCATGTTATATTTTGGATTCACTTCCATACTAAAGAAAAATGGTATATATAAATATGACCACCTCCAAGCTGTGTCTAAAACTGACAGTTTGGCTTGTTGGTATAATTTATGCTCCTACTCTAGTACTGAAAGAACTAACACAGAATAATTTGTAACTGTGAAAAATAGCATTATGAAGTGCAGTAGATATAAGCTATTTTTACAAATGGTCAGTTAGCCAGAGAGAAAAATAGAATGATACTACGTATTATTTCTTTGACTGTTGAATTATTAATGTTTGATAGACTTAATTTTATCAAAATACCAAAGACAGGAAATTTATAAGTTCAGATACTTTATTTACACAATAATTGTCTAGAAATCAAATTGTAAAGTACACTGGGAGATTTGTTCATTTGTGAATATAGACTATAGAATTCCATAAGTGGTACTGTACTGGAACAATCTCATTCACCTTTCTGTACTTTTGCTTAAAGAAGAATTGATAAGGCTCAAAAATTAATGGAACATACTACGTTATCACTTTAAAAAAATGTACACTTCTCAATCAAGCAGAAATTGAGTAGGCCTTGTTAGTCAGGACTATTCATTCCATTCTTTTTCATAATGTCAGGCATGGGAGCCTTTTTGAGTTTTTTCTGGTATCAGGTGAAGCAGAATTAGCTTCAATAGATATAAATTCTGGTATAACTTTTAATTTCCCTTTCTTAACTTCCTTCTTGCAGAAACACCTCTAAGGAGGCTAGTTTCCTAAACACATTTAAGTTAATTTTGGCTGAGATGAAAGTGTTGTGTTAAAAATTTATGTTCTGATCCTAAGATCATGTCATAGAAACCACTTTATGATCCCTGAAAGTTTTGATAATAATAAGGCATGGCATATTCTAAATAGCAGTATAATAAAATATTTTACCACTTACAGTTTCACTGTGTTTTGAGATGCTATGAGGGAATTAATTTCAACAGATTTGTCCGCAAAGATCATGGTATTACTTGTTCCATGGCTTCATACATAGTCTTCATTTTTTACGGTCATTCTGTGCCACAAGTAAGTACAATTCATGCATAGTGAAATGTCTACTCCTTATTTTTCTTATTAGCCAATTTAATTCCGGGTAATAGTAAAAAAAATTTTTTTCATGGAGGTCAGAAATATGTCAGCTAATGTAATAATTTCATTATACATAGTTCTTCTGATCGGCACAAAAAAAAATTGTGCAAGTAATAATGCATAATGATTCAGTTATGCAAACAAAAGAAATAGTTTCATGTTCACTAGTAACAATGTCACTAGGAAACAAAGAAAACAATCACAAACAATAACTTTTTCAAACATACCAATCTTAGGGAAAAAAATTATCTTGACTCTGCTTGCAAGGATAGTGAGTGAGAGAAACAGCTGTAGCTTTCATTATGACCCACTAACTTTCTCTATAGCACTACTGTTGTAGCACTAAACTGATTATGCTATATATTACATTGATTTGTACTGTTTGTAAAGGCCTTGGATGTTCAGTGAAAGTAGCCAGCGCAAGAAAATATAAACCAAATTCAGCATTAGTTTCCTAGACCTATCAATTTGCTGAGTAGGCTTGGAAGCTTTCCTAATTACTACTTCATGTTTTTTAAAAGTCATCAAAACCTCTTATTACAACTGCAAAGTGCACAATTGGACAAATTTAATTCTAAAATATAAAGTGAATATGGAAATGTATATTATTTCAGCCTGCCTTTCTGTAAGACATTCGAAGGCTGGTGACTTTTTTTAATTCTGTAACTTTTTTTGCTTCTTTTTGGTCTCTTATTTTTGTACTAAGCATGCATTTAAAATTGCATCTATCATTTGCTTTTGTAGTTAGTTTTACTGAGATTTCAGAATATTATTCACTATTATTATTCAGATACATTTATCATCTTTCAAGGGTCCAGGATTTGTTTTTAAGCACTTGTGTTAGCATACATGAGTGAGTGCAAGACTCACGTATCCAGATGGAAAATGCTAGAGAATAAGAATTCTTCCTACAGAAGACACGATTTCACCTTTAAGCACTTACACATTACGTGCATGTATGGACAGAAACAGAAATCCCACAACATTATTTAAAAAAAAAAAAAAAGTATAATAGACTATTATAAATTGATTGTTTGCTTCAATAAGGAGAATTGCTATATATCCTTCAACAAGCAAACATCCTGAAAGAATGCAATTTGATGGTGAAGGAACATTGGCTTAAGAGTAATGCAGGTGTACATTCACAGAGAGATAGTTATTTAAATGATTATTTATAGAAACACATTTGAAGTCCATCTAAATGTCACACAAAGCATTTGAAAACACTTCTATGGTGATTAAAAGAACTTCTACAGCACTTTCAGCTTTGCAATGTACCTTTTTATTTTCTCCTTCATAACAAATTAAGTTACTCCTAGAAAAGGATTTATACAGTTGCTAGGTTCTTCTCTATACTTTTCAGTGAACATTCAGTATTTAAGCCATTACTTGAATGGACCACCTCTCCAGTAGTATGAGTAGTAATTTAATCTCCATCCTCAATCAACCATGAGCCCAGAAGCAAAGGTTGCCAATTATGTTGAATTGTAGCAAACTATGCATCATTTTCTTTCAGACATTCCATTTCTCAGTGATTTAATTCTCCTTTCTTTTGTCTTTGGCACAAAAGAGAGGATTTACTAAATCAACTACTTTAAAATGGAAGAAAACCTTAAATTTATAGAGAAAAATATCAGTATTTGATTCAAAGAAATAATATCTATGCTTTGAAGGAAGCATAGAGCTGGACCCTCTTCCTGTAAAGCCCAGTGACTGGCATTTGAAAGAGTTAAAACATTGTATTTTAAAATACTCTTAATCGGTTTTCTATTTCAGTTTTTTATGCTTGGATTAAGGAAATCTCATTTCTGAGACAGATTTTTCTTAGCATCTAGCTAGTTCAGTAGTAAACCTATTTTCTCTACTATTCTAAATAATTTGACAATAATATGTTAATGAAAATCTTTTCTCCCAAAGCTTTGGCAATAGATTCAAGCTGACTGTCATGCATTCCCAGGTGTTGCCTGGGGTTGTACAAACTATAATTTTTCAAGGTTTAAAAACATTTAAAGATTTATTCTCTGTGTAGATAGTGGTCATTAGTGAGGGAATACACCCCGTCTCTTTAAGCTGATTATACTAACTTCTCAGAAATATATTTTTAACTTCATAAATTTATGGATTAATTTTATACTCATCAGCTGTAGAGGTAAAGAACTGCAAGACTTTATCTTGAAAATTTGGAAAGGTATATGGATAATGATCCCAGGGCAAATATCTGCCACCACTGCTAAATGAATCTATGGTAGCTAGTACTCTATGGAGAAAAATGCCATCAGATCAATATTTCAAATACTGAAATAATGTATCTCGCTCTTTCCACTGTTGAACAGTATATCTTCTAGCCTATCAGATGGCCGTGTTATAATTGAAGCCACAGTTTGCAAGAATTTCTTGCAATGCTTGTATTTCAGAAAGCATACAGAACCCATCTGCAACAGGTGTTCAGAAATGTAACTTCAGTGAAATCCAGAGAAACAAGAGCAATAGATACACAGTAGATAGATTCACAACAATAGCGCAAGCAAGCAAGATCAAAGCAACATCATGTTAATTGAAATAGCAAGATTTAATTGGCTAAGTCAGGTCTAAACCACCTTTTGCATTATAGTTCTCATCATTTATCAGAGATTTTAAAAATTAGTGCCTAAATCAGGCAATGCAGGGCTGGGTCTTTCACTAACCTTAACTATAATCATCATTTTACGGACAGGATATGTAGGGCATTGTTCTCTGATAAATATGGCTTTACCTTAATTTACGTTATTCAACACATACTGAATCCATGTAAATAATAAAAGCATAGCTAAGATATCTTTAACTATGGAGCTGCATATGAGCAAATAACTAGTGAAACTTTCTGGCTTACTGGAAAGCATTTTTTCTTTGTAAGGAGTAGTAGCTCTCAATGAATCTTTATTTTTTCTTCTAACGACTTCTCCTTTACTTTAGACTGTTAAGCCCCAGAAACTGTATCAGGAATGGAGCTGACTCAGTAAGAGTAAGTGAAGTGCTGTAAACTTACATCAGACTAATTAGTCTGAGGAATAAAACAAAGGGGAAAACTTTACAGGTTCTTTCTGAAAGGCAGTTTGCTTAATTAAGGTAACTACTAATTGTTAAATATTTTTCAGGCATTAACAGAGCTATGCTGACTGTAATTAAATTTTGATTTTAGTGGTATTTGCAGGGATGAAAATCACAATCTGTTGAGGAGCTGAGGTTAGTTAATATTCATTTCACTGCCACAGCTATCCTCCATTACATTACAAAAGACAGGAAAAGAGACAGTAGAATAGGGTGAAGTAATGAGAAAGCTATTCATTCATTTGAACCAACTCCACACTGTACAGTCTGGTACAAATGGATCTGATCTGCATGACACACAACTAAGCATTAGATCTGAATTGATTTCATATAATAAAGGACAGCCTATGCTCTAAATGTATTTTTATTTTTTTACTTAAGCACTATGCTGTGTATAAAAAAGTATAATCATGTGATTGTCGTATGATTCCATTCAAGCGATATTTCTTTACTTATTATCTCTACAGGAGTCCACAAGGATTGTAAACCAATTCCTTCTAAGCTCTTATTTGTCCCATGTGTGTGTGAATCAATCCTTCACATTTCTGAGTTGTGAGCTTTTGTTTCCAGAAGAAAATTTACTAGCAAAGTCGATTTTTTGAAGGTTTAAATTTAGCCTTCCTTTGCATGTGAATTGTATAAGGGTGCCATGTTAATGGAACAGATAATCAAAGCCTGAAGCGTGCTATAGCTGCAACAACAGGACGAAATTGGTCTTGGCAGCTTTTTCACCAACAGTATTTCACTCTCAAGTATGTCCCTATGCAAAGCTAATATTGCTGTGGGTTTGGGTTCAAGAGAAGTTATCTTTCCAAGAAATGCCGAAGTCAGCAATAGTGCACATCTGTACAAAATTGTTCCTTCCCAGCTCCATGTAGAGCATTGTATGCTCTTCATTGTATCAAATCCTTCCTCATGACACAGCCTCAGAACCTGCAGTCACTATTGCTGCCCTCAACCTCACCTTAAAATTACCAGTATTATCTTATCGGAATAAGACCTAATGTCTCTTCCTTTCAAGAATATTCCAGACAGTCCCTAATTCTCTGATTGGGTGCTCCCTGCTTTTCCTGTGCATGTGCAGGGTCTTCCTGGGGAGGAACCATATGACTGGGTAAGAGAATAGTTGTAAATATGTCCTGATTTCATTCTGAGAAGTAAAGGACATGCCAGTTACAATAAGGCCTTTATTCTATCCATAAAGACAGTGTCTGGCAATGCTTCACCCACTCCATGACAGCAAAGGAGCACTGAGGATCATAGAATCATAGAATTGGATGGGTTGGAAGGGACCCCTGAGATCATCAAGTCCAACCCTTGATCCACTGCCTCTGTGGTTCTCAGACCATGGCACTGAGTGTCACATACAGTCTCTTTTTAAATATCTCCAGGGATGGAGAATCCACTACTTCTCTGGGCAGCCCATTCCAATGTCCATCACCCTCTCCATGAAGAAATTCTAATATCCAACCTAAACCTCCCCTGGCACAACTTGAGACCATGCCCTCTTGTCTTGTTGATATCTGCCTGGGAGAAAAGCCCAACCCCCCCCTGGCTCCAGCCTCCTTTCAGGGAGTTGTAAAGAGCGATGAGGTCTCCCCTGAGCCTCCTCTTCTCCAGGCTGAACACCCCCAGCTCCCTCAGCCTCTCCTCACAGGACTTGTGCTGGATCCCTTCACCAGCCTGGTTGCCCTCCTTTAGACCTGCTCCAGGACCTCAATCTCCTTCCTGAACTGAGGGGCCCAAAAATGGATGTCAACATACCCATCATCTTCATCTTCTTTCTTTTCATTTTCTTGTGGTTGTTGTTCCACTAATACTCTGTTTTACATAATTTTATTTTCCAACACTGGCCTTGTACAAGTTGTATCTTGTCTACTTACATCTTGGTATCTACTCATAAATGAATTTCAGACTAAGTAGCTGGGTAAACTCTTAAAATGAAAGTGTCCAGAAGTATTTTTTTCTTCATTATGGTGCCTACCATAAAATTTGTTATTCCAGTTCAAAGTTTCTAAGGGGGATATTTTTTATAAATGATTGAGAGAAAATTATCACAGAAAAATGTGAACTAAGAAGTTATCCAATCATTCCCACTCAAGCTTCCTACAACCTCTTTCAATAATCTTCCTCTAAATGCAATTTCTGAATCAAAGCATACTGAGAAATGGGTTTTTTTTGCTGTTTCCTCTAGACCTAATGAGCATAATTTTCTTCATCAGCTAATTTGTTTTACGTCTGAACTTAGGAAAGCATACTGCGTTTATATATGACCATGTTACATCAGCACTAGATGTTGTCAGCAATCCTATTTGTGTGCATTATCATAAACCTCATGTTCTATTTCAGCTAAGTAGTTGGGGAATTACTGCTGCAGTAATTTTTTTCAGATTCAAGGCCTGACACCAGCTATTGGAAGTCACAAACTCAGTAATATTGCCATAATTTAAAACCAAATGGAAAGCTGAAAAGAAATAGAGGAGATTAAAGTCCTTGTTCACACAAATACTTCTGTTTATTACAGTATGAAGCATGGGATTTTTATTAAAAACAAAACAAATAAAACCCAAACAAAAACAAACAAACAAACAAAAACCCCAAAGAGAAGGAAAAGTATTTCTGTTTAGATTAATTGAATTTCAAAGTCTTCTTGAATAGAAAGGTCTCTCATTAAAGAGGATCTTTTCACTAGCTATCTAACAAGTCACATTGAAGAAAAATTAATATTAGAGAATATAATTCATAGCAGAACTATATAACATAGGTAAATGAACAATAAAAATGATAAATTGTGCAATAGAAAAGATTACAGAAATAATGCTATCACATATTGGGCTTTCATTAAATTGACTTTCCAGGGTAATTACTTTAACATTTCTACCTCTGATTCAGCACAGACTTTTGAATCATTAAACTGGACAGTAGCTTAAAATTCTACAGGGTTTAAGGATCTGCTCTTGCAAACTTCTTTCCTTGAAATTGAAGAGCTATGTCAAAGCGTTTTCATGAGGCTGAGTCTCTTCCATAGGTCCCAATATTTTGCACTGGGAACTGAGTTCAGCAAGAATATTTTTCTTTCTCAAAACCTGTAATTTTTTTGCAGGCTTATAATCTTCACTCTTGTGTATAGATTGAAATAATTTTTAATAGTATAGTAAAAGTAGTAATGAATTAACATTAAAGTATTATTCCCATTTATACTTATTGTATTCTGAGAATAGCTTAGGGCCTAAAGGATCAGTTAACACAGATAAGAACACAGCAACCTAGAATTTTTAGTAATTCTTATTCTTGGTGAAGCTGGAATTTACTATTAAATACAACTTGTTAATAATTTTTGTTGGAAACAATAATAATTATTTACTATTGTTAGTAATTACAATAATAATTTTCTCTGGAAAGTGTTTAAGCTCATAGCAGTTACCCCTTAATGCAGCTTCCATCTTTTCTAACTCATTCAGCTTAAATGGACTTATGCATTGCATAGACTTTAAAGACTTACTGATGTAAGTTTAGTTTGTGTAAAGAATTTTATTTCTTTTTATCTAACAGACTGAAGCAAGAGAATTTATGCAGTCTTAATGTTGTATTTTTTATTTGTTTCTTTCTCAAATAAATATATATATACATATATTGAAAACTATACTGTTCTTGGAGTAATGTAATTTTTTCTTTGACCAAAAATAAATAACACTTAGCACACCAAGATACATCATATGAAGAGCTTTCTGCTGGATTTAACTATGTTGGTGGAATATTCAGGAAGATGTTGGCTGAGGAGCTTAAAATTTAGGATTGTTCTCTATAAATCAATAAAGCAATGCATAATACATTTTCCCTATCAGTTAGGTATTTTAAAACTAAACTAAGGCTACTTACTGACACTGATCTGGCAGTCTGATGTGGGATTCCAAATAGATATATTTTAACACAGTGCTGCTTAGCATTATTATTACAAATTAATGCCTTGACACCAGAACTCAAGGTGTCATGTCAAATTGCACCAACTCTGTTCTGGAGCACAGAAATGGTACCGGGTTGTTAAAGCTACTAATTCAATCTTTAAATTTAACAAGGCTCCACTGGCAAAAAAGCTGCTGCTCTTTTTCTAGGCTGTGATTTATGAATGTGCTAAACAAATGCATGTTTTGAAATAAGACAGAACTGCTGACTTTCAAAGGACAGCTGGAAAACCTAAAGCTGATCAGGTACTTAGATTTTTTTCCATATTGAGACTTCAGCGCCCAGTTGTACCACTGAGGGGCAGATTTATATGGAAATATAGGCAAAGTGGATAAAAACCCTGGTCTTTGAGTACTACCATGAAATGCATCATTCTTTTCTCATATCTGTGTTGCGCTCCTGGATGATTCATCTCAGAGTCCAAATCAAAGCATACTCCTATTCAAATCCCTGTTCATACATAAAAAGTTAAGCTTATTAATATATGTCTGTAGGGCCAAGTAACCCTTTTTCAATCACTTTAAATAACAAACTTTTCTTTTTTTTTATTTACTTTTAAAATTGCTTTCTCTTTTCTCCTACCAGCTTCATTAAATCAAAACTATCAAATATCAAGACAAAATTTCCAGTTCGGCACAACACTTTTTAATTTTCTGTAGCTTAGTCCTTTCCTCTTTTCTATCAGAAGCTATTTAATTCCAACTAAACCATGAATTCTGTCTTCTACATCTTCCTGCATCTGAAAGGACATTTACAAAGTAAGTGATAAAGGGATAAAGTAGTGATTTGATTATAAGTGTTTGTGTCAGGTGATCAAGTTAACAAGTATTAACAACAGTCTTCAGATGAAAACTCATAGGTCACATGAAATATAGTAAGTGAACAAGTGCAAGGTTGTTTTCTACAACAAAGGCAATGAAAGAGTGTGCTGATATCACTTTGAAAGTGAGGAGGCCATTCACTGGTATTCACTGTTGTCTGGAAGAAGAATGTGAGCTGACCCACTGCAATTCTCTGTTCTTTAACCATGTTTCAGGGGTATTTTTCTTACTGGTAGTGTGAACTTCAACCCTTACTGTCACTTTTACCTACCCAAAAAGGTTCCTCACATAACCCTACAAAAAAGCATTGCTGAGAAGGTACTGTGTTGAAAATGATCAGACAAGAGGACGGGGAGGAGAAGGAATGGGGACTGTTACTTTCAGTGGTAGCACCTTAGGGGAAATGTCAGTAAGTTTACAGCCTCAATGTGAGTAAAAATGAAAAAAATTAGCCTATAAGTGATCGAGTAATTTTCATCATGTCTATTATACTATTAAAACTTCATCAGATAGGTTCTTTGTGATATATCTCTATGTGTATTTTAAATAGCATTTATAATATAGTCTGCAAAGGAATATTCCATTTCATAATGCAATAGTTGCAGTAATTTAATTCCAAAATCTCTATGGGCAAAGTAATTTCAGCCATGGTAGAAGTATACATTCAGATGATAGATATTTGAAAGACTGCAAGACAGGGTAAGCAGGTCTTTTATCAGGAGCCGTGTATTTTTTCATGTATAATGATCTCTACTCACTTAAGCTCATGTATTACTACAACAATAGTCACCAAATGTTCCACTCTGATCAAGAAATATGTGAAGACAGGTCTTATGCAGTACTTTCATCACCTCAGTCCCATCATTTCAGTTTGTTCTCAGTCTAAGAGAACTACTGAGAGAGTAACATATTGCTTTATCCTTCTTTCACTATGTGGAGGCCTATTTAATTTTCAACTGCTTCACCTTTCCTCACTCCCTTTTGTTAGGTGTCTATGAGGAAAAATATATCAACCTGCCCTTAAGTTCAGTGGCTGCTAAAATACAGTTGGGGCCTGTAAAATCATACTGAAAAAATAATTTGTTCTAAATCAAGACCTATTCCCCAAGTCACCACAAACAGACTGTCTGTAATTATGCTGTATTTTATAGCAGATATCCATGAAAAGAAAAAGAAAAGAAAAAAAAATATTCATAACATTTACTAGTCTATGCAAAACGCATGCAGATATATAGTGGTTCCAGTTTCAAAACAGACATGATTCTTCTGACTGTTCCTCCTTACATGATAATAGGCTCTTGGCTCTCTTCTTTTTTTTTTTCCTTGTTTCTTTTTTCTGTGGGGGGAAGGTGGGGAAGGTGAGGGTAGGAGGAGGTAATTGAAGTGGACAGACAGGATTTCCTTTTTAAGCTCTTCCCTTGGAAAAAGAAAGCTTAAAAATGCTGAAAGCAGAGAAACCTGTTTAGATCCTTGCCCTCCTTATTTCCCAGTACGCATGCATCCACTCCACCTTTACTCACTCTCTGTGGCAGATTTGTTTCCACAAGAAATAAGAATGAACTCTTGGGGGGTTTGGGCACAAAAATAGTGTTCTCTGATAATGATTTAGATGTGTGAGGTCATAAGTATGTAAACTACTGAAGAATACAGGGTACACTTTGAGTACGGTATTATATACAGTATTGAGTATAGTATATATACAGTATATAAGAGTACACTTTGACTCTAGAATGATAATAAGAGGAACATGGGAATACGCACAGATTTGTCCACAATTAAGCCTTAAAAACTGTTTTTACTGTGTTGCTCCAGTACCAAAAATCTAATGAAAAAGAAGAAAACTGTCAAGTGCAATCAGAGTGTGCACAAAGAGAGAAAGGTGGCAGAACAGTCAGATTTACATCAGAAGAAATTATTCTCAATTGGTGCAGTTGTGTGTTTCTCTAACGTCCATTGCTACTGAGATATAGCTTTTTACCCTATTTTTAAAATTAATTAGGAATCTCAGAAAATTATTTGCTGGAGCATAAGACATATTTTCCTCTTTAAAATACTGTAAGGGAACAAAATGAGACAGCAGGCTTGGTGCAGTGTGCTCTGTCTCCAAAGTGTAGCATGAGTAATGCAAGGTTACTGCAGAAAGTACACATTTCTTATTGGATATCAGAGAAAATAGGTGTGTAAAATCCATGTAATTTGATAGCACATACATCACCACTGCCCCTGGGAGTATTGAATCATAAAGCTACATATTTAGCACAGTAAAAGACTATTTTTCATCTTTTCTCTGAGAAAATTCTATGGAAATCAGTGGGGGATGGTAGAGAAAGCTTATAAATCAGGTATTAAAACAACAGGCAAAACGTAGTGTTGCTGCAGAGTCACAATGTATAACCTTTCTTTTTAAATTCCATGACATTTTATTTTAAGTGCCCCTCTCCCCCCGCGGGTTTTTAGTACCAGTGTTAAATTACAGCAGCACTCATGGAAATACATGTGAGATTCACATGAATACCAAGTACATTCATTATGATCAGTGCTGAATTCCAAATGAGAAGAGCTTCCTTTTTTTTTTCTTTCTTTCTCTGTTAACCTTCAAGGCAAGTCAACACATTTCAAACATCTTAGTCTGATTTTAATTTGGAAAACAGTATTAAATATACCATTGCCAAGTCAGATTGACTCAAAGGTGTGAGGATTGAAAGCAAGGAGGAGGAGGAGGGGAGGCAGGGCTGCCAAAGCAAGGAGACACTGTGAGAGAAAGAGAGGAGAAAATGAGAGCTAACATCAGCTCCCCCGGGGTCTGCAGTAATCAGCAGACAAATGGTCTGTACTCATGGCGTGTATTCTTTCTGCAGCAAGGGGATGCCGACAAGAGCCGTCCTCTGTCTGTTTGGAAATACAGGACTAGCCTTCCTCTGTTCAGATGCTTTGAAATAGAAAAGAACTGCTGACAAACACTGCTTTAGGCATTTGACACTGCTTTTTGATCTAGTTACTCAGGCAGTGTAAAATGAACAAATTAGGAATCTACTACAAAAGACTCCCAGTCCTAGCTTTCTCAAATGTCAGGATTTATAAAATTAGGTCTGGGTTTTTTTTTTGTTTTGGTTTTTGTTTTGTTTTGTTTTGGATTTTTCTTCTCTCTCAGTAGTTTAAAACCAAAAAAGTCACGTTTTTCATACTGGCAAACACATGTTTTATTCAGTTTCTGAAAATTATTTTTTAGATACATGTAGAAGCTTGAAAAGTACATTGATGTCACACATATCAAAAACATTTACATATTCACAATTTAGATACATTTTGATTAGCGTTGTGATATGTGAAAATTTTACTTCAAAATCTTTTGCACAGTTTTTTAGTTTCCCAGGAGGATCTCACTGTTAACTAAGTTAACATTCTCTTTCAGTGGAACAAAAATACCTTTGTGTCAGTGACATGCCCATAAACATGGCTTAACAATGACTTTAGAGCAGCACAACAATGTTATCTTTTTCAAGTACGTTATTTTTCAAAGTTAATTTAATAGTGACATATTGTGCATTGGGCAAACCATTTATGAGATTGCTAATACTTTAATATATAATTGCAGGACAGCAACTACTTATCCATTACATTCAACTGTTCTGCCAGGGCTCCTGAGTTTAATCACTAGTCTGCCTTAGAAAATCCATTTTTCGCCCTCTTTCTGCAACAGTAAAATCAAATTTCAGTCACAGTTTGCATTATAATGCCTTATCATAAATCAAGGGTCTAGGATGAATTATTATAGTCATAGATGCTTGCTGATGGAAAACATATACAATGTACAACTACACCCCTATGTTTCTGGCTCTGATGGAAGAGAATGTGCAAGTGTGGAAGTTCATCACCATTTCCTGATCTGGCTTTGATAAAGAGGACTGGTTTTCAGCTGTGGGTATGTCACTTCTAAGCAGCCTTAAAATCCCACAACCATCTAACCACAAAGGCACAAGTACTTTGCAAAAATACTCCAAATCAGAGACAGTGAATAAAAATTATGTGATTTTTGTGAATGAGATCCTCTCTGTGTACCACCTTCTTCTTTTATATGATCACGCCCATGCTCACAAATATGAAAAACAGAGAGGAACTTGTTCTAGATGTGGATGTTTTTTATATGGTTCATATGTATGAACAGTGTAGAGGAAGTGCAGAGCAAGGATTGCAAACTAAATGAAAATGTTTTTCCTTTCCCATTTTTAAGTGAATGTTTCTGTGTTGGCAGTCCCAGAGACTGTATTCCCACTCAGCAAGATGGGATGCAGCTGAGTGGGAAATAACCTGTGCCAAAGGTTTCTTCCCCAGATGAGAAGGTCTGTGCCACAGTTGCCATGGCAGATAGCCTCCACTACTCAGTATTTCTTTATTTCTTTGCCTTGGCTTCTGAGGTTTTTCTCTTTCCCCTGTACATGTAGCAGATAGGTAGATAAGTACCTCGAGAGATGGACAGTGTGTGCGTATGTTACTATATGCTGATAGGCTCTAGGCATCTACAGCACAACAGAAAGGGGAAAAATATAGTTAATAACAGAAATAAATTGTCACTAAAACTTTTCACTTCTTATTCTTTCATATTTATCTTACAGGCCTCTGGAAGCCCTCAAACACACTACCATAGAAGAGAGGCTACAGAACAGAGACAGCAGGCTCTGCACCCATAAGTTTTCTTCAAATATCCACATGGTTTTAGAAACTCAGATGCAGTTAATCTTTGTGTCGATGTGCTTCCACATTATGTAATAAGACTTCTGTTCTCATGATGTGTCTAGTACTTCAACATACAAGTAGTCCTAGCAAATTATTTTGGATAATAAAATACAATATTTGGTCTGCTAGCAATTTAGTTGAAGTAAGCAAATATTTAATGTATTTTCTAGGAATTACATAAATCAGAATCATTATCAGAGAACTATAATGGACTTCCAAACCATTAGTAAATAGTCAATCCACTCAGGGACTGCAATGATTGTCTGCTGCACCTTTAGCTGTAAATTGTGAAATGGCCAGAAATAGGCCAAGTCAGCATGTAAATTACTCAGGAGTGTTTCCCAATTCAGTTTCCCAGTTCAGAAGCATGCAATACAGTCCAAGGGCAAAACATCAGAAAAATGAACTGGCTATATTAAAAAGAAACTTACAGTAGTTTTTGAGACAGCAGGGAAGTTGATTACCTGAGGCTCACCCAGAATTTATCTGGAAGTCATGGAACACCACAGCCTAGGAATTCCTTCCTTATATCTTTTCTGTCTAGCGATAGCAGTCAGGTATCTTTACAGCCTTCACTGGTGATTAGGATGATTTCCTGAATTCCATCATGGATTCTATGTAGTCCTGTCTGAATACAGCTGTTATTACTGGATGGAGCAATATCTGCAAAGGCCATGCACTGCCTGGTTTTCCTGCCTCTTTGCAGCTGCCTAAGTGCGGAAACTCTGCCATTTTTAAGTTTCAGTAGAGAAGGTCTGTTATCAAAATTATACCAGTCTCATTCTGCTCAAGATGTAAATGGTTAATCACAGTGAAGTGCTATCACTGCAGAAAGAATTCATTTGAGAATTGGTCTGGGAAGTGAAACCTGCAGATGACTTTGACCATGGTTTCTTTCTTGTCCTGCTTGCTTCCTTTATTCTGAACACATTTTTGGGGCAGCTGGGAACAAAGTGTTTTATGGGTCTGTGGATGCTGAGGGTGCAGAAGAATTGTCATTCTAAAGGTAAATATTGAAACTTTTCATCCAGAAGATGCAACAGCTGCTACAGATACTTATATAATTTCTTATGGATAGGGGACTGATGTGTAATGTCAGTTCAAAATGAGTGGCTGCCGCTTAGGTAAAAGTGATCCACTGAATGTAAGCCATGAGACTGCCTCTTGTTCTAGAAAAAGAACCTAGTTAGTAGTTGGGGATGACATCAAGTGTCCTGTTGCATTTCAGAACAGTGAATCTGTGTCCAGTTTCTCTCAGCTATTGAGAGATGCTTTAAACTTATAATTGCTGATGAAACTGTTGCTCAAGAAATAGTTTGATAAGCAATGACTAAGAACATTATACTCTGGCCAAGGCCCTGCATTCCTCCCATCTCCTATCTCCTATAAAAGGGATCCTGCAAAAGGCATTATGGAGGTGATGTGGCTCCTCTGCCAGGTGAAGACAGGTCCCATTTCTAAGCGTGTATGGAGTTCCAGAAATGTCACTAATCAGTGCTGATCTTGAAAGCAGTTAAAGGGAGGCTCCAGGGGTTAGTATTTTCATGTAGTTTAAATTTTACTGTAAGTTTGATAACTTCCTTTTGGACATTCATATCCACCTTGTGTAACCTTGACTAAGATATGGCAGGTCGGCTGCTGAATTGCTTCTCTGTTATTACCAGAAGCAGTTGAGCTGCAAGAAGCTTTGCTTTAAAATACGCCTTCAAATTTTCAAAGAGTTTAAAGATTATTTAAATCTCCATGACAAAAGAGTCACACTGAAAGAATGTGAGAACAGCTGAATTCCTTGGTACTTCCATTCCACCAAATCCCACAATACAGATACAAAGAAAGATGAAACAAAATAGAAAGTGAATTTAATTAATGCAAGCAATACAGAAATATTGCACTTTATTTCAATTGTGTATTGTGACAAAGTTTCCAGTTAGTTTTCATTTTATACTTTTTTCCCAGCCACAATAAATGTGTAATCACATTCTGTTTCTCTTAACATTTAAAGATGCAGACACCACTCTATACAAAAGTCAAGAGAAATTAAATAATGAACAGTTGGAAATGCAAATCATGTTTGAGATGCAGCAAGAATTTTGCTTTATATTTTTATTTTAACCATGCTTTGCATTATTTGACTCTTATTTTATGGGAAGTCAAATTTTTTTATTCTTCATTAAACGTCATTTGACTCTGCCTAACTTTTTTAGTCTGTGGTACTTCTACCAAACTGTGAATGAAGAATTTAGCTAATATCAATGTGAACATAAATTAATAATGTAAAGAGAGCTACTTGAATACATAGTTTACTCAGTTCACGGGGTGTTTTCTTAACCTTTGACACCAGTGTTTAACACGAAGTACTTCATGAGAGATTCCAAAAGGACAACTATCCACCAGTAAATGTCTTTGGGTTTAAAATTATGGGTTCAAGGCATAGCTGCATGTTAATAGTAAGTAGTATTTTAAATAATTAGCCACAGCATGTTCTAGTGGGAAATTTCTCTTTTATGTTAATGTTAGTCATTGCATAATATTTTCCAGGCTTCTGTTTCTGCTTCACAAATGTTTGTATCAAGATACTGCTCCTGTATTGAATGTCTTTCGTTTATTAATCTTTCTGAAGTCTTCTATGAATGACCAATTTTACCACTCCAAAAATCTTGCAGGAAGACACATATTTTGTCATGGCTTTTTGTATGTTTTCTTTATAAAAAACACTAATAACAATAATAAATATGTTAATAATTAAAAGGAAATATTTTTACTGTTTCAAGGAGTTAAAAATATCTTAACTCCTTGGGGAGCCCATAGCTCTGATATTTTGATTTATTAATACAGTATAAATAAGACTCAGCTGCTGAATGAAAAAAAGTTGTTATAAGGAGAGAAAATATTTTCACTTCTGTCCTGTTTTCGTACTTTCATTTTTCCTTTTTTGCTTTTCTCTTGGTTGCTTTTTTTTATTATTATTTTTTTTTAACACTCATATCACTGAGTCAAGGTTAGAGAACAGCTGACAACATCAAGGATTTTTAGTCTCATTTTGTGGTTTTTCCGCTCTTGACACTGATCAGTGCATCAAATGTTTGGTAGTGGAACAATTATAATGGGTTTTGAACTGTGTGCAGTCATGGGTATTTCTCCAGAGGGCAAAATTAATTCTACACATGAGCCCTCCTCTCCCTTCCATTCCCCCTGCCTTTAAATTGCATGCTCATATTAGTTCACTGGAAGTATCATTTACAAACACATTTATTAAAATAATATATTATTGCAGCATCTCCTGACAGTCATCCAATTAGTGTACACCATATGTAAATCTTATAACACAAAGAACTGGCTCTTCCTTTTAAGTAAACACACCTTTTTGACATATAGGTATTTTAAATAGGCTGTTCTCTACAGGCTCTGCTTTTGGAAGCAGATATTTTTATGAAAACATCAATAGCAGCATAAGTTGCACACTTTTGTCATCATATCCAATGAGTTATTTGAATCACAGTTAAGCAACCAGAGTTTAAAAGTTCAGAGTTAAACAATCATTAAGTATCAAACTCAGACTTGCTGATGGAAAGTTATGCTGAACACAATAGAAATACCATATGTGTGAAACTATGTTAAGTGTATAGGTGTCTTGAAAAATAAGAAACTTCAGATTGATTCTGAACTATTGCAGTGAATAGTTTTACTATTTCCTTGGGCTGAAGCACTGGAGCAGTAGTCAATCAGCCTAAGCTATAGGTGCTCCCATGTAGAGAGAAGCAGTTGATTTTGCAGCAGAGTTAATTTTTCAATATACAGAAATCTACATGAAAAAAAAAACCAGTAATTTTGCCTGCACAGTGTATTTTGTCTTGTTAGTGAACAACAAACAAACAAACAAACAAACCAAACCAAACCAAAACAAACAAAAAAACAAACAAACAAAAAGATCAGTATAGTGGAAAATTGGAGAAAGGAATTAGGAAGTCACCAGTAGAGTGTTTTGAGGAACTAATAAGTGCCATCAAAGTCAGGGGAAGAGTACTAATTAATAAAAATGTGGCTTTCTTATTTGGTACTTTGAGATTTCATTACTTATTAAATTGGAGGGCTTTGCCAGTTAAACCTGATCAAATGGTGTTAGGCTGCAGTAGGCAGCATTTTCAGATATTTTAGTTTTAGGAGTTACAGACAAATAATATTGATAGTAAAAAAAGGGGTCAGGGAAAGAAATCATCCAAACATTCTGACACATATAAATTAGAAAAATGCCTCATATAAGAACACCACCAATAGAAAGGCAACCCCATCACTTAACAAAAGCCTTTTTGTTTACATATAGTTTCACTATTAGCCAAATAAAATTAAAATTAAACAAATTAAATAATTCAGAAATTGCTCACCATTTGACAGAAGACACTGTCAGCGTGAACACTTACTTAAGTAAAGCTGCTTGTAAAGAATGAAAACTACTTGTAGGTGAGAAAGTGTATTGGAAAGGGTAATTGCATTAGAAAACAAATGTTTGCTTGTTAAAACAGAAGTAGCCCTATAGGTGAAAGTAAAGCCAATGTCTCTTTTACAGTACCATCAGTTTCTTATGATAGAGTGATCTTTGTTGTTTCTTTCCTAAATAGAATGCATACATTTCCAGAAGACGACCAGAGCAAGAAGACATCATAGCATTCTTTTCCCAGAAGGTTTCCTTAAGAAGAAATTGATTATACATTCACATAAATTCTTTATTATATTTTCCATGTGTGCTCTCTGGAAAAAATGCTTCTTCACCTTTTTTACACAAGAAAAATGGTTAGACATTTTTAGTGGAGCTTGAGTACCCCTCCTCTCTGAGTGGGAGTGACTGAATCCCTGTGTCAGAAATTCAGTCTTCTCAGCTACTCAGATTATCAGCTGAGGAGGTGCTTGTCACTCGAGCCCAAAGAAAACAGGCTCAAGTCACCAATTGATTTTAAAGGAGCAAAACCCCATCCTCAGATAGTAATGACTCTTGGTTCACTGCTGACTTAGATTTGAATCAAATCACTGACCCAGACTAAAAAGCTCCATAAACCCTTAGAAATTCACTGAGCCATTCAGGATTTCAGGGAGATGCAGAGGCAGGAGAGGAGTCTCAAAAAAATGGGCTAAATTTACCAAGGATTTACTAGGAGTATGGAAGCTTTATCGTCTCATACACTGGCAGAGTGTACTACTTGAATCCATAAGGTGTATAGAGATGAGTAGAACATAATAAGAAATGTGAAAGTGTCAAGTAGATACAGAATGAAGGAAAATATATGTTTAAAAATTCTTCTTCAATTAATGAGGCAAGGAATCTTCTAGGTTAGAAAATGTCAACCATTTGAACCATTTGAACTACTGAAATCATAAACATCTCATGTAAACAAAAAAGTAACAAAAAAGTATTCAGTTCATCATAATATACAGACTATTAGGTGGGCTTCTTTCATTTTAGCACTGATATTTACCATTCATCTATAGAATATATGTGGGAGTGCATGTGTGTCTGTGTATGCACACATACTCTCATATAGATGTGTCTAATATACCACTGGAAACATAATAAGCGGTTTTACTAACTTTGCAAATAACAACTGTTACTACCACTCAGTAATAAATAGCATATGTTTTTGCCATTAAAAATAACCATTTTTACTTTCTTTTATTGATGCACTATAGTTATTTTCAATTCCCTTCTAGATGCTGATTAATGCCTGACTTTTATAGATATTTTGGAGTTTTTTATTTTTTACTTTCCTAGATGATTTGCCATTGTAGGCACTTGTCTATAGTGACAACAGCTTTGCTTTTTGCCCTACATAATCAAACCCCATCATTTTCTATTGTCTTCATGGAACTTAACTAAATTTCAATTAGAGAACAATAACTAATCAGAAAATTTAGTTTTAAAACTGATCAAATTTTTAATTTGTGCATTGTTGGTTTGGTTTTTTTTCATTTGTGGTACTGCACTCACTGAGCTCATGTTAGTAGCAGTTAGTGTTTTTCTCACATTTATCCCTCTCTATTGAAAATTAATTCTCTAAATTTTTGGGTTCAAAACCTTGGGCCAGACTGTCAAGATGATGGCTGAATTAATCAAACTTGTAAGAGTCTGTGAGGATACAGATATATTACTCTTTTAGGGAATGGAAATTAATAGTGTAATCCATAATGACATAAAAACAAATTATGTCTTTCACTAGCCACTAAAATCCCAAAAGTTTAAAGATCCATATTTTCAAAACTAATCCTCACTGCCACATCTAGAAACTGCCAGTCCTGCAGGTTTTATGTCTGAAGCAACAAAGAAAATCAAACAATTCATTTGGTATTTTTTCTAGTAAAAGTTAACTACTGACCTCCCTACCTATTCTCTAGACTACTATTAACCTTGTCTGCAGGAGGGTGGTGATTTCAAGAGCTATGATGGTTAAGGCCATCGAAAGCAGCAGTCTCAGACCATTTACTCCCTGTTGTACCACATGGCTCAGACTTTTCCAGATGGGAAGATGGTAAGATGACAAGGAAGATAGCAGATCATTCTTGAGGCAGGCTTGACAAAATTGCTGAAAAATGAATCATGCCGGTCTTCAGTTCTTTACATAGCATTTTTCCCTTTTTAATTTATCAAACCAAATCTTGTTGACATGAAAGTGAATTAAATGAATGTGCACTATGCGATAAGAAGCCATCTCAAAAGTTTTGTGCATCAGATAGCTGTAGATAAAAAAAGAGGATCCATGAAATATTCTTCATACTGGTGTTCTCTGTAACATTTTATATTCATCTGTCAGATGGTCAAATCTGATCTTTAGTTTCATCTGTACATTAAATATGGAATCAAGTCCTTGAAATTTTCCAGCATTCTGTTTTATCCCTATTATGAATTAAATCAAAGTGATATTAGTATACTTCCTAACCTGATTTTGTTGACATCTATATACTTTTCTATAAAATGAACTAATCAATGCCATACAGATGAGATATCTTTGTAATTGGGGTTTGAGGAGAGTATATTCAAATGATCACAGCACTAATGTAGGAAATTTCAATCTGTAGTCCAAATCTCCAAAATTAAGAGAGGTAAAAAAAGGAAAACTGTTTTGCCCTCAGAAAACCATCCTTGGAAATATTCCCTAAATAATGACAGCCCAAGCTCCACCTTGTCTTTGTGTGAATAAGGAGACACATTTAAGAATTATGAGATTCAACAAAATTCATTTCAAGCTGCTCTGTTTGGTTTTCTTGAGTCTTCTTGAGTTTATTATTTCAACATTTTTGCTCTGATAGAAACTTACTATTTACTGCAATGAATCTGGCTGTTCATTGTAATAATGCTTCATGGGTCCCTGTGCTGTAGTTCTAAGAACCACACTAAGTGCTGCATGACTCAGAATAGAACCACTGGAGAAGAGCCATAAACATACAGCTCTAAATGATTTCCTCAGGGTCAGAAGCACAGATATATGTTTCACCTGCTTTTTCTCCCTTCTCACTCTATTTTTTGCTATCTCTCTAGGAACCACAAAAAACACTGAACAGAGGGAGACATACAGAGTACAGCTCCTTGCTGTACAGGTAATGCCAGTATTACTGCTCATGTCTGAGGCAGGAGATTCATAGCCATGGCTTTAGGAAGATCTGTGCTGTGTAGCACGAAACTTGGTGATCTCACTCATGCTTTACTTCACCTAAAATGATTATAGCTAGCCTTCAACAGCATGGATGTACACTAGACTGCATAACTAGACACAAGCATCCAACTGCCCTGGTTGGTTAAGACAGGAAGGCAGCAGTCCATTGTAACCGGGGTTAGTAGATTTGTAGTAGAGGTAGCTATTATTAATTTTGACATTATTTCTTAGTACTTGACTTGCTCAAGAAGAGAATTAATAACTAGCCTATGAGCTTTTGTTCAAACCGGTAAATAAAATATTTGTCAAATTGTTATCCCTATAGTTCATACCAAAAAAACCCAGGAATTTCCGTGGTGTAGGCCAGACAATTATAGAAAATCTCCACTCCTGAAAATTTGTTCTAAATGTTTTATCAGATCCTAGGTACTAATATACAACAAAATCCTCTTGCTCTTAGTGCTGTCACATCTGTGCAAGATGAAGGTTGTTGTCTCACCCACACAGATGATAGGATGACACTTTAATTGGAAAGTGACATTGTTGGGAACATTTATGAATAATTTAGTATGTCCTCCCCACTCATCTTTTTATATGTTTTCTAAGTCATTATTTTATTTATTATTTATTAAGGACTGACATTGTGCTGAGAGCTGTGCAGAATAAAGGAGAACACAAAGTCCTTGCCCTTGTGGATCTTACACAGCAAGAAAGATGGAAAGATCTTTTCCATCCTGCTCACAAGATAGTAAACACATTCTGGCTATGTTCCAGATTTTTTCCTCTTTTGGAGTTTGCCTTTGCTGACAAATGTAATAATAGCAACATTAATAATAAAAATATCTCAGCATGAATGTTCTGTTAAGCCTGACTGTTTTTAAGGTTCTTCTTACCCTCTGAGACTTTCATATCCTGCTCCAGTTTCCTTTTCCTGAGAGAAATACACAGATCTTATCTTGTTGGACTGAAGTTAATAGAACTTGTCTGGGTTGACTTCAGAGCACATCAACAGAAACAATTCTGTCTTTCATTACAGTGAGCTGAACATCACTATCATTTTACAGAACAAGAGCGCTCATTAAGTGTTTGTTTATTTTTCCCTCTCTCTCTCTCTCTTTTTTTTTTTTTGTCTTCTTTGTCTTTGTTTTTGTTTTTTGTTTTTGTTTTTGTTTTTGTTTTTTTATTTAAACATGCATACCCACTTGCTTGTGAAATGTTGGGTTAATAGGCTTTGCCTTTATCTGTTATTGTCGGTTTCAGAACTCTGACACTCTAGGCCTTTGTCTCCTATTCTGGTCTGTAACAAACATATGAAGAAGCAATATAGATTCTTTGGGTGATTTATCCTTTCTGATGCAAGATTGTCTTTCCGGGTTTTATTAATCTAGAAACAATTCTTATTATAACACAATAGCAACAACTTTGTTGTCAAAAGGCAGAAAGAATCCTGCTTAGAATAAACTTTTTAGTATTCAGTAGCTGCCTACAGCCCAATATAAGGCTTTTAGTTTCTTTATAATTTTAGATTGAAACACAGTATATTTTATTTTTCAGGATGTCCACTTTGTAAGTACATGATTTTTGCCAGTTCACATTCAGAAAGTTACTGATCACTCTCATAAAATGCTCATAGTGTCTGCCTTGGTGTAACAGGAGTACTTTCCTATAAAGATTTACAGCAGCAGGTGCTTAAGTAAAAACACTCCATTAGAAACAGCTACTCTCATGTGTTCTATCTGTATGACACAGTTTTATTCTCTAGTCATTACATTGGGAGTATTTTCCTTGCTGGAAATTAGCCTTTCTTAGGATATCACAGTATTTTCTAGAGTTGTGGAGTTTGTGGAGGACTGAATGAGGATTTGACCTGAAACACCAAATCATGCAAATTAGATTTAGATTTGAGGGGAAAATAAACCTGAGGTAGAGGCAGCAGTGAGTAGAAGACTATTTGACAAATTATTTTTTGAACCTTCTTTAATGAAAAAAGAAAAAGCTATCCTCACTATTGTCACCCCAATCATGCATTGAACAAGTGTCATTTAAGGGGAAGCCATGTTGCAATTACAGTTTTTACTCAAAAACCATTAAGTTTTCCAGCAGCAACAAATTAGTGATGGAAAGTAAGAGACAACATGCTGGAAAGGGAGACAGTCTCCTTGCACTGAGAACAAGATGAATGTGCATGAAGCCTAATTATCTAAGAGTGAAAGGTCATCAAAATCAATTTGCAGCATGAGGTACAAAGGTTGTTATCAGTCTCAAATTTCCATGCCTATTTAAAACACAATAAAAAATAAAGTCGTTGCTTTAATAACTATGATTAGTAAAGAAAAAAAGGCATATCATTGAGCCATCTGTTTAAACGTTTGGACCACCTTAGTTTTTATTCAGAACATTGGAAATAATGAGAGATGGTTTTTTGGAAGGCAGTGTTCCTGAAAGAGACTCCATTCATTTCGGGATCTATAATACTGACAGAATGGAAAGCACCTTTCTAAAATTACAGTCCTCTGAAATCAATAGTGTAATATTTGTAATTTGTTTCTTTTTCCTTACAGACCACTTCATTATTATTTTTATTTTCAGTTCATGGAATAAGTGAGGCTAGAATACATCATTTTCTTATCTGTGGTTAAATAATTCTCTCAGGGGTGCAGATTGCCTGTTTTGTTTTGCTTGTTTTGTTACATTTCAGCGGCAAAACAGCCCTTGAGCAAGCAAACACAGATCAGTAGAACCAGCAGAGAATACACCTAAACCTAAAAGCACACTCAGAAATCTATTTACATTGTCTCTGAGGGTAAATACAATGTATAGCACTATAGAAAAATTAGCAGATGAGGATGGCTACCAGAAGCTTTTCTTAAAAAGCTTTGTCTCATTTAGTACATCAGAGGTAAAGAGTTCATACAGGCTGTATGTCATCCAACAGGAGCTAGTTGCTAGTCTGAATATAATTACTCAGAAGGTGAATAATGCCCTAAAAATTATGTATTACCTCCCTTTTGTGTTTCCTTCCCTCTTTTTCTTACACATAGATTCTCCATTCTCAGTTCATTATAAAGTAAAAACACTTGAAGTGGGTGAATGACCCAGCTAAATAAGGAGTGGAGTGGCAGTGTTCCCTAAGTAGGTACATTTGTACGGACAGAAATTTCTTCAGCTTTCCCATTTCATCTGCATTGTGTTTTCCAGGGAATTAAAAGTCCACAAGAAAGAGAAGAAAATTAAATTTCCTGCTCACACAGACACCAAGCCTCAGACTGACACCCTGCAGGCAGCTCTTTGGCACTGGCCCTCCTCGTGTGGGCTGCACAGCAGCTGAGTGAAGAGCCCACAGCAAAATCAAGAGCAGTTCATGTTCACAGCCATTCCTCTCTTGAGGAGCTTTGTAGACATAATCTCTGATTTCTTGATACATTATGTGTATTCTGTATTCGTTTAAAATGGGAGAAAATAGATACTGAGAAACCTGTTTTTTTCCACACAGTGTGCAACCTCTGAAATCATCACGCTAGTCAGTATTAGTATTTTAATAACTGTAATCGTCATACTTCAAACCTCAGACAAAAGAAGCTCTTTCTGCCTGTAATTTTTTCCTGTTTTCTTTATTTCTATGGTTCTTCACTAAAAAGTTAAATATGTTTTTTTCATTATCCATCTCAAAACTGGGTGCCTTAATGAGGAAGCTGCTGTCATTTCAATAACATCTTTGTTTTTCTGCAAATTACAGAAGATCAAATTGTGCTTTAAATTCTTTCAACAACATTTTTGTGAACAAGGTGGCCAACACAGGATGTTTCCTTTTTTGCATGTCATAAAAATCTTCCTACTGAGGAAATGAGATTCATTCAGCATTGCTAATGAGAAGATAAAAATACTCAGTATTTATTTTACAATTTGCTAATAATGAAGCAGACTGAGAGGATGATTGGTTGAATGCACTTAGAATAATAACAAAGGGCAGGGGAGATGCTGAAAGATATTTTTCATGTTTCTTCTTCTAATTGATGTTTGTTTCTCATGTCCTTTGTGTGCATTTCCTGAATTAGTGTAGCATTCTCTGAGGGTAAATCAACCTAATTTTCCCCTTCTGACAGCTGCATCTTTGACGATACTCAGGGAAGAGCTCCAGCCTTGAAACTTGGCACCCATGAAAGAGTTGCACTGGACTTGAGTGGTTCTAGATCTCAGGCAGAGGTAGACCGCCCTGCTCATGCACCCAGGGCCAGCTGCAGTGGGATGAAGCTCTGGTCCACAGGAAATCTGCAGGTGCTGTGCCAGACCTAGCACCGGGCCGCTGAGAACCAATGCTTCCTCATAAAAAAACTCTGCTCTGATAGCAAATCTCACATGTCACTAACTGGCTTTTAGTACGAGGTTGTCAGAACCAAACTGCTGATGTAAGCATATTTTTTGAGCAGGCAGAGGTGAAATCACTGTGAGTGACCTGAGTTAGGGCATCAGTGACAAATAGACAGTCAGATTAGGGGAAAAACATTGGCTGAGTGAACTCAACAAGAAAAAATGATGCATGATCTCAGACCTACTGATGCTATGAAGAGTAAATCTTCATGTTGATTAAAGAATATTAGAAAACAATTTAAAACTGCAACAGTATTTTTTGCATGGCAGTACATTAAATCTCTCAAGGTTTTTTTTTTCCTAATGGGTACTGGCTGTAGTAGTTACTAAATGAGGACTAAATGTGATACAATACTTGTACTAAATGAGTATCATTACAGGTACTAGCGGCATATCTAACTTCTTTTCTCATGGAGAACGGTGGGAGTTTTGCCTCTGAATTTTAAAGATTCTTTTCATTTCAGTTATTAACAAAATAATGCTGTAACTCATAAGTTTTGAGTGCCCCAATTACAGACACAGAAGTAAGCAATGACCCAACGCCAATGTTCCACTGCTGAACTCTTTCCTCTACAACTATCTCCTACATTAGCTGTTGGTATGCACATCTGGGTCCTGTTAACTGGTCAGTACCCATGTACTGTAGAGCTGCTTTTCAGAAGAGCCTTTGGAAAAAGTTAACCTGTTGACTAGAGCTCTCCCTGCCAAGGCAGGCTATACCGATGCAGTTTGGGTGCAAACAGGATTATTATTCACTTGTCTGAAGGATAACATATGGTTTTACTGTTAAAAGACCCTAACTCTGAATTTTTATAAAGTTCTTTATTGCAGTATGCTTGGGCTTGACTTGATACTGAAATACAGTTATGAAAAGCTTATTTTTGAAAATTGTATGTGCAATATTATACTCTTCCTTGGTCTTGTGTCTTGACATCTCTTCAGGACTTTGACACCAGAAAATAATGATCTACATTCAAAAATTATATTGTGGTTTTTATGACTAAAACATGAATTTGGTTAGCCCAGCAACTTATACTGTTTTAAAAAATAGATATTTTCATGCTCACCTCAAATCCATGATATTCTTTTCAGATTTACAATCTTGATAGCAGGTAGCTTGTGGGGAACTTGACCTTACATACATTTCATTGCCATATTACTCTTCATGCTCTAATTGTGTAAATATGTTCTAAGTAATCAAATATTGATTCAGAAAAATTATGGTCTCCAGAGGATGTACTTGTAAATAAGCATTTCATTTCAATGACTTTAATTCTCGAAGTGGTATAGAAAACTGATCCAAAGTACTCCATAGAGCCAAAATAAAACAAGGACATCTCTTTAGACACATCACAAGATCAACAAATGTATTTGATGGACATACGTAGCCTTCCATGTCATATAAAGTGAAGGCTTTAAATTATGCAAATGAGACATCATGGGTGTGGAGACCATTAGTAGGAATTCATTCATTGTTTAGCTTTCAATTACTTTTACTGACATCTGCCTCAAAGTAAGGCAAGTGAGGTGCTAAGGGCTTTTGGGAAATGTTACTGCGTTAATCTCTGTGCTTGTGGGGAGTTTTCATGGCCATGATGAACAAACATCACAGGGTAAAAATTAAAGACCAAAAGGCATCACAAATTTTCTATTGAGATTACAAAAAATTCTAAGAGTTCCTTAAAAATACATTCCCAGAACACTGAGGTCACACAGTGAAAAAAAAAACAGGAAATGCAGATGGCCAGCTTTCTGGAAATTAAAATGCTCAGTGGTTGGTCAACTTTGATTTGCCATCACTAGGACATTAACACACCAATACAGTTATTACTGATAATATTAGGTAGGCTTTATCAGTAAATCTTATGTAGTATTCCAATACTTAACCCCCATGAGATAGCCTGTACTCTCTACACTCCCTTTTTCTCTTTCTTGTCCAGTTTTGAAAGTTTCTCTCACTTCATAGAAAATAAATTCTGAGTCTGATGAAACTGCTATTTAGCAGCTGGTGACCAGAGGACCTATATTTTTCTTGCTTCTGATACAAACTTTGATTCTACATAGATCCCATAACATTTACAACCAATTCTGAGAACAACAAACCATTCTGTAAATATTATCTTCAGATTTTGTGTTTGTCTTGCTGTTTGAAGAGAAGATAGGATCGCTGGAGTCCTTTCCGGAGAAGGACTTATGTGAAGGCTAATTTAACTAGCTCAGTGCCTTTCATCTCAGGTCACCGTGTTACTTGCTGTATCCTGTTTTCTGGTCCATTTCAAGCTTCACATCTATTGTTGACATGGAATTTGCTGATTAACGTGCCCTAAGAGGACCATAAACCATTTTGTGGAGAAAATAAGGTTATGAAGGTAATGACATACCCAGTGATTTTCTACTCTCTGTCTCATGTATGTATCTTAATTTCCAGATAGCTGCACCCCAAAATGAAAAGAGTTAATAGCCTTCTTGCTCTTTATGTTCCCCTCCTCCCTTCCATTAATTTTCGGTGGACTAGTTCAATAAAGGGAAAAAAGGAACACTTCACTAGAAAACAGTTATTTAGGTACAATAATTTGTACTTTATGTCATATTATAATGGTGAGTGTAAATTTTCCTTTGAACCATGTTTTATTAACAGGTTTTTTCCACAGAGTTACATCAAAAGACTCTATAAATAAGTGATGTGCTCAGCCTGCCAGCTCTTACATGCATACCAATTACCTCTATTGGTTTCAGGACACGTAGTCGGTACTTTAAACAACCCAGATAATATTGCAAACTGAAATATTCAACATCTCCATCTTGGTATGCTGTCACCATGCAGAGAATGATTATAATTGGTAATCAGTTTCACTGCTGGTAAGTTGAGTGGCATGATGCATTTTATAACCATGCTTATGTCAAACTCAATTAACATTCTAACACAGTGTATTTCAAAGACACAGACCTAATCTGAGGGAGCAAAGCAATTATATTTTTTTTTGATGCTCAAATACTCAGTTCCATGAAGGGAAGAATTTGAAACACAAATACATTTATTAATACTGTAGCAATGCCTAGTTTTACTATCTCAAAGAAGGGGAGATGAATGTATATCTGATATATATATCTTCCATCTCAAATTCCTCTTTTAAGATGAGCATGTCAATGACCTGAGGAACTGCAGTGAAATCAGCAATACAAAATGACCAAGATTTCTTTTTGTTTATGATTAGACAGTGCTGTACCAATGATATGATACGCATTATGACACTGTCTACTCAAAAAAGGTTTTCTTTTTTTCTTAAATACTGATTTACTGAGAATAATTTTCACTGATTAATTTAATAGTCACAAGCATCAGATTTCACATAAATAAATGGCAAAACAAACTCATAAAGAGAAAGCTAACACATGTAACTCTTTTAGGTCAAATCAGGATGTTGAAGTGAGCAGATAAAAGCTGCAACACTGGGGAACTCATAATCACTGAAAAATCTTGCCCCTGCACCAATTTATGGATTATGCATTGCTCCTATCATCCTTAACATCAGTTTGCAATAACGTAGTAGCCTTTAGAGAACGGCAAATAAGAGAAAAAACATGCAAAACATCTTTTAAAGAAGCAAATAAAATCCTCAACTCTGTCTAGTAGACATTACTTGCTGATCAATCCGTCCTGCTGAAAGTGACAGCATTTTGTTGGCATGGGTCCAACAAATGTGTCCTTTACTGATTCACCTAGCTGAATCACATAGGTGTTACCCATACTCTGAAGTTACAGAATCACACAACAGTTGAAGTTGGAAGACATCTCTCAAGGTCATTTGCACTCAAATAAAATCAGATGGAGAAGGTTTCCCAGGGTCATGGCCAGATAGCTTTTAGATATCTCCAAAGATGTTGTACGAAAAAAAAAAAACAAAAATAAGCTGTTGTTTTGCTTTTCCTTCTTTTGGCAAGTTTTTGGCATTTGTGGAAGAGGGAGCGAGGCAGGAAATATTGGAAAACATTAAAATATATCTCTGCTGAGAGGAAGATTCATATTTCTGCACTTCAGAAAGTAAACAAAAAGATGATAACATGTATTTTAATTACTTTGAGAAAGAAACATCACTCACTTGTTAGCAGGTAAGATTGGTTGAAGCTAACATAAATGTGAACATATTTTTATTGACCTATTTAACCCCCTGAGTCTGCAAAACTGGCCTGGAAATCTGAAGGTGTAGTGAGATAAGGCAACACCCAGGTGCTGCTACTCAGCAGGCAGTGGGTGTGAGCCTGCATTCAGCCCACCTGTGCCTGGTTAGGGCTGGGCCCAACTGCGCAGGGGCAGGATCAGGAGGCCAATAAAAGGCCTGGCTTCCAGCACCAGCTCAGCTCACTGCAGACCAGGCCAGAGGAGAGGTTGGGTGAGTTGGGAGCACCAGCACTGACCCAGACTGACTGACCCTGAAGGCATCAGCTTCTGCCAGAGCACCGGTCTGACTTCAGAGAGTCATACCCCAAGAAAGGTTCGTCTTGCTACATGAAGGAGCAAAGCTGCCTAAAAATTCTAGGATTGTGAAAACTTTTTAAGATTTTGAGTTGGTTTGGTTTGCATCTTTTACTTTGGGGTTTTTGTTTGTTTTTTGATTGGTTGGTTTTGGGTTGGTTTGGGGTTTTTTGTTGGTTTTGGGTTTTGGTTTTTTTTTTGTTTGTTTGGGTTTTTTTGGGTTTTTTTGGTTTTTTTATATACCATTAGGTTACTACTAATTGCCCACAAACTTACCTGGATAAAAACCTTCAATAGGGTTCTAATCTTCAAAAAGTTTTCACTGAAGTAAATGACCTTAGCTGTAAGTTATGTGAGCAGGACCAGACCATATGACACCAGACCATAGTGTGCAGTGTTATCCTTCCACTGAGCAGAATCCTCAAAATTTTACTATTAATTTATTCTGATTCTTCAAAATGTAGAGGTGCAATGGAGCATGTTCTAACAAAACCTGACCACTTTCTGTGTTACTATATGTCATCCACTCTGAATTTTTATGAACTGTTGACCTGAAATTTAGAAAGAACACTCTCTTTTCTTCCTGAAAGGAATTGAAAGGTGTTATGCTGTTCCAGGTTATCAGAAAGGATGGAGTAGGGTGTCAAAAATTCATATCTTTACATCTTGAGAGCAAGGCCTTATTCTTACTTTCTGGTAAGACAGACATTATTTTCATCAGTCACTCCCCTCCACAGCCCCAGCTTCAAGGTTATCCTCTTCTATCTACTTCTGCTAATACATTTGGGCTGGTGCAAACCTTTTCTGAACAGACTATAATTTCTATAACTATATATTGTTCTCTATCCAGTTTGTGGCCATTGAAGCCTAGACAGAGACTTGATATTACTGAATTAATATATCAGAATAATCTTGTATTTATTGATATCTATGGTAAGAAGTTATTGATACAAAGACATTTCATCAGTTTCTGAGTATTATCCTTGCCTTTGTTTTGCACACCCTAATTTTCTTGCAGAATTTGCTACATTTCCTTTGCGAATATCAGCATTTGGTAACACAACAGAAAACAGCTATCTGAGTTAATTCATATAGTTTTCATTTCTTTACCTCGGTAGACAATTTGAACATAACATTATTTTTATGGCATTTAAATGAAATATTTCATTAATATCAAAATTTTAGTATTCTTTAAAAAGAAGCTTTAAAGCACTGGCTATATTGAGAATATTTTACAATAGCAGTCTGGCTGCAAACCACAAGGAATAATGTTTGTAACGTATGACTGTAAAGAACTTTTCTTAATGTTAAGTTAGGTGTTCCTGAGGGAGTCTAATAATCCTGTATGACATCTGACCATTCTATTTCACTGAAAAGCAATATATTCAGCATGGCAAGAGCACTTCTTTAAGCCATATCATCTACACAGACCCCATTTCTTATTCCAAGAACAACTTGCAATAGCACTGCATGGTACTTAGGCTACAGGGCTGATTACTGTAACACATTCTGAGCAATACCAGGGTAATGTAGCTTTATTCCTTTTCATGGTATATTTGTTCAGTGGCAGAAGCTTCTGTGTTTTGAAAATTATCACAGATTAAATTTAATTTCATAGAATCATAGAATATGCTGAGTTGGAAGGGACCCATCAGGATTATCAAGTCCAATTTCTGCCCCTGTATAGGGCACCTCCAGAATCACACCATGTGCCAGAGCATCATCTAAATGCTTCTTGAACTCAGGCAGGCTTGATGCTGTGACCACTGCCCTGGGGAGCCTGTTCCACTGCTCAACTGCCCTCTGAGTGAAAAACCTTTTCCTAATACCTATCCTGAACCTTCCCTGATTCAGCTTCCTACCACTTCCCTGAGTCCTGTCTTAACGATTTTCAGAATTTTTTTAAAATTTAACAGTTTTCAGGATTTTTTTTTAATTTGTCAGCTTCTCTGAATGTCTAAACAGTCTTGTCACATTAGAGAAGAATCCATGATGTACATTGTTCTGCAATAGATTTTTTAATTGCTGTGTCATGATAATTAGTATTCATGTGGCATATTTACGTTAGTACAGGAAGCTGAATCTGATGTATTATGTGAATACTATCTGATTCTTGGTAAACTTATTATAAGGGATGTTTGGAGTATAAATATGTGAAAAATAATCTTGGAATCTGGCAAAATTATTGCTATAGTGTTAATTAGGAAAACGGTAAAATCATAACAACCTATATGGTATCTGCTGCACTGATGTCTGGACAGTAATTATTTAAAAGCTTTGGCACTGCATTTTAGGTAGTAAATGCATTTACATTCAGTGATCACTGGGAATAATAACATGGAAGATTTTGTCACTAACAGCAATCCTTTTCTTGAGCCAGTTCTCTCCTTTATTTCTGTTCAAACACCAAAACAGGACAATTTGTATTGAATACATGTTTATTTCATAATTAGTTTCATAGAGTATATGTTATATCACATAATGGCCCAAGATAACAAAAGGGATTACCATAAATTTAAAAAATGCAGTAGTGATTATAAAATAATAGTAGTGCCAAAACATTTCTGGCATCATGAAATTTTACTCATAAATTTAGCTTCTTTCTTTCCTAAAAAAATAACCTTTGACTACCCATGCCCTAATCTATCAGCCTCATCTTTCATTTCCTTTTTTCTTCTATCTTGGTCTGGATTCACAGAAAATATAGGAAATTTAGCTCTCATTAAAACAATGTCAGAGAAGGAATCTAGGGGACTTTTATGCTGAAATGGTTTGTTATTTCTATGACTATTTCAGATTTTTAAAATTACAAGAACTGATCTATTCAATATATCTATTACTGTATTTGTGTTTCAAAAAGGCAAGACACAGGCCAGGCCTTCTTTGCATGCAGACCATGGATATACTGGTGTGGTAGATATGTTTGGTAAAATATTTGTAGAACGTTAATTTTAGCTGGGAAAGCTTTGTGAAATGGATTTCTTTATGCGTATATTTCAAAAGGTATTTTCTCACAGATATTTGACCAAAGAATAGAAATATAGAAGACTTTTTAAAATGTTTATTACACTGTGCTACTAATATGTTTGGCATGTAATGTTTTCTTCACATAAATGTTCTAAGTGCTGCCAGATGGTTTTCCACATTAATTATTTTAACTTATCCTACCTGCACTCTGTAATTTCTACAGTTTACTCTCTAATGCTTATTCTTCTTCGCTTCCTTCTACCTTGCTCTTATTGCACTCTTCCATAACTCCTCATTCTCAGTCATATGCCACAACTTCACGTTTTCTCCAGCTTCATCTCCATGTCACACAAATACCCTGAACTTCTCTTCAATTGACTTCACAATACCCATTCCTTAAATGACATCTACAAGCCATTATCAGGTAAAGTGAGGAGCACTAACATGCATGCATACCTTTAGAATTTGTTCTAAATGTAGAATTTAGCTATTCCAGTTCTGTACAGAAGCATACAAAGTGTTATTTAATAACTTACTTTCTTCATATTTGTGATATAATGATTTCCCTTCATATTTTTTTGTTGGCAATAATGCATCCTCATCTATTTCTTTACATTTCAGGGATTTCAGCATCCCTGAAGTCTTTTCCACATGAATTTGGACATATTTGGAAATACTGTAGTCCCCAGAATATTTAAACCAGAAGCTCCTTCTGGAGCTTCTGAGCTTACAGAATTAAAAAATGTGAAAACAACAATCAAACCATAAGCTGCTGTTAGCAATTTAGCAACATCATGTCAAAATAAAGATGTAAAGTTTAATACCCTGACAAAAGGCAGCTCATAGCTGTGGCAGCCTCTCCAATACACTTTCCTGAAGACTAATGGCTTGAATAATGGCAGATAGAAATTTGAAAACATTTATTTTTTGGGGCTGTTTTCAGTTTGCAAATGAGAAATACACCTCCTGGGTTTATGCCACTTCTAGGATTCATCCAAGGTACTTTCATGAGGCTAAACTCACACTGTGGGAGGGCATAATATGCCAAGGTGGTAGGGATCCCCTGAGGGACACATATGCCAGTACAGGGACACTTCTGAGGACCTAGGGAACCTGGCCATAGGGAACCTGTGCCAGACACCCCTGAGGGACTGTGGCCATGAAGGATGTTGCAGCCTGTGGAAATTAGGAGACCTGAGTGTGGAGATAGGGGACTACCTCAGTGTGTGTGTTCAAATGCTTATGTCTGGTTTTCCCCCCAACCTGAATTGGTGGCCAAAAGTTTGTTAGAGATTAGATTAAGTGAAATTCCCTGACTCGAGATGGCTGCTGGCACCAGGGCTGAGTGCAGTGCCTCTGTATGAACCAGGCCTGGTTCCTCCTGCTTTAACCTCCAGGCCTGTCTGCTTCTTCAAAATATCAAGTGTCTTTTTCCCAGTGAAAATTTCAAAATGGGGGCTGAGGGTGGAAGTAGAAAAAAAAGCTTAAAGACGGACATTGAGCTGCAAAGTGAATACATACAGGGGATGCTTCAGAGCTGTAGGATGCATTATATCCAGCCTCGTATAAGAGCTGGATGCATTAATTTTGCCTGTTTAAGAAGATCAAGTTATGAAAATATATTCATCAACAGACAGCATAACCTTCACCAGATAGTCTGAAAGAGTTCAAGGCTTTCTCTCTGATATACTGCCATATATGTGAGCAGAAAAATAACAGCAGCAGAAGTGTTGGCTGGAAACACTGATAGACTACAACTGCCAAGAGTGCAAAGGGAGTACAGCAGTCATTATAGACAAGCAGTGGCATCTCTGGGACTTCAAAGCTGTGCTGCTCCCTGGGAAGGCAATTGTATCAACTTACTAAGTAGTTAATGTCCTATCACATACCTCTGTGCTACTCTTGTCAGATATCCCTTGGTGCTCATATTGCATATGCTTGAATGGTCATCTTGGGACCTCAGTAATGTAGGCAAGCACAATGTTAAAAGAATACAATTCCACACTGATGATAGATTAGGGAATGTGTTTAAGACTAAAACAGGAAGAACAGGGCTGTACACTAACTGTAAATACAATTTAATTTATTATTCTTGAACAGTTTTCTTTATGCCTTCTTCCTTTACCTTAAAAAATACCATTAATTTTTCAATCACCAAGTTTGTCACTATTGTAAGGAGAAGACTGATTACACTGTCTGTAGCTAAGCAGAAAATATGGAACTGCTTAAGTTTGCACGAGTTAGATTCCCAGTTAATAAACTGAGTCCAACCAACAATCTACCTACCTGTGTCACAGACTCACACTATTAGCCTTGTTAAATGGGAAAGCACCTTTATAAACTGGAGAAATTAAATGACATTATACACCATGTTTATAAATATTATGGATGCATTCCTGCTTTGTGTTGAAATACACTTAAACAACAGAGCAGCCCTCAGTTCTGTTCCATGATGTTAAAAAATGTGTTCTGTTAATATGAAAACAGATTTTTTAAATAATGCAAATACTGGTTTTGTATACATACTATATACCACAGTTAAAATCCATATTTGGTTAACATTTCAGTGGCGAATATTGTGTGTGGAATGTCTCCCTTCTGAACCACACAAGGGAAAATGCCTTTATAAGTATTGCAGAGGACATTATTTTTTCAAAATATCAGAATAATGAGTTTCCTACCATTAGCACAGCACATGAACATTAAAGCCTAGAGTCTACAGTCAGGGCTAACTAGGTGCCTCCTTCTGTGTTTTGGGATATTCCACTGCAGTTCCTCAGCTCTGCTTCCTTGAAAAGAGTTAAAGACTTCTCATAGCTCTGAAAAATACCCATTTACTCATATGTTATTCAAAATGACCACAGACTTCTCACAGTGACAAGTTTTGTCCCCCAGAGGAAAAGAGCAGTTGCAGTTTCTCTCACAGTACCTAACTGGAGTGTAATAAATGCAGCGAGTATGGTTCATTCTGGATGCCAGACACACATAAGAACTCACTTTCCTGTCCTTGTCTTCCTGCAGACAAAAGACCTCATCACAGAGAACGCAGTGTCACCCATAACCTGCCAGATTAACCAATTATATAATGAGTTGATAGCATCCCTGAAATCTTTTCCACATGAACTTGGACCTATTTGGAAATACTGCAGTTCCCAGAAGATTTAAACCAGGGAGAAACAAGCATACTTGCTTGGATCAGAAAACAAGTGACATTGAGAACAAATGAGATGAATGAGGTCTGTCTTAGTATGGAACATCAATTTATCACCCTAGCTGAACACACAAAGGTAATTTGTAAAACCACAGTGTTTATTAAATCAATTACAAACAGGTGCTCTTGAAAACAATATAGCTTCCATGCTTTCTAAGAGTACAAGAGAGTTACTCCACATACTTTTTTCTCACTCTTATTTCCTTTTTTTTTTTTTTTTTTCTTTTTTTTCTTTCCTCTGAGGTACTTTCTTTGCTGCAAAGCAGCTGGTAAGGAGAGGATGTCCTCAGTCATATAATTGTACTAGAAGTCCTGAGCAAACAGCTTTGACATCAAACATGCAAAGTAACTTCTTGGTAGTCAGTGTATAACTTCTATGTACCATGTATTAAGTACAGTAAAAATGGTAGGGTTTTGGTGGTCTCCAGCTGGTGCCTCCTCAGATGAGTGATACACCTGTTACAATGCATGCTCATTTCTACTCTGATAATTACTACCTCAGGAATTATTACATAAATTTTTTACATTAACTTATTAGATGATGGATGGAATATTGATTTTAAAGTAGTTTATTAATGTGCATGAAAAAACTACCGCAGTATGCAAAGTTTTGCCTCCCCTTCTTTGTCTTCAGCATAAGGATAAAGTAGAACAGTTAATTACTTCTTCGTGAGCCATATTTTTTATGCTTCTCTTGCAGATCACTTAGAGACAGGTTAGAAAATTGTCTTTCCTGGAGTGAAGTAAACAGAGACAAAACAGTAGCAGCACTGAGCAGAAGTGTTATTTCACTTGTATATAGTTTGCACATCCCAATAATTTAACTGTCTTTCATGCGGTGACAGAATGCTGTGGACTCATGTTCTACTTATGATTTAGATTAACCTGCAGATCGTTTTGTGTAGTACTGCCAATGAGCAGTTGTTCCCTGTCCCACATTTGAGTGACTGATTTTTCCAATCAAAGAGCAAGAACCTGTTCTGTAACCCTTCTTTCTTTCTGATTCCCCTTAGCTATTTATCCAGTTTGTCAAGATAATTTTGTATTCTAAAGTTGCCCTCCAGCACTTGTAACTGCTTTTAGCCTGGTGTCATCTTCAGATGTACTAATTATGTCCTACTCCATTATCTAGGACATTAGTGACTGAAATAGTACGAGATTGGGAGCAGAACTTTCAGGAATCCCCACTTGACTTTTCTGTTCTTATAGTGATCTACCAGTAACTGCTCACTGGGTTCATATTTTCATTAAGTTCTTTTTTTCCCTACCTTATTTTTTGGAATGAAGTGGTGGGGTGAAGCTCCTGACCTGAGGTCATGTTCTGGGTCCTTGATGGCAAATAGTTTTATTCCTCTGGCTCCTGTAATTCAATAATAATGATGTAATTGTGGGTTTGGTCCTTAATATGCTGCTACAGAATAAAGAAAGTTCATGAAAAAATTTCCTTGTGTTTAAAAAACCTCTTAAAAGCTGCTACCTAGGTCTTGTTGCTAACAAGAATACTTTCTAAGACTTGTAGTATTAGGAAACAGTGGCAAATCACTGTAAACGTCAAAATTTTTGGTTAGAAAAAATTTGTGTTTTTGTGAACACTGTTGTCTTATAAGAAATAGGCCTTTTCCTAGAATTATGGACATGATTTGGTTTGTTCATTGGCTTTGCTAACATTTAGCAAGTAGAATAGAAAAATCTTATTTCAGAGAATAGCTCCATAATTTCATGCGCCTACCATAAAAACAAGCAAATTGACACCCTGCCAGGAGTAGCCAGAGGAGATCTTAGAAAAGAGTTCATAATGATACTGTTGCCATATTGCATGCCTGTAAATAATTCATTAAGTCAACCACCCTTTTGTTTTAAGCAAACATGAGCAGATGCCTTCCTAAATTGGATGCAGACAAGACTTTCCAGCAAAACATTGTTGTAATATGACACTTTAAAAGAGTAACATTTTTCTCTTATTGATTTTTGAAGCGTTATCAACTCTGATAACTCACAGTGGTTACTTCTTCTACACATCAAGTCGATTTTTGTTTTTCATCTACATTTTCCAGATTTTTGCTGTGTGATAGATTTCATGGTTAACTGAGGCATGGTGGAAAATAAAGTACACAGGCAGTTAGGAGAACTGAAAAGATCTGCTGCAGTCCAAAATTGTAGTTTAATACAAGACCTGTAGTTTAGACCTAGTATTTGCTTTGTATTTAGAAAATCAATTAACAGATATAAGTATGTCATTAGAAGACAAGAAAAAACAGTTGTGGGAGTCCAAGAAAAAGGTTAAAGCTTTTGTTTATGCAGCTGATGACTCCTCAGTACTCAGCTTGTAAAATCAGGTCACACCTTCCAAAATACTTTAATTATAGTGTGTGGAAGTGTGTAAAATTCACTCTTATCTGTAACCTTGCTTTATTCTTTTTACAGAATACATGGTGGTGTGTAGAATACATTCACAGGATTAAGAGGCAGTATTTTACAATTTGCTGTTTCTACTTTGAATTTGACCAATCTCTTTGTGTCAGTATTTTTCTGCATACAGCTGCATCCCCCATGAGCTCTCCTTACAATCACTTCCCTATGGTGACTTCATTCCAAGTTTGTCTTCTCCTTTTGAAAAGTTTAAAATAGTTGTATCAAAAACTAGATATTTCTTTAAGTTCTGAAGAGTTCAGTAAATATCAAATGTCAGTATGATCTTAACCAATATTTTTAAAGTGTTTTTTAACTTACAACTGTGAAATGCTTGTAACAGTTTGTGCCCCATTTCAGGTCAATCATTGAACTATAGTTCAAGTTTCTACTCACTCAGTTTCAAAATGAAAGTTTCTTTGCCTTTAGAAACTTTTGTAAGGGTCTACCTGGATAGTTGTATCATTTATTATTTCATAGTAAATAAAATGGAATGTGTATGCACATTGATTGTACTAGTTCAACTGTATTTCAGTATAATATTTCATATAGTTTGTAAGACTTTGAGTTATAAACCTCAAATCCTTTTTCATATGAATTACATAACTTTTATTGTACAGTAAAGCTTTTGGACATTAGTTGTTTTAAAAATATATATCTAGATACTGTGTGTTTGAGTTAGACTAGTTTAGCTTGAAGCAGTTTTAATGAGAAATAAACCCAGACCTTTATTTTGTATCTCTGTAATGAACATCATAATGGATGTCTAACTCTCCTTCTCTCACTACCAAAACATTTTCATGGTGGGGGTTGCAAAAATGCTGTGGGTTAATATCCCAAGCATCTTACAGAGTAAGTGTAAAATGTAATTGGAAGAGTCTTAGGATCTCATGTCTGAAGGATTTTTTTACACCCTTCTAATCTCACAGGCTTCAGCACACCATCTGCTTGGTTTTGCATTAAGATAACAGTGCTTATTGTGAATTTAATGCAAGAGAAATAATTTATGTGCAAAGCTTCTAGCCTTCCTTTAGTCATACATTACTGGTATGTTCAATATGATGAAGTGTGGCATTCATTAAAGACCTTTGGGTCTAATTCACGCCTCTAACCATGACTCCTCTGAGGATCTAATTTCTCATATGTGAGTAACGATGTAGACAATAGGTGCACAGGTGCAACATTAATTTTGTACTTAAGTATGGTCAGGTTAAGGGCCTTAGCAAAAAATCAGAAGTGCTTTTATAGAGAAAAGTCACAATGTTTTTCCATTACAAAAAATGTAGAGGAATTTTGATTAATCTATAAATTCTCCACACAGAAATTATTCACTCTTGAGAACATATTAAAAATGGTACAATAACTTGAAAATATTCCAGCATAAAAATCATTCTGCCAGACTGGAGGACTTGATCAACTAGCTAGAGACTTTCTTGAGGAGCAGGGGGTACAAGGAAGAGTGGCTTTTAAGGTCAGTCATATAATTTTGGGTATTATTAATTATTTAATTTTTCTAACATAGCCTGAAAGTCTGTAATTTATGTCAGCTCCACAGTATGCTGATTTTTCTAAATGCAACTGAAATTCTTTCAGAGAGATTTACGGTGTTAATAACCTCCAGCCATTTTAAGTCACAGTCAATCTTCATGGAAACAGAGCTGAGATCATGCAGGGTTTTCTCTTTCCCTGCGGTTACTGCCTTATATTTTAAATATAAGCTGTTTGATGAAAATAGTATTGTACATTCACGCTTTGAGAATTCTCACAAGGTTGTGACTTTCTTCTTCTCCTTCTCTCACCCCCACCCCCTTTGCTCAAAGATTACATGAAGAAGAAAAGCTGTTACCCTGTGTCAGCCAGAACTTAACAAATGGCTTTGGGTTAAGCTGATTCAACTGGGAATCATTCAGCTTTGACTAGGCTGCACTTACTGTGAGCTCAATAGTTAGTCCTAAGCACTCATCCAAGAATGCCCACATTTTAACAAGCAGACAACAATTATATACAGAACTATTTCTTTGAAAACGAGTAGTCACATATACCAAGCGACAAACAGTAAAGAACAGGTCCTTAACCTTGCAAAGTGTTGAAAGTCTAGATGAAATCCTAACTTGGGAAATTTTCTAGCATTTAAAAGTGTTATAAATATGTAACATGCTTGACTATGTCATTTTTTTCACATAGTTATTAACTAAACTGCCCACTGTCATGTATTTTCTTTTGAAATTACTTTTTCAAATCGAAGCAGAACTTTCCTAAGTAATAAATAATCTCATGTTAAAAATATGCCACACACTAGTTTTCTGTGTTTTAGTTAACAGGGACATACTGGTGAATACCTAAGATTAAGGAAATATTAGGTGTGAGTGAGGGGATGAACAATTCCATTCCTTGTAACAACACACTGGTTTTGCTTTCCACTTTCTTGTAAAATACATCACTTCTTTCATATGAAAATTTAATTGTTTTGATCTCCAGAAATCTGATTCACACAGGACACTGACCAATATAAGAAAGATTAAATTCAGAAAATCATGTTGCCTGGCTGGGCATACCAAGAAAAAGATCTGGAATGGAATCAGGATTGAGTTGCAGACATGGCAGCAACTTCATCATGTAAGGTGTTTTGACAACTCTCCGTCAGTAATTCTTATCCAGCATAAATCATGTCTGCCCAATAAAGTGGTCCATCATAAAGAAACACACTTGTTTCAACATAATGGTAAATGTATCACTGAGATCCACCAGATCTCCCACTACAAATAGATGGAAAAATATACAAAGCAGAGTAGCCTTGATCACTTTTCTAAACATGACTGCAGAATGGGCATCTATCAACAGAATCATAGAATGGTACAGGTTGAAAAGGACCTCTGGAGATCATTGAGTCCTTCCATGCAGAACTTCTAGTTCTTGAGAGAGATAAAATTTTCTTGACATAGTAAAATAACAAAGCTGTCTTGTTGAGCTTACGTAAAACATTTGGGCTTTTTATTTTTTTATATATATATATATATATATATAAAAATATATATATTTTATATATATTGTGCTATGTTAAAAGTCCTGAAATAGCAAAACCTAAGCTGTATCCTAAATACATTTTGCTTGATCTTGCTAACATCCAACACTGAGACTATGTCTTTATTTCTTTGGGGAAAATCTTATTTCTTAATGTTTTTCTGGCTTTCGCAGGGAGAACACATGCAGAATGCTGTGTTCAGACATTAAGGTCACATTCTGTAGCTAGTTTAGCAATCAAATTTTAGGTAGTTCAGTTCTTACTGGCTGTCTTCTCCAGAAGATCTTTGTTGGAAGAGAAAACCATAACAAGTTAAACACTATACTTTTTCATCCAAACAATGAGACACAGTTGTCCTACACTGACCCTGGTATTTACATCGCCTCCTATAGGCTTAAAAAAGCAAAAAATATTTCTTTCTCTGTACCTTCTCATAGTAATCTCATCCTTTTTTCCCAAGCCAGGTAGCCCTCTGAGGCTCTGTAACTTCAGACATATAGCTTTCAGGTTCCATCAATGATGTGAAATCATCTAAAGCATGCTTTTTCTCAACACAACATGCTCTAACACTTTATTAGTTAAAAATGGTTAAAGTAGTTTCCTAAAGGCTATTTCTATCTTTGTGTTTCAGTCTGTAGAAATGGAAGGATGGTCTTCTTGTGGGCCTTACTATAATAGGCCATGTTTTTGCAGGATTAGTAGCTATATTTAGAGAATTTTAGACATAAATTCTGAGTATGCACTGAATTCTGTCACTTTACTATCTGTGAGGGGTTTTTTTCTGTTTTACATGTTTTCCTGCCACATTGGTGAATATCAGACATTTATGTCGGAAATCATGTTGAATTGGTTTAAATACATGCAATTGTTTTACAGTTGTGTTGACTGAGTATATAGTTTCCTTGAAAATACCTGATGTGCAATGGGTTGCAGTCTATACAGTTCTGAAGACTGTTTCAGGTCAGTAAACACATTTCCTCTAGCTGATTCTATGCATTGTAACAATACAATCATTTTGCTGCTTGAATCAGCCTTTGCTCTACATTTCCCACTTAGCAGTACTGTTTTCTGCTGCCTACTCTTTACTGGTGAAAGAAGAGGGTAATGTTTATATTTTCAGTTTCTGAACAACAAGAGATTACTATGGCTCCCTTTCCAGGAGTGGAGAAATGCTGAAAAATAAAAAGAGGAGAGCACATACTGCATTAAAGAGTTGTCAGTTTATTTTCTGGTTAAATGTTAAAAAGCAGCTGTGGTGAGAATGGTCATGTTCTTAACTTATATTTGATTTTAATTTCCTGTATCTGCAAATAAATCTGTGGAAAAGTTTTGGGTTTTCCTTTTGGCATCTACAGCATGTAAGCTGTCCTAAAGCAGTGTCAGCTTTTTGTAAACATCTTGGAGTTCATATCTAGCCCAAAAGCTGTCAAAATGCACCTTTTTCTTTCCTTTTTTTTTTTTTTTTTTTTTTTTTTTTCTTTTTCTGTGTGTGTGTCTCTTAGAAAATTAAATGCTTGAAAATTGTTCCTAAATAGTTTGTTCTTCTGAGCTCTAGAGAAAGAGGTTGTTTTGCCACTGCTACTTCAATGTAGTATGAAGATGTCTTAACTCTAGACTCTTTTACACACTGACTTAATGAGTTTGTTTCTTTAGCACTGTACAAATATCTTGTACAGCACTAACAGTGCTTATCTTAGTCCTGACCAAGCTAGTGCAACTTTCTCAGCATAAGCATAATCTGGTGGAGCCATTGAAACTTGGTCACACTAACTGCTAAGGCAAGGAAAAACAATTAAGAAGAAAGCTGAAATATATGTAATCTGTGGCTACATAAATTCTATAACCGTGGGCAGCCACCTCTTATGGAATCATGGAATCATTTGGATAGGAAAACACCTTAAAGATCAACTAGTCCCACTCTGCTGTCATGTGTGGGACTAGTGGGGTGTACCCACACCGCTCACTAGGCCAGGTTGCTCAAAAGCCACATCCAGCCTGTCCTTGAATGCTTTCAGAGATGGGGCATCCACAACTTCCCAGTGCAACCCGTTCCACTGTCTTACCACCACGACAGTGAAATATTTCTTCCTAATGTCTAAGCTAACTCTATTGTCTTCCCATTCAAAGCCATTACTCCTGGTCCTATCACTACATGCCTTTGTAAAAAGGCACTACCCCTCAAGGTAATGCAAGGCTGCTATAAGGTGTTTCTGGAGTCTTCTCTTCACCCAGCCGAACAACCTCAACTCTCTTAGCCTGTCTTCGTAGATTTGCTCCAGCCCTATCCCATAGTACTCCAGGTGGAGTCTCAGAAGAGCAGACTAGAGAGGGAGAATCACCTCCCTTGACTTGCTGGCCACGCTTCTTTTAATGCAGCCAAGCATACAGTTGGTTGTCTGGGATGCAAGCTGGCTCATATTGAGCTTTTCATCAACCAGCACATTCAAGTTGTCTTCTCAGGGCTGTTCTTGATCCATTCCCTGTAATTTTGGTTGGAGCTGCTCCAACTCAGATGCAGGACCTCACTCTTGCTCAGGTTCATGTGATTTGCATGGCCCACCACTCAAGACTATTAAGACTATGGCATCTCTTCCTTCCAGCATGATAAACATACCACTCAGCTTGGTGTCATCAGTGAACTTGCAGGGGGTGCACCCAGTCCCACTGTCCATGCTGCCAACAAAGATGTTAGACAGGACAGGGCCCAGCCAGTCAGGCTGCCCTACTAGAGTCCAGTAACTTACATGATGCTGCATGTTTTTCTTCTTCAGTATGCAGAACTGGGAACCACCAGTTCTGATAGGGGGAACTCAGGCTTTGAGGGATGTCTCTTTATCTTTCTTGTTTTTCCCCAAATCTTCCATTCCTCATCACTATTGACTTCCCACTTTTCTGTCTGTGTTGCTAGGAGAGTTACTGTCTGTTTGGCCACAGGCTGTGGATTCACTGCAGTCTAAACCTGGATCCAACTACCTATCTCCTTTTCTGCCTTCCTGATGTCATCTAGCCTTTTCACTGTTTCCTGCAGCTGGACCACCTGATGCACAGATGCCCTCCTCCACCTGGGCACATCTTTTGCATTTAGATTTGCTATCTATCCCTGCCCTTTGCAGGAGGTCTAGGCACTTCCCATAGCCTGAGGTCTGCAGTGGAGCTGGAGCTTTGGCTCTCTGCCAAGTGCTCACCATTCTGCCCAGTGGGTCAGGTAGAGTGAGTGTTCCTGATCCCTGCAAATGATCTCAGAGGGATGCCCTTCACGGGAGTGCACTCCCTGTGCACTATCTGGGAACAAATTTCTGCCCCAGCTGCCACCCAAATTGCCACATAAGACCCTTGTCACTGCAGGTACCTTTTGTGGGACCAGAGATGTGTTCTGCCCATGACTCATCAGCACACATGGTGAGCTGTCCTCCCCCAGCCCTGTCCAAGCTTGTTCCTGGCCCAAGGCCCCGCAGCCAAAGCCCCTTTTCCTTCTCCCGTGCGGACCTGCCTGCACCAGATGCTGCTCACCTCAGCAGGTAACTCATGTCCACCTTTACCTTCATCTAACATCTGGCTTGAGGTGTAGTAATTTCTTTGAGTCTATGTAAATATGTGCTGCTGAGCTGCCCCACGGGCAAATTAGCTTCCTGGAAGGATATGGCTCTTCAATGTTTATTATAGTGTACTACACAACTTCGAAGCATGTGTCCCAGTTAACAACGTATACTGAACTTCCCCTTCTTCACATTGCAACACATTCCATGTATCCAGAGTGTCATTTTGCTGGGTCGTTCTGGGTGTTGTCATGTGCTCTGTCTTTTTCAGCTCCTTTCATCTGTTTTGTTTGATCTAAATTTTCATTTTGTGTCTCGCTGTCTGTTTAAATTCTGGAGACCAGGGCTTACTTCCAGTTGCTTCAGATAAATTTTACAGCATGATCCTGAAAGTTGCATGTTGTATATTTACCATCTTCAAAGCAGAAAGCAGAAAACAGCTAACCCAGGCACTGGGTGGAGAGATTTACTCATCTGTATGCAAGGAACATGACATGATGACCTAAGAGTAGCAGAGCATTGAGTGCTTTAACCCTTTAGTCTCAAGCTTTGTCAGTAAAATTTAAGCGTTTGTATAACCAGCATGAAGTGATATATAGTAACATGTAGGATATTGAAACACTTTCCTTTGTGATTTCGTTGTTGGATTGTGGCTTTTTGCTTTTTTTTCTTGCCCTTCTCTCCCATTTGCACCAGCCTATTCTATCTGAGGACACACAGACTTCATAGCTCTTGCAGAAAACTTAGTATCTGTTTCTTTTTCAACAGCTTCGAAAATAGACAGAAAAAGAAAATTCACTATTGGAGAGGAGGGTGCTTCACTTCAGAAAATCACCAGGGTCTGTTCCATGAGAACAGCAGAATGGGTACTGAGTTGGAGAGGGTGCACAATAAGGACGTAATGACGTAATGAAAGAGTGAGTGGCAGAGCTGTCTTCATCCACTGCAGTTACTCCTAGGGTGTTTTACAATATTCTCTGCTCTCCCTCGTGATCAATCTTTTGAGCCAGTCATGCAGTCATCTTACGGCCTTTGCTAACTTTTCTTTCTTTATGGCCTTTTGAGCAGAGATTTTTGCCTTCTTAAATAACTTGTAGCAGAAGAAGAAACAACACCAAAATATAACAGATGCACAAGTGTACCTAGGGGATGGATGCCTTATGGACACAGAACTGTCATCACACTTCCATAAGCACATTTTTATTGTCTCATTCATCATGCATGTGTAGCTTACTGGCAGTACTCTTTCTCCCAGTGGGGTAAACTCTATTCTGAGCACAAATCAGATGTACACATCTTTTTACCTTGAATGTTAGATTTTTTTATTAAGTCCAAAGCTTCAGATCTCCATCTCTTGTAAATTATTTGATAAGCATTTTTATACCCTATTTGACGTGCTGCTGAAACACACATGTAATAATAGAAATTTTCACTACCCATAGCCTTAGAAAGAAGTTCAAAGTAATTTTGACAAAGTTTAGAAACAACTGAAAATTGACAAGATTTTAATGTATGTGTGAAACTTATACGAGCACATTAAAATAAAATAAAATAATAAAATAAAATAATAAAATAAATAAAACAATAAAATAAAAAATAAAAACATAAAAATAAAATAAAATAAATATATTTTTTTAAAAAAAATTGCCAATTTGTCTGACTTAAGTAAAAAGGGATGACAGCATTCCAGGATGCACAGGCCTACAACAGCCTAATTGCAGGAAAAAACCCTCCTGATTCTGTCCCAATGGTGATTAAGAAGCACTTCTCTTAAACCTTTCTCAGAGATGTTCAGAAAGCTAAACTCCTTATGTAATAGAGAACTCCCTTATACAACTGTTAAGAGTCAACTTTACTCATGTGGGTGTTTTGATATGTATGAATTATCTTGACTTTTTCTCTCTCTTGGATGACTATCACAATCTTCTCTTTTCTAACTGCTTCCAAGTGCTTAACCATCAAAACTGAAAGGAAGGAGGAGATAAGAATCTGTTCTCATTGATTAGCTCTGTGGTTAGCCTCCTATAAAAGCATTATTAAGGCACAAAAAAAAAAAAAAATATCTATTGTTTCATGTACTGAAAGGCTTTCACCACCATAGAGGTACATGGAGTTTTTTAAAGTAACCCAAGAATGCTATTCAACTTTCCTCTTTACAGCACTCTGAAAATAGATTCCAAACAGAATCACACAGAATTACTGAGGCTGGAAAAACCTCTGAGACCATCAAGTCCAGTCTGTGTGATTCTGTGTGTGATCTCTAGCTGTATTAATAAGAAAACATGAAAGTTTTATCAGAGTATTGACACGTGAATTTATTATATGCTTCTAGTTAGCAATGGCTTAGAGGTGTTTCACATGATACAGGGAAATATGCCATGCTACCTTAGCTACTGTTGCACTTACAACTCATTGCTATAGTTACTGGAGATGAGTTAATGGGGAAAGCTTTCTGTTTAAACATGTACAAATATTTAAGAGTAGTCTTGTACAAAGCTTTTCTGTGCTTGCCAACATAGAGCAATGCTAGGAAAATTGGCTTTTCTTAGCTATAGAAGCTCTGTCAAGAAAGTAAAAGCCCATAGTACAGTTGCCGTAAATTCTGCGATGCTTGACAAATGTCCACGTAGCATGAAACAAGGAACACAATTTGAAGTAGGATCAAAAGAACATTTTAGCTAAAGGAGATTTATACAAAGAATGCCAAAACCAAAGGGCATGTCTGAGATGCAAGCAGGATTACCACCAGATAAAGTACCCCTAGCATGTGAATGCAGAAAAAGGCAGGAAAAAATTAAAATTGCACATCTCTATTTGGAAGAGAAATATCCAAGATGAATAAACATTTTTGTGTTGGAAACTAGTAATTTTTAATCAAGATTCTGGGGGGGGGGGGGAGAAGGACAGAAAAAAATCTGAAATTCAAGAATTTTCCTACCAAAAATGGGTTATATTAATATACCAAATAATTGAACAATTAAATTGTATATTAAAAATTGCTGAACTACTTCTTTCTTGCAGCCACAGTTACATGTTCTTACCCTAAAAAAAAAAAATTACTGAAAGTCTAGCTAAACAGAAATGCTCTTAAAATTACCAATTTTCATCACTATGTATCATGGTCAAAACATTCTATTAGACATCCTTTCTGTATTGTGTTATACCTCTGCAATATGAATGCTGGTACTTAAGGAAACAACCTATCAATCACAGCCAAAATGTAAGACTTTTAAATGGAAAATTAATTTTAGTACATACCAGGATGTTATCTCCAACACCACCGTCTCTACAAAGGGGAGATCAAGCTATAATAGAACCCGTCAACCCCACACGAAGCACTTAATCATATTTATATATAACTTGCATATTAAAAAGCAATATCAAATGTCAATGGCTCTGATATAAGAATATCTTAATAGTCAGTAACTGACTAATGAGTACTACAGTATTAACAGTTTAATTTGAAGAATTCTGACAGCTGGTTGCCTTGTTGAGAGCTGTTACCAGGGAGCCCTAGTTCCATGCTGAGAACATCCACAGCATGCTGATTTATAGCAGCAGTGCAGAACTGTTTAATGTCAGCACCTCTCAGCTAAAGTAATAATAAACAGGAATGTTATGGTTTATTTTTCTGTATGAATTGTTCAGGCTCTGTATGGTAACCACCAACCCAATAGGGGATAATAGCTGCCATTCCCCAGGGAGTTGTAACTGAGGTTTAAGCATTTTTATTGGCAAGGTTAGTATATCAAAATGAATCCAGAAGAAACTGGTTTTTCTATTATCTTTTTTTCTTTCTTTTTGCTTGATTTCTTATCCCATTCTGGAAAGCAAAGATAATTCTTGCAGTTTTGGAAGATTCTTTTAGGTTTCAACTGAACTTTTTTGTAGTATTAGATTAACTACCTTCCCTTCTTATGTTTAGTGTAGGGTGTGAATTTACTAGAGACATCAACATATAGCTTTTTCACTCCTTCCTCTGCTATTCAGCCCCCTCCAAATCGGCAAATGTGAACTAATTTTCAGACTTCAAAGATTTCTAAATCAGCTGCTTTTAGTTAAAAATTGCATGTGAAGAAATGTAATGTGTTAAAAGACTCAAAGTAAACTTTGCTGTTATGGTTGTTAGGTTAAATTACAAGGTTGGCACTGTTTCCATACCTGCAATTTTGAACAAAAGCTATTTCTAAGGGGCAGCACCTTAGAATATATTTTAGGTCAGCCTGCTGTCTGGAATAAGTAGACTTCCAAGGGCTATGCAAGATTCATTGCAAGCTAGGTAGGGGGAGAAGTCTTTTCTCAAATTTTTTCTCAGACAACTTCAATACTTCTGACTGTTAGCTTAAGCATATGCTGCATTTGGTGAATGTGGCCAGACATTGATAAGATTCTTGCACCGTTATTCCTGTTTTCCTTTTGCACTGAAACTTTTTTCTTTTGTTCAGAAATGTAGATAGCTGATTTGTAACTGGCCAACAAGCAGATGGATAGGAAATGTTATCACCCTTGGTGGAAACAGCTATCACTTGAGTACTGCAGTGGAGTTCTGCCAGTACCCATTAAGGGTCAATCCATAAGTTTGAATTAGAGGCTTGAGGAATTGTTTCTTTTTCTAAAACAAATGAAAAGAAAAATGTGTGATTGCATGGCTTTTTTAGTTTACTACTTTTTTGTTTTCTACCAAGATTTACTTTACCCATGTGTCAGTTGTTACAGTACTTGTTGAGGGATATTCTATCATTCCTCTTTTATAAACCTAGTACACAAAATAAACAGAAAGCATATCAAGGAATTGTTAAAACTACATCTATCCTCACACTAATGTGCCTTGACAAAGGTAAGCATGGAGTAAGTGAAAACACACACAGACTTCCCCTAAACATATAATGTTACAGCCCTATCCAGGAGGATGTACCCCAGGTACTCCAAAAAAAGATATGGCTTATGTAAAATACAGTACATCACTGAAATATGTCTCTGGGAAAACATTTTCTCTCCTTCTTAAAGGTGGATGTCACCCGAGTGCAACAGCAATGCAGATGTGAGCTGTGTAAGAGCAGACTGTTGAGGATGTGCCACAAATTACGGACACACTCAAATAATTTCTCAGAACTCTTCATTAGGGAGGGGACTCTCTTTGAAATATTTTTGATAAGCCAGAGCAGTATTTCATATACATCCATCAGCAATTAATTGTGTTATTATGGTTATGAGATTGGCCAAGTATCCTCCAAGGGGGGATAGTTCCTCCAGGACTGGAACTAAGGATGAAGTTTTTACTACCATACTTTAGCAGAATCTTTACTTGGAGATTTGGTCTTTGCCTTAAAATAGATAACAATTTTTTCAGTTCTGTTTCTTCACTTTGAGTACTGAAAGAGTACAAGAATTTATTTTTTTTTTTTAAATAGCAGCTGAAGGGACTCCGCTGATCATCTAATTGATAATTGTCATATCACTGGCTCTGGGGGAGTGACCTGGAGGGTCTGTGCTGTGGCAACATAACTGAGAAATACTTCATTTCTAGTCTGAGGCAATCTACTGATGAAACTGTCTATAGGAACCTCCTGTAGCTGCTCAGTAACTTTGACCTTTTTGTTAATTTGTCGTGGGTACAAGCAATGAAACTGATGAGATCATCAATTTCACTTAACAGCTGCAGAGTTCAGAGAGTTCCCAGTTTGAGTGAAATTTATAAAAATGTCTGATTTGTATCCAAAGATGATCAAAAGTCTACAATCGGGAAAATAAATCACATCAATCAAAATTTTTCATTTTGTGTGAGATCTTCTTTGCTGAATTTTGAGGGTAAAATTCCTATGTTCTTAGTATTATTTACTGTATGAAAAGCTGTTTGATGAACAGAGTTCACTCTGAACATGGTTCAGAGTGTTGTCTTTTTAAATTTTGATAACAATTGTTGGTTGCAGTTAATTAAGTGCGATTAATTTGCACTTAAACCATGATGTGTTACTTCCCTTTGGGATTCTAGTGGTTTTCTTCTGTTTTCTTTAGTTTTTTTTCACTACTTGTCTCCTTTAAGTTCAAATGATTAGAAATAAAGCCTTTAAATATTTCTGAATGTTAACCTTCATTACTACAATTCCATGTCTAAATTGTTGCTCATCTCATGCAGACTATTAGACTTTAACTGCACCTCATGCTTTTCTTGTGTTTTTATTGACTACCTGCTTATGCATTTCTTCAGCATTTGTTAACTCTTCTTGTGATTCACATACATACTCTTAAAAAAAAGGGTAATAGTTTGAAGGTCAAAGCTTGATCTTCAGACTTCTATAAAAAACTCATATTAAGGTGGTAAGATTACAGTACCAGAGAACTGAGCCAATACTGGATCATACAGTTCAGTTTAGCTCACATTATATTGCAGTCCCATTGGCTGTAACAGGTGAAAAATTTGTCTAAACCTCTATGAAGGCAGCAAGTCCATGAATAAAGTATAACCTTATATCCCTAGTTGGTAATTAGCGGAGGAAAACAAACCAAACCAAAACAAACCAAAACAAAACCAAACAAAACAATCAACCAAGAAAAATCTCCCATAACTATAATTAATCTGATGGCTGTTCTGAAAGTATGAAGAGCAATTAAAGTCAATTCAATTTAAAGCATTTTTCTTCAACAATGGCACAATATGAAGGTAATGAATGATTTGAGCTATTTCTGAAACCAGTCTCTGCAGCAAAAAAAAGCAGTTTTAAATACTCTTGAAATCAAGCTAACGGTAAAAAATAAAAACAAAAAACAAAAAAACAAACAAAAAAAGTTAAAAAGAATGCAACTTTTCTTGTTGACTGTATTTTTGGTACCATCTTGATGTTATTCTCTAACCAACAAGCTTTGAATTGTCAACTGCAGAAACAGAACAGGACTTCTTCCCTAAAGACAAATGTTGTCTTCTGCAGATTTTTATGCCATTCTCTGAAACACCTAAGTTAGGCCACTCTTAGCACTCTGTGGCAGCTTTCATTCAATAATAATTAAAAAAAAAAACAACAAATCAAGAAAATAAAGTAATAAAACAAAATAAAATAAAATATTAATTTTATACTCAGTATTGGAAAAAATAGAAAGATACTATTCAAATCTGGAAAGGATTTTCTCATGCCTGAAATTTCTAACAAGTACTTGGAATCTATGAGCTACCTCTGGGTGGTTAAAGAGGCATGTACTCCTGCTTCTAGGAAAGAGAGCAGCCTGACTACAACAGGGTTTACAATAGTAGTGGTACACTTTACACTTTAAGCTCTACTTACCTGTACTGCTTTAGTTTGTGGGTTTGGGTATTACACCAGATCGTGAAGAGAGTTACGGACCTGTTTGATACTTTCTGTGGTACGTGTACACTAAATATTTATTCCACATAGCTTGCATATAGTCTGCTTAGAATTACCCGAACAGGAAATAACTGAATTCAGCAATCCAGGTGATGTCTACCAGTCTTCTGTTGATGAGTTCCTATATGTCTGACCATTTTTTTCCCTCCCTTACATGAACGTTTGGTTTTGCTCTTGGGTCTTCAGAAGATTTGTTACTACTTTCATTCAAAGTTTCTGTAATTAGTACCCATTTTCCAAATCTTATTGATTTAACAAAAGGTCACTGGGTTTTTTACTTAGAAAGGGAAAGAAAATATTTTGAAGATAGCCAGTTCTACTGAGAAACATGTTAGCATCTTTTTGGCTCAATATGTGATAAGTCAGACATTTAAGTAGAAATTTTTGTTCTTATGAAAGCAGGTGGCAGTTTATCTAAGTAAGAATTGTCATCAAGACAATAAATATATTATAGCTGGGTAAGGATAATTATCTCTTCTAACAAAGTGACAGGATGCTGGCTGCTTTTATGTGTGCTTACATAAATGGTATGTCAATTAAAAGAGTAATTTTTTTTAAAGTCAAATGCATTCATCTTCTTCCCATTGTATTATTGGAAAAAAATCCCTGTGGTGGAGAGAGGGAAGAGAGGAAGGAAGACATACTCAGCTTATTGTAGTAAATTGTATGCAATGGCAGTAAAAAAACAGAGGCACTTTTTTTTCTTCCTGTTCAGAAATGCTCCAGGGCTTCCCCTGTGTTGCTGAATGGACTACACCATCTGTTTGTGTAAGGAGTGACTTGGTATGCAAAAACTGTTATCTAGGTGGTAGGATTCTCAGTCTGTCAGCTCTCCTGTCAACTGCTGTCCTTGTTGCAACTGTGACCCCTGAAGGAATTAGTTGCATGATTGACTGACTGACGGTGATTGGCATCCACATACAATTAACTCTTGAGGTGCAGCCACCACTGAAGGTGAGCTTTGTGTTTTTAATCTACAGTACTGGTATGCTGTTGTTTCCATTCCAGCTTGCACAAAGTAAATATGATAAAGATGATAAGTGGTGAGATGTGAGATTTGAGGTTTGCTTTCAAGTTTAGTTAATTTCAGTCACTTGCAGCAACACAATTTCTGGGTGTGCTTTCAGGTAAAGGAAAAAAAATTGTAGCTATTAAAATAGCTGAGCATCTATGGTCCAATTTCTAGCTTTCAAAACTAGCCTTATTCTGTAAACTTGTTTGGAGGATAGACTATACTGAAAACTGCAATGAAAGAGCTTAGGGCCTATGTCACTGAATTAAAAATTACAATCTACAGAACTGGTGCAGGTGATGGTTGTTTCACCCTTCTTCCTGAGTTGTTCAGAGAAGGAGGTAGAGATCTTTCTCTCAACTTTTTTTTTAAGGTGACTCTTATGAGGGGAACACTAGTAGTCTATTACCTGTGCTTATAAAAAATTATTATGCTCACTCTTTGTACAAAACACAAGACTGGAAAAAGAACTTCAGGATAAATTTTGAAAGTTTATAGTGCTAAAAAGTGTCCAAATCATACCTTTCATGTGTAGGTAGAGGGCACATCTAATATCCAAATATTTTTACTATTATAAGTTCTTGAGCATCACTAATAGGTCCTACATAACAACCAAGACTGGCACTGTAATAAAGATCTACTAATATATTCTCACATATGAAATGCAAATTCATATCAAAGATTCTAATATTCTTCAGCATTCATCTTTAAGACATCAGGCATTAAGAGACCGAATCTGGGGACCCATTTTTCATAGTGAATTTTCCCACCTAATTCATGCATGACCTGAGTTGTTTAACTTGTACTTCCATTTATGTCTTGTTTGAAAGGCAGAGCATTTCATGACTGAGTGACTTTTATGTCTGGAGGCCTGTGTTTGAAGTGGTCTCAATGGCTGAATTCCAGCTGTCTTGATAGGAAAAAAAGAATATGTAGATGTGTACGCCATTTCTGGCATGGTATCATAGGCATATAATCAAAAGACTTTGTTAAGAGAGTTCTTATGGTAAATTTAGGTTTTGTTCTACGGGAAAGTTCTGATGCACAACAAGTCATTGGATGATGCAAGCTGAGAGCAGCAGCCTAAATCCAAGCAGAGAACGGACAACTTTCATAAATGCTCCTTTCTCAGCACATTTGTCCAAAAATATTTTTGAAAAATGTAACAAAAATAATTAGATGTTGGCATGTTGTGTAAAGTGGAAGCTTTTTCTGGATGTGTCATTTTAGAGTATCTTCTATTGTGATCCCATATTGGTCAACTGCTTTTCAAAAACAGGGACCATTTAGCAGATTCCACTTGATTGTGAGATCAACATAAAAGCATACAATGCTTTCATAATCAAACAATATAATAAAAACTGTCTCATTATTTATCCATAAAGTATCAACTAAGGGATTTGTGTTGCATAACTATTAACATATTTTAAGTAAACAGTTTGGAAGGAATATGAAATTGACCATGTGTGTTTACAGTAATATTTACAAGTGAAATACTTTTTACTGGTGCTGCTTAACCGTGTAGAATGGGGAAAAAAATGTTGCTGCTATTTGTGTTCTGGATGCTAAATTGCATGTGTAAATTTTTTTAATTTATTTTCTTTTTTTAAAAATGTTTTGTAATTAGAATAAGAGTATCTTGGTATAATTTTCCTGTTACAAATGACTAAACCAATGTATGGTTTCTTTGACTGAGTTTTGAGTAGCTAGATTTAGGCCAAGATTGCTGAAAAAGATGGTGCTTGACTGCAATATGAGATGCATATTTCATTCTTGCTTATTGGAAACTTCTGACTTTGTGGTGGAGAATGTATTGACAGCTACATCTTCTAAAATTCAATTCCATTAGGACTTGCATGTCCTAGCAGAAAGCACTTTGTCTTCCTGCCATGTTTTCCTCACCATCTGTAGGACAGTGTATTTCATTGCATGTCAAATTATGTGAGCATTATACTTGCATAAACAAACATATTTATATATGAAAAATATTTAATATACATTAATGAAATTAATTAATCTCTATGAAATTAAAAATAAGCTATATAGGAAATAACTCAGAAGGGTGGCATTTCTGAGGAATACTGGTCAAAGTCTGATGCCATTGCAACAGACTTTGCAAGGAAGAAAGTCAGGATTAAGATAGCAAAATTTATTGCTTTCTGCTAGGACTTAATAGAAAATATTTTAACAATATAAGTAAAAAGTGAAAACAAACAGCCAAGTAAGATTTTTGTAGTATGGAACTAAGCCTGTAGTGTATTTTTGGAAATACCAAATGGATGAACATACCATAAAGTGTCATCCTTATCTTCTCACTTTTTTTAAAATTCATACAATATTCATCTTTTCACCTAAATATTTGGAAAGTCTTCCCTAACTTCCCCTCTAAGTGAGTTTGTTGGAAACATAAAACAATGTTTATGGTTAAACAAAAAAACCCAACCAAAACGAGACTCAAACAACAAGTTTATATAATACCTATGTAAGAACCAGAAAATAATCATAGTTCCTTTATCAGTGACTATGAACATGGCAAAAGGATAATGTCCCAGTCATAGAAAGTGTCCTGGTTTTCTTCTGAGAAGACCTGTATCCACTTGAACTGGGCAAATCACTCAGGTGGTGAAATATAAACATCCTTTGCCCGTAGAGATATGCTACAATGTCCAAAATATCCTTCCAAAGGGCAAACATAAAGATTTATGCAAGCAGCAACTTAGACTTCTGACCTGCTTGCTTTGGGTATAGCTCTATGTAGTGTCATACACATAAGTCATGAGAGCCATCTAAGCGTAGTGTTCAGTTTAAGTTGATATCCTGTATCACTTAGCAACAACTGGTTAGCAGACATCTTCCTAATGTGGTACAGTCCTGCTTCTGAACTGTACCTTCTGTAGTATCAGGACTATTCTCTCCCTGTTTACAGGTTTACTGTACATGAAAGTCTGAGGCACAGTGTCAGCAGCTTGTACCAAGACATGCCCACAGTCTGTGATACTGGGGAAGAGGTCTCTATCTTTGAGAAGAGGAGCCTGAGGGGCAGCCTCATTAATGGCATTAATACACTATAAATATGTAAAAGATGAGTGCCAGGAGAATGAAGCAAGGCTCTTCTCAGAGAAAACCAATGATAGGACAGGGGATAACGAGTGCAAGTTGGAGGTTCTGGCTAAACATAAGGAAAACCTTTTTCACTGTAAGGGTGACACAACACTGGAACAAGCTGCTCAGTGAGGCCGTGGAGTGTCTTTCTCTGGAGACATTCAAAAACTGCTTGGACATGTTCCTGTGTGACCTACAGCAGGTGATCCTGATCTGTCAGGGGGGATGGACTCAATGATCTATAGAGGTCCCTTCCAATCCCTAACATTCCGTGATTCTGTGATTCCTATTTGTACATACAGACTATATTGGTTTTTTACTCAGCAAGATGAAGTACCATTATGGAAGATACATGTGTGAAACCATACAAATATGCACTGGGGAAAATTAATGCAGTTAACTGATAAAGGTTACATTTTCTCCTGGCAATAGGAACATCATTTCCATAGAAAAACACTTGTATCTTTGGCTTTCTTTAGACCAACCCTGCAAAAAAATACTATGAAATTAACTAATAAAGTTTTTAATTTTACTTCTACCGTTTCTTTCAAAGACCTTAATCAAGGTCATCAATAGAAATATTTGCTTGATCGAAAATTAGCTTGCCATATAGCAACCTTTACTTAGGTTTTCAGTATGCTAGAGTTTACAACAAAATGTGTCACTCTTAGTCCCAAAGGGGTTAATAACTTTTCTATTGTTAGCATACCCAGAAGCACAGGTACCCTTTCAAACATAGTAGTTGTTCTGCATTTAAGTTAATAATACTAATCACCATCTCCTGTCTTCTCCTACACTGAAGGATAGACTACTTCCATTTCAGCTCTAAAGACCTTGCTCATTCAAAAGCCGCTCACCCTCCCCACCAGTTAAGTTATTAAACATTATTTTGACTACTAAACATTTGCCTGCATTCATATACTTGATTAAGCTTGGGATCAGAAGCCCAAGAACTCCTAGTGCAAAGGTTCCCTTGCACTATTTGCATCTTCTGCAGAAGTGCAGTAGCCCAAGAGACTTGTTTTACCAATCTAAGCCACTTTGTACATTCTTTGGGAAAAGTTCCTTTCTGTTAGTGATGTGTTTATAGGGTTTGAATGTGCTTAAATGCACTTGACCTATACCTGCTTCAGAAGTTGAACTGGAATCCCTACATAACTTTTACGGTTTACTTGACATTGTTCTGAAAGTTCTTATTGTTATTAAGTTAAAATACTAAATTGATTTAAAATGTTATTATGCTAAACAAGTACACACTCCATAAAGAGCAACTCCTACAAAGAAGTACTAAGGAAAAGGTAAATCACATGTAACAAGAATGCAGGAAAGAATAACAGGAGGTAAAAATTCTGTGACAAAATAAGATAAGGGGGTCTAAGAGGGAGAACATTTTACATGAAGATAAATGAATACAGACTGCCTGTCTTGGGGGACTGTTTAGCAGCATCTACACATAGATATAACTGCGTAATAATGAACAACAGCATAAATCTTCACCCTTCTCATTCTTCAGAACATTCCTTTGAAAACATATTGATAGTCTATTTATTTACAAAGATACTTTATGAACCTAAATTCAAGCCAACAGTAATGAGCGACTGGTATCACCAAATCCATTTTTATGTAAATTACCGTATTTAGAAAGCTGTAAGGGTAGTTAATGAGCCTTGCTGATGTTCTTGCTAGAAATGTCTGACTTAGACCATGATCTCCTCTTTAACTTTGATTTCCCTTCATGATACTGTAATTATAATATTCTCTCTCTCTCTCTCTCTCCATGAGTAGTTAAAAAAAAATCTATTGCTCACATTAGAAGGAATTTTCCAGAACTTTTTGGATCTGAACAACCTTAGTTAAAATTAAAAAAAAAAAAAAAAAAAAAAAATGATGTGAGGAAAACAATTTAAAAATGAATGAGGAAGGGGAAAAATTAATTACATAGAAATCATGTGAAAGTGATACCTTATATTAATTATGCTTATGTTATGAGTTCACTTACCTCTCAATTGCAAAGTCCACGTTTTCCTCTTAGGTAGAGGAAGGTCTAGTATTGTGAAGACCTTGCTAAGTTTTACCACTGGCCTGAAACAAAATCATAGGGAAAAAATTTTTTAGCTGTTTCTCTATGTAGAACTGGTTATAAAGCTAAAGATCTCTTTTATTGTACTACTATGATTTGCAAATGAGCAGTACCATGTAGAAGCTGCTGTTTTATGGTGAAAGTTTTACACGTTTATAAAGGTCTAATAAAGCATGGGTTGACCGGAAAGCTGCAACACTCTGCATGTGTTCCCCATCACCACTCCAGCCCCAAACTTGTTTGCATACAACTGATAACTAATATGTATGTGAACAGACCCCTGAAATGTTTTTGTGACTGCAGTCTGGGCATTTGTTTGATTACAAAGAAATGCATTTATAATACATAAGGAAAAATACTTGATATATACAGATATTCTAAATATAGACAAATTCAGTATTCCGAAGAGGGTTTAAAAGTAGTGAAGGGTGGAAATAACGTAAGAATTTTTTAATTGCATTTTTGATAGAATTCTTAACAGGTCTTGAACACATATTGCTCATGTCTGTGGGTATTTGTGCTTTCTCAGATCTGTAAACAGTTACCAGAGTTGTTCTCTGCTGAGATAGCTTGGCATAGCTAGAATCAATACAGAAATCCACATTCTTTTTCTCCAATGGGGTTCTTACTCTCTTTCATTTTAAGGAATTTCCTGAAGGAATTACAATGCTGTGGGAATACAAATCCAAGTGGAGAAAGTCTCCTCTGCAATCAGCCAGGTGGGCAGCAGGTAGGACCTGTGCAAACATTCACAAGTTTGGCATTTTTCCTGTGTACAGCCCATCAGAAAACTCTTATGGTGCAGAGCAACCAAATTAACATTTGATTTCTTTGGAAGACATCAGTACTATTGAGCATTTAATTAATAATTATTTAAAATAGTAATTCTTACCTTCTGTCTTACTTCTGTCCTGCCTATAAATCTATCCCTTTGGGCAGGGCTTTAAACAGGTCTGTGGTTCAAAAATCTGATTTCCGGTTGGAAATTGGACAACAATTGTGTCTTGAGACTTCTGTGGGTACAATAAACTAAACTACTTGCTGCAGAGCAGGGAGGAATTGGATAGCTCTGCTGTAATTCAAATTCATGTGTTCTGGTGTATTTTTTTTCCCAGGGTGTCTTTTATTCCTGCAGGTAGTTGTGGCTAATATTGTTGCTTATTTGTATTCAAAGCAAATCTAAAATAGCTAAACTGCATCTGCTGTAAAATACATTTTCTCTTCTTTCTCTACCCATCCAAACAATAGCATTTATCTCTGAATTCAGCAGCCTCTTTATTGTCTGTTCATTTAGCAGAGTATTTTATAACTCAGGTTAATTGAGGACACGGTCTATGGTTGACTCAAGAGTTGCTTTAATAAGATTATGTTTATTAAAATGATTGAAGAACTGTTTGTTCCATAATCGACTATGAGACTGTTGTTTGTGGTATTAGAAATGGATTAAGATACACTCAGCCAAATTAAGCATTTTGTATAACAAGTTTTATTTGTGGAAACTAGTACTGCTAGTTTTTGTGCATGCCTGTTGCCACTTGCACTTCTGCACGGCAGCAGTTTCTGGATCTCATTTATTCAGGAATTTGTTGTCCTGTGCTAATTTTTCCACCTGGAAACTGCTCAGTATGTAGCAGCATGGAAGTGTATCAGTGGTGGAAACTGGAAAGGGCTTCCCAGCTATCCACAGCACAGGGTCAGTGAGCATACTGCAGGCCATCAGTGTGCCTGAAGGGAGGTGTTGGCAGGACCTGTGTGAGGATGCTCTGTCTATGCACAGAGGATGCTGTATTTGTCCAACACTCTGGTTCTGTGGGCAGCAGTGGGCAGGGGAGTTTCACTGTGGGCAGGGGAGTTTTTCATTTCTGCTAAATCCCTGTACAGGGCTGGTATGAGGAGGAGCAAAGATGTTTCATAAGAAGCAGAATAATGATTGGATCCAAGGAACAGATATTTCTTGGGACAATTTGATACAGTTCTGTTCACTTTGTCTTCTACTGAATTACTGGTTCTTCTTATGTAAAGTTGTTTTCTTCAGGGGCTTTCCCTAGTTTTATGTTTTCAGTTTTACAGGAAGCCCCATGTTACAGTGAACTGCCAGTGAAGAGGCAGTCCTAATTTTCTCCTCTCAGTAAAAGCCAGTAATATTCATTAAATAAAGGCAGCCCACAAAAGAAATTATTTTATGGATTGTTCTCTTTTAGCTCAAAATTCATGATTGATATCAACAAAAATTACCCCACAGAAAGAGTAAAGCAGAATATTTTTTGGAGTTTGAGGAAGTACTTAAGGCAACATTCCATTTAGAAACAGAGCTGTGCTAGACTGGAGCAAGATTCAAAATATAAATAACCCTCCTATCACAAATGTGAAGTGCTGTGTTATGTGGGTTTTTTCCCAGAATTATTAGGCTCACAGACTAAATTACCACTGTTTCTTCTCCCATTAAATTTCTGCCCCAAGCCAAAAAGATTTTCCAATCACCTAGATGATGGGTACTTGCCTATGTTAATTATCTAACGACAAATGACTGCAGCCAAACTTCAGATCAGACAAGAATTGTTCCATGATGGCTATTAGTTTGGTACTGGTTCGAAATCATGCGGCATATTATTGGAGCCAAATTATGACTCAGTTATTAAAAATTAAGTTTACCATGTTATGGTGAACTTTACCAAGCTCTCCATTTTATTTACTGTGACCAAGGTTTTACTTTTGATGCTAGAATACATGTATTACGAACCACTTGAAGCTTTTATAAAGTAAGATAGCAATAGTTTTGTGAATAATCATGGGTCATAAACGTACTTCGAAACTATGAAGAAATACAAGTCTCCAAGATTAAAAATATCTCTAACTATGATATTTTCAAAAAATTGAGAAGCTAACTAGAACTAAATAAAAAAGGAGATAAGAGACTCTGAAATGGTAATCAGGGGTTTTGTTTGAATAAGAGGTATTGTGAATTTCTCAGTCAAGTAGAAAATTAGGAGAATTTTACTTTCTACATTTTGAATATTTGCTTGATTAAAAGGAGCTTTCAAATTTATCATCTATACATAAAACTATGGAGAATGGCCATGAAATTTTGCCAATAAGAAATGGTAAAAACTAGTGATTGGTGATTAGCCCAATCACAAGGATCTTCTATAAAAAGGAGTGTATAAAGACCTAAAAGTACATTCTCAAATCTTCTGCATGTAGAACCCAGTAACTCCAGCAGGACATGCATGAAATCCTCTCATGCCAGAGTTTCTATAGCAGTCAACAACCAGACAATGTCTCCATTAACTTTTTTAACATTGAGGAAGTTGATAAATGTTAGTATTTCTGTTAGATTTCTCAAACCTCTATGAACAATATTATTCTACCAAATTGTAGTCTATACTTCATCTTTAGACAAGTTGAGGCCCCTGCAGAGCCTGGAGATTTTCTGCCAATTTGTTCCAAGTGGGATATGCACAGAGCATTCCCCAGCCTGCCATGTATATGTCCACACTGCCTAAAAAACATATTTCTTGAGACAAATTCTGATATCTAAAATATCAACACATCACAAATTTGAAAATGCTGGTTTTGTTTGGGTTTTTTTTTGTTTTTTTTTTTTATATAGCAAGGGTTTTAATAAGCAAGTCTGTCAAAGCCAACGTTTTAGAGACAATGCAAATGTTTCCAAGTGACTCCAACGTTATAAACATACACAGAAACATGATCAGGAAGGTATAGAGGATCAAATAACATCTTTAAGACTTTACCTCCTTTTTTTTGTCTTAGAGTTCTTTTTATTCCTGTATGACATCCTCTTTGCCAGTTGGTGGAAGCGGAAAAGTTTTGGAGACCCATAACCATCTGCCCCTCAAATACATTTACAAAATACAAATTTTGTACAAATCCAAAACACCTTGCTGTGCTTTATTATCCCTTTTCCTTGTCTAATTGCACAGCTTTTCTTCTTTGGTGTCACAGTGCTTCAGAGCTTTGTAATTCAGATATAATAGCATGAGCTGTGAGCTGGTAAGTGAGCTACCACTCAAATTTCTTCTGATTCGCTACCTCTTAAGCAATAAGTTTTTCTTAGAGCCCTCAGATCTATCAGGTTTAGCTTTGCTGGTAAAGTAATAAGCTTACAAGGTCTGAATAGGGTCTAAAATTCCTATAATGCAATATGTTCATTCCTTCAAATTCTTGTTATGTCAAAATAAATTTTGTCAGAATAAATCTTTGTAGTCTGTCCTCTGTTTTCCAGGACGCTTAAACTTGATCAAAAACCAGTTTTTAACACAAAATATTTTTATATCCTTATTCCTTTGGAAAACACATGAAATATGCTCATTAGTTACAGGAACTAGTTTAAATGATACTGTTTTCTAATGGCCAACATCAAATAAACTTAGGGACTAAACATCAGTGAAACATGATAAACAAGCTATGAAATGCAGCTGAGTGTGAAGATTGTTATCAGGGGGTAGGGTCTGTGAGTACTGGGCAAGTAAACCAATCTACTTTTTGGTAATAATGTAATTTTCTGATGCAATATGCTGGATTATTTCTCCCTTAGCTCTGCTTGTGCTGCTCTTTCTGTAATATTATCTATTTTCTGCGCTTAATTTCTGAGCCATTGCTGGCTAGTGACATGACCATCGATATATGTGTGTGTGCTCAAATATGCATGTGCACACACTGCTGCTTGTATTAATTTTCTTCACTGCTTTTAGATGTTCACAGAATCAGAGGCCATTAATCTGCTTGTAAACTGAGACACATGAAGGGAAATTAATCTTTTTTCTCTTGATAGCAAAGATATAAATATTGCTGCAGTGCATAATCAGAAGAACTTTTATTGTATTTGCTATCTTGTTTGTTTAGATTTTTGTAGAGTGTACTTAATGATTAGACACTTAGAGGGATGTATTTATTAGCAGCATTGTGCATGATTTCTGTAACGTAGCATTTTGTAGCCAAGTGAAAAGACACTGAAAGATATTACCAAAGGATTTTAATTGGGGTTTTTTGATCTCTGTTTCTGCAGGGCCTTAAATTGGAATGTTAATCTAACCTGCATTTCAAGTATTTTTACTAGCAGTGGACACTTTTTCTTTCTATCTGTGAGACAGGTATTTGTAAATATATGCATTTATTCATCCCTTTTCATCAAATGCACTCCATAAGCTTTCAATGCTTGGTTAGCATTGAAGTCATTCTTATTAAATTAATTTTATGGATTTGTGAGACAAGGCTCATGTACTTCAAATAGATTGCAATAAATATTCGAAACAGTGGGGATTTTCAGAGCAATTACGTTTTTCATCAATAAGTAGGACTAGTAATGGAGAAACAGAGACAGTGGCTCCATGGTTGGAGTTTTTTTGTGGTTTGTTTATTTGTCTGGTTTTGGGGGGATTGTTTTTTTATATGCATTCTGAGACAAAAGCCATTATTAAGAGTGTGATTAAAATGAGTAATGTACATAGAGCAAATTCCAGACTCTTTATTTTCTAATACTAATGGGGTACGCATGTGAGAGAAAAAATTCCATCTTGACTGAAATTGAGGATGCAATGCCAGAAACAGAAAAAGATTAGGTACCCCAGACTTGCCACATTACAGCAAATCACTGTAACTGTAATAGCACTAAATGCTGTGTCAAGTCAGCCTCGGGAAAGAAAGCAAGTCTTGCTTTTCCTCAGTTGTGGAGAATTCATCAGCACTCCCTATGTGACATCTGGGAAAGAGTTCCCTTGCAGATGTCCACCAACACAGCCTTGAACCCCTGTTTGCTTGCACCATCAACACAAATGATTTCTTACCTTCCATAGTAAAGCATGTCACTGCTTCCCTGGCTGCAAACATAATATTCCCCAAAGAAAGTACACAGATTTAGTATGCACAGGTGGTGTAGGGTTCAGTCTAGGACCAGTGAAGAATTAGTCTAACACTACTTCATAGGTATTCCTTGCCTGTAACAAGACAGGTTGCTATCTTTCTAGTTATTGCATAGTTAGGAACCATTTTAATATTCTGTTTTAAAATTTTAAAAATCCTTTTACCCTGATATCTGTGAATTTGGAAAGGTATTGCTCAGTTACTTTCCTTCTGGATCTGTCTCTCAGAGAGGCATCCTGATGCTACAGGGTTCTGTCTCTAAAGATGAGCATTGAAAAGTAATTCCAGTGGCAATTTTATTAATGTCATTATATATTTACCAAACTCTGATTCTCTGATTTCACTGAGTGAATGAAATTGCATGAAGTGATAGAAGATGTAGTAAGCATTTTATATTCCCAGGAAAGTGGTGGAGTCACCATCCCTGGAGGTATTTAAGAAGAAATTGGATGTGGCACCTGGAGCCATGGTCTAGCTGATGTAGTGTTAGGTCAGAGGATGAAAATGATGATCTCAGAGGTCATATGTTTCTTTGATGTCCTGGTTTGGGCCAGGATAGAGATTTTTCTATCTTGCAACTTTGCTTTCAGCTAAGTCTCTTGTAAGTAGCTGCGCTTGCTGAAATTAAATTTGAGGGATCATGAGGATCAACCCCCTTTCTTTGGCCTTCCTGTTAAGCCTTCATCTTTGCCCTTGTTCACTTGTCCCTGTTTGCTTTGGTCTTCTGAGAGGATTCCGTCTGTTCATCTGCCTGTGGTCCTGATCCGTGCCATCCTCAATCTGTGTGTTTCTGCCTCCAGCTCCTGACTGCTGCTGGAATCCAGCCTAGACTTTCCCAGGGCTGCCCTGAAGCCTCCCTGGTTATGTGAGAGTTACTGGGGGGAGGGAGAAGGAACATGGTATTGGTTTTTTGCATATTTGTATATATTTAATAAATTTTCCTTTGTATCATTACTGTTTGATTAAAGCAGCGTAGTTTAGTTTCCAACCCGTAAATCTCTCTCCCTTATTCTCTCTCCTTTCTTTATCATGGAGGGGGTTTAATAGAGAGCATCTGTCATTCGGTTAATTGCTGGCCCAATGTTAAACCATGACATGTGACTTGCACAAGAAATGCCTGGTGTGTATTACACTGTGACTCTCAGAGCTCTTCAAAACCTTACAGCATGCTATCATCTCTATTGTCTCCTAACAGAGCAACCTAAATATGCATTTAAATTTGAATTAACCTAACTTCTTATTTTGAAATAATTTTCCATGTACATCCAGAAAAAAATGTTTCATGCCTTTTCTTTCTTCTGTTTCTTGCCTCAATAAAATTACTAAATTCTTTTATTTTTCAGGAGCAGATCTAACGAGACATTGATCATTCAAAGAACAGATGAGTCAAAATACAGTCTGATTATACAGATGGTATAATTCTAGGAACACATATTGCTCTTACTAGCCTGGACTTAATCTTAAAAATATTAGTATTTTTAACAAATTAAGTGAATCACCAGGACACTAATCATAGAACATCATGGATCAGACTAGAAAACCCTGGCAATAGAAATCTTGTAGATATAAGCCATTAGGATTGCTAATGCAAGCCATAACATTTCATAAAAAAATTTGCAGAGAACAAAACCAAACATCAGGAAAGAGGCTGCTCCTTGGGTACCCATGGGTCCTTTTTTTGCACAACTTTGTTACCTCCACATACCATCAGAAAATACTTTTTTCAAACTGAATTTTATGTGATTACCATACCATGACTGTTCTATTTTATAAACATTCACTAACATGTGAACTGAAGTTCATGCTGTTAAAACTCATCTTGCTGTTCTCTAGCACCCTGAGATAACCAGTTATAATTTTTTTTATCTCTTGGAGAGGCAGGGTGTTTGCAGTTTTGCTTTTTTCTTTATGGAAAGACTTCTCACTTCTTGTCTTTCATCTCCTGAGATTTATTTATTGATCACTGAGGCTGATTGAACAGTTTTTAATTTTGAACCTTCCTAGTGCACTGGGTTATGTCAAAAGGGTGCAGATCAAATTCTAGCATAAACTAGTATTCTAGCATAACTATAGAGTTATTTCTATATTGAAGTGGGTTTTGGTTGTTTTTGGAGGGAGGAAGAATGAGTATTTTGTCATTGTTTTGTTGCTTTGTTGGAGGCCAAAAACTCCTGGTGGATCCTGCAGGCCACGTTTTCTGTGTTAACTCTTCTAGCGGTGACAGCGAAGTAATACTTTCCCTGCATTGCTCAGTGATAAATGGTTTCAGTTCATTAGGAAAGATTCCTTTATTCCAAGTGCTGCAAACCAACATCAGTCCTCAATCACTTACAGAGATACTTATTCTTGTTCTCCATTCATTCTGGCTATGAAAAATATGACTGCTTGAGAACACACACCAGTGTAATTGACTCTATGGAGCATCTGTCAAAGGGGTTTTGCTATAAGAAGGTATATTAGCCCTCCTTTTAAACTTGTTTGAGGTAATAAGTCATTGTTGACACTGAAAATTCATACATTACAATACTTTTTTAAAAAAAGACTAACTACCCACACAATATGGACCTTGACAAATAATTAAGAGAAAACTTTTGACATTCAAATTATGTTCACTTTTAAAAGTGACTTACAAAGAGGAGGAAAGATTGTTAGTTTCTTACCCTTCATTCCTCTTAATTACTATTAATCTTAAGCAAGATTAAGCACAAATTTCTGGAAATCTTCATTATTATTGTTGTTGTTGTTCTTTTAATGTGTAAATAGTTGTAATGTTTTCCTGACAACCATTATCAGTACTACCAAAAAAACAAAACAAAACAACAAAAAACCAAAACAAACAAACAAAAAAACCAAAAAAACCAAAACAAAACCATCACCAAAAAAGCCACTTCCTGGAAACACTATTTATTTCAGCATCTGAATAGAAGAGATTTTTAGGCACTTTATTCTCAGCCTTAGTGCATTTTAACACATCTGTAGCTCTGTTTATTTTGAGGTGTGCAGGCAGAATCTACAGTGACATATGCTTTTTAGAAATTTATGCGGCACCCCATGACAGAGTTGGATCTTGGGATGTCCTATCTTTTCTCTGATTCTTTCAGCTCACACATTCCTTTCTTTGTCCACAGTGTTAATCCAGAGGAAGGCAGTTTAAAACAATCCAGAATTAGCCTCCCTTGAAAAGTCAGGTCCCTTTGGTAAAGACTGCAGAATGTCATTTTCAGTGAGAGATACTGACACATACTTATATATTCTTCATGGTAGTCAAAGGCAACCAAAGTTTCTTGTTTACACACATCACAAACCGTCTTGTGTAAGTGGACACAAATTGCAGAGGCAGTGGAAAGATGCAAGTTCTCTCTCATGGAAACACATGGGGCAAAGTGAAAAAGCTTGCTACACTGATCTTCAGAATATGTAGTAAGAGTTGAGGATTTAATTGTGGAATATCTTCTAGACTTAGTGGCAAATAAATATTGCTTAAAATAAATCAGAGAAGGGAGCACAATACAAATCAAAATGTACTAGCTGATGTGTCTTTGGGTATGCACTTCTCGTGACTACTCACTCAGTTTTTGGGTTTATTTCCAGGGTGGTAGCTGTATCTCATAACCAAGCCTCAGGGGCTAAGTGAAACATTGTTGTACTGATCCAGTAGGAAAAAGCCATAGGGTTTATGGATTCTAATTATATCCTTAACACACATCCTTGTTTTTGTGGTCAAATATGAGGCTGGCTAGGACTAAATTGCAATGTGTCTCTCTGAAACAGAACGTGATTTCTTCTCTGTAGGACTAGTCATTGTCAAATAAACCCATTTAACTTGCTGCTTCAGTGTAGTACAACATGCTAACATTTTGCAGTAAGGGCCTGCCTGGATGAAATGGAAACTAATGGCCCATGAGTACTGTGATGTCTAAACCCCGAGAGTAGTGTAAGGGTGGTTTGTTTTGTTTTATTTTTTTGGTTTTTGGTTTTGTTGGGGTTTGTTTTTGGGGGTTGTTTTGTTTGTTTGTTTGTTTGTTTTTTTGTTTTTGCTGTTCATTTAGTTAGCCTCAATTTACATCAAAATTTGATAATGAATATTTTACATTTCCCCTAAACATTTTTACAGTCTTCATATTTTGTTTGAATTACATAAGCAAATGCCTTAATTTTGTGCACATCCAAACACAAAAATGCCCCTGCTTCTTAAAGTTCCCACTGATTGAAGCCTCTGTTTTAATGTAGCTCTGACAATACAGTGCCGTAAACTCTCTTCTGGTTGATTTAAACATTATATCTCCCTTTTGGCTCCACTTTCTAAAAATATTGTTGACACCAGGTTGCTATGCTTAGGACTATAAAGAGGGTGGAGTGATTCACTGAAAGTCTAATTTTACTAAGTATAATCTTGCTTCCCAGTTTATACAACTTTAGAAATGTTAATTGATCTGAAAGATCATTCTGTAACCTTCAGATTACTGCTGGGTGACTTCGGCAGAAAAGGAATTACCAATGCATTAAATCTGAATTAGCTTTGAGAAATCATGCAGATGTATGCACAGAACATTACAGCAATGCTGTCTCCAAGGCAAAGCAGAATTGCCTTTATGCAGTTTTAAAGAATCACTTGAGCAACCCTTAAATTGCACACATGATGAAGCTGAGACAGCATTTTTACTTGGGTGAAAAAAAAAGCATGCATATACACGTACACAGAGTGAATACAGCTTTGAGAATTGTCTTTCAGGAAAATCTGATCACAAACGGGCTGCTGCTGAGTGGGCCATTTGGGCTGAGACCTGTCGTACTGGAGAACACTACTGCACATACTGCAGAAGTGTCATTTAGACTAATGATTATGAATTATGCAGAGGGTCACATCCTCTTAGTTACAAGTCATTTCCACAGTTTCCCTCCAGATTGCCTAGCCTAGCTCCATTTTTTTCCCCTTTTGGTGATGCTAGCAAAAAAAGCACTGTATGAGTGCCAAGACCTTCATTTATTGAAATTTTATTTTCCTCCCATAACTTCAAGTCAGTAAAATGTCTGAGCAGTTGGAGGGGGGGGAAAGGGAGTCAGATGCTATTGGTGGAGTGAGAAAAGCTTCCCTTTGGTTCAGTGGGTTATTTAGCAAAGCAAGACAGTACAAAACTGCTTTGAATTCCAAGTGTTTTTGTCAAAAACATCAGTTTTGCACCATCGCAATTTAGAAAAACAGACTATAATTTGAAATATATGAAAACAGCTTTGCCTTTTTAGAACCAGTAACCTGGCAGTACCTGGATGTGTGACCTTCCTCTGCCTCTTTACTGCTAACCAGAAAATCTAGTGTGTGGATGAATAAAAGACCCAGCATGGTTCATGGAGCTGCTGTGGAGCAGGATCTATGACATGTATGGCAAATAAATACTCTGGAGTGGCTGAGAATACCTTGAGTGTCCTGGTCACTGAATGGGAACATATCATGTTTGGAGGACAGCAGCTAAGCAGCAAGCTGTGGCACCCAGAAAGATCAAAAAGTTCTTAAAGAAGAGTGCACAAGAGGATGCTTTCTTGCCCAGGGACTTTGCCTTCTTCCCACTGATGCTAGGTACTAAAGGGAAGGACAACAGTAGTGAACAGCTCCAAGAAGTTACTTCCTTCATGAGCACTAAATGGGGAAAAGAACTAGTTAGCTAGGAGACCTCCTTTTCTTAAAATGAATATGCCTCTTTACAGCCTTTCTTTAAAAGTTAATGTAGCAGAAAGTGTAGATCATTCCTTACAGAAATCTCCTCAAACTGTAACACTGGACTGTAATGCTTTCCTGTAGATATCTATTGGTCTTGGTTTCCACTAAAACTTGAGAAAAATTGTTCCCGACATTTAAGCATTTCTACCACATATTCAGGAAAGAAAAATCAGGAAACATTTCCCAAAGCTTTTCCTCCTTGTTAGCCAGGGCCTCATTTAATATTAATACAATGTGAATAAAATGTTTCATAACACTCCAGAAAAAATTCTGTCTTGAATGATTGTCTAGCAATTACGTTATATTTGATTTATAAGATACTTTTACTCTGACATCAAAAACATTAAAAAAACCACAGTAAATTAATTCATGCTCTCAGAGCCAAGTCACTTAAAATGGTTCCTACTGTTCTGACACAAGGGAAAATTTTCTCTTCTATCAGCAAAATCTTGCACTAATGTTCAAATTTTGCAGAGTGTGCACAGGGTGAATATATCTGAGCTTTCTGTAGGGAGGATAAGAAGCACAAAGAAGCACCTATATGCATAGTAAGGCTACTAGCTTGAATAATACACATAAAGTTAAATGTCAGACAAGAGGCTTAGGACAGTTTTTTTGCATAAGAACATATGAAAGATGTTCTACCATAAGAACAATGAAAAAAATAAATAAACACTGACTACCTCTTGAGGAACATCATTTGGACCTTTTTTTAAGACTTATTGGACACAATTTTAAAAATGCTGTTGACATTTAACAGTCCACCTCTGACCAAGCCTCCAGTTACCCTGCACTGAACAGAATGGGTTTTCATCAGTCTTTGACCCTAAACGACCCTCTATTTCTGCTCTGCTTCTTAAAACTCTTTTGTCTGTTACTTTCAAACAAGTTGCAAGTGCTTTTCCCACATACTGTTTCCATCTAGAACAAGTGGATGGTAAAGACAAAAAATACAACCAACAAGTGTGGTTAAAAAGAATAAACCTCAATGGCAAACTAACAAGTTAATTTATCCCTGTTTGTGCTGCCTAAATCAGTTTCTTGAAGGTATCATCTGGAAGTAAACCAGAAATTACCGCAGATTATGAAGTATAGACAAAAGCACAGCTAAATAATGTGGCATTGTATGCTACAATCTAGGTTTTTTGTAGCTTTAAGCCTAGGATAGACAGAGTATGCTGGAGATTACAAGGGTCTCTGTATCCAGAAGATCATAAATGAAACTTCTGTACTCTTTGTTATTAGCTGCTGTGATTCTAATAATTCAAAATACCTGGGGATGCAACAAAATGCTCTTCTAAATTCTGTTGTTCATACTTGACTGACACACAAAATGCTTTATGCACAAAAGACTTTCCATTTCCTTCCTTGGCTATTTTTTCAAATGTGGAGTTTATTCCCAGATGAGTTTTGGGTTAAATGAATGAAAATACTATTAGTGTGCTTAATATATTGCATATTCAGCATATGGGGTGTCAAAAAATATATCTGTGAAAGCATATAGTATGTAGAAAGGGATGGTGTGATTACCCTTATCTCCAACAAAAGTGACAACAAGCAGGAAACCTTGCTCCACTATGCAGAGATGTTTACTGAAAGCAAAAGATTCATGTTTCATTTTTATAAATACTGACCTACACTGCCCCTTTTGAGCTGTTTTTGTATTATGTTACAGATCAAGGTTATTCATGGTTATTTCAAGGGACAAATATTCCGGTTGGTGAAATTAATCAAACTATTATCAGCTTTTGACTGTAAATTTGAAGGAAAATATATTTTTTAATAAAAGCTGTAAGTCCCATTATAGCAAAATACAGCATCTGTGCACATAAACTGAGGCAGCTTAGTAGAAATCTCTTAATCACTGTTAACAATATGACTTCTTGGTGTGTGGTCAGGTCATTCTGTGACTTGTTATTGTGCCCTCCATCACTGATACAGCACAGAGCTTGAAATGGTAAAGAAAAAGATATCATCATTCCCTTCTCTTGATGGCAGAGAAATAAACCACATAGTGTAACAGATTGCTCTGATCCATAGTGGAAGCAGACCATTAAAAAGTAATCTACTGAAGCACTAATACGGGTTTTTAAGTGTACTTCATGTTTTCTAACTTCTTTACTGGAAACCATGTATGACATGGATGAGTCAGCCCTCATCAGCACATCTGCCTATGACAGAAGCCTTTCCTCTCCCTTCCAGAGATGTGAAAGGAATGGGAGAAAGAAATTTGATTAAAGAGTTGGGCTAAAGCAACCTTTAGCATTGGGGATGGAGCAGCAGCTCCTCAGCTGCTTCAGACCTCCCATCTCCTGAGGGACCTTGCTGGCTCTGCCAGATGGACATAGTTTCCCTCCATCACCTGCACCCCCTCTGCCTTCCTTCAGCCCTTGGACACAATCCTGTGCTGCTCTGCACAGTAATGCTATGGTGCTGGCTCTATCTGAGTCCAGTTGGTTTGCAGAGGAAGCATAGCAGGCCCAGGATGCCTCTGAGGTTACAAGTGAGCAGGTGGACACAGCAGCTGGAGAGCAATCCCAGACAGCCAGCAGGTGGATGGAGCAGCAGGGGGGCCACACCAGACGGGTGGCAGGTGGAGAGGGCAGCTGGAGGGCAGCACCACTTTGTACTCAACCTGACATTAATTACACTTGTTGGAATCATGCATGGCTCCTAGGACCATATTTAGGTGTTAAATTGCAAATGATATTTGTTTAGATTCTGGAAATAGCTTCCCCTAATGAGTGAGGGCTTGGGAGGTAGTTGGAGGAGAGGGGTGAGAAAGGAAGCCTTCTCCCATCTTTAAACTGTTAAACTTATCTGGGCTGTGTGGGCAGGTATGAGCTGGCAAATTGCTAATTTGCCCCTATCCATCCAGGCCTTCTAGGAAAAGCCCTTAGAGATGTTAAAATATTGCTGGTTTTCTAAATGGCTCTATTGTGTGGAGTTCCTCATTGTGATGTTTGCTGAGGTGTCCAGATGTTTATAATTAATTTAGTCTGATTACTTCTAATTACTCCTTCCTATCTGCATTATCTTGCATTTGTCAGCTTCACATGTAAGTAGCCCTGCTGCCTATTCGTTTAGTTTTGTAAGGTCCCTTTGGACATTCTTAACCTTCTCTAGTGATGACTAATATAAATAATTGTGCTGTCTGCAATCTTTTTGCCACCTTTTTTTCTCAGAACATTATTAAAAAGAACAGTCTTATCCCGATACAGAAACATGAGGAATCCCGTTGCAAACCTGCAATAAATTTTAAAAAAAAAATTATAAATTTTATAATTTTATAAATTAAACAATTTATAAAATTTTAAAAAGTTATTATTATTTTATTTATTTATTTTTATTTTGTTCTCTTAGCTGAGTTATGATTCCTGGCAGTATTTTAACCTTGCAGTCTTTGTAGGATATTTTGGTAAAGATTTTTTTCAAAGACCAAGTAAATAATATCTATAGAAGCTACAGTAGACCTATTCTCAAAGAAACTTGTTAGTTGTGAGTGATAGATTTTCCTCTCTAGAAGATGATTTCCTGCAATGTATCTCCCTCAGTTACCTGTTCTATAATTTCAATTAATTTTAATTGCTTCCTATTGGCTTTCCTGATTTGAATTAAAACACAGTGTGTAGCTCAGACCTTTTCTGAAGTGCTTATTTGTGAATCCTAAAACCTGGATTTCAGACAAACTTCTTGCTCCTTGATCCCACCCCTTTAAGCTTTCTCCCATGGGTAAAACTGCATTTCAGTTAGCTATTATAGCTTCTTCTGTTTGTAATTCTCTCCAGAGAATTTCTTTAAGCAGAAAGCTTAAAATAAATGTATACATTGAAAATACTCACTGGTCACAGCTACAGCTATCTGTTAGAAGAACAATCTTCAGATACTATGAAGAAATTGTAAGATGATGCTCATACCCAAAAGGATTTCACTCTTCTAGGCTTGCTTTATTACTTACACTCCCAGCCCCGGCTCTTTTTTCCTGTATTGCAAAGGTACCAAGCAGAGAAAGAGCTCTTTCACTCTCATGTGTTCCTGTCTACTTTCAAGGTCACATTTCTTCATTTTTGATCCACATGCCAGAGAACACTGAAAAGTAAAGAGCTTCCTGAGTGAGAATTTCTAAATGGGCAGGTTGTTGCAAGTTCTATTTAGAGAGCAGAATAAACAGGGAAAACTACTGGGATGAAGACACGGGGGAGGAAATATACAGATATTATTTCCATCTGCACTGAAGGGGAAGTGAATTCTACCTGTCCACTTCTCTCTGTCACTCCAGTGCCCAAACACAGGGCCTTCAATAGTAGGTAATAAGAGGAACATAAAAGTGCTCTCAGAAAGGACAGACCATGAAACATTTGAAGCTTCCCTTTTCTAAAGCTTCTTTCCTACTGCTCTTGCTCGCAGTTGTTAAGCTACAAAGGAAACAATGCATCACACTGCACTGTGCCTAAAAGTTGAAGAATATGAAGGGGAAAAAAAGAAAAACCCTCATGTGATTCCATGCGAACATTTTCTCTTTCTCACTGAAGATCATCCATTTCCCTTTACCTTAGAGAGACAGCTTTTGACCTGAAGCATTGTATTTTTTCCATTTGTCGTTTGTAAAAGCTATGTTGCATTTTTAATGTTCACCCTCCACCCCCCCAACCAATAGTTGTGATCCTTTTCTTTATGAAACAATTTGGAAACTGCAGGTCTCAAAGTTTTGCTCAGATTTCATTTCTGTGCAACAGATGGATGTATCCAGTTTTCTAAACCAGCACATCCCTTTATTAAGACCATTAAAAATGAAATCTGTTTCAGCCTGGTTTTGCTTGATAGAATATAGTAGAAATCTCTAAGTAAGCTTTTTTGGCTGGTACAATCTGAACATGACTCAATTAGCATTCCAATTCTGTTACAAAATATTTTCATCCAAAAGGTTTCAAAAGCTTTACAAACTAATTAAGCCTCACAACTCTATCTCCCATAAGATTGTGGCAGTGTAATCATTCAGAAGTTTAACAGTAAACAGATCACCACATCTTAGGATATAAGACTATTTCTTTAAAACTGCAACACCAGTGAAGTGCTCTGAAAAGGTACGTATTCAAGAGGCAAAGTGGTCAGAATGGGGAATGATTCCTCATATGACTACTAAAAGTATGGCTTCCAAAATTTCAACATTTCAATGGATGTTGCATATTTCTGGATGTGCTGTTCAGCCCCACATCCATAAGCAGGCTGTTTTATTCCTGCTGTTCCTTTTTGCACAAAGACTGACCCCAAGAGGCATCTTGACCTGTTTCATTAGGCAGGCAGACCCTAAAGATAGAAGAAAATCACCCAAATGTTTTAGCATTGTCTATCAAGCCTAGACGTGTTATCTCTAGTGTCTCACTAATAAGAAAGAAAAATCTAAAACATTGAGTAATGTTTTTGCTATTACACTGTAATTTTCTCTTCTTTCAGACAGGAGACAATGGGTGACAACTGTTGGTTAGGAGCCAAAATGACACATTTCTGTGTAAAAATGAAGACACCAGTTGGACCTAAGCACATGTCTAGTGCCAAAATCAGTAATTATGCTTGGGCACTGTGTGTCTGCCCAAGCTGGCAGGACCTCTTTTTTGTATTTGGATCTGCTTTGGGGTTTGCTGCAAGTGTGTTCAGGAGTCTCCACAGCTCTTTTCTGCTGCACTTGGGCTAATTGTGGGTATGTGAAGCACATGTGCAGAGGTGGGAACACAAGGCAGGAAGGTCAAGGACTGTTCACCTGCAACCTGCAGGGATTCCTCAGTTAAGTTAATTTACAAAGGCTCTGTACTCAGGGCCCTTATCCTCTAAACCTTGATGAGGTATTTGATTAATGGTTCTGGAACTCAAACACATGGAGTGCCCCTTCAGTTTTGAAGGTCACAGGTAAATCCTGGCCTTATTCTGACTCAAATAATGCAGTTATCTAAATGCCACATCTAAGTCATAACCACTCATCAAAGTGGTGACTAGGTAGTGCAGCAATTTCTATTGAAACATAGAGCACCATGTGATAAATTACATCTGCAAGATTTGTTTCATATGTCAAGCACACATTACTTCTAAATCAAATGCTAGAACATGCCTTATTGAGTCAAAAGTAAGCAGAATGCTGTAATTTATAATCGTCTTGAAGCACACTGCAGTGAAAATGAAAGCAGACTATTAAAATTTAATGCCTGCTTGGCGGAGTAGCACATTTCTGGCCACATTTGATGCAGCATCATTTTCTCACACCATTGTGTATGCACAAAAAGTCAGCTTGTGTTTGCCAACGTTTGTGGAAACTAATTGAAAAAAATGATTTAGCTGTTAAAAGTTGACACCGTCCTGGAAAATTATTGTCAGTACAGACATTGATGGCAGTGACTCTTCTCCTCTCAGCTCCATCCACTTGCTTTTAACAATTGCCTGTTGTTCTTCAAACCAGCTCCCTGCAGTACAGTTGCTAGCAAATATTCATTGGGGTGTCATCTCTGTTTAAATTCTCATCCTACACACCTATTCATCTGTGCTAAGTGAACAGCAGCATCAGCTCAAATTAAGCTGGCATGAAAACAGCCACTGTTAATAATTTCTGCTGTGATTCAGCTTAGCTTTGGATAACAGGTGAAGATGTTTCATAACAGAGGCAATTATAGCTCTGCAAGCTCTTTCTGGCTGTCTGTTTAATCAGAGGAATGGAGCACAGTAGCTGCTGGAGCATGTGGCACAGCCAGGCCCAGCCGCCATCAGACCGCATTTGTTATCTGCTGGACTGAGCAGGCTGCCTGTCAAGGGCAGATGCTGGGTGCAGTGATTAGCATGCAAAGTGCTTGGAAAGGCTGAGGTGAGGGGGTGGCAGTCAGCCTTCTTCATGCAGATTTCTCCCACCAGAAAAAAATCTTCTAAACCACCACCCCTTTGGCTAGAATGGAAATTTGTGTTAGGATGCAGCATTGTGCCCTGTCATCATGTCTGTATGTGCATTGATGTTGTGTGTGCTATATGTAACTAGAAAGAGGTTCACAGGGAGTACAGACCTCTGTTTCACAAATTAGGACAAAATCCAGTTTGCAAAGCTGTAACAATTGGTGAAGTTTTGAGATGGTAATCAGGTCTGCTAAAGAAATAACCATTTAACATCTGCTCATTAGCATGCAGATGAAGGAGTGAGACGGGTAGAAATTAATAACTAGCAAAATATAAATGAAGCCTGTGCTTTTCATATGAAAAATGTTATGCTACTGTGACGGATCTTTAGGAATTTTGGGTTTTTTTAATTAAAGAACAATATCTTTCCATCTACTCTATTGTTCCATTATTTAAGTTATCTTTCATGTCACTGCCACGTGGTTTGAAATATATTAAAACAGAGTCATATTCTTAATTGTGTGGATTTCCAGATGGTTCATTTCCAGCCAAATATTTTTTTCCTCAGAGCTCAAAAGAAAATCTCTAGCTGCCTAAATTGAATTTTTATACATTATGATTTCCAGAAATGTACTTCTTAATAGTTTCTGATGTGCCTAAAGGCATGAATCTTGAACTACTTTCTTAGAAATGTGTTAGGGAAAAACTGAAAAACGTGTTGTATGTTGGTTTTTTTTTCAGTTTGTTGTGTTTTTTTCTCCTGGCCACAAATAGTGAATTTCAATTGTGTGCACTAACCTACTTCTATTGTATTGCTGTAGTGTTTTCTTGAGCCCTTGTAATAATGAAAATATAACAACGTATATTTCAGAAGTGCTTGATCACAATTCTAGTGTATCTGCAAAATGTGTAGTGCATATTGATTTCCAGAAACAAAAGACACATCTGCTTCCTTTTCAAAGAACAATCTCTGTTGCTTTGAAATGCTCAAGGTTTATCTCTTGCAGAAGGTAATACTGAGAGTGACCTATTTCCATATTCCACTTTTTTTCCAAATGCAACATCGAAGCATTCTCTTTTCAATAAAAGGAAAATATTTTTGCAATAATTTTTATGTGCCCAAATGGTGAAATTGGTTGTGAGCTTGTAACCATACTCAAATTCTAATCTCCCTGGCAAGTAATTGTTTTATTCTGTTCTGATAATGTTTTGTCTATTGTCATCTTGGACTATACTCTGCATACTTTCTCTTCCCCTTCCCCTGGCAATTACTGTTCGTTCCTTATCCCTGCAGCCTTTAAAAGCTCTGTGTAACATTAGCCTATCTACTCTAGTAAAAATGTCTTTACAGATTAGCGTAATGTTAATACTACTGGCTCCCTGCTTTTGACCTGAAGTGGAATATATTGCACTGATGGAGCAGATGGAATCAGGGCTTCATTGGGAAACGGAGATTGCTTGGCTGCTTGCCAGGAGCAGGAGGCTGGCGGCAGCTGCCAGAGCCCTGCCACCGCCACTGCCACCACCACCAGGGTGGGGGCCACACTTTGCCTGCACAAAGCACTGGGGGAGTGTGTGTGTGTTTGCGTGTGTCTGTGTTTGTGATGTGGGGAAGGAAGGGGTGTTGGAGCAATGCTTAAATTTGCTGTGAATGAAAACAAGGTGCATCCACAGACATTTACGTGGTGTTCTAGGAGGTGATGAATCTTCCTGTGAAAATGGAAGCCTCTTTACTCTAGGTTTTTAGATTTGTGAGGATGGGAGGTGGTGGTGCGGTTTTTTTTGTGTATTTAATAGAGAACCTGAGACAAAAGAAGTAAAAAACACAGAAGAGAAAGTTGTGACCTCCTAATAACCTTCTAAACAAATGTAGGTTGGGTCATGAGGACAATTTAGTGTAAAGTTCCTACTGCTTTTAGTGAATCAAATAGACTCCTTTTCCTCTGTTGCATTTTGTTGGCATTCTTTCTTTTTTTCTAAAACAACGTTGTGATAGCCCAAGAAAAATCATCTCCCTGTAATATTTACTTTTAGGACTCATATGAAGCTCATGTGGTGCTGAAAAATAGAAATGAACTCACACAATGGGGGATTAGGATGGACACATCTTCTGATGCATATTGCGAATAGTACAGAAATTAAATACATTAATTACAACACATGTATGCTATTATTACACCAAATAAACCTTTTGTTGTGCATCCATATTAAATCTGTCACTGTAGAATTCTGCCTTTTTTTCCACTCTGCAATCACATTTTTTCTCTCAAATACTGCATTTCCATAGCAGTAAAACATATGCTGTTTTCTGCCTAAGTAGATGGATAATGTAAGCTGTGATGTGGAGAGTATTTTTTCTTTTTTTTTTTTTTCTTTTTTTTTTGAGGGTGTAGTTATCGTAACATATATGTGCTTTTATCTGTGGTAAGAACTACCATCTGGTAGCTAAATGTTCACAGCTTATTGCTTGAAGTGCTTATACACATTGTGAAAACACACAGCTTTTGTGTATGTTAGGATACTGCCTATATGTATTATTAATAAACCCACATATTAGCTATTTGAATACATTAAATGATTATAAAATAGAACAGTGATTCTAGACAAGGAGGATTAGGACTGGCACATTGCCAGATGTGTATTTATTCCAGAAGTATTATTGTGACCTTTTAATATCATAGCGTTAGCAACCTCTTCCAGACAATAATTGTTTGAGGGGGAAAATGGAGCCTCTTTGACAAAGGAAAAGGCCTTTGTTATATTCAAGGAGCTGAAGCTTTCATCCTTGGTATACCAATTCACAAAGATGTGTGCTGAATGTGTGCAAGCAGCAAGAGAGACAGAACATATAAATTTGAGTTACTTTGACCTTTAATCCAAGAGACCAAGAAGAGAAATGCACTAGGAAGGCTGGTTTGTTGCTGTCTGGAGACTGATAAGCTGTAATAAAGGTGCACTCCATTGCAATTCATCTAAAGCTTCCATTGCTATCATCCTCTTTTTTCGATTTTTGTTACCTCAAGTACTTATCTAAATCCTTTTCAATGCCAGCTTGAATACACTTTGTATTCTCTCCAACTGCGACTGGTGCTGTCTGTGTGTGTCAGTGTGCTTCAGCATACACTCTTTCCCCTTGTTTGACAAGAGCCAGTGCCAACACCTAATTAAGGATAAGCTGCGGAGCTCTCCGCTCTATCTTTGTCAGCCGCTATGTTCCCAGCTTTCTGCCTAGTTGAGCTTTTATGACAAGAGCAACATTTTGGGTTCAGCTTACTTCTGGCCTCTCGGTTCCCCATGTGAGAACTAAATGCAACTAAACTCAGTGGTTGATTTTAGAAACATTTATGGTAACTAAATCCACAAATCTCTTCTGTTTCTTTCTGAAGTACATGCATTGATAAGTAGGTCTGTCTCTTCACATCTATGTAACTAGATATGAATGCACACATACAGCTGAACACAAACTGGACCCTTTTCAGATTTCCTTTTGTTTGGTTCCTCCTCTCCCCAGACTGTTTCCTAGGAGATGATTGAAGGGGTTGGAATGATATTTTACTTTTGCAAATACTGTATTGAAAAATCCAATTTAACAGAACAGATAACCACTATATGCTCCCTGTTGAGCTGTTTTAAACATTTGGTTTCAAAGATACAGATGTACTTAGGTCACAAACCAAGAAACTCTTCCAAAGGGTTAAACATTTGATAAGCTTGAAAATCAGGTTAATAAGTACATACAACAATTTTGTGGGAAGATTCAAGTATATTTCTGTTCGCATAACCTAGTTAGGTTACTTCAGAGAGCAGATTCGGTTTGCTTTTTCTTTTCTTCCTGCATCCAAAAACTTGCAGAGAAATTCCGGTCTGAATTTTATGTAAGCCTGTGTATCTACCAGACATGAAACAAAGTTGCAGTAGAGATACACTGGTTCAGAACAGAATTTGATATTCTGTTCAAAGGGTTAAAATTACTGAAACTTCCAGAAGAAAATCATGGCTCTGTAACAAGGACCTCATTGCCACTATGTACAAAAAATAACTGAGTACAAAAACTGTGATTACTGGTTCAGTTTTTGAGATCCTGCTTCTTACATTGCTAATCTGATGAGAAATTGAAGAAATTTGAGTGTGTATTGCCATCAGCAAGGCCTGAATCTTAATTCTGTGCTAATTCTAACTGAAAATCTCACCTGTAGAGACCAAGGTCATCTGAAAAACTGCTTATGACATTCAGGACACATATAAACAGTTAATAAAATCTAGATAGACATTTTCAGATGTGCTTCACAATTTGGTCAGATCATAGATTTGAAAGCTATTTGCAATCTCCTTTACAATGAGTTTGTCCCTTCTTTGACTTTTGCCAGGGAGAGTAGACCCTGAGCTGCTCTGGTATGAAGATCGTCCCGTTAGTCCTGCTTTTGTTCATCATCATTACATTGAAAAGGGAGAGAAGGAGCTTGTCAGCAAGCCAACTGTCTGAGCAGTCCCAAGTGGTTTTCATGCAATTGCTCTGCGTTCTTATTGAACTGTTCCATAGCTGATTTCCTGGGTCATAAGAGCAAAAAAGACAGGAATATTTTATTTACATTTTTGACCAGTGGTGAGTAAAATCATGCTAATAGAATCTGTGCTGTATTTCATAAAACAAAAAACAAACTAATAAAAAAACCCACAAAAAACAAACAAACAAGCAAACAAAACCAAAAACAAACAAACAAAAAAAATTGTCTGTCATTGATATAGACTATGACAAAACTAGCCTAAACACTTTCAAATGCTCTGGTATGACAGTGAATGCTGCTATCTATGCACTTCAGAATGTTACTGTCTTCATTAAAATCATTGTTTCCCGAGGAGCAAGTCTTTTAAAAAGCTGTTTATAAACCAGAGGAGAAAAAAGAGAGCACACTTCTCTCATCATCTTTATCTGCATTTATTTTTTTATTTCATGTCAAGCAGCTCTCCAGCCAAAACTGCTGGAGGCTGAAAGTTAAAACCTGGCAGTGAAAGAGATCATAATGAGCAGACATGCGCTTTGTGTGTTTCAGAGGAAAAATGGATTTGATTTTGCTAGGTTATGAGCCTTGGAAAATTGCTCTTCATGTGAGCTCAGTACATTTAACAATGATAGTAAAATTAGTTTCAATCATGTTAAATTCTGGAAGTAACATAAATGAATTTCAAGAACTTTGTTCAGCAGACCATGGAAAAGACATAGTATTGCAATATGCAATACCTATGTATTTTGAGTTAAAAAAATACTCCAAACAAAAGAGATTACACTGTGGTACTTCAGAAATTTAAGAAAAATGTGTAGACACATTATAAGATCTTAATTTTATTCATTACATGGCAATTATGAGAAATACTAGGCTGGTGATCATCTTGAGTTCCAGAAGCCTAAATGATAAAACCTTTTACTGCTTTCCTGGAACAGTAGGTACAAACATCACGCTGCTGCTAACTAAAAAATATTGAGAATTTTTATGCTCCACTCTATTTAATATCTGCCAGGATTACTGCAGCAGCCAGTTGTGTATTTCAAGAAGCAGCCACTTTATCTATTTTTCCACAATGCAAACAGGCACTTATAAATTGACCTTGGATTCTAATGCAACTTAAGTATGTAGATTATAAAGACCTTGTAGCATATGTCTATATTAGCACCTTTAAGCAGAACTGGCTTGAGTATTTCACACAAGTGTTTAATTCTGAATTATCTCTCCTTCACCCCCCACTGCACGCCATCATAAAGGATATGTGAAGAGCTCAATTGCTTTGCTTGAGTGTTTCAGTTCAGCTCCTGCAAGAAAATTGCTAATATGAACACAGCCACTGGCTTGTGATGAGAGTTAGACACATTCCTGTTCAAGCTATTTCTAAAAGCTATTTTTAGATCTTTGGAAAATGCTACCCCAAGGAGATAACAGATTTACCAGCTTCTTCAAGCATACGCAAAAAGGTGGCCTCAGAGGAAGAAAGAAAAAGCACTGTTTCAGGATTATGCACAAACCCTTAACTTTCTGGCAGTTCTCAGGAGTAGCTGCAAAGTGTGTGCTTTCTGTACGGATGATAGGTAGCTGTGGGATTGTGCACTCAAAATGAGGCAATCTTAGAAGCTCCAGTTCTGGTCATTGTTGTCTGGTCATCTGGTCATCTGGTCCAGTTGTGCCGGGGGAGGTTTAAGTTGGACATTAGAAAGAATTTCTTTACCGAGAGGGGTGATCAGGCACTGGAATGGGCTGCCCAGGGAAGTAGTGGATTCTCCGTCCCTGGAGATATTTAAAAAGAGACTGGATGTGGCACTCAGTGCCATAGACTAGTAACTGCAGCAGTACTGGATCAAGGGTTGGACTCGATGATCTCTGATGTCCCTTCCAACCCAGCCAGTTCTATGATTTAATGATTCTATGATTCCCATTCCAGTGCAGGGACAACAGGAAAAATACACAAATATTATTATAGGAAGAAGCACTAAGCACTTTAAGCCAAATCAGCACCAAAAATCAGGGTATCATTTACCAAACACCATGCACAGAAGTTGTATTCTCATCAGCAGTGCATATGTGAGGACACAATATAAGCTATTTGCTGGCTCTGGGAGACTGTAGAGGGTACTTAAGGGGGGCTGGGGAGTGCATGTGCCTTTGTGTATGCATACTTATATATTAAGCATTTGGAAAATTACATTCTTACCCTGCTTCTAGCACAGCACATGCATACACTGGGTCTGCTCCAGATTTCTCCCCTCCTCAGGGTTTACTTTGTAGTTAGCTTAAATAACAACAAACATGCCTGCCAAATTTTTTTTTTGGAGCCTGGCTGCTCCTTGGGCTGCTCTCTCTGCAGAACCTCCTTTGTCCCTGTCACTATTTTCCTGTGCTCCAGAGAGGCATTCATAACCCTTTCTTCATCCATGGCTGGTGCCCAAAGGGTCCACCTGCTTTGCTTATCGACAGACCAAATATCTCTGCATCGTTTGAGAAATCCCTAAAGCTTGACCACAAGAGCGCGCAAACAAAATAGCCTGGCACTTGCATGCAAGGTATAGGTGCTGCTGCCTTGTTTATGAGGTGCTAGGAGGTGTTTGTACATTAATGTGCCCTGGCTGACAGAATGGGACTGGAGGGGATTGAAGCAGCCAGAGTTTTCTTGAGTAGTTGATATGTGCATTTGTGTGCTTGTGGTTACCAGGCCTTTTCATCTCCATGGTGGTGCCTGCTGGCTTGGATTTGCATAGAAATCAGCTCAGCTGTTTTCAGTCATGTGGCACCTTTCCTCTACATAAGTCCTTGCACACTTCCAAATTCTCCTCCTGTATTTGCTTGTGCTGCAGCCTAGCCAGAAGTTGGTCATCTAAGACTTAGATAAGTCCCTTGGATGTTTTACATGTCAAGGTGCAAAGAGGAAAATGTCTTAGGAACAGAAATTATTTCTTCATATAGCAGCTATTGTTCCTCAAAAGTAGTGTATCATTAACTGAAAAGCAAAAAGTAATAAGCAATTGGAAAATCCATGAGCAGCATCAGCTTCTGGTTTGCATAGTTTCTGTGAAGGAGTATGGTGAATGATGCAAAAATTGTAGCTGAAGGTTTAATTTGATTTTGTAAAGTGCCTATATGTGTTACACATCCCCATATGAACTTAGAAATCCTAGTATGGCCTTAAAAAAAGTTTTTCCAGGCTACAAAGTGGTTTCCCTACAGTTTGTGTGAGAAAGGAGGCCATGCATACGTCTGAAGTTCCAGTGCTGACACACTTTCTCATTTTTATCACTGGGCTCAGGAGGCAAGGATGGCAGTATGATTCCTAAAGCATTTTAACTGATAACAATGGCTCTAAGCATGTAGGACGAGCCTCCAGAGAAGTTCAGCTAATGCTATTAAATTTCTTCAAATAACAGCTGATTTAGCTTCTCAGCTTGCATACATTTTGGCAGTGCTTTTCTGCAAATATACTAGCATTGAGAGAATATCCAAGATCCCCAAACCTTTTCTAATTAAGGTTAAATGCATTCTCTTTTGTAAGTACACTTAACTCTTTTTTAAGGAATAGGGTGTTAAATTTTCCTCTGTATGTGGCTTAGAAGACAAAACTGTAAGCTTGCTTTTGCTTTAGGGGAAAAAAATAACAGCATCTCATTATGGTAACTTGGTCAGAGAGATGTAAGTTAGTTTCAGCTGTAGTAGAATCTGATGTCAGCCTGGTAATTACTAGGCAGAGTCAATAATACCTCTCCTCAGTATAATTGCAAATCCAGTACAACCATGACCAGAACTAAATTGCTTTAGAGCAATCAATAGAAATCTCTTGATTGCATTCCCTGGTGTACACATCAGATATAAAAAGGAAAACTGTCCATCCAAGCAAAAGGTCAACTTCACAATTGAGAACTGCAGCATACAGCTAGAAAGAACTCTGCCGACACAGAAGCCTCTTGGTTAATTCTGGCTAGAGGTGACAGGCCTGAATGGAAGATCTATATTTTGAAGGATAGAAGCTATGCCTATTTGAACAGTAACGTGATGCAACTGGAGCGGAGAAATAGCTTCATGTAGTTGCTGCTGAGGTCCTAATATTTGTTCCCTATGTGGTTTGTGGCTTTTAGTCAGACAAAATTTCATCTATTTCCTCAAACCAAATATTCTCATCACAGGCAGCTCAAAGCTGTCGGAAGCACCAACCTTTGACTCAGATGTCTGTGTTCCCATGACAGGCTGGCCATCATTAGGTTTGCACCTGAAGTGAAACTTCTGGCTCAGTGCCTTTGGAAAGGAATGTCGTTCAAGTACAACAAAACCACTCTGAGGAACAAAGCTAAGCATGGTAAGTGGGGAAGATCAAATTCTCAGTTTCTCTAATTTTCATCACTGTTGCTTGAACAAAAATACTGTTGCTGATGCAGCCAAAGATTTGCTCCAGAAACCTTAGCTGTTGTTTTCCTAGGGACTTACAACTGTACCTTTCTGCTGTCTCCTTCCTCAGTCACCTTTGCTTGTACATAAGCCCCAGAATAAGCACATTGCCTTTGGTGACATGTAAGTCTTACAAATTGATTTTTTCCTGCAAATATCAAAAAAGAGATCTCTAGTGATTTAGTAGAACACAAGATCAATTTTACTTATTAGTCTGATAGAGTCTCCGAGGCAATGGATGAGTTTGGTGCTAATGTTTTGGCTGGTACCTTTTTAAAAGAAAAAAAGCTTTTTCTGTATATGTTTCAGGAGTTGAGTATAAGCCTTGAAAAGTGTGAAATTAAGTTCCTTGAAACTTCAAAAAGATCTTTTAAGCGCCAGAGTTATGAAAGCCCAGCTACTAACTTAGGACTCCCAAAAACTGTTATGCAACTGTTTTGCAACTGTTATTCATTCTGTCTGCTTCTACATTTCCTTTTGGAGGTTTATGTTGCAATGGATTAGCTTTCTAAACTGGCTGGAGTTTTTTGAGAAATCTACTTTAGCATAAAATTGATAGTTTTCTCACTACATCAAATTATGCTGCCCACAGAGTACACAACACAAAATAAATAAACCTGCACAGAGCTGTGGGATGGGAAACAGCCTGACTATTTTTGCTTAGGCTGTACTAACAAAATGTTTTCTTTCCAGTGTAACTCTTGTCTTTCATTTGACATTACTTTTGTTACAAGATTAAGAGCCAATATTTTTAATATGTTCAAGATTTAAAAATATATTTTGTTTTTGTTCATTTGTTTCTTTAAGATATCTTCATACTCCTCTAGTGGGAGAAAATGGTATTTGCCCCATGTAAAAGTGTTTTGTATAAGTCAGTATAAAATTCTGTTCATCCCTCAGCACAGTAAAAAGCATGACAGTCATTACATTATGGTATGGCATAAAGTACTGCAGTCAGACTTGCACAAAAAGGCTGTTAAAGAGCTGAAAATTTTATCACCTTGGAATCAAATGCAGAACTACAATACAGTTGCTTTAGTACTGTCATGCTAGGAACAGTACCAATTATCACACTTAACCTTACTATGAAGCTGAAATGAATGCTATCAATACAGCGTGAAAGGGAGTAGCATAATAGCAGCCCAATATTTTCTTGCTTTCTCTCCCTTTTTTCCTCCTTCTTCCTACAGAAAGGGAAATCTGTGTACTCTTGCCCACCCTGATTCTAAATTGCTCAAGCAATGGTTTCCTGTAGATTAATTTGTAATTCTGAATCTGGAGAATAAAGAAACATGAGCACATTCCTCCTCCAGGCCATTCACAGATCTGGAGATTTAATGTAATCTAAAGCAGAGTCTGAGCAAATGGGAGGTAGACAGAGATTGCCAAGTGTTTCCTCAGCAAAGATTTTTATTTTGTGGGCCAAAAAACTTGCTTTATCCAATGAAAAACACCTTCCTTGCTGTTTTCTTACATAAAAATCTGGGAGGGTGAATGTGCATACAGTGTGTATGTACACATGTGCAGCTGTATTTTAAGAAGGCCTACGTATGACCGCCTTCTTTCCTTGCACGTAGTTGCTCTGGTGATGATTGTTTCCTTATAAGGATAAATTAAAGCAAACAAAACAACTTCCATCAACACTGATGCTGTTCTTCATTCTCTCTGCACAAGGCCATTGGAGCTGTGCTTTTTAAGATTATGTAGGCACAAAACACAGTAGATAGGTAGATTTCAAAAAGAGTTAGAAAACACATAAATAGTGATCTGAATGTTGATGTCTTGCTAGTATAACTTTCTTTCTCTTCTTCCTTTAATAGTGAAGTTTTCTACTGACCTCAGGCTGATTAGTCCACAAAAACAGAATGATAAAAATGAAACAGAGGAGACCAAAAGGACCCAGAAGGAAAAGCTATTGCAAAAAGAGGGTAGATAATTTGGCTTTTTGCAATCTTCCACAAAGACTTTCCAGAGGGAATCCCTAAAATGTGGCATTGCTCTCTTCCACTTGACAGGGAAAGGGAGAGAAGTCTCCAGTGACAGTAAAGAGAAGTCTGGGTACTGATTACAATGAACCTTTAAAACAACAGGCAAGTCGTAACCATTAGAGTTAAAAGCTTTTGAGAAAACTTTCTGTCTTGACCAGTTTTCTCAGTCAACTGCTACTAAACATTTCTAATCAGAATATTTGAAGGTTTTGGGGGGATCTCTTCATCTCTGCTTGCTAATGGGAAGTTTTACTCACTGACAGCAAGTGTAACTTCAGTTCCCTGGTCTCATGGTTACCCCTTCTGTTCTACCAATGCTTTTTAGGGCTTTTAGGCCCACAGTACAATGGAAAAATCTTGCCTTGGCAGAAGGCAAAGGCAGCAAATAAACTTTCACCATTAAACCTTTTTTTTCTGTCTCGAGTGTCCATAATTGAGTGAAGAGTTCCTAATCTCCTAAAAGCCGACAAAAAGGCAACCAAGGAGAAGAGAGGGAGATTTAGAAAAGAAGTATCTTTTACACTATTCCAGAGACTACAGCCAAATTTTTCTTTCCTTATATTCTGGCCAAGATTGGTGTTGATTTTTGATTGCTTAATAGATTGCTTAATAAATTTATTTTTGCTAGAAACATAAGGGGGTACTGTTAAATAAATGTTTAATATTACTGTGGACTCTGGAGCACACTTCTTCCACAGAGGTGTCAAATTCTCAGCCATTCCACTGCAGTTCAGGGAGGGTCAAGGAGCTTATCTGTTCCCTGCCCAAGGCATATTAACTTCTGCTAAAATCTCTTTGCTCAGACAACAAAGCCAAAGCTCACCTTATAAGCATTCATAAAGCAAGGGAGAACAGCCTGAAACAAATGGACATCAGAATAGGAGGGGCTTAAAGATGCTATAGAGCAAAGGGGGAAGTATTCTGGGGCACAACCAAGAATTGTAATGTGCTTCACTTGATCGACTTGCTTGGCACCACAACAGTACAGAAAGTACCTGAAATTCTGTCTTTGCCACCCACAATCATAGCATCATTGAATGGTTTATATTGGAAGGAATGCTGGAAATCATCCTGTTCTAAGCCCCCTGCCATGGGCAGGGACACCTCCCGCTAGACCAGGCTGCTCCAAGCACCATCCAGCCTGATCCTGAACATTTCCAAGGACTGGGGTGTCCATAACCTCCCTGAGCAAGCTGTACCACACTCACAGTAAAGAATTTCTTCCTAATGTCTAACTTCAGTTTACCCTCTTGCAGTGTGAAGCCATTACCCCTTGTCCTGTTGCTATATGTCCTTGTAAAAAATCCCTCTCCAGCTTTTCTGTAGGCCCCTTCAGGTACTGGAAGGCGTCTATACAGTCACCCTGGAGCCTTCTCTTCTCCACGCTGAACAACCCCAACCCTTTCAGCCTGTTTTCATAGGAGAGGTGCTCCAGACCTCTGATAATCTTCATGTCCCTCCTCTGGACTCTCTCCATGATCTCTGAGTCATTCTTGTGCTGGGGGCTGCAGAACACAATACACCAGGTGGGGTCTTGCAAGAGTGGAGTAGAGAAGAATGGGGAAGTTGCTGGTCAGAAGGAAAACCTGTCTGTGTCAAAAGGATATGGAGATTGCCCCTGAGTACCTCTTGATGGCTGAGAGAAATTGGATGTTTGAAATGAGGGTCAGGAATCTAGAAAATGGAACATGTGCTTACATTTAACTGAAGCTTGACCACCTGCTAATTTAGGTGGAGTAGGAAATGTCATTTGCGAATTAGAGAATCTGGGATGTTTTTCTTTTATTTTTGCTGTTTATAATGGATCTGTTTTCCAATTTTAAATATTTAAGATTCATAAGATATAGCTGGCATTCACTCTAGCAACTAAACAGGAACTTCACTGCATGTCTCCAATTCTAAGTGTCCAGCTAGTTTTGCTAATGAAAAGGAAGGGTTTAGGAAATTACACTATATTCACGTCTCCCTCCTATCTATTCTCTTAAACTCTAATTGTCTCAACTATTCATGTTCAATTTGATGAGTCAAAGGCTCTGCCATGCTCAGGTGAAGTGGGTGTGCTGTCCAAGTGTTGGCTAAAGTATGCTAGTAGAAGGCTGGGGATGGATTATTTGCTAGAGGATGGATATGATCCTTGAAGGTTGGGGATGGATTGTTTGCTAGAGGATGGAGATGGTCCTTTAAGGCTGCAGATGGATTGTTTGTGAGGGCTTGTAGTGATAGGGCGAGGGGCAATGGTTTTAAATCAGGAAAAAGTAGATTAAGATAGGATGTTAGGAAAAACTTCTTTACCATGAGGGTGGTGAAAAAATGGAACAGATTTCCCAGGGATGTAGTTGAGGCCTCATTCCTGGCGATATTTAAGGTGAAGCTTGATGATGCGCTCAGCAACCTGGTCTAATTGAGAGTGTTCCTTCTTACTGCAGGGAGGTTGGACTCGATGACTTTTAGGGGTCCCTTTCAACCAAAATTATTCTAGGATTCTAACAGTCAAAAGCAGGTGTAGTTCAAACATGAGATCTTTATGTTGAAGTTAAACTTAACATGGCAACCTTATGAAAACATTCTTCTTTGCCTTTTCTATTGATTGTGCTGTGCACATATGTCCTGTGCAGATGATGCTTTAAATCTGTCCTTCACAGGGGGACTGCTGGTGTGCACTCCTGGATCTAGTGGCACAGTTTACTGGTGCAGCTGACCCAGGTCTTTCAGGTTGGAACTGAGATCTACTTCCTGTTTGGTACAATCAGATTCTGCCCTGGGGTTGGAATCTTAACTGCTTTGGACTACAACACAATTGAAAAGGGAGAGAAAAAAAGCAGTAGCTACTGTACCACCTCCACTTAAGACCCTTGGAGCTTTCCAGGGCACATTTTCCGATTATCTGATGACCTTTTAGAGGAAGCACTCTAATACAGAAATCCTTCTCTTCGACCAAATGGCAGCTGTTTGAGGATCTTGAAAAATTTGGACCCTTAATTTGTGACACCTATGCACAAGAAGAATTAAGTATTAGGAAGCCAATTTTTATGCCTAAGGGGCCTGAAAATGTTATGTAGAGCCAAATATTGCACTGTCAAACAGCATTTATTTGTATTTTACTGTCTGTATATCTATAATAGAGAGATTATTTAAAAAAAGGAAAAAAGAAAAAAAAAAAAAAAAGAGTTTTTTTCTTTCTTTTAACTCTTTCAAGTTATCCATTACCTTGAAATTCAAAATGGTTCTATTTTTCCATTGGGCTTTTTGAAATGGTCACCAAGTTTCCTCAGCATCTCAACAAAAATCCAGTTTTGCATTACACACTATCACATAATTTGCCTTTTCTCTTTACTTCCCTTTACATTTTTTTCTGCTTGGCAATTCCTTGCAATATGACTTCAAGAACTCTTCATGAGCTTGATGTTGAAAGCATGCAACTCCCTCTGCTCAGCACGTTCACTTCATTTTACCTGCTCTATAGTCTTGTCTATTGTTGTTTAACATTGTTGTTATATGGTTCTTAGATTTTTCAGCTGTACTAGATCCTTGAAAGCTGGCAGGATGAATTGCTTGGTTTCCAGTCTTTAATGTTTATCTCCCCTTGGATCTCACCATCTGTTCCTATTTGGCAGTGCAGGTAAACAGATTTTTTTCAACTTCCTTTCATTTGCATTGTTTCCTGCAGATATTTAGCTCATCTGTTTCCTCTTTCTCTCTCCAGACATCATCAAGAAGGATTTGGTGATGTCTACTGAAGCTGATGAACCTGACTGAAATTTCCATGCTGGATTGTATATTGTGGGGTCTGCTTAATGAGGAGGAGGTCGAGTTTTTTCTTTTTTGGGCTTCACATTGACTAACATTCTCATGGGGTACAATGTAATGACATCCAAAAAGTTAGGATTGTTTGGGATTTCTTTTCCCTTTCACTCAAATGTATTCTTCCTAACCTTGTATTTGCCTTTATTTCACAATGTTACATGTTACCACATACCTGTTATTTTAGGAATTCACTTCTGTTCTGTAATGGGACAGTCTCAGTATAGTACAACCCCAGCATGGTCACAGCTACCAGAAGCAACTCCACACTTAGGATCAGTAGCCACACAGTGGAGTGTTAACCTTTAAAGATGGTGCACTTTGGTTTTCAAACTTCTCTTATCTATGGCCAGTCTCAGAGTTACTGGAATATTTCACTTTCTTTACTTTCTGGACAGCAAAGTCTTAAAAGGAAAGTCTCAAAACTGATGATCTGTTACATCCTTCTGCATACTGTTGTAGAGAAAGGAAATGAGGATGAAACACGGAATGTGGAAAGGAGAAGGCTTTTGATTTTCTTCTAGTTATTATCTGTAGCTGGAAGCCCAGATTTGAAAACCTGCTTCCAGTTTTGGAAATTCTATACTGGTGCCCTAGATAGTTGTATTTGTAAACATTTGGAGGTAAAAATGCTATTTTTCAGAGTTAGACTAACTACCCTTCTTGTGCACAGTACTCACATAAGGCCATTTAGACTGTTCTCTAAGAGTGTCTCTACTTTCATTAATTTTTAAAGTTGATGCTAAGTCAAGTGGGATCAGCTTGTGATGTATGCCTTAACGAGTTACTGAAGGGCAGTTAAGGATCTGCCTCATGAAAGGATTAATCTGACTGAAAACCCACCTGCTGTTTCCTTTGTCATCCATCAACTGTCCTTAGATTCTCTTCTCAGTCAGATCTATGAAGTAATTTGCCAGTTGCTGCAGTCTGTCAACTAAGCCTGTTAACTAAAAGTCATTTCCATACAACAGCTGTCCCCCTGTAGCTTGTGTATAACAAGCTGGTTATCAGTCTTCTCCCAAAACCAAAACCCACAGCCATTTGGAGTTCTTCTTGGGAGTGCTCATAAAGAGCCTTGGACTCAAGCTGACACCAAGGCTGAATGCCAGTGAGGATGTCATGAGCCCTTCCTGCAGCAATCTCTAGCATTTTCATTCATTTCATCTAGTTCATTAGGTCAGAGTATTGTTGAATGGGCAAAGTGGATCTTGCATAATAGCTGGTAAATTTTTAGCTGCTTAATGGATAAACAGAGAAATTTAATTTTCAGCTCTGTCAGACAAGCATTTTTGCCCAACTACTGAAAATTACTTTTTAAGCTATGCCATAAGGGCTTTTACAATAATCTTTTATTTCTTTTCCAGCAATTTTTGACAGGTCCTGTAACTTCATGAAGGACATCCTTTTAACAGCTTAGCAAGAGTTACTCATTCTGACTAAAGCCGAAGAATTACAGTAATGTCTTGACTACAGGCACAGATAGTTTAAATGATTAATAGCTCCTTAGACACTGTGGTCCACGATGATTTTGGTTTCCCAGGTACTGATAATTGTCTGATAATTGCTGTCTTCAACATTTTCCAAGCATCTACTATTCTAATAGTATATTAGAATATAGAAAAATATTAGAATATTAGAATATACAAAAAGACTAGTCTATCATATCTGGTCTTTAGACTGAATAATAGTTTTTAATTTTCTTTACATTTCAGTGATCTTCAAATTCTGCACTCAAAATATTATCAAAGCACTTTAATATTTGAAAAATATTTGAAATATTTGAAAAAAATATTTCCTGACTTCAGCTTTGCCTGTTTGATTCAAAAGAGCTTGCATGGTTTTATTTCCTTCTGCTTAGACTAATGGCTCTGTTTGCTAATTTACCTAGTAAAATGTTGTACTACAGTTAAAGCTCTGTATCAAATTCTGCTGTCAGAGTGCAAAAAAGCAGAGTGAAACTAGCTCAGTCCTTGTTTAGCACTTGTTACTCATGCAACAAAAGACAGATTTCAAGGCCCTGCTATTTTTTGTAAATTGTTCTATCATCAAGTCTTAGACTTTGATCTTGGTATTGCATGAGATGCATTTCACATGTTAATTCACTTGCTGGATGAAATATAAATGATCGCTGGAATCACTGCATTCTCTCATGCACAAATTATCGATGGGGTGCCCCTTGCCCTCGAGGGGGTTATGCAGTCATTCCTCCTGGCAGAGAGGAAGAAGTACAGAATACACTGCACACTCTGTTTCACAACTCAAAACTACAGAATGTGTTGATCAGGACCCTTTGAGTCCACTCTGAATCTCACTTTTCAAATTACTTATGCTAAACAAAGCCCAAACCACCACACAATATGTCCACATTTACAATATCACTTGAAAACACTGCTCCTACTTAAGTCTGGTTAAACTCTTGGTGAAAGAGCATCACCAAATATACTGGTTGTGCTGCAGCTGTCTGGGTTAGGAGATGAGTGACTCCATTGGCACATTCTCAGCTGGTTCAGATTTTCTGACTTCACTGCACTTGTAGCCACTGAAGATAACCTTTTCTAACTTGCATATATTTTGGGCTTTTAGTTTTATCATAATGCTTCTTTTAACAGAACCTGTGGAAGGTGTCACTGCTGATTCAGTTGTGCTGGTAATGTTGAGGGAGCAGGAGTGGGACGGAGGGGGTGAGCATATAAGGATAGAGACCTCTTAATCAAGATAAGCTGTAGCCACAGCACATCTGATTGTGCTCTGAACAATTTTAATTAAAAACAAAACAAATGTTGACATGGGGATGGCCAGGAGCCAGAGATTAATTTCTGGCCATGCTGAGCATGCAATTTCCTGGGTCAATGAATTGTATCCCATGTTTTACCAGGAAAACATTCCTGAACTGATTATGGTCCACATTAAAGTGTATTTAGTCTGTTGACCTGCTACCCTTGAAATCCAGGCATCCCATTCATTTGTGCTGGGATTTCATTTCAAATGATAGTTCAACAAAGCCATGAGTATTCACAGAAAATTTCTGACTAACCCCTCAGACTGGTGCCTTCACCACCACAGAGTGGTGAAGCTCAGAATGCTGCCCACCACTTTATGGGGAAGAAGCTCTATAAGTTGTCATAAGAGGGTTTTCTTCATATCAAACGTGTTCTGCTTCAAAGCTTTCTAGGTTTTATGGTTGAAGTCTCCATTTCTCAGGAAGCATGTGGTGGCAGGGAAAGATTTTTGTTCCTTTTCTTACACAGACCTTGTCTTCACCCTAGATACATGGTGGTGATCAGGTTTTCCTCGGGTTAAAAGGCAATGCTGAGGGTGTTAGAAGGTGATGTGCACTAACCTAGCATACATTATTGAAAAATTTTGCCATCGGCTTTGTTCTGGTGAGACCAGTTTCTTGTCCTTACTCTGTAGTTTTCTGATGTTTTTCTCACCCAGTTCATAACTTCTAGCTGTGCTCATCTCCCTGCCAGTCCTGGATATAATCTATCAAATTGGTTCTATCAAATTTGCTTCCCTGAAATCACACATCTGTGTGTTCCAGCTTTCCTTTCAATAGACTATTTTTTGTTTATTTCCTGATTTTGTCCTTTCTGTATATTTCTGAAAAACTGTGGAAAAGGAGACAAGCAAATGAGACCATTTGCCTGTCTGGCAAGGGAAATGGCATGATTTAAAAGTGGCCGAGCTACAGAAATATTAGAACCTCCAGGAAAATTCTAACATTTGTTCGGATGTTTTTGTTTATTTTCAGCGCTGTGGAATATCCATGATTTTCAGTTTTTTGACCTTTACTTTGAAGAATGTCATAATTGTGCCAGCAAATTCAGCTGTCAATATTTTCATTTCACACCTCTTTATAGAAGTTCATAACTGACCTATAAAATTATACATACTGAGCATATGTGGTTTCAGACAGGAAAAGATTTAATAAATAAATACATAAATAAAAATGTGTCTGTTTAAAAGTTATAAAGCCACAAAAAAATTAAATTGGTGATTTCAAATGCCTTTTACAGTCCTGAAACTCAAAAGCAAGTCAGTCAGGTTTTTCTTCTTTTAAACTAAAAACAATTAACCTCTTAGACTTTAATGTGGACTGATGCAGTGCCTGTGGCCATTATGGCAAATAACCACACTATCATGTTTAGGAAATTAGCTACTGTGTGCTTGTCGTAATTTTGTCTCCATGAAAATAGCTCACAAATTTTAAGTAGGCAGACTTATTACAAGAGTCAGTTCCGCTTTTAGATACATACCATCCTTGCCACTCATGTAGCTTCATCAGAGTTTATTTGAAAGGCTCTAGGTCAGGCAGCTTCAATATTAGTTTTCCTATGAAGGACTATGAAGGGAGGAGGAATGGGGTCTAACTTTCAGAATGCTCGATATTTCAGAAGGAAAAACAGTCACTTCTTAAAAATTTCCCAATTATTTGCTTTTCAAGATTCATTTCCGCGTTTAAAAATCAGATGACAAGAGGTCTGAAAAAATGTTATGGCACAATAATTTCAAAACCGGTGCTTGCCAGGTGAAAATGTGGCGGTGTAAAAGCAATGACAAAATTAATCTCAGCTTTAATCTTCAACTCCTCACCTAGCACCCTTTCATAAAATACTGGGGCCACTTTCTGCTTTTGAATGTTTGGCAGGGATTCTTCTTTTTAATGAAATATCCACCCTTATGTTTTCCCCCAAAACTATGCTGAGTTTAGCACAATGCTGTATGGCAAATATTCAACTCTAGAAAACAGAGATGAGGAAAGCTGCAAGGTCCATGGCAGACTCGTGAGAAGATTTAATGCCACAAGGAAAGCACAGGTGGTAAAGTCTTCCCCTTCTCTTCTGCTCATTAACCTGATGTGAAAAGGGATAAAAGCATGTGTCCTTTGGCCAAGCACAGTGAGAGATGGCAGCTTTCTTCCAAAGAAGATGAAAGAACAAGTATCTCCATGTTTTGATGAGAAAATACTCTGATCAGAAAATCCAAGTTATTTATGTGTTGGTTTGGGCAATGCTTTTCCAGGATCTCTCTCTCAGTGGCATACTGTTCAGCCATCAGCCTTAGCAGTAGGAATGGCAGCACAGGTTAGACTCAGGTTGGCTTTTCTGGTCCTTCTCACACAGGCAACCATGAGCATAGTTAAACAGCAGAGGTGTAATCTCTACCACATCCATGTTACTTCCAGTTAGAGAACTGTGACTTGAAAGGGTAAAATTTTACCTTAAAACTGTATTTCAAGGGGGGAACCTAGTATTGGCCTAGCCTTTAAGACTTATGAATGCCTTAAAATTTCTGTTTGCACTGAAATCCTAAAATCTACTGTGCAAGGTTCATTGAAAAGGCAATATGTTAAAAATATGAAGACAGTGTCTTTCAATAAGCTATTCCAATTCTGTGCTTGGAATATGTTACTTTTTGGTGCCATGAAAATCCTATGAAGGTCCTCCACACCTAGGCTTCTCAGCTCAGTGTTTACTGACAATTAACTAAACAATTAACTAAATTTTAACTAATTCTTTAACATCATGTTAACTTTCATACAAATGTAAATTAGCATACTTTCTTTCTTTACAGGGTACACTAGTAAATCTCATGAAAATAATAAGTAGGGATGTCATGGAAACCAGTCTGGAAAAATATTCTGTATCCCACAACATATGTTGCAGGAGTAGGTAAATATTTGATAACTCAAAGAAAATGTTAGGTTTTCCAGCATTCCCTTGCCTCTTTCAGACTGCAGAAAAGGCCTCTTTCTTTATAATGTAAAGTCTTTTTCCATTTTGCACAGTACATTAAGGTGTCCTCATGTTGCATCAGGGGAAGTTTGATTTGATATTAGGAGAATTTTCTTCACTGACATGGTTACCAAGCATTGAAACAGGCTGCCCAGGGAAATGGTTGAAGGACCATTCCTGAAGATATTTGAAAGATATGTAGAAGTGGCACTTAGGGACAGGGTTTAGTGGTGGATTTGGCAATGTGCTATGCTGGACTTGGTAACTGTAAATATCTTTTCCAAACAAAATTATTCTATGATAGTATGAAGAGTAATGTCAGTCTTCATATTAGAGCTGTTCACACCTGCAATAATAAAATTCCAAATGAAGGGAAACCCAGCTGATTTCAGATTTTCTCACAGTTTTCATGTATTTGCTGATATAAATGAGCAATGTACAAAATGGAGAAAGTTTGCAGCATATTCTTCACAGGCACCATGTGCACAGGGCATGCAGGAAATGATTGTGTTTGTGCCTGGGAACCTAGTAGCTGGTTTTGGAGTTTCAGTGGTGCTAAATATGGAAGGGAGTCTCATAAGAGATATAAACATATTCATCTGGCTCCCCTGTGAATTTGGATTTTTGTCTTGATTTGGAAAGGATCATCCAGAATGACAATCAAATGGTAAAGCTTTCCTTAGAGACTCCATATAATAGAAGACTACAATAAACATTTCACTACGTCATGCCAGCATTTAATTTTTCCAGGTATTACATGCAATCACAAACTTATTTAAATAATGGTGTAGTATTTATTTTGAGTCGACAAAAAAACCTGCACAAAGAATGCATACAAAGTATAAACCTAAGCTACTCCTAATAGAAGACCATTCTCATCTTACTATCGAGCAATTCACAGTTCAAATGTGATTAGGAATGAAGATTTATATAGGACTTACATATATCTCATCTTCATATACTTCTTTAAACTACTCATATTGCAACAGTTATTTTAACTTTATATAAACCAGTTTATTTTAGATTTGCCATTGGTATAAAAATACTTGTTCATATCACTGTCTTACTGAAAAGGAAACTGTATCTGGCCCAGTCATACTACCTGAAGACTTTTGAAAAAAGATAGCTGACAACCTAACCCAAAAAGCTGAAATTGAAGAACCTCTGAACAACTATATTGGCAGTTCAGTCATGGGTTTGTTTGCTTATGGTGTAGGAAGAAACTTCAGCTAAGATCTCAAAATAGGGGAAAAAAATTAGCAAATCCATTAATTAGCTATGCACGACACTTAGTAATCTTAGCATCATAGAATCATGGAATGGTTTGAGTTGGAAGAGACCTTGAAAATCATCTAGTTCCAACCCCTCTCCCATGGGCAAGGACATCTCCCACTAGACCAGGCTGCTCAAAGCCCCATCCAACCTGGCCCTGAACACTTCCAGGGAGGGGGCATCTACACCTTCCCTAGGCAACCTGTTCTCAACAACCTCTTTGTAAAAAAATGTGTCATAACACCTAATCTAAATCCCCTGTTTCTATTTAAAACTGTTACCCCTCATCCCAGCATTAACTTCCCCTGTAAAAAGTGCCTCTCCAGATTTCTTGTACGCAATATATTCAAATTACTTGTGAACAATTCTGTTAGAGAACTACTATCCAGGTACCAGAAAATATCACCATGCAATGACATACTGCAACAATAGTAACATTTTAGGCAAGGTGGGAGCGCACTTTAAGAAGGCAAAATAGCAGTTACTTGTATGTACTCTTGTTAATAATATACTACTTTTGAAAAAGGAGTATTCATTGCCATGGCAGTATGTGTATGATAAATATCAAGAACTAGCAAAGAATTACTGCATATCAAGTTGGGCCCAGAACTGAGCATGGTAACAGAAAGTAAGAGGAGGAAGAATTTTTTTTGCTCCTAGAGAGGAGACTGTCAGAAATCTTGCAATTTAATGCCCTGGAGAATGAAGAGTTTTCAACGTGCTCAGAGGATTACAATTCAAAACCAGAGGCAAATGCTGTCCTCTCCTAAATAGCTAGTGCTTGCTACACTTAAAGTATAAGGACAGAATCCTGCAGAAGACCAGGAAGCTGAAGACAATTGTATATAAAAAGAAAAAAATCCTCTTCTTTCCAGAGTTTGAGTCTAATACTCGAGGTAGTGGGCATATATCTGGGTGCTGCTGAAACAACGCTTCACTAGATAGTGGAAGTATATTTTGAAAGCTAGGAGGCTTAGTTATCAAGAACTATATATATTTCACTCAGATCAAGCTCTTAAACATTGTACTTTAAATTTGGTAGGTGGTGTTTCAGTAGATTGAATTGTTGTGTGGATTTTTTTTAATAATAAATATTTTATGAATTATCTACACAGAACATTAAATACAAAACATGAGAAACAGTGTTTGTTTTAAACTAACACAGTTAACAGATCCTCTCTTTGGAAAGAAGAGAAAGATGTATCAACTTTTTATTTTACTTCCTGCTTCCAGTATTTTTCTTATATGGATTATTTTTGTGAACAGTATGGTCTCTATCTGTGTACCTGCTGTCACTGATAGAGTATATGTATTTGAACACAACAAAAACTTGAAACTTCCATGTGATATGAGCATATCTCAGCCCTTTCTCATTTATTGTAGGCTTTAGATGCAGTTTCTTTCTCTTCTGTTCTTTCCTTCTTCTCCTGTTCAGAATTATTATTATGTAACTCTTGATATTCAGCTTTTTTGTCTCTCCCCAAATAGAAGGATAAAAAAAAATACATTTCTGTAACACTAATGTAGCCTTAGAATAGACTTGTATGTTGAAAGATGATACCAGAACTTTAGAAGTTAAAAGAAAATATACCTAGAAAGGAGCAAATGGATAACCTCCAAACAAAAGAAAATTAGTAGTATTTATGCCCCTGCTAGCAGGAACAATACAAAGGTGGGCTTCCCTGAAGACCACCAGTGTGTATAAAGAAAAGAAAAAAAAAAAACCACCCTCTGCCACAACTACTCCTATTAAAATCCTATCCACTACCATCCATTTCATGAGAAGAAAAAAGATCCAATGGGAAAAACAAACAAATCAAAACCAAAACAAAAATATTTTAGTTCTTTGATTCATCTTTTTTCTGTTGTGATGTGTGCTGCATAAGAAAATTGCAATTCTGCCCAGGTCAGGAGAAAAGAAATTGTTTCTTACCCACAGATTGTTCTCTTAATATTGTGTCCTTGCTACTCTTTGCAGACTACTTCACCTAAGTTTCATGCAAGAAGCTGAGTCAAAACAGTTTCTCTAAAAAGAATATTCAATTATAACAGTATGTTAAGTGTCAGAAAATGGAAACAATAAGTTTTGAGGACACCATTGTACTTGTAGGTTTTAAATACAATTGAAAACATAGTTTTCATATGCAAGTAACAAGAGACAAAAGAAATAATGATAAAGTGATACACTAACTGGGAAGAGTCTTCAGGGACATTAAGCCAATTCAGAACAATATGGAAGTAATCAAAAGTCACTCAACAGACCAAATAAGACTTCATTAAAAAAATACTGACTAAAACTGAGCCAGTTTAAGGAAGGCTGCATAATGGTGGGTGCTGTGTGTTTACATAAGAGACTGAGACATTACAAAACAAGATGAAATAATTAGTGTTTGCTAAATCTCAAAAGGGTCAGAGCTTTGTGTTAGTTAGAATAAGCAACAAGAATTTTGGCTGCTTACCCAGATCTTCCTTGTGGTTTCAAGAAACTCAAACAAAACTACAAACTATACAAGGGAAGAATATATGCTGAAATGCTTGCACTTTCTTCTTCCAAATGTTCCCTCCCCTGTGTTCTGGCATATTTGTTAATGCTTTCCAGAGGTACATAAAAATTTATTATGACCCTAATGTTTCTTTAAACACCTTGATTCCCAGGCAGCATTTAAGTTATTAATGTTAATTTATATGCATGTGTTCTTCCTGAGTTATTAAGTCCACTTTTTAAAACTTGTAGCTTGGAAAGCATGTGTACTATTACTAAATATGTATATGTGGTTTCATGCATATATATATTTATATATATATGTATATGGAAGCATAGCTCCCAAGGCTAAAAGAAGCCAGTAAGAATCTGAGTGTCAAGACTGCCTTGATTTTTTTGGTAGTGAATGGGCTTTGAGGTGCTAAGGGAATTTTACCCACTTCTCTCTCCCCCATAGTGTTTCTCAAACATTCGTCTTCCCTCCCTTTCTGCAATAGAAGCATAGGTCACTAAATCTTCCCCAGATATAGCTGTATTTCTGTACTTCACACTACCACTGCATTTACCTGGGTGGAATGTGGACTCTCTCTCTAGAGCTACAGCTGCTGAAGATACTATCAGTCCATCCTTCTATCTCTCCACTGACATACTTGTGAAAGCTTGCAGCTGAGTCTACTACTACTCAGTAAAATCTTTTAAGGTCCTTCCTAGGAAAGCTTGTTTATATAAAACTGGCAAAATTTGTGTAGTTTAACGGCTTATCAACTGTATGATTTCTTTTCACAGATAAATGTTGTATTTACCTAATTTGTTAAAACTGGGAGAAGTGTATCTCTCAATCTAGTATTAATTATATATACTGCACTTCTGTTCTGTCTACTGCTACAGGAATCTTTCACATCTCTGACTGGGGTTTGAATTCCAGGGCCTGTATCAGGTCAATTTGCATTGGCTTTCCATAACACTAAGTAAGAGTGAGAAATTAGTTATCTTGAAGCTGGTGAAACCATTCACATCAGCTGCGCTTATTTACTCTGTGGAATAATACCTCTCCTGTGCTGGCCTCCTAAGGAATCTATGGAGATCAGCATTCTAAATTCAGTGCCTAAAATCAGTCTGTAAAATCAGTCCCTTACCACTATTTCTGCTACCAAAGGTCTACTTTGAAATACATAGAGCAACTGCAGACTCAGCATAATTTTCAGTCTTCTACAGTACTTCATAACAGCAGTGAGAATGATAACTTCCCATCAGAAGAGGAAGATGCATTGGATGCATCTGCTGTAAAGCTGCCTCTTAAAGAAACATCTTAAACAGGAAAGAGATGAGCACCGATAGGAAGGAAAATACAGACAACAGACACGAAATCACTGACTGTTTCCATGAGCAGGAAAAGGATGTAAGCTTCCAAATCAGAAAATGTTTCAAGCCTGTGCATATTTCCATAGCTGTTGCCAGACATCACTTCTAGGAATCTGTAAACAACAAAGACCACATCCTAGTTTTGGCTTTGTTAACAATTTTTCCTGAGGTTTTTAAAGAACTTGTGGAACTTAAGAACTTTAAAGTATGGGAGTATATTCTGAGCATTTAACATTTAACATATTTAACATGCAGCAAAAACTAAGAATTAAAGCATACAAGTTAAAGCAGAACTTTTTTTAAAAGAGAAAGAGAGAATGCAGACGTTTGTAACAAATTTTATTTTTGGTGTGAGTTCCACTTTGATTACACTCCTGGATTTGCTGTTGTTTCAAAACATTTTTTTGTTCCAGATTTGGCATGTCACGGAATCACAGAATCACAGTGTCACAGTATCATCCAGGTTGGAAAGAACCTCTGAGATCACGATGTTCAACCCTTGATCTGCTGTCACGATGGTTACCAGACCATGGCACTGAGTGCCACATCCAGTCTCTTCTTAAAAACCTCCAGGGACAGAGAATCCACCACCTTCCTGGGCAGCCCATTCCAATGTCTGATCACCCTCTCTGTAAAGAATATTTTCCCAATATCTAACCTAAACCTCCCCTGGCAGAGCTTAAGTCCATGTCCCCTTGTCTTACTGGTAGTTACTTGGGAGAAGAGACCAACGCCCCCCTGGCTTTCAGGGAGTTGTAGAGAGCGATGAGGTCTCCCCTGAGCCTCCTCTTCTCCAGGCTGAACACCCCCAGCTCCCTCAGCCTCTCCTCACAGGACTTGTGCTGGATCCCTTCACCAGCCTGGTTGCCCTCCTTTGGACCTGCTCCAGGACCTCAATCTCCTTCCTGAACTGAGGGGCCCAGAACTGGACACAGGACTCGAGCTGTGGCCTCACCAGGGCTGAGTACAGGGGCAGAATCCCTTCCCTGGACCTGCTGGCCACGCTGTTCCTGATCCAGGCCAGGATGCCATTGGCCTTCTTGGCCACCTGGGCACACTGCTGGCTCCTGTTCAGCTTCCTGTCAATCCAGACTCCCAGGTCCCTCTCTGCCTGGCTGCTCTCAGCCACTCTGTGCCCAGCCTGGAGCTCCCCATGGGGTTGTTGTGGCCAAAGTGCAGGACCCGGCACTTGGCCGTGTTGAACCTCATCCCATTGGAATCAGCCCAACTCTCCAGTCTGTCCAGGTCCCTCTGCAGACCCCTCCTGCTTTCCAGCTGATCCACGCTCCCCCCCAAATTAGTGTCATCTGTGAATTTGCTAATGGTGGACTCAATCCCCGCATCTAAATCACTGATGAATATATTAAACAGAACTGGGCCCAACACTGATCCCTGGGAGACACCACTGGTGAGCGGCCGCCAGCTGGATCAGCACCGTTCAGCAACAACCCACTCTCTGGGGGCCTCCAGCAGTTCCTAACCCAGCACAGAGTGCTCCTGTCTGAGCCCTGGGCTGACAGCTTTTCCAGGAGAATGCTGTGGGAGACGGTGTCAAAGGCTTTGCTGGAGTCCAGGGAGACCACATCCACAGCCTTCCCCTCATCCCCCAGGCGGGTCCTGATCATAAAAGGAGATCAGGGTGGTCAGACAGGACCTGCCCTTCCTAAACCCATGCTGGCTGGGCCTGATCCCCTGTCCATCCTGTAGGTGCTGTGTGATTGCACCTAGAGTGCAATGTCTTAACCCAGACATTTAAAATTTACCAACTACCCTGTAGAAGAAAATACATTCTCTGTAGGCAGATAATGCATTTCTATTCTTAACATGTAACTATCAATAGGCTCTACTCCTTTATATTTTCCACCACTAAGAATATTTTTTGCCACTACCTGCACATTTTCATTGTGAATTATTATAAATGTAAGATATTTACAGTCTGAGTCAAAATCAGACAAAGGGGTTCCATGTCAAAATTGGGAAGGGGTCACAGGTCTACTTACTGTCCCCACCATGAATATTGCACAATTGGAGAGACTGTTGGCAGTGTCTTGAAAAAAGCACAAAGAAATTAAAGAGGTCAGAAGTTGCAAATAGGTGAGATATAAAGTAGACAGCTTGACACTGAGAAGAATTTAACAGTTGTGAAACCGCTATGTTCCTGAAAAGTCCCCAGAATGCTGGAGAGACACAGAATTCATCTAAATGGTCTTTATGTAGTGCTTTACCTAATAGACATAAAAGGGTTCATTCAGTTCAGGAACATTTTATGTGAAGTAGTCTTGTGAATTGTATTGTCTGTGTCTACAGCAGAGATACATAGTGGTAGGATCTCCCCAGGTTTCAGAACTATTTTGCCAAAGTGTATGACACTCAAGCACCAATTCTGCGAATCACTGGGGACTGGCTGAAAGCTAAGGGCCTTTCATTTCTCACTGCCACACACTTGAAAAACTAGACCTGGCCTTAATAGTATTCAAGTAATACAAGAGGTAATCACCACAGCAAAAGGTTGAGCAATCATCTGTGGCTGACTGTGACTGCTTTCTGAAGCAAACAGAATTTAGAAACAAAACCAAAGGTACACTACATAATTCAACCTAAAATACAACAAAATGTATGTAACTAATTTATAAACTACAGAACAAAGTGCTGCATTCTATTCTTTCTACTCTTTTTCTTTTGATCCTTTTTTGGGAGTAAATATTCATAAAATATTCAGCAACAGTCTCATTATTCTAACTACAATGTACAATTGAGACAGCTGAGAAAGAATTTTCTGCCAGGCTCTAGTGCGTACCTTCAAAACTAGTGTATACTGCCTTTATGATGGAAAGCTGATCAATGTGAGTAATACCTAATAATAACAACATACAATATCCAGCCACAAGCCTCTAAGGACTACCTGCACAGGCCCCCCATCCAGCCCACCCCTACCTCCTTTTTTTTGTTGTTGTTTGGGTTTTTTTGGGTTTTTTTTTTTTTTTTTTTTTTTGCCTGTCTCACTGTCTGAATTGTTCAAATTTTTCTGTTATTTTAAATATTTTGTGATTGAACATTCCTTTCCAAGGAATATATAAAACTCCTGCAGTGTTCAGTGACTGCTTCCCATGTTTGTTCAGTTTAGCCTGCTAAGGAAAGGTGCTAACTTTTAGGAGACCCTGGAGAAGCAATGATTTTCCATTTACTGTATTTTGTTCCAGCCCTGAAAATTGGGAAGGCCAGACACACTCTGGCACTTTCACATACAAAGAATCCAATCATGCAAGTACTTAAACACATGCTTGGCTTTATACACATGAATAGTCCTATTAAAGTAATCTACTACTATTTTAAAAGATAAATGAGCATGAAAAAAAATTTGCATTTTGAACTCTCCACAATTAATGCTACTATTATATTTTGTAAGTATAATTTAATGAATACTGAATACAATTAAGGTTTAATTACAGGCTTGCCACTGAAAGATTCTAAGGGAAGACTATATGAAGATATTCTAGTAATCTAGATCTCAATGAACTCAGTATGTTCCCTGATACAGAGGAAATTTACAACACATTACCTGCAATTTTGCATGAAACACATAGTGCATCGCAGCATCCAAGTAAAAATGAAATAAGGTAGAGACTAGGCAAACGAAAACACATACTTTTTAACTATTTCTAGAAAACTAGTAACTTTTTATGTGTTCGTTAACATAAATTGTAAGAAATTGTAATTTTTTTCCTACAAGATTTCCAAGATAAACAGCGAGCTCTTCTTTCAATGATCATAAAATGAACAGGACATTAAGGATAACTCCAGCTCATGAAGAGATGTAAAACATAGTAAGGAATGTGAAAATACTACTGAAAAAGCAAGGGGAACACATGATGGGAAAATCTCCATGACTAGAGTATCCTCAATCAGTGTCTGTGAATTCAAATTCATCCACCAAACAGCCTAAAAAATAAAGAATCACAACAGGGGAACAGCAGCACGGAGCAGAGCAGAGTGGGCGGAAGGGAGGAGGGGCTGCGGCCTGATGAGCTGGAGAGAGAATGGACCCGGGGTGGGAGAGAATGGGCCCCTCTGTGTTTTGCCCCTCTCAGAGTCTGATAGCCCTCCCTATGTAGTTCCTTGAGACTCAAATTATGATACCAGGGCATTAGCAATGCAATGAAAAAATATTGTAGTTTTCTGAGGTAAAACACATTTTTAATCATATAGATTGAAAACCAGCATATAGCTAGAAAATCTATACATCAAGAAATTTTAATTTGCATTTTTGTCATTATTCATTAGTACCACACACAGTCACTTGTGGGGCCATAAAGAATCTGGGGCATTTCTTCTGGTCTAAATATAGCACAGAATCTGACATACCAGGAACTAAACGGGATTTCTGTTTTCTCGAGCTTCTCACATAAACATTCCAGCAAATAGACTCTGAATGTCTCCTGCCAGAGAAGCACTGAATGTTTGAGATTAGAAGAAATCTTTGGAGATGTTCTAATCAATCTGCCTTCTCAAGAACAGGGTCAGCAACAGCAGGTTGCTCAAGATTATATTTCTTGATATGACAGATACTCCAATCCCTAAACCATCTTTGTGGAGCTTGACATGCTCCAAAATGTCCTTGTATGTCTGCACTGGGGAGACCAGAACTGGACCAAGCACCTAGTTTTGTCTCTAGTCCAGTGCTGCTGTGTGGAGTGGAAGGGTAGCCTCCTTGATCTTATGGCAACACTCTTCGTAATGCAGCCAGAGTTGTTTGACATTTTTTTTTTTCCTGTGGCAAATGCACTTTAATGGGTGAAGTTCAATTTGGTATCCACCGGGTGTTCTTATTTTCTGGAGCTCCCTCTGAATGGCAGCACAAACATATGAATCAATCATAAATTCATAGAATTTCATAGTATCATCAAGGTTGAAAAAGACCTCTAAGATCACTGAGTCCAGCCATCCTCCCTACAATCCATAACTGCTAAACCATCCATGGTAGCACCTCATCTGCCTGTCTTTTGAATATCACCAAGGATGGGCCCTCCACTCCACCACCTCCCTTCAGCAGTCTATTCCAATATTTAACCACTCTTTCTGTGCAGAATTTGTTTCTAATATCCAACCTGAACCTCCCCTGATGGAGCTTGACCCCATTTCCTCTTACCCTATAACTGGTCACCAGGGAGAAGAGGCCAACATCTGTCTCCCTACAACCTCCTTTCAGGTAGTTGTATCTTCAGTCAGTTCCCATCAGCCAGGTCATTAATGATGTGGTTTAACATTGCAGGACCAAGGAAACACCACAGGAAGACTGGTCTTCAGTTGGACTTCAGTTGGCCTTCATGGCTCTGGTTGCAAATATCTGAGCCCAGAAGTTCATCCAGTTTGCTGTCCACCTCACTGCCTTCTTACCTATCTAGCCTTTAGTTCATCAGTTTGTCAATGGGAAAGCAAGAGGACACGATGTTTAAAAGACTTGCTGAAGTCAAGATAAAACGTATCCAGTGCTACCTGCATCCACTAAACAAGCCATTTCGCTGTAGAAGGCCACCGGATTGGTCAGGCACAATTTTCCCATTATAAACCCACATAAATTACTCACAATACCATCCTTAAGTCTCTCGGCCTTTTATTCTAAAGGGAACATAAAGGTTTATGAACTTTAAATAATTGTGATTAGTTTACAGCTGTTAATATATAGACATTGTAAAATTCTGATACCTGCCAACCACAGCATTAAAGTCATGAATCCTGATATAATCATGGAGTTTTGTAGTTAACCAAAAATGAGAGCAAGATAAAGTTCAGAGTTGATTTATACTGAAGGCTGAGTTTAACATTCCTGTTTGGAGCCTATTTTTCTGTCTTTTCAGGCTGACAAAATGTTATAATATTTTGCTTCTCCCTCTGCTGTGCATGGTAAATGATTAGGATGATGTTCTTGGCCACAGGTCGGCAATTGAATAAGTGAATGATTATGATCTCTTCATAATATTGCTTGCCTAATACGTTTAATCAATATTGCACTATTCTTGAAAGTTATTTTCTGGGCTAGCAGCTGAATGTGGTCCTGAGTGATGTGTAACTGCATAATTGCAATGGTGGCACGAAGTTACATTGCAAAGAAAATAAATATTTTAAAAGTAAGATAAAGTCTTGTTTATATATCTAAGGACAGGGTATTCCTTTTAATAGTTCAATTATTCAGTTATCTAGAACAGTCTGTAAGTTCATTATATAAAAACATTGTCATATATATATCTCCCCCATATATATATATCTATATATATTGTCATATATCTGCCCTTACCTTTTAAATCAGAACAATGAATATATATTGATTTTTGTTTTCACAGAGTCACAGAATCTTTAGGTTGGAAGAGACCTCCAAGATCATCGAGACCAATCTTTGACCAACACCATAAGCCAACTACTCAACCATGTCCCTAAGGACCAGGTCCAAATGCCTTTTAAATACCTCCAGGGATGGTGACTCCACCACTGCCCTGGGCAGGACATTCCAATACCTGAAAACCCTCTCAGTGAAAAAGGGTTTCCTAACATCCAGCCTAAACCTCCCCTGGCACAGCTTCCATCCATTCCCTCTGGTCCTGTCACAGTTCACCAAGGAGCAGAGGCTGTTTCCCTCCTCGCTCCAACCTCCCTTGAGGCAGCTGAAGAGAGCCATGAGGTCTCCTCTCACCTCCTCTTCTCCAGACTGAACACCCCCAGCTCCCTCAGCCACTCCTCACAGGACTTGTGCTCCAGGCCCTTCATGAGCTTTGTTGCCCTTCTCTGGACACACTCCAACACTTCTCTGTCCCTCTTACAGTGAGGTGCCCAGAACTGAACACAGGACTCAGGACGTGGCCTCACCAGAGCTGAGTACAGAGGGACGATCACCTCCCTGTTCCTGCTGGCCACAGTGTTCCTAATACAAGCCAGGATGCCATTGGCCTTCTTGGCCACCTGCACACACTGCTGACTCATATTAAGTCAACTATGATCCAATACCCCCAGGTCCCCTTCCAACTTACAGCTTTCTAACCACACTTCCCCAAGTCTGTAGCTTACAATGGGGTTGTTCTGACCCAGGTGCCAGACCTGGCATTTGGCCTTGTTACTTCTCATACAATTAACCTTGGCCCATTGGTCCAACCAGTCCAGGTCCCGCTGTAAGGCTTCCCTACCCTCCAGCAGATCACCTAGCTTGGTGTCATCTGCAGATTTACTGAGGTGAGGGTACACTCAATCCCCTCATCCAAATCATTAATGAAGATATTAAAGAGAAGAGGCCCCAGCACTGAACCCTGGGGGACACCACTTGTAACCAGGTCACCAGCCAGATTTAGTTCACTCACTGCCACTCTTTATCAGCCTGACCATCCAGCCAATTTTTTATCCAAGGCAAGATATATTTATCCAAGCCAAGTGCCATAAGTTCCTGGAGAGGAATGCTGTGAGAGAGTGTCAAAAGCTTTACTCAAATCCAGATAGACAATGTTCACAGCTCTTCCTTCATCCGCTAGGCGAGTCATCTGGTTGTAGAAGGAGATCAGGTTAGTCAGACAGGACCTACCTTTTGTAAATCCATGATGACTGGGCCTGACCACCTGGTTATCTTGTATGTTTTCTTTAACTATCTCTAACTGTGTACTGGACAGACTGCCAGGTACAACTTTAGGTTAGTGTAAACTAATGTTCCCCTTATATCTGCTGAATTTTGAGGACTATTTCTTCCGAAACATATTTCTTTTTCCCTGTATTTGCTACATCATTGGAAACAAAACTATATTTTGAATAATTCAGGTTAGTCTTTAATATGGTATAGATAGCATGGTTTGAAAATACTTGGAAAAAAGTCCTGTTAAAATAAAAATGAATGCTCGAGTACATATTTTTATTCTGAGAATCCCATGGTTTTGAATTTCACTGTATAGGAAAAGTAAAAATTCTTCCATGACAAGGAATGAATAACTTGCTTTGCCTAGGGAATTTTTTTCATAAGAGTTAGATTCTGCCTATGCGATTTTGCATCACAGATTTGTTAAATAGCATTGTCATATTGGAAACGTTTTCTAGTATTTTTGCAAAACAGTACCCCTGTTTCAGTGACTATAGTGCACTTCTATTCAGTTCCTGATACAGCTGCCACCTCAAGTGGAAACTGATGGTTCATAATTCAAATATATACTTTTTCCTTAGTGGCATCCACCAACTCCTGTATTGATTCTGATAACACAGGCAACAATGTGTAAATTGTCACATAATGTTGTATTACAACTTTTCTTTGCAACTGTGTTTTGTAGAAGATTTGTGAGGCATAAGGAGGGGGGGAAACTCTCTGGGAATAAATATTTGTCGTTTTGAGAAGTATAAAAACAAACGTAAGCTCATCCTTAGACTTTAATATGTGGACTTCTTTTGAGAAGTTCAGGCTGTTGGATGCAAGAAGCAATAGGAAAATGATCTCTTTTTAAAAGACTGTAGAAATTTTCTAATTGCAGCTTAAAGCCTGTGTCGATATGTCTGATACCTACCTCCTGAACTGTTGAAGTGTGACTACAAAAAGCTAGTTACTGACTTCATGCAGAAAGCTATGCCTGTTGAATTCAGCTGGAAAAAAAAAAAAACAACAATATCAAAAAACAAAAAAACAAAAAACAAAACAAAACAAAAAAAAAAAACAAAAAACCCAAAACAAAAACAAAACAAAATAAAACAAAAAAACACCAAAAAACTCAAACAAAAAAACCCACCAAAAAAACCCACAAAAAACCCCCCACTACACTGGAATGCATTGCTGTAGTCCAGTTCTTTAATAAGAAACATCTCTTAGGACCCGGTAGTCATCCTTTTAAGTGAGCATAATGTGTGTAGTCACAGTCTACCATCTGATATTCTTTGGCACTGTCACAAGGTCTGTCTATACACTATCTCTATGACAGCAGAAGGTGCTGTCACTAGAAGCCAGAGACTATTTTAATTTCTTCCTCCATTGCCTCCCTGGCTGGCTATCGGTTTTGCTGGAAGAGACTGTTTTGAATTCTTGAATCCAAAGTAAAGGTAGGTGACAAAAATGCGTGAAGATGCTCTGGCATTGAGCATGAAAGCTGAGAGCAAAGGCAGATCCAGCAGAGCAGATCCAGAGATGACCAGGGATTGAGACCCAGTCAGTTGATTGCAGGAGACAAGACAGCTACCACTATGCCTGCACTGAGTAGGTGCAGGCAGCTGGAGGCCAAAGGGAGATGTGCACTGGCAGTACTTGTCTCCCCACAGGCACAGGTCCCTTGTGGGTCAGTACAATATGCATCTTCTTGGGGAGAAAAAGTGAGAGGTGACTGCCCAGGGGAGCCTTTGAACATTTCAGTTATTTTATTTTATTCATCCTGTGCTGATTTAAAAAAAAAAAAAAAAAAAAAAAAAAAAAAAAAAAATCAGCAGACATAGACTCGTCACTGCCTCTTTTTATTGAACTCAGGTCCGTTGGAGAAAGGTCATCATCTGTCTGTTAGCTAAGACACTGGCCCCAGAAAGCATTTACACAGGTCTCCCAAATTCCAGTCTCTCATCAGTGCACACAAGGCATGTGAAGGTCTTTTATTTCTTCTCTGAAGAAAAATGCCGACAGTACCGTATCTCTATGACATTTTCAGCGCTCAGCAAAATGCATGGGGTTTTTTGCCAGAAAGATCTAAAATTGTCTAATAAATGTATGTGTGCATGCATGCAGTTAGCTTTTGTATATGTTTTCATATAAACAGGAACAATAAGTAAATAAACACAATAAGACCAGATTTTCTAAATTAAATGCCGTTTCCTGCAGTTCCTTTAATGGCCAAACCTTTTCCACACTTAAGCAGGGAGCAGAATCTCAGTCATTTTTACTGAACAGCAAACAGACATATTGTCCTAGAAAAAGAACATCAATTGGCTTATTTCAATACTTTTGCCTAATCACAAAAATTTATGTTGTGTTGCATTGCTATTTTCACTTGTAACTAGGGTTACATTTGTGTTCTTTAATAACATTGTCAGTAATTAATCTTGTCTTTCTGAGGACTACAGGAGGCCTGGAGATATTTGCGTGTGAAAGAAAAGGAGACAGCTGTTATTGCTGAAAGTTTCTAGAACATGGTACTTAAATAAAATATTAAATTAATTATTATAATTTGTATTATACAATAGAGCCATATTAGACATCAGCCATTTGTTAGTTGTCAGCAATTCAGAATCATAGTACATACTGCAGTAGGGCTCTGGTGAATGTTTATAGCAATATCCCCACTTTTAAACAGAAAAATAATAATTTTTAAAAAAGGAGGGGAGGTAGGCTCCAAATTTTCAATCGGCAGTTTTCTTGAGAAAAAAAATATAGTGGCAGCAGATTTTTGTGTGTGTAACATTTTGTTTGATTCTGCAAGCATCCAGTAAAAAAAAAAAATAATAAAAAAATAAAAATTTTTTTTAAGAATTATAAATTAACTCTTTTACCCAGAGTCTTGCAACCAACAGAAGGAACTCAGTTTGGCTCTCCTTCTGCTTGTGAATTTGTGAACTTAAAACTAGCAACTGCTTAGATATTTGATTATGACCCTACAGCATTTACTTTATGACAAGAAAACACATCACCAAAAATTACTGTGTGTTTTGTTATCTTCAGCAGGACCAACTGGTGCAATGGACAAGGGAAGTAAATTTTTCAATGGAATTTCATTCCGTTGCTGAAAGTTCTGAAAATATAATTGTTAACAGAGACATATTAATCAACAGGACTGTTTTGTGATACAACAGTATATTTATAAGCAAATCTGAATATTGATACTATGCGTTTCCTGACAAAATTTTCAGGTGGGACAAGGACTAGTCTAGCAGTGAGCAAAAAGGTGGCACCTATGCAGACTCTTAATTTAAGGCTTTCAATGGTACTCCTTTTCCTTTTTTCCCTGTCTGTGGTCAACAGTTATGTAGACCCCAGAAAATTTAAATAATTTAGTCTGTCATTACTTATTATGATGCCACCTATCACTTGCAGCAAACAGAAAGTCTAAGGTATTTAGAAAATTAGACTGGATAGGCTCACCTAAGACTATATGCACCTATTATGGATGCTATTTTATGCTTTCTATCAGGAAACATAACCTTTTCTGTAATAATACTCAGGTCATAAAATACTAGGAATTTTCAAAGAAGAAATATTAGAAATCCATTTGCAGTGGACTAATTCTATCTGTTGAGACAGTTCTTACTACAGGAGTAAGCTTGCTATTTTAACAATTACTTTCAAATCCAGAGACTACATTTTAATGAGAAGTTGGATATGTTAATATGATCTAAAACTTTGTATAATGTTTTTAAATTATATAAGACGCTGGCCTTGGTTCATAAAATTCCTTTAAAAATGTGTCAGCATTCACACATTTAATAAGAAAGGCTCCCATCGTCAAAACATTCTGAGCAATGACAAATAACCTGAATAGCTATTTTTTTCTCCTATCTGCTTGCTTTACTTCTTATGCTCAGGTTAAATTTAGAGGGAAAATTTCAGAGACATGTGGCAAAGTCTAGCAGTACGAGAATTGGCTGCTTCTTAAGATAATAATAAATCATTGTGAAATTCCAGTGTTACTAGTTCACTCTATGCTAGAGAAAAATACATGACACAATAAGGTTTTTTTTTAATGTATCTAGGCTGAATAATACAGATTTTCAACTGTAAAAATCATAAGCAATAGTAAGAGGTTATGCAATTCATAAGGGATTATTTGTTCTTTTTTTCCCCTTTTGATATTATTTCTGCCTTGATTCTGCCATCTACCTTATGTTCAGATCAATACCATCTGGTCTTCAGAAACACATAATTGTATAAAGCCTGACTAATTTTTCACCAAGTGGATAAAACTCCAGATAAAAATGTCTTTCAATCCACAGAAGAAGGACCAGCCAAATTAGGCTTATAAAGGAAGAAATCCATTTCATGCCTCTTTAAAGGAGCCATAATCGTTACAGTCTTTACTCAGATGCAGCTAAGGGATATGCTTCTCATGTAACTTTCAGCTTCCAAATCTTCTATTCTCCAGCCTCAGATTGACCAGTTGACTTGAATGCCCATGACTTCCTGTGTTACAAACTGCAAGGGTGATACTGCATCACCACTATTTGGATGGATTTACATAAAGGTGTATTTTTAGAACAATTACTTTCCTGTGATGCAATGGTCATGTGCGTGGTGTCACATTTTACTATTTCACTCTCTTAAAAGCAAAACATTCAGTAGATGATTTTGAGATTATTTCTGTATTCTCCAGAATATGACACTCTGACCACTTTTTCATGAGAGATCAGTATTTACAATTTATACTTGTACTATTTCAATTTTAATTATTGTCTCAAAAATGAAAATTGCCAAGAGGACCACATCAAATATTTCTCTCCAAGTCCATCAGTGAAGAAGCACTAGAATTGCTCTGGCATTCTGCAGGTCTCCAGAAAATGTATAGCATATATTCATGAACTAATACCTCCATATCCTTATTTGTGCTCTAAGAACCCCTAGTGCTTCCTTAAGAGTGGTATACATACACATCAGTCGCAGTTGGGATCACTGCTCTTTGGGAATATTTATAATACTAATTCTCCACTCTAGAATCAAGGGGATATATTTTCCTTTAATATAAATTTTTAAAATATTAAAAACCATTGCAATATTAACATGTCAATGTCTTGTGTTCACCTTGCCTTACTGTTCTTGTTTTGCATGTTTGAGAATTACATCAAGTTATTTAGAATAATATGATCCTTTTTTATTTGTTTGTTTGGTTTTTTTCCCAAATATTGGAAGTAAACCAGCATATTTTCCCTTAGTCTTCGGAAATACAGATGCATTTTCTGAATGATGGATGTACATATGTAAGCACCCACATACTTAGGACTGTGGCTGCAAGTTTATGCCTTCAGTTTACAAAACATCACACAGTAAATGGCAACAGCTTGTGAAGTTATCAGAGCACAAGGCCGATACCACAGATACTATCTTAGCCATTGAGTTCAGTATCTGGCAGTAACAGACACCCATAAATAAAGACTGGCAATAAATGCCAAAAGATTCTCTGAAATCTTTGATGTTCTGTGAAACACCTGTGGTCAAAAACCGTATAGATACCACCCACAAAAAAACTGAGACTGGAAAGGAAACTTCTGAATTCAAATCTGGGAATTATTTCAGACCTGAAGACAGGGGAAAACATATCAAACTGGCAACTGAGAAATTACAATGTTAGTAGAAGCCCCATCACACTCTATCTCTTGTCATACCCAATCTCAGAAGCATCAGAGGAAACAAACACACTCACCATATTGCTCTCCCTGTGAATTCATCAAATGCATAAAAGTTTTTTCAACCCCATGAACAGCCAGAAGCAGCACCAAAATTATACGGATATATCAAATAATATCAATGTACCAGTACATCAGAAAGCAAGTTCCTGTCTCATGTTGCATTCCCTGACAGATTCCTACACAAACATAAAAGTCTATCTTTCAGTTTAATGTTCTATCTTCAATAGTTTTGTTTTGTTGGTTTTTTTTACAATTCTTCCTATGAACTTAGCTTTTCCTTCACTGTTAGCACATAATACATAGTTTAGTTGCAGCATTTTTCATTGCATGTATTCTCATTAAATATCTTGCTGATTTTGAAAACCAGAATTTGCATTAAGTTGAAGCAAATTCCATTTGAAAATTATGAGTCTTTTCTTACATGTACCTCATCTGTACCTCTTTTATATTGTTATAGCACTTTGACCTAAATGTTCTGTTAGCAGATTTTTTTTTCTAGTACCCTCATACACTTTTAAGAAATTACAGCTTCTACCAAAGTGATGCTAATTTGAAATCTTTGTTTTTCCTTTGGAATACTTTTTTGGATATGTGGTGATTTTCAAGATCATCTGGAAAGGGATTTAAAGCACAGCAATACACCATATCAGTTTATGTGCTTATAAAATTCCTCCTGGAGAACATTCAATGATTATAATGACACCATCATATTCCAGCTTTCTTGGAACAGCTGGTGGCTTGAAGTGTCTGGTGCTGCATAGTGTTAGGAATGATCAGTTTTGAAAGGCTTGGTAGAAGGTGAAAACTTGATAGCTTTATATTTTTTGGTTTGGTTTGGTTTGGTTTGGTTTTCAAGACTAAAAACTCTATAGAGAGGCAGAGTATTCATAGTCAAAAAACATAAGTAATAATAAAATTTAAATACATTTATGCTAGTTACATAGGAAGGATGTCATAAATTTGCAAATGTTTCAAGTATGCTTTCTAGCATACTGAGATGTGTAAAAACATCATTGTGTGGAACTGATCAGCAATAATCCTGAGTAGCTGAGATATTTCTGAAGCATAGTCCTATGCATAGTCATCCCCTTCAGCATTTCTTTTCTCATTGTCCTGTAATTTTAATGCAACTGAAAGCATAGTTTTTCTGTGATTTAATCTGTGCTTAGTTCACTTAAATCATACATTCATGTTTCTCAAGTAAAACCACACACTATCCAAAGCCTATTTACTAAAATCTTCATGTTCCCCAAGTTTTTTAAGCAACTTAGAGAACACAAATTGAAAATTAGATTTGGTTTCAAGCCAGGACTACTCTAGTGAACAAGCAAAACACCACAGTAATGCCCTCAAAAAATTAAAAGAACTGATTCTTAGTAGTCAGAAGTGTTCAAGACCTCCTGGCTTTTTCAAAGAATATTTCTGTGAAAATATTTGAAAGTATTTTAGTATCTTACATCTGCACATCTCGGTGCTACAGAAGGTGCTGCACCTGGGTGAAACTCCCTTTTGAAAATTGTCATTTACTTCTGAAGCTGCTTTGACACTTGCAAAAACTTTTTTTCAAAAGTTAACACAAGCAGGGCTTGTTTACAACCTGGTGATAAAAAAAGAACAGGGATATTTGCTATGACAAGTCTTTGTTCTGAGTGCATGAAATTTTGGAAGAAGTACTAGGGCAATACTTATCTATACACTGATCTTGGTATTTGTTTTTGAGAGGTTTTTTTTTACACAGATTACTTCTCTGTGTTGTGTTCTGGCTTCACAAATAGCTGTATAAGCAGAATGTATTAGAGGCAAAGAGTTACAGCATGAGTACAGGTATAAAAAGCAGGAGACTGGGAAACAGATATTTCTTAATCTTTTGCTGTCAATACACTGCCTGCATACAGTTTATTGCTGTTGTACATTGTTTCTGTTCTCAGGTATAACAACTGATTTAAGATTGAAAAGCCTACAAGAGACAAATATTATGATCCAAGTTGATGTGTCCTATGTTAAAAATGCTGGAGACACAGAGTTCTTTGATTTAAACTTGTGATTTCCTTATATCTGACCTTAGTTTGAAGGTTTTCCACAGCAGCAGAAGAGCATGTTTCTGCTTATACTCCTGATGAATTACAGTCTGTACTGTCTATCTCTTCCAAACTGAATTTGACCAGCGTACATCTTCCAGCTGTTAGACTTCGTTATGCCTTCTTCAGTTACAGAGGCAATTAGAATCAGTTATAGCTTCTCCTTCTTGATACTTTCACAAGCAAAACAGTCTTGATTTGGGGAAATGCATTTGGCTCATTGCCAGTAAACAAGGACTTCTGATCATTGATTTGAATATTGAGAGAAAAAAAGGAAAATACATGCAATTATACAAGCTCTTAAATACACACCTATCCTTCTATCATCACACCTCCAACTTTTCATGTCTTCTCTGAGTTGTGTTCAATGTGCCAGAATTCACCCAAAGAGGTGGAAGTAGTATAGGAGGTTGAGAGGCACTTCCCAACAGTTTTGCCTTGTTCTGTTCCTGATTATTTCTTTCTGCTAGCTCATGCTTCATGGTTTCTGTGACTCCATGTGTAACCATGTCTGCAGCTCTGTTTCGTGTTGTCCCTGCTCTGATGCAGGTCACTCACAGGTTGCAGATGTATCTACTCCCTTCTGACATGAAAAAAGAAATGCTGACCTCACTATTCAGATCTAAAAACTTACCTACTGGTGTATAATGTGAGACTGTTGTCCAGTGTTTTACCTGAAATTAGCACCATGTCTTCCCTTTTCTGAAGAAAAGCAATCTGGTATTCTTTGGAGTGTCCTGTAGAGGTTGTTTATTCCTGCTCTTCTAGGGCTTTTGCTGCCTGGTTTAGAAGTCATACACAACAAGGCTGCTGATCTATTCCTTCAGCCCTGTTAGTGGGGTAAGGTTCTTTTACCCTGAAATTTCAGGTATCCAAGTAAATTACAAGCAATACTAACTCTATTTTACTTTCTGGCAACAAAGCTGCAGAGATTAAGAGTGTCTCCACTTAACCCTATGGATCCAAACAGGGGCAGCTCTGCATAATATGAAGGTAATAATCCTTTCAAAAAGCATAGAAAATGTTTCCTAGCCTTGAACTTCATTAGACAGCTTGCAGTGAACTCAGTTAGCATTAAGCACCAATTCAGGGTAATTTTTTTTTCAGAGATTTATAAGGAAAGGCCCTATGAATTATGCCTCACCTCTGCTTCTGCAAGACCAGTTGAAAGTTAAATATTTCTAGTTTAAAAACAACAGTATAACTGCTAGCTTGGTATTTCCAAGAGCCACAGGCTGCTGAAGGCTCTCAGAACATTTCTGTCACTTTTTTTGTGTGCTTGCCTCCTTCTCTCTCATTGCCCATGCAGGCACTTCAGGGCACAGGCTCCTGGACGGGCAGAACACTCCACTCTCACACCCTTCCTTCTCTCTAGAAGAGCAGAGATGTTGGGAGGGCTCAAACGCCTCTCCAGGTCTCTAAGTTGCAAGGGGAATAGCTAAAATGTAGGATATCAATGGACATTTGTTTTGTTGTTCCTGTTACCTGAATTTTTCCTCTTTCAGTCAGCTCATTGCTCTCAGAATAGGAAAAACCTATTTTCCTCCTGCTGTTCCAGTTTTTAAACAAAAGAAATTAACTTCTTCTTCCAGTGGCCTGCTGCACAGCCTCCTCTAAGTGGCTAATTGACCTCCTATAATTACTGCCCTAGTTGAAATACATTTACTATTACATTTGAGGTTTATGTAGGTCATCTGGTTTCCTGGAAAAGCTGGGCTGTGCTCAGACATGAAACTAGTCTACCTTATCTCTGACCTTTCTCATCTGCTAACATTGAAGCCCTGCCACCAGAATGGTGGTTTAATAGAAACCATATATTTTGAACACTGGAATCATTGAAGTAAGAGAACTAGTTTTAATATATTGATAACTTCAATGCACAGTGTTGTGTGAAATAACAGTCTTCCTCTGCATGTTAATTCCAAGCAATCTGTTTCTATGAAACTTTGACACCCTCTGGTAAAGTAGAGCCTCAAGTTTCAAGTTTAGACTGCATGTGCATTTAAATAGTTATCCACCTTGGATGTACATATGGTCACATTAGATGTATGTAAATGTGCAAAATAGATGTTGTTTTACTTCTAGGCCTCACCTTCCAGAATTTATTTTGCTGTTTCAGATTATTTGCCATAGCGCTTTCCTGTTTCCTCTCTGGATAGAGACATACATCTCAGACAAAAATTATGCCATAATATAATTGTTTTTTAAAATAAAATAAGTTTAACATCAACCTGGTCTGAGATTAACTGTATATATAAAGAAAATTCAACTGTTTCAAGATCTCAGGCACCTCATTAACAGAGAAATTCCTTTGAAATAGTAGAACTAAATTTTCTATGGCCTGCTCAAAACATTAAAATCTAAACTTTATTTTTTGGGGAACAAATAGTCCTTGTCAATACTGGAAGCCCGCTTTATTAGTTGTTTTCCGTTTTGATTTTCTCCAGTTAACTTTTGCTTTAAATTCAGTACAGTCTTTTCCTCCATATTTTATCTTTGACTATAGCAGCATTTCAGCAGGGTGGAATTCTCCTTGGCTTGCCTGGAAATGGATTCTGGTTTTTTTTATTATGTGACAAAAGGCACCAAAGTTCCCTTTTCTTCACTGGCAATTTTAGAGCTAAAGGGCTGAGGGCCTGCACAATTATGGGCTCAAAAGTAATGCATCAAAGCAGGACTCATTAAAAATCTACATATGTGGCTAGCTGGGCTACCCATTATTCCACCTACCATACACAGCAATTTACCAATTTCCTTCTATGCCAAAGTACCAGCCAGAAGCCTTGAATGCACACATCAGGATCCTAGTAAATTACAATGAGAGCAATCAGATAATGTTGTTAATATGACTCACTTCAGTGAAATTTCTTTGCTCCTCCCTGTATGATTAATTACAACCAAATTGATGTTGCCAGCAATGATTAATTTACAAGTTGAGAAGCAGAGTAAATGAGCTAAGCAAAGCTGAGTTGGCATTGCCCCTCATTTAAGAAACTGAACAAGGGATCACAATTCACAACTAACCTTGTAATCTGTTACTGTACTTGCTTAAAATTGGATAGGTTGAATAGCTGCAAAATTATCATTTATCATTTTGTGATAGCTGATTAGAAAAAAAAAAGTGGTTTAGTTTAGCTAAATGAAAACATAAAGAGGGTGAGTCAGATTTCTTCTGTGAAATGTCTGTATAATTCAAAGTCTTGATCAGAGAAAATAAAAATGCCAAGCTTTTGACAGGGAATTGAAGATGAGGACCATATTGTCATCGTAATCTCTGAAGCTATCATTGAAAATAAAAAACAAACAAACAAAAAAAATGCATTACATTTAATAGCTAATAACCTCTTTTCCTTTCATGATAATAATACATTTAATAAATTTATCTTCTAGGAGCTATCATTACTTCCCATGCTCTATGTAAGTCAGAATTGCTCACTGTAGTAAAGTCTGTATTAGAGTTTTATTTAACTGAGTGTTTGAGCATCTTTATGTATAACCAACAAAAGTAGATTTGAAGAGCTTGCAGAAACTGTTACTTTAAGAAAAAAAAATCAGTTTATTTATTTAGGGTTTTTTAGCATCAAATTTCCTTGGGCCCCATAGAGTATTTGTTGGGTAGAGTTGAAATTCAAAATTCAGTCTTTTGAATGAAAGTAATGAAGAATTTTCAGATAATGAAAAGTATTTCTGAGGCTCCTTTTCCACTGCTTTAAGTTATTTTTGACATAGAAGTTGATTTAGAAATCAAGAACACTTTAGTCATAACTATTGGCAGTTTTACAGCCGAGGAGTTCTTGAATTCAATTGCTGAAGAGAGGCAGGGTTTGGAGAATTTTTGTTCACTGCCTTCTTTTCAGAGAGAAAGTTTTTGGATCCCACCTGACACAAATTAAATCAAAACTCCTTTTTGATCAGAAGGTTCTCACATCAGTCCATAAAACGCTGCACTAGAGACAATGCCACTCACTGGTTCACTTGCAAACTCTGCTCTTATTGTTGCTGGTTTAGTACTTACCATACAGCCTGAGAGCTGGTGTATTGATAATTACTGCATGTTTTTGATTGTTCTGTGGCTGTTTGAAGATGAAGGGACCAGTGCTAGGATGGACACCAAGTAAATGTCCAGTTTGGATTAAATTGTAGTGGTGTAATACAAAAGCCTACTGAAAAAGTGAACTAGCAAAAACATTGGAAGCAGATAATGCAACAGCCATGTGTCCTAGTCAACTCTTGTTCCTCTTGAACTCCTTTTTCAAAACTATCTGCCTGGATAAGAAAATAGTCTTTGTACCAAAGGGTGCTATCTCCCAAGAGATTCCTAACCCCTGTGCTAAGCAGCTGACGTCTCCCCAGTGCAGTGGATACATACTTCCTTACCCAAAGAGGATCAGCTCCAGCATGCTCACCCAAAAAACAGCTGTTGCTTAATGTTAAAGTCAGACAAAGGATCTGACTGTATATTTTATACCTCAGTAAGTACATAAGTCTCAGTCTGTTTACTCTTTGGGGATGTGTCACACACAGGTTTTCTCTGTCTCTGACACAGGCACATACACACTGCTTTGGAAAGCCTGGGATTTATCCTTGCACTGAAAGGAAAAACTCCAATTTCAACAGTTGTCTGGGAGGGGAAGGCCATTTCCCACCTATCTCTAAATCTAATGCAAAGCGTGCAAATGTTGTTTACTACCAGCAAATCAAGCTATGAACAAGCTACCTTCTACTTGTAGTTATCAGAAAGTATACCTCCATAATTGTAGATACTCTTCTTAATATATTATCTTACAAAACTGAATAAAGAGGGATACAGTATAGAGGGGCATATAGAATAATTTTTTCATTGTCTTAGAATACCTAATCTGGATCAAGACTGTGTAAATTTGAGTAGGAAGGTGCTAGAAAACTATTTAAAACTGAAAATGGAACTCCACTGTTCAGCTAGTGTTAATGACTTACGTAACCCACAATAAACTTAGTGACTCTTTCCAGATTATTTCTGGTTGCCAAGCGATGGTACAGTTTTTATAAAGCCAGTGTCTTAAAAGCTGTAGTCCATGGGACATATAATGCATTCACTTTTGCCTTGTGAAACTTCTCTGAAGAGTTGTACAGAGCATAACATCTATTTGAAGATTAGTTGGTTGCTGTCAACACACAGAAAATTTAGTCTACACTAAATTTTCCAGTTCTTCTTTGTATTGTTGCAGAAAAATAACTTACATTTCTTGTCTGTAAAACAGAGAAGATACAAGATTTAATACAAGCTGTTACATTTTGTAATGACAGAGTATGTGAGCTCATTTGAAGTGAAAAAAGGGAGGTACTCAGAAACAATGCCACATGCTGTAGGAATCTAGGATATATGCTGGCAATACATAAGTCTAGTAGACTCTTCATCTTTGTGTGTATTGCAGGGATAAAGAGCTGTTTTATGAACTCTGATCTGTTAATGCTGGCCTCTGGATCTTTGCAGCTAAATACAGTGTCACTAAAAATAGTCAGATTTTTGTGTTACATCAGATTAAATTACTGGCACATCCTAGTGGAGTGACGAGCTAGTGAAAAGCCAGCTGTGTTCAAAAACATCTGGATGATTTTAATAACAGAGTTCAAGAAAATGCATGTATCAGGTATTACAACCTGCATGTAGGAGAGCGATTTGTGTGCTTGTCTTGAAATTCTTCCAACTCAAATAGAACAATGAACAATTGGATTGAGAGTACTGAAATTTAAGTCCTTGTTCAAAGCTTAAATGTTTTTTCTGTGTAATTGTATTATGTTCATGTAACAGTTTGTACACTGTTGACCTCCTAGTGCTTTTGCAGAGGCCATCTGTGTGGCTTCCCTAAGGAACAGGCTCTGCTGCCAGCAGTTCATTACACAGAGCTCCCTGAGTATCTTTCTTTTCAAACCCTAGTGCTCTTTCAAAGAGGATAGGAATTATGTCCTTTGCAGTGTACTGTAGATTGTTTTTACTATTTTCCAAAACAAGCTGTTTGCCACTTTCAAATTAGGTATATGTCTGTATTTCCCAAGTCTCTCTACTTTCAGAATCTGAAGTGGGTGATTACAAGGAGTTCCCTGTACACACTGTGTAATCTCAGTTCAGTAATAGGGAAAGAAAGATTTGACTGAATCTATACTAGAATCAAATGAATGATTATATTTGAAATAATATCATATTCATAATTATTTTCTTCCACTATAGTAATGTCCTCCTTACACAAAAGAAACATCACTGCAAATGGCTTCCAGTTCTTCTTTCTTTGGTGCACCTTGCAAAAAGTGCAAGTTTAAAGTTCATGATGAATGAACTTTAAAGTTTAAGTTCATAAGAAATATACATTCTCACATGGGCAGTCAATATTGAAATAAAGAACGCTCATTTGTTTATCACCTCTGCCATAATTACATATCTGAATGTCAAGTGAAAGATTGCCCCAGGGTCTACCATCTATGCTGAGATTACTGTAACCTGTTCTGTAAACATGGCATTCCAGTCAAAAGTGTTATCGATTTTGCACTCCTCAAAGGTTTTTAATCCTCTTTAAATTAAAACAGATCTGTAATATTTCTTGAGATGCATGTAAGATGCAGACAGAAAATAATGAACAGCCCTTCTGGATTTAAAAGTCACCATACAGTAGTGTCTTCTTCTTAGGATCCAAAGTTGAGAACCTGGCATTATGCCAACGATTCACCTTTCTCTTTTCATATTTATCATACAGCAACAAAAACCGTGTTTTTACTAATCACAAGAATACAGAAAAGTGAGCTGCTGAGCTTGAAGAGGTGAGCATTCCTAGCTTCATGTACAGATGGTCCATAATGCATGGTTTCCTCTAGAACAGGGAGATCTCCCAGCTTGAATACTAATTCTGAGAGAAAATACAAGGTATGCCTTTTTGTCCTGTTTCTCAAAGGAAAAGTTTGGGTTTATGATATGAACAGCAACAGGGAAGCTGCCTGCCTTGCTTTTATGTCCCCATTGGGAGTACTACATCTAGTTCTAGAGCTCCTAACACAAGAAGGTCATAATGTTCTTGGAGACAGTCTAGAGGAAGGCCACAAAAATTATCACAGGGCTGGAGAACCTCTCCTGTGAAGACAGGCTGAGAGAGTTTGAGTAGTTCAGGCTTGAGAAGAGAGGGCTCCAGGATGTCCTTAGATTGGCCTTCCATTACCTGAAGGGGCCTACAGGAAAATTGGGTAGAGAGATTTTTATAAAGGCATATAGTGATGGGACAAGGGGGAACTTTTACAAACTGAAAGAGGGTAGATTATTAGATATTAGAAAGAAGTTCTTCACTATGAGTGTGGTGAGACACTGTAAGAGCTTGCTCACAGAAGTTCTGGATGCCTCATTCTTGGAAGTGTTGAAGGTCAGGTTGGTTGGGGCTCTGAGTAACCTAGTCTAGTGGGAGATGTCCCTGTCCATGGCAGGTGGGTTGGAACTCAATGATCTTCCAGGTGTCTTCCAACCCAAACCATTCCATGATTCCACAATGTGGCTATTTTCCATGGCATGAAATAGCAAGAGTTAAATAGGGCCTGCTCAGGGAGTTTGCAGACTTGTGAAGAACAACAGTGATATATTTCTGTTATTAGCACTTGCAAAATTAGTCTTAATCTTTATATCAAACTAGTCAGGCTTCCTCTATCAATATAAAATAATATGTTTTTTCCAAATTCTTTATTCAACAAGCAGTAGTACCATTATCCAGCATCCACAGGTGGTATTACTCACAGTAGTTTGTTGTTTTATAGCCAAAGTTAATTTCAGTTGTCATTATCTATGTCAGGTAAGACATTTCAGTCCTCATGCAGCTCATTTAAATATTGTTCATCTCCAGCAACACAAAGGGAAATATTGTGTGAACATCTGAGGACTTTCTATCTTAATGTTGATATTGATTGGGTTTTTTCCTAATAAAGAATTTGTTGCATTGAAACTGGAAACTGACTCAAGAAAGTAAGGTCAGTCTACTTATATGGCAAATTCTACTTTGCTTGTTTTTTTCTATTTATCACCAAAATTAAGTGAGTTTTCACAGGGTTACTGTAATCTCCTAGATGTAACAAAGAAGTTATTTTTACGTGAAAAAATAATTCAGTGTAACAAACTAAATGTAAAATAAGCATATATTAATTTAATAGCATGTTTATACTGTACTACTGATATTTGTGCAACTTCAACCTTTTTCTTTAAAATACATTAAATGAACTAATTTCGCTCATGCAAGATGTAGACTTTTTGCCTCTTACTGAAAATACTGTATAGAACTGATTTGAAAATGAGTAGTCACATTCTTTGTAAAACTCTGGTGTTTAATTGGAAAGTGGAAAACTTTCATTTGTTTTAAATTTAAAGTTTAAACAAGAAAACTAAACAAGCCATTTCCTCTCTACTACCTTATGCAGTAAAGATTTTCCTTTCAGTTTCAATGCTAGTTCAACTGAAATTTCAGGTTAGATTCTTGTAGTGTTTTACTTTTTTCCCTTTGTTTCAATGCCAAACAAAAATGTGTTCACACAACTCTAACTGTGAGGTAGTGTAAACACAGAGAAAACATAACAGTAAATAATTGGATATTGGGTAATGTAACAAAATACATGGTATAGAGTGCTGTGAAGCAATGCAAGCCTTGAGACTTGAGAAAAGTAAAGATTTTGCACTATTTTATTGCAAGATCTTTATATATTAGACCAATTAGATCACTATTATAGTAGTTTATTTCACTATTAAAATATTTTATTTTAGTATCCTATTGGCTGGCATGAATTTTAAAGAATGTTAATAAAATCCTTGGCTTCTAAGACTCAGATTCAGTCTTTTCTGTAAAATCATAAAGGTGTAGTTTTAAAATGAACTTACACTCACCAAATTTACTGGATTTTTTTTTTTTTTTTTTAAATTGTGTCCTCCTTCAACACTCTTGATGCCATATTTAAAATACTAATACTGAAGACATAGGGCAGTTTTTCTAGATCATTCATGCAGAACTTTTTCCTCTCATATGAAATTTCATCACTATTGCTAGGCTGGTTATATCTGACATTTAAGTCCTCATTGAAGCTAATGAACCTTATATATTATTGATTAAGTTAGTTATCTGTATCAGGAGTTTTGGAGGTATTACCTCTACTGAGTCAAATTTTTTTCTGAGATAAATGGGTGCAACTCTTTTACGGTCCTGGGAGACACTGAATTGTACCTTCACCAGCTTGTATTACTTAACCAGCTTTTCCAGCATGAATGGCAAGTAGACATTCGCTGTTGCATACATAGAAAAACTGAAAGAGAAGGCACTTCAGGCCTGAATGGCCCCCATTTGAAATTAATAAAAGGGGGAGATTTTTAATAGAAATTCCTTATACCTGTTCCTGCAGGAATAAAAAGAAACATTTCAAGTAATTTGGTTTTTTAATACATGCCATTTTTATTAAAGTAATAGCTCACCATCCTAAAGCCATCCTTAGCAGCAGACTGAAAACACTAATTTTTAGAAATTGATGGTTTATTGTAGCCTATTTATACTCAAGCTTGACTTGTTCCTTACAGGCCTGGCATCACTGTTTACAAACCTACCATCTTCTCACTTCCACTGAAATTCATGGAAGTCCTCCTAAGGCTGATAAACAGTAGTCTACAAAAAAACACCTCTGAAGAAGCCCATGAGCCCCCAGCTGCTGATAATGAATGAAAATACCAGAGGGAGGATGCCTGTCACTCTCATTTTTCCCGTCTTCCTGGATTTGGAAGCTCTCAGACACAAAGAAGTGCTCTAGACCCAGGAAGATGTTAGATATGACACTGCATCTGCTGTTATGCTGTTAAGTATTTCCCTACCTGCTTTTTTTATGAAATGCTCAGTTTTCAGTTTTGGAGCTCCTGGATTTAGAACTGCATCTGTTTACCTCATGACAAGGATAAACGTAGTTCTTTATAGCTACATCATAAAAGTTCCCTGTTACAGTTTTCTACCCTTGGGAGGCCACATGGAGATGTAGTGTTGTCCTGGTTTGGGCCAGGATACAGATGACTTTCTGTCTTTTAATTTTGCTTTCAGCTAAGTCTCTTTTAAGTAGCTGCACCTGCTGAAATTAAATTAACAGCAAGTTTGCAGTCAGTGTCTGCTTCTAGAACTGGTAACACTTGACATTTATGGTTACAGCTAGAGAATGATGTGCAGAACCAAGGCCACTGCTCAGTTCTCAGGAACGTCTTTTCCTCTGGGAAGAGAAAAGGAGTAAAGAGGTCACACCTGCAACCATCCTTTAGTGAGAAGCAGACAAGATAAATGGCCAAAATTGACCAAACAGAGTATTCTGTCCCATACACATGATACTCAGTATAAATTTGAGGGACCACAAGGGTCAAATTCTCCCTTTCCTTTCCTTTGTCCTTCTTCATTCAGCCCTTCATTTTTGCCCTTCTACATCTGTCCCTCTTTGATTCAGCATCCTGGGAGGTTTCCATCCATCCATCCATCCATCCATCCATCCATCTGTGGTCCTGATCTGTGCCAGCCTGAATCTGTGTGTTCCTGCCTCCAGCTCCCAACTGCTGCTGACCCCAGGAGTCCAGCCTGGACTTTTCCGGGGTGCCCTCCAGCCTCCATAGTGACGTGGAGTTACTGGGGAAAGGGTGGGGGGGAACCTGGTAAATTTTTTTCTGTGTTTTTTTATATATTTAATAATTTTTCCTTTTTATCATTATTGTTTCATTAAAGTAGTGTAGTTTAGTTTCCAACCTATAAGTCCTTCTTCCTTATTCTCTCTCCTTTCTTTATCAGGGTGAGGAGGGGGTTTAATAGAGAGCATCTGTCATTGCCGGCCCAGCGTTAAACTGTGACAAGTGTGCTGCTGTCTTTCTTGTGCACATTGAGGACTTTATTGCACCAGTGTTCCAGCAGGGTCATCAAGAATCTGGAACTGAGAGAAAACAACATATACTTTGATTAGAATCCAAGGTGGGAATCATTGTTGTCTTCTTTGTCCACAGGACAAGGCCAGTATGAATAATATGTACTTCCAATCAGACATCAACTCTTCAGGTCTATGGAGCTGGGAACTTTCTTGAGTGGTGGCAACTAGGTGTGCTTCAAATCCAGGTGTGTAATTTTATGCTTACATGTTTTAATTCTTCCTCCTTCTACTCTTTCTCTGTAGAAAACAGAAAAAAAAAACCAAAACAAAAAAAAACAAAAACAAAAAAAAAACCACAAAAAAACACAAAACCAAAAAAAACCACAAAAAAACAACTTGTGGGCAAGTATTAGTTTTCAAGATCTTTCTAAATGCTGTTACCAGGGTAATCTAGGGGACTGAATGAAAAGCATGTCTTTAAGCTTCTTCATTGATTGTGAAAGTAATAAAAAAGTAAAATATGTCTTTTCTAGTGTTCAGTTTAATCTTGTGAATTTTGATCACCGCAGTGACCTATTTTTACATAATTCACATTAGGGAGAGCTTTCTGCATTTCATTTAATTTTATTTTATATGCTTAGACCAAACGAACACTTCCCATAATAAAACTAAATATCAAAATTCTGTATGTTTTGCTTAGGGCAACACCACAGCATCCGTACATGTTGGGATGGAATGAAACTCTTCCTGGTGTGTGAAAAAGTTGCTTTTTCAGGGTGAAAGGTAGGATTTAGCAGTAGCCTATGTGTGAGAGTAGAGGAAAGGAGACCTTTTTTCTGATTATTTTGAGTACCTTAGCTGGAGATATCTTAAGAACTGGCAGCCCCTGATCAAGTGGAGTTTGGTCTCATAGCCAACATAATTTAAAATGCCAGAAGATCAAAACTCAACAATAAGACTATAGTACATCATCAAGGCAAAAGCCATGAAAGAAAGGTCTGAAATTTAAGTAATTTCCAGTAGATATCATCATCTATTGAATGCTGTTTGGAAGGGAAGGGACAGAAATCCTCTAAAAATGATATTTTGAAGCAAGGCCACCAGAAATGTACGAGCAGAGAAAAAAAGGATTTTTCCCCTGTTCTGTCAGATCACTGTCTCCATAGTTATGCAATTTGAGCAGCTGACTGAGCTGCAGGAAGCTTCAGAGCCAGTGATGTGGCATCTTGTCAGCCTTTGGCACTCGCTAAGACTCTTCAGTAAATGTGACCCAGCTAAGCCTGGCAAACAGTGCTGAACTTGATTTCATATGCAATGTATAGCAGAGGCTGTGTGCATACTCTCTTTCATAGAAAATTATTTTATGACTTGGCATGCTTTAGTATATATGATGAGCACCAGGAACACAACGTAATTAAACAAGCATCTATCGTCATCCAAAAATTGTTACTGCATCTTCTGCACTGTTCTTCTTTGTTTTCTTCAAGACATTATTTAAATTTAATAGTAGCAACTAATTGTTGTAAAAAGACAAGTGTATGGATTTTTACTATAACTGAGGAGGAACAAAAAAAGAATGAAGAGAGACCATATGTGTAGTATATTTGCTCTTGCAGCTTGCACTGATTAAAACTGTGTTTGTAGTATTATATATCATTGTATTGTAGTAAATGTTCCTTGTAATGCATTTTCAAGTACAAAAATTGCTTCAGAAAAGAGCGTTTAGGAAACTAATTCTATTGAAACCAATGAAGTGTTGACACATTGCCTGATGTGGATTTGTTTAAGGAGGCATATTTTAGGTTATAAAAGTACAGTCCTTAAGGCAAGAATCAGTGACTGCTTAGTATAGTGACTGAGAGAACACTGCAACAGTATGTTCAGCAAGAAACCCCTCATTAATCCTTTCCTGTAATTCTACCCTATTCACCTTCCCCCTTGCCTGACTCAATAGAATTTAAAACCTGCTGTCAGCACAGTAACTAAACCAGAACCCATTCATTACTCAGTCAAGGCATTTGAAATGTTTGCTGATTTGTCCATGAATGGGAACACAGTGTAAATCTGGACTGAGGAGAGCTTTTTTCCTCTTGTCAGTTTAATTGCTCCTGTGTGATGTGTTCAAGTGTTCAGAATCATCAGAGGGTTTGACACCCTCCTCTGTTTGAACAACCATAGCATTTCACTGCACTCAGCCCCTGAGAAAACCTGAATGTTTGCAGCTGAGGAAAAATATGCCTCTCTTACTAAAAGCTGCTTATTTACAGCAAACCATTCCATTAGCACTACCAGCAAACTTCTGCTGCCTGAAGCCTATGCTTTAGACATAGAATGTAGAATTAAACATTAAAAAGCAGGCCTCATTCAGCACCCCAGAAAGTGCTCCAAGGTGACAGAATCTGCCTGGGGAGGTGGTGGACTCTTCGTCCCTGGAGATATTTAAAAAGAGACTCGATATGGCACTCAGTGCCGTGGTCTAGTGACTGTGGTGGTAATTGATCAAGGGTTGGACTCGATGATCTCTGAGGTCCCTTCCAACCCCGCCTATTCTATGATTCTATGATTCTATGATGAATCAAGCACTATAGTGATTAGAGGAAGAGACAATTAACTCAGTGACTCAGATGTTTCCAGAAGGATACATGCTACAATTTTTTACAACTTGTGTTGAATTGACAAAAAAGGCAAACAGCAATTTTTAGGATATTTACACAGTCCACAGAAGCTACTTCCTCAGTGAATGGCCTCTCTAGACTGAACAACCAGTAATGCAGTTGCAAACAATATGCTCAACCTGACTCTCAAGAAAATGTGTATCTGTTAGTCATTTGCTTGACGTACTTGCACTATTTGTTGCTGACATACAAGGCAGCAGGGGACACATGAACATCTGCAGTAAGCTCAGAGGGCTGCTCCTTTTGGCAACAGTGTGCCAGGTTTTTGTATGCATTCTGGTTCACAAGTAGCAGTCTTTGTTAACCAGTGGAGGCTTTTGCTTTTGTTGCTTTGCCATCAGCAACAGGGAGGGGAGGGAGTGGGCAAGTTCCCATTTTTATTTTCAATCAAGTAATTACTTGATGCTAGAGAACTTAACATTCTTGGGCTCCTTTACTCTTCCTCAAACATTTCTAAACTTTTAACTACAGTTCGTGCTCTGAAAGTCTGTCTTTACTCTCTATATTACATTGTAAGCTGTGCTACATACAGTACAACGTTCACACACACTTATCCAAAGACAGCTCCCAGCCTGCAATATTGGCATTTTTTCAACATTTTTCTCAACATATTTTCATTTCCTCAACAGAGGACCACTAAGGCAATTCAACAAATGTGATGCTGCCAATAGACCAAATAATTCAAGGGTTAATTCCTTGCACTTTAAAGGAACTCCTCTTTGCACTTCAGGAGAAAATGACTCATAATCTAAGTTCTTTGCCGTATTACACAACATCAGCAGTGAGGCTCCCAGTTGCCTAAGCATATGTAACTCTGGGATTGCTAGTGCTGTATCACTGTTCACCTCATCTCCTTACAGTGTGTGATCTGGGCCACAGACATGCTGGTCCCTGTTAATCATGAGGTCCTGATGCTGCTTTCATAAATCTCTCCCTTGCAGGCAAATGTGGAACAGATTTTTGACTAATCTGTCAAATCAGATTTTTTACTAATCTGGAAGCTAACACCTTCCTAACTTCCAATGCAAAAGAGGTACTACTTCCGTTCGTTATTGTTAAGACCCACGCTAAAGAGTTTTTGCGCTTCAGTTTATGGTTGCATGCTGATCCAGTTGACATAGCTTGGATCAATTTGACCCGCTACTGCAGTTTCCTCCTTTGATCCAGAGTGGTTTGTAATTTGACCCATTCAGATGACTTTCTTATAATAGCCCTAGCAAGACAAAGCAAAATCAACCCCATTTATCTTAATGGGCTTTTTTTCAGACATGAGGCCTTGCAGATCTTTTGTATAGAAGAAAAAGGAATCTGTGTATCTGATGGGCTTTGAAATACCATCTGGTGTTTAATGTTATTGTGCTCTGTTCTCATAGTGCTGTGCTGAATCGTATCTTAAAAGTTCAACAAGCATTCACTCACAGCCACTATTCAATACTGTGTCATTATCAAAGATTTGGATTTACGAAATGCAGCCTGCAAACAAAGCAGATTTTACAGACACTTCTCCCCGAGGCTCCACTAGCTGAGAGGAGACTTCAGAGTGTGAAGCCTGTGTGCCTTATATCTTTAGCTGCTATTTGGATACACAGCAATCCTGTTTAACCTCTAAAATTATTGTTTGAGATATAATCGTAGGTGTTACAAGAACTGGAAAGACTTTTATTAGGGATGTGTCAATTGCCTAGAGGCTGTGCTTTTTGAGATCCTACATATTTAGGAGTGACTAAATGAGATTTCCAAACACCCTGCACCCCTGCCCTTGAACTAATGCTTCATTTTTTTCAGTCTTTCTCTCATTATTCAGTATTTACAGTATTTCAGTGAAAATAAAAAATACAAGTATATTTCATTTTCTAATTAAAGAAGCTTGTGTGGTACCTAGAAAACAGGAAAAAAAGTGCTCCCTCCCAAATGAAATCATCCACTAACAGGTGACCTACATATCATAGACAGCATATTTATCTTAAAATGCTGTTCTCTCCTCTTGCTTTTTGGTTGGTTGGTTGGTTTTCGGGGCTTTTTGTGGTTTGTTATTGTTGTTTGGGTTTTGTGGTTTTGGGTTTTTTTTTGGGGGGAGGCATTGGGTTTTTTGCTTCAGTAGTCTGTGGATGGAATCTTGGCTTCCTTGAAGCCAGTGGCACAGTGCCCAGTGACTTCAATAGGGTCAGGATTTCACCTTCTGTGTATTTAGTTTTCCACTCAGTTTACTCTGAACTCCATTTTTCTTTGCTTTTTTTTTTTCTTTTTTTTCTTTCTGTGCCCTGTCGGCTTCTTTCATTCATTTTTCCCTTCCCCCATCTTTACTGAAGCACAATGTGAACAATGTCCTCTCAGATGAACTCAGAACCTGTCATCTTAAATAAGTTATTATTTCACAAGCTAAAAACACAAAAAATCCAGCCCCTGTTTTGTAAAAAACGCATACATATAAAGTTTCTGTTATTGTACACATGTTCTCCCTATACTTACTTTTTTCTCTGTAACAGACAAAAATGTGTATAAATAGCTTTTTCTTTAAATTACAACAGATATAAATCAGGCAAAGCCTTTTCTTTCACATTTAGTGAAATTAATAGGCTTACAAGTGCTAATGCTCCTTTATGTAAATTATCAATTAATCTTTTAAAGGTACTTTAATTCCTGATCTTGTGCTTAGAGCTTTCATAAAAACAACGTGGTACTCTGTTTTCACTTACTAGTGTTTGGAATTCTTTCATATGAGACACAATTGTGGAGCATTTTTGCATGATATTCATGAACTATTTCCCTCAAAATGCATTTTTGCTTTTATACCTCAATGGACAGCTTTGTTTGAGTAAATGATCCATTCTTGACTCATTGTGTATACAGAGAGACGATCTGCCTTTGATTGTTATTTTAATAAACTGGAAGTCTGCCAGCATTCTCTGGGAAGAGGAAGAGAGCATTAGTGATGGTACTGTGAAGCTGTCCTTGTTTGGTGTTACACTAAATTTAACCCCCACTTGTCACTTCTTCCTACTGAAGTGGCTTGTCAGGTTAGTTAAAAAGCACAGAATAATACCTTCTGTGATTTGGAAGCCAGAAACTCTTACAAGTGCCTAACATATTACATTTTAAATTCCTCTTACAGCTCTCAGCGGACAGTGATTAATGAGTTTGTTATCTATCAAAAAGCTTCAGTTTATTTTATCTATCAAAATGCTTCTCTCATGCTGCCTGGTGTGGGACAGAATTTATGGTAAAGAAAAACCTGCCATCTATCAATAGTATCTAAATCTATCAACTCCACACTTTCATGCAAATAGTGTTTAATGATAGATCTGTAGCTATCTGGAGGAAATAAAGAAATAAATAGGACCGAGAGAAATTTTGAAATGCCAGAACAGTGTTCTTAAAAAACCCAGATATTAATTTATTTACTTCCAGCCTCTTGAGCTACTGTGTATTCTCCTTCTAGCATACATTTCTTGGTAAAACTAAAATAAGAAATTGCCAATGATCAAGTGACTTTGCTAGTAATTATCAGTTATTTTGTATTATTATTTTATTTTATACTGTAGTTCTCTGAAAGTAATATATAATTTATCTGGTAAGAGTCATAGATTTTTATACAGAGAACTTGCAATTGCTGTGCTTTGTTCTCTAGCTCTTAGGCTTTCTTAGAGAAACTTGCCTGCACCTTGCATAAAGCACACTTCTCCCCATCTGTCAGGCAGGGAATTCTCCATATGAGAGCAGCAAATGTAGGAAGAGGAGAGGAACATATGGCCTGTCTTAGTCCTCCCACCCCTCCCCCTGTTATGCTGTGATTGCTCTCTCTCATGCATTTACATTTTTTAATCAATTCATGTAATGCTTTATCAGTCTTAGAAAACTAGCTAAGGACTGCAGACATGCCAGTTTCTGCCATGTGGTATACATTATTACATGGTGATTGTCCAAAAGGAGAGGCCCTGCTTTATGTCCTCCTACCTGGCAGGGACAGAATTTGGCATCTTCCTCCTGTTTCATAACTAATTTAACCTTCATGCCTTTGAGATGTATGACAGCATTCAAATGGAGGATACAATAGAATTTCTGAGCTCTTAATATACTGCATATTGCAGCCAACTGAGATTTCTGAGATAAAAAAGTGTTTTCCACAAAAATGGTGTTGGTCACTTGCTGTAATTTCTGTCCAGTTTCCCACTCATGTAGAAAGCTGGGTTGCTGATCATGCTGTAGCCTCAGGTTTGTAAGTGAGATCTACAGCAATAACTTGATAAATTCATGTCCTTCTTCTCCTTTGCCATGTTTACTCATATGATTGCCAAGTTACCAACAAACACTCACAAAAAATTCAGTATTAAACAGACCACTTGATTTTTGTGTTGTTGTACTAAGCACAAACACAAGCCACAGCTCCACCAAGAAGATAAAAGAGTGTTTAGTTTTTTCAAGATTATCTGATGTAATTAAATTAACTGAAATTATGTCCTTGGGCCTAATGGTACAGACGTTTCAATCATTATTAAGGTCAGTGTGAGTTCTGTGTTTGGAGATTTATGCTACTAAGGTTCAGAGTGACCACTAGGAATTTCACATCTTTTTTTTTTTTAAGTTATTCATTATGTTTGTTATTCAGTAGAATTAATCCATTATGCTCAAATCTGCTCACTTTCAGAGTCCAGAAGGTTTGCGGATGGCAGCTTTTCTAATTGAATCCTAGATGTATCTATCAAGGAAAGGTTGCACTTTCCTGAATCTTCTGCTCATGCACAAGAAGGAACTCATTAGGGTTTTTGTCTTCCAGATTTGTTGAAGAGAAGGTGATAATTTCTTTGTTTAAAAAAATGTCACATTAAAAGTAACTTGGCACATCTGGGAGTGGAAATATGTAATTGCTTACTTATGACAACAAAGTCATCAAATGGAAGAAACAGGGCAAGTTTGGGAAAAAATGTGGAATCCTAACATCACTTCATGTACCTTTCAGTCCTGAGGATTCCATGATCCTGAAAAACCTTAAAGAAACAAAAGCTGAAGCCTAGTAACAAAAAATTTTAATTCCATCCACTTGTGAATGAATTAGTCTAGCTTGATATGTAAAGTTCCTTCATGGGTATAATCAAGTCTAACTAGTTTTGGCTACTTTCTCAAATGTGTCATAAAAAGGGTGAAATAACATCCCTGACTGTGTTTGTTTTCTAAGGTGAATAACAGAAAAGCTCAGGGAGACTAATTATATTATGCTAGCAATTTTTTTATTTTAGTAGATTTACTGCTGTTGCTGTTCTCTCCCATGCCCTGATAACAGCAGTTGCATTCCCTTCCAGCATTCCTCCTCCACTTTCCATACTCAGACATTATCAAATGCCTCCATCTTGTTTAAATAACATGGTACTTAACCCTTGTTTGAAGTTTGGAATGTAAGGCTGCTGAAACTACAACTAGGAGGATATGAAAATGTGTATGGATATATAATCACAACCTTTAACTTAAGAACTATTCACACAAGTAACTGAGTTGTAGCCACAATTAAACTTATGTATGTAATGTTACTAGTGCTGTTTTGTTAGGGTTGTATGATATTTAAAATAAAGGGGGTTTTGAGTTAGATTAGTGTGAAGTTAGTGTGAAGTGTGAGTTAGATATGTGTGAAGATCGTACAGATTAAATGTAAATTGTGTATTCCATTGTGTATGTAGCAGATAGGTAAAGAGTACAAAGATAAGAAGTACCTACACATGAACACATGAATAGGGTGTTTCACAACTAATCTGAAAAGCAGAGTTTGTTGACTTCTATCATTGCCTACCTGGGACTGTTAAGGTTATCTTGTGAGAGGGAAAGGAGATTTGCTGCTAAACAAAGCTGTCATTTCACGACCTTAAGGATGAAGAGCACCAGGAAGTGCTGAGGAGCCTGGGGCTTAAGGGATACAGTCCTCTTCCAACCCTCTTTCCTCTGTCAAAACTCCCTTGTCTTCAAGAGAACAACCTTTTGAGCCAGTTTCAGAAGTGACATAACGTGAAAAAAAATGTCATGAGGAGCCTGAGTTGAGAACCTGATCATATAGCAGGCTGGATGGAAACGAAAAGGATCAAATAACCTGGTCAGGAGAGCCAAATCAAAATAATTTTTTTCCCTTTTAAGAGCGGAACAGTAAAACAGCTCAACTACAGACCAGAGACAAAGGTTGCTTTGCACCATGTCTAGTTAACACATGGATTCTGCTTTATATGGACTCTCATGCTTGATTATTTTATTTTTTAAATAGTTTCTGTTTTCACTTAAAAATTAAGAAGTCAGAAAAAGTAGAGTATAATTCATTTTGCAAAACAGATTTTCAGGTGTTTTGCAGAGAACATGAAATACAAAAAAAGCTCAGGAACACATTGTAGCTGCTATTCAAAAGCCTGTAAGGCCACAGCTTTCCATACATAAAACAAAAACATTTCACAGGAAAGGACAACAGAGAAAAAGGTGAATTAATTTGGTTTTACACTCTTTTCTGAATACTCTGATATACAGGAAAAACTATTATTCCTGCAGTTGGCTTACTCCCTCCGTGCTGTACTTTGGTGGTATTGATGTGAGTTATTAATTGAAATAAGTAAAGTTTTGGGGGAAAAAACCTCACATAATAGATAACAAAGAGACATTTAGAATATAAACAAGCTAACATACCACTGGAACAGCAAGAATTACAGAGAAACATGTCCCAGGTTGTCAACAGCCCATCCTTGAGACAAAGGACTCTGAGACAGATGAAAAGGGTGGAAAGGAGCAGTCCCCACAACTTAACTCAGTTATAGCCTAGAATGCTAGGTGGAAAACACTAGCTAATTGGAATCATCTTATTATCATACCATCAGCATACTAATGTACTATGAGCATACTAAAATAGCCAGCCATAGGCTAGAAGGACACCTACTACCAAAAAGCTTCCTACTCTTCCAGCATGCGTGGTGAAATCTGTCATTTTAAATGGAAGTGAAGAGCTAGTTAACCTATCACATATATGAGTGATGGAATTTAATTTCAGATTAGTAATTCTACATGTTGCTCTATATAAAAGTACCTCTTAGGTCTTGGGAACCTGAGCTAGCTTTGGAGAATATGCTCCCTTCTCTGTGCAGAGATGGGTATTAAAGCAAATACCACTAATGTGTGTGTAGATTTACTTTTTGCAGACAGGGTGACAAACTCCACTTTTTGGAACAACAGTATCATATAGAATTATGAAAAACGGGACATATAAATGTTTATCAATCTGCACATAAATTCTATGACGGTTCATAGGCAGGCATGTCACTTACAAGGGAAACATAAAACTGTTTTCCTCTGTCAGTTTGCTTTTTAGAATTTGTCCCACTGGCCAAATTTAAAGAAATCAAATAAAATGCCCTCTTCCTATTGTTTAGATGTTAATTTTCAATTGCTTGCTTCTCTGCTTGCTACTATTCAAATCTCCAGCTGCCTACAGCTGTGGCTAACACATCTAAAAGGCTTTACTTCTGACAGCTGCAAGAGGATATATCAGAGTTGACAAAAAACAGATCATAAAAGTAAACAGGCACAGAACTCGACCTTTGGATTCACAGTGGACTTGGTCTTCTGATGAACTGGTAAGGTAAGAAGGCATTTTTGTTCTGAGTCAGACTTTTATAGCAGAAGAATATTAAGAAACAGGGATGAACCAGATTACTAAATAAATAAATAAGTAAGTGCTTAGTCTCAGAAGCTGGCTAGACTTGAGCAGCTTCTTTTGTTTTCTGCTTTTTCTCACTCTTTGATACCCTGTTTTACTCCCCATGAACTTCACTTGTGGAAATTCTCAATATGTATTCCGCATCACATTTGCTAAAGTATTTCAGACTTTGCTTTATTATGGGTGGGGGTTATTATAATGTGGACGCTGCAAAAAATATCAGAAGAACAAGATAATTCTAAAATATTATAATGTAGTTGTTGAGAGAAAAGTGCTTTTTTGTAAATACTGTTTTCCTGACATGTTTTTATTTAATTGCTGAAAATTTATTGAGCTTTAGACTGTGCATGTGAAGAAAATATTTATTCTTAACAACTCTAAGAAATCCTTCTTAAATTAGTATTGAGAGCATATGTGGAGACCAGTTCTGGTGTCATACTAACATGAGTCCAAAGTGTTCTATTTATTTTGTTCAATATATTGCGGTGTGTTCAGTAAGTGACTTAACCTTCATTATAGTATGAGAAATCACCAAGCTGATATTAGAGAAAGTAGAAAGGAGAAAGGTCTCTTTTAAAGTGATCAGTGTCAGCTCCTCCTGAAAAGGGGTTGCATAGCTCAGGTCGTTCTCCTCGCTGCCACATTCTGTTAATGGTTTTGTCTCTGTTAGCAGTGCTTCCAAATGAAGTGTAGAGTCATCTTCATTGCTATCTGCCACATATCTGTGTGCGTAAGATGGAAATCCTGACAGATGTACTAGTCAGTAAAGACATTTGTCTCTATTTCATCTTCCACTGCATATTTCTTTCTAGAAAAGATATGGTTTCTGATTCTTCTCAGTGAGTTGCCTATCAGTTTGGCACTAGCACAGGAGAAAAGCTCCACAGCTCACTCCTCAGTTTCTTATAATGACAATGACTGTTCTTTACTAGAATGAGATTTTCCCTCCCTTCCCACAGCATAAACAACAAGAACATAGCAAGGGAGAAATGTTAGGCCATTTTGGAGTGACTGAGCCTGAGCCAGCTCTATCTGCAATCACATCTGGAGTTACTTGGAGAGACCACTGAAGTGTGTGACAGGGGGATGGACAGATAGGAGACACCTCACATTTGCAGGCACTGGTACACATGGGGAACTTCAAACACTATATCTGCTGGGAGGAAAATAGAACATAGAGAAGAGAAGGGTGGGGAGTTCTCACCAATTTATATCAATATCTGAAGGGAAGGCAAAATGGTAACAACAGACAAGGAGAAGACTGAGGTACTCAGCAACATTTTTGCCTCAATCTCCACTGGCAAACTTGCTTCCCTCACCTCTCAGGTGGTGGAACTCAAGGCAAGGAGTAGGAAAGCAAGTTATCTCCCACTGTAAGAGAAGATCAGATTTGAGACCACCTGAGGAATATATGTAAGTCTTGGACCTGATGAGATGCATCTCATAGTCCTGAGGGAGTTGCCTGATGTAGTTGCCAAGACAATTTCCATTATCTTTGTGAATATCTTCACTCCTGTGAAGTTCGCAGTGACTGGAAAAAGGGGAAACTGCACACATATTTAAAAAAGGTAGAAAAGAGGACCCTGGGAATGACTGAAATTTGCTTCATGTCTGCACCTGGGAAGATCATGGAACAGATCTTCCTAGAAGCTATGCTAAAGCACATAGAGAACAGTGAGGTGGTTTGAGATATCTAGCATGTCTTCACCAGGGACAAATTCTGCCTGGCCAATCTAGCCAGCCTTTGATGATGGAGGGAATACATCAGTGGGTAAGGGAAGAGCTACTCAAGTCACCTATCTGGACTTCTTAAGGTCTCTGGCGTGGTCTCCCTCAACATCCTTCTCTCTCAACTGAAGAGATATAGATTTGATGGATAGACTATTTGGTGGAGAAGAAACTGGCCACATGGTTGCATCTGATGAGTGGTAGTGAATGGCTCAGTGTCTGGATGGAGATAGTGACAAGTGGTGTCTCTCAGGGGTCTGTGCTGGGATCAATATTGTTTCACACATTCATCAGTGACACAGACAGTTGGATTGGGTACATCCTCAGCAAATCTGCAAGGGAGACCAAGCTGAGTAGTGAGGTTGGCATTCCTGAAGGAAAGAATGCCATCCCAAGTGACCTGGACAAGCTCAAGAAGTGCACCCATGTGAACCTCATGAGGTTCAACAAGGCCAAGTGAAAGGTCCTGCACACAGGTCAGGGCAAACCTCAGTATCAGTACAGGCTTGGGGATGAAAGGATTGGGAGCAGCCCTGCAAAGAAATACTCGGAGGGGTACTGGTGGATGAGCGAGGCATGAGCCTGCAATGTGCACTTGTAGCCCAGAAAGCCAAAAATATCTTGCACTGCATCAAAAGAAGCGTGGTCAAAAGGAGAGGCAATACTCACCCTCTACTCTGTTCTTTTCAAGACCTTACCTGGAGTACTCAGTACGAGAAAGGCATAGAGCTCTTGGAGAGAGGGAAAGGGCCACAAAAATTATCAGAGAGCTGGAAGAACCTCTCCTATGAAGACAGGCTGAGAGAGTTGGCGTTGTTCAGCCTGGAGAAGAGAAGCCTCCAGGGAGACTTTATTGTCATCTTACAATATTTAAAGGTGGCTGAAAGATATGGAGAGACTTAATCAAGCCTCTAGTGATAGGACAAGGGGTAATGGTTTAAAACTAAAAGGTAAATTCAGTCCAGAGATCAGGAAGGAATTTTTTAGTGATGAGGGTGGTAAAATACTGGTAGATGCCGCCTCCCTGGAAACTTTCAAGGTCAGGTTGGATGGGACAGACAACAGGATCTAGTTGGAAATGGGAGTGGGCTAGTGATCTCTGGAGGTGACTTTCAATTTCTGTAATTCTTTGGAAGGACAACTGAGCCAGGCTCATTTTGGTGGTTCCCACTGACAAGATCACAGTCAATGGACACAAACTGAAACACAAGATATTTCCTCTGAACATCAGGGAACCCTTTTTTGCAATTAGGGTAACAGAGGTAGTATGTTAACCAGAGAAGCTGTGATGTCTCTATCCTTAGAGATATTCAAAAGCCACCTAGATATGGTCTTAGACTCTTGCTCTAGTCGACCCTGCTTCAGCAGGGAGGATGGCTAAAATGACCTTCAGAAATCCCTCTCAACATGAACTGTATTGTAACTATAAATGCAGCAGCTGTAATGATCATCTTTTCTTCAGATTATACCTTCTTTGCAAATTAATAAAATTAATTTAATAGAAAAAACATCATATTTGCAAGTGACACACAACTACAATTTTGCAAGCAGGTATGGTTCTTGTGTTCCACATGTGTATCTCTAATAAGCAGCAATCATGTAATCAAACACAGTTTGAGAAAGATGTTATCCATTTATGGCTTGCTATTTATACTGAGCTATTTTGAAATTCCAAATTTAAGCTTAATATGTAAGTTATTTTAAATAATTGATAATGTACTTAAATAATTGATCACTGGAAAGATACCTTTTCACAGAAAGGGTTCATCTATTTACATTCCATAGTGCTTGAGGAAAGACGGTAGTTGCCTTTGAATTATTAGCATAATTGTCAGTGATGACTTCTGGGAAGCTTCACAAAATAAAATAGCATTAAAAGATATCCCCCACTGATCTGGTGCGAGTGTCTAGCATAGAGCACCACAATCAGAGAGTTGAAATGTGCATACTAGAGCATAGGCACTAAAGACACACAAATCCTTCCATTTATGGAGCAAAGAATTAGCCATTAGGGAGATGATCTGAAGATGAGCTGACCTCACCTTTTTTACTACATCCTTAACTTGGAAATATATTTTTCCTTGTAAGTATCTTTCTTATTCTTCAGGTGCTGAAGGTCTGGCTGATGGCAAGGAACTCTAGTGAGAGCTTACAGCTGTGATGGTGTCTGGGTTCCCTCGGGTGATGTAGCTGGGTACTCAGCATTGTTGTCTGGAAAAAGATGAAAACTGGAATTTCACTTTGCATGTAGCATGACTCTTGAATCTGATTTCTCAGCAGGTACCCTCTGCAATATCAAAGGAACAAATATGTTGAGAGTGTGTTAAGGCAAAAGGCAGGGTTTATGACGAAAGGCTTGTTACCACGCACATATTCTTGACACAATATAGAGAAAACTTTTAAAAATCCATCCTATACTAGACAATTATGCATTTATCTGTTCCACTCAAAGGAATGCATCTGAACAACTACTTTAATTTAAGCTCACATACATGCTTGCATTAGTTATTTTGGATTGTTTTGTTTCTGAGTTTTGTTTAAGGAGTGGTTCAACATATGTTGTCAGTAGCATTCAACGAGATAAGCTAAAAGAAGAGCTTCATGCAAAATCAAAAGTAGAGTTTCCATTATTAATCTGAAGAAAGAAAAAGAAAAAAAAAACCAACCAAAAAACCAAACCAGCCAACCAACCAAAAAACAATGACAAACAAATCCTCACCTCAAATATAATGGGGTAATATGGAGTTAAACTGTTTCAGGTCTTCATGTTGCCCTCCCCCTGGGAAGTGACATCATTCCAGTACTGCAAAACAGTCTCAAAATTAATCCTATCTTACTGACTATTTCTTTTACCACATTTCCTATAATCTGAAACATCCAATCCTGAATAATGAATATGTACTTGTGATTTGCTGTAGCCTTCCAGATACAGTGGCATAATAGAATCATAGAATCATAGAATAGGCTGGGTTGGAAGGGACCTCAGAGATCATCGAGTCCAACCCTTGATCAATTACCACCACAGTCACTAGACCACGGCACTGAGTGCCATATCGAGTCTCTTTTTAAATATATCCAGGGACGAAGAGTCCACCACCTCCCCAGGCAGCCCGTTCCAATGTCTGATCACCCTTTCTGTGAAAAAATTCTTTCTAATATCCAGTCTGAACTTACCCCGGCACAATTTAAGACCATGCCCTCTTGTCTTACTGAGAGTTGCCTGGGAAAAGAGACCAACCCCCGCCTGGCTCCATCCTCCTTTCAGGTAGTTGTAGAGGGCAATGAGGTCTCCCCTGAGCCTCCTCTTCTCCAGGCTGAACAGCCCCAGCTCCCTCAGCCTCTCCTCGTAGGATCTGTGTTCGAGTCCCTTCACCAGCTTGGTTGCCCTCCTCTGGACCTGTTCGAGGACCTCAATATCCTTCTTGAACTGAGGGGCCCAGAACTGAACACAGTACTCGAGGTGTGGCCTCACCAGGGCTGAGTACAGGGGCAGAATCACCTCCTTGGACCTGCTGGTGACACTGTTTCTGATACAGGCCAGGATGCCATTGGCCTTCTTGGCAGCCTGGGCACACTGCTGGCTCATGTTCAGCTTCCTGTCAATCCAGACTCCCAGGTCCCTTTCTGCCTGGCTGCTCTCCAACCACTCTGTCCCCAGTCTGTAGCGCTGCATGGGGTTGCTGTGGCCAAAGTGCAGGACCCGGCACTTGGCCTTGTTGAAGCTCATCCCATTGGAGTCAGCCCATCTCTCCAGTCTGTCTAGGTCTCTCTGCAGAATCCTCCTGCCTTCCAGCTGATCAACACTTCTCCCCAGCTTGGTGTCATCAGCAAACTTGCTGATGATAGACTCAATCCCCTCATCCAAGTCATCGATGAAGATATTGAACAGGACTGGGCCCAGCACTGATCCCTGGGGGACTCCGCTCGTGACCGGCCGCCAACCGGACGCAGCCCCATTCAGCACCACTCTCTGGGCCCGACCCTCCAGCCAATTCTTAACCCAGTGCAGAGTAGGCTTGTCCAAGCTGTGGGCAGCCAGCTTTCTCAGGAGGATGCTGTGGGAGACGGTGTCGAAAGCCTTACTGAAGTCCAGATAGACCACATCCACAGCCTTCCCCTCATCCACCAGGCGGGTCACCTGATCATAAAAGGAGATCAGGTTGGTCAGACAGGACCTGCCCTTCCTAAACCCGTGCTGGCTGGGTCTGATCCCCTGTCCATCCTGCAGGTGCTGTGTGATTGCTCCCAGGACGATCTGTTCCATAACCCTGCCAGGCACCGAGGTCAGGCTGACAGGCCTGTAGTTTCCCGGGTCTTCCTTCCGGCCCTTCTTGTGGATTGGCGTGACATTCGCCAACTTCCAGTCATTTGGGATGTCCCCGGTGAGCCAGGACTTCTGGTAGATGATAGAGAGAGGCTTGGCGAGCTCTTCTGCCAGCTCTCTCATCACCCTTGGATGGAGTTCATCCGGTCCCATAGACTTGTGGGGATCCAAGCAGCCCAGTAGATCACTGACAGTTTCCTTCTGGATTGCAGGGGTGGTGTTTAGATTCTTGTCTCCTATAGGCTCCAGAAGCCAGCTGTCCTCAGGATTGCCCGTTTCACTGTTAAAAACTGAGGCAAAGAAGGCGTTAAATACCTCAGCCTTTTCTTCATCTTTGACAATTACATTCCCGTCCATGTCCATTAAAGAATGAATGTTTTCCTTGCCCCTCCTTTTGCCACTGATGTATCTGTAGAAGGACTTCTTGTTATCCTTCACAGAGGTGGCGAGATTTAGTTCAAGTTGTGCCTTTGTGTCTCTAATTTTTTTCCTACATAACTTAACTGTATTCCTGAATTCCTCTTGAGTAGATAGCCCTTTTTTCCATAACCGGTAGGCCCTCTTCTTGTTCCTAATTTCCTTCAAAGTCTCTCTGTTGAGCCAGAGTGGTCGTCTTCCCCGCCGGCTCGCCTTTCGGCACACCGGGACAGCCTGTTCCTGAGCTTTCAAAACTTGCTCTTTGAAGAATGTCCATCCCTCCTGGACTCCTTTGTTTTCAAGGGCTGTTTCCCAGGGTATGCTCTGGACTAGTCTTCTGAACAGGCCAAAATCTGCCCTCCGGAAGTCCAAAGTAGAGGTTTTATTGACAGCCCTCCTTGCATCCCTGATTATTGAGAACTCTATTATTTCGTGATCACTAAGTCCCAGACGCCCACCGACCACCACATCCCTCACCAGCCCCTCTCTGTTTGTAAAGAGTAGGTCAAGTGGGGCTCCATCCCTGGTAGGCTCATTTACCAGCTGCATCAGGAAATTATCCTCAATACACTCTAGGAATCTCCTAGACTGCCTCCTCTCTGCTGTGTGAAATTCCCAGCAGATGTCCGGCAGGTTAAAGTCACCCACGAGAATAAGGGACGACGATTTTGAAACATGTGCCAGCTGCTTGTAGAAGAGTTCATCACCCTCATCCTCCTGGTTGGGTGGTCTGTAACAGACTCCCATCACAGTATCAGCCTTGTTGGCCTTTCCCCTGATTCTGACCCACAGGCACTCCACCTTATTATCACCTACTTCAATTTCTATGGAGTCAAGAGAGTCTCTAACATACAGGGCTACCCCTCCACCTCTCCTACCCTGTCTGTCCTTTCTGAAGAGCCTGTAGCCACCCATTGCAGCACTCCAGTCATGGGAGTCATCCCACCACGTTTCCGTGATAGCGACTACATCATATCTTTCCTGCTGCACGGTGGCATAATATAGGAGGTACACTACTGGTTGACCTAGTATCAGATACATTTTAAATAAATATATCATCTGCTGCCTTTTATCATTTGTTTTACATACAGAGCTGCAGATGACCTCTTAAAAGAATGATCAGCTGCGTTTTTCACCTTAAACCAGCTGGATTCCTTACAATGACAGTAATGTCTGTGTTGAAGGCATTGGACCTTGACTGTTGACCTGGTACAAGGATAATAGGTATGTTTTTAATCATCACTTGTCTTCCCCAGTTAAATGGACTCTGAACTGATGTGTCAATATTATGTTCAATAAGGACAGAATTGGCTCTACATCCCCTTGTGTTCTTATAGTCCTAATAAATAAACCATCTGATTTTCTAACTTTTTTAGGCAGTCACTATATATTCTTTCTACAAGCAAAGTACAAATTCAAAAGTTCTTCTGTTTATTAAAACAATTACAGTGGAAACTTGGAAAGCTGCCAAATTCCTGGTAACTAGGGAGAGAGAACCTTGTAACTCATATGGGCAATGAAAGGTAATGTCCATGCCCTTTAGCTATAAGTTTCTATGTAAATGTCTCACAAGAAGAGAGGTGAGGGTGGGAGGAGAAGGAGGCCCTCATAGTTTATAAGAATTCTTTTGAAGTCTGAAAAAGATAGCCCCTGTTATACGATACCCCAGCACTCCTGTCCCTAGTGAAAATGGTCTTATGATGCAGGATACAATTTCTCCACGGGTCTGTTGGATGCAAGTCACAACCGTGTAGAAACACCCTGTAAATCCTGTCATTAAAACCAGCTGGGATTTATTAGGAGAGAAATTGTGAAGAAGAATTCACCTTCAGTAAGTATGAAGGAGGAACTGTCAGGATTGCCTACAGCATCTGTCTGTCGTCTATCTAAACCAGTATGAAACATCTCTACACCCTCTCTTTTTCATTTTCCATTTCAATGACACTGAAAAATAGGCCTGGGGGAAAAAAACCCAAAACCAACAAACAAACAACCAAATAAGCCCAAACAAACAAAAAGCCCAAAGAAAAACTGCTCTTCTCTAGACATCCTGTTCCATTCTTTTTCTGTCTAAAGTTGGCCTAGGCAAAAAAAAAGTAGTTTACTAAAAATGAATTTGCATGAACACAGACACTAACTGTAAAGAAATGTCACTATATATAAAATAAATTAATTCAGCTGATCAAAATCACAGAATTTCTTGTGATTTTTATCTGTGGAGAGCATGGTTCAAGGGAGATCAATTTTTAGTCAATATGCATTTAGAAATACATTTAAGGCTGTTTTTCAGAACCCCAAAGATCTCCAAACTCCAACAGTCTGTCCCTTGTGAAACAGTTTTCTCAGGTGACTCCAGGTGCATTCCGCTATAGTGCATGGTATCAAATTAACAGCTGCTTTAATAAGTGGGTACTTTCTAAAATGAAATAGTGTTTATAAGGCGGGACTTATCCTTCTTTGTGAAATATGACATCATTATCTATTTTAGAACACAGAAAACGCATAGAAGCACACAATGTCAGACATGGTAACTGACAGATCTTAATCCTAATTTTATTTCTAATGAGTAAAGTGCTTCTGACTTGCAGTTAAACTGAGATTTTTGATTGAGGCAGAAAATCCCATTGCCCAGGATATGTTCTTTTCTCCTAGAGCCAGTCCATTTGGAAGGTTTCTTCCACCATTCACGATAAGCTGTAATTGAGGAACACAGGTTAAATGTCTGAAAAGGTGGAGTGGAAATTTCAGTGAGAAGTTCAGCCTTCTGCAGCAGAGAGGGGACATATTAGGAGGGGTTACAGGTGAGTCAAGTAATGTATATCATCCATTCTGGCATAACTAAGAGAGAGGTGTGATGGGACCCTCACTCTGCAGTTGATGACCTCTGGTGTTACAGAACTTCTTCATAACAGAGCAGACTTAAACGTAGTGCTGGTCCAAAGACGAGCTGCTGCTGTATAGCTGCTGAATAAAAGCTGATGGATGTTGTCTGAGCTAACCATGCTGGCAACTAAAAAACAAATAGCAACTGTCAGTTCTGTGAATGCATTTTTAAAAATTGGTTATTGTTTTACATATGGACATAGGTAAATTTCCAGGCAAAAACCAAAACCAAACCAAAATGAAACAAAAAAATCAAATTCACAGAGAATGGCCTTCTAAAACTGCTACAGGCACTGGGTAATTAAAAAAAATGCAAGTTTTTCATTGTGGAAATACTGGTTGGGGCTTTGGATGCTCTGTTGTGACTGAAATAGGCAGGCATATTTTCTGCAGCTACACAGAGAACATAGCTGTTGACTGAGGTGAGGTGGACAGCCCAGAAAAAGCTGAAGAGTGCAAGAAAAAAAAATGCCATCTGGAGACTCAACATCCTATCAAATACTATCAGAACTACCGAGACACATGGAGAGCCCTTGCAAATTTACCCTGCTGGGAAATTTGACTCAATAGCTAAAGTTTCCCTTGTTACTGTTCACACATGCAGAGAACTTAGTGGCTATAGAAGTCTAAAAGGGGCTTGTGGATTGTGTTATTGTGCCTTTTGTTCCTGGCTTGCTCCTTACGTTGAAATTAAACAACATTTTGCTTTGAAAAAGCTGATTAATCACAACTGTTAAAATTCTATGTGTAGAAGAAAGAAATACAACAAAGAGAAGGTGAACAGCAGACCTCAAGGGAGAGCCTGAAAAAATTAACATGGGTCAAAGATGTAGCTGGGGCAGCTGTGAGCAGTGTAAGCTTTCCAGCAGGACTCAAAGTAAAACATGGACTGTTTTTATTTTCATTTCTCATTACTATCCATCTTTCATTCTCCTTTTCTTTTTTTTTTTTCTTTTTTTTTCTTTTTTATTCTTTTTTTCATTTTAAGTAACAGAGAATGTGTAAATTTACATGCTTGTGCTGAGTATCTAGTTGACTATATGCAAGATACCTAACCATATCCCTTGTCAAAAGCAAGCAGTGGCTAAATGGGACAGACTGAGAATGTACCCCAAATCAAACTGTTAACCCCCACCTTGTCATAGAAACTCTCTTGTAACCATGAAATCTTTCCTAGAGCTGAAAACAACCAACAGAGATAGCTTTGCTGAATCAATGAGTTTATGAAACCAATTTTTGTACTTGGCATTTTCTGTGAAGAGATTCACCAACAGATTTCATTTCTGCCAAGGAATCATTCTTGGAAGACACTGTGCTATTTCCCAAGCAAGTTCTGTGGGAAGAAGGAAAGACCCTTACTGCTTTCACAATGAGTAATGTAGGGGCTGGGAGGGAGGGAAGGTGTAAATATGCAGAATACAAAGGGATGCCCTTTGTATGAGACTGAAAATAAGCTCCCTCTCCTTGAAATCTATTTGCTGTTCCTAAATAAATAACATGAAGCCTGTTTACATAAATATGATTTATAGTTATATGCAATAAATTGAACTTATGTGACAGTAAAGGGAGTTTGTAGTTCTTGTACAGTAGAAAAACACTCTGTGTTAAAAAAAAGTTTAAAAAATTAAAAATGTAAATGCTCTGCACTCTCTTCATCATCTTTACCTCTGATTTACTTGGGGAGTTAAGTAATGAACTATGAACCTTTTAACTGACTCTAATTTTGGCACAGGAATGTCTTTCCCCATCATAAATTAGTGTTATTGTGCATTAAGCACAAATATAGCTGTATCTATTTGAACCCATTTTACTGTCATCTTTCAATACAATAGAAAACAAGGTTGGGAATTTCTAGTTTTCAGTCTTTCAGTCAGTTCTGCCTTTCCCATTGTCCACAATGTTTGCTCTCATATCAGTGATTGTGTTGACTTATTGACAACCAGAGTTTACAGTAAATGTTATCCTAGGGTAACATTATCTGAAGCACTTAGTACTGAGTGACTGAGTAGGAGTTGTCACAATGGATTATTCAAGAACAAACTTTCCAGAATATATCACAAAAAGACCGAGCTGAGTAGGAAGATTATCTGCTGTCACCTAGGTTTAAAAGAATGAAATGGGAAAGGTTAATGGCATGCTGAAATCATTTGTATCCACTGTAAATTATTTTTTTTTACTGCACAGAATTGCTGTAGAGTTAGACAAAGATCATCTTTACAAATGTTCCTTCAAACATCTATTCTAATCCAAGTCTGCCTTTGTATACGCCTGTACAATTTCACTAGTGTCTTTCCCTGGTAATTGAAGCATCCATTGTGGATTAAGTCCTGCTTATGCTTGAATCCAAATTGTCACAGAAATCTCAGAACTTGCCTAGGCTTCTGATTTTCATGTATTGTCTTAAAAATGTACATATTTATAATTCCTTTTCATTTATACTTCCTTTTCAAATAAGGAAGTAAAATAGCTCCTTAACCTTTACAAAAAATGACCTGTTTTCTTTATTAAAAAAAAAAAAAAGTCCCACAACTATGACTAATAACTGGATTTGCTCCTCTGATGACTTTTTTTTTATAGCAACAGATGCATCAGAGGCAGTGTACATGTTTAGTAAACAAGGCAACCTTTCTCCTAACCCTGGCAGAGTTATAGGAGGGGAATTTTAAACAAAAGCATTTCCAGCAGCTAGATAAGCAAGGGTCTTGCTGAGAAAGATGGAAGACTCAGCCAGAAAGAAATGGAAAATAAGAGCTGTCATCTAGAAAATGACAAAGCCATTTCTAATCCCTGTAGATTAGCATTCTATCTTTCACTGAACAAATATGCTGTTAAAGGTGTTGGCCTGTAAAACAAACAGAAAAATGTCACACTGGTATCAGAGTGGAACTATTAATATGTGTTCAAAATGCTCTATAATTATTAAATCGCTTGTATTAGGAGTGAGCCTTCATAGAAACTCTCTTCTTAAAGAGGTAGGCAAAACACTAAGCCACTGTAAGCAAAATGTTTGATTTCCAAAGAGCTTATAAACTGAAGAGCATGGGCAGAAGTAGAGATACAGCAGAAGTATCACCAGCTCCCAGTCTAGTGATATATTCACCCCACAGCCTATAAAGGATGACACTGAGTAACATGCAAAATCATTTGAAATATCCAAATTTCTCTGCATCTTTCTCTCACACATCTTTTTCTTCTGATAATCTATCTGCTTCTTCTTGGATAAGACTTTAGCCCTACCCTTACAATAGCACTTTTTTCTTTCTCTCATTTTCCTGCAAAGCTGCTTATTAAACAAAACACTTTGTGCAGCCAGTCTGAGAGATTAGCTGTCTACACAGCTTTTTTAAAGTGATTCCCTTCCAGCCCCCTCACCTCCCTCCCTCCTATCTTTTGGTCAAAAATATATAGTTTCTATCTGATTACGACTGGCCTCTGCTCAACCTTTTGTGCAGGGCTGATTTAGATTTTCCAGCTCAGTCACAGCAGGAAAGATAAACCCTGAACCACATGATGATGTTGGCAGTGTCAGACAGTGGAAATGAAGTCTCCAGGGTATACCAATTGACATTTCAACACTTTAGCTGCCAAAGAACGTGCTCTGCACACACACACACACACACACACACACACACACACACACACACACAAAGAAAGTAAGTTACAGGGGGAAAGATTTTTAAAAGTACTGAAAGTTGAAAGCATAGTGAAAAAGATCAGATGCATGTAACCGGAAAGCAAGCATGTACTTCATTTTTTTGTGTGTCTTTACATAACAGATGGAGACTGACCTTAGACACTTCCTGCCCTCCAAAAAAAGTGATTTTAAGTTTCCACGAGTAGTAACTAGCTCAGACATACTGTTAGAAGTGAAGAGCTATATTTAAAGTGGGTCTATGATTGTTTTGTTCCTGTAGGAATATCAAGGATGTAGAGTTCTCACAAATTTAACTCTTCTGTGAGTTTTATAATGCCATAGGCCTAATTTTTTCTTCTGCTTTATACCTGACATACACCAACACAACACAATCACTTGTAAAAGTCTTTCTGAGTGTTTTTGTCAGAGAAAAGCTTGTTCTTGTTTGATTCCTGGATTTTTGAAATTCTTTTTTAAGCTTTCTTACATTTCTTTTTTCTTAATTAAAAAGAAAAAAAAAGTGTGAGAAAACAGAAGAGCATATTTAAATCATACTAAAATCTGCCTGATTTCTCCCACATCCTTTTCTCTTTCTTTCTCTTCTTTCTTTTCAATGACATTTCTTATGATGAGCACTCAGAAAGAATAGCTATTGCCTCTCTTGTCAGTTTTGTTTTGTCAGCTCTGAATGCTGAGTCTTGCATTGCCATTTTCAAGGTCTCTTTCAATCCCTTGAACACAGCTGGTGCTTCAATCAAGAGCTTACACTGTGAAGAAGCTGGCAGTTGATCCCCAACCAACTATGCGGAAGATATATATTTCACAGTACACAGTGGAATACCCTTTTCATTTCATCATTGAGAGAGACTGCTTCGCTCAGGAGTTCTATACAAAAATATTAATAATGTCCCATTCTCCTCAGGGATGTGAACATTTGAGGTTTGAACTTCAGTGACCCCTGCTTGTCAGGTCAATGTGACTTTTAACAAAATCAGTAAAGGAAGCCTTTTTGTTCCTTGTTTTGTAGTTTTGTTAGCTTTACTTATGAGAATGTTTTTTAATCACTTCTTGGAAGAAGTGGGAATTGAAGGCCATGGATATTCTGGATACCCAAATATTGCACAACTGCATAATTGAGTTGTGCTATAAAAGAAATGGTAAAAAATCTGAATAATGTCATCTTTGTTTTAATTAATTATATTTCAGTTACCAACATGACTGAAAACCCTTATTTTTGTTTTGTTAAGAGTTTACTCTTTAGTGTTAGAAAATTTCACACAAAATTCCCACTAACTTAAGTAAGGACTGCAGTGTGAGTGGAATTCTGAGAATATTGCAGAAATTTTTGCACTGACTTTCCTTTAGAGAAGAAAAATCAGCTATCAGTGAAGCACAAAGATCAGGACACACAGCAAGCATGGCTGATGGCTTGTGAACCAGCGCTTTTTGCAAGCCATTGCTCTGATTATGCAAAAATGGATTCCAAAGGCCAGTGTGTGCACAGGACACCTGACAACAAATCTATCTGAGCTAGAGATCACCTCTCTGGTACTCCTTGCTGTGTTAGTCTGGTCCTGCAATGTGTGTGATTCCCTGAGGTGATTGAGTCCTTAGTTCCTGTTAGCTTTATTGAACTAGGATCCTAGCACTCAAGCGAGAATTTATTCAATTCTACCTTCCTCTTGCACAGTAAGTTAAAGGGATTTCATGAAGCACTTTCTTGATTTACATGTACAATCTAAAGTAATGTGCCTATTATCATATTACCTTTTACAATGTGCACATTTTAAAATCAATTGGAATATTTCAGAAACGTTAAAGAAGAGATATATTAGACCTCTTTTTATATAGTGTATAAGCATTCATTCTTACAATTCCCTATTTTAGGATCAGGGAAAACAAGGACACTGAAGGGTCTTAGGATTTTAAAGAATATATTGAAAGGAAAACATCCAAGTGTGAAAAATCTGAAGCTCATTTAGTAATGAGTTTGAGGAACCCTTCGTTTTTGCTTCAAACACAGAAAAGATGCCAGATGGAGCCCATTTCCAACAACACCCAAAGTGAGTTGAATGTACAATATTTACAGAAAGCTGGCTGCCTAAGAGATTTTGTGTGCTCACAGGACATTTTTTTTTCTCCTCTTTAACTTTATATTCTCTCCATTTCTCCACTCCCTTTCTCTTGCATGAAATGACAACCGTGGCTAGTTTAGCAAGTTAAGATGTCAGTGTGGATTTCCTTTACTACAAAGGAGACATGCCTCTGTCAGCAACTGATCTAACAGCAGGCACACTGGTCTGAAAGCTGAAAGCTGTTCAAAGCTGTCCTTGGGCTTCTTCTCTTTCTTCTTCACCTCTTAGGAGTAATCCTACCTATTCTGGAGACTGTTTCCTCTCCTTATCTTAACACCCAGATGCTCATTGTAAACATTTTCTCTTAAATAGTTCAGCTTGCAAAATTTCCAAATAAAAGTTCCAAATATTAGTTCAACATTAGGTGAAGCACAATGCACACATTTTACAAAGGTTTAAATGAAACAATAGGTTTGTTCTAACAAACATAGGTATGGATAAGATGCATTATCACCCGAGTGAAGTTTGGGAATGCTAATTCAGTATAGCAAGTGAACTGATAAGCATAATTTCATAATTACTTGACTTGAGAGGACACAATTCCCATTTTTAATTTCTCTAATTTTATTTCAAACATAACAATTCACTTTGCATGTTCAGTTATGTATTGAATTCACACACAAAACATATACTGCCTATATTTAAACAACTTAATATGTTTGCATGGAACTAATATTGTGTTTGCTATATGGTTTTGTGGTGAATCATACTAAGTTAAGATAAAGGTCCACTTCTTCTAATTATGTACCCACAGCTTACATGAATGGAAAATTCTGACTGCATAGAAATTGCAGACGCCTAATTTCCAGGCCTTTAAACTTCAGTTTTTAAATAGCCAATAGCTGAAACACCTCATCTTAAAAATAATAGCTTTTGTGAGAATTAGGTCATCTACGGGGGTTATCTTTGGCACTCTGAAATTAACTTTGTTGCAGACACTTGAAAGGACAATTAGGACCCATCTTATTAGCACTGAAGGTTAAAACTCCAGTACTGTCTTGCATCAGGACATAATCTTTCATGCTTCACAGCTCTAGCTTTCACAATGAGCCTCAGAGGAAACTTGTAGAGGGGGGAAGGGAAAAGAGACCTGAAAGCTAAAATACCCAGTTTACGGAAGTTCCTTCAGGCTTTTCTGTTCAATGAACCTGATAAATATGACTCAGAAGAAGAAACAAGGTTGGTAGGGACTGGTGAACCACAATTTAATTCCACAAATTCTCTTCACTGAATTTTTAAAGTGATATTTAGAGAACAGGACATTTATATGATGTTGAAGTACTTCTTTGTTTGTTTTTTTCGTTTTCCTAATTTGTTTTGTTTTATATTGTTTTGAGGAACAATGTTAAATATAAACTGAATAAAGAATTCTTGTGGTAAACAGATACATTTGTTCAGAATGAAACTGTTTAATTTTTATTTTGCCTGGGGAATCCGATGCTTTGACATCTGTCCTAATATTAAATGTGAAAATCATAGGCGTGAGTTCATGCTCACATGGCAACTCTCTGAAAGACTTCACATCTCATACTCCCTACATTGAAATATACACCATATTATGGCATTGTTGAACATGGCCTGTTTCCAGATTAAACATAACTGTTTGTAAAGATATTCTTGTTTCAAGTAGTATTCAAGAATTTTATAAACCTGCATTTTCCTGTGAAAAAAAGGACTTTGTTGTATCTTGCTTGCAGGCTATACGCAGATGATTCATGTGAAGCCTCCTTCTCACATGTATTGTGCAATAACAAGGACAATGACACTCCAGGGTCATGGAATAAGACTCACATGTGGGTAGTTTTTCTTTTTGGTTGGTTGGTTTTGGGGCTTTGTTTGGTTGGTTGGTTTTGGGGGGATTGTTGGTTGGTTTTTTGTTTTTTAAGTGGCACCTGCTGTGTTTCTCAGTATAAGGAGAGGCTGCTTGCAGTAAATCACAGATGTTGTACACACTGGAAAAATGGACAAGATGCAATCATGAAGGGAAAACCAGAAGCGGTGGGGGAGGGCAAAGGGAGAGAGAGAAGAAATTTGTTTTACATTTTGGTTTACGCTTTCTTGAAATTTCTTACTAAGCAGTGATCTGATACTCTACTGCTGTTAGATTTGAGTTAAAACCTTGCTTAACATGTACAGTATTACTTTGCTGTGATACTATCTCTTCACAAACATTGAAACAATTGATAACTGGGGTTATTTTTAAGATGTGGGAAGTGGGCGATTATTGTTTGGTTTTCTTTTAATGGAATAATAGATTAAAAAATACAGAAACACAAAACTGGTTGTTTTTTCTGATTTTATTGCTCTTAAACTTCTCTTCACGTAGTTATGTGTGATTGAATTTTGATATGTATAGAATGAAGAAAAACAACAGGCTGTGCCTGAAAGGCAACCAATAGCTCTGCTGAGCAAGAGAAGAAAATACTTCATGAGATGCCCTTTCAGACAATATATTGCTTTTATTTTGTGTAAAACCTTCTTTTGCCCCTTCCATCTTCTCATAGTTCCTTCATGAAAATCCAGTATTTGAATATCAAGCTTTGTATATGGGACAGATATGAATCACAGCTCCAAACCCTTCAGTAAGGAGAAAGAAAGATTGAAAAAAGGATGATCTGTAATTTTTAAAATGTTGCTTTTTATGATGTATTAAAGTTGCAGATGCATGGACATGCCCCTGATGCTGCAAGGCAGAATTACTCATCAAACACATTTTCCGGTGATGAATGGATCTTATCAGCTATATTCACTTTCTTAAGGGTGCCAGGGATAGAATAATTATGAATATAAAACCATATACTACAGAAAGAGAAGCTAAATTTATTATCTCTTTTTTGAGGCTTTCTTTTGTTTCCTATGGTGGTATGTGTTTGTTTGTTTGTGGTTTTGTTTTGTTTTACTCTATGTTCTAAACATTGTATTGTCTTTTCAAAATAACTGCAGTACAATTTATCTGAATCTCTGGGGGGGGGTTTTTCCTATTTATATGGGGTTCCTGTCTCTTCCTCAATCTGTCAGGATAAATTCTGTTCACTGAGAGTGTGTCAGGTCCCCAGCAGTATCACCAGGAGGTACCCCAGAAGGCTCTTAGTACAAGGCTCTGACTCTAACCACCTCACAGCAATGCCCTGCTAGTTCTGGAGGATCACTGACTGCAGTTTCTTGGCTAAGACTCCCTGTGGGATGTCTGGTTTGGTACAGCAGGTTTTTACTAGGAAAGCCTTGTGACAGCACCTACTGGTGTGTGCTTGGAAGGTTGAGGAATTAATAGAAACTTGAGAGTCGTGTAAGGACATGGATATATAACCATGTTAATACAGAAAATTAGTCAGAAGCATCTAATCTCTAGGTCACAAAGACCTCTGAACAGTAGTTTACTTAATTTTTTTCCCTATTGCATTTGCCTTTTATTATTTCTCACTTTTCCATATATCTATGGATAAAAAAGAGAATGTAGGGCAATGTAAGCCTTACTGTTCCTTTGTCACATCAGACGTGACCAGACGTCAACCACATTGAGTCTGCCTTCAGAGAAGATTCACGTGTCTTTCAATTTAAGAACATCATGGCAGGATAAAGTAAAAATAAAAACAATATGGAAATATACAGAACAAATGTGCCACTGCTTTTTGTCTTTTAACGCTGACACGGTTTAGGCACAGATGGAAGCATCCAGGCCTCCATCGACTTGGGCACTAAAGGGAGGTAGGCACTAAGTACTACTGTAGATAATGATTCCTCAAGGTTGATATTACAGACCTGCTGGCAATATGGGTTACTGACAGCTGAGGTAAAATGTGTTTCTCTTCTGTGGAGCGACCAATTTGCAAGACTTAGTTTGTTTAATGACTATTTAAGGGTCTTCCCTAACCTGGTGAGGTGTGATTTCTGTTCTGCAGGGCCACATAACTGTACCCTTCCAATAATGCCATGTATTAACCCATACACTACCAATGCAGTTGTGCATAAAGTGTCTGTGGGTATAATTTACTAAGCATGAATACTACCGTAACAAAGAAAAACACCTGTGTGAAACAAATCTCCACTGTTTCAATATGGAGTATATTTTTCTTTCACACTGTCTGGTTTCAGTATTCTCTTTGGTTTTCTTCAGCAAAAATAAATGCAGCTTTCTTTAAAATTGCAGGATCAGAAGAATTAGTACACATATCTCTGTATTTAAAGCTAAACAGAGAAAACACAAGGCCAAAATCAGAAGGCAACTTTGCTCCAAAGAGGTGAGATCATGAAGTCAGTAATTTCACCTAGGAAGGAGTTTTCAAGGAAAACTGAAAAAGTGACTCATTTAGGTTGGTTTTGATAAATTATCCTCCTAAAAGAATATTACTGTACCCATAAAACATCATGCCTTTTCAAGGAACACAGAATGACTACACACTCAGCTCAGCCAAAAGCCTTCCTGCAAGACTGAGGAAGGAGATGACTGCTCTAGCCTTTCTTCAACCTCAACAGCATATCTGTTAATACCTATTTGAACAGTCAGACTGGTTTCAGATAAATAGATATAAATGAGAGGGAGTATTATAATTTTGAAAGAAGGAGCTGAAAAGGAAGAGGCCTTAATTTTATTCCATTCTACTCTAGAACCTTTGCTTCATACAATAGCATGTACATCTTTCTCTTTTAACAGTGTACATCTTGTGTAGCAAGTGCATGAACAAACTGTTTATCAGAAATATTGAATCATGTTTTGCCTGAGGCTATGCAATTCTTAATTTTACTGTGGGAAACTATACACCCTCCTTTCATTAGTGATACTGGGTGTCAGTGTTTGTGTGAAATTTGAGATTGACTGTATTTTTTTCTGGTAATCCCTTTCTGTGCAACTTTTTACATAATAATTTTAATATATTTTAAATATATTTTCATTCTTACCAGTTTTTAAGTGATAATGGACTGATTTTGTCTGCTAAAATGTGACAAAGTGTTGTTTTGTCAGGCTGTGTCTACACAGCTGAAGGCAGGCAAATGAGAACTCTGTCTAAGCCAAGTAGACCTGAACTTGGTCCAGACTAGAAGCTGTGTAACCACATTAACATGGCACTGAGCCCAAGCTAATAAGCCCTACTAAGAGGCACTAAAGCAGTTACACAACTTTTGGATCAGAGCTGGCTTGCCTCCAGCTAGCTTGGAGTGTAACCAGGATGAGCTCAGGTTTGCTAGGGAATAGCACTATAGACAGTTTCAGATCTCCGAAACATGCAGGCTTGACCTGTACTCTAAACTTATTTAGCTTAGTGTAAGAAAGAAGTATGAAGCAGGTAAATGTGAAACCTCAGATTTTAGGTAGGTATTTAGGAACTAAAGTAGCAATTATACATTCTAGTTGCTATTTTTTCACCTCATTCCATGAACAGAACTGTTTGTGTGATGAATTTTTAAATACCACTTGAAGGAAGGACAACAAAGGGTATGTTCATAAGACATAGGCAAATTTAGTTTAAAAACTGTTACTCAAGTCTTTCATTTTCTTTTGTCATATGTTAAAATATTTTTTTCTCCTCAGTTCAAAGCTCTTTGCTTCATTATCTCCTGTCAGTTTTCCTGGGTGCCAGAATCTATTCTTATCTTAAATGCATCTATTCTAGACCTTAGAATTAATTTCTGCTAGTTTCATAAATAACTTTTTGTAAGCTTGCATGCCTTTCTTATTCTGTTTTGTTTATTTATTTGTTTGTTTATGGGCTTTTTTGTTTGGTTGGTTGGTTGGTTTGGTTTTGGTTTCTGTTTGTTTGTGGGCTTTTTGTTTTGTTTTGTTTTTTACTCTTCTAGGAAGAGAGAGCCACTTTCTTGAGGCCTCCTTCTCTTGGAATTTTTGACGTGGGCATGGTGCTAGAGAGACAGAGTCATCAGAACTAGGAAGGCTTATTATGTCCTAAATCTTGTGAGTGTAATTGTGAGTCTTCCTTCTCTAGACCCTTCTCTGAAGGGTTTTACTTCTGTATTTCTATTCAGTTGGCCACAATAAGGCCTTGAAGAGACTGATTCTCCAGAAAGGTACCAGCAGAACAGAGCATCAGGTTCCTCTGTCTGTCATCTAGTATGACTTCTAAAGTATTTTAAGTCCTATTTGGTCTTCTGTAAAACAAATTTTTAATAACTAGTTCTTTATTTGAATCACATTAACAATATAGCCCTAAAAGTATTCTCCTGAGTATTCCCATTTTTTTTAAAAATGACAGTTTCTCTATAGAGTGGAAAGCGCTATTGAAATAATGTTGGGTGTTTTGCCAAATCTGTCAAAAGAGTAACACTTCCACTTTCTCAGCTCTGTCTCATTAAAATTGTATTCTAATTCTGTCTCAACTTGGTCTCTTTGCTTTATAAGTCATTGCCTGCTCATTACTTGTAGTGTGTGAGATGAAATTTATTCAAACGTGATAGCAGGGATAAAGAATTGAAAGGCAGGCAGCTGGGAGAAATGAAATTAGCTTATTCTAATGCTTTTTTGACAGGATTTTTTTCATTGCAATGGGTTACTATAAGTGTCAGTTTGTATTTGTGGCATTCTCTTTGTTAGGTTTGTGGGGATTTTTTAAAACACAGTTTTAAATGCTGAAGTATGCTTTCTTTTGTCACAGTGATTGAAATAAGGTTCAATGTCTGTGTTGCTAAGACCAAATATTACTTGCCATAGTAGTCTGTAATTACTTTAGCATTGCAGTTGTCGAACAAAGATTACATTTTTACAATTGTTTTATAGTAGATTCTGTAGCCCAGTGTTAACCTAAATAGGATACACTCAGTAAGGTCTGGGCAAATGATAAAAAGTGCAATATAGCTTATGTGCAATATTATGTGGAATACAGAGGGGAGCTGAGCTTTCTAACCCAAATATTCTCTCTCAAGCTTTGAATGTCAAAAGAATACACTAAGGAATTTCTAATTTTGAATATAGGAGCGTATTAGAAGCAAATTGACTTAAAGCACGGCACTTTTCCATTATAAAATTGAGTTGTTAAGGAATTATATGGTCTAATTACTGAACTTGGTATTTTTGACTACTTGGATTATGAACAGATATTGTCATTAACTAGCTAATTAAATTGACTGCAATAACAAGCAGTAATTTAGAAATATGTTTTAAATTAGTTTTTATATGAAAGCAAAGTCTTTGTTGATCTGTGCATGTGATTAATGTCAAGTGTCATGAATTAGCTCAGGGATCTCTGGTGGAGGAAGGGCATTATAAAGAGAAGTATCTGTGTGTTTGAGAGAAACAGATGCAGTCAGAGGAGCAGTTACTATTCAATTAAAAATCTGAATTAGAAAATGGTAATAAGTATGCATACTTGTGTTTACTGGAAGGATACAACATAATGGCTCAGTACAAAGAATAATTATTTCTCTCTAAAGAATTATATTTTTATCTCTAAAGGCAGAATGTTATTTCAGCTGCAGTGCAACTGATTCTTTTTCTCCAGTATGTCACTGCTTGCAGTAGTTCACATTTTACCATGCAAAAAGCAAAGCATAGGGTTCTTAATCTTTATATGTTTATCTATGATAAACACCTTCAAGTAAGTTGATTGTTAACATTGGAAATGCATTGTTAATTAAACATGGTGTCTAAAAAAGTTTTTTAAAATATAAACATGAAAATGCCCTATGTTTTATATTTATATTTGTAATACTTTGTAGTGTCTTTGATAGGTTTGTTTGTTGTTGTTTTTAAATGCATGCAATACTTTCCTATGTCACATCTGAAGAAATGCATTCATTGAGACCAAGGTGAATGTTTTTCAAAGTGGAGCAGTTTGACCAGAATACATTGCAGAAAATATATGCTATTAGGACCCACAAACTTGATTGGTAAAATGAGTCTTTATTCTAGATCTTACTTTATTATTTTGTTTAATAGTCATGGTACACTATTCCTGTATTCATTTTTCCCTATTTGGTTGTTAGATGCTTTGGATGAAATAGTTTACAAAAGGATGTAATTGTGAAAGCTCAAAAGATAGAGACATGGTAGTGACAAAATGGACTATTAAATATCTTCAGGGGAAAAATCTTTAAAGAAGTTCCTGTATAACAAGGCACCTGAACTGATTTCTAAACAATTTTTGACACCAGTCAGGTAACAGGAGATGAATCCCAGAGGACTGATGAGTTCAGTCTGCAGACACCCAAGCATCACCATTCTCAGTAATCTCAGCTGGGGACAAACTAAATGTCATCTCAGGTATCAGTTCTCTGTTTAGTAACAACACACTCTAGGGAAACAAGGGAATGGCAAAAACTAGATTTCTTTTTTAGTCATTTATCTTTATAGAAATAGAGAAATTTTTGGCAGTTTAAGTTTTCTAGGTTTCATAAGGTAAGGAGTAATAGACAAGCATAAGCTTTGTTTTTCAAAGACCACTTTAAAACACTTTTAGCAGGAAATTCCTGTCTAAAAATAATTTTATAATATGTAGCTCAATCAATACCCTAAAATGGACAGAGTGTTATAATTTTCTTTATCTTGCACTCATAAATAAGGACCAGATTTTACATATATCTGATTCAAATTAAATCTTAGTGAATAATCAGTTCATCAGTTTGATCACAAAAATCAAAATATTCATGCCTGGTGTTAATGAAAACAGAAATAAGTTTCTGAAAACTTCCAGAAAAATATTTGACTTGAACAAGATATATTGCCTATCATATGGAAATAAATCTCACAGCTATGAGATCGGAGTACATCTTGACTCATATAGTTCTCAGCATAAATGGACTAAATTCTCTCCACCATAAGTCTTGAGAGATCCTGTATAGGAAGCTGGAGGTCCATTACTAAGTGTTTTTTAAAATTAGTTGCCCGACTTGAGGGATATTTGGCACACCAAATGCAAATTAAATACTTGCATTTAAGAAGAAGAGTAATCAAGAGGAGAATTAATCTAAAGAATTTGCAAAGGTTTGTGAAAGTATTCCAGAAGAAATAGTAGTTGAAGGCACAGAATCACAGAAAGTTAGGGATTGGAAAGGACCTTGAAAGATTATGAAGTCCAACTCCCTTGCCAGAGCTGGGTCATCCACAGCAGGTCACATAGGAACACATACATCCAGGTGGGTTTTGAATGTCTCCAGAGAACAAAACTCCACAACCTCCGTGGGCACCCTGTTCCAGTGCCCTGTCACCCTCTCAGTGAAAAAGTTTTTCCTTATATCTATGTGGAACCTCCTGTGTTCCAGCTTGTATGCATTGCCCCTTGTTGTATCATTGGACACAACTGAGAAGAAGCTGTCTCTGTCCTCCTGGCACTCACCCTTTACATATTTGTAAATGTTAATGTCACCCCTCAGTCTCCTCTTCTCTAAGCTAGAGAGACCCAGCTCCAAAGCCTTTCCTCATAAGGGAGATGTTCCATTCTCTCTCCATCTTGGAGGCTCTGTGCTGCACTCTTTCAAGAAGTTCCCAGAAGTACCTAAGGAAGAGATAGAATCAGCATGGGACTTTAAACTCACTTTCTGATGGATTAATAAATATCTTTCTATGTTTAGAAAATTGTAACTATTATCAGAAGGAGGATAATCTTACCTATCATGACTATGAGTCTGCCAAACTGATATAGCCTTCCAACACAGTAGCAGGTGCAAGAACTTCAAAAAGGCTAATAAATTTGTGGAAGGAACCAAGGAAGAGGAGTAATTATACTGGCAGCAGACTGGACTTGATGACCCAGGAGGACATAACCTCATCACATGTCTTCCTAGGCAGAAGCGAAATATTTTCAAGACCTTCTAAACTTAAGGTCTCAAAATATCTCATGGAGACCTTCATGGCTACACAGGCACACTGAATTTTTCATAGAACTTACTCAGCATGGTATCTGTGAGCAGGGAATGTCAGCACTAGGTAAGTGCTGCAAAGAAAGTATGGGGAATTAAACAAGAACAAGGCAAAGCACCTGCATTAAGATATCTGTAGAGTAACAAGGGATGTCATGTCTGAGTCACTTTAACATGATATATGCAGGCATCTGTTCTTTTGACAAACTCAAGATGCTTCTTGAGCCCTGCCTACAGCACAATAAGACTGTTTTCATTGAGGGTGAGGGATAACAATTGTTTATGATTGTGATCAACTTCATAAATGTGTTTACATGCAGAAATCTGTTGAGGTGGAAATAAAACAAATTTTAGGAAGATGTATTGCAGAAAATAATTGCAAAATAGAAGCAGTGTTTATTAAAAGTTAAATACATGTCTAATGAGAAGCTTCTAACAGCTGATATTTTCAGGAATACCTATAGGTAGTAAAAGCAAGGAGTAGCAAGAAGAGAAGTGTAATATGACTTGTATGTTACCCACTTGCTAAATACAGTTAGAGAAATTCAAATGAGAAATAAAACTACCTGTCTTTTGTAAAGCCTAGAGAGTCAAGATTAGATAAATAGCCAAGAAGAAGTCATTGAACATGAAAATATATTTTAATTTTAACATAAAAATAGAATTCTTGCATGGGTACGAACCAACAGGTTTTTGGTAATATTTTTAAAGCTATTTATCCAACACAAGTGCTAGAGAGTACCAATCGGGATTTTTTTTATTATTATTATTATTTTTTAGTATTATTTTTATTTTTTATTTTAATCACATAGACATCCAGATTTCCAGAACTGTAAAAAAAACAACACCAAGATTCATTTTGGTTCATTTTGAGCATGCCTGGATGGTATAAGTGAAGCTACCAAAACTATTTGAAATAAAGAGTGGAATCGGGTACAACTAAGATTTCTGGTCATCCATAAATCAGGTTAAAAACACATGAACTAAAGAGGAAATATAATATCTTATTATTAGGTTTCATTATATAGCTAATAGAGTAGCCATGAAATAACATTTTCAATCAGTATTAACTCCCCATGAGATACCAGGTTAGTTGTTTACTGCAAAATGGATAGATGCCTTCATTCAACTATTCTAGCTATTTCAGTTCAAGTACAAGACACCAAGCTTTTTACTGTGTACAAAGCTGAGATGAGCAGAATTTAAAAAGTCCTGTCAGATTCAAAGATGTCCTCCCAACATCATTCACTGTTACAGTACTGTTCCTGATATTCTTTAGTGGGATTACCCAGATGTTTAATTGCTGACAGAAAAATCCACACACTGCTAGTGAAGTGACTTTCCCTAAAAGCTGTGGTACTCGTTATCTTCATAGCAATCAGGATTTACGTCAACATAAAAAGCTTCTGGACTCTTAGATTTGTTTAGGTTTAGATTACCTCCTAGTGAATTAAACCAGAATAAATGCAGTTCTGTGATTCTATGAAAAGACTGGCAGTTATCCCCATATCCAGAGATTTGATTCTACAGAAAGGAAATAAGGCATTTTTCCATTTTGCACTAACCCAAAGGAGTAAGTGAGAGAAGTATTGATTAGGGAGCTTACCTGATCATATTTGTTATTTGCCAAAGGGCAGTCCTGAGTTCCCTTTGTCAGCTAGTTACATGATCCTGATGGCAATCTGCAACTTCTTACTGTTCAAATCATGAGGTCAGCAGCCAATTTAGGCTTCTAAAGCCCTGGGTCTAATATACAACCTGATCACAGTCTAAAGGGTGCAAATGCAAGGGCAGTAACCATACAGTCAGTTTATTCCTGTTTGTGCTGGTGATGTTGTGCAATCCTACCCACCCACTGACTGTGGAAGACAGGAAAAGCAATGAAAACATGTTTCAGGTCACTGAGTAGCTGAGTGGCTGCACAGGTCACTGTGGCAAGAGTTGGTCTGAAATAGCAAAGGGCCTCTGCAAGCAGAAAATTGTTGTAAGCCACAGACAGTAATTACTGATAGCTCTGTGTTATGAACCAAAATATCCTGTCATATATCAGGGGAGTGAAGTGTCACCATTGCCCCTCTCTGCTGTCTCACCTGTGCCTTTTTAATCAACTGTATCACTTTGTGATTGATGTGTTGACTTATATTTGGTTTAAAAAAGGGAAGGAAAGATAATGAAAGTTCCAGTAGATGCTGACCTTGCCATATAATTTAGGGGTGACCTTCAAGGTTCACACCCTGTCCTGTGACTCAGGGAGGAAGTAAAGACAGAGAGAACTTAAGATACCTCTAGTCTTCATGTTTTTGCCGTGGGCAACACTTGTTTCTGATAAGGCTTGGTTCCACAGTACTTTTCCCTGTGGCCTGCGGAACTGGTAATCTGCCTTTACTGAAGCATGTTTTCCTTTCAGTCCTGAGGACATCTTGAGAAGGGCAGATAGCCTCTTTTCTGAAACAATATAGCTAATGTTTTCTTGGTTTTGCTGACCTCCTGCAGGTTCATCTCAGCTCAGTGGACCTAAATAGCGTTGGCTCCTTGTGTATTTTCCAAAGGTTCTCTTAGTTGTAAATCTGGCCACTACATCCCAGCCAAATATCATTCATCTGGAATGACAGCCACACGTTTGCTCTAGCTGTCATTCTGTTGTTCAAGTCAGCTGCTGTAGCATTTAAAGAAGGCCACTAGCAATGAGCTGCTACTCCAGCTGCTGAGAAGGCAGTCAGTCCTTACTCACTCTTCTCCCTCTTCATCCTTCTGCTAGCTCCTTTACTCCTGATTTCCGTTTCTGTTTAGCAGGATAGCAAGACATATGGTGTAGTTGCTGTTGCCAGCCCCATGTTTTGTTTCTCATTCTGTCTCTGTCTTGGAACACAGTCTCTGTGCTTGAGCCTCTGTGCCTCAGCATTTACAGAGCATTTTACAAAGTCCTTTGAGATCTACAGATGCAACAGATTACTCAGATCCAACCTGGAATCCCATGTTTTCAATTAAGATATAAATGACAAACATGCATTCTAATTTGATTTTTTGAAAGCTTGATAAAATATCTCTGGAATGTAATTTCTGGCCCTGTGAAAACTGACACTGGGTTTTAAAAACAGCTCTTTCTTTTGTCTGTTTAAGCAAAGTCCTTTCTGTTGACACATAGTTATTTAGGGAAATAAATGTATTTTTGAACCCGCTAAGCTAATGGAGCTTTAACACGAAGGGAAAGAATTATAGCACACTGGGCATTCTGGTAGAAGCAGAGCTACAAAGAAGTTGCCACATTTGTTTAAAATGTGGTTAAAACTCTGGTTTGGGAAAAGACCAAAAGCATAGAATTGAAGAGTTACTTTAGTAACAGAGTGCTCATTGGTTTCCTAGGTCTGTGTTAGATTCCCACAGCTCTGAACAAACAGCTCTCAGCCTTATATTTTCTAAGCTTTTGTCTTCCCACTTTGGAATTCTGACTATGGGCACATTACCAAGCCAATTGGATTCACTACAAAGCTCCAGTGTAGCTCTTTTTATCACAAAGATCAAGACAACAATTGTGTGCCTACAAAAAAAGAACAACTAAAACCATCGAGCAAACATTAAAAGAACAATTCTAGAGATAGTTGCCTTTGAACTGCAATAATGGGCAACATTCATTCCGGAGATTTGAATTCTGAGTAAAAGGAATTCATTACTAACTGCCTTTCCTTGTAATTATCCAAGCTGCTGGCAACATATATTTTCAGCAGCATTAATTTTGTGAAAAGTAATATTTTGTAGTTGTGCTGAACCCCACACAATGTCAGCATTGTAAATCTGCTTTATGGAGTTAGTTTTGTTTATTATAGAGTTCGTATATGAAGAAGGAAGAGATCTAAATTTTGTGTTGGCTTCTCTCCAAACCACAGAAAATGGAGTATTGTTTTACAAGAGTTTGTTCTGAAATATCACTTCCCGAATGTAAAAGAAGTACCGTATGTGTGCAGATGCATTCCACAAACACACACAGTGTCCAGCTGAAAAAATATATTAAGAGCTGACCATTTTTTTCTTTCCAAAATAGATCAGTTTCACACTTTTGGGAGGGCTCCTGGTGCGGGTAGGTAACTACAATTTTAAAATAAATGCTTCCTTTTCAATGCCCCAAAAGTATTTTAAGTTGGAATCTACCAGACACCAGTAATTCAGAATAAACATTTTGTCTGACAGTCTTTGACCACTGTTATTTTATTTCTGGCACTACAAACCTAAACCATAGAATACTTTCAGTGAATCATCCTGCACTATTTTATTCATCCTCCCCCCCATCCTACTTTTTTAGTAGACAGAATCACTGTTAACAGAATCACTGTTAATCAGCTGTCTGACACTTATACTTTCTCAGGTATGGAGACTGCTTGATTGGCAAGTAGATTGGTCTTTTTTGCTGTTGCATAGATAGATGATAAACTGTGATGTGCCCTCCAAGCAAATTGAATGTTGTGTATGGCTCATAAAGAATGAAGAGGACAACATTTTACACTTTCATCCACTGAAATACAGACAGATGTGCAGGCCATGTTTAGCGTCTTTGATTTCTCTCATTGAAAGAGGTATTCAGGAATGTAGTGGCATCACACTGTGATTTCTGTAGAGAAACTATTAGCTGATTGACCATTTCCCCATTAAATACTTGTCAGGCCACTTGGTTTATCATCCACACAGTTGAAAGGCAATAAGAATACAGAATGGCAGTACATTCAAAGGTGGCTCTTCACCCACCACATCCAGGATACCCTGGAGGTGGTACGAAGTCTTGATGAAAGTTCCATCTAATCAAACTAGAAAGCTTAGGAAGAAATCACATGTCCACTTCCAAGACTTCATCAATTTAAAATAAATAAAATTTAAAATAAAGGAGCTCTTCTTTAACATCTGAATAAATGCAGTACAGTAGTATCCAGTAGTGCCCTGGAAAGGAGGAAAGACTGTATATTTTACAGTGTCAGGTGTTCTGGCTGTTTTCAAGGAATCAGGATTGTTCAGCACAATACAGGTGAAAATTCAGGTTGCAGTTGGCAGGCCACATAACATGTCTAGCAACTTCCAACTTGACAAGCATTTGCTTTAAAAAAATACTAAGTTTTTCAGTTGGAACCATACTTTGCTTGTACACGTTTACAAAAAAAAAGTATGTCTCTAGTATCTAGAAGATATGAACTATAAATAAATTGTTTATAAATTTCAAGGTTTTGGGGTTAGTAGATAATTTTCTAAATTTCACCTGGCTAAAGCTTTACAAGGTGATGGCATAGAAATGTGGTAGTCATTCAGATGCTCAAGAAATAAGAAAGGACGAGGTCAGGGAACAGCCAGTCAGTAGGTGAGGTTTACATAACAGAAATGCAAACATCTTTTTTTTATTTTTTCAGATTTCTGGGTGTCATTGCAAAAGGCAAAAAACCTTCCTCATTTTCTCCATTCTGCTCTAGTTAGGCCTTATAAACCATCCTGATGTGTTGAGGCATCAGCAGAAAATATACCTTGCCTTTAATCTGAAACTGTAACCAGTCTAGATTTGTGGTCTTGTCTCACTTTGGGGCAACAGGCATACAGCATTGCCAAAAACAATAGCAGACAAAAGAATATCAGATATATTCAGGCCTTCTTTAAGTTCCAGATGATAAGGCTATCTGAAAAAGAATAATTTAAGTGCATTAAATGTCCATGCATGCAGTTCAGTAAAGGCAATCAGAATGAAAAGAATGAAAACTGAAAAGAAGTGATGAAACCACATTATATGACACAATTAGATTTTAGTAGGTATGTCAAGTTACTTATTTTAAATTATCTGAACTTAATAAGAACTTGCTAGTTTGGAAAAGCCTAAAGATACAAAATAATCTTAATAAAGGCCTAGCATGAAAATTCAATATTATTCATCTGTATGTGTGTGAGAGAGAAAAATTCTACTGTAGCTTCAATATATATCTGTAAGATGGGGAATTGCCATTAAAAAGTGATCATATTTATACATTTATCATAATCACATTTATACACATTATTTATATAGTTGTAAGAGATATGTTAGGTACCCTGAGTTTTATGGTATTATTACCTTAAATCACAAGTCTTCAGTTTATTAAATGTAAAAGGATAGAATGTTGTTTTTTAAAGAATACTGTCTTAAGAAAACAAATTTTTAAATTAACTTGGAAAACCTTTAAAAACCCAAAAGGCAGGAATAATCCCCTCAACATTAATTGCTGTTTCACTAAAGGAACTGTTCTCATTTGTTTTAAAGCCCCCAACCAGAAATCTCATTAAAATTGTACCCAGTCTCTAGTTTGAAAGTGAGGATGGGGTGCTTCTGGGAAAAAATTAATAATTGCCTTAATTTTTCCATATATTTCGGAGCTGTGTTGTACTTATTGCTAACATGATCTTGTTGTTAATAAAACTATGAGAACCAAAAATTTCACTAATTATTTTAATTTCATTTTTGGTTTATGTTCAGCAAAATATTGTTAGAACTGGACATTATTAAATATGGAGTATAGATTAGACTTACTGGTATCCAAGTGAATAGTGTATATCAGGTGCTATCTGTTAAAGCAAAAACAATACCTGTGTAGCCTGACCTCTAAAATTTTAGTTTAGAAAGAAAAAGCAAACAAACAAACATTCAAAAAATGCAGGACATAATAAAACACAAAATACCTTCAGATAATTGCTTTGTACTTTTATGTCCTGAAAGCTTTTTTTGGTGGTTTGTGTATACATTGCTGACCTGGAAATCTGCAATCTGGAATTTTGAAACCTAACTACATGAGAACTCCAGTGATACCTGTTTGAAGATCATAGCTCTCAACACTGTTTCTGGAGACTGGTGGTTAATCTGGGTCATAATCACTAGAAAATCCATTTATGTGTTTAGAGTGTTTTCTTATTAATATTTGTGGTACATTTTTTTCCCTTCATAGTGGAGGATGTGAAGCCTGAGAAGAGTTCAGTGTCACTGCTGGAGGGGTTTGAAAACTGGGGAAGTGTCTGCATGTCTCACAGATAGATGAGAAGGATGCCTGTCTAATACACTTTCCTATGTCAGTGGTCAAAATAGCAGTAAAAGAAGCAAATGACACCTATTGTGAGAACTTCCTCAGCTCTCAGTGTAAGGTCCAGTGCAAGTGAGACTAGCTGCAAGTCTCTAGTATCTAGTATCTAGAAGGTGCTGTGGTAGGTGCTGTGTAGTCCCCCCTCCACCCTTCAAATCAGTATGAGCTGCCTTGTCTGTAGTTAGGTTAGAAAAGGCAGTAATTCACTAAGAGGTAAACAATCATCACTGACCTAATGGTCAGTGTGGATTCCCTTGAGATTGCTGAGGCTTTATTTCTCTTTTTGGTTAAATCTGACTTTCTATTTATGACATTGTGCAAAGCAAGGGCTTTGTATAATTAATTTAAGACATGAGTAGCAAAGATCATTGTGGAACATTCAGTGCTGTGTGTGTCTCCTGTTAACCCAGCTGGAAATCTGCAGCAACTGGAACCTTCAGGACTGCATGAGGAGGAGTGTTGTAGGGAGGTCAAAGGAAGAGATCTTTCTCCACTGCTCAGTGCCACTGAGAAACACCTGTAGACCTGAGTTCAGTTCTGGGCTTCCCAGTGTGAGACACATGGACAGACATGAATGAGTCCAGCAGAGCTGCAGGGTTGATTTAAGGCCTTGGAGTATGTGACATTGAGGACAGCGTGAGAGAGCTGGTGCTGTTTTGCCTGGAAAAGGGAAGAGTGAGGGAATTCTCATCCATGTATATAAGTATCCATGCAGGGAGTAGGGTGAGGTAATGAAGATGGAGTCCAAATCTCTTCTCAGCAATGTGTAGTGTCTGAACAAAAGCCATTGGGCATAAACTGAAACACAGAAAAAGTAGAAGCTTTTTTGGGTTTTGGTGGGTTGGTTGGTTTTTTAAAGTGTGAATTTTCAAACAGTGCAACAGGTTGCACAGAGCAGTTCAAAAGCCTCCATCTGTGGAGACATCCAAAGCCCTGAGTAACCTGATCTAGCTGACTTTGCTTTGAGCAAACATTTTCAGCTGTGCCATACCCATAGGTCCCTTCCAACCTCAATCCTTCTGTGAGCCCAGGATTTGACAAGAATTATTACATTATGACTCAATAGTGCAACACATTTTCAATTTTTTTAAACTTAATTAATAATGTGAGAGATACAGATATTTTTATTATAAACTGAAGTGTGGAAATTTTGCACCTTTTTTGAGCAATACTCCCATAAGCTTTCAGTGATTCTGTTTAATTTCAGATTCTTTTTATTTTGTTCCTGATTTACTAAACTTCTTTCAAACACTTGACCTCTTTCCTTCCCAGGAGAAGGTCAGTTGTTACTGAAAGAAAAAATGAACTTTTTCTTCCAGTTTTCTAATCCTTGTGTGGGTCTACCTGTGTCAAGGAATAGCGCATGACATGGTTTTGAGCTATGAGATGCCAAGGAACCATAGGAGACTCCTCTGGCTGCACTAAGTGAGTAGGCTGCAAACACTACCTGGCAAAGTGCAAACCAGCCACAAGAGCAGAAGCTAATATTTAGGGGAAAAAAAAGGTCCCCCTTACTTCCCTCCCAACTCATATATTGATGCATGCCAAGGAATCCCAATTCTCAAGACCAACACTGATCACAAAGGAATGAAACAACTTTCCCTAAATGTTTATTGCACCACTTCGAACTCAGTCTCACTGTTCTGTGTCGTCAATACTAACCACTAACATTAACTCCTTTCTAAAAATCAGAAACGGTATCTGAAGACAGCTATTTCTAGACTATTAATATGTATATACACTTCCTGAACAAACATATCCAAACTACAGATGATGAGGTGACAATGTTTATTAATGTAATGTTATACTCATGTGGATCCAGAGAAAATAATCTCATTAAAATATCTCATTAGTTACAGTTTGTTGGGGGTTTTTTTGTTTGGGTTTTTTTTTTTACTTTTTTTTTTTGGTCATAAAAAAAACATTCCCAGAAATAATTAGCAGGACAATAACTATCAGAGGGATGTGTTAGTTTATGGGCATTTCAAGCAGAAAGCCACAAATATGGCCAGGACTGTGAGGAGAGGCTGAAGGACCTGAGTTTGTTCATTCTGGAGAGGGGGCAGCTCTGGGGCACACCCCTACCAGCTCCCACCCTACTGTGGGACTCCTGACTCTGTGGCTATGAAATCAGGAGACTGTTGAGTAAGAAGCCTTTTTAAGAGTGAAGAAAAAACCCAAACATTTATTTAGCACTTTAAAATTGAACACTATTTTATTCTAAAATAATGATAACCCATAATAGAGCATATCAGATTAAAAAGATGAAATCCAATCATAGTCAGAGAGCCAGCAAGTTTTAAAAAAACCAACAGCTGTTTTGTCATAATTTTTAATCAAGAGAAGGTTTCCCATTCATTTCAGAAGAACACTCCATTTACTTCAATGATTTGCATGGCTATTGCCCAGCTCTTTGCTTTCAATTAGCATTCTTGAAAATTAAACAAAAAAATGTTCTTGTATAAATGTTTGTGGAAAACAAATAAAAACCATATTTAAACACCATCAAAGCTGATACATTCTTTTTATTCCAGCATATGCTTATGAATGCTTTCTTGAAAGCCAGCTCTAGCCTTGAATTTGGACTTTAATAACATTTACAAAATTCTTCTTCACTTCCCTTTGTACATCACATTTACTCATTTGCACCAGTTTTCTGTGTTCCATATGTTGTCTCTAAAAAACAGAATTCCACAAAACTATGAATGCAGGAAAGCTTTAGGCAAAGAGGTATTTGACATGTTTTCCTTATTAAAATCTTGTGATATACTGCAAATATGTAAAACCTAAGCCCAAAAATCAGCAACTAAAACTGTCCCCTTACTGATGCGCCAGTTGTACAAAGCACTCCATCACTATTTTATTGGTTACTATGATACTTCCTGAGTACATAGTCTTAAAGTTTGTCTTTCTGGGTTTTTTGCTGTATTTTGACAGGCAGATCCTGGCTCCTGACCATTTAGTGCAGTGTGTTATCTTTCCCTTTCACAAGAAAAACAAACAATGTACAGCATTAATAATTTATGTTCAGGAAGCAGAAAGGATGATAAAGCTCTGACTGTCAGACTCTACAACTGCACAAGTATGTTTGCACGTGCCTTGCTTCAGAAAACAAACCCTTGGAAGAAACATACAGACCAGTTGTTAAGTGCCTACGCATAGGCAGTGAGCCACCTATAGAGTCATTTACATTACAAATCCTGTTCTGCATAGTGGAAAGGATGGTTTTCTGTCTAAATTAGCTTCACACACTGTTGCATACACCTTATATAATCTATAAGGCCACATTTGGTCATTTTAACAGGTTCTGTTAGTTGTGATGGTGCTCCAGGATTGGAAAAAGAAAAAAACATCTGGTTAATTGCTGTATTATTCTCATAACATCTATGTGCTAAATGTATCTGCTTTCCTTAAAATTTGCTGCTGTTAAGGTTGGTGCTATGGCTGGTAACAATATCACTCCAAGCATTTTTTTTCTAGCACACTATATAAAGACCATCACTTTCAGGATAAAGCTGTTCAGCAAGAAGGAGACACAAAAGTAAAAATTTAACTGAACCTCATACACATCTCTACTTAGAAATCTGTACAAAGTGTCATTTTCTAAAAGTCATGTACTGTCAGAATTATTTTAATATCATTGTATAAAATACAGTTCTTGGGGGATTTATTCATACTGTAGATAACAATACAACAGTGGTGGTCTTTATTGTGCTTTGGGAGGGGGAAGCTATTTGCCTGGAAGCAGTTCTAAAAAAAATAATGGGATTATTCTCATCTTTCATTTAGCTTAATAATACACTACATACATTTGTCAATCAAATTAGAATTACTGTCAGACCATAATAATGCATTTTAGTTTAGCCAATATCGGTCAGACCTGATTTATTTGCTTAATACAAATCTAATTGACTTTCAGGCTGCTCCTCTCTTTTCAACTGTTAACCAACCAAGTACATCTTTAATTTCCAAGACTGATGGTTTGGTAGCAGTTGAGAGGAAAAATCATTTGCATAAGGCCCCAGAAGGGTGCCAAAACTCTTCACGCTTTAAACAACAGCCTTTATTATTCTGTAAGTGGATGTGTTGAATTTTCATGCTTTTGTTTCCAGTTCAGCCCTGACAGAAAGAATAAAGTAGATTTTGCCAGCACCCCTGCTGTGCCCTGAGGGAGAAATTCAATGTGCCTCATTTGTCTTAATTGGAGAACCGCCCTTAGAACCAGCTTTTTCTATGAATATATTAACATAACACAGAAAAGTCTTATCCTGCTTTTTTGTAAAAGTATTTTTTTTCTTTCTAAGAAAAATTAAAACTGGAAATAAGAAAAAGACATGCATCATGTCCCAGTTTCCTTACTATTATCGCTGCTGTAAAGCACACTATACAGGAAAAATGTATCCAACCTACTTTATCTCCTCAGTGTTGATAGGAGCTGGATAGACAGAAATGTGATAAATATCATCCATGACAGAGAGCTGAAAGCTGCTCTTTATTCTTCATAATGTACTAATCCTATATATTTGTTCTTTGGCTGGTTGTGTTGCTTTTTTTCTGATGGAGGAGATAGCTTTACACAGAGACTGATGAACAGTAACTTGGAATGAATTTGAGGCAAAAAAACCCAAGATTCCAAAAGTGAATTTATTAACACTGAACCCAAATGCAGTTACCTCTGTCAAAGGAAGATTTCAAGCCTGGTGCCTATTCATTTCATAAATATTAAATCCATCTTTATGTTTTTCATTTTATAAAAATACTCTAAATCTTGACAAACAATCTGTGCAGTGTAAATTATTTCTAAATCGGGGGTCTTTCAGTGTCAGATTGAACTAATGATAAATAAAAAGTAGTTTTAAAGGAAATATATAGTTTACATGCTCTTATGAGTAATTAATCTTTACATCTATTAACCAGCTATTTATTGTTTGTACAACAAAAACCTGGGATATCAGTAATTTTTAGTAGAGTGTGATGTATATGTTTTCCTAGAAATGTGGCTGCATTTTAGAAACTGATGAATCCATAGTTAGTCTTGGAATTTTTTTCCCTGAGGCTCAAATACAACGTATCCATCTCATAGCTACTTAAATAGAAGCTTTCCAAGGATGTTAGAATAAAGGCTTGGCTGTTTAAGTTTTTTTAAGCATCTTGTAGACATATGAAAAAAAAATATATTCTTTCAGGCAGAATTTTTCCAGTCAACTGGACGAGTTAATGGCTTGATTTGAGGTTTGATTCCAGCAGGAACTGGGGTGGGGTCATTAGCATAGCCCCTGAAGAAAAAACAGACTCCTAATTCTGATATTTACTCTTGCCTGTTCTTTGTGGCAATTTATCAAAGTCATCTAGCACTGTAACTTCAGAAGTCTTTCACACCTCTTTCTACTCCTATTACTCATTACTGAACCATTTTTCTGTTACATGCACACCTTCCCTAAAAGAGCTACTCTTGGCTAGGGTCTTCTTATGCCTTGAGGAGTGGTAATAGAAGAGCTATTTGCTCTCCCATGCAAATGGATCTGCAGAGTAATTATTTAGCATGATGTACTTTTGAAAGTATGCAGACATCCCACTCTGAGTGGTTTAATTTACATTAGAAAAATGGCAATGTTTTACAGTCGTTTTTCTGATAATCCGTCTGTTTAGATAAGCCAATGACCCAGTAAAACAAAAAGGCATGTTTGTACATATTACCCCTCTGTTTGCTCCCTGTCTGTCTCTCGTATTCTTTGCCTTAGTTTCTAACTGCAAGCTATTCAGAACTGCTCAGGTTAGAAGGGACAACTTCATAGAATACTTCCCTGAGAAATTAGAGGGAATATCCTCATTATCAATATGTTGCCAGGAAACTTTGTGATGTATTAAATTCTAGTATGGTTTATTTACTATGAAAGAGGTTAAGAACTGTTAATGCAACAGAAGCTAGTTGGCAGTAATATGTGGAACTTCTTAAAGTAATGATATGGTGGGAGGAAATGCTTTACATGCTGTGCTCCATAATTTCCTGGTTTAAGCAAACTGCAAAAAATGGTTTGTGTGGAAACAAAATGGTAATCTAGGTAGCAAGACACACTGGGGTTACATCATTGTTATTTGTTATTGTGTTAGGAAGCTTCTACAAATAGCACCCTTTTGATGGATCAAGGCATCCTCTTGTTTTTCCACTAAACACTTTTCCAATGCTGAACAAAACAGATGGTCACAAACCAAGCTTTAAATAACTGTCTGTTGATTATTTGCATGTGTACTACAGTGCATATTCACAATAAACACTTGTCCTGTCATGTCTGTTTGAATTTTGAAAAGTGTTTCGTTTCTTTTCTAGAGTTCTGTAGCATGATATGGCCTCCAGAGAGCCAGATCTGTTGTCAGGTTCTGGAGAGTAGTGGTGGCTCCTTCTCAACAAATTACTTTCAATCCCTGCTGCTTCCTGAGCTAAAAACTCTAGTACCATATTTGTCCGTCCTGTCCCCATTATAGGAAGTAGATAGCTGCATTTTCCTTCCTTCTTCTTGAACAAAATCATGTGGAAAAGTGCCTGTCTTCTATGAGACTCCTTGGGAGCGAGTTCTTACATAATGGCATTTGAAAAGCTTTCTAGGGAGGAATAGTAATTTGGATTCAAACAAAGTGAACCCAGATAAAGAATGGTATCTACTTTTCACAGATGTCAAATGCTGAAATATATGGCAAAGGACTATGTGGATTTATAACTAAAAGTAAGTCATGTTTGAGGGAACCAAGAAAATATCAACAGCTGACTGATCAGAGGGAGCATATGTGGAGTTAAAAATATCTTGTCTTATGAGTAAACCTCTCCTGGGGAACTGGGAGCCCAATACAAATGGGCTCAGTGTTAAAGATAGGTTGTACTTGTTTATTCACACAACCACCCAGATGGATGCACAACTCTAAAAGGAAGATGAACATGTATTCAGTCAAGAGGGATTTTTTCTCCTAGTTCAAAATGTCACCCACTTGAAAAAATAGCCCTCTGAAAACCTTAATGTGTGTAAGTACCTAGTCATCTATTTCAAGTTATATTACTCCGTTTCTGAACTTTTGTGGATTCACAAGGCAGTCTGCATAAGCAATGGCTTTATACATTATCCATTCATTATGGAAAATGAATAAAAGTCCTATGTGTGATGTTCACAAGGCTATCTCACATTGCAAGTCATTAATCCCAACACTACCCTCCCAGAACATTGAAGGAGGTAAAGATATGTTACGTGTTCCAGTGGGTGCACAACCAAAAAGGGGCATTCACATCTTAAACACACAAACTGTAACTATTCATATGTAAAGTAAATAATGTTCTTTTCCAGAAGTATGGTTTTTAAGACATAGCTCACTGAGGGTAAGATGGTGTCGTTCTCACTGTTCATGAATAGAGCAGTGTGCAAATCCACAAACCACACACCTAATGTGTAGCATCTGTGTCTTAAAAAAAGTTCTCTCAGTCTCCATGTCACACAAGAGTTACCATGGTAAGTATTTAATCCTATTCAAATTGTTGAATAAATAGGCAAATAAAATGCATGCAGCTTTCTGCCATGTTCTGTGCTGTCTATTTCACAGACCTGTAGTTAATGGAACATGAGCTTTAATGAAACCATCAGAAATATTTGAAGAACTATATTAATCCTATTTTTTGTCTCTGCTTTCACTGATGCTGGTTTTTTGTTTTATTGGTTTTTTGAGGAATATACATTTCAACAGGAGCAAACAAAGCTCCTATTGTGGCCATTCTGTGTCTGTGGTGATGAATTACATAAATAAGTTCTATAAGGAGAGAAAAAAGCCCATTCCAAATATTTTCAAAAGATTAAAGGCTAGAATATTTACATTGACATGTGCATAACCTAATTAACTCATGTGAACAGATTCCTGATGTTCAAAGGAGGATTTAGTGGAGAAAAGGTTATACTTTCTTTAGTATTGTTTTCACTATTCAAAAGCTGGAGAGATTTCAGTGTCCACCTGATGGTATCTGGTTACGCAGTGATGGACAGATAGAGCACCGAATGGAAAGCATGGTGTAAAACCAATTTTTAAACCGATTGAATTACATGCAAAACACTACAGTGACTGCATATTTTTTCATTTCAGAATTACATGAGTATGAATAAATATTGGTGCTACACAGTAGACTACAAAGATAGTTCTCTGCAGAACTCTTGTAAAAAAATTACTATCCTTATCAGAAAGGATCTGAAACTTGGAGCCCTACATAGTGACTTTTGTGTTCATCTTTCTCTCAGATACTTAATCCAGCAAGTTGCTGGACTGCCAGAAAGCCATAGAAAGACATTTGTCACTGGATCAAAAATATGTATCCTAGCTGTTAAGAAGGGCTTTGTTGGACTAAATGACTGTACCATTTCAGACAGTGCTGTAAGATTAATGACGACACTGGTTGTCCAATTTTCACCCTTGGGGCAGTATTACAAAGATGTGCCCTTTCTGTGCACCTGATGTTATGCATATCGAATTCATCATTCCTTCTGCTGCAAGTCTCAGTAATGGTCTGTGTTTCCTGCTTCCCCTCCACAGAGGAAGATTAACATGGTATGGGTGTAATTTATCTTGGGGAAGGGGTTGTAGGATAGAAGTATACTTGCTGCTTTTGTATTATATGGGTTAATCTCCTAACCACAGAACACTTAACAAGTACGTGTCTCTGACAGAATGAGGCCTCTGGCATATATTTTTGAGACAAAGCAAATAAACTATTCCTCCCCGTCATCATTCTTCAGATGTGAAAGCTATCAGTGAGCAACCTGCCTCCAATTAGCCTTATATTCTTTGACTTAATCCAAAGCCCCTGTCTCCTGCCCTCATTTTGCAGCACCCTATTACTAAGTTTAAGTGTAATTTCACAGGAGAATTCAGAAAATAAGGCTATATGAGGGCATTTTGCTGCATCCATAAATTTGAAGGCCAATAAGTAAACAGCCCCATTGGTACTGCTCAGCCTCGGTGCAGTGTTTTCCTCTTAGGCGGTATGCTGAACCACTTTTCAGTGTTTCCATTTGTCCTGATAATGACTTTACATTCAACTTCCAGCTTCATGATTTTCTTTTCACACAGCACTGAGCTACTTGGTCTCTCCTGCTGCTCATGTCAGAGGCAGTTGAACTTGGAGGTCAGAATGAAGAGAAAAGAGCAGTATAATTGCATACCACTGAGGCCAGATGTTTAGTAAAATCATGGGGAAACTTGTCAGGAAACACCATTGAAGTTCCTGGGAGATTCACCATGAAAACTGTATTCCAAAAGACAGTTGTTCCATAGCAGTAAAATGCTAGGTAAAATAAAATATTCCTGGTTTTGCCATTTACTCTGTAGCATACCTTATCTCTCTCTTCTACTTCTTATTCTTTTTGTTTCTTTCTGAATCACCTATAGTATAAATTATAGCTGGAAAACTAGTAAGTGCACCACTAGTTCAAACACCCTTAGTTCATAACTTTGACGTATTTTCTTCAATATTATTCTGTTGCATGGAACAATAGCCAACAGAACAGAATTCTGAATGTGAAAAATTCTTGGAGAATATGAGGCTATTCATCAGCTTTTAGAAAATACGAACTTAAAATTCAGTTTTATCACATGAAGAGAAGCAGCATAACTACGAATGAAAATGTGGGTACGTCCCAATTAACAACAGATGGGCAACAACCAAGCTTATAACATCATAGAAAAAAATGTACATTGCATGCAATTTTAAGTGATTAGAACCAGGAAAGAAATCCTACTAATTGCCCTTTCAAAGGGCTTAATTAAAAATAAAATAAAAAAAAAAAGTGCTCATATTTCTAATTTTACACACTCAAATTTAAAATACCTACTCAAGTAGAAAATCCAAGGTCAATACACACATCTGGTACATGTGTAAGAATGGTAGAAATACAAAACTACATTAAGGTCAACAATGTCCTACAAATCATTGAGCATCTTTGTGGTATAATGGGTATTAAGTCAGGAGGGAGTGGCAGTGAGTGGGCAGGGAGAGAGCAGGAGATGGCATCCCTCTATCCATGTTATTACCATTGCTATGGGAGTCTAAAGAGTAACTGATTCTTCCAAATAAGTAAAGTATCTTATTTTCTTATTTAGTATTTTAAGTATCTTATTTTTTTTATTTTCCTCTTTCTGCAGACACCCTATATTACCTCAAATAATATTTAGTTACTACTGGATGAAGTTTTCATATGTAGATATATGATATAAAACCTGTACCTGAAAAACTTTATATTTTTTTAATAATGTAATCTGCAGACGCAGAGAAACATCTTTTTAGAGTCTTCTCGTCTGAAATAATGCTAAGGCTTATATTCCTTAGAGGTCCTCCTTAACTTTAGAAATTAATTAAAATTAGAAAAAAAATTAAAATTAATTTCCTCATTGGTCTGTACAGCCTTCAGTATAACATTTGAATAGCTCAGTGTATGAAAGTTAAATGAAAGCATACAAAACTGAGACATTTGTCTTGAAGCAACACATCAATAGAAGTGTTTGCTTTCCTAAAATCTCCATGCATCTATTTCATTTATAAGTATAAAATCTATTGTAGAAGAAAAGAAGAAGCTGCACCCATGAGAACTCGTGTGTCATTCTTGACACAACTGAATATGGAACCATTGATCTGAATATGGAATCACTGATACCTTTGACATATGGAATCTTCATGACCCCAACACTCAGATCAAGTAAATTCAGCTTTACATAGTTGATTTCAGTAATAAATTGATCAATGGCAATCTGGTCTTTATAACAGCTTATTCTGCCATATTCAAATTTTCCTGATTTTGCTGACAGAACAGAGTTATCCATTTAAAGGGGAGACATAACTGAACCATATTATCTACCCAAGAAGCTATTCCTCACCAAGGTGTGGACATGCTGCACATATTACTAGCACAGTAGTGTTTACCAAATGTGCTTAAATAGCTCTTTGCACTAAAATATCCTTGTAGTAGCCTTTGTCTCTAATGTTCAGGTAATGTAAAAAACCACTGGCAACAACATGTCCTTCCTCAGTTGTCAGATGCTGATAAGTTGGGCAGTTCTGCTACCAACGATTCTGGGTATGGAAGGATGTATCATTAGGTTTTCTATGTAATGTCGATGAGACAAGATTTTTTGAATCAGTGTAGCCCCCATATAATTTAATATAATTTAAGTCTCTCATTTCCCACCTTGTAATTAGAATATATTAAGCTGTTTCAGTGATCCTGAATATGAAAGTGCACAGGCACTAAAGTATTTCTCACCCTAATGTTATCAAGTCTGTAATATTTCAACAGAAAAGAAGATCTAAATGCAAATTTCCATTCTCTTTGTATAACATTTATGCAGTAAAGAATGAGTTGAGCATATGATTTTTCATTTCTGGATAGCTAAGAATAATAATGCATAAGCTGCATAAAAAAGCATTAATCTCTCAAACTGCTAAGAAATCAAATATCATGGTGACTTGTTCTTCACTTGGGCTTTCTCAGCAATGAGAGCTGAGGTTTTATTGTTTGTTTGTTTTTCTCTTTATAATATAATCCAAAAGAAAAAAAATAAGATCTAACTTCTGATTGTATAAGATTAGAGCAAAGTCATAATCTCTCATATATTGATTTAGATACTGTATTTGAAGTATTAAGTTCTTACTAATCATTTCTTCCTTCTCATGGATAAGTAATTTTAAATCATGTTGAAGTTCCCAAAGTCCCAGTATTGGTCAAGTGCAAGAGGAAGGCTCTGACAGGTTTTTACATTTTTTTTATTATCTCACATTTGGGCTAATTTCTAAACAGGGACAGGGCATGTTTTCTCCTTTTTTTTCTTTTTTTTTTTTTTTTTTTTTTTTTGGTTGGTTGGGGTTTTCTGTTTGTTTGTTTCTTTGTGTGCTTGTGTTTTTACTTTTGGCTTGCAGCAACAGTTGTGTGATGATTTGGCTCTCCTTTGCAGGCTTGAGTACATGCATGCTTGCCTATGCAAGCTGACTTGAGTGGAAGTTGAGTTACCTCAAGGAACCAAGTTTCTATGACAAAAATATGTTTAAAACTTTCCAGATTTAATGTTCACAGCGAATAAAATCCTCTTCTGTTTAGTCATTCTGTCATCTTTTTAACATTATTTAGCATCACTTCTGCTTCCCTCTAATGATATAATAAAGACTTGAGAAATGCGAAGGTCTTGAGTGAATTTCTTGCACAGAGGGATGAAATTCACTCCTGGAGAATAATTAGTTTCCTTTAACATGGGGACTTTTTTATCAGGAGTCATGAGTTCAATGGGTTTTTATGAGCTCCCTGTAATGTTAACATCCTCAGAGATATAATCTTGTCAAGTCTTCATACAAAGCTCTGAATGGATTGTGGAATTTCATATCAGTTTTGAATTAGTATTACCCATCTGATCCCACGCACATATAATGATGATGATGTAAGGAGACTGTCATGTGACATGTTTTATCTTGTTCATAAGTTTTGCTATTTTGCAGAAATTTAAGATACCACAGGTACTGTGTAAATTGAACTTCCTTTACTTCTGCACATGTTCTGTACCCCCTGCCTCTCAATTGCAAAAACTCAGGGCAGCCTCTTCTACTTAATTTTCTGTTTTATTAGTCACAGGCAGCTCCAGAAATTTCTGTGAAATTTAGAACATTCAATAACATTTCTGGAAATCTTGCCAAGCAGGCTGTCTCAGACATCATTGCAAACACAGAAACTAACCTGATTTCACATAAGGATTGTGAAAGTGTTCCTGTGCTCATGACCTGTTTGCATGCAGCTTTGTGATGCTCAGCAGAAAAAACAAGGCCTTGGAGAAACAGGGCCCTCTATCATATAGTTCTGCCTTTAAAATACAATTAGTCCTTCCAGAAGATCACTGTGAAACAATACAGCACGTAAAGAGTAGGAAGAAAAATAATGTGTGGTTAAAAGAGAGTGGCCCCAATGGGACAAAACAGTAGACAAGGTGTGCATGTATAAAATATTTGTAAATAACAAAGGATCTTAAATGTTAGACTGAAAAGGTATAAATCAGTTTATATGAGTGTTAGGATGTTAGGGAAGGAGAAAAAGGTGCTAGGATAACAAACAAAAGATAACTTAACAATAAAATATGGAAATAATAAAAAATCTGGGTAGCTGCTACGTAAGACTAATTATTTGAGTATTAGCAAATCATTTATCAGTAGGTCTTATACTAATTCTAGAACAATTATTAAGTAATACCTATAGGCAGTATGATAATACAATGATTGCAGTTTTGTAATGATTCTAATGATTCAAATTTAAGCATTCATATATCAGGATCTGACATTTCTTATCCTTCAATGGCTACAGCTGAGCATCCCTTTTCCTCCTTGTCAGCAGCAACCACTCAGGCAGGCATCCCTGCTGGAGGGTAAAGGTCCTGCACACCTTCTAGGGGAAGTGTACAGGATTCTCTCTGATTATAAAATGGGATTTTGTAAAATAAAGTGTTTGGTTGCTGTCATTTAACTACTTAGCTAGCCATGTCTCTAACACCTTCTGTTGGAGGACAAAAGGCAAACACAGGAAAATCTATGGAAACCTTTTTCTTCATTATACAAATTTCTAAATTTGTCTATTCTTGTTTGGTCTTTTCAGCCAAGCTGTGTTTTTCAACACAGAAGAACATCTGGTGCCACAGATTCCAGCTTGTCCTTCTCTTAATACTTCCAAGATTGTTACCAGTTCAGAGTCTGCTCCAAGACAAAGACTGTAAGACTGGGACACAAAGAGCAATTGAATCATGAAGGGAAACTGAGGTAGGCCCACTAAGGTGGAGCATCCTGCTACAGAGAGCAATTTCCAAAAGCTCAGAAACCTCTAAAAATTGTTATGTAGACAAAGCAGTAGGTTTGTCAGGCTGCTAAGTCTTCTTTGTACATGCAGTGCTATTGCTCTGCCTTTTGTTGTTTTTTTTTCCCCCTTAGGCTTGAAGTGTTTATGGTGTGCTATTAAGACACTGTAAATGTCTTCTTTGACACCCACAATGGTGTCAACAGCTGTAAGATCACAGTTTTAAAATGTTTACTTTTGTCAGAGAAGAGAAGGATTCTGAGCAGCTTGGCAATAGTAGTCTTAATGGAAATTTGTATCCACTGTGGATTTTCTCCTCCCTGTCCCCCAGTGTGGGTGGGAGGTGAATGAGCAGAGGCCTGGTTGTTACCAGCTGGGCCTAAACTATGGCAACTCTTTCTGCTATGTCTACATGTTTTTATAAAAAGTACTTCCCCAGCTTTCCTGCAGGCCTCCTTCAGGCACTGGAAGGTTGCTATATTGTCTCCCAGGAGCCTCCTCTTCTCCAGGATGAACAACCCCAACTGTCCCAGCCTGTATTCAGAGGAGAGGTTCTACAGGTTCTGATCATCTTCATGGCCCTCCTCTGGACTCTCTCCAATAACTGTATGTCCTTGTGCCAGAGGGTCCAGAACAGGATAGAGTACTCCAGCTGGGTTGTCAGAAGAGAAGAGTAGGGGGGTGGGTCACGTCCCTGAGCCTGCTGCGTGATGCATCCCAGTCATGCTGAATTCTCATCATCCAACACTTCCAAGTCCTCCTCCTCAGGGCTGTTTTCAAGCTATTCTCTGCCCAGCCTGTAATTATGATTGGTATTGACCCAACTCACGCAGGACCTGGCACTTGGCCTTACTGCACTTCATGAGCCTCTCCAGCCTGTCAAGATCTCTCTGGATGGCATCCTTTCCCTCCAGCATGTTAACCACAGCACATAGCTTTGTGTTGTCAGCAAAACTGCTGAGGGTACATCCAGTCCCAGAGTCCATGCTGACGAATAAGATGTTAAACATCACTGGTCCCAGTACTGACCCTTGAGGAATGCCACTTGTCATGGTATCCATTTGGACACCAGGCCATTTGTGTGACCACAAATCTTTGAGTGTGACCATCCATCCAATATCTTGTCCACAGAGTGGTCCATCCATCAAATACCTACCTGTCCAATTTATAGACCAGGATGCCACATGGGACACTGTCAAATGCTTTGCAAAAGCCCAGGTAGATGGCATTAGTTGTTCTTCCCTTGTCCACCAGTGCTGTGGCCCCATTGTAAAAGACCAACAGATTTATCAGTCACAATTTACCCTTAGTGAAGTCATGTTAGTGGCCACCAACCACCTTCACATTTTCCATGGGCCTTAGTACAGCCTTCAGGACAATCTGCTTCATGATCTTGCTGAGCTCAGAGTCGAGACTGTCTGCCCTGTAATTCTCCAGGCCTTATATTTGCTTTGTTTCTTTTGCTAGTGGAAAGCAATGGAGAAATTTGTACTGAAATACTGGTTTTCCAGATGTTGCTTTAACAGTTTTTCTAACACACTGTAAAGAACTGCAAGACATGCCCCTCAGTTCAAGGACTGGGAGCTGCTTGGAAGAGTACAGTACAGAGCAACCAGGATGACACGGGAGTGGAACATCTCCTTTATGAGGAAAGGCTGAGGGAGCTGGGTCTCTTCAGCTTGGAGGAGACTGAGGGGTGACCTCATTAATGTTTATAAATATGTAAGGGGTGAGTACCAGGAGGATGGAGTCAAGCTTTTCTCAGGTGTGAATAACAATAGAACAGGGGGCAATGGTAATAAACTGGAGCATAGGTGTTTCCCTATAAATATCAGGAAGAATTTTTTCACTGTGAGGGTAACAGAGCACTGGCACAGGCTGCCCAGGGAGGTTGTGGAGTCTCTTTCCCTGGAGACATTCCAGGCCCACCTGGATGCGTTCCTGTGTGACCTGCTGTGGGTGACCCTGCTCTGGCATGGGGGGTTGGACAAGATGATCTTTCGACGTCCCTTCCAACCCCTAACCTTCTGTGATTCTGCGATTCTATGACATGCATGCGGCCTTACTGACAGGCCTGACCCTGTCTTCTGTGCATATCTCTGAAGTCAATGGAGTTGGCATGGGTTTAAAGGAGATGAGTGAGAGCAAACCTTGGTCTTACTGAAACAGATGGACTCTGATCAGTTCTACTGCTGGGTGAAGGTACCACACACAAGAACTCCTGTTCTGGATTAATATTTTTATAATTTAATAATAAATAATAAAATAATAATTAATAATTAATAATAACAATTAATTAATGTTTTATTATTTATTTCATCTATCTAATTCACAGTTCTGAGAGCTAATGAATACTGCTCTCCATCTTCCTCTAACTGAAAGTAGTTTCACCATGCTATGAAACTTTCTTCAGGATATGTTCCAAATACCACTGAAATGAGAGAGACTTTCCATTGATAGCTCAGGATTTTATGTTAGTCTTCAAAGGCCAAAGAACAGAGCACTACAGAAGAAGAGAGGTAGGTGCAAATTAGCACATTCTTTTCTAACACCTTTCAAAAAATTTCTCTACATATTTGCCAGCAGATAAAAACACCCACTGAGATCCTCATACATCTATGAAGTGTTTGATGTTTGTTAGAAATTACCCTAGATGATCAACAACTGCAAATTCACTTATCAACTGTACGATGCCGGTAAATTCCTGTAGAGTTAGATGACTCCTTGCTTTTATGGATTCTACTTTATGTCTTGTCATTTGTCTTTGAACATCCACTCATTCTGTACGAGACAAATTTTGTGTGTTTCTTTTATGCTTCTTAATGGTTTAACTTTCCAGAAAATCAGCAAGTGTAGGAGTGGTATCACTCTATTTGTATCCTTTCTTCTTTCCATTATTTTTGTTTGATGGATAGTAAAAAATGTAGCACATACTTGGGGATTTCTTTATAGGCTGTGACTCCGATGTGACAATATTGTCATAAAGAACCAAATAAGTAAAAATAGAAAAGCTTATACTTTTCTATGGGGTGTGAGTATCAAAATCAGTTTTATTTAAAAAAGAATTAGATCTGAATTTAAGTTTACAGCCTCGAAATCTGATCATTACAGGGCTTAATCAATTGTGTGCTGCTTTGCTCTCCTTTATTGGCAGTACTTGACAACTATCTGGCTCCTACATTGGTACACTGGGATTTTTACTCTATCTTTTCCCAACAGAAAGTAGTTATGAAAAGTTTCATAGAATCACAGAATGGCTAGGGTTGGAAAGGACCTTAAAGATCACTTAGTTCCAATCCTCCTGCATGGTCAGGGACAGCTTCCACTAGATCAGGTTGCTCAAGGCCCCACCCAGCCTGACCCTGAGCACTTCCAGGGTTCCACAACTTGTTTATGCAAAGTGTTCCAGTGTCTCACCACCCTCAAATTAAAGAATTTCTTCCTAATGTCTAACCTAAATCTCCCCTCTTCAAGTATGAAACACTTTCCCTTTGTCTTCTCACTACATTTGTGTAAAAAGCCTTATCCCAGCTTACTTGTAGGCTGTGATTGGAAGGCTGCTAAAAGGTCACTGTGGAGCCTCCTTTTCTTCAGGCTGAACAACCCCAAATTCCTTATCTTCATAGAAGAGGTGGTCCAGCCCTCTGATCATTTTAGTCGCTCTCCTCTGGACACATTCCAGAGCTCTATGTCCTTCTTATTCTGGGGACTCCAGAGCTGGACACAGTACTCCAGGTGGTGTCTCACAAGAGCACAGTAAAGAGAGAGAATTCCCTCCCTTTACTGGCTGTCTATGCTTCCTTTAATGCAGTCCAGGACCTGGTTGGTTTTCTGGGCTGCAGGTGCAAACAACAGCTTATATTGATCTTGTGGGCCACCAACATCCCCAAGTCCTTCTTCTAAGGGCTGCCCTCTCCTTCCAACATGTATTAATGCATGGAACTACCTCGACCCAGGTGCAGAACCTTGCACTTGGCCTTGTTGAACTTCATGCAGTTTACACAAGTCCACTTCTCAAGCCTGTCAAGGTCCCTCTGGATGGCATCCCTTCCAACTAGTGTGTTGATTCACCACACAGTTTGGTGTCATCAACAAACTTGCTGAGGGTGCATTCAATTCCACTGTCCCTGGAAACAGGGACAACAAAGATGTTAAACATCTTTGCCAACAAAGATGTTAAACAACTTAATGATGTTAAATAAGTAAGATATTAAATAAGGAAATTTCCCATTTGTCACAAGGATAAGGAACTTGTAAGAACTTTTATGTTACTAGGTGTAAAAGGCTGTAATTTATTCTCTACACTTCTTAAGCAGCAAAACATTTCTATAGCACTTGTAACAGTGCTTCATATCCCTAAAAAGACATCACAACATCTAGAAGATGTATTTCTCCTAATTCTTTTCCAACTAATCTGTATTTGGATACACTTTTTTTACTGTATTTGAAGTATTTTCTGGAAACAAGGTTTTTCTAAACATGTCAGTAGTTGAGCTTTGCTACCTACATTTTTAAACTATTTTATTTTGTGTTTTCAGAGCATTTTTAAAAGAAATTATGATCTGTAAGTTTACATGAGATGATGGTGTGTAAAAAGGGCAGTCGTGAAAGACAAAGGGCTGCGCCATTTGGAAAATATCAGTGGATGCAAAGTTATTCTTATGCTGATTCAGAAAGGCCAATTACCAAGGCCAAGAAGGGAAAACTTAGTGCTTCAATAAGTTTGAGAGAGAAAAGGGAAGGTATTTCCTAATTCATAAGCTACGACACATGACAAGGCAAAATATTCTACTCTGTGTTCCTGGGGGCATGTGGAGCTTAAAAAAGGGACTAAAAGGAGTTAAGACTGACTTTCAGGAAAGGAAAACTCTTATTCATACAATGCTGGGGAAAAGAATACATTAAGAGCAATATCAAAGACAAAGGAAGATGTCAGTAATCAAATAGAAATTTAATTGTGATATTTATGTATACACATGTGCATACATACATTCATAGAATTAGATGGATAGATATACATATACATCCACATACATACGTGGATAATATAAGATCCAGAAATTTCAAAGTACTGTGCGCATTGTTAGTGACAAACCCTCATGTTAATCCTGTAGAAACATTTTACCAACAAGGTACTTAAGATGCAGCTTGACAATCTTTTCCATGTCCACACAAATCAACACAATTGTGCATATTTCATGTTATTACTAGACATAACAATGTTATTGTAATCCATTGCTGCTGCACAATTGTGTTGTAAGAACAAAAAGAAATGGGAAGGCTACGGATGGGGGTGCCCACAGAACAAAAGCATTATTTTAAACTTGTTCTAGGAATGGAAAATAAAGTTAGCAGGGATGTTTTAACTAGAAATTACTCCTCCAGGAAAAAACCAAAACCAAAACAAAACAAAAAGTAAAAAACCTTCACATTCAATATGTTCACTGTATCTTTACTTTCTTTTGTCCTTGTGACAGTTTTTTAACGTCATGGTGAGTTAACTGTTTGACATATGTATCAAAAGTGATCAGGGGGAATAATATGACAACAAAAGGTATCACTGGAGTTTTTTATTCACCTCCTTTCCTGTGTCAGCTCTTCGTACAAAAGTGAGGCCTCTACAATGCTATGGGTGGACTGGATCCAAGGTTGGGAATTTGTTTGTCCTGAAATACTAGTTACAATGATAACAGAACTTCACAGTATTTCATTTTCTAAAGCTTAGTTGTGTTTGAATGAGTGCTCTCAAGCACTCTCCATTTTTAAGCACAGTGAAAGCAAATTTCAGTGGAGGATACGGCTGTGAACTTTCTTGTGCAGAGGGAGTAGTGGGTAGAGGGCTGCTGTGCAGCTCCACCATACAGTAAAGGACATTGATCATGTGATACCCTACGTTGCTTGAGTTTGTGTGAGGTGGATAAGACAGGATATGGAAATAAGAACTGTATTGTCCTTGGTCCCTTAAAAGTCATATGTAGACCACATAGCAAATTTGTGGCTATATATTTGTTGACAGACCTGAGTTAGTTCAATCCAATCTAGATGTAGGCAGCCCCACTACCTGGTTAATGTGCTTTTTATTTTTTTTTTTTGATAACACTGAGAAATTAATTTTGCTGTTCTTTTATTTTCCTCAGGTAAAGGGAACTGTTTCTAATTTCCTGTTTTGTGAAAGAGTGGAAGGAACCAGGGAATTACGTGCCTCCTCAGTGAGGTAAACCTGGAGTGAATTTGTCACTAAACTTGTATGAGTGATTTTTGCATTCATATGAGAGGGACAGAGAAAGGTTTGAGGTTTGCTCTGCAATAGTTTCTGAGCTGTTTTGAATATGAATTTGAAATCCAAGTTTCTCCATTAATTTAAGGTCCTAAAATGATTACTGATCGGCATATGTTTTCCAAATATTTTGTCTTTAATTGCCTCAGTTTCTTTCTAAATTGACCAATTAGACTTTAAATGGAAAACCTCAGCCCCTCAGTCTATTTACATCTGTATCTTTTTGTGGACATAGATCCTGCCACATGGAAAAAAACTCTCTTATTTCTTTCTTTCATCTGGTCTGCATTTGAAGTAACAAAGTAGACTGATTCTGTTTTCTTTTATGGTATGTCAAGAATTTCACAATGATCCTTTCTGCTTTTGTGTGCAGAAATAGAGCCAGTTTATTACATACAATCAGGAGCTTCTACCAAACATGCTTATTACTTTCTGACCTATTTCTGATTTTGCTGTTTCAGATTGTGTTTGTTTTTGCCATTTCTGCCTTTCTTTCAAATTCTAGCACTAATGTTTCCAGTATTGTTATTGCCATTTAATACTTATACATGGTGCTTTTTAATGTGGTCACATATAATTTCCTTTTCAGGATATAATGACATTGTCTGTTAACTTTCATGTCCCAGTACTAAAAAAAGATTCATGCACTGGTTTATGTTTAAATCACATGAGACAATTTAAAATAACTGGGTAACTGAGGTTTGGAGAGACCTCAGGAAGTCTCTGGTCCAGTGTGATGCTCACAGCTGGATCAGCTCTGGGGGCAGAGCAGGATGTCCATGGCTTCAGCCAGAGTTTGAAACAATCCAAAGATGGACTCTGCACAGTCTCAAATCTGAAACCACATCAGGCAAACCTAATGCATACAATTTGGTAAGGCTAGTGTTTCAGACAGAAGTGTGAGGTGTTCGGAGATACCATATAAAAAATACTTCTTAAAAAAATCATGCTTGGAAGTTCTTTATAGGGAATGCTCAAAGAAACAAAGACTCTGTATAAGTGTACCACTGAGAAATCTCATTAAGCTCCCTGATCGTTGTTTCTAATTGAATGATCTCATATAAAAACGACCTTTTAGCAACACATGAATTTGAGACATCATTTTTCAATATTGCTATTTCCCTGAGACAGCTGTGTTGATCTCACTGCCTTTGCAATGGACAGATCTCACCCTCCAGCTCCTCTTTTATTTCCTTTAATCTATCTGCATCTGGCTGCGTAATCACAGCCACTCCCACATGTGCACTCCAGGACCTCCCAGTGAGCTAATTTAGCTAATAATATATTCTTCCACCTCTACTGGGTCAGTTTTCTACAGATTTTGTGGGCTGAACTTGCTCAAGCACATGGCCAGCAAAAAGCAATAACAAGGTGTGGGAAGGACTAGACTGCTAACTTCCAGAACACCATGACATGATATTGCTCATATCCTATCAGTCTGCATCTCTATTGTACTTTTTTATTATTATTTAAATAGGTTTTCAATAATACTTAATAAAAAATTAAAATTACCACTTAAAATAGATTAAATGAGAAAACTCAGTTATTCATTTTGAACCAAGCAACCCATTTTTACCCAGTAAAAAATGGGTATTATGATTTCCTGTGTTTTAGAATGTCACAGGAATGTAAGTGTGAACATCCACATCTATGTGTGTAGGTATACACATACACAGAAACATACAATCAGGAATAGTTTGTGGAAATTTTGAGATACATTTTTGTTGTGGTTATATACTGATCCACCTCCGTGGAGTGCTCATAGCGAGAGCTGTGGTGTCATGGAAACCTATAAACTTCTTAAAATACCAAAACATTGGCTGATAGAACTTCCAATCTGAAAGTTAACTTAGCAAAATAAGTGTTATCATATTAAAATAAGTGTTATCATATTAAAATAAATGGACTATAAAATATTAGGGAGGAATCTTACCATATGTTGTACATAGACTGTAGAAATATTGTTCAGCAATTCTCAAGACTAATTCTGTAATTAAGGCCTAATGTAATTAAAAATGTTCATGGCAGAGAGCTAAGATTGTACATTCTGGCAGTTGAAGGTTTAACTGTGGTACCATAATATTTTCAGAAATACAAAATATTGTGTGGAAAAAAAAATCCTCAATGTTGCAAAATAACTAGCTCAAGAAGTTATAAATTGTGAGGTGGATGCTCTTAGTTAGAAGTACCATTCATATTAAAAGGGTCAAAATCAGAACAGAAAAAATGTCAACCAGTCATGTTTTTCACTTTCTCATTTCCTCTTTTACTAACTTTACTTCCTCTCTGTTGAGAAAAAAAAGCATAGAAAATAAGACATAAAGGCAAGAAAGAATATTTTAATACCTAAATGCTCTAAGCCAGCTTCAGATGATCTGTCCAAGTCACTTCCAAAACTATCATCAGTAGAAAGATAGTTAATGTATTATGAAATATTTTTATTCCATTCGGTTGACTTCAGGTGCAGGGAGATCACTGAGATTTTTTTAAGTTTCTTATATTTTTTGAGATTTCAGGACATTTCCAACCAAAAGAGGAATTATCAATAGAAATTATAATTCCCTTCCCTTTCTTGTCATCCAGTACTACTCTCACACATATAAAGATTCCAAGTGAGAGATATCAGACAACTGTAGATGAATATCTGATTATCTTCTTCTCTCATTTTTCCCTATACCTGATGGAAAATAAAATCTGTTCATGACAGTGCATAATGAAATTATGGTAAGAATAGAAATCAATTTCACAAACAGTCAGTATACCATTTTTGCACATTTTCCTCTCATTAATTTATTTCCTTGAGCCAGGAGGAAAGCGGAGATTTGAAACAAGGTGATCACGCTGGGAAGCCAGCACCAGTGCTATGGTCAGCGGACAACAAGTTCTTATTAACACCATCGAATATATGCGTGAATTTAGTAAATGCAAACGAATCGGAGGCAGGGCCAGGCAAGCAGTAGCAGTATCAGGACAGCTTAGTTCCCTGCCCTCTGCCTGGGCTGTTACATGGCAGGAGCCTGCTGATGCACTGCCTCCTTGTTGCTTTGGACAGAGCCAACGTGTGCTCTTGGTCTCCTACAGTGGTCTGCGGGATCAGCAGCCTGTGCCAGCTCCAGATCTGGCCTTGCAACATTAAAAGAGATGTAGGATGCAAGTTAAAATTTTTTCCATTTAAGTCAGAAATGTCTTCATAGGTCTGCTTCCAAGTGTGTCTGGCACAGGTGAGACTTATGAGAGTGACACAGAAACCTAGAGTAGCAGACATGCAGTAGGTGCACACACGCAGCTGGTGTGTCCACCTGCAATAGCTGAAAGTGGTGGCAGTGAATGCCAGTGAGCTCTGAACCACATGCAGAGTAGAGCTGTGCACAGAGTAATGAAAGACTTGGGAGCAGGGAGACAGGAATACACACATCATCCAGCATAATCTGTTCTAGTATGAAATCATTACCCATCCAAACAGTGCTAAACCGTCTGCATTTGCACAAGGCACTGTAACCAGTTTGCTCCAGGGTAAATTGTAGAGGTGAATCCCTGCTTAGGGATTTTGTGGGAGTCTGCTGCTTGCTGTGCCTAAATTCACAGTGTCAGCAGCTTTTAATCATATTAGCTGAGGAATTAGTGCATGTCTCAATGCAATCTGCATCATCCACCGTAAAGAAATCATTATGAATACGTAGTTTCTTCTTTAAGGTAAAGACAGAGTTAACCAGAAGGAATCAGTCCACAGCAACTTAGGGGTCCGTGTCATTTCATCACAAAGTCAATAGTTTTCTTCATCCAAGGGTGAGAATGATGCAAAAAACAAACTGCTTTCTGTTCTGTAGCAACGCCTGAAAGAGCTTGTGCTGCAGTAATCCCAAATCCAGGGGCAATCTATTAAGAACTCAGCACCACCGATCCTGAGAATCAACTTATAAGCACATTCTCCTCCCCCATTTTTTTTTTTTTTAACTAATCCTCTTAAAGATTGTGCTAAGTAATGAAAGGATGGGATGAAAGAGGCCTTTTTCATTACTACCACATAAACTGCTTGTGTAAATGTTTCATTAACACACTGCTTGAACAGTATTTCGTCCTCCCCGCCCCCACCGCTGCTATCCTTTTGCCGCAGCCTGCTAGGCGAAATGTGTGATTTACACATGTTTAAGAGAAACATTCCCACACTTGAATGCTGCACTATTCTTTAGAGAAGGCGAGACCAACAAAAAAAACATTGTGGAGGACATTTTAATTTACAATCCTTTTTTCATATGTGCTTAAAAAGATCTATTTCTTCCAACCACACTGGGATTTTGTTTCTTAGTTTTGCAAGGTTCCTCTAATATACATTTTTCTCCTGCAAGAACCCTCAGGCAAGATGACATTTATTAAGCAAGATGGGTTTAAAGAGATATTTATAAGTTTTTATTTTCTTGGAGGAAAAGGCAAAGGGATTTACAGGATGTTTGCCCTTTTGTGCACTGAAGTACAGGCAATACATTACCTTTTAAGCCCTTGGGAACGGGTCAAGTCCTTCAGAACACTACAGAAAGACAACAAGATTGTAAATTGTGAGGTACAGCATGTTTTTTGTATTTAAACCAAGCGGTGAAGATTGCTTTATTAACTGAGGCAGTCTGTAGTATTTCCCACTTGTCATATGATTAGAATCGTGACGTTCTCCATCTCACATCTTATCCTGCAAAGCCTGGCCATGTTCATGATATTATTCAAACCAAAATAAGTTATTATTTTTCACATAGTCATTATTTCTGCAGAAATAAATAACACATTCAGCATTCACTGCTTCTGTGCTACCAATGTTTGACAGATAAGGCCAGCTCGAGTTGGCACATCAGTGTCAATGTGCAGTAGTTCTATTTAAACCAATGGTATTGTTCAGGAAACACTGGAGTTTCTCTAGATTTACATAGATCCAGTCAGTGGTAGAGTTGGTACAACCCATTTAACACATTAAAACAAAAATACAATTTTTCTTTTAAAGCAGGCATTATTTTAATCTACTAAGGAAAATGATAAAACAACAGATCTGTTAGAACATCTCCTTTTTGTGTGGGGTAGGTGAAAATGTGATTATAATTACATTCTACTGCTGCTTTCTTTACGTAAAATTTCAAAAATAAATTAAAAAATAAATTAAAAATCAGCCTGTGTACTTCAGTCAAATACTTGTTTTCAGCCCAATTATTAATTGTGCATTAAGAATAGCGCTTTTATTTCTATGAACTTAACAGTTACTATGGTTAGTATAAGTGCCATGTTTAGTGTGGTATATGTAAGCTTGACTATGATCTGGTTTCAAAGTGAATAGATTCATTTGAATCAACAGTCCCTCCAGGGGTAAATGCTTAACTGTATTCAACCTTCTCAAGAGCTGAAAACATCAATATCTTCATAAAGCCACTTTGATTTGTATTGACTAAAGTTGTGCTGTTAATTCACATACATCATTGTTTACTTCACTGAGCTTTTAAGGTGGTATTTGATTTATAGAAATAGTGATTTAATGTCTGCAAAGGAGTGGTAGGATAAGACCTCCCTCAGGTTCTTTCTTTAGCTCTGAAATCCTGACATTCAAGGGAAGCCTACCATTGCAGTACTGAAATTGCTCAATAAATGTTCACATGCACTACACATTTTACTTGCTTAGGAACAGCTAATAGCAATGTAGATCTGTCAGATAAGGGACAATCAATTATTTAAGCATGTCACTAATGTGACTGCAGCAAACCATTGAATTACATGCCAACAGAAAGTGTCTCAAATGTGCATTTCTTCTGTTTTCCTCTGTATATGTATTTAAGAAATTTAAAAAAATTTTAATTTTTTTTTTAAAGGAGGAAATAGAAATTATTTTTTGCTATTCTTTTATCATTAAGAAACTATAAGAAGTGATCCCCTACTGGAAACAGTTAAAGTCCATTGGTAAACCCACATAAATAGCATAAAGAACACCATACCAGTAACTGCAGTGTTTACATTCAGCATGACTTTGCAATGTTTGTTGGATACTATACCAAACAATCTTAAAAATGTCTTCTGTAGCTCATTCACTTCAAGTAGCTACAAATGACAGTTGAAAAAAACAGTTTAGTCCAATACACTGAACAAGAAAGCTCAGTTATTTCATAGAAAATCACAGAATGTCAGGGGTTGTAGGGGCCTCTGAAGATCAGTGGGTCCAAACCCCCTGCCAAAGCAGGACCAAAACTAGGGCAAGTCACTCAGAAATGCATCCTGAGGGTCCTTGAAAGTCTCCAGAGAAAGAGACTCCACAAACTTTCCAGGGAGCCTGTACCAGGGCTCTGTAACCCTTACAGTAAAGAAATTCTTCCTTATGTTGAGGTGGAACTTCCTGTGCTTTATCTTGAATCCAATGCTCCTTGTTCTATCGCAGGGTACAGGTGAGAGGAAGCTGTCCCTTCCTTCTTGACACCCAGTCCTTATATATTTATACACATTAATTAGATGCCCTCTCAGCCTTCTCCTCATCAGACTAAAAAGCCACAGGTCACTCAGCCTTTCTTCATAAGGCAGTTGTTTCTGTTCCTTAATCAATCCTCCATCATATTTCTCAAGCACCTCCCTGTCCCTCTTGAAGGTAGACCAGAAATAGACACAATACTGTAGGTGAGGACTCACTAGGGCAAGTAGAGAGGGAGAAGAACCTCCCTCGATCTGCTGGACGCACTGTAATGTGTCTTTACCTCTTAGTAAAAGTTTTCCTGAGCTATGCTCTTTCCTATTTTTCCTGGTTTGGAGCCTGATCCACCAAATTGTCATGTGTATATATAACTGAGCTCACAGAAACTGTTATATTGAATGAAGCACAATCAAAACCACAGTTTTATGCCTAGGTGTTTAAAAGGTCTTGCTTTGACTGATCACAAGAGCCTCACAGAGGGTATGAGTTTCTCTTCTCTGTTGCCCACTATTCTGGTACAACCCCTAGGATAAGAAAAAAAAAGAACTACAAAGTTATCCTGTGCTCTCCTGGGATGTGAGGACATGATTTGGGTGTAGCACGTTTCTCACTAGCATACTCCCTAACCATTGCTTTTAGTGGAGAAAAGCACAGAATCTCAAAGTCATAACACAACCTTTTTCAGAATTTGTAAGCTCTATAACTTTTGCAGAGAAAAGTTAATTCAGGGGCTGAAATTGAAGATCTAGTGACGACATGAAAGCAACAACAAAAAAAATTAAAATAAAAAATGTGATCAAGTGGTAAAGCACTAGCTTTGTGAGGATACTATTTTCTAGATTAATCTGTTGATAAGCAGAATTCACATTTACAGAAGAAAGAACCTAGTAAGCTTAGACACACTATAGGGCTCATCAGCATCTCACAGTTAATTAAAGGAGTGAGAGGAAAGCATCAAGGCTTGCTCTCCTCTGCATGAATAATTCACTGCCTGTATCCATTATTAAAGCCAGTTACTTCACCACAATGATTTCCAGCCTACAATGCACTGGTCTCAGAAATGAGAAATAAATTGCAACGAATCCTACAGCTATATTAATAAATTGAAATGAACATTTATTTGCTCATCTAATTAGAATTGTGGGTTTTTTCCAAATGTTGTAGTAATGTATTACCTTGACAGCCAATAACTGATGCAAGAAATAATTAACAGAAACATTTTCTTACAAAATTCTGTTTCTCTGAAGTTCTCCTCCTGATTTTGTTCCCTTTAAACTGTTTGTTTTCACCTATTTTGCAGTAGAGAACTATGGTAGATTTGAATTGCTAAGGAGGAAGAAATGTCTGTGTTTGATGTGCCTGTATATAATCATAAATTTTCAAATAAAAGAAGAATGCATAAAACACTACATTCACCAACCTTTTCACCAACATTAAAAGTGTAAAGATGAGATATACATTTTGAATATACCTGCATATGTATATGTAACAGAATGTAACAATTTTCTCAAAGTTTTGGTTAATGGCACAACCGAATAAAGTATTTTTTAAATAACTATTTTCTTATTTTACAACTGTCTTACCTAATAAAGTATTACCTCTATCTGAAAACCTCATCTTGAATTTACTAATTTTATTCCCATTTGTTTTCAATATATTTGTTTCGAAAACCAGATAAAGAAATGTGCCAATAAACAAAGTTGAAACGAAGTTTTCATATCAGTGTCCTTTTGCTGTGGCAGTAGCATTATTACCTCTGTATCTCTTTCTCTGAGATGCAGAATTACCTCTTTCTCTGTAGATGTATTGTGAATAAAAAAGGAAGCTTCGTCTGCAAAAGTTTCTTTTCCACTCTTCAGCCAACCACAAAACAGAATGGACTGCAGGTCTCTGCATTAGGTTTGCAGATTTACACTTGTCAGTCCCATCTGCTGTTATTATTGGTGCCAACGGGCAAATGGAAGCAGAAACAGGAACATGAAGTGGACAGCCACAGTTTTAGTTCTCTCATCTTCCCAGAGCAGCAGGCCAATGAGATAGAATCATAGAATCATAGAATTATAGAATCACAGAATCATAGAATCGGTTGGGTTAGAAGGGACCTCAGAGATCATCAAGTCCAACCCTTGATTCACTACCACTGCAATTACCAGACCATGGCACTGAGTGCCACATCCAGTCTCTTTTTAAATATCTCCAGGGATAGAGAATCCACTGCTTCACTGGGCAGCCCGTTCCAATGTCTGATCACCCTCTCTGTGAAGAAATTCTTTCTAATATCCAACCTAAACCTCCCCTGGCACAACTTGAGACCATGCCCTCTTGTCTTGCTGGTAGTTGCCTGGGAAAAACGACCAACTCCCCCCTGGCTCCAACTTCCTTTCAGGAAATTGTAGAGAGTGATGAGGTCTCCCCTGATCCTTCAGTATGGCCTGGGAAACAATAGTTGAGCCACAGAACTGGAGACTGATAACGTGTGTTGGTGTGTACACCAACACAGGTATCCTTATAGATTAACACAGACACCTAGACAGATATAAAAAAGAGAAGTGTATTTGGGAACTCTTACTCAGATATCACCATGAAAAAAGATGCATCAGAGCAACATCATATGTGACAGCTTCAGCAGTGCTCGACAGCGGTGGATAGACACCATTTGTTAACACCAGGAATGGATTACCTTCTAACATAGGAAGAAAATGAAAATAGGTGGTCAAAGAAAGATCTTTCTAAACAGAGCTTTTTCTTCTTCTTTTCTTCTTCTTTTTTTTTTTTTTTTTTTTTTTTTTTAATCAATTGGTGACCCCAATTTGAGAGATACCTATGAAATGTTTTCTAGTGAATGGTTTACCAGGATGGCATTTTGTACTTTCCACTAGAAATGCTCTTTTAAACCCCTCTGAAATTATCTGTATTTAATTTAACATATTTTGGAATAGTCATTAAGGGCGTTTAGGAGAATAATTAATCCATGGATATGGATTGGCTTTATTAAGGGATTCAGGCATATAAAGAGAGTTGAATGTGCAGCCTGCTTCCTCCTGGTACGTATTCATCCAGCATGGGAACGCAAAGCTTGTGTGTTTAAAGAATCATGTCAAAACTGCTTTGTAAAGAAGGCGGAAAAAGCCACAGACCAAGTGACAGGACTAAGTTTAGTGTGTTAATCATATTCATTCTTCTTGTAATTGAAGGAGTTCCACTGCAGAATTTAAATGAAATGAATGGTGTTTCAGACACAGAGTTAGTGAATCTGTATGGTCAGTGTAATTTTTCTTCTTCTGGGAATTTAATTTGTTCCTATTATGCCAAGGTCACAGATTGGGGAATCTCAGACATTACTTCTCTGCCTTTGATGCAAAGGGTCAGTGGATTAGTACAAAGAAGAATTAATCCAGTGTGCTCCCTCACCAAATGATATTTAAGTCATTTTTAATGAATGGCTAGGAATTCCTATTAGTTTCCTTGAAGAAAATCAAGCAAGCTTACAAACAACGACTTCATAAATGAATATTCAAGGAAATGTATGACTTCATTGTCAGCTCTAATTGCTAGTTTTACCTTATTAGTAGAAGCTTTCTTTAGCTGAGTTTGACGTGCATTTGTTTGCACACTGTTATTAGTCAAGACTCAGTGAAATCTTGTAATTAACACCTCCACATTATCTCATGTAGTGAAAGCAAAGACTAAAACAGATGACTCACTTTGTTTCAGCTTGTTTTGCTCTTGTTTTCTGATATAGAAGTACTTAAGAAGAAGTGTGAGCTCATCAGAGTGCCATATGGAGTCAACAAAAAGCATAAAAGGGTTTTCAGGAAGGAGAGCATCGAAGCTCATTAAAGAGCTAAACCGTAAGGCCTCAGCTAGGCACAGTGCTACTGCCTAGTTGTGGTGTAGCATTTTATCGGCATGGTTGCACTGGTATTAGCTCTTGTGTCTCATTCTCCTTACACCAGTCAAAAGGCAGTGTGTCTGCTTGTGTTATTTACTCTTTATCTAGTACAGGAAATGTTATTATAGAATAGAATCATAGAATCATAGAATCGGTTGGGTTAGAAGGGACCTCAGAGATCATCAAGTCCAACCCTTGATCCACTACCGCTGCGGTTCCCAGCCCATGGCACTGAGTGCCACATCCAGTCTCTTTTTAAATATCTCCAGGGATGGAGAATCCACTGCTTCACTGGGCAGCCCATTCCAATGTCTGATCACTCTCTCTGTGAAGAAATTCTTTCTAATATCCAACCTAAACCTCCCCTGGCACAACTTGAGACCATGCCCTCTTGTCTTGCTGATAATTTCCTGGGAAAAACGACCAACCCCCCCCTGGCTCCAGCCTCCTTTCAGGGATTTGTAGAGAGCGATGAGGTCTCCCCTGAGCCTCCTCTTCTCCAGGCTGAACACCCCCAGCTCCCTCAGCCTCTCCTCACAGGACTTGTGCCTGAATCCCTTCACCAGCCTAGTTGCCCTTTCTGTCCTGTCCATGACAGCACCCACACTAGTGAAAGTGTGCTTTTTAAGCATGTTGTGAAGTCATGCTATGAATATCATCAGAGACTGTGACATGGATAAGTGGAGTTTCCACACTTATCACCCCCTGGTATTTGGAGTTAAAACACTTCATCGTTTTAATGATCTGCTCACTGAAGGTAAAATATTCTTATTTTCTTTTTCATTAATGAGCCATAAGATAAGTTCATGAGATTGCAGGAATATACACTTTAAACCAAGATATTATTTTCTTCTAAGCATCTGGTTTCAGGAAAATAACCATTTTAGATGAGGTTTACCTCAAAAGTTATTTGTCTTTGGAAATTTGTCAGTGTAACAGAGGAACCAGTGCTGGTTTGATTTTTTTTTTTTTTTTCCAGTATTATAATATGTGGGGTAAAAAGAAATCACACAAGCCTTAAAAAGAGAAAAAGCCCACAAATCCAAGTTGATTCCAAGAATATTTTTTTGCAACCTTTTGGTGCAGCCATTCACTTCACATGTATTCACAGAGCAATACGAAATCCAGTCATTAAATTATTATTGACAGTTTGGCCAAGTTAAATACTCAGATAATAACAAAGCTTGTTTACTGGATGGATGCACAATTAACATGCACATGAAATTTCTTACAATTATGAAATAACCATCAGAAAATTAAATGACTGAAAGCAACTCTTCCTCAGAGCTGCTGCCTTTGGTCGTAAGTACTCGCCGCACTGATAAGAGAGCCCCATAGTTTGCTATGGTTTGCATCATTACTATCTCTGTCGATCTAACCACCCCACATGTTCCTGCTTTATTATTTTGCTACTCAAGATAACTGCCTTAGGTGATTGGGTAATAAATGTTATTGTAAGCCTGTGATTTGGAGAATTATTAAAGATGGGTCACTTCATTTCTGAAATCCCAGAGGTGCTGTATATAGTGAAGCTGCATCAGTTAAGTTTGGTGGAAGCTGGCAGGTGCTTTTCAGCTAAGGCTATCTGTTCTCTACCCCATGACTACTGATTCCACTGCTCATACATTTTTAGATACATACTGCTGTGCATATTCAGCCAGGCTAAAATGGGTTCATAAACATCAGTGGTTCACTGCAGATGCTTCTGCTTCATTTGCAATAGGTCATAGCACCGTGGAGTTTGTCCTGAAATAGCATTCTGCAGTGGTTTGTAGCCTTCAAATAGGTTTTCTAATAATAGCATTACCTCTCACTGTGGGTGCTGGCCCAACAGCTATAGGACATCCAGAATGAAGCGCATTTATATACTAATATAATCAAAGCATTTCTAGAGGGTATAGGCCTCTAGTGTATGTCCCACATTCCAATCTGGGACATACTCATATTCCAGAACTACTCCTGAGAGAAATGTTGCTGGTCTGGTTTCAGAGTAAGTACATCCTTCATTTGATTTTTCCAAGACTGGACAGGAACTAAATACAGATGCCAGCAAAAGCAATAAAACAACCATTTTGTGTTGTACCTTAGATTTGCAGTACTAGTGGGTATCAGGAAATCTGCAATGGGAGAAAGAAAGGAGTGCATCTGCCTCAGTAAGAGACTAAAGGACTGATGTATTTGTTTGCACATGGTGGAGATGATCTCGGCTTTATTAGGAAATTACCAGCAGAGTAAACTATAATTTAGTTTTGTTATCTTCTGTGTTTGCATTGTCTTACATACCTCTTGCATGCTACTCCCTACAGATATGGATACTAGCCTTTCAGGCAGAGCAGGTCTGCCTTTCTATCCTAGGTATGGGAGAGGACAAGCTCACCTTCTCAGCACCATGGGGATGTGCGATGCAGATACTACAACACTGCCCCAATAGCTATGGTCACAGTGGGTACTGCCCCTGACTCTGGTCCATTATGAAGACTTTCCTGCACTCTTTCATTCCCCATCTCTCATTACTCCTGTGTAAGAGGGCTGTGGCACTCTATAGCTGTACAGAATATGTGCTCTGCCTAAGGAAATGTGCTAGATAAAAGCCAAATTATACCTTTTTATTTATAATATTATTCTATGTCTGCTGCTTCTATTTGGAATGGAGGCCTTTTTCTATCATGTTTAGTGCTATTAATACACAAGGTGGTATAGACTATGTATTAATAAGCTTGTTTGATGTTTAAAATATCTCCATATTAATATCAGGGGTATAGTTTGTTACAAACAGCTTGTACTGATTTGGTTGGTTAACCTGCAAAAGAAGATTAATGGTTTTAAATCCAGTCATTAAGTATGATAACAAATGTTTTTTGGTGAGGTTATTACTACGATAAACTTTAATCAATAGTTCACAGGTAGCAGCCACTGGTTCAGTGTTCTGCCTAATGACAAATTAACTATTTCTTAGCAGTTAATAAAGATTTTTCACCAATCTGCATACAGAGCATGATTTCCTCTGCTGCTAATTAACATTGTCCCCTGGGTGCTAACTCCATATATCCATATGAAAATCCTTACTGGTGGAAATTAAAAGCAGCAAATTTAATGCCAATTCACCAGAGATTTTTTCCTTTAAATTGGCTATTTAAAGCAACTGAAACAAATTTTAAAGAATAGGAAGGCTGGCTACTTAATGACCAATTGTTTGCTGAATGGTATTAATTATACTGTTGATACATTTCTTGTTTTCTCTCTTTTGGTTTTTTTTTGGGTTTTTTAATGTTTGGGGTTTTTTTACACTCAGATCTCAGAAGCAGGAGTCTGGAAGTACTTAATTATCTACAAAAGTGAAAAAGGATAGAGATGAAGGTGGCAGTTGTTTGTTTTTTCTAAAAGTTAACTAGAGTTGGTGTGAAAAAAAAAAAACCCTAGAGAGCACTAATAAATATATGCCTCATAATAGTAAAAAGAAAAAGATACACCTAACCTTTATAAATAGCCTAAGGGCAGGAGTTTGCTTTTCAATGAAAAGGTCACCTAGAATGAATTAAAGTAATTTTCCTGCCGAGGCCCAAGCATGTGGCTTCACTTTGAAGGTTAGAAGGAAGTTGTTCTTACCCATGTATCTTACAGATGTAGCTTTAGAGAATGCATTGCACATTGTTCAAAGACATATTTAAAGCTTTCCCAACACTTATCAATACTTTCTCAGATAATATGAAAAATCCTAGAAGAGGAATGAAATGTTGTCACCATCATCATCATCATCATCAAAATTCCTCTAGACTTATCTTTATAGGGAATTTTACTAGCATGCGTCCCCTTCCACCTAATGTGGCAATGGCTGAAATGCTCACCAACTATCTGTTTTGCATTGGTTGCCATTTTGGTAAGGAAAATTATGGGGTTTTGCTTTCTCAATCAGCTCTGAAAGAATGCTAGAAGAACACACCCCTGGCTAAAACAACCTAGGTCTTCGAGTGATAATGAAAATAATGCCTATGGCTGAGCTCAAGTTTTGAAGTGCAAGCATAGGAGAATGATAATTCACCCTCTCCTAAAATCTCTTATGAATGTTATTCTCCCTCACAAATGTGTACGCCTTGAGCCTCTCACAGTTATGAAGTGTACAAGGGAGGACCACTGGTGGAGAGGTGAGACCCCACTGGCTGCCTGGGTATTGTATTTATATCCAATGGGATTTTAGTGAAACACTGATGTTAAGGTTGGGTTGAATTTCAATTGAATTTCTGTTTTGTCAGTTTCTTGGCTGAATGACTTCTGAAGCACAGAGAATTTTTCTGACAAAACAGCCTTGGTGCTAGATTTCTGGATTGACTGTTACTGGTGGAATATGAGAAGCATGAAATGTTCTGATCAAAACAGAGATGTAGGTGACATCATATTTGGAAAACTGTTAAATATCTCTATCTAAAATGTCTTCTATTCCTCTCCCCTCCCTATATTTATTTTTATTTTTCCTTTTTTTTTTTTTTTTTTTTTTTAAATTTCTTCTTTTACAAAATATGGGTGTGTTTTTATTCCAAAGCATTCCTCTGTTGTGGTTAGGTTCCACAAGAGGGTTCCAGCTTGTAAAGGTTAACTGTACAGAAATCAAGGCTTTGTGTGTCTTTGCAAAGGTCACACTCATCAGTAGTTCCAGAAGGACTGCTGTTAAGGGCTATAGTAACTACCCAATGATTGAACAGTGGATCCAGGTTTCGTTTCCTTTAAGAATACTGTTACAATCACTACTTGTGTCACTAAGAGATAAAGAGGCTGCTCAGTCACTTGAAATTCAATTTGTACATTACTCAAATCTACCCCACCTCTTTTCTTCATGGTGCCTGGCAGTTGCTTGCTGGCACTCAGAATTTCAAATGCCTGAGCTGCAGGAAGCAGTTTAGTAAATGGGATAGATTTTGATTAATGTAACAAGCTGAAAATAGACAATGATGCAATGCATATCTCAGCAAGAACCACAGACAGATCAAATCCCAGTGTATTGAGGAAGGTTGCTGTGGCAGAGAGTTCACCCCAAGATGCATATTTATGTTTTTGTAATACCTTGAAGGTTTAAAACCTACCAGTGTAAACTTGCTATATTTTGAAGTATCTACAACAGGTGACTTCACAGGCATGAAGCTCAAGTCTAGACTAAATGTTTGACATTGACTGAGTTCAAGAAGGGCCACTGTGCTTCTCACCCCAAAGCTCTGGTTTTATATGAAGAAGGAAGTGGCTGTACATTTTTCTTTATTAGTGGGAATAGAAGCAATCACTTGCTGTGCTGTTTATGAAACAAAGACAGAAATAAGTTGTTTAATTAGTAATTTATGAGTGTACAAAAAGTGTATGTGTGATGCCCAACAAGGCCAAATGAAACTGTTTAGAGACAGAATTTCAGCCTTTAAACAGCAAAGGTATTTATTGCAACGTTGGAGAACCCCCAGCTCGTGCTGAAAAAAAGAGTTCCCAAGTTTTTACAAAAGTTAGGTAATTTATACAGTTCAGGGGAGGGGGTGGTAACACCTCTACATACATATTCATAGGATTACATCATGTCATTACAATATTCATGATAGGCGGCATTGGGCGGAGTCAAGGCAGGGTCAGGGTGAAACCAGGCGAATCACAGTGGAGTCGAGGCGGAGTCAAGGCGGAGTCCGGGCAAAACCTCCTATGGGGAGGTGTTGAGCTGATCACATCCCTTGTTTTCCCTGACCTCACTATGTTGTTGTAAGGAGCTGCCAGACCCTAGCCATAACTTTCCCTCTTATCTGTTTTCTGTGACAGCTTTATGCCCTTTTTCGTGTAGGTGTTTATACTTCTCTGGTGCCTAGCTAACCTTGATGGTGGTTTTCTGTTTTGGGAAAAGGACTCTTGCTCTTAATTATCTCTAGAGAGGAGTTAGCCTTTGTCTTGGGAACAGGACTCAAGGCCTCTTATTATCTCCTGGAAGGAGCTGGCCTGGTTGAGGCCTTGCTTTATTAAAGTTAACCCTGTCAGGGTCCTGCTGTCTGGTTTCATGTGCTTTGTCACTATTTCAGACAAACACTCAGTATGGCGCTTGTACTCACACAGTATTCATCTATGGTTTTAAGGCTAGAAGCCTAATCTTTGACAGATCCTGCTCCCCTGAGCCACAGCCACTTGGAATCATTACATTAAAGTTCCTTCTTAGAAACTTACAGAATCATGGCTTTACAGAATAGTATTTCACCAAGGTACCAGTCAACTATGCCTCTTGAAAGGAAGGAGCTGAATATGTCACTGAAGTTTATCACCACTTTCTTATGTATAAAGAAAATATAACTAATATATACTCGCCAGAAAAGTCTACGTTATGAGGTCTTGACTCCACTTATTTTTTCTTGAGGTCTTGCAATGACACTTGGCAAAAAGCTGAAGCCAGAGGTGCAAGCTACTTCCAAAGGTGGCAGTAAGTGAATGTTAGGTCTTTGGCTTTGTGCACCATTCCCTTATTGACAAATGTTTCTTTGTACAGAATGGGAGCTAATAATAGAATGGTTTTGTATTCCTCCACTTTTTTTGAAAGTATGTTCTATGTTTCAAAATAATTAGAAAACTTAAATTTGCTTGCATTTGAATTTTCATTATTTTGAAAGCTAATTAAGCTATCAGTGTTATTTAGTATATCCCTGTTAAAATTTACATTTGTTTCATTAACATGTCCAGACAGAAAACTTTTGAGTAAGTGAATATTTCTGTAGCTTTAATGAGGTACCACTGAAAGTGAATTGGTTTCTTAATAGTGCGGTTAAAAATTATTAGAGAATTCTATGGAATATTTCTGTTCTTATATTTATATGGTGTGCGTTCATCTCACTGGTATAAATTACTTGTGGTAATCATTTGTTGTGATTAATTGAAAATCACCTGTTCTGTAATGAAAGCTTCTGATTCCAAACCCAGACAATTTTAGTGTTTCAGTGGATATAGGAAATTCACTTGAAAATCTGTATTGGAAATATAATCTATAATTAGCAGCTTCTTTGGACACAGGGGGTTGTGGATTGGATTAACAATGCCACTGTTTTTATAAATACAGTTTTACATTTAAACTGTAAATATACATTTTACATTTAAAACTTCTTTATGTATTTATTCTCTAATGCAAAGATACTATGATTCTACAGACTAATTTAATACATAAAATTTTATCCTTACTTCATTTTTACCTGGTTTATCCATGCTTCCTCTCCTCCTATCCACTGCAACCATGCCCCATATAGTACGAAGTCTATTGTGGTTCCTTTAAAATTTAAAACTATCATGACACTAAATCAATGAAGTGTTAACTCCCTAGTAAGTCATCTGCCATGAATAACAAACATTTTAAGTCAGCAGTTTGCAAACAAGCCACGGGCTAATATTTGTTTGCATAAACTATTCAGCACAGATGCATAAAAGATATTTTGTGGAAATCAGGATTAGTTTACAAATGATTCACCCACAGAAAAAAAGCTGGAGTCATCAGATATTTCAGTCACAATTAATAATTTAATCAGCTCTTGTAAGCATGCTGAGTATACAAAGATGGCGTGCTTTCCAGTTGTTTTATTTCATACATATAAAAAATTGTGGGAATATATTTTCATTTTTCAATGTGGCAATGTGTTTTCATCCAAGTAGTTGAAAGACAGAGCTAAAGATTTTTTTTAGTTTTGCTTTGGGGTATTTTTGTTTGGTTTTGGATTGTTTTTTTTTAAATTTTGAGTGAAATGCAAATAATGAGGAAGTATTTACTCTCCTCTCTGAAAATGCAGTATTCAAAGGAAAAATACTAGGAATTTTCATGCAAGTTTTGGTTGTCTAAATACAATTAATGAATTTTATAGATACTGTGACAGAATACCTCACAGGTTTGTGCAACAATATCCATTATAATGGGAGAAGAAAGCAGAAGCTAAACTCACAATTCAGATGCCCAAAGGGAAAGCAGAGCAATGAATATGTGAGTCACCAGCAGCAACAGACAAGGGAGGATGAAGAGATGATGAGGTGTTTCACTTTTCCATATGAAAATTATCCTACTTTGAAGTAGAGGTAGTGGTCTGAACACAGACACATCACCTGGCTGAAAAAGGCTGCACTAGGCTAGAATTTAGGCTATCTGTTGCTCTTCTGTTAGGAAGGTACCATCATTGTGCATTTTGTGAGGTCAAGTTTTGAATTACTGGATGCACAAAAAATTGTCAGCGCCCATAACAAAAACCTAAACATTTATTAACTTTGGACACTTGCAAGGATTTTTAAGAGTTTCTGTTTCACTCTGAGACACGATGCTTTATTAATTTCTACTTTTACTCTTTATACTTTGTGCTATGCACTTTGAAGGAGGTGCTATATGCATGAGAGATATTATATTTATTATATTCACACACCATTGTGATAAAGTACCTATTTATGCAATAACAAAATTCCTCAAAGTATTCACATTTTAAGGTGAACAGATTTAATCCACTGATATAACAGAGATATGAAAAGCTTAGCTATTAGTTTTATACTGCTGCTCAATTGGTACTGAATGTTTCACCACCAATTGAGTTCTGCATGATGCTTGTGGTGATTTACTGTAATTGTTTCTGGTAAAAAACATCTCTTTGCTCAAATGTAGAAAGCCCTGCTGTCTTGTGAACTTCAGCTGCTCCTGGTGTGGTGCTGAATGGCCAGAGGAAATCTTTTACGTGAAATACTTCTGTTTTGTTTACTTCTTCACTGTAATTATGCTAAACATGTGGCCATAATAAAGGATAATATACACTAGTCTCCTAGATAACACTTGTTTCAGTGCATTGAGTTTTCATCTACTACCCTTATTCTAGTATTTCAGTTAATATTTAATCTTTCTAAATACTAAGTAGTCAAACACAGTAAAACCTGAGTCTTTTTTTTCCCCTTTCCAGTAATAGAACTGCTCTCTGCTCTTAGTGTGCCTTAAAGGAGAATTCATTATCTCAGTCTTGTTAATATTCTGAGGAACTGCTTTATATAGTTGCAGATTAATGCTAACCTGTTAGTGTTATGTCTTAATACAAATGCCACCTAGTTTAGCTATATATATTTGAATGACAGCAGTACCACAGAAAATTCCAACTCAGACCAGATGCATTAAACTTCAGCAGGTCAGGGTCCTGCTGGATCAAGCACAGAATGTATCAGTTCTCTTGCATCTTTATGTACAAATTTATTTGAGTTTTATTCCAGTGGAAATTACATTACTTTTTATTAAAGAAAACACTATATCACCACATTGCTAAATGAATCATGTCAAATCACTTTTAAAATACTTGATTTATTGTCTGCAGTTGGAAGGCTGTAAATTAGGAAAATATTTTTGCTGACAAGAATGAAATACCGTTCATATATAAATAAAAAATAAGTATGTCTCTCTATCCAAGGAGTGTGTGTATGTGGGTGTATGTGGGCATGTATTTGTCACACCTGTGATTATGTAAGTGTCTACATGCAAGAAAGATGTAAATATCAAGAAATAACAGTCAGATTTCTTTCTCTAAGAAGAAAGGAAAACTGACAAACCAGCACAGACTAAAATAAAATTCAACATAACAAAAAAGAATGTTTTCCTGGAGTAATTCATATTCACACATTCTTCTGTGAGACTTTCATATATTTGGTGACATTGTGAAATGTCATTGAAGAAAAGGCATTTAAGTTTAGCCTTGAGCAAACATACATATAATAGAACTGTGCATATGTAAAGCCTTTTTCTTCCTCCAAAAGGGACCTGTTTTTTGCTGTACACATAACTGAAGCTGAGCTTAGACTAGTGACGTGCTGCATTATAAGAACTTGGTTAGCAAACACATTGAGCAATTGAATGACTTGAATAACAAAATCCCCAGCAGTGTGTTTCAGAGCTAACTGCATTTGCACTCTGCAAGGAGATCAATGCTTCACCTTCATTGATTTTCTTCAGTGGCAGAACCAGGATTATGCACCATGTGAAACTGTATTCCCAGACATATTCAATCTTATTTCCTAGTCTGTGCTAAAAAGGCATAGTGTTGTACTGAAAACATAAGGGTAGAGAAACATATCAGATTTTTACTTCTGGTAAGGCTGCATGCTTAACAGATGCATCCTAATATATTCCGGGTGTCATGAAATACGTTTTATAAAAACATTAGATTGGTGCTGAAGATTTTCTCATTTTTATATATATATGTATGTATATCTTTTTTAAAATGTGCAGAAATGCCGAAGAGTGAAATTCAAATGTATCGCATACCCATCACTTTAAAATGTTGTATAGTATCTCTCTGGCAGACTTGAGCCTTAGTGTAAACACATAAAAAGAAATAATTGCTTCAGAAACTTCAGAGCAGGAATACAGTACATCTCCAGAACTTAAATAACCTTGTAATTTACAATGTATGACAGTTTTCAAAACGTCATAATTACAGTAAAATATATCACTAGAAGATGCAGCTGACAGGTTATCCATTCTGATCTGCAGTCTCCTCTCATTTGTAGTTTCACACACAAGCCTTGGGATCAGCATCAAACGCTGCTCAGCTATAGTTCAGTTTGAACACAAGAAGTACTTAAATTCACTCTGCTCAGACTATTTCTAAGCCATTAGTTGATGGACATAGGCAAAACAGGGATGGAGAAGCAAGAAAGAAGAGTGATATCTTGAACAAGAAAATTTCATGTCTTCATCTTCCACCATTCCCAATTTTGGATAAGCAGACACTGGTCCTGAGAGCTGTAAGATGCTTATGATAAAGTGGCAAAATAATGCTGGCGTTAGAGAGACGTGTGTATTTTACAGACATTTATCCAGTAAATGAGCACTATCTAAATATCATAATTTGAGATCACAATAGTTTATTTCTGTCTGTGTTTATCTAATGATACCGCCCAGCTAGGCACACCTACAGAACACCTACAACAGGTCTTATACGATGCAAATATAAGTGGCTAGCAGGAAGCTTTAAGTCATTGCTACATAAAAATTTGGGATGGTGCATCCATAAGATTAACAATTCTTGGTTGGCTGTGTGGGTACATTTTTTTAACATTTTCACATCAAGATGTTCTTGAAGGCATTACAAGTTCCATGAAGTGGATGGGAACTATAGTGTGTTACTCATGAGCTAAAGAGCAGCGAGCAGTGTGCTGGAATACTTATATCAACTGTTAAAGATTTGAATAGATGTGATGAAAGGAAACAATATCTTGGAAGAAAAGGGTTCTTTTAAACTCGGGGGGAAAAACCTCAGGACTTCTTTGTTTTATTCTAGTATATATGGAAGGGGGGGGTGTTGGTTTTGGTGTTTTTTTTATTATTTATTTAGTGATGGATCTTTTGGACAATATTGAATATTTGATCAAGAAAGTACTTGTAAGTCTACTTGACCTCTAGTCATGAACCAAAATCCTTGACTTATGTCCTCAAATACTTTTTGGAATAGGGACAGATGTACAAAGTACATATCTAAGTACTTTTGAAAAATGAGTCCCTAGTCTTGATCCAAAACCCAACAAAGATAATGAAAGACTTTCCACTGTTCCAAATTCATCAAGCTCAGTATTTCATTCTTGGAAAAATGTTTCCACAACTTGTTTCTAAGGTGATTCCAGTTACATGTTAAAGTTAGATGCTGAACTAATTCACTAAAAATTGCCTTCTTAATGGGGAAGTTACATTTTTAGGACATGGTACTCTTGATCTAGATTACAGATCTAAATAAACATTATAAAGTAACTTGATAATGAATAATCAGGAGGTTGCACAGAGAAAGCTAACACCATTGTTTAACCCCAAAACTATGCTAATAAGTAGGATAATAGACATGCAGCTCCAAGTAATGGAACTGTTATTCTAGCTCACCAGTCTGTCTCAGGGGACTCCTAAGTGCATTTGCCATGCCATGACTACATGTATTTCCAGTTCAGTATGTTGCATAGCCTGAACAGGCTACACATTGCAGTATATTCTTATGGTTATCAAACCTAATCAGGTTTAGAAGAAAATATCTTCCAGCTAGAAAGAGGGCATATGTGTGCGTTATTTGCATACTATTTATTTGCTTTCTTGTAAAATAGAAGTAACCATATAAAATCTTTGTGAAAAATACTATCAGCACAAAAGCATCAGTGTGCCTGTCAAAAGTGAAAAGGATCCTTTTAAGAGAAAAAATCAAAAGGAAAAATGCAAAATATGCATATGCATGTGTGTGTTTGACCTGGATTTGATTGCAACGCGGAGTGTACTTGCAATCTGAACCTAGGTAAGGTTGGATTCATCTACAACTACTTGGCATTCGCTGGTCACTGTATTTAACTTCTTTTTACAACAGCCACATTCTGACAACAAAAGTTCAAATAACTTTGGTTACTGGATTGGTTGTTTCAAAAGGACTTGATGTTCCTTTTGAATCTGCTCTTAGTTACAGCTCACTAAGGGGTATGGCCCAGTGCTGGTTCTGTAAGTACAAACAAAGGCGGAAAAAAGCTGCTCCTAAAGCAGAACGCACAAATCTGATGTTAAGTGATTTTCACTTTACTTCATCTTGTTTATGCAGTTTCCAGTCCTGAAAGTGGGAAGTTACGCAAAAGGAAAATAAATATTTTTAAAAACCTGTGTTGTGCACTATGTCCAATTTTCTGTTGGCCTTTTAGAGCAGAGGAACATACAATTACACTACACTTGAAAAGCACTTAGATTAACTCATTTCAGCTTCCCCTATGTACAAAGTGGTGCATTTTCAGATAAATTGCATTAGAATGAAGACAGACAAGCAGGAATTTCATTGTGGTTTTATTTCCTATTACTGGCAGTTAACTTCCCATCCGCTTTTTTGCATCTGTTTAAAATAAAAAATAAACACAGAGGACAAGAAGTCTTAAAGGAACCACACAGCTTCTTAAACAACAGGAAAAAAAAAAGAAGGGGAAAAAAAAAAAAAAAATGCTGAAGGCTGCTTTTATCATCTTCTCCTACCTGTTATTACCGTATCAATTGTGCTGCATAGAAACCTAATCTTCCAGTCATTCATAATCATTAAAATTCCTTAGGTTATTCCACAAACGTGGGGCTCCTTGGCCAGTTCCTGGCATAATTCCAACTCAAGCACAGTGAAAACCCTTGTAACAACCATAAGAGAGCCTAGCCCTAGCTCAGCTGCTATAACAGGTGTCTGATCAGTGAAACTTTCACTTGTCTATCTTTTAATATTCAGGAAATTTTTTTCCCCATTTAATTAACAGCCTGTCTATGAAAGCCTTTTTATTATTCAAAAGCCACACAAGAGTGCAGTCCCATGGAGTGCCTTTTGGGAACAGAATTCTTTTCCTGTGTCATATCCTGGAGGAAAATTTCTTCCATTGCTTTTTTCTTCCGTGGCTGTTCTCTTGCCTTCTCCATGTACTCCCATGCTTCTCTGTATTAACTCTCTCAAACTGTCTTGATCAGCCACATGGTCTCTACCCTCTAAATTTTCCTCATCCATTTACCCTCACCATTTTCTTGGTTGCACCACTACTCTTCCTGCATGTCCTTGACATCTGGGCCCTCCACTTTACAGCCCACTCTCCACTTTTCTTCTCTGCAGCTCCTTGTCTTCACTCTCTGTCTTCTCAACACCTATCTCACAAGTGTGCACTTGCATGGCTTTGCATTCCCTTCACAGCTGGTTCTCCTCAAACTCCTCCAGAGGGATTACTTATCTCATGGTATAGCAAATGGCCATCCCTCCTAAAAGCAGACTAGGTCATGAAATAAAGGGCAGCCTGTACCTACAGTTCAATCAGGGTTTGGCTCACAGGAGATCTTAAGGACCAGTTGGAAGGTTCTGGTTGCATTTAATCCGCATTTTATTCAAACACAGAGTACTTCACTTTGTGTTCTGGGACTAGAGCTTGATATTACAGAGAGAGAGTATTCATTAATGTTTACAAGATTTGCTCCAAATTGTTACATATTGTTGTGCCACAGTTTTGTGCTTGATCTGATCAAAGTACAAAATAGAGCAAGTAGTCCTTGCAGACAGCCAGTGGTCTAGAGATTCAAAGAAACAAAGCCAAATTCTGCACTCAAAATGTGAGCACAATTTTTCAAGGACTTATTTCATTCATATATTACCACCTCAATTGCTCTGCACAGCAATTTACATGTGAAGAAATGGCAGAGCAGGTGAAACTCAGATGTGCAGGATAAGAAAATGGGACCCTTAACAACCAAAAGACATTACGTACCTATGTCCTGTTCATTCCACACTAAAGAAGAGAAGCTTCCCTCTGTACAAATTGACGTTGACTGAAAAAGCTTTCATTAATTTGTCTTTGTTCCATCTACTTACCCTCTTCATCTTTATAACATGCCAGAAAATCCTATCATATGTTGCAAAAATACAGGTTTCTTAATTATCACCCAATTTACAACCTACATTCACAACCATCAATATACAGGTATTACTAATACAGTTTGAAAAAGTATAGGGAGTTCTACTGGCTGGTTTTGGTGACTTGCAGTCTTAGTAATTACACAAGGAAAATCTAAACACATGGTAACTGTAAGGATCTCTGGTTGTTGTGCCATTTAAATCAAAAAACATCCTTAAAATCGTCCAGGAAATAGAGCTGTATTTTAATGGTCAACAATACACTGCATTGTGAATGGAAAGTTATTATATACCAGAAGAAAATTATTTCTTTCACTTGCTTAGTTAGCTCAATATGCAGCAAAGCACACCAGGGTAAATGAGAAAAAGTTTAAAAGCACATAATAATAATACATGTCAAATGACACTAAGATTCTCAAGTTGTTTTAACGCATAATGCTCAGGAAATTAATTGTTGCTTAATTCAGTATTGCAGTCCATTTAAATCCTAATTCTAATGTATTTTGTCTATTGATATATTTCTACCATTCCATAACACACTTCTGAGTCTTTACAAGGCAAATATAAATAAAGAATTTTGGGCATGGAAATGGTGCTGCTGGACATATAAATCAGATGGATTAGTTCATTGATTTATTTTGCTTTTTTCTTCCTCTTCTTTAAATAAATATTACTTGAAGGTAAAAAAACTGCACAACATTTGAGTCAACAAAATAAAATTAACTCACGGGAATCTGACTGAATTTCTTAGGCCTTTAGAGGTATCTGCTTGCAATTTCAGTGGCCACAGAGCAAAATTTGGAACAAAACATGAAACACTGCATAGCCCTTAATTCAAATTCCTCTAAGTGGAAGACTTTCCAATAAAATTCAGACACTTGAGAGGTATGGAAACTGCTGTGGCTCAATAAAGTTGATTGAGTGTCGTTACCCATTTCATATAGTACTGGGAAAGGGGCAGGAAGTTGGAGGAAGAAAGACACAGAGGAAATATTAAAAACAAAAAGCAACCAGCTAATGAGCCAAAAAAAACCCCAGAACCAAGCAAACAAATCATCACCACCCCCCAAAAAAACCCTCAGAAAATCAAATTATACCAAACTAAAACAAAAACAAAAACAAACAAAAGACCCCCACCAAACCTATAGATAACACAGATTAACTGTTAGGTTTATATCTTTAATGTTGTGAAAATTCTCAAGAAGTCTGAAATCTTATCATACTGCAAACAGTTAAAGGCACTACTAAATGTAGTGAATGAACAATGTACTGAAATAGAGTGATTGATTGATTTGATATGTGACTGAAGGCTTCTCTTTTCTGCAAGCAATAACATAATCCTTTTCACTTTCTTGACGCTCCTGCAGCTCCCTAATATTGCCTCTCTGCTGGGTGCTACACTGTTCTGGGGAAAGTTGCCCACTGTATTGTTCTCAGATGACTGTTCTCTGGCACCTCGATCCTGCAAATAATTGCTTCCATTTTTGCTGCCAGACTGAATGAAATTACTCTTCATGGAATTTATGAAACCTATTTCATTCAAATTATTTTTATGACCTGACTCTTAATTTTCCTTTGCATAGTCTCAGGAATGCTGCACTCATATTATGACAAACTTGCCTATCTTTATATGTTGGGGCACTGAGACAGACAAGAACAATGAGGGAAAGCTGCCTAAACACAACATTATACAAAAATCTTCAGTTGTAATGAAAAATTCCTAAGCTTTTGCAGTGATTTGAGACTTCTCTTGACAAGGTGGGTATTTATTTGTCTGACAGCAGAACACTGCACTTGCTGTGGACTGCAGACTCCTGTGGGAAAGGGGCCCTTCTGGAGGCTGCAGCATGCTGAATGGCAGAATGAACATCAGTGAGTTTTAGAAATGGAGGATTTGGTATGTGATATGTAGGAATACAAGGTCACTTCATCTAAGCAGAGTTGCATCAAACAGATCAAATTATAGCTGAGAGACTGACTTTTGTTCTGTGTTGATGCTGAGGAAGGACAGCAGCTATCAGTCATGCATGCCCCCACCAAGGCCTGCTATCAGGAAAAAACAAAATCAAAGCCTTTTTTCAAGTCTTGCATCCATATGGGAGGAAAAATACTTTATCTTGTAACAGCATTATCTTGTTCTGCATGGTCATTGTCATACCTCTAGTGAAAACTAAAAAGAAACACAAACAAGTTGTTTTGTAACCTCTGCTTTCAAAGTGAGCTAGAAGAAACAACCTTGTGTCTTGTTCTGAAGCTGCAATGTTAAGCTGCTGTTGGGTGGAGATAGAAAATGTAATGTTCCCATTTACTATAGCTCACGTCTCAGCTTCAGAGAAAGAAGCATGCTGTGACATAGTGATCGTTTTGATCTTTGACGCCTTTCTTCAGATTTCAGAAAGTAACTGTGACCTCTTAGGATCTTTAAACTACAGTCTGGATAAAATGAAATGAATGTGGAGTTGAATTTAATTTCTGATCCTTGTCTAGGCAATCTCAACATTTTAACCTTATCTCTGCACCCGAAGCATGTGAAGAAAAGTGTCTAGGGAAAGCTCCCAGGTGGTAATTCTGCACTGGCATTTTGTGTGCCCTTTCCTCTGTGTCTCACAGCTCATCTCATAGCAGAATATTATCTACAGCAGAGCTTCAATGCAGTTTTCCACATTTGCTTTCTCTGTTTCCTTTATGACACCTGAGAGCCTGGCATATTTTCTGTATGAACTTTTCTCAGCACAATTCATGTTTCTCTGCAAAGTAAAAAAACATCATTATGCTAAATTTCTAATTTCTATGTGAGGTTTGAGATTCCTCAGTCTTGATTGGTCTACATTGTTACACCTTTTATTACATGCTTTCTAGGTGGCAGGTAGCTGCAAAGATGAAAGATTAATTGTAGATTGTTTGGCATTTATTTCCTTCCTTGACTGTTCTCCTGACTTTTCTGGTCATTACTAGTTAATAACGCCACCAATATGAGAGTTGCCAAAAATAGTCAAGATATTTTACTTTTGGAATAAGAGCTTCTGTGTCTGGGGAGAGTCAGTCTCAGTGCGAAGCCAGCAAAAAATGATTAATTCATCTCCTGTTTTGCAGGGTAGCATTTGGTTTACAGTGAGATGAAAGGGGTTTCAAAGCAGCATTCACTCAGACTTTTTTTCTGCAAACACTAGGTTTTCCTGCAACACTGAAACAACCTTTTCTCCTCAAGCTACTACCATTTCTCTTTTGACTTTGCCTGTGTTCCACTCAGTGTCTCTTGGCAGGTTACAAGAACTAACCTGCACTTCTATTTTTAGTTTTGCATTTCATTGAAAGTTTTGGATGTCTGCAATGAGAAACTGAAAATCAAACAGCTGTGTCTTGGCAGCCCTGGAAATGTTGCTCATTGAACTCCCTGAGCAACTCAGAAAACATTTCTGCTTAAGAATGAAACATGGTTTATGTAACTGTGTTACATGAGCTGGAGGCAAGTCTTAATACTATGAATGGTTTATATTACTTTGCATAGCTGGCATCACAACCTTTGTTTAACATTCAAGTAAGAGAGAGGAAAACTCAAGCAAGCTATGGTTAAGGCAGTATAAAGGTCAAAATTGTAATATTAAATAAATCTTACATGGTTTTATAAACCTTAATTTATTGTCTATGTGCAACTGACATTTTAGCTCTTGGTTTAATACCAAGCACTTCAAAGTATTCTTGTAGAAGAATAGTCAATAACCCACTCACACAGTATAATTGGAATTCTGCATGTTAGAACATTTGGTTTCTGAAAGATTTTTGTAAATGTTAATAGCTGTCTTTTAAAATGGTGTAAGTGTGAAATGCTATGAAAAGCAAAGGTTTAAATGTCACCATGTCTATAATTTTCATACTGTAAAAACTAAATAAGTTTTTCAGAACAAAGAACTTAAAGACTTGCTGCAAATTTGAAGAGACAAGCTAGCTTATTATTAGTTTTTGGAAACTGATATGACATACATATTTTGTAAAACAGTTTGAGTTTTAGGCTAAAAAGCATAGTTGAACATTTAACTATCTGACAGTGTTAGTACTGCAACTCTTCATATTTGCTTGTACCCATTTTCTGAATATTAATACTTCATAGCAATAAAAGAATTTAACTGGAAAGCCTCTAACACATCATCTGACATATTTTCCTCATACAGACCAACTGTTACTCAGATTGAAAAACTACTCACGTGTCATGGTTGGACATTATGGTTTTCAGCTTCTAAAAAGGACTCTGGTACGTCAGTGGGAAGACTCGTGTCATCTTTTTGCATGAGAGGTTATGCCTAATTGGAACTGAAAACACAGATGTTTTAAGGTCAAATGTGCAACGGAAACGTGAAGTTTGGATTACTGAAACCAGAGAAAAACAGGTTTTCATAGCCTAACCCTCTACATTCTTGTTAATCACTTCAATGGCACAGTAACAACCATGCCACAAAAAAAAAAAAAAAAAAAAAAAGATAAATTACAAATCAAAGGATAAATTGCAAATCTATAAATACCATACTTAAAGATATTTTAGAAATAAAGAAATAGCTCAAGACAAACACAGTCTCAGCACTTTTTTGGGAGTTACCAATAGTATCAGCTAACTGTCTAGCCTGCCTAAATGAAAAGGACAATGGCATTTAGTGGAAAACAAAACAAAACAAAAAAACAAAAAACAAAAACAAAACCAAAACAAAAAAAAACCAGCACCTCTCAAAAAAAATCAAAACGCAAAACAAAACACAACTCCACACATTATAAAAAGCAGGTAACAAAACCAGAAATGAAGCCCAGAATGCTTTGTCCTGCCATGTGAGTTTTATGAAGACAAAAAAAATCCTTTCCTCCTGTACTGTAATAATAAGGATTTACTTTAAGCAAAAGACGGTAAGATAAATCCAGTTGAACTAAAGGAAAGTACTCTTTAAAGTAGCACGACAAAGACTGTGACCCCTCACTCCCTAAGCTGATTTCTTTAAGAAGTAAATTTATTTACAAGATTTCTACTAAAAGACTGCATCAGAAATTTCCACAATTTTGGCATTCAGAAATCCATCCAGGAAATTACTGAGGCAGAAAGTACATCTTACACCACTCAGCTAGAGTGTAGGGGTCAGAAGCCCGTCTGTATGGAGAGGCTCTCACAACCTGTAGCTTATACATTTAGTGTATCAGAAAAACTCATGTGGCTTGAGTTGTTGGAGACTGCTAAATTCCTCCATATCAGAAAATGCAATGATTTTTATCATACCATGTGAATTTTAGGTCTGAAAAGTCTACAGCTTTGATTTGGAGGGAAAGAGACAGAAAGAGTGAGGGAGAATAGACAGGGTGGAGAAGAAGAAAGTGCAAACAGTAGTACCATGCAGGGACAGACAAAAAAAGAATTACATTCTATGAGATTTGAACTCGGAGAGCATCATAAAACCTACATCTTAGATGGAATATTAAGTTTATTGATATTACTGTTCAAGCTTTTTATTGCTGACTGTCATGTTTCTTCTATGCAACGCAGAAGTCTGAATCTGTTCTTGTGTAAAAGATACACTGTCCTCCTTTTCCTAGGAATTAGCTGCAAAAATAAAAAGAGAAAAGAGGTTCTAATTTTGTGAGTTAGCTTGTGCCCTAGGTCAGCTTCTTCAGAAAACTGAAACTCAGACAGAAATTGAAGCATGGCTACATTAGTCTGTATTTTGTAAAGCTATTGCCTAGCCAACAAGCAAAAATACGTTTTACTTTTCCATCAAAGAGTGTCTAGGGCAACATGACACACAGCTTCTAGCCGTTACTTTATATTACAGTATAACGGATATACAGTACATGTATTTTTAATTTACAGGTGTTTAATTTTTCTGTTCTGTCCTCATAATTACAGGATTTTACAGCATTTGAAAATATTATATTGCATATTTTGAAAACCAAGCTACTGACTTGGTATAGTAGTCCATTTTCTCCTCCAAGAATGTTTTTTAAAAAATAGCAGCATCATAAAAGTCAGCTGCTAGCACCAACTTTCTTTTTTACAATAACAAGGGAAACCTTCATCATCTGTAGAGTCCTGCAGGCTAACACAAACATAAAGTAAATGTTAGCCAAAGTATATTATGCTAAAAAAGGACATTTGTTCATTCCATATCCTGAATGACACATGATTTTATGATGATATTTCTCAATGTTCATATTTTCCTCTTCCTTTTTTTTTTTTTTTTCTTTTTTTTTTTTTTTCTTTTTTTCTTCCCTATTTCCATCTTTTCAGTCAAAGGAAATCATCAAGTGACCTTGAAATCTGCACTGGCATTTTCCTGGCAGAGAAAGAAGCTCTCTTTTCTCATTTGCAAAAATGAATAACGATTTGATTATTCTTAAAACTTCTAAAAGGTTAATTATGCTCTCTCCATGAGCAGTGGATAAAATCCTGCTTTATCTCTGCCCAAATGAACCCACAGGGCTCCCATTCCCTCTAACACTGCCTGGAGACCAAGTCCTGCAAGCTGTCAATTGAATCCTATCAGCTCATAGATCTCTGTGAGCTGCAGATGATTTTCTCATCCAAAAACTATGACAGCTCTCATTTGCCAGAGCTGTTGAGTGACTTAAAAAAATTCACAGCAGGAAAGTGTTATCTGGCTTTTGGCTTGGTGAGGAGAAAAAGAAGGAGTGAGAAACCAAGAGGCAGAAAGGTCCTGGGTTAGAGCGAGTTCATTTCTAACACTAAGATTTCTGTCTGGTTGCAGAACCCCACTTGAACTCAAATTACATGTTTCAAACAATAATAGAAATTCAACATGGCCATGTACGACAGAGATGTTTCCTTGAGTTTTTGTTGTTTTGGTTTGGTTTTAATTGCTGAATAATAAGAGCCAACCATTAAGGAGATGATACTGGCAAAATATAAAATTAGTAGAACAGAAGCTCCACCATGAAATATTCAACCTGCTGGTATTACATCCTGTCTGAAAAAGGGCTTTTTTATTTGGAAGTAAGAATAACAATCTGAAAGGGAAAGGCTGCCTGTGAGTATTACTTCACTTACCTTGCAAGACTAATAGTATTGTTTCCAAACAAAACAGTAGGAAATAAAAAATTTCACTGAGCATTTGAAGGTCACTATATTTCTCCCTGCCTATTTTAATTCTAAAAATTAGGGTCAACTTTTGCTATAATAACATCTGATATTATATCAATGCAAAAGGCATCATAAGAACAGCCGAGCCTCTGCAAGTGTTAGAAGCTGCAGTTAAAGTAATTAACTTTAGTTCTATTATAAATAGTGTCACACTTAGCACATGCATGGGACTCAGGAATCAGAGTTCTGCTCATGACCCTGCTCTGACCTTTGGGAAACTGATCATTGTCCCTGAGTGATACTACCGGGTTAGTTGTAAATATCAATGTCTACTCATCTAGACAGACAAAATAAAAGCTCAGGTGTACCTCAGCACTCACTGCTAGATAATTAAATCATTCAATTTTCAATAGAAAAGAAAAATGGAAATTAGAAATCTTTCCTGAAAAGATTGACAAGTCTATTGCATTCTTAATTTCAGCAAATTTAAAATAACAAGACCTCATATTGTTGGAAGTTTTTACTCAAAAATATACTGTAGTAAATGCATTAACTCCAGGCTTGAAAATCTTTATCTCTGTCTCTCTTTTTTTTTCTCCTTCTTCCTGACTTGCCAAAGTTGTCACCACATGAATCTTTCTTGACGTTACAGTCAGTTAACTGAGCTCAGCATGGGGCAGGATGGGCTTTCCATAGGAATTTTTTGACTTGTACTCAAGTTCTGCTGTGGAAGTAGTAGGGAGGTACCATTGCTGTTAAATACGTCAGGATTTCTCATCAGTGTTATTAACATAAATACATGACATATTTCTGGGCAACCTGCATCTTTGGAAAATCTGACTTAGCTGGTTAATAAAAAGGGCAAACAATATTTAAAGAAGGTGACCTAAAAGTTAACTATATTGAGAATAAGTTTTGGAAGCACACATACATACAGAGTAGTATGATAATGTAGTTCCTGATTTTTGGGAAGTTACATGATGCCATTTAGCTTTACAGTTTTGTTTGAAAAATACTTTGAAAACTACTCCAATATTTCAGCTGTAATATAATCAGCAATGTAGGGTAAAATTAGAGAATTTTCTCTTTTTGAGAAATTTCTGAAACAGGTTGCAAAGTAATGTATTAAAACATCTCCATGAGGCTTTATCTCCCTTTTATTAAGCAGCAGAATAATACAGCTACATGGAATATATGTTGTTTATATGGCAAATTTTTTCCACCTATTTAAAAAGATGTAACAAAGGCTGCAGAGTGACTACAATCTAATTATATTTTAAATGCACCAAGAAACTTTAATGAAGAATTTTATTCATCTTAATTGTGCTACCAATATTACCTAACACAGAGAGCAATGGAAAACTTATTGGGCAGTCGATATTTTAAATGGCTGAAATACATGTGAAATATTAAAATATTAGCTGACTTCACTTCCAGGTTCTAAAAAGTAACCTTAGAAATTATCATCTTAAGATTCTTTATAGCAACATTTATTTTTAAATTTTCAGAAAAAGTCCTGGACAACACAGCTGAGAGCAAAAGGTCACAGAACAATGTCACAGTGTCAAAATAAGTATCCAAAAACTGGAGTCCAAAAGGCAAAACCTCTGAGCACTTAGTAAACTAGTAGGTATTTTTATTTGTTCACCTGTTAGTCTGTGTAAAAGATCGTATCTGTCTTTCTTTTCCTGTGTTACTTTCCTGAAGGCCTGTGTTTTCCTCTCCAGTCTTTTATCACCCATCCTTACTGTTCCTACATACTTTATTTAGGATAAGAATTGTTTAATGTCCTTTCAATGTAATAAAACTTCAGCAGCATCTGTAGCACAATGACTAGTTTCATAATTAATGTGCTAGCACAGTGAAGGAAAAGTGCAAAAATATGGGGAAAAACATCAAATATTTCAATGAGCTGCAGAACCATTGCAAAGCTTCATCTGTCAGAAGCACATGGCTTATCACCTGCTCATTCATCAGTGGTGTGATTTTTTTTCCTTTAAGAAAACACAACCAAAGTAACATGATCAGAAGAGCACAGTTAGCTGAAATAGTTGACTTCCATCAGTCTAGGGGCAAATGAGGAGAATGAACTGCAAGAATGTCCAAAAGGTTCATTCATGGTAGACTCAAAAGTACAGATCATGCCCTGGGTGAACTTGTGTCCTGCAAGAGAAGGCCTTACCTCTACCAGAGGTTTCAAGCATCAAAAGGAAAAAGTGTGTACGTGGAACATGATGGGGCTATTTTTGTGTGCAGCCTAATATTCCTTGCTGATTTAGGCTTCTAATGATTCTTCTCATTACAGTGTTACTTCTCCAGTAACACCCTGGAGCTCTCAGTGTGCTGGATGTGGGCAGAAAGATGTCAACAGCCAACATTAGGGAATGGCAAATCCACTCCTTCATTTCCATTGTCACCAGCATCTGCCTTTTCTTCCATTTAATTACTTGACTTGCAGGTATGATTGAACTGTCACTTCCAGGCTCTCCTAGGACACTTCTACAGTATTAAAGGCAGTTGAAGATTTTTGGCAAAGAAATTTTGAAAAGCCCCTGCCAGGAAACAGTGCTGTCAACCTACGACATTCTTTGTCCTGTGAAATCAGCATTTTCATCTGCTTTTACACTGAAAGGTGGGGCAGAATCTGGAAACAAAAGCTTATATTCTAAGTTTGCTGTAACAGGAGATGAAGCACAATTTGCAAAGCCCTGCACTTGTACACACCCTCCAGGTGCAAACAAGGGCTTGTATGAGCAAGTTTCCAATGTTTACCAATAATTGCCAGTTCAGTGTTCTTAGCTATGTGCCAGTGTAAAACCACCCTTTATGCTGAGTTCAAAAATGCTGGTGTAATTTAAGGTTTTATTTTAAATTGCAAACCATTTTTTTTTGAATGTAAAGTAGGAACAGATGAATCACAGAATCATAGAATGGTTTGGGTTGTAAGAGACTTTAAAAGTCATGTAGTTCCAAGGCCCCTGCAGTGAGCAGGGACCTCTTCAACTAGATCAGGTTTCTCAGAGCCCCATCCAAACTAATCTGGAATGTTTCCAGGTAGGGAGCAACATTTACCACCTCCCTAGGCTACTTGTTCCAGAGTTGAGCCACCATCATTGTCAAAAGTTTCTTCCATTATATTTAGTCTGGATCTACCCCTTCTAGTTTAAAACCATCACCCATGAACCCCTAGAAGATTTCTACAAGTGTGCATAAACAGAACACTAGTAAGTTCACTCAACTCTTCTGCCAGTAGCAATCTGCTTTTCCTCATTTTACACTTCTTTCTGTTTGGCTCATTTTGTGGTGTTTTTTTTTTGTCTGAAGGCACTCTGATTTTCAGATGATGATTCATGTATTATTTCATATTTATAATAAATAGCTAGATTTGTAGAAAGTATTAAGGATATAATCAGCTTGGAATTTGGATTACATTTCTATCCAGCTCCCATTATAATCAGGATAAAGATTCTCTCCGATTTCAATGAGAGCTAGATCAGATAAAGGAGCACTTTATTTTTAGAGCAATGTTAAGTGCTGCTGTTCACTGACATTGTTTCCCAGACACCAGTGATTGTTCACTGACCCAGATGTGAACTTGTATTTTTTTCTGCCTCTGTTTATAGACATCCTTTCTCTGTCATGCTTATCTACCATAGTCACAGAGACCTGTTTGACTTGCTGAGAAGTTGTGATGAACCAAATTAGAAAGCCTGCAGAAAACTTCTTATAGTTAAGTGTGTCAAAACCAGTATTTAAGAAGGCACAAAAATAGTATTTACATAGGTCATGGAGCTCTATTTTACTGTTCCTCCTATGACATTACTCAGCTGCAGGAAAGATTAGTACTTGGGAGGGAAAGGAAAGGCCACTCACTTAGTAATCTCTAGACACTGGAATGGAAAGCTATTGTCTACAGCTCTATACTTCAATCTCACAAAGCAATGCAATATGTTTCAAAAAATTGTTTTCCAAATGCATGCCCATGTTGTGAGCAAGGCTGACTCTTGCAGGACTTAGAGATCCTTTTCCCTAGTGAAGGAATACAAAACTCTTTTTGTCAAGCTGATAAACAAAGCCAGTGAAGGAAACAAACAAACAAACAAACAAAATATAGAAATTCCTATCTGCAGTCTGCTTCAGATTCAATGATCACTACTATCATTAATGATGCCTTTCATAGCACAGTATTTTGGGCCAAAATTGGGTTCTACACTAACTTGATCTTTTTCACATAAACATTGGTAATGCACCACAGAAAAGCTGAGTGACATTTCAAACTTTCAGTGCTAGTTGTGTTTGTAAGAGGGTCCCAACACTCAAGAAAGTTATGATCTTAAAGACCTGCAGACTGCTTCAGTCACTTTGCACATGTAAACAAGTGCATGGCATTTATTCTCCATTATTCATTGTATTTGTCTTCAGAATAATTAGGAACAGATATCCTGCAGCTTTCAGGAAATAGTTCAGTTCAGAGACCAAAGAAGCCTTCCCATTCCTTGTGTTCACATTGCAACTATTTTCAAATTATATATGAGCTATCTAACTAAATTAAAATTACAGAAAAGACAGAGCCTTGGCACAGGGCTTACATTTTAACAGAAAGAAGATAACAGGCAAGTTAAAAAAATAAAAATTTTACTCTCCAGTGGGAGAGCAAATAACACCAGCTTTGAGATCTGTTTTGTTTTGAAAAGCCAATAAAACTGATTATCACTGTCATCAAAACTAGAGTCTTGAATTTTTTTAGGGTTTTCTCCAGTTGTGAATATTTTCCCATGAGGCAAGAGACCCAGAACCAGCCTCAGTGCAAGGGATCTTCCACTACCTCTGAACTGACAATGTAAATCAAATCAGCAAAGAGTTTCATAGCAAAAATGTAAATGAACATTTAGGATTTTTTTTTTCCCATTAATCTTTATACCAGATCAATGCACAACTTTCTCATTATACTTCCTGAAATGTATCGAGGAACTATTTTTGTTACTGTGTCCTATGTTGTTTCTATGAAATGATCACACTTAACCAAAACTGTATTTACTCAACAAGTTTTTTTAAATTGTGGTTGGGAGTAAACAATTGGACTGTTAGATTTTAGTAGTAATTTTCAGTAGTAGCAAGGAGGTGACTAGAGGTGAGGACAGAGATATGACATCTGTTAAATCTGATTTGCCGTTACATCTCTTCTTTTGTTTTTCAAAGATGAAGTCACCCTGTACTGGTAACTCATATATGTCACTTACTTGAAAGCATAAAAGCTGCAAAATAGAGAAATAAACCTGTTCATTGTCCTGGTGTTCTGGCTGATGCAGAAGCCTGTGCATTATGGAAATGCAATCTTGGAGGTACCTGACAGTCCATGAATTTACTTGATCTGTGTGTCCCATAGACATTTCATTTTCCGTATACTGTTACTTTAAAATGTAAATATCCAGATAAAAGATTTCATGAAAATATTGACGTCTAAACCAATTATAATAATTTCTTCCCTGAAGTAAAGCAGACTGTACACTTTTCAACCAGAAGGTCAGTAGATTATTTCTAAAATGCTCATTGCCTGATCAGTAGTTAACTCTGCAGCTGGCTTACTGATAACAGCAGATTAATAACTGACTGATTTGACCTCCTTTTGTGCAGATTTGGTTCTACTTCTTGCCTGCTTCTTCCAACTTTTTATGATGCTTCATTTTATGATGAACAGATCTACTGCCTGGCAAGTACAGGAATATTCAGCTCACACCAGTGTCTAGGCTGAGAGGAGAAGGACAACTTACAAAAGCCACAGTATTTTGTCTTCATGTATCATAAAGTCAGTTGTAAAGAACCTTCACAGTTTCACATAATAACCATTGAAGCTGTAATGTATGATCTTTCTCTTTTTGATATAGCACAAAGCATTCAAATATACTGGAGTTGCATTTTCCTTGTCTCATTGCTGAAAGGTATGTCATTCACCACTGGAAGTACCTTTATCCTCTGCTGAATAGTAGGTAGATGATTTTACTGCAAAACATCCCCCTTGACCATCAGTTTTCTATTAACACACTTGTAGGATGTTATTGTGCAAAATGCAAAGTTTGAAATTACACAAACATATCTGGAGGGAGTTTAAGCCAGAAAAATGTAATCATGGATATCCATAGCAACTTTCTTGTACCAAGGCTACTCCATATGTGAAAATATTGTCTTTAAAGAATAGACAGCCTTACATTATTTTAGAGTAGAGCAAAGACAAATACATTGGAGATGCAGTATGGCCTCTTGGAAGTGGTTTCTGTATAGGCAAGAGGAGAACATGACAGTGTTGTGCAACTGGACATAGGCTGTGTTCCGTGCTGTGGAGAAAACTGATGGCAATCCTCTGACTACACTTACAATAACATTTGCTGACAGTTCCATTAACCTGACTGTATTTAATGATTTGTGCAAAAAGTTTGAAATGTCTGTGAACAACAAGTATCTTATTAAATTACTGTGCTGTAAGAAATACTGTCAAAAGCAAATTTTAATGGTTATTCCTTAGCAGCTCTGAAGGTGCACTGGCAATAATATCACTTCTTCACAGGAGCTTGATAGTTTGAATGAAACATGCAGAGAGGCTTTCCAGCTGTGGAAGATAGGTTACTGAATTTACATGATCCAACACAATTGTTAGAATTCCTGAAAATGTGCTCAAGTTATCGCACACAGATATTTTCAGATTACCCTCTGAATACAAGAGGACTGACAATAAAGAAAAGAGATAGAAATGAAAAGACCATCAGGCAGCCTTTCTCCATGACAATAGTGGATCCAGTTCTGGCGCTAAAGCTACTCTTTACTTCTATTTAGCAGTTACAGCTTTATCCTGGCCCAAACCAGGACAAGCTTCAAGAAAAATAAACAGCACTTTTGAAGAGAAGCAAACCAGTGTTGCATTCATAACCTTACACCAAGCGTCCTCCATACTCAGGCTCAACTGACTGGCATGCAGATTTGTTTAATAAACAAAAAGTAGTGTTTTCTCTGTAAACAATTCATTGTGAGCAATTTGTTATTGCAAATAGCATCTGGCAGTTGACCAGTTCTTTTCAATGAATCCTTCTTTAAACCAAATGGCCATTAAAATTTTGCCTCCCAACAATGGCAATGATTCATTCCTAATGAATAATTTGCTTGGATTACTGTATTTGATGGATGAGATGGAATGAAGCTTGTATACCGTAAGCAAAATTGTTAATACTAAGTTCTAATTTAATTGTCTTTCTCCTCATCTAAATAATCTTGGGTCATTTTTAATTCTCTCTTTTTGATAGACAACATCTGAACCCAAATAATTTTTCAAGGCCTGAGGAATATGTTTGACTAGAGCTGTTGATTAGGTCTTAAATACACATACTTCAGATGTTAGTTAATTATTTTCCTTGCATCATGTGAAAAAAACCCATAGTCCACAGTAAACGCATTTAGAGAATAATTTAAATTTACCACAAAAATAGAGAAATGAAATCTAAGAATCATTATAAATGTAACTAATGGATGTTTAAAAACAGGTAAATGGAGATTAAGAGTATGCTCAACTGATATTTGAACAATGTGGAACTACTAGCTTCTAACTTGAACATTAAACAGAGGAACATATATATTCATATTTACACAAAGGTTTTTTTTAATGTTAAACTACAGCTTTCTTTTACTTTCTTTTACTTTTTATCCTCTCTTACAATCAGCATATTTTTTTTCCTTCATTGATCTCAAATGCTGTTAAGAGTTACCAGATATGTTGAGACAAATCAATTTATATTGGCTGTATGTGTCAATCACCTCTAAAAAAAAAGAATGTTAAAATGAAGGTGTTGAATTGAGAAGTAGAACACCTGAAATTCAGTTTATATTGTCATGGTGATAAGTGTCTGTTCAGCTTATTGTGTCCTCTGTGATCTGGAAAAAAAGCCATTTCTGCAAGGTATGACTCTGTTTTCTTATCTGACAAATGAAGATGCTGATCTTTCTGGTCTCTCTTGTGCTGTCTGATGCTAACCTCATTGGTGTCTCTGAAGGTTGTAGGTAATTTGGAGATGAGAGCAGCAGAAAGACCTGTAAATTAGATAAAATAAAATAAAATACACAAAGGAAGAATTTATTTTAGCCAGTACCAATAATATTTCTTGTCAATACTGACATATTAGTTTCATTTTCTGTTATTTCTAGAAGTTTTAGTTAAACTAAAAAAGTATAGCCTCTGAAACAGTATTTAAGAGGTCTCATTTGCTGGACTATAACTAGCTTCCAGTGGTCCTATAGAGGGTGAGTTATAAGTGTTATTCTTGAACAAGCTATGGCCTGTTCTTATATGAGACTTGTATGGCTTTAGTTTGGGGTAGTACTGACTGGATTTCTTCTACCGTTCTTGTTTAGTAGGAAATAGACTGATAAGGAATGCTGTGAGCTTTCCTAAATATACATAAAATGTCTCTTTCTGTTTCAGCATCTACACTATTGAATCAAGAACTTAAACACCAGAGGTAGTAATTACAGTTTTATTTGCTAAAGAAGGTTATATATTATTACCACCATGGGTCTAAGCCAGACATAAATCTAATAGTAGTATCTATTCCTGGGCAAAGAAGCCCATTTTGATGACTCAAAATGACACTTTTGTGAGTGGGCACAACACTCACTTCAGAAAATCTACTTTCCTTCAGCATTCAGTGTTGACAGTTGGTGGTGTTGGAAAATCCATTTATTAATGAGGAAGTGTCTTACATGTTATATGAAGTCCAAACAACAGATGGAACTCATATGAAGACCCTCATATATAAATTGATACCCAACAAGGCCAAATGAAACTGTTTAGAGACAGAATTTCAGCCTTTAAACAGCAAAGGTATTTATTGCAACGTTGGAGAACCCCCAGCTCGTGCTGAACAAAAGAGTTCCCAAGTTTTTACAAAAGTTAGGTAATTTATACAGTTCAAGGGAAGGGGTGGTAACACCTCTACATACATATTCATAGGATTACATCATGTCATTACAATATTCATGATAGGCGGCATTGGGCGGAGTCAAGGCAGGGTCAGGGTGAAACCAGGCGAATCACAGTGGAGTCGAGGCGGAGTCAAGGCGGAGTCCGGGCAAAACCTCCTATGGGGAGGTGTTGAGCTGATCACATCCCTTGTTTTCCCTGACCTCACTATGTTGTTGTAAGGAGCTGCCAGACCCTAGCCATAACTTTCCCTCTTATCTGTTTTCTGTGACAGCTTTATGCCCTTTTTCGTGTAGGTGTTTATACTTCTCTGGTGCCTAGCTAACCTTGATGGTGGTTTTCTGTTTTGGGAAAAGGACTCTTGCTCTTAATTATCTCTAGAGAGGAGTTAGCCTTTGTCTTGGGAACAGGACTCAAGGCCTCTTATTATCTCCTGGAAGGAGCTGGCCTGGTTGAGGCCTTGCTTTATTAAAGTTAACCCTGTCAGGGTCCTGCTGTCTGGTTTCATTCCCCCCTTTCCTTAGAACTTACGAACTCTTTCGTCAAGTTCCAAGGAAAAGTTTCAACAAGTGTGTATCATTGCCTACATGACTTGGGTTGTCTTAATTATGGTGTTTATCTTATAGCACGGCCATACATTTGAGAAAGACTATAGGAGTACAACTGCTACCATGACTAATATGGGATGTTGCCCATGCCTATCTGTAATTAGGTATATTGTGTTATAGAGTAAATTAGCTTCAATCAATTTAGCAGTTACAGGACCAGTATAATCAAAATCACAACCTACAATTCTAGTAAAGTTACACACACAGAAATTTCACATCAATAGTCATTTCAGTCATTTCACAACAATAGTCAAGATAGATACTAACACAATGTGTTCTAATACATGCACATCCATTCCCTACATAGTAAACTTGTGATTGGTTCGTATTGTGGGGAAGCATTCTGGGTACATACACTGTCTTCAGTATCTAAGCACCAGACCTGATGATCTTATTCTGCTTTTACAAATTGCCATATTAATTTTTCTGTTAGTACCAATTGCCCTGTCTCTAACTGATTCCATCCATTATCTTTTATCTAGTATTTTACCTTCATTTCTGTGCATCCACTTTCGGTCTGATTCCTGGTATTCTGATTCGAAATTAGTATCTAGTTCTCCTGGCACTAAAGCTGCTACTGCCAATTCTTTGGTCCTTGCAGCAGCTAATTTAGCTTCTGCATTGGCTTTCCCGTTACCTATTTCTGGAGCGGTGTTACCTCTCAGGTGTCCCTTGCAATGCATTATGGCCACTTGGGTTGGGAACTGGACAGCCTCCAGAAACTGTAGGATTTCTTCTGCATGTTTTACAGTTTTCCCTTGGGAAGTCAACAGTCCTTGCTCCTTCCAGATTGCCCCCTGGGCAAATACAACAGAGAGGGCATATTTGGAATCTGTCCATATGTTAATTCTTTTCCCTTTGGCCAGTTCAAGGGCTTGGATAAGAGTTATCATATGTTTGGCTTTCTGTGCTGAAGTTCCTGCAGGTAAAGGATTTGATTCGATTACCTGTTCTGTTGTAGTTACTGCGTAGCCAGCCATTCTTACTCCCTGCTTTACGAAGCTGCTGCCATCCAGAAACCAATCGTCTGCATCTTGGAGTGGCTCTTCTTTAAGGTCTGGACATCTGGAATATACTGCTTCAATAGTCTCCAGACAGTCATGTTCAGTTGGTTCCACTGCTTTTCTTCTTTCTGGGAATGAGGCTGTCATTCCTGGAAAGGCTTGCAGGTCTCTCACCATTTCTGGCCTACGCGTCTGGCAGATGGCTTCTTTCCTTGCTGTCCCTAGGGATCGCTGTCCTCCGGAGCTCTTGTATCCTAGATGCACCACCTTCTCTTGCACCAGCTGGGCTTTCTGTTGAGAGACTCGATATCCATTTAAACCCAAGAAATTTAACTGCGAGATTGTCCACTTGACAAACCTTTCTTCCATTTCAGTTGCAATCAGCAAATCATCCACATATTGCAGAAGAGCACCTTCTCTATGTGGCTGTTCCCACAGTTTCAGTTCTTTAGCCAATTGATTTCCAAATATTGTGGGGCTATTTCTGTAACCCTGAGATAACACCGTCCAGGTTAACTGTCTCTTTCTTTCTTTGCTAACAGATTCCCACTCAAAGGCAAAAATCTCTTGGCTCTCTGGGGCTGGGGTGAGGCAGAAGAATGCATCTCTTAAGTCTAACACTGTAAACCAAATTACTAACCCCAACAATTGCTGTTTGCCTTGCCCTGACCCTGGATCTAGGGGGGTATACTGCCTCATTGCCGCTCTGAGTCTGTCCAAGAATTCTGAAAGGGTCTCATCCTGTCCTTGTCTAACATTATATAGGGCTGCCCAATTTATTGCCTTTGGCATTGCTTTTCGCACACCCAGCGTAATTAGAGTAAATGGTGTTTTTACCTGTGCTTGTTCTCCCAAAATAGGCACTATTTGTCGGAGAGGGGCTACCTCTTTACCCTTCTCCTGCATGAACTTTTGCCTTTTCTGCCTCTGCTCTTGCTTTCACTGAGTCTGCCTTTGCCTCTTCTGCCTCTGCTCTTGCCTTCTCTGCTTCTGCCTTTGCCTTTTCAGCCTCTGCTCTTGCCTTCTCTGCTTCTGCTCTTGCTTTTTCCCTTTCAGCTCTAGCCTTCTCTGCCTCTATTCTCGCTTTCTCTGCTTCCATTCTAGCTATCTCTTCCTCAGCTTTAGCTTTTTCTATCTCTATTCGTGCTCTCTCTTGTGCTCTCTCTGCTTGTCTCTTTGCTTTCTCTGACTCCTTTTCTTTTAGCTTAAGACATTGCTGCCCAATGCTACAAGCATCACAACAGTATTCCTTTGGCTTGCTATTTTTCCAATCCTGTTCTAGTGTTAAAACAAAGGTATCTTGAGATGATACATTTATTCCACAATCTCTTTGCCATTCTGGCTGAGATTGCGTAAAATTTGGTTCAGTTCACTTCAGCATGGTCGAATACCTAGGCTGCTCTTCCCTAATATTTCTTTGGACTTTATGTGATAATGCATAATATATTCCAAATAATGCCCTGAAGTACCCAGACAAAAAAAAGCTGCAGCATAAATGTATTCATAGAATCTGTGGAGTTGAGAATCCTGCTACAAAATACATTCTATCTATACCTTGCAAGACTTTAAATGGCACTGATGATGTAGACTTCTAACTTCTCTCACTGGTGCAAAAAAAACTACAACTCCTTGGAACACTGCCTGGTACACAAAAAGTAGCTGGAAACAACCTGGAGGCTTCATTTTCTTTACCATCGCCCCCTTGCTACTGGTATTCAGAAAAGTAAGTCATTAACTGAGCTGTGTTTTCTCAGTGTTAATACATAAGTTAAAGTATGGGTTGGATATGGCTGGGATGTAGGTAACTTTCTTCATTGCAGTCCATGTTGTACTATATTTTATATTTGTGATCAAAACCCATTTGTGTTGATAACCCCAATGTTCTGGCTATTGATGCCCAGGGCTTGCATAGTGTTAATGCCTCCTCTATGTCTCACCCTCTTTCCCCCATAAAGCTGGTCGAGAGTTCACAAAAGGCTGAGAGGTAAGATGCTGGGAATGCAGACCCCAGCTGGCCAAAGAGATATTCTGTAATAACTCATGCTATGCTCCAGTGAAACTGCAGGTGGGGTGGGTGGATGGTTCCCAAAGCAGCCATTGCTCAGACACTGGCTGGATGGAGGTGGTGATTGTCTTTGCATCGCTTGAGTTTGGTTTTTTGTTTTTGTTTTTCTTCACTTTTCATGCCTTCATTTATTAAAGCATCTATATCTTGACCCATGAGTTTTTCTCACTTTTGGCCTCCTGGTTTTCTCCCTGTGCATCCATTTTATGTGCTGACAATTAGATTATAAGTTTTTTAGCTTGAGTTATCACGAGGTTCAGATTTGTAGTGGTATTTCAGTGTTTCACATGGACAAAACTCTTCCTTGTCATCTTCTATCTATCTGTCCACCTACGGCCTTTTTCTAATATGCTAGAGCTCCTCTACATTCATGATGAGTGCCTCACTATGCCTATCTTAGCAGGTTTTGTTTTTAAGTCATTGATCATCTGTGTTGTAGTCTTGGTGCATTCTATTACAATAGCCTGAGTACAGTAGCCTCCAAACCAAATGTGGATGTATTTCTGCAATTCACAAATTCTGGGCAGTGTCCCACATCACCTGCTATGGTTGTGGCTGGCTCATTCTCCTCTCCTGATTTGGACAGTAGCTGCATTTTCTTAGGTACCATATATAGGTGGCTTGCCAGGCTACATAGTTTGTAAACCGTAAGTTGGGCAACTCTGGCATCATTTTTTACATGACACACGTTATTATTCTAATTTCTTCTGTGGGATATGGGTCCTTAACTTGTCTGGGAATGTAAATTAAATACAAGTATTCATGCATGAACCTTTCACTTTACATGCTTGATCCTTGGTATGTGTGTGTGTACCTGTACCACAGGTGTGTGTGGTGGACATTCCTGATGTCCATAATCTTTCCTAGCAATTCCACAAGATATCCATAATAGAATAGGTCAAAAAGGAATCAGAGGAAAGCACTGTCTCAGAGTACAAGGTGGCCTTGGCAGACTTTTGTCTGTGGTGATTCTCAGACCAAATGGCAACTGAAAAGCTGGTACCAGAGCTCACCGGGAAGTGGGCTGCCATCACTAAACCATGTGATCTACAGTAGTGAGGATCTACATGATCTATGGTCTCACAGCTATGTCCTCAGAAAAATAATTGGGTTACAAATTCTTGGATCAAATGGCACCAACATATCAAGCATCTTTTTTAAATTTCAGGTGCACACTCTCTATTTAGAATGTGTATCATAATAAAATTATATCTGTATGCTTAAGCAGTCTCAAAATCTTTTTCACTGAAGCAACAGAAGAATGACAAAATCTGTTGAGGGTATTTGATCACAGAACATTTTCACAGGAATTTCACCAGTATGAATATCTGCAAAGAAACATAGTCTTGATGCATTTGTTCTACTTTTTCACTCTGATATATTTCTAAAAGTAAAGGCCTTATGACTAAAGAAACATCATGTCTATGGATAGGGATATGTTTACAAATATATATATATATATATATATACACACACGTACCCATAAAAATATATTTTATATTTAACCCATTTGCATAGATACATAGCTTCTGTTATCCAGGTCACTATCCTGTATGGAACAAGAAAGAGGCTAAGAGAATCAGTTCTCAAAAAAAAAAATACATGCACTATAAAATACCGATTATCTCTTTGTGGAATCCAGGAATCATTTCTTGCCTTTTTGCTTGAGAATAGGAGATCTATGAATTTGTATATGATCTGGTTCTTACTCTTACATACTTATTCTGCTACTGTTATTTCAAGAACAGAAAAAATGGACTTCTATTCAGATTTATGTAATTTCGTTGTAGGTGGCAGTTCACTTGAAATTACAGAGAATAGAAAATATTCTGTAAGTACATTCAATATTGAATGCAGCTATGACTTTTGTATACACAGTCAACTGACAATTCACAGGCAATTAGTAATAAAAGCTGATTGTCATATGGTTTGCATCATGTCTCTGTATGTTTTGAATCTCCTAACTTCTTTCAGTAAGACCAGCCTTTGGGGTTAATCTCTCCCGTGTGAGTAATGATAGAAGATTGCCTTCACTACAGAGCAAAAGAGAAATTGTTTAAGTAACGGTAGAGACTGTATAAATCATAAACCACTTTCTCAGATAAAGGCCATCAGGTAAGTCTGTGCACAAATTTGACACTTTGTTTCCTTCCTTTGACAGCCATTTAGAAAGGCTTAAGTGTACAAGATCTGACTAAAGCTTTCAAAAATTCTTCACGGAATATTTGTTAACCTTGTTCTCTGTGATAGCTGTAGAACAAAGATAATACTCTTCAAATGGAGATAAATTACTATCTTTCAAAAGATTACCACCAGTCTTAATCGAGTTTGCTCCTACAGCTGAACAGTCAGTGACCTTGTTACTTACACAACAAGTATAGCTGCTGCTTTATGTTTACAAGGAGTAGTAGGTTTAGCCTAACAAATCTGCTTATAAATCCTCCATAGGTTTGTTACAGTTCCAACTTCTATAGGTCTAAAGTTAGGGAATTCATCTGGCTGAAGAATAATTTTTGAACTATTTAAATACCATCATTTGTGAAACATATGTAAATTTCAAATGCAGCTTGTGTTTACCAATCAGATCTTTGAAAGACATGTTGAACCCAAAGCAGATGTAAATCAGCGTGGCACTGGAGATTTCCTGTATCACACCTACTCCTACTCTTACTCCAGCTAAGAGGCTGCCCAGGCACCTGGCTGCCCTTTCCTTCAGCCAGAAAGGAGATCTGAACAGATAGTGAGGAATCTTCCCACAGAGCTATCTGACTTTTCAAAGGCCTTTTTTAGTTTTGTTTTATTTCAGGTAGGAGTATCCTCTACCTCCTTATTTGACATAAACATGTCAGCACCCATTTTTCTAAAAGAACATGTTGTCTTGCCAGGAAGTGCACTGCAGAGAACTGATGCTTGAGCTGGTTATGCCCTGGCTCTCATTCTTTGCAAAGGTGTTGGGGTAGAGATTAGATTGTTATTAATTATCTCATAATGGCATTAAATCCTGCACTGTATGGAGCCTAGGACTGCCTGCGCCAGCTCATGTTCAGCAGAATCAGATTAAACATCACAGGCTTAATATGCAGTTTTTGCAGAGAGCACTTTTCTTTTCTTCCCCCACATTAACAACATGACCTTTTTTGGAATTGGCACCTCTTGATGTTGCACAATGGCACAGCATGGTGAAAGATGAAGCTGGGGTGAAGGAACAACTCCTTCTCTGAAGCAGCCTGTGCACTGGTGGGTAGAGCTATCTGAGCACAGTTCAGAGTCAGTCCTTACATGGAAGTTAAGCCAAGGCCACTCTAGAATAAAGTATTTGGCATTACAACAGATCTATTCGTTATAGCTATGAGACTTTCTTCACGTCTTTTTATATTAATAGCTCTGGGGTTTACTGAGTATTTTTCCATACTTTTGGGGGGAAAAAAGGCTCATTATGAAAGTTGCTGACTGCTCTACTGTCTCAGTGGGAATGGAGATCACCCAGCACCGCACAGAATCAGGCCACTAGCAATGGTAGACTGATTTCTCAGAAGTGAAAAAATAAAAGCCCTTTATTACACATTTCTCAAAGGTGCATCCAGCGAAATAGTAACATTCTGCCCCCACCATGAAATTTGGAAAAAGTTTCAAGCGTAATAATAACATAATAATAATAATAACAACAATAATAATATAATAGCTACTGTCACAGCCTGTGAACAAACTTTCACAATGAAATTTTCAAGTGGTAGTTTCTGGTTTTGATGTACTTCTGCTGTCTTTGATCAATCTCCCCCTTCTACTCGTTTCTTCTGGTTCTGTGATCACCGAACTCTCCCTGCTACTGTTGGTTATACACTCTTATTTTGGATAAAAGAAAAAATCTTTCAAGGCCTTTCACTCATTCACTCAACATGAAGTTGCAGGAGTTTATCCCAAAAAATGGTTAATGGTGCTAAGTGTTTTTATTTAAGACAGCAAACCCCAAGATTTGAATGTTACTTATGGAGGTTACTGTTGCTTGACTTATTATTCTGAATGGCAAGCAAACCCCACTAAATTCTCTGGGTCCAAGGACTGGACTATATTCATGGCATATATGAAGGCACAAAAACTTTACACTGTCAAGGCAGAGTCATCACATCAGGCATAGGGCCCCTTGTTCAGCTACCTACCAGAGCTCACAGCCCTATTCCCCAGGGTAGAAATCACTGACCTACAAAACTGCCTTATGAACCTCAGTGGAGTTGCTGATTGAGCCTCCACAGCCAGCTTCCCTTTAACTTATGCTTTCAGGCTAGTGTCAGATCTCTGATTTACTACCTGAAGATGACACAGCTGTCTTAACACAGGCTCTCTTAACTCATCTTTGTTGTAGATTTTGGTGAGCAGATTATTCTGAGGTATGTTAACACTCACATATGCCTGTGCAAACAGGAACTTGCAGACTGGCTTGTTAGGCTTACAAAAGCAGATTTTGCATATATTTGCAGGTGTGTACATACATTTGGTATGCATCCAAATCTGCTCTGCTTGTTCTTTTAAATTTACACACAAAGATTTTGTAGAACCAGTACAAACATTTTACAAAGTAAAACAGCCAAGATTTCTCAGTTTTCAACTGAAAACCCCAGTAGGAGTCATTGTAGAGAGACCCCACATTAACAAGGAGTTGCTAGAGAAGAAATCTTTGTTTTCTTTGCAGATATGATGCTAAGAACTTCATCAGAATACCTCTGTGCATCATGATAGCACACTGTTGAATACTAGATAGGCAGAGGGAGCCAAAAGAAATTATGAAATGTTGTGTTGTGCTGGGGCTTTTATTATGTTGCATATCTATTGTCTGTAATACCTCAGCTGCTGAATTCTCATAATCAGTAACAGTAACTGCTGTTGCTATTCATTCCTGTGCAATTATTTCCTTGAAATGCTGGAAACTAGAGATGTCTTTGATCTCCCTCACTTTTTTCCTGTAACTCATTCTCCCTTTGTGGTTCTATATGAAAGACTTGTTAAAACAAAGTGTCACATACACTTTGTGATAAAAACAATGGTCATATATGTGAGGGTGTGAGATGCAGTGCTTTGTTGGTGCCTGTAAGGTGATGGCCCAGGTCTCATGTTCCTGCCACGTTCTGCACAAAAACTTCAGTCATTAAATTCAGACTGTGTGCTTTGATCGCTTTAAAGAGCCAGAAGTACATTGCACATGTAAGCACATATGTTCAGTAAAAAGACTGAGCATGTGAATTTCATATTTGCAGGTGAGTTATGCAATCGTCAGGGCACAACTTCATGCTCATCCATGCTCAGCTAAAGTAACTCAGGAACAGGTTAGGCAAACTACTGCATGAAAGGTTTTTCTGCATTACTGCACACTTGACCTTTCAAATTCAAACCTGAAATGTCACTGATCTACATTTTTGTTTGTTATACAACTCTAGCTGTGTAACTGCTTTTATTACTACTCTTTAGTTTTACTATTTCTCTGTGGTTAACCCCAGGGTTCTAGAGGAAGTGTTGCTTGCTGTATCACACATGTTGATTTTGCTTATCATGCATTTTTTTCCATTTGCATGATTCATAATTAATATAATGCATGTAACTGCAGTTAAAAGAGAGCTTGTGAATCTACAGAGTATTTGTTCAGAGGACAGCCAAGAGAAAAAATTTCTGCAGAGCTTTTTCTTTTGCATGTTTTCAGAAGTATTCTTGAAACCTGGACTGTAATCTGTCTCATGAAAAGCACTAGTTTGTTTGTTTGTTTGTTTGTTTGTTGCTTTGGATTCCTTCTTTGCTGCTCCCTCCATCTGTTAATCTCTTTTCCTTACTGTGTTTCTTCAGCTATCTGTGAAAGAAATATCACCCCTTCTTCTTTTCTCCATTGATTCCTTTACACCAGGACATCTGGACAATTATTTTTGGCTGGCATTCAAATGGTTGAATTAATAATGAGCTGGCACTTTGGGTAGTTATGTATCGTTGTTCTAGTCTCCTGAACTGGGAGAGTATTTATTACAGATGTCTGTTGTCACAAGTTATTTTAGGCCTGAAAAAGTCTTGAAAGCAAAATATAATTCTCCCACTAAATTTGCAGCAAAACTTGGATTTTTTTCCCCATTTTTCTTTTTGAAAATTTCACTCAAAGAGTGCCAAGAATAGAAAAATATAGTATAATCCTCCAGGACCAGATCTCATCTGCTGTAAACATATATATCGAGACACAATCTTAGGTGAAAACACACCTTCAGTCCCTAAATATTTGTAAATGCAAATGGCAAATCAATCACCTAACCAGCGAATAATATGACTGAAACCTCAACTACATGCATAACATAAGAATTCCTATTTGATTTTCAGCAGGAAAAATACATAGCAAATATATAAATTGCATTTGCGATAGCCTGATTGTTTATGTTATATTATATAAAGCTGCCCTATGCTTAATATAGTGGTTTGCCCAATAACAAGTTGTTCCTGGGAAATTATTAATTCCAGGGCTTCCTTTCTTCCATCAGTGTCACCAGAGTTCACTTCTATTTGCATGTGCTTAAATGCAACTCTTTTCAAAGAGAGCATAGCTCTTCTAATACCCAAGAGAACTTATCTCCTTCTTCTGTACTTTTGCAGTACTATATAATGGTTATTTTAGGAAAGTAACTTACCATATGAAATATATTTTTTCAGATCTATGACTAATATACTAAGACCAACAGGTGAAATACTTCATCAGCAAAGTGACACCAAAAATCAGTGGAATTTAATCCACCAGACTGGCAAAGTCTGAAGGCAGTATTTTCTATATGTCTTGTTTAATTTCTGCCAAAAGTGCCTAAACCAGAATGTAAAACTGCAGTCAGCCTAAGTACCTGCTTTCTCAGACACAACCTGTTTTTCTTTGCTAATTTGATAAGGGTTGTAGAGAAAACAGCCTTCTAAAGGTACATGCTTTAGTTCATCCAGTTTTCCAAATTTTATCATGATACCTCTTTTCTCACATTATTTAAGGCCATCTTTGCCAAACACCTCTAATCGCTCTAGCCACAGCAGACAACTTTAAGTTACGTGGAGTCCTTAAAAGAGGTCCTTGAATAGGTTGGATGGCATGCTTATGGAGGGCTTGGTGAGAGTTAGGCACATCCCAACAGGGTGAAGGACACCCAGGACATGGAGCCTTGAAACTACTGTCCTGGCAGGCCAATGGACACTGCAGTCTTGTTCTCAGTCTCTAGGCTGAAATCTCCTCCTGAAAACTGTGTTTAAGGATCATTTGTCTCTCTTTTAAATACATCTATAAAGTGCAAAACTTGCACAGAAAGTCATCTGATCAGGTTGCCTCTCCAGTCAGAGGGATCTAAAACTGTCACCTTCCTTTTACTTACCAAAATCACCAAATTATAGGGAATTCAGTGTTTGAAGCACACATAAATCTTTTCAGTGATACTATTTTATTTCAAATAACAAATTCACAGAATCACAGTGAGGGAGCAGTATGTCTAAACTTTGTGCTGATTCCTGATCAGGTGCTTTTTATATGGGTGTGGAAAGAACCAAGGATAGACATCTTATTAATCTGACTGTTCTTGTTGTATTAGTCCACAAAGGCAGAATTAGAAGACTGTGGGACTAGGTGAATACAGGAAATGCTAACTTTAAAAAGGAGAAACAGAAACAGGCAAAGTTAACTGCAAACTGAGGAGAGAACTCAAGACAGAAAGAGTGAGAAGAAAAAAGCAGAAGTGAAGAAAATACAGAAAAGCAAAGCTGTAGAAGACCAAAAAACTGAATACTGTAAGAAAGGAGCTAAAGGGAACAAAAAAGCAATGAAAAGATTTATGAAAAATGATGAGGCCGTTAGTAATTCTACTGTTAAAGTAGAATTGACTTTGTCTGATAAAATGAGGCTTACATCCATTTACTAAGCAAAAGAGCAAATGTAGATCATAACCGAAATTATACCACCTACTCTGTGGATAATGATTCAATTTTATCAAAAGTTACAAGAAAATGGTTGAAGAAAATTGAACAAATACTTTTGCACTCAATGATTGTTAAAACTTGCCTGAACAAATTATTCTGAATTTCCTTTACATGCCTTTCTGTCCCTTATGTGTTGAAAGAGGAAGAAAATTACAACTAGAGGTCTTTAATATCTATCATACGTTTAGCACATCACTGAAGTCAGTATGGGAGGAAGTCATGCCATGTGCCTAAATTTCTAAGTGAGCAGACCAAACTTCCTTGCACATTGTTGGATGTATTTTCAATACTACTTTTCCTCATAAGCAAAGCACAGAAAATTTGAAGATGGCAGATACACTCAGTAATTCGTTGCTCTTCCAACTGCTTGTTGTTCAAGACATTTCAATACATTAGTACTCATATACATTTTATCTTTGTATTATTTATCCATTGGCTTGGCTACAATGTAAATGTTCATTGTGCTTGAGAAAATCTCCCCCTTTGCATTCTGGGAAGCTCAGGATCCAATGGCTGGCAGTATTCTCTTGACTTATATTCAAGTCAAAATTTTAAGGAGACACACTGAAAGGTACCCTGACCCTCATATAAAATATATTGAGATATTATTTCTGTGTCTTATAAAGTCTTAAGTGTGATTTTGTTTGGGAGTAAAGAGTACTGACTGTGAGAAACCAGTACAAAGAAGAAGATGAAGTTTCGGCAACCATATAAGGAGTCACTGGAAGTGCTTTAGCATTCTTGCACACCCCCTCTGAAATATTTCTTACCTAGATTTATTTTAAAAACAAAAAATAATGCCTGTTCTCATGTGTATGTGGTGTTCATCTGGGCTCCCTAGTCTTTCAAAGCTTTTTTACTTTGCTGGCTCACTGCTCCCATTTCTAGAGTCGCATCCTCTATCCAGAAATATACTTGAGTTAACTGCACTTCATGATGTAAGAACTGGGCCATAATTTATACCGGTGGACTTCCTAACTTCTACAACAGCTGATGCAGAATTCATAACAATGTTTCCCCCTGTTCTTTGAAGAAAACAACAATATACAGAAATCCATTTCTGAAAGATCATAACTGTTAAGTTGGACCAGCACCAGATAAAATTAGTCACAACTTTCTTTCATGCACCACTTGGTATTAACTTACTTAAATTGGATATTACTTTTCATGAAACAGCCTTTAATTAATACAAAACTTACAGTGTGTGCCAGGACATAATGTGCTGTTTTTTCCTACACACAGTCTCTTCTAGGTTTACACACACATTTCTTCAGCAGTTCTTCATGCTGTCTGTCCTGGAGGTAAGCACTGCTTCTTTTACAATAAAGAAGTTCCAGGAAAACTTTCCGTGTTAGTAGTGCAGATTCCCTGTAAGCAGTAAAACCCAGTTTGATTTTTTTTTAATTAAAAAAAAAAAAAAAAAAAAAAAGTTATTTCATGCTCTAGGGAACAGATTGCTGAACCATGCTTGTTGTATGGCCAATAACCTTTGGTGTGCAGGTAGAAACATGCAGCCCAGAACAGGTGGAGGGGGAAGAACTTCTTAAGCTTGTTTCACAGTCAAAGAAAACATGTAGTGTAATTACAAGCTGCAGTACAGATAGGTTACCCTTTCTTTTAGTTTCAGTGAGGAAAACATGAAATGACATGAAGCCATGACTTGAAACACTGAAAGAAATGTTCTGACAGCGGAAGCTGGACCACTTTCCCTTTCAGTCTGTATGATGTTGATGGCTGTTTGGCCACTGGCAATACCCAGGAGAGCTGTCAGAGACAGATGAGTGTGAGCACATGCTGTTTAGTGGAGTGCTTCCAGAGGTGTGCTCTTAGAAACAGCCATTCTTTTTCTGTGTGATCAGAGGTAGGGGAACCTCTCTGAATGACAACAGAAAGAACCAGAACTGGTAGCCAGCTGTGTTAAAGCAAATATTGTTGGCAATGTATGAAGATTGAGAGGCTGTTGGAAAGACATCACTGCAGATTTAGGGATAGCTAACATGGAGATTTTAGTAATGTTTGTGGAGTCATTCTCAAGGGGGATTTTGCATGATAGTTGTTCTACAGGTTGTCACAGTCAGATAATGATCAGCCTCAAAGGAATTCAGTTTGGTTTCCAGAGCAGTTTCTGATGATAAAAGGCTTTGGAGTAGCTTAGTCAACTCATTTCTGTGGTTTCCTATGCTGTGTTTTCATTGTTCTTTAAGGCATTCTGCAGACTACTGCAGTAGTATACAAGTCTATAAGAGAAGGCATTGAAGCTTATGGGTGACTTAGCTGATTTTTTTATGCTGTGCTAATGTCAAGCCTCCTCTATGGTTCTATGAGAATTTTTTAACAGGAAAATGGATAGTAAACAAATTAATGAATTTTTTTATTGGGACATGCTACAATTTCTGATTGTTCATTAAACTTCAGAGGATTCCAAGAAGCCTGGATAAGTACCAGAAAATAAAATAAAACTAATAATTTCTGTCGATAAAAGATGAAGTTAAAAAATGAGGGCAAGTCTGGATTGAAATGTTTCACATTGTTTAAACAGTTCCATCACTAACTCTTCCCTTGACAGGCTTACTCCTCTAGCAAATATTTTTCTGAAATATTTCTTTCCATGTGGCATTACCATATGTTTCATATTGCATAATTTCCATAAACAGAACATATACACACGTTTTATATACTATTGGTCTTTTTCCCATTCTGAACAATGTTGATGAGAGTTTTAACCCTGACTTTTAATGGAAAGGTTTTATTACTTTTTAACAGATTGAACTATAACATGTGCTGATGGAGAGGTCTGTACTTTTCTAAGCTATTGCTTATAGTGACTATATTGAAACTAGGAAGTAAACTAATAAGACTCATCCAGCCACCCCAAACATTCATCCCAGTAAACAAGCTCTACCCTAAACTCTGCCACAGTTGCTGAGAGAGGTCAGCCAGAACATCTCACCTCTCTGTGACTCATCCACATGCAGGCCTTGATCATCTTCTCTTCATGCACCGAGACTACCATTTTGAATGTATCCATTTTTTATATGACACATACTAAGTAGGATGCAATTTTCTGAAAATTACAGCTCTCAGGATACACAGTTAAGCAGCCTGGATTACAGCCACTGCTTTAGAAAAAAAATGACAGGCTTAAATACATCTCTGAGCTTTTATAATGGCAGTATCAGATGTATGTAGCTAATTAATAGTTGCATTTTGCTTGCAATAAAGCTATTTTCCATTATAGAGAAAAGAGTCAAGGAAGAGATCACAGATATATGACAGAGTATGAAAAACACACTTTGAGGTGCTCCTATGCTATCCCTACTGTTGGAGCAGTCTCTGGCCTATTAGCTCTGGCTGGACCTTTCCAGGCTGGTGTCAGCTTTCAGCCAGAGGCAGCAGAAGTGCTTGTGTCCTGAGCCAGGTTCAGGAAACTGATCCTGCTGAAAGACAGCCCAGCACAAGCTGTCTCCATGCTTTGCAGATGGATCAGTTCCCTTAGCTGCTTTTAGTCTCTGCTTCACAAATGCTCCTTCTGGCATGTTACATGTTGGCACAATAGAGGGAATGAGTAACATTAGCTGTGCATGAGGATGGCTGTGATTTTGGCATCACTGCCTGTTTACAGGTGCCTAAACATGCAGCCTAAGATTTTCTGTACCTGATGAGGCTACATGACACAAGGGCTCCATGAACTCCTTCATCTTATAAATTAGCCATAATTGAAAATTCTTCATACTACTGGTACAGAACTTTTAAGGTACACTAGGAATGGAAACACAAAGGTAACCTAGACTTAGCAAAAATTCACCACTGATGTATTTTTCTCCTTCATATGTAATATCTGTCTCTATGTGTAATATTAGGTCATTCAGTTAAGTCCCTCTTTAATAAAGTAATCTCTTCTTAGTTCTATGGGATAGCCTTGTCTTATCACCTATTTTAATTAGGGCAATTGTACAGACTCAAGACCACTTATTGATGCAGCTCCTTTGTTAAGGTAATCCCAGGTAATATAGAGATGAGCAATCAATATATCTGATTGGAAAAGCAAATTTTGAAGGTGTATCATATATATGTATAATAATTCAAAAATGTTACAATGGTAGAGAAACACCTTCAAAAAGGGAAAATTGATGCATCTTCCTATATTTTAACAGGATTGTGTTTGACTTTTAGAACAGTAATAAGAAAGTTAACATTTGTATTCTTTTAATTCCTCTTTCTCTATACAGACTTTCTAGTTGATAATTATTGCAGGATTGTTCCCTGTGGAATATTTTTACCAATATTTTCTTTCCTCTGATCTGTCCCTAGACCAGTAAATTTCATTTTTACTTATGAAAAAGGGAGACAGCAGAATTTTCCATGACAATACCATTTCAAAACATCCTTTTAAGGCTGTATCTTTCCTGACAATTCACACCAAAGAATTCCCACTTCAGATTCATTACTCTACTAAGTGGTAGCCACCAAGCTAAAAAAAAAAAAAAAAGAAAAACACAATGCAGTTAGAAAAGCTTATGTCAGCCAGCTGAATAGCATTCTTCTCCAACATGTATCACTAAAATGGAAGAGAAAATGGTTCCAGCTCTCACAACTTAATCTTAACCACCGTTCCCAGTGGGTAAAATATTGACATGGCCAGAGAAATGAGCTGATAGGGCTAAAGCAATAGAGTCCACTGGGCTGTGAACAGCTTTCACCATCTAACCAAATCCCTATTTGGCAATGATTCAATAGCTTCTGAATTCTGAATTTGTTTTGCCTTGGTGAGGTTTAAGTTTTAGGACTTGGCCCATAACAATGTTCTGTTTACATCTGATTTTTAAGTGTTGGCTACACATTGTATTGTACTTGCAGAGCATCGAACTCTCCCAAAAGATTTTGAATGAAGTTTAGTGTCTCTTCTTCTGTCACCATGCACCCATAATTTTGCAAAGAAAAAAATAATCCTGTTGCTTGCCATGGTTGATAAAATAAATATGTTTTTCAATCCGTTAGCGATATAGTGCTTTCAACAGAGGAGTGAATAATACCAGGTGTTCCGTGGGATAGAGACATTGTTCTCACATTTCGTTTCATAGGAAACCATGGAATAAAGCCACGTTTGCACTCTATCGCTGGAAACAAATAAGTGAATATTCTTGAAGTGGCTGGCTTCAGTGTAAAATGTGGAATGAGGGAGGTTTTGTTTACTGTGAGGAATGTCACTACCAAGTTTCTTAATCCTTTGTCAACACTGGGCTAATTCAGCTTTCATAAAGACAGGGTAGGGCAATGGGTAAATGTATCAGTTACACTCTTCTAATATCACATACACACACACATATCTAATTAGTATTAGAGTTTGCAAGTTTCTCTGCTTTAAGGGCTGTCTCATATTTATGCTTCATGGGGTGGTTTTGTTCTTGTTTTCTTTTTCACAAATCTTTGGCAGACTATGCTTCAAGAATATAAGGAAGCAACAGAAGATGTCTGTGAAACAAACATGACACATTTCGCAATGACCTCAGCTATGCAGTAATAGTAATTAAAACCTACAACACCACAGTGGTCACTACAATTAATGCCACTCAATAATTAGGCCTAGCAGCTGTAGGGTCAAATAAAGACAGCTTTGTAATGAAAATATGTCAGAAGAAAATTACTGATGTTTCATCTAAATTATGTTCCCTAAATTATTGTCCTAGTGCTAAATAAATAAAGTTACGATAATTCTATGACAGATTACAGATGAAATTAGCACAAGTACTTGCTCTGCGGTTGGCTAGGATTAACATTTAAAATCTAATTAATAGCCTTTACTCACTGTATCTGGTTATAAATGGTGTTTCTCGTTTACATTACCTTGCAATATGCTGACAATGCTAAACAACTGAGAAGATCTCATCCGCCAGAGGAAAATGGTTCTTCGTATTATAGTGCTTGTAATGGACATGGTTGCTGCACTGCTCTAATAACAACGACCAGAAAAGGAATGTGGGAGAGAGAGGTTCTATGCTGTTTTCTTTTCAGTTTTGTGTTCCAAGCCTTTCCCGGAGTCAACGTGAAATGTAATTGCTCTTTTGACCTCTATCTTCTCTCTCCCCAGGTCTGAGGAAGAGCTACACTGGTTGATTATTGCAGGAATGAAAGACACTCTGACCTTGTCGACCGAACGCCTTACTGCTTTCAATGTTGCCCATTATGCTGAAGGCAGGCAACTCCTGGAGAGAGGCTGAAATCTATGGGAGAGCTACTTGCCAGGCAGCCTGCCAGAGAGGGCTTCAGCAGCAGCACGGCAGACACTGCCAGGCAGTGAAGGAGGGAGATGGGGGAGCTATATCAAAACATTGTTAGCACAGGGCATAAAGAGCTCTAAGATGCTGATCACAGATTGCTTCTTCATTAAGACTTCACATAATCCATCTGAAATTAAAAGTAGAAGAGAAGCAAAGATGAAAGAAGGGTACAGTAGTAATTATTTTGCAGTGGCAGTTGTTAGATTGAAAAATAATAATTAAAAATATACCGTTCCAAACCCACAGCCATGACAGAGAAATTGTTGCTATATATAAGGATCTATTGAAAAAACTCCTCCAAGGAAAACAGCTCATATATTAAGTTGCTATAATTGTGCTAAATTGGAAAAAATTCACCATAAAATCTTCCTGAAAATATTTTTGGAGCTGTAAGAGACTTGATAACATTCCACCTGGCAAACATTCTCTCTTTTTCCATGTGTGTGTGTTTTTATATGTGTATTTCACAGAATCAAACCCTCAGAATTTACAGTCATAAGAAGACATTATTTGAAGTTATTTCCTAATACTCTGACAGTAACTTTCTCTGCTTGGAGACAGCCATGATAAGGCTAAATGAGGTTCCTGATTTGACCTCAGGATAATGTGGAGACTCAGGTAAAGCTGTTGAAGGGCATTTGATAGTGCAAAGCTGGTCCATCTGAAATGAAGCTATCCAAAAAGAGATTAAAATAATATGGGCCTTCATTTCATTTAGAAACAGAGCCTGTCCCAGCAGGGTAACTAGTCTTTCAATGTCACCATGAATTGAAGGCTGCCTAGCAACTCACACAAAATGAAACACTGCTCTTTATTTGTTTTGGTTTGGTTTTGGTTTTTCCTCAGCTGTGTATTCCTATCAGAAAAAAAAAAAAAAAAAAAAAAAAAATAGCTGGCAAAACACATAGAAGAAGCACTAATGTTGTTCTCTCAATCTGAAGCAAGGACTAAATGAAGGCTACATCATTCATGGAAGCTAATGCTGCTCACCACAGTGGGAAAGACGTGGGATTAGGATGACAAATAAATCACATATGATGCGTTCAGCAGTCTTGTCACACATTCCTCAACCCTGCTAGATGCCTGCCTGTTCTTCCAGGCTGTGGATGGGGGTGGTGACTGCTCCTCATGGCAGCAGAAACAAAATACTTTGGCAAGTGGTTGCCCTGTATTGCTTCTTGCTGTTCTCTTTCTCTAAGTCTAGCAGGGAAGACATTTACTATATTTTCATAAGTATTTTCTGCTGTGAGCGGGTGATTAGAACAGCTCACTGCCTCAGAAAGAGAAGCCCTGCACAACATTGTTTATGAACTGCTGGTCAAGAAACCTGAAATAAGAAAGCTGAAGAAGCTCGTTGCAGGCCATGTCTATAACTAAGCACATATTCCCCTCGTTGCTTGGGACAGGGTGTTTGGACCAGCAATGGAGAATCTATCAAAAATCTTTTTACATGGTAAAAAAAGTTAATTACCTTTATTTTTAAAAGGAGTGTCTTCCATCAAGACTGCACTGAGATGGACTGAGTTTGTTTAAGTTTATAACAGAATCATTCCATGAAGGTATGTCTCTGATGGAGCTCTGGATCATTGAATTTCCGATTCTTTGTAGGATTTGGCAATGATGATCAGTGTTCCCACTGAACTTCTCTGTAAAAAAAACCTGACAGCACACCCCAAGTCTTTCACTGAGAAGCTTATTTTCTAGTCTTATAATTTCTGTTCTGATTCTTCTTTGCCTTTTCTTTAAAAACATCCCACTCCTATACCAAATAGTAAACATAGTGCTTATATATCAACCATTCCACTACAAAACAAAACAAAACAAAACAAGCAAAGCAAAACAAAACAAAAAATAAACCAACAAACAAACAAGCAAACAAAAACAGAAAAGTGAGATGGTGAAATTTCATCTCTTGAATCTTATCTGACAGTCACTCAGGTTTGTTATTCAGCTGACTATTCACCATAAGCTGCAGCTCATTTTCACAGCTGCTGAAGTCCTCTACCGTGTAAAGTTGTAATTTCTATTACTTGTTCCAAGCTGAATTACTATATGGCATTGCTGGTCCCTTTCTCATTCCTTTTGGTGGGAAAATTAAAGCCACAGCGTTGTGTCAAACTGAAAGAAGATACATTTTAAAATAACATGCAAAGAACGTGAGTGTGCTAATACAGGACATGCTTCCATACAGTTACCACACCTTCAGTAGTCTCCACGGAACAAAAACAGATTATAGACAGGAACTGCTACTTTTGCACTTCACTTTATAATGAAAGAGCATTCATAAAGAATACTATATTTAATACTCTTTTAGCCATGTCCTGTACATTTCAAGAAGCAGTTAACAGGATTAGTGTTAGAAAAGACAGTATACTATACAGGTAGAATTGGCATAGTAATAAGAATGAAGCCAGGTGAGCAGGAGTCTAACAAGCAAATGAGAGTAAATGTATTTTCTCCAACACACTAGAGGAGCTAAGTGGCTTTTTTCTCCATGCCTTCTAGACTTCAAATCCCTGGCAAACAGTGTGCTGCAGCTCAAGTCATTTCATTTTGAGAAATCTGAAAGGGTTAAGCCAACTAACACCATGAAACAAATGGATCCGAGGTATTTGAGCTCTGGAAAGTCAAAGTATTAAATAAATTGTAAGTTCATACTGTTCCAGTTCTTAGATTTCGTTGCCTTAATCTGAAAGATGAAGTAAAATAAAACAGATTCAGATAAAAAAAAAAAACAAAAAAAAAAAGGTATGTTGTTTGTGACATGACATATACAAAATAAAAAACAATTGTTTACATTCAGTCTGCTCACATAGTACCCAGAAAATCAGTATATTTTTCCTGAAAGCAGTTCAAAGAACACAAGCAGCTTTTACCCTGTGTTTTTCTATCATGCTGTGCTTGCCATCTTCCATGCTTGCTTCCTAAATGATTCGTATTGCAAATGCAAAATAAGAGTCTTGATTGTGAATTTCACAAACTATCCAAGTTTTTTTTTCAGTCTCAACAGGTGCACTTCTCCACAATACAAGTACCCACTTAACATAAATGGCTTATGAACATATACAAATGCAAGCACTTTCAAAACCAAATAGTCCTGAATGCTGAATGTACTTTGCATGCATTGGCTTGAGGCACAGATCCTTGTTTTGCCTGCAAATCAGGCCAGGGAAGTATTCAAAAGCACAGAAAAGCATCCTACATAGCATAATCTTCTGTCTACCTAGACTTTCACTCCATTAGAAAGTAATAATAAATATAATTTTTTTAAAGTATGGAGATATGTTCATCATGAAACCACTTGCATAGATAGAGCAAAATGTCCAGAAATTACACAGTAGAGCCCTAAATACAACTTTATGATGACTTTGTGTTGGTCTGAAAATGAAAACTGAATACTAGAAAAATGGAAAAATTCCATTAGTAGTTTTCCGGTGTGTGTGTACATGCATTTTGGTGTATTGTATATTTGGAACTATCTTTAATCTTTATTTGTTTATGTTTGTTTTAATTTGTGATTTTCTCACACAGATTATACTTTCTACTCTTGAAGCGTGGGGACATAGGGTGTTAGTGAACCTTAGAAAGATTACTGTCATGGAAGCCCTGATAAATTACACTAAAATGATCATTCTTTTGCTGTCTGTTCAATCCTGCAAAGTGCTTGAGTTTTACTGTTATCATTAAACTGACCTGGGACAAATTAAAAACCTCAGAGGATCGGGCTCAAGTGTGTCTATGAGCTCAACAATTGGGCTTGACATGTACATGCAATCTACGTTTGCTCTTTCCTTTATTTTAAAGGTTGAAATGTGGCATTTCAAAAATATAATGTCAGGTAAGTAGTAAGTCTGAATGCTAAGGGTTTGAATACCAGATTTCATCCAAGGAGATAAGAAAGGCATAATTTCTGCAATATTTGCTAGATTAGGGCTTTTATTTTTGTAGGAAGGGTAGATTTTGTCAGAGTGGTTGGCAGCTCCTTGTCAGCAGACGGGTAGGAGTACAAGAAGCTTCCTTGTGTTCAGTATCAGCAACTCCTGCTTAATTTGCATTTGAGGGAGTTCTTTCCATAGCATATTCATTTGCCAGTGAGTTAATGTGTCCCTGCATAATCAGATAAGAATGGAATAGAATTACTAATGATAAGAGGAGGCAGAACAAGGGCATACCAGCAGAGCAGCCTTTCCTTCACCCACCTAATCTGAATAGATAATAATTTCAACTATCTCAAGTTTGGTTTGGTCTTACTTCTTTTCATAGGATAGGAGGCTTTTTTTTTTCCTCTCAAAACTGAGTTTAGAAAACTAAATGCTGTGGATTGGCTATGACAGTTACTGCTTCATTCTATGAAGCTGGAGATAAGAGAATACAGCCCTCACACTTGCAGCTAGGCAAATACGCCACTTATCTTCTAAATATGATCCAGTGGTCAATTAATTAAAGCAAAGTTAAAAATATTCTCTGTGAAGCACTAAGGAGAAAAAAAAAAAAGCCAGAAAAATTTTGCTTCCAGTGCTACATATTCTTAATACGTGTAAGTCAATAGTCATAATTGCATCAGAGTAAATGCAAATGTCATCAACCTTGAGGGTTGTAATGTGCTGTTCATGAGGCAGGCCCGGACAGTGAAGGGTGGAGGACTTCCAAACAGCTTTGCCAGCTGTTGTTGGGCCTCCAGGGCTCAGAAAGTAGTCTGGGGCTGCAATGAGTGGGCTGCCCTGTTAGACCTGTTGTTTGGTGCTCAAGAAGTGGGGTCTTGATCTTACCCTAAAGGTCATGGCTGCTCTGCTGGGGTTAGTGCAGCAAACAAGGTCGGTACTTCAGGCTGTTTCACAGTGTTTCTGTGTCCTTTTTCAACATTTGATAGGGAGCACAGTAACAAGCAAAATGTTGCAATACGAAGTAACAGCATTTTAAAACATTACCCCAAAAACCATTAATTTATCACTAGTAATTTCATCCTTTCTAATGTGTCTTAGATAAAGCAGCAGCACAAACACTCTGAAGTTTTATGCTGGACTATTACTTCTAAGCTTTTGTAACTCGGACTTAGATTATCCCCGTTAGCTGAAATACTCTGTAATGTATATGAAGCTACTTTTGAATCAGAGACAGGTGTTAAAAGCCAAGATGCAGAAGGCCCAATTTTGAACTCACGTATGATGTAATTTCATTTGGTTTCACTTGGCTTTTAATCTGGCTTTGTCTGAGCAAATTCTCGCTGAACTCAGTGAGCTACACACTTTAAACATGATAGCTAATACAGAAAGTGGATACTTCATACGTTTATTAATTCTGCTTAACAAATTTCACAGTGATTTTTAGCATGAAACTGTGAGCATACATACCATGACATACTTAAAGTGAACACAGCTATGAATAGCCATAGCAGCATATATAGTGTTTGAAAGAAAAGACACAATAGGTCAATGGATCTGTTCTAGTCTTTCAGCCTTTAAATCTCTAAATATCTATTTTGTGTCAAACCTTAAACAGTTCCTGCAGCCTAAAGCTTTCCTATAGATTTTGATTTCACCACTTAAAGATGGATGTATACATTTCCTGTTTGTGTATCAACCACTTAGCAGAATAGATATACCAACTATAAGCTGCTCTGCTTAAGTAACATCAAGCACACGACCTGGCATTGGCCTTTCTAAATGATTTGGAACAATGATGTGTTTAATTGGTAATTTAATGGCCAAAATAGATGTTCTTGTGCTTTTTCAATCCACAGTTACATTCTTCTGCTTTTACTTCCAGATAACTCTACTGACTTTTGAGGAAGGCACACTTTGGACAAAAAAAATCATAATAAAAAAGAAGTAGCAGTGCAACAGGCCCACACCACCTTCAGTTCTAAAACCCAGCAGAATTAGCACCACAATGGAGCAAGAACATCAACCTGTAAAACAAAGCAGCTAGCCAAGGTCTGCTGAAACTGTCTCCCCAAAAGAAGTGCCATATCCTTGAGTGATATTTCTGCCACCGTCACTGAAACCAAACTTTGTGCCTGCTAATGCTGTTGAAATGCATTGAAGATCACTTGATTGAAATCACAAAGTATCTCCTTCAAGAAATACAGCATAAGCATTACCCTAAAGGTCAGAATAGCCTCATACTTTCTGAAGAAAACCTGTGCTACAGTTTAGCCATTATAGTTCTCCTTCTCCTCAGTGTAATGAGAAAAATACATATCTATATAAACTGAAGCTTTTCATACTTTGTCTACCACTGCAGTGCTTGAACACTTAGTATTATCTTAGGAACTGTAGTGGTTATCTATCCACATACAGGATCATAGGGTTCCTTGTTTAGATAGAAATATGCTTCAGAAATCACCCTCATAATTCAGATTCTATCTAAAAATGCTATTTTTGACCTCCAAAATCACCTTATAATTAGCAAACTACAAAGAAGATGCAATACGCAAGAAAGGTGAAGGTATTGAGATCTAAAAATCAGTGGAACACAGAGCAAGAGGGTCCTTCATGTGGACACTTCCACTGTCTGATGCAGAGGTGCCAAGCTAAGGATATCTAGCACCTGAGGTAGATACTCATAAAAGTGAAACAATCCAAGTAGGATGCATATTCTGTCAAAACCAAGAGAGATTCAAGCTATGAACAGTTTGTTCAGATCACAGAGAGTTTGGGAGATAAAGGTCTTACTTCAGTGGTTATGAGCTGCGTAAGAGATTCTGCTTTTCCACTGGTTTCTATTTGTGCCACTGAACCTCAAAGAAACAAACAAAACAAAACAAAAAAACAAAACAAAAAAACCCACCAAAATTGTGCCCCCACTAGAATCACAGTGATTAGTTGCTAATTCTTCCTGGAGTTTATTTACAGTAAGAAACTGATAAAGTGAAAAGAACTACATGACTCTGATTTTAAAAATCTGTTCGTTCTCTCTGTGCTGAAGATTCTTTTCAAGCATGATACATCATTCAGTGAACCACTGAACTTGTAAGAATCTCAAGCCAGCATAAAATTTTCTAAAAATAGGTGTAACTATTTTTTTTACTTCAACTTTCCTCTAGTCCATTAAGGGACTGGTGTTGCCCTTCAGGTACCCTGACAATGTCTGAGAATGTCTGTGATCCTTTAAAAACAAAATTCCAGACCCACTGCATCTGTATGAAAGCCAATTCTGTATTTTTCCCTAAGCCATAGAAAATGTCAAAATGTGTAAGGTATAATGATGGTCAGAATTAGAGCCCTTAATGCATTATTTATAGACATTAAGATACATTATGGCAATCATCTTATGTAAAGAAAGCCAGGAAGCTTGTATTTTTAGGGGCCTTCAAGTGGGTATTTACATAATAGTGATTATGAAGAAGTAAGTTTGCTCTGCTAGAGAAACCTCTGTAGGTCACTTATTTCTGTAACTGGCAGGAGCTTTCTTACAAAATGTTGTAGGAATGTCTACAAAGTGGTTGCCACCTAACCAAGAAACAAACAAACAAAAAAACCCCACCAAAACCAACACACAAATCCAACCAACAAAGAACCCCTCAAACAACCTGTATTTTAAGGATTTATTCATTCACATAACTAAACACATTCACATAAATGGCTGTGCCGTGCTGTGTGCTTCCATTGTTCTCAAAGCTGCTGAATATGTTCATTGATTTGGCCCCTTCCAGTGTGGTTAGTGATTGTCAAATTTGGCCTTTTTTAATCTAAAAGGGGAACAATTAACCTTCTTTACATAGCCCCCTAAGCTATGGCCCTGAGTTCCTAGGAATACAAATATACATTTAGGATCTATTTTCTCAAGCTCTTCTCTGAAATCCAACGACAATATAGAGACTATATTCAAGAGACACAGGTTGAAAGTAAATTATATCAAAGCCTTTGAATGGCAGGAATTTTGAGTTAGAGGAAGATAGATAAATATCTGTTCCTGCCTGTTGATAAGCCACCAGCAGATTTCCAGAAAAAATTTACAGACCTTGACTTTCATGGAGAAAAGCCACAGACTATTAAACTGGATCTTCTCTAGAAACATAATGAACTCAAATAATTTTTCTGCTTTAGTGCTTCACAGCAACCTACAAAAAAGTCTAATGGGTAATAGGAAAAATAGTGTGTAAAAGAAGATGAACTTGGTAAACAGGTTTTCAAATGTTATTTTTATGTTTTTTTCTTTTTTTTCTCCCAAGTTTTTGTCAAGCAACTGCAAATCAGTATATCAGTATATTACAGTATCTTGCATACAATTCTGTATAATTGGTCCTCTTTTATTTAGTTAGAAGTGTAGAATACATGTCAATTACTACTTGCAGGTTAGGAGAGGTATATATTTGTTGTATCTTTCCTGAAAGGCTTGAAAATATAAGCGTTTTCATTTAGCTTATTAACATTATGTAAACAGCTACATAACTAGCCTTGATTTGCTGCCAGTAGCTTGGAAGTATTTAAACATTATTATTACTTAGCTCAACATTCCAGTTTTACCTTTGAAATTAATGCTTTTAGGCTCAGTTTATGCTTGTCAACAAATAATGATCATAGATGTGAGCTGGTTCATAATCCAGAGGTACCAGGTTACAATGTGTTGCCATGGAAACTGTGTTTTATTGCATTTTCTCTACTTGATTTAAGACATTTGACAATCATAGCAACTGTTTGCCTGTCTTCTCATATCATAAAAAATTCAGACCCACAAACAACCAATAGGGGACATTCATACAGTTCTTGGCCCTCACAATAAAAATAAAAAAGAAATTGCAACCTTATATTTAATAGGGACCTTTTGTGAATAGTTTATCTCACAGAATGTCTAGGAGTGTTAGAAAATTCAATCAGTGGTTAGTCATCGAGTGGACCTGTCTTGCCTGTGGTTCATTTTGTTTATTGCATCATATATCTTTTATGATCACTGGGGCTTTAGCCTGAAACAGCATTTTCTTTAACAAGAGCCATGTTTCCTCTAACGTTGTTTATTGCATCTGAAACATTACTCTTTGAAACCACAGTACATTTTCAATTGAGCAAAGGTCTGTAATGGAATACGGTATGTCTGTGTTTATTCAGGATCCTGAGTAAAAAATATCCCAGTTCATGTAACATTAATCACTTTGCCAGTGTTCAGCTGAGGTCATTGCCACATTCCTAGCAGTATTAAGTCGAGTCAAGATTAATCACGTACATTAAACCCCGCAAGGAAAGCATGTGAAGCGGATCTGAAATTAGACATTTGGTGAAGTACTAATAGAGCACTGTAACAAAATATGTTAGTGCTGTAGCAAACTTTCAGAATGGTTTGAGATTTTCCCTACTATGTGGTTGCCAGAACATCTACATTTAAGGCTTTGTTGCTGTCTCTTTAGTTTAACCCATTTTTAGAAATGTTCTGTTAACCACTAATATCCTTTCTGGATTGCAGGAGTGATTTTTTTTTTCTTTTTTACTTATATATTTAAGAGGTGAATATTCTTATTTAAGATAAGTTAAGCTCCTGGGATTTTTAAAACACGGGTAATATAATCCTGCAGCATTTTAAGACAGCAAAGTTAATAATCAAAGAATATTTTAAATTGGTTTTTCTTCCATATTCTTCTTTCTGTATGTGTACATATATTAGTATCATAATGCTTCATAATTCATGCTGCCATTGCTGTAAAAGTAAAAGATAAAATTTTATCCTATACCTTTATCTTCTATGTGGTAGACTGCCACAATTCTTTTGTCCATTCTTGCAAATTTCTCTTAAATATTTGTTTGTTTTTATCATGTTACACTGTCATAAAAGGATAACTGAGGCACAAATAATTCCCTATGTAAACCCCAAGGAGAATAACTATAATGATGTGAGGTTTATAGTCAATTATCTCTGCCTTGAGAATACCCTGAAGTGTCAGAAGTGCTAGATCCATATTTAAAAAAAAAAAAAAAAAAAAAAAAAAAAAAAAAAAAAAAGAAAAAGAAAAAGGAACCTAGGCAATTCAGCAACAGGAATGAAAACTAATCTGCTGAACTACAGAAGCCGAGCTGGAAGATTAATGTTATTTTGCCATTGTGCAATGGGCTATCAAAGGCTTGCAATACCCTCTTTTTCAGTGATAATAGTAAGTTCTTTTCATATAGCCAACATCCAAAATCTGGGCTTTCCCTAAATGCAGCTGTACATGGTTGAGGCCTTATACAGCCCTACAGAACCACAGCAGTAAATAAAATGTGCTTAAACAGTTACCTCATCAGAACATTAAAAAGGCTCCTGGCTGGGTCTCAGTGGTCAGCACATTGATGCAATCCTTTCTCCTTGCAAAGCACCATACTCCCTACCTGACTTCCGTGCTGTGCAAGAGAGATATTACCAGCTTTGGGCCCTCAGGGTCCTCTAAGGGAAAGGCTGTTTTCTATAGAAAAGGTAAGCTGCATCTCATTTTGGTAAAGACCCTCATCTCGAAAAAAAGGTCTAGCACCAAATTCTACAAGCTTTCGTGGGATTGGAATGTTTTTTTTTTTTCAAGGGTTCAGACGCTATCAAGTTTTTTATCTCTTTCCCTGTGAACTTTCATGAAGGAAGAGTGGGTTTTTTGTAGTAGACCGGTGCAGAAACCAGTAACAAAGTCTCTGCTCTTAAAAAAGAATGTTCCTCTTACAGATCTTCAGAGTCACTGGTCACAGCTAAACATAAGAGATGCTTCTAGTAGCAATGAAATTTATGAGACATGTGTTTCATGTATTTTCCACAACTTTATGCCAAACTAATGTCTGGAAACAATCTTTATTCAGATCTGAATGGCATGTACTCTTGATGTTCCTCTACAGAATTAATCTTTTTCCAGTGGTTGTCTGAAAGTTTTGTGTAAGTTCTCATTTTCGGCAGAGGCTTACAGCATTGGGGAAAAAGAAAAAAAAAGTCTGCTGCCTTCCTGAGACATACTATTAGTGTGGCTTTCATGTTTGCATTTAGGTCTCATCCTTGCCATAGAACTTGGGAATGAATTCTGTGCCCTACAGTGTTTCAGTAGTATGTATAATACATAATCTGTGCACTTTCTAAAACACTCATTAAATAGTTTTCTTCAATTGCAAGGATTTGGAGTTGCTGTACAGTGTTCTTTCCAAACCTGTATTCTGGTGTTACAGAACGGGTAGGAGTCGAATGATTTAGACTATGCTCTTAGGCCTGCTACAAACTTTATGCGTGACACTTGAAGTTGCACTCATCCATACTAAATCTCTACCTAGTGGTCTGTCTGTTAGATACCTCTGTCAGATTTGGGCTTCTGCCACTTTTTCTGAAGGGATAATTATAAACACCTATTTGAAAAAATAAGCCCCACTTTCTTGAATGTTTTTAAGTATATGGAATATAAGAGGTAGGAAAACTTTAAAACAAAGAAACCCCGAAGCAAACCATTTTTTGTCTCTCCTTTCTGTCTTTGAGAATATTTGCTTTCAACACCTTCATAAATTCAAGTTTAAAGTCAACTGACAGGGCCTTGCATGCCTGCAAGATATGAAACTGCATGTATAACATTGTCTCTGGAAATCAGTTTCTGACTGATTTCATCTGAGACAGATGGACCAATAACTGCACCATTGGCTTTAGGTGATGCCATACTATTATGCTGGGTTAGCAGTATTGCTATAGTTTAAAGTTCTACTGCTGTGGCAACCTGATAATGTTTCTCTGATTGCCTTTTTTAAAAAATTGAGTGATTGATTGACTGATTGATTGGATGACTGATATCTCATTATGGATATAGAATTAATAGTGTATGACAGTACTAGGCAGCCCTAAGAGTAGGGGTGCCTCTTTGAGATATTTCTCCATGGTCAACTTTAGAGCTGACGAGACAAAGTGAATATGTCACAAATGTCATTAAAAAGCTCTGGTTTTGTCACATTCACAGTGAAGAATAAGACTTCTGAAACCCTTTTTGTGAAAAAATTTAAACCTATGGCTCCTAGACTGATGCACTGATCGCAAAAGGATATATAGCACAAAGCAGTCTCTATGGGTGAGTCTGAGATTGGCATACAATGCTTCAACAAGTAGCCAGCCCAGAAGCAAGGAAAGAAAACAGTGAGCAACATGTCAAGAAATCAGTACTTCCTATCAGGTTCTTTGTATCTGAGAGACGTCACACAGACATTTACTTTAGGTTTCTGGAACCAGCCAATGAATTACTCTCAACATAAAAACACACAGACCAAGATAAGAAACAGTACCTTTTGCCATTATTTCTTATTATTTTCTTATTATTTTGGAATGTTCTTCTGTACTCAGTGCCCTGGCCCAGAATATTCTGTGTGAGTCTTCCAAACCATTTATCTTCCAGACCATTTACTGGCTTAAACTCAGCTTATCATCTATTACACATGTTGATCTAATGGCCAGTCCTTTCTGTTTTGCTATGGAAGCAGGTTTATTTCTTCCCTTCATTAGCCTAGGATTTCACATGTGTCTCTGTGAATCCCTGTTCCAACACCTTGATTTCTTTTCTTTGTTTTGTTTGTTTGTTTGTTTTCCCAGTGAGGAATTTACTGCAAAGTATACCATTGTGAATTTATGGAACAGTCATTCTTCTGCACTAAATCCCTCACCGTGCATATGCTCTCAGGACAGAGGTAGATGAGGTTTTTTGGTTTTTTTTTGTTTGTTTGTTTGTTTGTGATTATTTAAACAGCAGTTATGCCAGAGGAAGTGATTTCTATCCCTGCGTACCAAAAGGTTTTACCTATCCCATTTCATGAGGAGCTTTCAAGAGTAAGTCAGCTTGCTCCCAGCAAAAGGAACCATATTGGTTTATGTTTAAGATGTGGGTTTTGGCAGTTCAGGTGACAGATCAGATGGCAGCTGGGACAGCAGTTGGAGAAGAGACAGGTCTCTGTCCTTACAGTATAGTTAGGTGACATGGCATAATTCAGGGTTTCATGGCCTACTGCAACTAAAGGGGTGGTCCTGAGGGTCTGTTCGGCCCTCAGCTTCCTCTCCCTCACTCTCACCTAACCTTCAAGCTGCCAGTGACCCCCTTAGAGGTGACACAACTACCCCTCTGACTGCAGAGCGAGCTCATTCAGATCACTGAGCCAGCAGCAAACTAACCCCACAAAACAGTCAACAGTTTTTTGTTGGCTGAACAAACTCCACCGACTCACTTAGGGGTCAAATGAGTGCCAGAGCTGTGCAATGGAGAGGATGAGACCACACAGCTTGAAAGGCTGGGAAAAAAAAGTGGGAAAACAAGGCCTGAAGAATGGGTCTGCCCCTTTTGGCAGCAGCAAGCTGTTAGAGCCGTTCAAGCGTCTGGCTGAGCTGCACCCTTACGGTGCACAAAGGATGCCCATGAGAGAAAGAGAGAAGCAGTCAGTGTGCGCGAAAGTCACACCCCTGCCTACTTTGTAGCAACTTCACTCGATCCGTAAGTCTTTTGTTCTATATTTGTTCTCCAAATTCCCTCCCTGCAGGCAGGTAAGGGAAGTAGCTTCAGCTAATCTCCTTAGCATACCTATTGTCTGGCTAAAGTACAGTCATTATGTTCAACAAGCCTCCATTGTAAGCAGTCTGGGAGAGAGAAGACACAATCCATGTGAGTTGGAGACCCTTTCGCCGGGACATTATGTAGCTCTAGCAAGCTCACCACACCAACCAGAACTCCCAGATCTTACCCACTCACCCCATCCCTGCATAATGTCAGGAGTTCAAATTACTAGACGTTGATTAGGTGGGAGAAAGATTTGCCAGAAAACTTCTGGCTGAATGCACATACATTGCACAGCAGAACATGTCAGGCCTCTTATCTAGTTAATTCTGTAATTAACAGACATTGCCCAGTTTCAACCTTCTTGGTGTCCCCATGGCTGGTACAGAAAATGTGGGTTTGAATTAAATTTTTAGTTACTAGTTTTGACCTTATTACCTCCAGTAATTAGCAAGAATATTCTACCAGAATCAATGACTTTAAAAAAACATGGGCACTTTCAGAATATGACTATCAACCTGTAAAGAGCCAATGCAGATGAAATAGAGTTATTTTCTAAGTCTATTGTGACTTGTTTATCACAGAGCTTCAGTGCCTCTTCCCAGAAGTTACTAAACTTCATCTCTTCCAGTAAAAGCCCTCTCTAATTCACTTCTGCCTAAATGGTTTAGCTACTGAAAGGTGGGGAAATTAGGTTTGCTAATTTGTCTCATTTGGGCTGGAATGGTCTAAGGAGTGTTCAGGTCAGGAAGAATAAGATGCAATATCCCCAGACAGGTGATGGACAGTACCTTTTCCACTGGCACAGTGATTTACAGAAAAAATGTCAGTCTCTACTGCTTCAGCCTCCCATAGAGATATCCGGTGATACCTTCAGAGTAAGAAACTTTTAAGGACTAATTAGATTTATATTGGAAAGGCCATTAGGAGATAATTTCATTTTAATGATTTGTATCTGTAAGAGGATGTAAATTAGTAATGGCTTGTGAAACTTTACAGTTGAAGTTATTAAAAAGACTTCTGAATAGTAAATTATTAAAAAGAAAGTATTTATAGATATATAATCACACATGTACACATACATTATTGCAGGAAAAGCTAAAATCAGTTTGGGGTTTTTCATTTCTCATAGAAGAAATGGCTCACACATGTCCAGCCTGAAAGTTTCCAAGAGAGATGATTGCCAGCAATTATTTTATATTTTATGGTGCATTCTTTCACTCTATATTTGGTTTTGTTCCTGCGGAGTGCTCAGTGCAATACAAAGGTATGTAGAGGTTTGGAATTTCTAGATTCTGCCTGAAAGCTTATTAACCAAGGCAGCTTAAGAGTACTTTCCATAGCTACTGGCTGCTCCTGAAATGCATAAAAACAAGCTTTCTTGGGGAAAATTGGAAAAAAAAAAAAGGGAAACTATAAAAAAATTTTAAAAAGACAGGACACTGATTTCCTTCATTCTGAGTAGGAGGTATAATGTCTTTATAAAGTAATAATTAAAAGAAAAACAATTACTAGTACCTTATCTGGACCTTGCAGCTGTACTTCCCCCTTCTGCATTAGCAGTGTGTGTTCTAAGGTTATGAAAAACCATGAAAATTGCATCTTAAGAGGAGTTTTATTCTTTTTCCTAGAATTTGATTGAAACAGACAGCTACATTTTGTGTATATATAATTAGGCAGTGAAATAGGCTTTGAAGGCAGATTTCTACTTAGTATGTGAGTCACACGCACAACAGTCTTTCATTCAGCAACCAAAGACTGATCTTTTTAATGCTTCAACTCGCTCAACATGTTTCTGAATGCTACCTCTTGCAGGCAAAAAAAAAAAAAAAAAAAAAAAAAAAAAAAAGAGAGAGAAGGGAAAAAAACGCTCCAAAACATCTTTACATCTTTTAAGCCATATTTTATGATTTCTTTCTGTTTTTCCTCATTTCCTCATTTCCTCAAATGAAAAACAATCTGAAAAGCCAATCTAGCTGGTCTGTAGTGATTTAGCCTTATGACAAACTGATTTTTATCGTCTTTCTTTCCAGATTGTTGTTCAGGGCAGCACTGAATGCTGCACCAGCTCCAGGCGTATCTAATCCCTCTCATAAAAGGCCATTGTGGTAGTAAAACTGAGACCAATGGCTTTTTCATTCTCCACCTCTCAGCTCTCCAAAGTAATAGCTATGGGGTCTCCTCTTCATGCTTTTCTTTTCAGATGCATAGTTTCTCCCTTTAATAAGGCTAAAATAGAGAGAAATAAAAGGAACACAATCACATTTTCGTCAAAGCTCTTTCCATAAATACCTTCTGGAGAACTGAATTTAAGAACAATTACCGACAATCTGATTTGTTGTGACCCTGTGTGTGAATACAGCAAGTATCCTTGGAAGTTTCTGATAATTCTGAAGTATGTGAACCTGTTAAAATGTTGGGCAGATAATACTTAGGGCTTCATATTTTCTTCTTGGGGTCACACTCTGGCATTCTTCCTCACCGTGAAGCCTGTGCAACTAAGGATGGGTAAGTGTAGTGCTCAACACAGGCACAGTTCTTACACCCACTTCTTGCAAAGTAATCATGTAGAAGCTGCTGTTCACCTATTTTGTGCATTTGCAATGCATTTGTGTCAACTGTATTTTCTCAAAAATAGACAAATTTTAACCCTTTTCTTTTTCAAAGAACAAGATGAACAAAAATTCTTCTGAAAAAGTGCACCTACTTCTATTTACTTTGAAAAGCCTTGACCTGTTTGCTAAATGCTTTAATTAGTAATATGCTAACAAATTATATTTCAGAAAGTAGTTCATCATTTTGAACAACAGTATGAGACAGTTGGCCTGCATTTAATTACAAATCTATTTGACTCAGAAAAAAAAACAACTTTACCTTGGGCAAAAATTTAATGCAACAGTTTTTATTCTGAGGATATTACATTTGAACACTTGAAATTACAGATACATAAAATGAAAAAGCAATATAAAAAAATTTTAAAATCTGTAATTTATTACGAAATTTAAAATACGGAGAGAAAGGGAAGTAAGTTCAAAATACTGCAAAACGCTATTCTGTGTTCCAGCATATGGAACAATTCATATCCTTGTCTTTTAAGTACAATTTGGAAAATTTCTGTTAGGCATTCATGATTAATATGAGCTCAAATATGTTCTGTGGAAGCAGTGATCCTCACAGTATTTCTTCCAAGTTGTTTTATAAAATATCTGTGGGAGAATGGTTAAAAAAAAGTAGCACTTACAGCTGTAGCACATCACCTTAGGCTCCAGAAGGATCCCTGAGTGTCTCCTAAGGACTCCTAAGAACTTATTTAACTAGAATTATAAAATGTGTACCGGGCTTTTTTCACATCCCAGTAGATGTTCAGGGAATAAGGCAGAAAGTCTGTTGAAACTTCTACTTATAGGGTTTGAAAGCACATAGCATCTTCATGTAAATCAGATAAAGATGAGACCTGGGTGTGACTCTTTAGACTTTCTTTTCTCTGTTCCCAAAGAGAAGAGCAGTTTCAGTCACTGGAAGATCTGCTTTAGTAGTAGTTATTTGCAATACACATACCTAAATTTAATGCAGATGTTCTTAATCACATTACACTTGATCTCAATATGCTTAACAAACACAGTCCTCAGGGCACTCTGTAAGGTAAGTAATCACTGTTACACGAAATTACAAAAGAGGAAGCAGAAGCATTGTGATGGTAAGACCCACAACATTCAAAGTCTTCAGTGTGGAGAGGCTCACCAGTTAAACAGGTCACATCTGCCTTGGGTCTGACATGAACAGTGACAGCTTGAGTGTATACCACCACTTTAAAGCAGAGATATTCACTCTGTTTAGCAACAATCCTAACTTTCTTCCCTGATAAGAATGATCAACCAGTGATTATGATGTTTGTTATTTTCTTATGACACAGATGTGGTGTGTAACACCAGCTAACTTCCATGGCCCCTGCTGTGGCAGAACTCCTAGCCATTGAACCAAGGAGCACAACAAGCTTATTGGAGTGTTGTACACACACCACATATTGACAGAGTAATACATCACCAAAATCAATTTGAATGTTGAATAAATTTTTCTGGATTCTCAGGTGATTGATTGCCTTTGTTGGAAATTCTCACGTTATATTTCTTTGTGACTTGATATGCCTTACTGTTGGACTTCTAAATCTCAAAACTTTTTCAAGTTTCCTTTTCTTGCTATTTTCTTCTTTATTTATTAGACTTATTTGCTTTTTAAACTAAACTTTTGCAAGCGTATCTATGCAGAAAATATCTAAAAGCTGGATGGGTATTGTTCTCAAACACTGAGAACACAGCTCTGCAATGTTTTAAGTAGCTCCATAGACAACATAAACCTTGAAAGGCAGTAGTGTCTCATCTGTTCCAGACTACACAACCTTCCACAAAAAAAAACATAGCTGCATTATTTTTGGCTGAGAAATTAAGGATGTTTTTACGTCCACACCTTGGTTTAGTAACCATTTCAAAGCAAGATGGACAAGTCGCAAAGAGAAGTACCGAGAACTTTCCAAGTTCACGTAATAATTGTGAGACAGCTGAGAACAGATCCTCTGTTCCCCCATCCTCTGCTCTAATGAAATCATACCTCCCCTTTTGTATTTACACTATCTTCTTTTCTGTCTCCCTCTCTAGGTCTCAAACTCCCTTTCTCCTTCTTTTGTACACTTTTGATCTCTTGTCTCTTCATGTCTTTTACAGCTGGCTCCTTGTGCAGCTGAGGGTAAGAAGCTCTCTTTGTGTTTCTCTCTTTCTGCCCCAGGACAGCAAAGGAAACCAAAAGACAGAAACAAGGACAGTCAGGAAAGCAGGAGGCTACAGCTGCCTACTGTGATACATAAAGACAAGCTCTTAGTGAGACTTTCTTTACTTGTAGCTATGGTGGCCCATACTTCATTTGTTAAAATGCCTTTAATCTGATTATCAAGATCTCAGGCATTCATCTTGTCCCAAAGCATTTATTTTCTCCTTCCATACCTCTGCAGTTTCTAAATCTTTCAGACATCAGCTCCCAAACAAATTCCCATACCTTCTTTGGTGAGTTTTCAGGGTCATTTCTTTTCAGGCTACTTGCTGACAAAAACACAGCAGCATGTTACCTCATCCTTCCCTTTAGGATGATATACCTAACCTTGGCTTTGAAAACTTCCACAGATTCATTCCTCACTTGCCCAGCCAATGCACACCCTGCCTCTTAGTCATCTTACTCCTAGTATATACTATCTGAGCTTATCTCTGCCCTATCCCTTCTGTTCATCCAGCATCATGCTTCTTGCTCTCCTTTTACATTGGACAACCTGTCCCTGTCACCTCTGCTTCTTCTGCAGACTTTTTACATCTAACTGGCTTCTCTGCAAATTGCATTTCAAGACTCATCTTCCCACTCCCTGGCCTATGACTCCTAGCCTTCTCTCTAATAAAATGATCCAGTCCTAACCACTAAGCCTCTGTTTCATTTCCCTGTGCTCATTTGTTCTCTCTGAAAATCTGAAGCATGGCACTCAGTCACTGGCCTTTTGTATATTTTTCACCTTAGTACTACTTTAATGTGTATGCTGCCTGACTAAAATACTGAGTCTGAAGCTTCTATTACAAATTATAATTTACTGTGAAGCATTAAGCTATTTTGTGTGAAAGTAGCTGGAAAAAATACCCTGTGTAAATACAGTACTATAACTGTGGCAAAAGGCTGTGTCAGATTTTAACATGTATTGCCTACATGTTAAATGCCTATTGCATGCAGTCTAATATACAAGAAATACCTGGTTTCAACATTATCTGAGTGCTTACACAATGCATTATATAAATAAATAAGCTGCTACCTAAATTACTTAAGGATAAATTTAGTATTGATACAGTGAACCGAAAGCTATATTTGTGTCTAGGTAAAAGACCTGTAGTGCAAATTCTACAGTGGAACTTTACAGAACTATTAAGTTACTAAATGGAAAAGCCTTACTAGGTCATTCAGTCCATTCTAAAGCCAGAATTGAGTCACTCCCCATAGTATTTAATTTTAGTGCTTTTTCCAGCCTAATTCGCAAGTCCTTTGCAATGGGACTTAAGAACTTCCCTTGAGACATGGTTTATTTCACTGATTAGCACATTTCACTGTTAGAATTTTTTTTAAATCTTCAACTGTCATTTTATTTATTAATTTTAATCTCAAAAAGGTAGATTCTATCCTGTCTACCTTTTACACTCTTCCTCTATTTCCAAATAGACATACACAGTCTTTCATAAATCACTCCCTCTAGTAGCCAGTTGCCAGGCCATTTTTGTTACTCCCCTATAAACACCACAGCCGTACTTTTGTTTCCATATATAACCTATGTCTGTGTACTGAAACATCAGAGACAGTGACCTTTAGATTAGATATCAAACTGAGACTCCTTCTGAATATGCAGAGAAATGTAAAAGAGCCTACGAACTGTTCTAAAGGAGAAGAAAACATTGTCAGAATTGCCTCTTTCAAAAAAAAAAAAAAAAAAAAAAAGTTGTATCTAACCTAAGTATCAGCCAAGTGTATAATGAGTCCTCTGTACATTTGTGTCACCAGTTCCCACACTCGTGTCTATGGATCACTGGCAGTCTGCAATGCTGTAATAAATTATCCACAACTAATCTGCAGAGCCATTTGTTTATGCACATCAATTAAAGGTTTGTTCATAAAACTGCGGGATAGGCTGGGATAAATTCTGACGGCTGTAGAGTTGCGTTAGCCCAAAATTTGTGTAATGTGAAAATTCAGTATCAAGTGTGATAATTTCCAAAGTGTTGCTATCTAATCTGCTGTGAGAAAACCTTTATGTGCTAAGTTTTTTATGCAAGAAAAATGCCACTCGTTTTTTACCTGAGAAATAGATTTTTGTATCTAGTTCAAAGTTGAAGAATGATGGTTTGATCTTTGCAGACCTGCTCTATGTAATGAGATTGCCTACACATACACGTACCTCTGCTCCTGCAACATGAAACGCAGGAACAAAGGGTGCAGCTGGAAGAGATCGTTTGAGGGAACCTAATGAAGGCTCAGCTGCAAATGACGGTAAGACAACATGGCACTTTTAGCCATTAATAAATTTAACACAAATGATCTTGAAGTTCGTCCTCCTAGGGGGGGCAGGGGAATCGGCAGGATGAAAAAGGCCCTTCTCGAAGTCTCTACGTATTTGCCGTAGACTTTATTTTTCCCGCTGAAGCAAGCCTCGGGTCCCGCTTGCCCTTGGCTTTCCAGCAACCCCGGGGGGACCCCGGCCTCCCCCCGCCCCCCCTCCCGCGGCTGGGGGCAGAGCGGGGCGCGCCACCTCCACCGCCAGCTCCACACCCCGCCCCGCCCCAGCCAATGAGAGGGCGGCAAAGAGATTTCTGGCGCGGTGATTGGTCGCTGCCCGATCCGCGCCCCGGGCGCCGGCGGCGGGGGAGGGGGCGGCGGGAGAGGGGAGCGGTGCAGAGCGGGGGGAGGGGAAGGGGAAGTGGGGGGGAGGCTGGTAGGCGCTCCGAGCTCTTTATAGAGGCTCCTCATGGCCCCTTTAACCCTTCTGATGAGTCTTGTCGCCAGGCTGCTTGGGGAGAAGGAAGAAGCAGCGTTTCCTCATAACAAACCTGGGTTCTAACTCTCCAGGAGTGTATGATAAGAGCCTCCCATTCTTTAAGATAAAAATAGGCATTTGCCTGTAATTTTTCGAAGCATGTCTCTGACGGTTTAAAAAAAAAATAAATAAAAGGGAGGGGGGGGGAGGGGCAGGGATGGGGATCTCTTTGGGATTATTAGCGGTCTGCAGCTGCATTAATTAAAAACGTATTTCCTACTTGAGACAAACCAGTAATTTATTGGCCTTCTGTCTTGTTTTACACACAAACTCAAAAGTTGTAATCTCATTTGGCGAGCCGGCAGATTAAGGCCAAGAAGCCAGTAAATCACGCAGCGGGCACTTCTTTTTGAAGTGGGGACATTTCCAACCTGACAAGACACTGTTAGTTAAATGGTCTTTTTTGCAGCTACTCATGGGAATCGAGTGCTGCAGATGCACCCACGGGCCTGCAAGTGCTTTCGCTGTAATTTCTGCCACAGAAATAGATAAAAACCATGCGGTACGCCGGGCTGGCTCCTTCCCTATAGGGTCATACACAAAAGCCAGGAGAGAGAGGGGGCTACAGAGAGAGAGGGGAGGCTTTCCTCATATTCGTGATCTAAAGAGGTTTGTGAGGATATTTTACCCATCAATTGGCAGCTGTGGTTGGAGAGACGGCTCTTCCATGGACCGTTGCTTTCAGGAATTAAAATGATGGTTTAACGCAGATAAAGCAGAGGCATTTTTGCAATCTCTCCCAGTGACTGTTCCTTGGCTAGTTAACAGACCATCTATTCAGAAGCAATTTTCTTTGGGCTGAAATTATGTGCTGACCGTAGCAGATCACTTCCCATAATGCCCCTTCCCCCACCCAATGCTAAATACAAACTGTCTCCGAGTCAGTGTATAATAATGTGAGAATTACTGTAATTTTGCAGACGAGAAGCAGCCCAAAGTGAAACATGTCTAAACAGAGGTCGATACTGAAAAATCGGGGCCATTACCTAAATCTGAAAAATACATACTGTAAAGAAACAGGAACAGTGACCCGCGACTATGCAGACTTAAAAAAAAAAAAAAAAAATTAGGCTTGGTGTTGCTGATCTTAAAATTTTCGCTAACGACTTTGTGAAATCACCCAAAAGTTACCCCGAGGAGGCTGGGTTTTTTTAGTACCTCTCACCTACATACTTAACGAAGTGCCGATGGCCCGGCCATCCCCGGTACGTCTGGCTGTGCCCTCGGCCACTTCGGCAGCCCACCTGCTGGGGAGCAGCCCACCTGCTGGGGAGCAGCCCCTCCTTGGCATTGTCCCGGAGCTGACAGAGCAGGAGGCCGGGGACACGTTCACACCACAGCTTCTTGCCTGCGTTACCCACATGCCGTGCCGTTTCGTTGTGTTTGGTTTGTTGTTGTTTTCTTTTCTTCGCAATCACTCAGAAATTTACTGTGATCAAGGGCCTCCTTGTCAATGAACTTATCTCTGCTAATAAACTCTTCGTTATCAGTCCCTGAAGGAGAAGTGTTTTTTTACACCGAGACCAGCGGGTTTCTCCGGAAGGCTTCCAGGCCTGTGGAGGGAGCGAATGCTGATGATGCCCCCAGCCTTGGTGCGGGGCCGGAGGGGCGATAGGGAGCCGGGCGCCCCAGAAGAGCCCCGGTCACGGTGACCCAGTGGCCAAGGTACAGGCGGCTGCCGCATCACGGACAGTTCTTACCAGCCTCCCCTCCCCCATCTTGCGTCACCTTCCCCGGTGCCCCCGCCGCGAGCAGTTTTAGAAAGTTTTGCTAATCACCCCTTTGACGGGAAGCGTGTAACGCAGGAACGCTAACGCCCGTAATTTGCTCAGCTGGATGAAATCCAAAGAGGTATTTTGTCACCCTGTAACGGGTGTGCAGGACATCGTAAATGCCACGCTTTGACTTCTCGCCGGAAACCTTGACTTGGGCAACGCGTGCATTTGGCAAGAAAAACATCCCCTATCGATTTTCACCGGGAGATAATTCCCAGTGAGATCAAGGGGAGGAAAAAAAAACCAAACCACACAACAACAAAAAACCAACCCAAAAACCCCCCCAAGCCCAAAACCCACAAAAAACTGTACTTGTGTAAACCGTGCTTAAGGGCACGAGAAAGGACAGGGTCCGACCCCCACCCCGGCCTGGAGGTACCTAAGGGAGAGGGGCAGCTCCCTCCAACCCCCTCCGCTGCCCCCCGGTCGGTCACCTTCCCCACCCCCACCCACCACTGCCGTCTGCGAAGGGTTAAACGCAATTTAACGCAGTGGTGTAGCATAATGGCTCCCAACCTAAACAAAAGGAATGATTAAGGGGGATATTTTCGAGCTACACAAAGCCCGATAGGGAAGATTTGTGTTACTAATTCCTGTGAAAGGATGTTCACGTGGTAGTTATACGGTCGCTGGCATTCACAGTTCAGTGCGTGCAGCAGTAAATCAGCAGGCTGGAAACAAAAGGGTTATTTTCTGCTCCCCCTCCTTCCGAAAAAGGGAGGGGGGGGGAGGGAGGGAAACGGAGAAGAAGGAAAAAAAAACACCAAAAAACAAAACAAAACCGCGACCTGAGCAATTTAAGCCATATTGTAAATATGAATCTGGAATAAAATACGTGAGGGTAAATGTCGGGAGCCGGAAAGCCTAGCAGCGTCTCGGTGTCCCCCCGAGAGGAGGCGGGGGTGCTGCCCTACCCTGAACCTCCCTTCAGCCCCCTCCTCAACAGTTTGCTTTTCTCCTCCACTAAGCTCGAAAATAATCGCACATGTGTATCAGCAGCCCTCTCTCGCTGGCTTCAAGCTGTTATAATTTTGAATGAGGGGGCATTTAAAAATTATGAGTGAGATTCTAAATTGCCTCTTTGAAACCGGCACAGAAAAATCATTCATCATCTCTTCGAAAACTGCCCTGAAATTAAATTAAAACGAAATGAGGGAGTCTTCCTCCCAATGTGTGAGTCTTGGCAGAGCTATGCTCCACCTTGGTTTTCTATTTTTTCCCCTCCTCCCTCCCTCTTTTTTTTTTTTTCTTTTTTCGGTTTTTGTTTGTTTGTTTTTTTTGTGGTTTATTTTTTTTTCCGTTTGTTTCCCTAAGCCCTAAATGTTATATAGGATAATTGAAATGGGAAACACGATTTTTATCTGACTGCAGCAGGAGGCTGTCGACTGTAGCACTCAGCGTGGGCTGGGGTCTGCAGAAGTAGGGGATGCGAGTGCGTGTGTGTATGTGTGAGTGCCTGATGTGAGTGTGCCTGTGTGCGCGGTCTGTGCCTGTACGTACAGTGTGTGTGTGCCTGTGTGTGTGTGTGTGCCTGTGTGTGAGTGCGTGTTTGTCTCTCGCCCTAGCCGGCAGGCAGGAGGAGCAGCGGACCAATCAGAGAGCCCGGTTTCATAAAAGCTGGCTTCCGATTGGCCAGGAGGCAAAGGGCATTGTGAACAAAGAAAAGTCCCTCTCAGGTACCGCGCCGGAGCGGGCTCCCACTCCCCCGCCTCGGCAGCCGCGGGGGTAGCGCCCGTGTCCCCGGGGTCTGTCTGTTTGTGTGTCAGCGTGCAGGGGGACAGAGATAGATGCTGGCTTTTTTTTTTTTTTTTTTTTTTTTTTTTTTTTTTTCTTCCTTCTCCCCCCGGTTTTATTTTTGTTTTAATTTTGTTTCTAGAAAGAAGGGAAGGTTCATGCTATCTGGTGCTGTCTTCTTCCAAACACAATAAATCTGTTGAAGACATTAGATTTTTTTTCCTAAAATAAAAAGCGGCTGCAACAAAAACACACTCAATGCATTTAGAAGGAAAAGGTCAACTCGATCCAATACAGACCGTAAGTACGGTTGCGTGGTGTGTCTATAGCACTTAGAGGGGATTTTTTTGTTTTTTTTGTTTTTTTTTTTTTTTATAAACTCTGCAAAGGGGAGTGTTGAAAAGAGTTTTGGTAGTTTAGATAACTTAGGGGTTTTTGGGTTTTAAAAAGAAACAGGAAAAAAAAATCCACAAGCAGGATGAGTTGAGGGAAATAAGAGGGTGAAAGCAGTGTAGTCACACAAATCATACTTGACGGTGCACTCGGGGGGCGTTAAAGCATAGTGCCTTTTTGGGGTTTTAACTAACCAAGGGGGAAAAATAAAAGTGACACAATTACAGACCTCGCCCTCCCCCCCTCGGCTCCGAGAGCGAGGCGCTCGTTAGGAGGACTGATGGGGTACCGACAGGTCCCGGCGGCACGGGAGTCATTTCTCCTGTCACACGGAGACGCCAGGAACGCGAGGCTGGAGCCTGGGGGGTGTTGGGATCGCTCGCCGGTGCCTTAGCCGTATCCCCCCCACCTCGAGTCTCCCAGGAGGCTGCAGCTCGCCGTCCAGAGGCGAGGGGAGGGGGAAGTCCCAAGGTAATGGCCCCCCGGCGCCGGACCGCCGGGCGGTGGTGGTGGTGGGGGTTTGAGGTGTTTCTCAGAGCACCAGCTTCTCCGCGGCACCCGCGGGGGTGGCGCTGAGCGGCCGGGGCGACAGGCGGACCTGACGGCCTCTGCTTGTCTGTCTGTCTGCCTTGTCGTGGTATGTTTTTGTGTTACGCTAAAGACCCGGCCGGCACTCGCTGGATGCGCTAGTCACCCATTTTTGTTCTCACGGCAGCCAATGGAGCCCGACAGCCTCACGTGACGCGGGCGGCCTGAACTGTAACGGAACCGCCGCGCCTCGGGGGTTGGCGGATGCCGGCGCGAGCGCCCCTCCTCCCCCTCCCCCCACCCTCCCCCCGCCCTCCCCCCTCTCTCCCATCCCCCTCTTCCCCCGCCACCGGCAATTCATTACGGCTTTTAGCTTCCCATCGGCGGCTAATTAAAAATACTAAGCTAAAGCTCCGAGACCGTCTGACTTGGGGAGAGGGGAAGGCGGGAGGGCGAGGGGAGGACAAGACAGGACAGGGTACAGCAGTAGACGGCGAGGTTTGCCGAGACAATGAGGTGGGAGCGATCTGTCCCGAAAAAAAGGTCGTCTGCGTTATCTCCTCGGACTCTAATGACTGAATTACTTACCGCATGACTGATTAGCCCAAGCTCCCGGGTTTTTCTGTTCTATTTTTTTCTTCCGACACAATATTTGAGACTGATCTGTGCCTGTGCTTTTTTGAATATTTTTTTTTTAATTGCTCTTTTTTTAAAAGCGCAGATTTGAGGCGAGGGGGGTGGGGGTGGGGGGCGGTAGACGGGGACGAACACCCCCTCCCCGCAGTCACATCCCTGGGAAAATATACTTCGAGAGCACGCTGTCCTTCCTCCACTCCCACAAAATGTTTTGATAACCGGTTTATCAGATCAGTGATTCCCCCCTCCCGCTCCTCCTCCTCTTCCTTGGCCCCCCCTCCCGCCTCTCCCCACCCCCCCGCGTTTCCCCTCAAGTTACTTCAAGAAATCAGATCTGTCAGGACGGGCGAAAAAAATGCCACTTCCCAACTAACAGGCGGAATCCAGCCCAGATTTTCAGTCCTTTCTTCTTCTTTTTTTCCTTCCTCCCTTTCACTAATTTATCCCGATGTTAGCACATTCTGTCTTCTAACACCCGGGCGCCTGTAGGTTTGTTTCATGGGATCATTACTTACTGATCAGGAAGGTTCCCAGGTCCGCGGCTGAAGACGGAGTGTGAAGTTGGAGAAACATTTTTTTTTTTTTTTTTTTTTTTAATTACTGTGATGATTATTACCTCTCGGTGCTTATTCAGGAAAACCAAACAAACAAAAATCTGGTCCTTGATGCTTCAGTCTGAATGTGAAATATTACCTACCAACTGGTAAAGTTGTGAGGCTCAGCATTTCTTTTTTTTTAATTTTTTTTTTTTTTTTTAAGCAAGGAGGCAAAAAACTAAAAAAAAGGACTTCAGATCCGTGTGCCAAAGTAGGGGAGATATGTTACTGACAGATTTATACTGGCTGAGATGATACTTGCTTTTTACTTCTTGATCACTTGCTCTTTAAGTAAAATGAGGCACAGAGTTGTTGCTGAGACGATTTGGAACAGCATTTTGATTTGCTGGTTTAATTAAAAATGATAAAGGATTAAAGGTAAGCGTTATGCTTATATATGTATAAATATTTCGACAGTCATCTGTAAAAGGGAGAGATCCCTTTAAAAATCGTTTTAACTAAGCTTTGTCAAACACACACTCATTTGTGGTCACTGAGGCCACCTTGGTGCAGATCACTTAAAGTGTATGTCTTAATCAGTTTCCTGTACAGTCAGTAATACTGTATTTAACAGACCTAACAATTGTGTGACCTCGGAGTACATTAGAACTGCTTTTAGAAATGTTATCGAGAATGTTTTTCTTAAAGAAAAAATACTTTAAAAATTTTTATTTTATTTTATTTTTTTAGCTATGGAGTTTAATATTTTCCAGTGAACATTTGTGTTTGTAGGTTGTTGGTTTTTAACAGAACCTGTATTGTGGCAATGAAAATCAGGTTTCCCACTTACTGTTCTCTCTCCCCCTCAAGAGATTAAGTGGAGAGGGGGTAAGAGATAACATAGGAGCATCACAAAACTTTCAGAGTCTGGTTTAAAGCCAGAAAACCCATGGAATGCAGTGAAGAGTGAATCTATGTCTTCTCTTTTCTCCCTTTCATGCCTAGGTGGTGGTCCAAGGGGTTAGATTACAACATGTGCTCCAACAGCTAGGCACCACTTCTAAGGCTGTATTTCCTGAGCTTTGTGGATTTAAATAATGTACTTAATTTTTTTCTTTAATTTTTTTAGTTTGTTTTTTTGTTGACATGATTTTTGAGAGCACTTAATGGATGTTGGTGTACAGCTAGATTAAAGATGCTGACTACGAAAGCATCATGGCCATTGCCTCTGGTTTAACAAACCTAACAAAAAAACATGGCAACAGTGAATGATTTTGCCCCCATAACCTTGCCCCCTTGTTATTCGTTTTACTATAATCTAGAAACACACAGACAAGAATTATTAAACTTTTCCCTTCCTTTTAGGGCAAGGTGGACTTGGATTGCAGGTTGTGAGCCTAGACACACCTAGGGGAGGAAGACAAGAAGCGTTGAACTTAAAGAGAGCCCAGCGGAGATAAACGAATGTCCCCACATCTCCAAAGGAAAGTTCATCGGATTTTTACTCTAGAGATCTCATCTTCAGGATGTCATTGAACACTTCCACTGCAGGAAAAGGTGTGGATCCAAACGCGGTTGACACTTATGACAGTGGTGATGATTGGGAAATTGGTGTTGGGAATTTAATAATTGATTTGGATGCCGATTTGGAGAAGGACAGACAGAAATTTGAAATGAATAATTCTACTAATACCACCAGCAACAGCAACACCAGCTCCAAGGATTGTGGGCGTCTGGCCTCCAGTGGGGCTAATGCTACCTCAGCCTTAGCTGATGGCCTAAAATTTGCTTCTGTTCAGCCCTCTGCTCCCCAGGGGAATTCCTCGCACAAAGAGACTAGCAAATCAAAAGTGAAAAGGAGTAAAACTTCTAAGGATGCTAATAAATCTCTGCCTTCTGCTGCCTTGTATGGGATTCCTGAGATCAGCAGTGCTGGCAAGAGGCAGGAAGTCCAAGGGCGCCCTGGAGAGGCAACTGGCATGAATTCAGCACTGGGTCAAAGCGTGAGCAGTAACCCAAATGGCAATAATAACAACACCAGCAACACCACCATTGCCTCTTGTGGGAAAAACAAAGAGGAGAAACCAGGTAAAGCCCCGGGCAGCAGAGGCTCCAAGCGGGATAAGGATGTGGGGAAATCCAGAAAGGACAAGCAGCATGACCTACAGCAGGGCCACCCCAATGGCAGTGGGGGTGGCAGCAGCCAGGCTCCCCCTGGGCACCTCTATGGCTTCGGGGCCAAGGGAGGCAGTGGTGGAAGCAGCAGCCCCTTTCACTGCACCTCGTCTGCCATGGGGGAGGTGAGCAAAAGTACCCCGGATTCAGGGTTAATGGGGAACTCTATTTTGGCAAAGAAGGAAGAGGAGGAGGAGGAGAGCCACAGGCGAATCAAGAAGTTGAAAACAGAAAAGGTAGGACAAAACTCCTCTCTGCCTCCTCTCCTGTGTCTCCCTATGTCTGTAACAAATGTACCACAGCTGTGTGTTTGGCTCCTGTGCTTCTCTCTTCTGTGTGTTTGTGGTATGCATCTGTTGTTTCTCTTTTTTTAAAAAAAAGGCAACCCTGATACGTCTTCCCTAAAGAGAAGACACCATGTCTTGAGTGTGCTGTTCCTCCTTATGCTTTAACCTCCCTGTCCTCAGACCTGGAGAACGTTTCCATGTTGTTTGTTTCTTCTGATAGCACTCACCCACAAAAAGAAACCCCGAGACGATGACCCTGCCTGAGCTGTCCCCCTTTTTAGCCGAGAGCAGCAGTGTTGGTGCCAGTGTCATGGCTTGTGTTGGCAGGCTGGAGGTCTGTGTGTTTGCCTGGGGGTTGCGTAGCGCAGGCTCCAGGAGCAGCAGGTTTCTTACGTGCTGATGCTTTCCCACAGCACTGGCGGGCATTCGCAACCATTTATCTCCCAAAGTCTACAGGAACTCCTCTCCCTTCTCCTTTGAGCGCAGTCTGGAGTTGAGATTGTGCTTGGGGGTGGGGGTGGCGGGCGGAGGGGAAACCGAAGGCATTGTCAGAGACCCGAGCTCTGTCGCTGTGCCTCGTTGAGACACCGGATCGTTATGGTTCTGGTTCTGGAGGCTCCCGTGGTACAGCAGCCCAGAAACCCCAGGAGCTGGAGTGGAGGGCAGGGAAGAAGGAGCCATCAAGCAGGCGGTGCCTCTCGTCCTCCTGGAAGGAGGAGGCTGGGAGGAGGGGAATGCACCTTGTGCCGGGATGCGTGTGTGCAAAGCGGTTTTCGGAAGAGAGGAGAGGAGTTTGTTTCCTGTCTGGGGGGGAGCTTTCCTATCTGAGCCCCGTTGGCTCTTGGATGTGAACTACCCGTTTGTTGAGTGGTTGAAATGTATGAAAGAAATCCGATGGGGGTGTGTGTTTTTCTTCCTTTCTATCATGTTACAAGGGATGCTTTCTGTAAGAATTGATGGCCACGACTCTTCTCCGGGAAGGGTGGAGGGAGAGCTTGGCTTTTGTTATCCGCTCGTTCAAGGAGGTTCTGGTGGCGGCGGGAATTGTAATGCCCATAGGGCGGAAGGCATCTTCTGGTGGACCTGGGGGTGAACATTGGCCCAGGATTAAGAGTCCGATTAATTCTACATGTTGCTAAACAGGGATAACCTCATCTGCCTGAAAAATAAAGCAAAGCAAACCAAACCAACCTCTCTCACTCCCCCAGCGAACAATCTCAGGGTGTTAGATTGTGACTTTATTGTCAGATGTTGGTCTTAAATTACCCGGTTTTACAACTTCCCTGGGTGAATGTTCAGCAATGGGAAAACTTTTGGGTCGGTGCTAACTATATGGTCTGCGAGTGTCTGGGAGGGCTGAAGGTCTCGGGGAAAAATTACGTATTTTTACACCCTGTTACCGTCATTTGCTTTTGGCTTTGGTTTTTGTTTTTTGTTTCGGTCATGGTTTTTTTTTAATATTTAAGTCAACTGGGGGATTAGATTTGGATGTTCGTGACGTCAGGTATTTGTTAACACTGGAAGATAGTTTCAAGGGCTTCTGTTGAAGGCGAGGAATAAATTAGATTTCATGTTGTATGCATATTATTGCTTTTAAGATAGCATATTTACGTATGAATTTGAATGAGCCTTGTGACCTTTTCTACATGCAGATGAGAAAACCAGATTGCTGTAATTCATGTGTATGTGTTTGCACTTTGATTTATGAAAGCTCTGTTCACGGCGAAAAGATGTCCTAAAAATCTCACGTTCTCTTTATTAACTTAGTACAGTAGACATTTACTTCTGTTGCCAATACTCTTCAAATTGCAGTTCTCTAATCTGTTTTAACTATCTCGATAAATTGCCCTAATCCGGTCTTCACAATGGCTGTGGTTAAAGAGTCAGAGCCATTTGATTGGATTCAGTGGCTGCCTGGAATGTGGGAGGTACTGCCCTTTTGCAACCCCCTTAGCCTTTTAATCTCTCAGCCAAATGTTCACATTCAACAATTTTGTTTAGCTGGCAATCTGAACATTTCAGTATCTCAAAGGCTGCTGTCATGGCAACAGAGATTAGAGGGTGGTGTGGTTTCTCCCGTTTTTGTATTCTTTTCACTTTCTAGTCACACAGGAAATTGTATGAAGAATCCATATACATGCGGGTAATCTTACGTGCGCTGTAAATGGGATGGCATGCAAATTCAGATCAAACATGTATGGAGTGGTGCACAGCCAGTGGTGCACTCTGCTTTGTAGCTTTTGCTCCAGGAGGAGATTTGGAGCTTGCATTTCTAGTAACAGCCACTGCTGTTGGCACACAGCGACTTTAACACAGGCTTCGCACATTGGAGTCGTGCGATGTTGGTTGGCCATTGTCTGGCACAATGGTGTGCTTGCTCCCTGTCTTAAATAACATTCCTTAGTGTTTATCTTCCCAAAGAATATTCCCTTCTGGACACGCAATGGTAATAAACCTTGTTGCTGACAATGGTGGCAACCTTAAAGCCCAGACTGTGGCACTATTAGTGAAACTTAAGTGGTTTATGTTTGTTGTTCTGGCTTTTTTCCCAAATGTTTAATAATCATTAGGAAGATTTTTTAAAGGATTTTAGATTCCTTAAGTGGTTGTGCTTTGACTGTTTATCCACTAGAACATATGCTGTACTTGCACAGTGCACCTTGTGTCTGTAGATATATACTTTTCAAGCTGGCATGTTAAAATCAATTACCAATTATCTCAACCTTGTGAAAGACATGTCTCATGAATTTGGATGTTTTCTCTTACATACTAATGCCTGCTGATTCAGAATCTGCAGGCTTTTGTATGTGGTGTGGAATATAATACTGCATTTGTTTACTGTTTGTGAAAAGCTTTGAGCAGATTCCTGGGAGTTGTAGTCACTGTTTGGCTTTCACAGCATGCTTCAGTGTCTATTTTTGGTCTTTTTATTCTGTTTTGTTGCTGCAGAAAATCATGTAAAACATGATAAATTGGATCCTATAAAGCCTAATTAAATCAATGACTCTGTTCTGCAAGCTCTTTTATGCAAAAACCGCAAGTATGTTGTAAAAGTTGCCACTCCCCTAATATGTGGATAAAGTCAAAATATGCTGTAATTCTAAGATGTTTGAGCTATATTCATGCAGCCCATTTTGTGGTTAAGCCACCAGTGACATGTCTGTGTAAGTAGCTTTGACAGGTAGGCTAACCACTCCTAAAATTTTTGGTGTTAAAACCTGTCTCCATTTTCCATTTCTTATCCACACTGTTTTTTAACTGACTGTCAGCATGTGAACTCATCTGTTCCAGCTCAGCTTTCTTGTATTTTTAACAGCTATTGCATTGAAAAGTGCTCATGCTGTCTACAAGAATTTGCTTTGTGTGTGTTGCAGAGAGATTTTTTGGGATTCAAACAATCACAAGATAATACAGAAAATATTATGTTATAATCAGAGGTGTCTTTGGTTGGAGTTCTTCAATGAATCAGTCCAGAGATACCCCAGGACTGAATTTGTCTCTTGTGTTAGCTTACTCCTTCTCTTTAAGCCTGCATTTTACAACCGAAAGTTGTCTTCAGCAAATTAACATGTTGACTGGTACTGTTTATTTTATCTTCAACATTTTTTTTTTTCTTGAGAAGTAGTGAGGGTGTTTTACACTACATCAGGACATTCTGTGTGCATTTACTTATTGATATAAATCATTTAAATACATGCTTTGACTAATGTTGTTATGGAGATATGCTTTTCATGTACTTCTCTTGCTGGCCATGGGTGTAGTTTATTCACTGTGAAATAAAAGGGCAGGGAGGTCACTTGCTGTAATTAAAGAACAAAGTCTATTGTTGTTTGACAGCAAACTGTTTTGAAAGCTACATAAGGGATTTAGTTGTTAAAAACATTGATAACTGTGGGTGTCTAACAATAACCACAGCTCAAGGTTCTTAAAGCTCTATAGCGCTGTCTAGTAGTGTGACGGTGCTTTTTGAGCTGGGTGAAGAGGTGATGCCCTTTGGCTGGGGGAAGCTTTCCGTGTGAACCTGCTGACCTCTGCCAATATGTATGACCAGATCTGCTATTGAATTCCCATGCAAAGCTAGAGTTAGCGTTGCACAATGAAGGCAGGTCTAGAACAGTTGTAAAAGCTGAAGCTGATAACCTTACTTGGAACTACTGAAAAATTATTTCACTTTGGGCATTAGTAATTTTACAATTTTAATAACTTCATAAATACCTAGTAAAAAGGAAAGGATTGATTGTCCAGATGTCATGAGGTTAACCATGTTCTCCACGTTGAAGGGCTTTCCTGCAAGACTGTTTTAATTATAGCTATATAAAGACTTGTTTTTCCAAAGTAGCATTTTATGGTCCAATAAATGAAATGTTAAAAGTGCTAAGCAAAATCTCCCATAACCATAGAGGTGTTCAATAACCAGATTCAAGTAACATGGAAAGTACCATCTGTTCCTCGTTTCCAGCATAAAACCAGGAATTGAATAGCTGAGATTCGCTCATATTTTTTCATCTCTCTTTTTTATTATTATTATTATAATTATTTTTAAAAGTTCACATGGCACTTTATAGGAGCTTTCTGAAATGCAATAATACAGGAGAGACTGTGAAAACATATGTTCATACATACAGTTAACCAGTTCCCCTTTCATTTAAAGAGGTTTCCAGAAGCTCAGCCATTGAAGAATTTATAATAGTGAATCACCTCCTGCAGGCAAACACAATAAGGGTCAGTTCTTCAAAGGTCTTACTATTTAGGTAGAACGTGAATTATTCTGACAATTTTTCCCTACGAGGTAAAGGGAGGTGTGGGGAAGCCTCTCAAAGGATAGCCTTAGCATGCTCTTATCAGTCACCTAATTGCATATGATAAAACCATTGACTAAAATTTTCCATGGTGAGACTTTTGTGCTCTTCAGAGAAGTGTTCTAGAATTGCTGATAGGAGCAAAATTACTCTTTTAAAGATAACTTAAGTTCGGAACTGTTAAGCAGTGAGATTCTTGGCTGCAGCCTGCAAGTCCTGGATAAAACGCCATCCGGCCTTTGTTTGAGGTCTTTTACTCAAGCTAATGACTGGTCTTGTGCCGCCCTGAGATAAATGACATTATCTCTGAGTGGTCTGACAGGAAACAGACATGTTAATGGTGAAGCTGCGGGGAGGATCTGCTACAGCTCTGACAAAGAAGTAAAGCTTGGACCCCTGGTTGTGATCATTAACACATAATGCATTCCAGCTTCTCCTACCAGGGCCTTGATAATTGGAAAGCTATTTTATCGACAGAAGCGTAAATCATAAATATGAAATGTGCAGTTTTTTCAGCATGGTAAAACTCACTGTAGTTTTTTTGTTTGGTTGTTTTTTTGTTCCTAAGAAGAAATAAATGATTTAGTATTTAGAAGGTATCATCTGTAGGCTCCATAGTTACTGACCTTTGGGAGATTCTGTGGCCTGTTTTCTGTTAATTGGACCCATCCTTTGCATGTTGAATGCAGGTTCCCTTTTCTTTGCTCTGTGTTATCCATGCAGTTTGCATTTGTAGAAGTAGGTTAAATGCTGTTACTTCAGTGAGAGCTTGCCTTGTCCTGTGCTTGCTTGCATTGTAAAACAGGTGTATTCAAAAAAACCTAGCAGTCCACAACCTTAAAATTATATTCCCTTAGTTAAAAGGCTGTCAGTGGATGAAACATCATGGTATCCTTTCGAAATCTAAAATTTGAAACTGTGTGCAGATCTGCTTCTTTTTCTCCCTCATGCCACTTTCCCACATGTTCCAGAAAACCCACCAGCATGCCCTGCACCTGCTGGCCTGATGGATGTCTGTCCCAGTACCCCCTGGGTGCTTTCTAAATTTGCTGTCCTCTCCCTGGTCAGTAACTGGATCTCAGAACACTTGTTTATATTCTGTTGACTAGACTTCATGCATCCACTTGTTAAAATTCATTGGACAGGTAGGAAAGCAGCTGTCTTGAGATAGCCCCGAAATGTGCCAGGTGGTAGGTTATTATGCATGAGATTCTATCCTGGCATCTTATTCTCCCTTTTGAAGCTGCTGAGATTCCGTGTGTTGAAGAATCACACATGGTATTGAAGGTCAACAAACCCAGTCAATGAAACAGTAGAAGAGTAGACTTACCTGAAGAGTGAGTATAATGAAATGCAGTTGAGGGATGTAGGCCATATATGCTTAGATGGAGAATTTCCTTCAAAATGCCCAGTGTGTCAGCAGTATCTTGACAGGCTCTGTGTATTTGTTTACCTCTGAAGCTATGATCTTAGTTGTAATACTTTTTTAAGCATGCTTTTTACTTACGTGGAATAAAGTAGTAAGAAAAAAAAAAATCTTGCATGGTGTTATTGGTATGTCTGAGCACATTTTACAAGTATCATGAGGAATATGGTCTTGGAAGTACTAACATTCCTGCTATTAATAACACAGTAGTTAATGTCTATTTTTTTGGATAAAGATGTATTTTGGATTACTGTTACCCCCACCTTTGAAAAAAGGTTAGACTAACTAGCTAACCTTTTAATTAGCTAAAATTGTCAGCTAATTAGGCAGCTTTGTGTCATTGCCACATCTTCTATATATCTTGGATAGAGTACTGACTTTTTTAACAGCATGTCAGCTATGAATTCAGTTTGATTCTGTGGTTTACAATTGGGCTTGCCTAATATAACCAAATTTTAGAGTCTGCTTTGCTCTGAGCTAAGATATTTATAGAGATGATCCAACAGCTAGTTTATTCTTTACATAATGTACTTACAACTGGACCAAATTTATATTGTACTCAATGTTCTGATATATGTAGTGATGTGTTACAACATTTCCTAAGAGGCTAGAAACATCAACTGACTTCTTAACTGTGCTTTATTTCTTAAAACAGAAATACAGGCCCCTGTAAGTCTTCAGCTAGGGTCACAGCTGTAGATCTGTGGATGCAGTAACTTGAGCTGAAGGGCTGGCAGTAGTTTTGCTAAAAACTAGTATTTATGTTAGTGTGCTGACATGTCAGGGGGTTAAAGGGTTATTTTTATTTCTCAATAATCACAGAAAATATATTAATATATTTTTTAAATTTTGGTCTGCACACAACATTCCCTGTTGGGTGAAAGAGCAAAATGGTGTTTCATGAAAATTTCTGATGGTGACATAATTATAAAAAATAAATAGCTTTTCAAAATTCAGTCGAGCTCATTTATATGTCTTTTTACTTTTTTTTTTTTTTTCTTTTTTTCTTTTTTCTTCTGTATGTTGTGATCCTTTTTCCCTTTTTGCTCCAGGGTTTTTCTGCCCAGTCTACGGTGCACTGTGCTTCATCAAAGGGAATAATAATGCAAGCTATAATTTTAAAAATTTGCTTAAAAATATGTTTGAAATGCGATAATTGGGCTAAAGATAATTACCAGTTTTCACTGCAGGACTCGAGTGGTTTTCTTAAAATGAGATTTTAAATCACAATTTAAAAATTATTATTACATTCTTGAATTAAAAGTACAATTTACTGCAGGGTATGTGTGTTCCTCTGCTGTCCGTGTTTTCATGCACATATTTACACATACATAATATATATGCTTATATATACGACTGCTTGGCTAAATAACCTAAGTGACCAGGCAGTGAAGTAGGACTGATGACTGTAAATGCAGGGTTTCCAACTTCAGGGTAGCTATGGTATTGATTACATTTTCTGAAATCTTATGCCAACACTGTAAGTAAAAAAGTTGCATTTTAGTGACAGAAGTTTATAGTACATAGCAAATACTTCTAAGCCTCAAAATGAAGAGAAAAAGTTTTCTAGCATCTACCTGTAACTTTCACTAATCAAAGCCACTGGAAATAAAATGTGAAGCTCTTTGTTTCAATAAATTTGAAGAGAAAATGTGCTCTGTTGATTTATTTGTACTTTGTAGTAAGTCTTTCTCAACAATTTTAGCTTAGTGATCTCCAGAAAAATGTTAATACTGAACTTTCGGCTCCCTTCTTCCATCTTACTCTCTCACTATTTTAATTTTACTCCTGAACATAAATCCAGCATGACTGAAGTGTTTCTGTCTCCTGAGAATCTCCACCAAATAATAGTGTAAGTAAAATGCCCTTATGGGGATGTTTGAATCATGTGCCAATAGTGGCATGTGAATGCAGTTTTTGCAGTCAAAAGAACAAAATAAATCTATTGGTTGTGGTTACTTGATGTTTTCAGAACACTGGTATTCTAGTTGTTGATTTGTCTTGTCATGTTAACCAGGAAGCAGATGGCATTATGCCACAGAAGTGTATTTTTACTTAAAGGAACTTCAGAGGTTTTGATGTGTTTTCTTTTCCTCTTATTTCCCTGATGACTTCTTTTTATTGAGGAGTAACATGAGGAGACCTGGTAGCAATTTTATTGCTTTCCCATAACAGATTGAAATAATAGCTTAGTCTTTGGTTGCCAGTCAAGTTTCTACGAGTCAGCTTGATTCTGTTTTTTATCATGTGGCAGTAGAATATAAAAAGTATATGTTTGTACTTTGCCCTCAGAAACTGGCTCCTTTTTCATGCTTCAATTAGCAACAGAAGACCAAGCTCCAGTTGGTCACACTTTTGTAAACTCCTACAGCTCGCTTTCTTCATCCTGATAATAGAAGGTGCCTTATTCAGGCTCAGTTACCCAGGAAATTTTGAGGCACATCTGGCCTCTTTAAATGTGTGCCCTAGACAGTTTGATTAGCCATTTTGCATTAGCCATTGAATTAATTCAAGGGTTTTGTTAAGTCCATTTCCTACCCTTACTAGCGTAAATTCCACTACTCAAATGACACCTTTATTGCTGAATTTCAGTGGTGCTGTGCTGAACTGTGTTAGAAATAACTCTTGTCACAGGAGTAGTGCCATAGGTGTCTTACATAAGTACAGATTTTCCTGTTTTCACTGCTTCAGTCAACCAGTAAGAAGAGTGAAAAGCAACTTGTAATCTCCTTTCTCATGGTGTCTAGGGCCAGACCAAATTATTTTTGGATTTCCTGTCACCTCCTTGGCTGAGTTTTGTGTATGGCTTATGTTAAAAGCAACAATAATGTTTGAATTGGATGGGTTTGGTCTTCAGGATTTCATTCTTTGTGGAGAACTGTTTATTTGTGTGTGGTTCGCCACACTACATGGATAGTAGTCTCAAATCTGTGCTTTATTATAGGCTTACAGTAGTGGAGTAATGGCAGTAGTTGCATTCATGTTCTTGCCAATTCTTCCTTTTTGAAGGAGGGAAATGAAACTAGATCTGTATCTGTGAAAAAAAGACCTCTTAGCAGCAAATACGATTAGAACTGAACCTCGTTACTCAGTTGAACTTTGTTTTCCTGTTGTGAGTTTTAAATCCGATTTAGTAAATATTCAGGGAGTTGTTTAGTTAGCTTGCGCTGACAATAAGGTTTTGATATTTCAGGAGTATTTCTGGATGTATGGAACATAGTTGACATGAAGTGTTACTGGTTAATATTTGCTCTGGGTCTTTAATCAATCAGTGTATATTGGTTTGCACTGGAGTTCTGTAGTTTGAAGGAAAAATACTGCCGAGTTTGCGAATAATGAAGGTGGTTGTTCCACAGTTAGTGTTACTGAGAAACTGGAGTTCATGTTCTTACTTCAGCCAGTGGTAAAGTGCAGTGTCACATAATAAGTTTACCAGTTGCTGTTTAAGGACAGGATTGTATACAGTCTTATACATGGAGATGCATATATGTGCCTATATGTGTGTGTATATGCATATGATCCATATGTATCTGAAAAAAAAGTGCTGCTACTGTTTTATAAACAAAGTGGCTGAGTTCTGGATAATAGTCTATATTTACATTTCATGTCCAGATCCTTTAACAATAGTTCCTGTGATGCTTCACCAGCTGCCAAACATCAAGGAGAAAGCTAGCAGCTGTTTCCATTACAGCATTGGTACATTAGCCTCTATACTTTATTTTCATTTTAATATTCCTCTCCAACCTTTCCTAATAATCCTCTAAAAGGGATTTTTTTTCTTACTATGCCCGATTTATCTGTCTGCAGGGTTGTGTGTTTTTCTTAGCTTTTTTGTGGTTTTTTTTTTTCTCTATTCCTAAGAACTTAATGCTTTGACTCTTGCTCACAGTGAGCAAGGGCTTATGGCCCTTTCTCAACTCAAATAAATAGTTCATTGCATTATGTCTGTGTAATCCTTAATTTGAGATGAATCCAGGTTACAAAACAGGGCCCAGTATGACCAATTTGATTATTCTTGTAACAATGTGAACCACTGTATGATGTATATCTTTTGCACAGCACCTGAATACTGTTTTTTTCATTCTTATGCTTTCCTTCACAATCTTTCTCAAAATAATGGTTTCGTGGCTGTATGCTGTTATTGCTGAGATATGACTGAAAAATGCATGCAGTACAGTGAAGCACATTCATTTTCATCTAGTACCCGTTTATTGCCTTGAGCACTGTAAATCTGTCAGCTCTTCACGATGCTTTCACCTCTTTCTTCATTTGCTCCAGCTTCTAGTTTGACAATGTTCCCTTGAGGCAGAATTCTAATCTGCTTCCAATTAGTTGCAAAATGTGACTCATATTTCCACATTATGGCTGCTGTTTTACTTGCACGCACAAATCTAGAAACAAATTAATGCTTTTGAATATTTATTTTTGAGCCTTCAGATTTACTCTTGGAGGAAAAGCTGCCAACTGTTTTCAAACTAATTCCAAGACTTACATTTTTCCACAAACTGTAATACTTATTACAGTTTTAAAATACCTCTTACTAGTTAATTTTTGCAAAACCTTTTCAAATTCTTGTTAATCATTGAAGATACACAGTATATGGATTAATTTGAAAAATGAACAATATATATATAACTATCGGTAAAATGTTGTTGTGATAGCTGTGCATATTCAGCATTACTTCTCTGCAGACCCAGTGCAAATTTTTTTTTTTTTTTTTTTTTAAAACGTTGAAGTAGTTTTTCAGGACAGACAGATTCATCTGCCACCTGTCTGTGTGCCACCTATTATCTGCAATTCCATAAATTGTCATTTAGGTGGAGGTGGGAAACAGACTCATTTGGTCTTGGTGAGTCTTAAAGGGTAGAGCTAATTAAAATCTGTGTGCCTTCTGTATGTGTGTTTATTCCTGTGTACAGCATTTACACTAGTACATGGGTGTACCTTTAAAATAAACTAAATAAATAGAGTTTTTCAGGGTTGTCTTGTAGTGTTTATATTGTCATGAGCAGTTGCTGTAGGAATATAGCCTTTCCCATTATATTTAATGGGGGAAGAATTGAAATTTTGACTGGACACTATGACAATCTAGACTTAAACACCCCCCAGAAGACTGGAGTCTAAACCAAGTGGAACTTTGGGCTTCAGTTGGTCAGGGAAAACTGGAATTCAAAGCTGCATGACAGTTCTGCTTTATTGCTTGTCCACTTCAATGCCTTATGTCTGTAGTTGCCTATATGTGGAAACACATTGTATTTAATTCAAATACACCAGTTGCTAAATTTATAGGTGTAAATCTTTAGTGGGGCTTAGCACTCTGCAGCTTGGCAGATTGATGTCAGCAGCCCTAATAGATTTTAAATAGGCTTGCAGAATTTCATTGAAAGTATATTGCTGAAGTTGATATTGCTAAGTACCTGTCATATCTAAATGAGATTTACACCTGTAAATTTAGCTTTCCATTTACAGTAATTAAATTATTTATAGACACATTAAAAAAAAAATAATCATTGTCTTTACCTTCTGAAATTTGAGTTATAGCCTGCTAGTCTCATGTTATATGTATAAATATCTTCAGGAAGGAGAACATACATATGCTTGTGTTGCAGTTCCATAGACCCTGAGAACTTATTTTCCACCAAGAACAAAAATGTAAAAATAGAGATAAAGGAAAATGACCCTGGTGTTATTTTGTTTTGTCTTGGGTCATGAATGACTATTCAACTGCAGAGAGGCAAAACCTAATGTTATTTATTTCTCTGAAGGTTTTGCTTACTGTAGTAGACTCCTGTGATTCACAACATAATTTTTTAAGAAAGCAGTATTTGAAAACATTGTGAAATGTTGTAGCAGCACTTTTTTCCCCCCTCATACAACACCAGTATCTTTGATGTTCAGCTCTACAGAGCCACGAGGAATTGCAGTTCCTCTGATTGTCAGCTATTGAGAAAAAAAGTACATGGACAATTAAAACTGCAGTGGAATGTATGATTTTGTAGCTTACAATAATTGACTGGAAGACATCCAGAGTGTTTAACCAGGCCAGAACATGAAAAACTACCCCCACACATCCACACGGATGTATGCACATGAGTAACCACACATTAATAATTTTTTAAGCAAAAGCCACAGTGCTTCAGAGAAGCATTAAATGCTTTTGTTGATAGCTTATAGTTTTATAAACTCCAAATGAGCTTATTACCTTTTAACCAGCACTAAATAATAGAAGAACCTTTGAGCCTCCACACTGGACAGCAGCCAAAGGTGGGAAGGGAGGGGGGGGAGGGGGGGAAGAAAAAAAGAAGAAAAACATATGAATGGTTTAATTGTAGAGCAAATCGTTTGTTTACAGATTAAGACCTATCTGGTAGTCAAATCATAGACAGAGAGGATGAGGCACTAAGGTACAGGAAGTGAGATTTATACTTTGTGACTAAGTCCTATTTTTGCTTCACCCTAAAGCAAAAGGGGCAAGGAAAAAATGAATTGTTTAACAGCAAAGACTGCTCAGCGAAGTGCACACACTAAGTAGGAACAAAAGGGTGGGAGAAGGGAAGTGTTGGTGTATGTTATGCACTGACAGGAACCTGACAAGTGGAGCTGATTCCATCTGAGGGGCACCAGTCGGTAGCAAGAGGAGCTGCCCTGTTTTGTTTTCCCTCTGAATGGGGTGGGGGAGAAATGCCTCTGCAATGTGAGCAAACATAATGCGTTTCCCTGAAATGCAAGTTTAGCTTGCTCACAAGACCTTTTGCCCCCTTTTCTTTTCCTGTGTCTTTTGCTCCCCTCTCCTCTCCTCTTTAAAAGCAAGTATTCTTGGGTTTTTTGTTGTTGTTTTTTTTTTTTTTAATTTTTTGTTTGTTCATTTTTTTTTAATGGGCCTTTGTTTCAGTATTGTAATTAATTAGTTGACAGTTCAAATGGTTAAGAAGTGCTTGTGGTTCCTGGTTTATTGTACAACATATTTTAAAGACCACTTAGTGGTGGCCTGTAAATTTAAAGATACCATTTTCATGAGTCATTGGTTTAAAGATCAAAGAAAGCAATATAGTAGAAGTGGAGTAACCTCTACAGTAAAGGTTGTTTAAGCGTCTTCATTCGAAGCTCTCTCTTTTTCCAGTAATCTGTAACATTTCAAAACTACATTTTGAATTGAATTTTCTATGACTTTCCTGTATTTTACCCACCATCACTGCCATGAAATAGGGAAAAAGTAAATTACAGTGAAAAGAAATGACATGAAAAGGAAAACATTTTATTTAAACTGTCTTCTAGTTTATCCAGTATTTATCCTGTTTCCAGTAGCTTGGTAGGCAAAGCCTTGGTGGAAAATGCATCACAGTTTTTGGTGTGAAAATTGGCTTTGATTTGATCAGATTATGAACCTTCTGAAGAATGTTTGATCTACATAAAACTAGCTATAAATACTCTATTTAAAGTATGCTTTTGATTTGACTCCCTTTAAGTATAGTAAAATGGACATGTTGGGGTTTCTTTGTTTTGTTGGGGTTTTTTTGTGTTTTGTTTTGGTGGGTTTTTTGGTGTGTTTTTATTTGTTTATTTTTGTTTGTTTTTGTTTTTCTGATGGCAAGTTTATGTAAATGAAACTCAAAAGATGCAGGGAAAAAACCCCAAACTTTTCAGCTCATATTTGAAATCCAGTATAGAAACAGGAAAGGTTTTTAGTATACTTTATATTGTATAGTTTCTGTAAAGGGACAGGAAAAAAATAATGGACTTCTGGTGTGGCCTCTTAAGTGCGTAGCAACCCTATGTGTTGTTTCTTGTTATATTGTTTCATTGAAATTTACTGACAGGATAAAAATGTTACTGTGCTTATTTATAAACAAACATAAAAAGAGTTGTACTACTTTCTCAAACTGTGATCTACTAAGTAGTGTTTTTCTCTTTAGTTTCCACTATATTTGCTTACCCAGAGAATGAGAAATGAGGAATATAGTACATGGTGAAAAGTGTGCAGCTTATTCTGTAGAAGAGCCTGGGTAACAGACCACTTCATCCATTGCACTTAGACTCAGGATCACTTTGCTTTGAAGTGAGTGGCAAAATTAACTCTGTCTCTGCAAAGAGAAAGCTGCCTTGAAAGCAATGTGAGAACTGGGTCTCCTATCTGCAGTCTAATTATATGCTTAATTCTGTATGCTTATGCCCCTTTATTTTCTCCTTAAGCAATGAAATGGCTGTTTCCCTTGGAACATTAAACCAGTCTGTTATCTGATATCTATTTGGCAAAATGAGCATTTACATCGTATTTTAAGTGATTGAAAGCAGTGTTCTAAGTGACCCTTGAAGAACTTTACTTTACGTTATGTTCTGGTATTGTGATTTTGTTCACATTGTACTTTAGAACTTGTGTAACATGACTGTCAAAGCTAGAAAACCAGTCTGTAATAGGAAATTTGTAACATAAAATTTTAAGGTATAGCCTCCGTATGGTAATTTTTTTCCATGTCGCCTTAAAAGTATATAATTTTATTGTTGTTACTGCTTCTAACAGATACATAGTCCTCACACTGCAGGTTAAAAATTATAGTATTGAAAGAACAGGTGAATTTTTGTAAATTCTCAACACAAAACAATTCTGTTTTTTGCAGGTATGCGAGTCTTAGCTATCTGTAGACAAATTCACTCCAGACTAAGTCTTCCAGTCTTAATCACTGTAGTGAAGTATGTAATAGAAAGCTATGGGGTTTTATCAGTAATAATAGTGTTTGACAGACTTGATAGACTTAATGAACTTATCTGTCTCCTTGGTAGAGTGAAAAACAATAATTAAGCTATGTTGCCCTCAGTCTCAGTAAATTCTAAAGAAAATTTGCATGTTAAACGTACAATTTAAGATCCAGAAATTATTTAAACTTAGGCTTTTGGGAAATTTGATATAGGCTTAGTTTGATATATGTTGTTATTTTTGTATGAGACACCAAGGAGGTGGTAAAATTCTGAGAAAAAGGAAGTTTCTGGCATGATTTTTACTCAGTAGGATAAAAAGTAGCTCTGGATGGTGTTTATGGTGGCATATGAATTTCTTTTTCTTAAAATTATGTTTATAATTTTTTTTCAAGAAAAAACATGCAAATACAGTATTGCTTCCAGAACTGAGTGGAAGGTGAGTGGTTTAACATGCACTAACAAAATTGCCTAATGTTGCAGGAGGCAATCCTTTGCTAAGTTTAAATACATAGGTCAGAATACATTTTTCTCTATCTTATTTGGTCTGCATTTGTATGGCCCATGGGTATTTTTGTTCTGAGCTTGCCTCTGTTGCACAAGGGAGTTAGTGTTTACTTACTTCTGCAAATAAAATCCAGCTCCACAGACTACGTGTGTGACACTTTTGTTGTTCCATTTACTTTGAGTATTTTGACTTAGAGAAGGTCATCTTATCTGTAAGCTGAAAGTTGATATACCAGATTTTCCAAGTAATTTGGCTAATTTGTTTTACTCATTACTAAATTTGTAAAGCATTCTCTGTGAGACCAGGGAGGAAATATTAGTTACTTTGAGATTAATTGACTCACCTTTTAAATGATGACTTGATTTAAAAATAATCTTGTAGCCCACTTTAGAGTGGAATGACTGCGTTCATTGGTTTGGGGCATGAGAGCAAAGCATCACAACAAGTCTTTTGAACAGGGAAACATAATTTCTTGGTTTAAGTCAGGCACTTGGTGGAGGCAGTAATACCAAGACCACTCCTCTGAGAGTGCCACAGAAATTATTTAGTAGCTTTGTGGGGTTATCAGTGAGAAGTAGGCTATGGTAAATCTTGTTTTCTTCATTTCCAAACACAAAAGGTCACATTTTTTCTCAGTTCTCCAGCAAAACATTTTGCTCATCTCTCTTACAAAAAAGTGTTTGCAAATGTCTTGGATGTGCTGTAGTCTCTGCATCTGGGTGTTTAGTGAAGCTGTGTCTGTGCAACCAGTGTGAATGGAGCAGTGCCAGGACAAGACTGGCAGCTGACTGCGAGAGCGTGCCCTGTGCTGCAGGTATTTGTGGAACAGTTTTGTTAGGTTTCTGAAAATGAAACTCAAGTTGTAATCTCATGTGGGGTTCTAATGGCATCCACCCAGAGTACTATCTGTACTCGTCAAGTATCAATAGCACTTTCTCATTTTCCCTCCTTATTTTCTACAAAGTGCTTGCTTCTGCCAAAAAAAAAAAAAAAAAAAAAAAAAAAAAAAAAAGTGCAGGTGATAACAGTAGAGTGCTTTTCCTAACCCAATGTCCAATTTGTCTGGGATGAAAGATAGGGTTACGTAGGCAATGTGGAGGGAAAAGCAGTGAGCTCAACAATGGTGGGAGCTGGGGGCTGGGAGTAGGTAGCAGGGTTTGATACCCTTGTTTCAGTTTAACTCAGATGCATCTCTAACAAGCTGTATAACTCCAGCCTAAATTGGGGCATTTAGACTGATATTTGCAATCTCCTGCTTAATCAGAGCAATCTATTTAAAAATAAAAGATAAATCAAGAAAAATGAGCACTGAAAATCTTTTGTTTTGTTATATCATTTTACCTGCTTTTTTCACAAAGGCCACCCTCACTGTATGTGTAATTCTTTCTCATTTTCACATGATAAGTGGGTTTTCCTACTTTTGCATGCATTTGTGCAATAGTAATTACTTGCATTTTGAACTCACATTGTAATGCCTTTTTCATCTTTTCCCATCTCGTGTCGTATTCAGTGTTAGTAGAAGAGGTGAAATATAGGGAGAGAAAAAAATCTTCCTGAAGACCCTCCTGTTCTTTTGACAAATTGTATATGTAGTCAGAACTGTGGTTCTCTGCTGTACTCTGTCATTCCCCTGTTCTATCTGTGGACTTACCAACTGGTTACTAAGGGGAGAAAAGTATTTCCAAATTAATAGGAAAATGTGTCGTGAAACCACAAAAATGTTCAGAACTCTCCAGGGTAAGCTGTGTATCTGGAACAACTCTGTCAGGGCTTTCCTTTTTGAAAAGCTTTCATTAACGTGGAGGGATGTTGCCTGTAGAAACCTGAATGCTGAAATCCTTGTCTCCTTTGTTGTCCTGTCTTGGAAGTCTTCATTTAGGCTGCCTCTTCAGCAACATTTGAAACTTCTAATCTGGCTGTTTAGTAGCCAGGTGCTCTGGATGTTGCTAGGAAGAATGTCACTGGCTGCAAGAAGGGCAGGGTCTTCAGGTATAATGGTAGGAGCCACTTCGGTCACTTCATAAGGATGAAGATATCTATTAAAAGATGAAAATTCATGCTTCAGTTCTTCCCGGAAAGCTGTTGTGGGAGAAGGGAAATGAGCAATATCTATCTTTTGGTCATGAAGTTTAGTTTTTTGTTTGTGTTCTTGTTTTTTTGATTGTTTGGTTTGGGGTTTTTGCCTTTTTTTGGTTTTTTACTACTGTTTGCTTGTTTTGCGCGTGTGGGTTTGTTTTTTTGTTTGTTTTTGGGTTTTTGTTTTGTTTTTGTTTTGTAATGTGTTGGGTTTTTTTGTTTGTTGTTTTTTTTTGGTTTTTTCCTGTTTCTGCACTTGCAACCAGACTCCAGAATACGTGTTTTTACACCTGCTGATGGGACCAACCTTATCTTTATGGCACTGTTGAGTTCCAAACAGTGATTAGGGAGTCTTTCACTGGTGTATTGATTGCCCTATGCACCTGGTGAAATGCTTAATGGTAGCTTATGGAAATAGGTAACCATATGATTCCTCATCCAAGGGATACAACCTGATATATTGTGTGCTTATGTGTAAATCCGTGCTGCTTAGGGCACGAGGTGCTGATGTGCATTTAGTGCATGCTAGCTTTCTGTAGCTGTCTCATGATGAAGAAATACCTTCTTTGGAAAGGAAGGTGAAGCAAGAGAGGGTAGGTCTTCTGTGAAGGAAGGACCGTCACTTCACTGGGTCTTTGTGTTGCCCATTTAAGGTTGTGACACAGTGATTCATAAATCTTGGCTTCATCATCTGTTTGTGTCCCTAGCCAGAAGTGCTGTGGGTGATACTGAAATGTAGGTTCTCAATAAGCAATATAAATCCATTAACATTTTGCATTAACTCATTCCTATGTGTTTCATAATGCAGAGAAACCTATCTATGGCAGCAACTAATTACCAAAGGTTTAATTTTTCTTCAGCATGCCAGCATTTTCATATAAATGCATATGTTTGTAGTATTTGATGTCAAGCTGCTTTAGTTTCAGCAAGAAAAGCCTGAGAGGCGCAAGAGCTGGGTATTGGCCATTACAGTCCTGAGGGCTGGAAGCAAAGCACCATCTTTCCTGCTTACAGTTAACCTCTGGTTGAACTCTTGATGGCTTAAACTGGCACCAGCCCCTTTTTTGTCTTCTAGAAAATCTGCTTCCAAATCTGTACATTCAGATATTATTTGAGTTATTGTGATGGCCCTGTTACAGGGCTGTAGAGGGGTAGTTTGAAAGACTTGGCCTGAGAGTTGAGCTTGGAGTTGTAGAAAGAGACAAAGATTTTTAATGTATGAGTTAGGCAAGCAGAGTAATGACAGAAGAGTTTCCAGATAGTTTTACTTTGTTAAGCCTAATAACAGATCCAAAGAGTTGTATAAATAAGCCACAGATATGTACTGTGCTTCTATATAACTCAGCTTGAAGAAGTGTGATCATAGGAGACAATATTTTGTTGTGGTAGGTGTGGCTATAAATCTGTGCATCTAGAAAGTGGGGTCTGTCTTTGGTTTGCCCGCAAAATCTGTGACTAATTTAATGGATATTAACATTGGCTTTGATTATCAAGCAGTTTCAAAGTACACTTTGTACTTTGAAATAATGTTTGTTCCTAAGATGTTCATGTTTTGAAGTTTCTGTATACAAGATAATTAGTGATGGTTATAGGGTCACCATGTTTTTCAATAAGCAAATTCCTCATGTTAATTAAAACACGAGTGTTACAATCTCAAAATATAGTTATTTGACCTTTTAAAAGTTTGTCTTGTTTGCTACTTCTTGCCACCGTTACGGTGAATTAGAAATCAAAATGTAATAATGAAGATGTTTTTCTCTAATGAAACTAAGTGTGGAGATCACTTCTCCCTCTGTCAATGCTGTTACAATCAAACAAAGATGCTGTAAGTATGAAAATTTAGATGTTTCTTCCTCCTCAGTCACCACCGCTGAATAAACTTGGTTTTGATTGTAACTTTACAGATAAGCAGTTCCTTACTGCCCATATTGCTCTCGAAAGCACAAGGGTGGCCTAAAATGGCTGCAGATTATGATGTATGTCTGCTGTTGTGAGGCTGCAGCTGTGAATCTCAAAGAGGATGTAACCATGCAGAATTGCTCTTTTGGATGGTCATTAGCACTGCATAAGTACAAGCCTCTTTTTCAGATAGCATTTATTCTTCATGCTTCTTCTACTAGTATGTGGTGGCAATGTCATTTGCCAAGCACTGAATAACAATGAGTGTTTTATTGAAGTACAGTATTCTGAAACAGTGCTTTTTTTAAAAAAAGCTGTTTAAGTGCTTAATTTTCATTTGACTGCTCGTTTTCATGCAAATGTGAGTGTAGCAGAAAAAGCCAATACATCCTCCTCCCTTGTGCTTGTGTGATGTATTGAACTAAACTGAAGGCTTGTGTGGGGGAGAGGGAAGCATAGCTCAATTTGTCAGTTATTCACTGGCATCATATCCTACTCCACTTTTAGTTGTCTTTCTTCATTTTGCTTAGAGCAAACACGTGCAAAAAACCCAGAAAGCTTTCTGTTTGATGCTATGGAAAAAGCAAGCCAAGAAGCAGTCTCTTCCTTGCCCCCAAACAGATGGAAGACCAATTCCAGATTCCTTTTATGTGAATGAAGAGGGGAATTAGGTTTAAAAATTTCAATACATAGTTATTCCGTTCTTCCTCCGAGGATCTCAAAGCACTTACAGGCATTACAAGTTCATTTCTAAAGGGTGGATTTTTAACATGGTTAACACCTTCAACTGTGGTAAGATTTTTGGGCAGTCTAGCGCCTACTTTTGCCATTATGAAAATCTGAGGGAAACCTATACACCCAGTGTGCTTTGTTCTTTTGAACATCTGGCCTCTTGTTTTGATTTGTGAGCTATTTTGAAAATCTGGCGTCAGTTCTGGGTTCTAAGTTCTAATTAAATATAGTACACAGTTTTGCTGTAAGCTTCACAATACCCAGAGGGAAGGAAGGGGGAAGGGAGCTACCCCTTATAGTTAGTGAAATTGATATGGCAAGATCACAGAGGTACTGAAAATTGCCAATATATTTCTGTACAGAGTAGGTCTGTTATAAGTGGCTTTTCCAGACCTCAAGTGGCCTAAATTCAGACTAAAAGAAATGCATCTGTGATCTCATATTCCTAGAACCACAGAGTAAGTTTGCATTGCAGATTAGCTGTGCTATTCCATAAGGACTGAATGCATCCATTCCTACAGTATTTTAAGACTCTTCAGCATGGTTTGGGAATGTGACATAATATTCACTTGTTTGAGGCAGGATGTTCAACAGATACCACTTTCTTTCTAAGGAGCAGTAAACAAATAGTCAGAATTGAAGTGCTGTCACGGTAATTATAATAAAACACATGGCACTTCTTGTTTCATTTTAAACAGTGTTGAAAGGAAGTGGTCAGTCTTCAGTAGATACCCAAGCTCACCCAGTCCATTTCCTTGCTGTGTCAGAACTAAGAATAGGTCTCATGCCTATTGATCTCAATAGGTCTCATGCCTATTGAGATGAAAGAACTTTGTGTTTATTTGATTATTCTTGCGATTTTTTCTCTATAGAAAAACTGTGGTAAGGATGTGTATGAGGTTCCCTGCTTATATTCAGTGATTCACCAACTCTGTGCCTCTGATGTCTCCATATGCTTTTTCCAATGTTTTTGTGCCTCTGTGTGTGCCTTTTCTACTTTCTCTATCTTCAGCACAAAAGCAGTGCAACTTCAGATAACTTTGATCCAGTCTTTTTCTCTTGGCCATTAGTCATATTGATTCTCCAGTGACAAAGGAAGCTTTGTTCTCAATGCAGTTTTAACAGTACAGTATCAGGGCCTGTCACATAAGCATTGTTGACATCAAAGAGACTTTGAAAAAACATGTAATTTTGCCAGAATACAAACTGATTTTGTATTTCAGATAGAAAAGGGAAAACTGACTAAGTTGGTTTCAGTGTCCAAAAGGAGTGAAATTCCAGAAGTCAAATTTTTCGTGTTGTTTTTATTTGCCTCTATCTTCTTCATTTACTTAAAATGCTAGTATTAATACAAGCAAGGTAGCTTCATTTTCAGTCTGCCAGTATCCCTGTAATGCAGTTCAGCACTTATTCCATTTCCTACATTTTCAGATGGAATAGCTGCCTCAAAATTGAGAAATAAGTATGCTATTAATTTCAGAAAGTGAGAATAGTATTTTGAACTACTGTGTATGCATGTGGGCCTTGAACTAAATTACTTGAGAACTGCTGTCAGCCGGTTCTCTTTTTGTTTTATTGTAGTACAGTATTTGCTTTAACCCATTTTAAAGTCAATTCAATAAGAAGGAAAGGAAAGGTAGCAGAGGTATAGTAAACACTGGTGTAATTTTTACAGCACAGTACATTACAGAACTATAAAATTCTGTGATTAGGTAAGTCATTAACACTGTCTTAAAGCAAATAAGTATATAGAGCCTTACATGCTTAGTGCTGAAAACCTTTCTAATAATAGATTGAAAAGTAACTGTTGTTGCTTGGAATGAAGATGCTGCTGCTGTGCATCATCAGGACCTCTGTAATAGGCCTATCATCCAGTTACTGTAATCTAATGCATTCCCTGTTTTATGGCATTCATAACTGTAAGATTTTGACACTTCCTTTAGAACTATGCCATTTGGAACCTGTGGAGCATTTATACAGAATTGTCACCAAATATGGGCTATATAATTTAATTCCTGCCCTACCCTTTATGAAAGGGTTTATTTTCACTCATTGCTTTATCCTGCATTTATTAGTAATGAATTAGGAGGCACAGTAAGAGCCAGTCTTAAGAGTCATTAGAGTCAGATGAAGTCTCCACTTTACTAATAGGATCCCATTGATCTAGATACTGTGTTAGTTGGTTATGTTCTTAAATAAAAATTTTCAGGTATAATTTACAAGATCTCTTAATTGCCTGGTATGAGACATCTGAAAAGTCCCAGGTTTTTTTGTATAGACTTCCCAGTCTTTCTGAAAATGATGTCTTGAATTTTTAGAAAACTTGACCTTGTTTTGTTTACAGTCTGAAAATAGATAAACACACTTCCTGTTCAATTTGCTAGATTCTGGGAGGCTACTCCTGTCAAACTTAACTCATGTCACTTGGCGCATAAAGTTCAACATTTGTTGTTAGTTTGTGTTGCTTCATTCAAATTCATTCAAATTTGAAAACAATGCTAGAGAACATTTGGAAGACAAATTTCCTGCCCCAGCCAGATGAACAAAAACATGGCCTCATAATAAATTTAACATCTTTTCAATCCAAAATTCTGTTTGTTTGGTTGGTTTTTATCTTCTCCCTCTCCCTCTCCTTCTCCTCTCCCAACCGTTCTCATCATCTGCAGAATGGCTGTATCACTTTCCTGTTTTATGACATGCTTATGAAATTACTGCTTTGGATAACATCTGCCAGATAAATATTTTTCCAGATTAGCTTTTAAGCAATTGAATTGCAAAATCAGAAGTTCTCATAGAATGACAGGAGGAGAGAATACACTGAAATTAAAAACTCAAGATGTCTTAGGGTGGCTCTTTTTAGACATGTAAGAGGAACATAGCCTTTTTTAATATCTATCAGAGAGAAACTGTTGTTTTAGAACGGATTATGTCTCCCAAAATATGTCTAGAGTAAGATGAAAAGTATTTTTAAAGTCATGTCAGCTGTTAAGCTGCCAAGTGATAGACCTTTAAAGACCTGGTGTGTTCCAGGTATTGGTTTTGCTCTGGGAAAATGAAGTGCAAAGCTAAGTAAGCAAAGGACTCTCACACACAGTACTAAGCTGTCAGGCATAAGCATAAGTTTAAGATGTTGTGCATCTTTGCCAGCAGTTGCCATCTCTGTGGCTGTGCTGGCAGAATGATTGTGTGAGAGTTGTCTGGACCCTTTGGTGCAAAGCATACACTTAGCCCGTAGTTTCAGCTCTGTAGAAACCCATTTCAAACGGAGCTGTCACTGTCACACTTTCCCATGGACGCTGGATGTTTGCCATGTCAAGACGAATCCCACCAAAAGTGTGAGACAAATTGTGGGGTGTTTTTTGGCCAGGTATGAGTTGTCCCCCTGTTCAGCTGTAGGAACAGAAGGGCTGATAGAAGGCTGTACCTGTAGTTAAAATTGCCATTACAGGTGTCCCTGAAGCATTGGAACTGTGGAAGCTAATATTGCCATGGTTATGCAAGCAAATAATCTGCAACTGACATATCTTTGCTCTAGCTGTTTACTAAAGGGGCACTTCTACAGTGTGAGTCTGCTGGTTGAAGCACTTCTTGCCTGTGTGTCCTTCCATGTGTGGTTTTGACCCTCTTACCTTGGGTCCAATTGACTAGCAATGTGCCATGCTCCAGTATCTACACGTAATATTCCAGGTGAAAACAAGTGAAGAGGATAAGTATCTGGGAGACCACACCAAAATGGGAACTTGAAAAACTGTCTGATCTGAAGAATAGTATGTATTGTGGAGCTGTGCCTAAAGGTGTAATTTTCACACTACTCAGTCTGGGGAAGCAGAGACAAGTCTAAAAGGTTCCTGCTCCTTGCTTTCTCTGCTCAGAAACTAATTGTTGGCAGTACCTTAGCCTATATAGAGGTAGTTTTGGAAAGTTCACCTAAACTAAATTTTCTTTTCCAGATTGCACATCTTCATTTAAAATAGAATTGAAGGCAGGTTGTTTGTAGTCGTTCTTGAAAACTTCTCCCTGTTTTTAGACCTTTGACTAGAGTCTAAACAGGGTAATTGATGACTGGACCAACCTCAAAGACTATCCAGTTAGTATTGCTGCATTTGAAATGCCAGCAACAAGTTTGAGATACATCTCAATAGGGTATGTTTACATTTGAACAGAGGAGTAACTGCTCCCTTTGGAGGTATATTCTTGTCTAGTTTCTGTTGGGATTCTTTTCTGTACATTTGAAGACAGAAATGAACTCGAAGATGAGTTGGTAGTATTTCTACTTGAGTTTTTCTAAGTCATTAGCAAGACAGAGTAAATGAATGCCTTGAAGGGTGGCTAATTTGTTCATAATACTAAACAGCTCTGGTTTTGGGGGAGGAAAAAGCCATCAAACACTTCTGTGCATGAATGCTTATTTCCAAATACCCCAATAATGACTGAGATTGTATAGTTGTTGCATTCAGGAAAGTAATGTATAAAAGTTTTTGCCTTTATACACAACACAGACCTTTTGCGGTCTCACAACTTCCCAGTATGTTAATGGAGAACATTTTCTGAGAAATTGGCAGCTTTGTGCTTTGTAGCTGATGCCAGCGTTTTTCATGGACCAGTTCAAGGCAGAGAAAAGGGAAGAATGCCGTGTTTTAGTGCATGAATTACTCTGACAAGCTTTCACATTGCCCCTCCTCTTATTAATATTCCTTTTAATGTGAGCTTGTAAAACAGAGGATTGGCTGTTAATCTCTGGGATCTCAAGGGCTTTTGGCAGTGTCCCATAATTGATGTGTTCACATGGCTGTTGTCTGATTACTAATGACTAGACAGCAGTGTTATCTCCCAGATAAATCAGTGTTGCCTATAAATCACACTTGATAATCAACTGCAGCTTCATTTCTACAAAGGATCTCTACATGTCTATGTAGTTTGATGGAACTGCCAGAATAATTCAGTGATTTCATGACAGCTTTGATTAGGTTTATTTTTCATTTCAGTTGAGCAAAATATTTTAATTTCTATCAAGTGTGAAAATTTTTTTTTTGTGTGTGTTTTTTACAAGCTCATCATAAAGTGGATAGGATAGAATAGAACAGTTATGTACAATTAGGGCAGACAAAAAATGCAAGTGACTGCAGAATGTAACACATGAAGTGTGTAATATTTGGACTGCTGCTTCCTTTTGCTTTGTTTGAATAGAAAGGGAACTTCAGTTGAAGCAGGTGTTCATTACACTTTTACACTATAAAAATAGTCTATGAGACAGTGTAAAAAAGGAGGAAGTTAAGTGTTAGATTGATGTACTGAAACACAAGGTGTTTCAACAGTGGTATATGGGATTTTCTGGGTGAAATCAGGTCCCTTTCATGGCTTTATGATTTCTCAGCAAAACAGGAATTATAAACCCTTACTGAAGCTCAGCAAATGTAAATTTTTGTCTGTGTGTGTGTGCTTAAAGTGCATGCTAATGAGGATCCCAAGGTAGAGGCACAATTAATGGAGAAGAATGTCTTTCAGATAGGGACGTGAGAACAGAGATTTCAAAGCGACCTTCTCCTGATCCACAAAAAAGGACAAGATTTCACTCTGTTCAGTAGTAATCGGATGATTTGGTGCTGATAGTATAGTGTAGATGCTCTCATGAAAGAGATGGAAAAGGAAACCTAGGTTTCTTCTCTCTGCCAAACTGAATTGTCTCAGAGCTAAGGCAAGTAGGTAACTAAATTTAGAAAGGTATTTCCTGCTGACTCCAGTTCTTCTGTTTTCCTTGATATTGTAAGCTTAATACTTCAGTCTCATTGTATAGGATTACCAGACACTTTGTGTCAGTACAGGATTCATTTTAGAAAGAAGGAAAAAAGAACTGGAAGGAATAGGTACTAGTGGTTTCTTCCTCACAAGGATTATTTTCTTCTTTAAAAATCTTCACTACATGTATTGGTTTTAGAATTTTTTTAGAGCTCTTGAGAAGTTATTTGAAATGCTAATTATTTTTCTCTCTGGTAAAACAAAAACATTACAATCCAAATTCCTACCATAGTTGTGCTTCAGCACACTACTACTGTAGATACCAGGGTGCAGCTATATACTAGTTGAGAGAAAAAAATTTCTTCTAATAGATTTGCTTTCTTTAAGATGCTGTAAATACCTCAAACTGCATTTGAGAATAAAGATTTTGGTTTTATTATTAACCTATATTCTCAACAGCACGAACTTGCAGGGATAGCCATTTAGTAATGCTTCAACTGTTTTTTCAGTTGAACTATCCAGTGGAAAGGAAAGCTGAAAGGTCATTTTAGAAGTGTTACCTTTAGTGACTTTCTAAAGAATCATGAATGTGTATGTCCCATTGTTAAAAGTAATAATACTATCTTGTTCTTAATACAAAATTAGGACACAATATCATACAATTTATAGTGTTTGTAGCTAATGATATTAAGTTGGTCTAAGAAATACGGAGAAAAACTGATACAGGATCCCACACCCTTCTTAAAAGCCCTAGTGGGAGACCTATGACCATAATAAAAGAATCAACCAAAGATCCACCTGTCTTGCCTAAGAAGCCTAAGGGTTGGATGAATAAAAAATGTAGGTATCTGTAGACATTGGTAAATATAGGGCCGTGAAGTCAAATGATGAATTTTCAGAACATGCTAAAAAATGTAATCCATAAGAATCTAGTTAGGCAACTAAAAGTTTTTCTAATATAGACCATCAAGGAAGCTCTGTTCTGTTTCTGAGGATTCTGGTGCTGGCAAGAATTTTGAAGATAAATTAATAGTCTAGTTGTTGTTCTCAAGAAAAAACTGTTGAGCTGAGGAAGTAAAGCCTGAAAATTGCACTTATAAAGTAGAATAGTTGGCAAATGGGTAAAAGGCAACAAAATCCTACTGGCTAGGCCATTAGTATGCAGAAAGCTGAAGAGATGCAAATAATCCATTTTTCTTCTGAGTCTTGTTTGCCACTGGCTTATATGTTGTGGATTCCTAGAAAAACTCACAAAGGTATATTGATTCTCTATGTCCCTGCAGGGTGATAAGGCAGCTATTCCACCAGACAGCTGTCACATCATTGACTAACTGAAAACATCTTCTGGTAATGGAGGACTTCTGCTGCAGGGTCATAGCTTTGTGGCAGAATTTGGTTGGACATCGAGAATGAAAACTTGAAATGTAACAGTTAAATGCATTTCTTTCATGGTACAATTAAATTATCCATTATTTCCTCAATACAGTTAGGAGCAGGAAAATCTTCCTGATGATGTCTTGATGTCTTGATTATGTCTTGATATGTCATAGAGGAAGCTATGTAGCTTTACTCCTGGGTCAAAGTCTCACCTCTGTTAGAAATAAGCATTGGCAACTTCAGGAAACCATTTAACAATAATGCTGTGGGTTTTCCATGAACAAATAACTTACCTTTTTTCAGTCTCAGAATCCTGAAAGGTTGAGTGTAGCAGAAATGTGGGAAGAAAAAGAGGTGGTTGTCATCTTAAAATCACAGAACTTGATAATCCAGTACCTAACCCTTACCATCACATAGCTGTAATGACTTAATTTTTGCTATATTCAGTCATGTGACACCAGTGACACTGGGGATTATTTTATGCACATTCTGTCTAAACCTGAACAGTTCACAGAAACTCCTTTCCAGACTATTCAGAAAAATTCACTTTCTTGACTGCAGAATACAAGGTATCTCTCTAGACTGGATAGGTACCTTGAATAAATTTCAGTCCTTGTTTACTCTCTATTAAAGCTTAAAGTACAGACGGAAAAGCTGACCAGGAGAAATTAAGTTTCAAGAGAGAAAAATGTTTTACAGACCTTTGGACAAAATTACCTCAATGAATACAATTTTCTTGGGCTGAAAGAGGAGAAATGTCTTTACTAGAAATTTTCAGGTGGTAATCTGGGCATCCTCCCAGAACTCTGCCAAAAATTAGAATTGACATACAGTTTTTCACAGATGCAGCCCTTGGCAGAAGGATGTTTCTGGCAGCTGTGAAATGCTAATATTTCTCAGAGTAAAATGGGTGAATGGCTTTGGGAAATCCCAAGCATCTGATCTAGAATAGAAGATACAGGACAGGACAAGGAATTTACCTTGCCAGCTTTGTGTTTTCACCACGTTCTTCATTGTATATTAATGCTGCCCTAAAAATTATTAACATTATTGTTTCTGTGGAGATGCTGTTGATAGTCACATAATGTCTGACAAGGCCTGCGAGTCTTCATGTGCTGTCCAGTTCATGAAGGACAAGGAAGTACTGGAGGAAGTCCAGTGCAAAGCCACTAGGATAATTAAGGGACTGGAGCATCTACCATATGAAGGATGGCTGAGAGAACTGGATCTTTTTATCTTGGAAAAGAGGAGACTGAGGGGGGAATCTCATCAGTCCTTATAAATATCTAAATGGTGAATATCAGGAGGATGGGACCAGCCTCTTCTCAGTCATGTCCAGTGAGCAGGCAAGGGGCAATAGTGAAAAACTGGAACACAGGAGGTTCACCCAAAACTTAAGGAAAAATTTATTTACTCTGAGAGCAACAGAGCACTGGAACAGGCTGACTAGAGAGGTTGTAGGGACTTGGTCTCTGAAGACATTCAGAACCTGTCTAGATGTCTTCCCACATGATCTACTCCAGGTGATTCTGCTTTTGCAGGGGCTTTGGACTAGCTGATGTCTAGAGGTCAGCTCCAACCCTTGCCGTTCAGTGATTCTATGATTCTGTGAAAACTTCCATATAGGGCGGAATTCCTGCTTTTAATTTCAGACATAGTGTTTCTATGAAGTATTAATTCATAACTCAAAAGAACTTGTCAATGTCTTTTTTAAGGTTGGACGTTCTCCTTTCAGTCTTTATGATGGTGTCTTTTTAAAGGAAGTCTTAGTTTTGCAGAGGGTCAGGATTTTTTTTTGAGGTATAATCCATAATAGGATTTTGATCTTTTTTCCACATTCCTTGTACTAGTGCAGACATTCCCACTCATGTGGGAATGCTCAAAGTAGATATTTTTTTTTTTTTTTTCTATTTAAAAAGCAATACTTTCCTGGAAGGGCTTATCCTGAGGTGTAAACCTGCTTCTCTATTTTTCTCCAGGTATTTTCTCCAGTTATATTGGTAGATGGATTGAATGGCTTTTTAGTGTGTACATTTCAAAATCACTGCTGTACATTGTGGTCTCATTTGGTCTTAGGTCAGTAGACTATGTAATCTCTGAGATATACCTTCAAAGATGTACCTTCACTGATGTGGTTAAACTGTGCATATATTCCTAGTTACACCTGTGACAGCACACTTGAATGGGTCACATCTGGTGGCCTGGCTGCATGGCAGCTATTATCTAGTTTGCATTTTGTGATTTATGACAGAAACATTTTACACTTAAGATACACACCCTATGAAAATTTTTGAAGTTGTAATGAACAAAATACATAGATAGCAGAATACTTTCACTTGGTAATATTATCAGAAGTTACCAATTTAAATCTCAGTGAAAAGTGATTTTACTTTGAATATTAGTCTAAATCCACTTCTGTCAGATCAGTACCATGTCAAGCAGGGCCACAGCTGTTCCTGGTATCTTGCTCTTCTTTCACAGAGGTTAATTTTCCATGGGAGCACATGAAAGGCTTTGTCCCATAAAGACTTAAAATTCTCCCATTCCTGCGGAAATGTGAATATGAGATGGCTGACTGCAATAGCCTGATGTTGTCCATTCTCAGATCTGGGAAGTCCCCTTGAATCTGTGTATGTTATTCTGTGAGCTCAGCATTAGCCACTGGAATCTGTCCTGGCTATAAGGAAATTGTGCCAAAAGGAGACCAAATGGTAATTTTCAGATATAAACTTAGATGCTTATGCTGCATCAGGGAGATGAGTTTTGATAAGCAGACCTTAATTTCAGCATGTAAAGTGACCGAGTAACTGAAGGAGAGCCCTGCTTATTAGAAAGTCATGCCTATTTCTAGTAGGGTATTTCCTATCTTCCATACCTTTCTCCTCATACTGATTGATGTTGTACAGGCACCAAAAAAAAATTTTATTTTGTTTTTTTGGGCATGTTCAGATAGAGGAGCACTCCGTGGAGCACTGACTCTACATTGCTTGGCAGGCATTCTTAATGTTCTGCGAGCCTCCTACTATGAAGAGCCCTAGCACTCTGATACAGTCACTTGGCAGTGGAAAACTGCAACAAGTAACACTCCATTTTTGTAGATTTTGTCACTAATCAGCTCTCAAAAGCTCTAAGAATTAGGTGAATGAAGAAAATATTGCTTGCATGTTTCTGTCTTTTTTGGAGCCCTTTGATTATGTATATAAAGACAGCATTTATGTAAATAACCTTTCTCAGATTAGATTTTCATTCTCATATTGGAATCTCTTGTGTGATAAACAGCAAGGCTACTGCTCAGTATACACCAGCACCTGGGAATAATCATGCAAAAATAACAGTGAGAAACTGCAGAGCATCTGTTCTTGACATTAACTTTCCTCAGTCTGACAGACTGCCACCACCACATGTTAGTCTTATGTGCCTTTTTTCCACTGGAGATGGCAGCCTTCCTGCTTCTCTGTTTGCCTGTAATAGCTTTCATCGGTGCCCTTTGGAGAATTAATGAAAACAATTGTGGCACCACAATGATTGCTGAGAACCACCACTTCACTATGCTGACCTTTTGATTATCAGACAAGATGGGATAATTTTAGAACACAGAAAACTGGAGCAATATTTAAGCTCAGCATATTCTTTCTTACAAGTAAGGTCACATTAACATGAAACCCCAGGGACAGTAAATGTCCACTTCATGATTCTTTACCAAAGACTTAGTGTTACAATTTGCAGAGCAACAGCCCCTTGTACTACAGTAGCCACTCTTTGGCCTTGTGCTGTCGGTTTCTTTATCATCAGGTCTAAATAAACCAGAACTGAGTACAAATATTTGTTACAAAGACCTTCCTGGGTACACTGTCAGATCTGTGCTTTCTTTATCTCAGCCCTCACTGTTTGTAATGCTTGGAAAATGGAAGACACATCTACGAATTTAGTCTACGTTAATTCAGAATACTGTCTAGTTTAAAATGATAACAGCAAACATTTTGTTCTTTCTCTGGCTTTGTGGTAAGTGTGTTTTGTGGAAGAATGATGTTGAATGAAGGTAGCAGGAGGTTTTGCACAGCTTTACAGAAACCCATGTAAACTATCAACCAGGTCATTCATCAGCATTTCTTTCTGTTATAGAGAGATGTGTCTTAGCTTTTCTTAAGCTCTGGGCTCCGTTTACCTGCTAGTTACTGATCCTGGTTCTCTTCTGGCTTGAACCATCAAGAACATTAGGAATACCTCTAAATTATGCCTGGGGTACATACTGACCCCATTTCATTGACAGAGCCCCATTATAGAGCCAGCGCCAGGGAGCAGAACTCTGTGCCATCCAACTCTGCCTCCCCTTGGCATCAGACAGACAGAATCTGTATAGCACAGAATCAGTGTCACCCCATACGAGGCATACATGGTTATGGCTTTCTGTTATGCTTAATATTGGACTATTAGATATTGAAAGTAATGTAAGTAACTGCTGCTGTTGGGGATCTATTGATACTTGACTTGCTGTATGTGTTCAAGTCTGCTCTGCAAAGCATTCTTTCCTGTGTTTTAACTCTGCAGTTTATTCAGTAGAATTTTCCCAGGTTTTTACTCCTATTTGCTTCGTTTTGCCCTGTTTGTTTTTTTTTTTTTTTTAAATAGAAAGCTCCCATTGCTTTATCTCTGACCTGGAGGCTTAAAGTTAATGTAGTCCTAAATAAACAGAACTTTCCCCAAAAAAGAGAGAGATTGGAGAAAAATGGCATGATAGGCTCTCTTCTCTCCTGTCTAGTTTTAATGTAATTGAGATGAAAATCTGAGCTGCTCATACAAAGGTGATAAAAAACATTTTTGTTTAATATTTGGGACACATAAGGCTTGCATGCATCATTTAAAATGCTCTCAGTTTGTATGTATGAATGATGCCCGAAGCAAAATTGTTACAAAAGCCACTTGTTACAATTTAAAAAAAAATTTTTTTTTTATTTTTAGATTTCTATTTTATTGTTATGAAAAGTGTCCAACTTTGATAATATATGAAGCAAAGGATACATAATACAAGGATAATACGCTTCCATCCTTTCTTCTCTTTGTATACCTGTTTGCCAACTTGCCTTCAAAGGAAAGAAAAATTAACTTTGATCTACATAAGATACATTTGAATGAAGCCTAAATGGCAATGTACAGTGGATCATGTTTTTTCTGTTAAGTGTTCTTACAGGATCCAAAATTAAAAACATCATAAAGATGTTTGCTCCAATCTTCAAAAGTAGCCCTTTTAAAAAAAGCATTGAATTGAAGAGTTATTTCTTGGTGTCATATACATGGTGCAGTGGGCCAAATAAACATGAATTTTAGGTGGTTTAGCTATTTGAGTGGGCAAACTCATATCATCACATAGGTATCATCTATGTGACATACTTATGGCCACTGTAAAATTCTTACAACCCTCAGGCCTAATCTGTATAAAGAAAATCTGCTGGTGGGTATATTTGAAGTCACATGGAAAAGATAACTTCTTCAGTTCATGTGTAGATGCTGTCTCTGTGTGAATTGTCTGTGTACAGACTGTTTGTCTGGCAAGTTGTATTCTTCCAAATACTCATGTTGGAGACTGTGAGAAATAAGATGGTCTGGATATATCCTAGTAAAAATACTCTCCTGTTACTTCAAGTGGAAAGATGTAAATGTTGTCTGTAAACTGTTAGGTGGGTGTTCTTAATGTATTTTAAATGATTGGATGTCAAGAGATCGTATTTCATGCCGTATGGACATTAGAATTGTTCCAAATGCTAATTTTTCTATGATGCTCGTGAAAAAGTAGCATTTATATATATCTCTTTGTACTGTCTTTATAGATGTTTTTCTTTAAGTGGAATATGATTTTCTCAGTTTGCAAAATTAATTTGCATCCACAAATCAGTCTCGGTCAGCACCAAGGAAAAAGTGGCCTTAATCCTTGTTTTCAAAATTTATTATTATTTCATGTGAGCAGTCTATGACCACAGGGAATAGTCTTGTAGAAGCTTAGCAATTTGCCTTGTTTGGCATTATAGGAATTTTTGTGCTTAATTTTTCATGTGCAGCATTTGGGCTGATGTCAAAAAAATGAAACTCATAAGATTGGAATTACCCATGATACATCAAATCCCTGCATACACAAATGCACTCTCAGCATCAGCAAACTGCTCCTTTTTCTTTTTCCTTTTTTTTTCTCTCTTTTTTTTTTTTTTTCCAATCTCACAGCACTATTATAGTAAGTTTGTCTGTTGTTTTCAGGTTGATCCCCTGTTTACAGTGCCTGCACCTCCACCTCCGATTTCCAGCAGTATCACACCTCAGATTCTGCCTTCCTACTTTTCCCCATCTTCATCCAATATTGCAGCACCAGTCGAGCAGCTTTTGGTACGGACTCGTTCAGTGGGTGTAAATACTTGCGAGGTTGGAGTAGTAACAGAACCCGAATGCCTTGGACCCTGTGAGCCTGGGACCAGCGTGAACTTGGAAGGAATTGTGTGGCATGAAACTGAAGAAGGTAAATTGTTTTTTCCAACAGGTTTGTCTGTGAGATATGTTAACAGGAGGAGAGTTTGTTGTATCTGCCTGGGTGCGAACAGTCTGTTGGGACACCATTATGTACAATGGCAGTTACAGCTGTATAGCTCAGCTGGTGATTTTTTTCTTTTAAAAACAAATGGCAGTTTTAAAATTATTTAAGCAGCTGTATTTTCCATATTACCTGCTATGTAACCCCAGTTAACAACAGAATTGTTTCCTACTGCTTTATGGAGGAAAGCACATAAAGAAACAGCTAGTAGGATAGCAAAAATGTACTGTTTAAATGTACATCACATGGGGATTATATATGATTGTAGTGGATATATGAATTGTTTAGATGAAAAGAAGTTGAATATTTTGGAATTCAGACACTATGATCAAACCTGCCACCATTACATAACAATAGAAGCCCCAAGAGACTACAGAAATTCAATTTCATGTGTTTTTTATCTGCATTTTGGTTATTTGAAACATGCTTTAAGAGGAAAGCCTTCTTTCTCAAAGAGAAGCATGCCACAAATGCTGTCTAAACCAGAATGATTTCTTTAATATCCTTTGAAGGCATTTAGCTGAGTAGAATCCACCCAGCTTTGGGGAATATTAAATGTTCATTTGCTATGATTCAGAACAAAGTAAGGATCACTCTGTGATCTGCAGATTTTTTCCATTTTGGTTTTCAAAAGTTCATTATTAAAATCCAAGCTTTGTCCTGTTAATACTAAAGATACTACATGTATGCACTAAAATTCTGCAATTTTTGGTTTAGTGATGGCGGATCTATCCAGTTACAGTTGCTTGAGGGTCTTCCTGTGATTGTTCTTACACTTGCTTTGACGATTATTTAATTTTTAGTGATCTACCTCCCTCAGCAGTGAAAACAAGATTATTTACAAAAGGACATAATGAAAGAATGCAGCAGTGCATTGCTTCATGATAAATCCCAACATCCTTCATACCCACAATGGCATTTGGTCCTTTGCCATGATATATAAGACCTCACCAAAGTGCTCTACACTGTCCGCTCAAAAATCAATAGAGAGTCAGATTTACTCGCTTTAGTATGCTTTCATCCATCCATCTTTTTCTCTGTATATGTCTACAACAAATTCATAAGGTAGATTGATCCTTTTAGATTGTTTTTAAAGCACAGTATAAATTCTGTTTTAAAATATCCCAGCAGAGATGACTTGAGCGGCTCCAATCTTCCTTAACTGGCCTGTGGTAACCAGAGCTGGAATGTGTGGGCGTTAACTGTGTTGACATGAAAGAGCAGTAGCTGTTAATAGTGTTATTCTTGCTGAATAAACTAAACTTGTGACCTGCACTGAATTAAAGAAGCCTGCCTTGTTAAAGTTTTGGCACCAGAAATGAAGTATTAAAAAAAATGCATTCTGGTCGGGGTGACATTCCATGCACCAGTTTTGCAGCACTTTACTGGCTTAAAAATTCTTGTTAGCTAACAGTAATTAACTCCCTTAACCATTCCTCAGTTTGTCTAAAAACAATTTTCTGAAACTAATCAGGCATTCAAAACTGCCATGTTTGAGTGAGGAGGTTTTGAATGTGCCTGTTTTCACAGCTTTACAAATACTGTTTGGTAACACTATGGCTATGAATGACTACAGTAATAGATAAATGTGATTCTGAAATACCCTAGCTAAGATGTAGATGAAGAGACTGAAGATAATTTATATTATTTCATGTTGTATGATTTGTACTGTGATCTTTGTGTTTTACTGTTTCAGACACTGCTGAATGAAGAAAGTAACAAATTTTATTCTGTTTTTACTAGTGTTCACAATCAACACTGCATTACAAAAAACCAGTTCCTAATGATAATTTTTGCATTTTAATTTAGTTTTGACATTTGGGACACATATATATGTATACATTTAGCTGTTTTCAAATTTTCTGACATGTTTGTGAAAGCAGCTATATAGCAGCTTGCCTTAAGCCATTTCTGCCAAATTTGATAAAACAGGGTGCAGATGGGTTTCCTATATATCTTTAACAGAAGGAAGATTATGAGGTACTAATTTTGTGCACTTACGATTTTTACTTTAATTAGTCCAGAACATGACATTTCTTAAATTGCTGTAAATCCGGAATACTTTCACTGAAATTTTTGTAATTGGTGGCATCTAAAACCATCTTGATATTCATAATGGCCAACCAAAATATGAATTTCCTTCGTGATGCCCATGTTTCTTTCATATGCATTCCCTTTGCTGCTTTCCAAAACCTAATAAAAACACACATGCAAACTGACATCTATCTAGCTGTCTACCTATACAGTAGCCTTTTAACAGAAATCAATTCTAAGAAGCTAAGGTATGAAAAATTGACTTTGACTTATATTTTGAAATGTTTGAATTATATGGTATTTGATTTAGCCACTCTGTAAGATGAGCTGTTAGGTGCTCAGAATAGGCTTGTAGGATGTCTGCATTCTCTATGGCATATGGGAACTATGAACCACATGTGTTGCCAGGCAGCCTTTATATGCTACATCAACTAGCTGTGGGAATGCAAGTACAGAAAGGATGTGGTGATAGCAGTTATTTAAATAAGAACAGTAGAGTGAGTAAAGAACAAGGAAGTTGGATAGTTTATGTAAAACTCATATGAAACATAATATATGCATTTCAGAAGAGAAGGTGTATACTTGAGAATTTATTTTTTGAAGGTTTTCAGTATCTGAAATAGCCAGTTTTCTTTTAGGAATGTTAAACAAGTTGTCACATTCTGTTGTATTTATTCTTCAAGGTCATAAAAAGAATGATGTTTGTTTTTATTAGCCATATTTTTAAGATAATAACTTCAAAGGAGGGGAGAAAAGCAGCGCTGGACAAAACTGTGGCAGATCAAAGAAAGCTTTATTACTATAGCTCTGCTCATTTATTCCACGCCAATCTGTTCAGTTGAGTTGATCAGCACATTTAATAAATTAGACCCTTTTTCCAGAGTGTTTCAATCGTAAGACATTTAGAGGGAAGCTGGCATCTGAAGTCTGTCACATTTTATTATAGGACTTTTTAACTAACCATAGCTGGTTACTCAGATAATTGACTGAGACTGCTGATTATCACATGGGCATTTCTCAGTTGCACTGCAAAACTATGTAGTGGTTTTTTTCTACATATGTATGCTGTAGGCATTTTCATCTGCATAATGATCTTGTTTGGATATGACCTGGTAATGTATACAAAGTGCTGTTAATGCCTGAAGAAAATAATATTGAAGGAACTAGTTGAGGCTGCTTTTTAGTAGTGGAATGAGAAATGGTTATGGGCAAGTCAACCTGAAAGTTGGCAGCTGATGCAGATATGTGACACCAGAAACTACCATCCAGTAGTAGTAGCTTGGTGTAGTGTTATTGGAGTGTAATTTTTTTGTTTGGTTGGTTGTTTGGCTCTTTTGATACTCTGGGAAGCAGCTGCTAAAAGTCTGTACTCCTAAACTGAGAAATAAGGTTTATCTAAAATCAGGTACTTGTTAAATTGTGTAATTATCTTTTGAGAAAACAGTTTTGAAGAGTGAAGTAATTGTTTCTTACTGCCTGGGGGTAATAAAAATGATCCAGAAAAAAAGGGTAACCACCAACCAACATTCTAAATTGCTTAAAGCTTGCTTTTTTTGTTTAGTTCTGACACGCAGTTGTCCTGAGTCACGTCCTAGTAATGGAGTCTGTCTTCAAATCTTGAAGTAACTGATTGTGATAACTTTTTCTTTGCCTGAAAACTGTGTAGGATACCGCCATCCATCACCTTGCTGCCAAAACAAGCTGTCTACATGCAAGTTTGAAGTGCTTTGCATTCCTGCACTGACATTCCTCCTTTTCGTGCAGTTTGGGTACAACTTCTTGTTGTAACAGATAAAGGGGAAATGAGTTGTGTTTTTAAATCTGTCCTCTTGTCAAGGTTAGCATGTAGATTTTTTTATAACTTGAGACTACTTGACAAATATAAGAAATAGGAATCCTGGAAATCTGATGCGATACACCTTCAGGGTATTTGTAATTTAGTCTAGCATCAATTCTGATGCTACTTTGCAGAAATTTTTAGTAGAAAGGAGAAGACGACAAAGAGGCATGCTGGTACTTGCTGTGTATGAGTTTCCCAGCCTGATATGTTTGCAAATAATATGCATAGATACTGTTTTGAAAACATATCTGTTGCACAGATCTGACATTAATTCCTCCCTGTCTCATTATATGGTGTTAGTTTTTTCAAAAACTATTTAAAAAGAACAGTTTGTTTTAAGTGTCTTTGGTTATATATGTGTTTGTACATGTATGTGTAACTTAGGGTGTGTATGTGTTTATAGAAATACAAGAATGAGAAGTAGTCTGACTGCCTTTGATTCTCTTTCGCAACTTTTGTGGTTTAACAACCACATTTTCCTACTTTCATAAAAGCAAAAGCATGATGAAACAATGAAACCATAATGTTGAAAGCTACGTCAAATACGTAAGTAAACAAATGCAGAAATTAGAGATTAAAAAATCTGTTACATCAAAGAACATTACAGTAAGTCATAGAAATTCAGATAAACATGATTAAATCACACTGTTGGTTTCAGCTCAGGCAACATTTATAGAGCTGTAATATCTTTTACTAAATCAAGTGATACAGTTGTAAAAAACAGGTGAGCTTTCAGACTGGGTGCATTTATGTTCTGTCTTTTCTGTGTAAGGTAGACCATTGACTTGCTGAATATAGAAGGAGTGGTTTGGTGTTGTTGACCACTGTATTCAGTTCCCAATTGAAAGACAGTGTTTTTATAGGAGAGAAGCATAAAGATACCAATTACTCAAAAATCAGGCTTTGCTGTGCCCATGTTACAGAAAAGCAGTTTGTGGAGAAGGTAGTTGTTTTTGGCTAGCTACTTGAGAAGAACACCTAAAATCCAACAATTTTCTACTGACATGTTGTATCACCTGCTGACCTATATGAATGTCAGCTAGGATAAAAAGTTAATTTATTAAGAAAAAGCCTACAGACATGTTTATATTTTGAGATACTATGTTTATTTTTTGCTCTTCCTACTGTCTGTGTTAACAGGATCACTAAATCAATGGATTTGAGGAGCTGGAGATAGGCAATTTGTTACAAACCTCAGCTGTCTCATGATCTTATCTAAGGAACTTGACCTGATATCTAGTACTTTTTATGTAGAAACTTGTAGCAGAGAAATGGACAATATCTGCTAATGGGAAGCCACAGACCTACATAAAAATGTTTGTGGTTTATGGAAGCTCTACTTACTTTACAAAAGGAGTTTGGGAGATAGTACTTTGAGATCATAGAATCATAGAATCGGCTGGGTTGGAAGGGACCTCAGAGATCATCAAGTCCAACCCTTGACCACTACCGCTGCAGTTACCAGCCCATGGCACTGAGTGCCACATCCAGTCTCTTTTTAAATATCTCCAGGGATGGAGAATCCACTACTTCCCTGGGCAGCCCATTGCAATGTCTGATCACCCTCTCCGTAAAGATGACGTAAAGTCTGAGATGTACACAGACAATCTGAGAAATGTTCTAAGAGTTTAACTTTGAGAGGGATTTATCTGTAGGTACACTGAGGTTTGTTGGGTCTGAGGGGCCATTTTGATCTCAACAGTTTGCTTGATCTATCAGTGTATGCACTTGTTTAGGGACTAAAACTGTCCTATAACTGGCTTCCATAGCGTGTGTCTTGTGTATTTGTTTGAAACAGACAGTGCTGGCCAGTGTTGGAGACAAGGAGTGGGCTAGATGGACTCTTTGGTCAAAGCCACTATGGCAGTAGTTCAATTTTCACAAATGTTACTGCTATAATACAAAATTTTTGTGCTGAGAGAACCAAAAAGGGAACTGATTTTGACTGAATCATAGAATAATGTAGGTTGGAATATCATCAAGTCCACCTGTTACCCTAGTGCACTGCCAAGTCCACCACTAAACCATGTCCCTATGCACCACTTCTACATGTCTTTTAAATACCTCCAGGGTATTTTAAATACTTCCAGGGGTGGTGACACCACCACTTCCCTGGGCAGCTTGTCCCAATGCCTGAAAACCATTTATGTGAAGAAATTTTCCTAATATCCAATCTAAAACTTCCCTGGCACAACTTGAGGATGTTTTCTCTTGTCCTATCCCTTGCAACTTGTCTGACCAACACCCAGCCTGCTAGGATCTCTTTTCAAGTAGTTGTAGGGGGCAGTGTCTCCCCTTTAGCCTCATCTCCAGGCTAAACAACTCCAGTTGTCTTGACCGCACATAAGAAATTGTCACACTAAGCCTTCAATTTCCCAATTAAGCAACAACTTGTAGTCCATTTGATACTTTTTCCATCTAAAATAAATGCAGCAAATAGTAATTTTAGAGACAGACCCCAGTGTATCCACAGAAGCCTCCTAGAATAATTATAAACTGTTGTGACTGGCTCTGATGTTGTACCTGGCTTTGCTGTGGCTTTGAGTGGCTTTGAGTTACCATGAATGAGCTGGGCTACAATAACCAAACATTTGCAGGCTTTATTCACAGAAAATAGTAGATAAATCATGTCAGTATAAGACTTCTCAGTGAAGGAGAAATGCAAAATAGGTTATGGATATTCCCTACTGGCAGCACTGTATGTCTGATGAGAGGTATTTTGACCTCCTTGAGTTTAATTCTGATTCTTTTACACAGCACTGCTTTTTCTAGGCATGTTCAATTAGTAATTCATTTAGACAATAATTTCAGTTTTAATCTTCAAAGTTTTTTAAAGTTGAAAGTTTAAAAAAAGTTGTCTGTGCAATAAAGCATCACAGGTTAGTGAAACTCTAAAAAAAAAACAAACAACAAAAAACAATGGACAAAATGAAATCAAAGTGAAATGACGGCTTATTTCCACGCTTTCTTAATGCAGTGGAGAAGTCAAAGCAGTTCATCACCCCTTCCATTTCTTAAAAAATCATTGCTTCAGAAGATTTTTGAGGAGTCCAAACTGCCACTGGAAGAAAAGCATTAAGGAAACTTGTGAAAAGATGAGGTTAAATGTTAAATTTGGTATTTAAGTGTCAGCACTCCTCCTTAAATGTATACACACCACAGGGTTTAACTGGTGCTAGTCCTACAACTTTTTGTAGAGATGCTGTATATCTCTATTGCATGGAGGAATGCATTTGTTTACTGCCTAGTGCTTGCCTTGTTGCTTCACTCTTACGGATACAGATGCAATGCTAAGCAGACCATAGCCACAGTACAGTTGCAATTAGTGACCAAAAATATCCAAAGTTACTTCTGTAGCCAGGGTAGAAATGGCCAACTTATTTAAAAGGAACTGACAAATACCACATTTTACAGTTTAGTAAGAAGACTGAGTGTTTCTCTCTTGGCATAACCCAAAGCAGAGAATGAAGTCTTAACACATTCCAGACAGTGTTTGCTTAAAAAGCTGTGTATTGCCAGACTGCTGCAGAGGAAGACAAGCAGTGCTGCTTGTGCATACATAGAAAATTACCCCTTTTACAAACAAGCATATGAGGGCAGGGAGGGTGCATAGGAAAAGGGAGGAGGATAATTGAGATTGGAAACGTTTGCTTAGAGCTATTTGAATGTGAAACTGAGCTGGCTCAAGCAATGAGATTATGAACACTGGAGGAGTTCTGTAAGAGCAGCAACAGTTTTGAGCATTAACTGCTCAAAAGCAAAATCTCAATAGCAGCAAATTGCTTAGAAGTCAGACCATTCCTGTGCAAAATACTTGCAACATGTGGTGTTTGAATTTGTAGATCACGAGGGGAGAGATGACTGCTAATGAAGAAAGTATGTGTGCGTGCAAGTGTTTTCTTACTGAATAAATACCACTGGAATAAGGAATGGAAGCACTGGTCTTTAACTGGTGTGGCTCAGGGATGAAAATGCTTATTTAAAGATGTTCTCACAGTCACTCTAATTTTATACAAAGTTTAACTAGTTAGGAAAAGCTGTAATCTTCCAGTTTTGCAGCAGTTCTAAGTATTGCTCGTCTTGTGCAGTGACAGTTCTGTAAATGGGAGGTCTCTTAGTTGGTGGACTGTATATTTTTACCAATGCAGATTAATATCAATTTAATAAAATATTTTTTCATTTCTTCCTGCATTTCAGGCTATGTGGCAAAAAGCTACTTTTGGCACTGGGACTAACATGCCTGTGTAGGATCAATGGCTGGCTTTTGAGTTTTCAGAACACAGTGGAAAGTTACATTTTCTCACCCTGAGGGCATATTCATAATTCTTTCCAGTTATTACTGATGAGGTACTAACTACTTACTAGCTTGGAACTCTTGGTAACAAGAAGTCCAAAAAGCAGTAGGAAGATTCAAAAATTTTTAGCACTCAAGAGTTCTTTAGCCTTCAGTGTTACTAAAAGATTACAGCTTATATTTTTCTTCTAAAACAGGGATACAGGAAAGGTAGAGATTGAGGGTGAAGACAAAGACTATCAAAAAAGAAAAGCTCAAGGGAAACAGCTTTTTTTGATTTAGACTGAGAAAATATGTCTAGATACATTAAGGCTAGTGTTGCAACGGAAACCACCCTTGAAGTTCATCAATTTGATATCCCCAGTGCCATGAGATTTAGGGAGAACCAAAAAGCCAAAAGCAACTAGGAGAGAAGACAAAAAGCCAGAATTAGACCACTTTTCTTTATGTCTGTCTTTTGAGGATTTTTTTGTCTTTTTGTTGGGTTGGCCTTTGTTTTGTTTCATGGGTTTTTGTTTTGTTTGTTTTGTTTTGTGGTTTTTTTGTTTTGTTTTTTTTGGTTTATTTTGAGCCTTCTTTTTTAAGATTTTTGCATCATGTTCCTGTACTTGGGAAGTTATTTTAATATATTTTAGTGATTTTGTTTTGCTTGAGTTTTGTTGTTGTTTCTGCATGAACATTAACAGGCAGATCAGGCTGTTAACTTTTTCTCCAGTGACCTAGTCAATGGTATAAAGACCTCCATTAATAAAAAGAAACAGAAGTTAGTTGTCAGGAGATGGCAGTTCTGTATCTTGTCCCTAACAGGGAGGACGAGTGTTGTGGAAAATGTGTTTCAAACAGAGGTAGCTGCAGATCAATCTTCAGTTAATCTAGAGATAGATGGCTTTTTCCCCCAGACACTAAGAACATCTTCATTTAAGTAAGCTGAAATAAGTAATCACATTTTACTGCCTGTTTACTTTCTCTTACAGTGACTGAATCTGTACTTCTTAACCTTGCATTCATATAGAGCTGCCTTTTGTGGGTCCTTTAAAGCCTAAGGCTATGTGACCCCCTCTAGTTAGGAGACTTTAGGAAACAGAAAGAACAGTCTCATGTTTCAGTAAAGGAGCTGTTTTCCTTAGGGAAGAGATAAACTGATGACAACTTTCAGCAGATAATGACTTTCAGTGTGTTACAGATTTTTTTAAAGAAGGTTTTTTTAAGAAGGTTGTTTTTTAGGTTTTTGGCAATGATTTTAGTAAAATCCTGAAAGTTATGAGTGTAGGTTCTGTGGTTTCTGAGAAAGCTTTGCAATGAATTAATGTTTGCTTCTTGAGAAATTTTGCTCAAACCACTATTGGAAGCAGTGAAGCCAGAACAAGTTTGTCTACATCCACGCCAGTTTTATGCAGAAGAACCCGTGGCTGTTGGTGGACTGCATTTAGTTTTAGAGTAAGGAAAGAACTACAAGCAGCAATTGAAAAAAACAGACAGAAACCAGCAAAAAACAGCCTCTCCCCCCCAACCAAACAAAAAAACCAAACCAACCCAACCAAAACAAAACAACAAAAAACCCAAACACCAATATATTGTTCCTGGGTTGCAACAATTCCCAACTAGAACCCTGTATTTAGAGGTGATGCAACCTCTAAATAAATCTTGGTGATTTATTTATATGGTCAATGGAAACTACTGTTTCATTACTGTTTGGTATGCAATGAAAATCAAATCCTTTTTCAACATTCTGAGTGGATGACATTAAAGCACAGTCTAGAAGCCCTTGAAAAATCTTTGCATATTTTCATGTTGTATAAAGGAAAGATGTTTTCTGTAGTAGTCTGACAAAAATTAAGAATCCTGTATTTTTACACGTGAGACCTGTGTGACTCTTAAGTAGCACTATAGTTATAGTTTAGTTATTTGACAGTAGCTGATTTCTGAGCTTTCTCAACTTCACTCTTCCAAACCCCAGCTAAGCCCCAATTCCTTCTGAGTGGAGGGCGAATGATGGGAGCGAATGATCTTGTTTTGAAATATAGTGACATTTGGTTTGTTTCCCATTAAGCTAGCCAGTCAGGCCTTGTTAGAAACAAATGTAGCTGAGAAAGGGTCAAACACAGTTCTGGTGGAAGAGAAAAGGTGGCAGGGAGGCTGCCCTCACACCTGCTGGTGTAAGCCTGAGAGATCTCCACTGCTCTTCCAGCGCCTGCTGATCCAGCATTCATTGAACCGATTGCAATTTCTTACAATCTAGGTTTCTTGGAAACAAAAACCTTCACATCCTATTGGAGAGTTGTCATCTAAATTTAGGTTGTGTGTGTGTGTGTCCCATGAAGCTCTGCAGACTGGTTTCTTTAAATTTTCCTTTCTGCAGCATTTGAGGTTCTGACAGGCTTGACCACTGTGGCCTCTTGCCGAGCAGGGAAGCTGCAGATGCCAGCCGACCTGAAATGGACACAAAATCATCCCTCTTGATAGTGGGGATGAAGTTCTGTAGCATTTTAGTCTCTTATTTCATAATACCCTGGAAGTTTTCCCCTAAGAACTGACAAGCAGTTTCTTCCCTCAGATGAGGAATAAAGGTAGCACAGAGGTTCAGATTTACCACCTGATAGTGCCTTTTTATGAAACTTGAACCAGAAAGCTAATGCTATTTCTTATCTTTAATCTGCCCATACAAGTGCAACATGGAATAAGTAAAAATAAAGAGGGGAATGGGACTCTTGAGGGGAGAGAGTAAATCTGTGCTTGGTTTTGCTGCAAGGTAGTGGGTGATGAAAGGGTTACAGGTGGTTCTGTTGGTCTAGACAAGCAAGTGACAGGAAATAACTTGGAGAATATGTTTATTTATTTTTTTATCCCCAAAGCCTTATCTTCAAGGAACACAGTTAGAAATGCTGTTGTGAAAAGCAACTTCCACTTGGACAGACAACTTGATGTAGGCAAAGCTGCTAATTTGTTTTCAGCTTCAAGATGATTTAGTCTTTGCATCCTTGGCAGTAACACACAATGTAATTGTTTCCCTTCTTCTTAATCTTCAGTCTAGCTGCATTCCATCACTGTAGCTAGGAAAGGCTGGAATGTTGACTGAAGTAGCTACACCAGATAGCCTCTCCTAACAGGCAAGAAGTTACTCCAGGACTCTTCTGCCTTTCTAGTATGTAAGGAGGACACTCACGATTCTTTTCATGATTACCTTTAGTCACAGAAACGCTTCTGTGCAGAAAGGAAAATCTGTTGGGTATGAAAAGGAAGTGACAGAATTAATGTTCTTACACTGGCAATGTTGTTTGGTTATGAGAGGCTCTCTGTAAATAACAGCTTTGCTTTAATCTATTTTGTGCCTTTTTCTTCCACAAAAGTAATTTGGTAACCCTACAATTTTAAAATGCTTTAAAAACCTTAACTGTTCACCGAAAGATTTGTTTGTATTCCTATTATTCAGTTTGGCACTGTTTGTGGCCAGCAGCTGCTTACACTTTTGGAATATGTGCCATTAACATACCACTGGTATAAACCTAGCTCAGTTCACCAAAAATACCATCTTTAGGGAAGGAATATAGCATATCATTGAGCAATTAAATTATGTAGTCAATCCGGTGGTTAAGCTTGGGTCAGCTTTGAAGGGTAAATTTCATTGCTGGGATACATTCTTGGCTATGAATGAATGCATGAATAATCTTTCTTTGAACCTTAAGATGCACAATAGACACAATAACTCTTGAGTTGAACTCTTTAAGAGTAGGCTGATTTATGGGCAACTGTTGAAAGTGCTCCCAGTCAAATTATTTTTTCATCTGTGAAGTAGAAACCTGTAGTATAATAATTACTGTATACCATTGAAATGTTAGACAGACAAAAGCTGAGCAAGTCTTCACAGTAGGTTTTTAATTTATAAATTAAAAAAAGAAAAAGTAGTTATTTTGACATGGTACACAGCCATAAACCAAGAATCACTTGTCAGGGCTCCAGCAGACAAACAGCTGAAGGCGTTACTGACCTCAGCTGCTTAGCCAGTTGAGCTGGGTGTAAGGCAACAGCAGGGACTGTGTGTGTTCCCTAGTGCCAGCAAGCACACAAACCTCCATAAACCACAACTATTTTAATTTTCCCAAGTGCTGTGATTGCAGGTGACCAAGGTTCTGACATGTATTTGTTTCTACCCTTTGTGTTTCATTGGCTGTAGTCTCAAGCAAAGGACTGGGCTAGATGTACAGGGCAGGGTGTCCTCACCCACTACATCAATATTTGACCAAATTTACCTATGGCAGGCCTTAGTTTGCTTAGAAGGATCAAGAGAGGTCTGTTTTTTGATCAGACACAATGGCTTGGCATAACACCTTTTCAATGCTGGAGGAGAAGGGGAATGTTCTTTCCCAATATCCATTTCTGAGCTATTGTGTCCACATTGCAGTGCTAGGCGTTTAATAGATTGTCATAAGGAATTCTGCGTTACTAAAACTGTGTTGTGGAAGGTTCTTTTAAGGGAGTGCTTCTGAGAATTAGTTGCAGAAGGAGCAATTTGATTTTATTTTCTTTTAGTTAACAGACTAAGCAGATGGAAAAGCAGACCTGGAGTAGTTTTGCTGGCTGCCTGCCAAAATTCTGTAAATTTTGATTTGTGTGGATATGAAACAGTTTTATTTTTCCCTTTTTGGAAATGTATGCCTCAAAGTCTTTGGGAAATTAATTGTTGGTTTCCCGTGAAATGTGCACTTGTAAAACAAATGTAGCTATGTGCCATGCAGACCCTGTGTTGTGTCAATTAGGATGTGTGACATCAGCAAACTCCACAGGCTGTCAAAGGCTAAAGCACTTTTCAAAGCATCATTCCTTCACAAATCTCCAGAAAAAGGATTTTAAAATTACACAAATTTGAAGTGCAGCTCAGTACAGTTTTAGCATCTACCTTTGACACTGAAGATTCACAGGGTTCATAATTCTACCCAAACAAGATTTTTTAATGCCATTTGACCTTACATGTTTATATACTTGAAATTAACAAGGTATTCACATTTGCAAAATCTTTATTAACAACTAAGTTTGAGATGATCCAAAATTGGAAGTCTTAAATCTGATGTTCCACATGGGGAGAGATGAAAAATACTACTCATGTTTCACCCTTGGTCTTTCTCCCCTTCACTTCACTATGCTCTGCAATTCCACACCAGAATGCCAGAATGACTTGCAAGAAAAGAGTTACTTCAGCATTTATTAACTGTGGCATCGATGATGACATCGCCACTAATTAAACTCGAAGAAACCTTTGTTTAACAGTAAAAAACACTAGGGATTTAAGCACAGGACTACCAGCTTGGGTCTTTTTTTTTTTTTGGGGGGGGGGGGAGGGTGGGGAGGTGGGGCTTGGTTTTTTTGGGTTTTTGTAGCTTTTCTCCTGGAAATTTAAAGAAATTGGATTCTCACTGTTCAGCATTTGAGTCTTCAGGATCAAAAGGCCTTTCCTTCAAAGAGTTTCATGTTGTTATTTAAATGGTAATTGGCTCTATCCTCAATTTGACTGCGGGCATTTTAACTTTAGTTTCATTATTTTCAGTTCCCTGCTTCTAATGGAGGAGGCTATTTGAGGAATGACAAAGATTAATTGCAAATTTGGAAGCTAGTTACTAGTGACAAGAGTTGATAACTTTTGGGAAGGCACATACGCTATTTGAACAGCATGTGTTCTGTAATGAATGATTTTGCTGCTATAATAATCTACCTCTTCTTTACTGGTGACTTTTACATCTGGAGTAGTTACTCACTGACAGGTTAATGTTTCTGTATAGTGTGGACTGTCAAATAGATGCAAATTATGGGATTTGTTAAACTGTTTGCCTATAAACTTCTTGGTTCAATAGAGTACTCTCTGGATAGAAGGCTGCGGCCACAAAACTCTGGTCTCTGGGGAGACAGTGCTGGAAGACTAGAAACCTTTGATGAATAGTTTCCACTGTAATCTGCAATACTTCCTGATGCAGAAAAAGGTACCGTCCCACAATGTTTTTTGGAGACAGAACCAACATTTTGTTTTTATTACTATTCACTCCTTGCTCAATCGGGCTTCAGTTCCTCTCATGTAAAGTCTATTGCTACTATTACCTTCAGCTGTCAGTGTGATGAAGAAAGTGAAAACTGTCATTAACCAGTAAAGGTTAAACAGTTTCATTAACAAATGTATTGTTACATTGTACTACTGCTACTGAATTAAGTAAACTGCTGCTGAAGAGCACTGTAGAGCATGATGAGATGCAGTCTTATGGTGACTTGGTTTTCGTTCTTCTGAAGGGGGAAGGGAGTGAGGGGGGTAGGAAAGGAAAAAATGGAAAAGATCCCAAGGTGTAATTACTGCTAGTGTCTAAGCTATATTCAGTATTGTCTTGTCTTCCTGCTAAGCAGTAAAGAGGAACCTGCAGGCCTAGGTTAGAATAACAAACAGATGAATGTGACAGTTTTCAAAATGCAACAATTTAGTTTATATTTATAGTTTATAGTATATATATGGGAAAGAGGCATCTGAGGAATCTACAGATGGGTCTTTGCATGGTGATGTGGCACCAAGGACTGCATTAAGAATCTCTAGTGTTTTCTAATAGTGTTAGAGGTATCTTTCTGTTAATATGTTCCTTTTCTACTGGCTTTAGACCACCCAACATCACATGTAACCTGCAGCCTTTTTTTCCTGCAGTCTCATTCCTCCCCTCCCCCAAACACATGGTGCATGTGTATTCAGGGTTTTGCTTTGTGTTCACAGAGGTATCCAGCTGGGAAAATATAGTGTGTACAATACTCTCTGCCTTCAACTGGCATTTCTCATAAATTGCAACAGAAGCACTGCTATTAGCAGCTTAATAGCAGGTAGAATATAGCACTACATATCAAGTCTCAGCAGGATGCAGAAACTATGGTTACCAAATTTTAGAAGAGAAAGGGTTGGGAGGAAAAGTTTTTATATCAGAATAATTGAGGAAGGGGTGAGAAACATTTAAAATGGATTCATTAAAATCTGCCTTTTTGGAGAGAGGGAAAAAAAATAAAAAGCTTATAGGGGTTGATTCAGTGGCTACAGCATTTGTTTTTTGCTGAATTGTTATTTTAGAAGACCTCACAAGAGGTTTCTGTTACATGCAGTGCAAAAAAAGCAGTGCAAGTCCTTCCTCTTTGGTCCTTAAAAAACCCTACTCTCCACACCCATTCCTTGAAATGCTTTTTGAAAATACGTAATACTTAACTGCTGCTGTAGTGTAAGGTGTTTATGACAGCAAGTTTGGGTCAGCCACAGTGCATTTATGCAAGAAACTGCACTTTGAGAGGTTTGGTGGAAATAGACAAGTAAATAGCATTATGTTTCTTATCACAGGATGCAATAAATTTAGAGTTTGTCCTCAGCTCTATTTAAACCCAAGTCTTGTTTGAAGAGGGTTACTGTAAGTTAGAAAATACATTACAATATTGAAATAAATTCAGTGACTTAGCATTTTTTGGTTAGGTCTTTTTTGTTTTGTTTTGGGTTGATTTGTTTGGGGAGGGTGGATAGTCATATGAAATCTTATCACAGGTTGGCCTATTCTTTGTGACCGTGGAAGAAAGGACAGGAAATAATTATTTTAAGTTGTGTCAAGAGAGATTAAGAGAGATATTTTCAACAGCAGGGATAATAAGGCTGTGGAGTAGGTTGTCTAGCAGCTTGCAGAATCTTCTGTTAGAAGAAAATCTATGCCAACGTTTCTCAGGATCAACACTGATGAAAGCTTCAGATTTAATTGGAATTGATGGGACTTTATAGTTCAGTATTTCTAATAGCAGGATCATTCATAACAGATCTTGTTGGTTTTCAACTTCTCCCACATGGACTTACAGGGAAATTAGGACACAATGTCACCTTTATTTTCTTTAGATTTAAAATTAGTTGAACAGCATTACTGTAATATTTTTGAATGGCAGTAAAAGGGAAATTGTAGTGCCTAAACCAGAGCTATATATAAATTATAGCAGACAGCTATTAATCAAGGGCTTATGGGAACCAAATATGGAACAGAGAATAACTCCCTTATGGACATCCGAGTAATGAAGAGACCAACTGTTGAATCTACACAGCTGAAGTAAAAAGAAGAGGAGCGTGCAGCTTCTCTTTGCTGGAAAGTTAGTCCTGTGCTTTACCTAAGCTTTAATACTCATACCTATATCTAGGTGGTAAATATCTCATAATTTTGAAGGACGCTTCTCCAGTAACCTTTGCTTTTCAGTAACATAATCTTTTAAAGCTGTCTTGTGAGGAATGAGGGAAAGCAGTGTTACAAGCATAGTGCAACATTTTGAGATCCAAGAATACCATTCAGTCTGGATGAGGCACATAAATAACACTAATCTTCTGTGAAGACAGCTGTTGGTTTTAGCTTGGAGAGTAATAAAGTTATACTGCTTTTCTCCTTCAGTTTTTCAAACTATTTTCAATACAGTACTTCTCCAGCAGTAAATATGTATTATCATTTTTGGTTAGGTTATTACTTTGAGGGGTATTGGTTGTATGTGGAGTTTTGCTTGGAGAGAAGACAAAAAATACCTCTTCTAGGTCTCAAAGTTATTTACACTCAAATAATAATACTCAAAATCACTCAAAGGTGTATTTTATTTATGGCATCTATAAGATATTTGGCAGCCAGGCATAAGGAGACAAAAATTCACTTCCCCTTTCTCATTCTTCCATAATTATTTCCTACCACCAATTAGTAACTGTATTTTAAAATGTCCTAGTTCTGTGTTATTTTCCCTGTAAGTGGCTTATCTGTGAGAAAAAAAAGAGTAATAGTGAGCTTTACCAACAATGTTCTTTTTGATTCATCATTCATTTGGGTTCTTTCTGCAGTTCTCCCTTGCACTCCTGAAGTTTTACGAAGTCTAAAGATCTAACAAGAATTTCTCAGTTGGTCAGCAGTATAGTTTTGTCAAAGATACTCTTTATGCATTTGATTATCTAATCATTGAGCAACTGGCTTGCACATATATTCCATTTCTCTCTGTCTAGAATCTCTAAAAGAAAGAGGATGTTTCCTCATGGACAACAAAACAAAACCCCACACTTCCAAAGAAGTATTTCATGTACATAGTTTACTGATCTTCCATCAAGAAGGCCTTGAAAAAGTAGGTCTTCAGCCAATAGCTAACTTCTGACTGTGCCTGCTGCATTGTGTAGACAGGACAGGTGAGATTTGGCAGGATCAGAAAAATAAGTTTAAAGCAGTTTTATCGAGACACCGGTTCATCTTTGATATCTGCAGCAGCCATCATTGAGGGTAATTGAAATCCAGAGCAATTTGGGAGGGTCTGTGAGCAGTGCCTGTCTTTCAAAAAGACCAAAATTGATTCAAGGCCTTTTGGAAGCATTCTGCCTTGACTGCTAATGGACTGTTAATTATTTAGGTGGGAAATCCTTTGGAGAGAAGAAATCACCTTTCTACTTTCTGAATGTTCTTGATGGTCTCCTGTCAGGTATAGCCTCCTATCCATGAATGTCTACAGGCTCCTTTTCAACTTCCAAATGTACTAGAAGTTGTATGTTGAACCTCTAACAGACATGTCAGAGACAAAACCAAGTTTTAATTTTTGTAAAAAATGGGTGTTGATATGTGAAATTTAAAAGTACTTTAAATAAACTCAGTGGCTGTCTTCTTGCATGGAATAACTTCTACCTTAAAGGCTAGATACCGAAGTAATCAGTCTTCTGTTTTAAGGATGTTTTACATCCTTCCCAGCTTTTCAAGTTTACCAGATTTTTTCATTTGTCATTTGACATCCAATCATGTCTTTGCACTAGTCTACAGGTGTTTGAAGATAATACAAGATTTTCTTTTCAGAAACTCCAGAAACTTCTTGAAAGGAATGGTCACTAAATTCATCACTGTTTTAGAAATAAAGATTATTTGATGACTGTGCTTATACCTTCAGGATCCAATCAGTGTAAACAGAATGTGTATATTAATAGTCTTTATAAACTCTTTAGTGAAGTTTGAGTTTGTATTAAGGTAGGAGAAAAGGGCCTTTGGAAAGGAGAGAAGCAAAAGATAAAATGTGTTTGCAAAATTTAAGGAAAGCTAGAAAGGGTCTGCTGGGCAACAGGACTCTTTGAGAGGTTTTTCTAGAGTTCCTTCAGTTTTCAAAACCTTCAATTTAATGGGTGAAAGTAGCAGCCTTCTACCAGTTTTCCAGTCCTTTCTGCTTGAATGAAACCACAAGAACCTGATATGGGTTTCCTTTAGTGTAGCTATCCTATATTCTCAAGCCTTTTTCCTTGGAATCATTTCAGTAAGCAATGTATTCAAGTAAGCAGCCTATTCCCAAAAGGTTTCCTGCTAAAAAGAGGTTGTTTCTGATTGTGCATAGTTCATGGGACTCAGCAAAGAAAAAGAAAGCTTTGATGCTAAATAGATCTAGTCTGTCAGTAATATGGTAAAGGCAAAAAGACATAGTCTCTACAAATGTTTTGCATGGATATTCAATAAAAACCTAATTTACTGTATTTTTTTAATAGTTTACTGTCTCTTTTTAATAGATATTTTTGTGTGGTTTTAGATCTCTGTTAAAAAGAATATGTAAGTTCCTATTATTAAATGTGCAGCCCTCAAATCTCCACTGGTATTTGTTGTGGAGTTTTGGGTAATTTTAACATATCTTTCTCAAAGTGACATTTGCAAGAGAAGGAGAAAACACCCCCTTAACAATGGAAAAAAGTTCTACTTTTGTTCAGTTCCCAAGAGAGTCAGAAAGACGTCCATGTTCTTGTGTTCTTTAATAGTTAAAACAAATTTATGGTCTTCTCTTAATCTCTAGTACTCTTTTCTGTACCTGTCCCAGAGGAGGGTCCAGGAGAAAGAAAACCAGCCTGTGTAATCTAAGAAACTAGTTGATTGAAATACCCAAAGACCATTGGTAGAACATCTTGAACATGGCAAAACCATGAGGAAAAGATGCCACAGCCTTGACCGCCGTCTGGGCAAAGAGAGAGGCTTCTGCCAAAGATTTGGGAAAGGCAGCCAACTGTCATTCCTTTCACACTTTCCCAGAGTGTTAAAATCTTTTTCTTGTGGCATTTGTTGTTACTGCATTTGGTTGGCTCTTGCTCCAGGAGATGGTCAATCAACAGGAACCCATGGGAGGAGTCATATGGAGGTCTGACCTTTTCCACTGGAACCCTTTGTCAGGCCTGCCTTACTTTCTTGATGAAGAGCCCTGATTATGTGTGATTCTACTCCCTCCTCCCCTCTAAACAGCCTTAATCTGTGAATATTGCACAGAAAATTTAAGGGAGAGAAAAACACAGTATTTTTGTTTTGGCTAATTACTTCTGTAGTTTCAGATGGTTATCTTCAGGTGATCTCTTCTCCTAAAACACAAAGACTCCTCTTTCTTTATAAGGCGGGTATATGAATGGAAAACATCATAAGAACTACACAAATCATCTGAAGGACTAAGAGCAAGGAACTGGTTCTTTCTATGCCCTTACCGCCCAGTCTACAGGAAGATGACTATCTATCCAAGTGAACTCAAAATCTCCAAGCGTATAACAAAAAAAATGCATTGGCTACCAGGAGTAACAGTCCCATATTCGGATGGAGGGAGCTACATTTTATATGAATTTGATTCATCAAACTGGTATTTCTTAGAAGGGGAGGTCCTTAGTGATGCCATCATTTCACTTCCATCCTTCCTGACAGAAACTATTAGCTATAGTGGATTAGCTGCTGTCTGAGCAGAAGTTGTTCTGACAAAGATGATCATTTAAGGAGCAAGCTGGAGTTTTATATTAGGAGAGAGGTCAGGAAATTAATGCACTGGAGGATTTGAAGAGAAAGAACGAAATATTCCCATAAGCCTTGCTTTTGTGACGTGTCAGAAACAGCTCTCTTCTTGTGGTCAGAGAGAACATAAATAACAATAAAACATAAAGTGATGACTTATGCTTAGCCTGACTAAATGTTATGCAGAAAATCTTCATAGAATCATAGAATTGACTGGGTTGGAAGGGACCTCAGAGATCATCAAGTCCAACCCTTGATCCACTACCACTGCAATTACCAGACCATGGCACTGAGTGCCACATCCAGTCTCTTTTTAAATATCTCCAGGGACGGAGAATCCACTACTTCCCTGAGCAGCCCATTCCAATGTCTGATTACCCTCTCCGTAAAGAAATTCTTTCTAATGTCCAACCTAAACTTCCCCTGGCACAACTTAAGACCATGCCCTCTTGTCTTGTTGGTAGTTGCCTGGGAAAAGAGTCAATCCAGACTCCCAGGTCCCTCTCTGCCTGGCTGCTCTCAGCCACTCTGTGCCCAGCCTGGAGCTCCCCATGGGGTTGTTGTGGCCAAAGTGCAGGACCCGGCACTTGGCCGTGTTGAACCTCATCCCATTGGAATCAGCCCAACTCTCCAGTCTGTCCAGGTCCCTCTGCAGAGCCCTCCTGCCTTCCAGCTGATCCACACTCCCCCCCAGCTTAGTGTCATCTGCAAATTTGCTGATGATGGACTCAATCCCTCCATCTAAATCATCAATGAAGATATTAAACAGGACTGGGCCCAACACTGATCCCTGGGGGACATGATGAGCGGCTGCCAACTGGATCAGCACTGTTCAGCACCACTCTCTGGGGGCCGCCAGCAGTTCCTAACCCAGCACAGAGTGCTCCTGTCTGAGCCCTGGGCTGACAGCTTTTCCAGGAGAATGCTGTGGGAGACAGTGTCAAAGGCTTTGCTGAAGTCCAGGTAGACCACATCCACCGCCTTCCCCTCATCCCCCAGGCGCGTCTCCTGATCATAAAAGGAGATCAGGTTGGTCAGACAGGACCTGCCCTTCCTAACCTCGTGCTGGCTGGGTCTGATCCCCTGTCCATCCTGTAGATGCTGTGTGATTGCCCCCAGAATGATCTGCTCCATAACCCTGCCAGGCACTGAGGTCAGGCTGACAGGCCTGGAGTTTCCTGGGTCCTCCTTCCATCCCTTTTTGTGGATTGGCGTGACATTCGCCAACTTCCAATCATCTGGGATGTCCCCAGTGAGCCAGGACTGTTGGTAGATGATAGAGAGAGGCTTGGCGAGCTCTTCTGCCAGCTCCCTCATCACCCTTGGGTGGATCCCATCTGGTCCCATAGAATTGTGGAGATCCAAGCAGCTCAGTTGGTCACTGACTGTTTTCTTCTGGATTACGGGGGGGCTGTTCAGATTCTTGTCACCTTCTGTAAGATCCAGAAGCCAGCTGTCCTCAGGATAACCTGTCTTACTGTTGAAAACTGAGGCAAAGAAGGTATTAAATACCTCAGCCTTTTCTTCATCTTTGACAACTATATTCCCGCCCATGTCCAGTAAAGAATGGATGTTTTCCTTGCCCCTTCTTTTGCTGTTGATGTATCTGTAGAAGGACTTTTTGTTATCCTTCACAGAGGTGGTGAGATTCAGTTCAAGTTGTGCCGCTGTCTCTCTAATTTTCTTTCCACACAACCTAACTATATTCCTAAATTCCTCCTGAGTAGTTAGCCCTTTTTTCAATAATTGGTAGGCTTTCTTCTTAACCCTAATTTCTTTCAGAGTCTCCCAGTTCAGCCAGACCGGTCGTCTTCCCCGCTGGCTCGCTTTTCGGCACATTGGGACAGCCTGCTCCTGTGCTTTCAAAACTTGCTCCTTGAAGTATGTCCATCCCTCCTTTGGACCCCTTTGTTTTCAAAGGCTGTTTCCCAGGGTAATCTCTGGACCAGTCTTCTGAATAGGCCAAAATCTGCCCTCCGGAAGTCCATCCTAGAGGTGTGATTGACGACCCTCCTTGTATCCTTAAGTATTGAAAACTCTATTATTTCATGATCACTGAGTCCCAGACGTCCACAACCACCACATCTCCCACCAGCCCCTCTCTGTTTGTGAAAAGGAGGTCAAGTGGGGCTCCATCCCTGGTAGGCTCATTTACCAGCTGGAGCAGGAAATTATCTTCTATACACTCTAGGAATCTCCTAGACTGCCTCTTCATCAGTCTTTTCCGCTTCTGCCACTTCAGGCATATATTTTCAGACATGCGGTAGATTTCCCCCTCCTTCCCTTTTGCTGCTTTTCAGGGACTGCAGAAATTAAAATTTGCTGACTGTTTCAGGATCATAAATAGCAGATGAGGGGTTATACCTTTATGACCTGCTGACACTTACCCTAGTTCAGACATGCCATTTTTTTCTTTCATTACCCTCTGTCTGTACACTGTATTACTAAGCACAACTCAGTGTGTAGTGGTGACTGGCTTCACAGACACTGTCATCACAAAATGGGAAATTAATATGTTCCTTGCCAAACTTTATATAAAAGAAATTGCATAAGGGAAGTAGAAATCTAGAATTTGGCTCTCAGGGCTTTTGGGCAGTGTACCCTTTCCAGTGTGAGTTGGTGTAGCAGAATGAAGGGAAGAATTTTCCTCATTAATTATGTGACAAGGAAGTGAAACAAACCACACAGCTTGTACTACAAAGTTTTTATTGCTTCATAAATTTTATTGACATAGAAATTAACCAGTTTCCTCTGTGTTTTAAACAGTGTAAGTTTGTGTTTATTGACACAGAGGAAGCTCATCTGTACTCAAGAACAGATTTGTTTTCTGTTAGAAAAGGCTGTACTTGAGATATTTTTTAATAGTATCATGTATTAACTTGGCACACAACACTTAAGAATCTGTGGTTTGGGATTTCTTCATTTAACAACAGCAGCTTTTCTACCTGATTTGTTTTGTGATACGTATCAAGAAAGAGGTATCAAATTGAAAGAAAACCCCTGTGAGGTGCAGCAGACGTACCAAAGTCAAGAAATGTTTTCAAGCATTTCCAAACGCTTTGCAGCAGTGCACCCATATTAGGGCTGCTGCTGTGTTTACTGAAGCATATGAACCATGTTTTTCTGCTAATTTAGGGAGGATCATAAGCATGGGTGTGTTACATTGTGGCAAACATATTTAAGAATGTCTTTCATTCAAACACATATCTTATTCATTAAGAGCTTTGAGCTATCCTAAAACATATGGGATGTACATACCTTTATTTGGGTGCTTCCATACAGACAGGTCTATATTTGAAATGGAAGCTTATGAGCTGTGACTATCTGAAAAATGAAAATGTATAGGCAGAGCCCTTGAAATGTCACCCATTTTCCCCCTGTATTTTTACAATAATGATTGTACAAGATGGGATTTGCATCTCTGAGCAACGAGTTAAATACTTCCAAATCTCCTTGAAATCAATTTCGAGTGATCATGCATGCAGATTGAAAACCATGACTTTGAGATTTACGTTCTGTGAATAAAATTTACGTTCCCTGAAAAGCAAAGAAGGCTGTCATTTCATGCTTCCTAGCTTTCATTGTCTATTTCCCTTCGGTACGCCCAAGCCCAGTGCGCTTGCGCGCAGTCTAGAGGAACAGCTTTCTGCTCTGTCGATTTTGTTTTATAAAAGCCCTGTTTTCTTTATTGCCTTTATCTATTACATCTGTAGAATTTACTTAAGCAATGACAAATTTCTCTTTTGGGCCTGGAGTCTAAAAGAATAACTACTGTCAGCCTGTTGGTAAAAGATTTGTTGGATATGACTGTTCATTAAATTGCAAGGATCTGTGGGTGAGGCTAGCTGTCTGCAGCTGCTGTGAGTAGGTGGGTTATGGGCTGTATTTTGTGAATATACATCATGAGAGAGACAAATGTGCTTCAGCAGCTTCTTGTTTTGTTCAACTAAAAAGGGTGTTGATTTTGGAAGGCTCAGCAAAATCACTGTATTTTTTCAAAATCAGATATCATTCATCCTACATAACACCCATGAAAACAGCATTTAGGTTAAATATAGCATCAGTACTCAGCTTTGTAAGTTGACAAGAATAGCATTATATTTATCTCCCTTTAAAAAATGCTCAAGCTGAATGCAGTGCCTGTGAGTGAGAGGTAATTGAAAACACTGTAAACAGGAATCCTCGAACAGTGCAAGTGTAAAGTCTAGAGTGCTTCAGTGTTCGTCTTCTCTCACAAGCGCTTTGACAGTTCTTTTGGGCACATTCTCTGTCCCTCTAGGGACAAAAAAAATAATGTTATACGCATTGATACTATTTTTAAGAAATTAATTAAGATAATTTTTACAAGGATAAAAGTTTGAGTTACTATAACTGACTGATCCAAAGTAGCAACATAAAGAAAATGGAAGGTGTCTTGTATTTTTAATTTTTATTATGTTAATCCAGCACTACAAGTGCTTACTTCTTTGTTTATTCAGGTGTCCACCTACATAACTGTGAAACTTCATGTGCAGTAGGATCTGAAAACAAGATCTTTGATGGACAACAAATTATGAGTTCTCATTTGTCACAGTGCAAATATGTTTTCAACTGAAAGCCAGGGAGGGAGGAGGATCTTCATTTGAAACCAGCTTTTTTTTTGCACTTGATCTCCTTTGGTTTTGTATGAAAAGCTACACTGGACTGAATGACAGCTGAAAAGGCATGCTGCTGTATCAGGGGATTTAGCAGAAAGAAGCTTCTGTTCTTTCAGCAAGCACCTTCCCAGAAAGCTTTCTGAAGCTTTTACCCATTCAGTCCAGTTGTGAAGCCAGTGCACTATCAAACAGGTGGATGGCATGGAAAGTACCTCTCACTGTCTCAGTACCGATACTCAGGTTTGAGAGTAAATAGATATTAACTTCTGGCTATCAGGTTCTATTGCACAAATTAAAATGAGATTATCCTTTCCCAAAAGATAAACTTACAATGGCAGAATCATCCAAAGCTACAGCTAATTAAAAAAAAAAACCCTCTCTTCCTTCTGTTTCTTCAATGTCCACAAATAATGGTATCTTGAGTTACTGCAGTTGGTTTGTGCTAGTTGAACACAAATTCTGTTCCTACTAAAATCCTTAAAAACCTTCTTTCCTTGGGTTTCTTTTGGCTCCAGTTTTAACTTTGATTTACAGGAAAGATGACATAGAAGACTTTGCTGACTGTAAAATCTAGTCATGTTATATATACAGTGTTGAAATTCCTATTTAAAAAAAAAATGGTCTCTGCTCATTTGGTGGCAACACATTATAACTCTGTAAATGACCTGGTGGTGGTAGTAAAATTAAGGCATGCAAATGAAGTGACATACAGCAGTTTAAAAATAATAGTAATAATTAAGGGTGAATCTTCTCAAAATGTAGGAGTTCCACTTAATTGCTTTTTAGACCTCAAGAGAACCCTAGGGAAAAACAATGATATGACTCGTTCTGAAAGTGTTTTTCCATTTTTAACACAATGTGATACTGATCTTGAAATACTGCAGAGTGACTAAATAAAAACATTTCTGTTTGTCCACAGTTGGCATAGCATGATTCCACAAGAGATATTTTTGATCAAATCTGTTTCGGTCACTGGTTTTCTAATACACAAGTTATGTTATAGACATACCAACATTTGTGTGACAGCTCTGTGAGACTGAAAGGTTATCCTTGCTGTGCATAGAAGCATCTTAAGAAATCTTCCTTGGTATGTAAAGTCTGACTGTCTGAATGTTACACTTTTCTTTCATACAAGTACGTGTCAAGCACTGATCTTTGTTACTGACTGAGCAATTAGCAATGTTACTTTCAGGGAAAGGCTTTTGGGCCCTGGCTGTACATCTCAGTCAATAAACTCCGAGATGCTCATAATAGCCTGTCTTTCTTTCTCACTGAAGCCTTGGACTTGCCCTAACTTCATCAGAGCAGAGGATAAAAGAATAATGTGAACAATAGGTGCCATGGAGTTTGAGTTAGGCCTAATGTGAGGAGGCTGTAAAAGCTGTCAGGGAGCTTGATTGATTGGCTCTCTGGCTGCAGTCCTCACTGGAAAGCAATAATGTTTATGCCTCTTGTGAAAGGGCTGGATGTGCCATCCGGGGTCAAAACTTATCAGCCTCAGGGGCCAATGTTTCAGATGAGGCCAAAGTACAGTCAATAATTTCTACAGAAATTTGTGTGTAAATTGTGAAGTAAAGCAAGCTTTATCTTAATATTGTTTGTCTGACCAAGGAAAGAATTAAGTCATGTCTGAAAGTCCAGCCACTTTTTTGTTTGTTTGTTTGTTTGTTAGTTTAATTTTAGTGACATGGGAAAAAAAGTTTTCTCCTACTGAAATGTGTTTCTGTCATCATGTTGGTTGTATTTTAATGAGGAAGGGCATGCCTGCAATGATCATCTGAGGGAAATTTCATTGCCAAAAGAAATGTAAAGATTTTTAACTGAATGTATTAGTATTCCTAGATTTTACTTAGCTATTATGAAACAGTGGTTTGTCTTCAGTGGGTTGTCCTCAGTTTGTCCTCTAAATAATTTTGGTTTTAAACATATCAGGGTCAAAGGTTGGTCAGCTCTAGTGCATCAGAAAGCCAAGAGAGGCTGAAGTAGTGGTGTAGATCATAGCAGACCAGGGAAGGCTACCCAGGCTGTTATTAATAAGCAAGAAACTGGGACAACCTGCACAAAAGACAGTTAAAGAAAAATTGTCCAAGCAGTCGCTGGTAAGAGAAGCCCAGCAGAAACTGTACTGATTGCTAGCAGGAAATCCGTTTGCTGGTATCTTACCTTTGCCTTGCATTATTATTGGTGAACTGCTAGAATAAGCAAATTGGTTAACTAGATATTTTACTAGTTTACCCACTTGGGAGGCAATTTCAAACAGACTGAACAGGTGAACTGCTAAGCAGAACTTTGACACCTATTGAAGTTGGTTTGTTGGTAAGTCACTTGCTTTTGTTCCATCCCAGAAAACTGAGTACTTTGCTTCAGTAGGTGCCGACAAAAGCCCTTTTACCTTTCTTCTGCTCAGGGAGAAGACTATTAGTCATAGCTCATTAGTTTTGTTTACAAAGCAGAACTGGTAAATTAGGTGTGTTACTGAAATACTTATAACTTTTCTTAGCATCTTTTTCCCCACTAAAATACAAGAATTTTAGAATAGGAAGGAGAGCACTGCCAACTAGTTTTTAAGGAAAATAAATAGTTTGTGGTATAGCATATTTAAAAAATTTCATGGCACGTAGCCTTGGCAATTCATATTTGTTTTGTGGTTTGCAAATCTAAAAGGTGGAGTTTTAAGCATATTTTTTTTTTTGTATCTGTTAATTATAGCAACAAAAGGCTTTACACTAAGGATACTCCAAATCCTAAACTGAAGCAGTTGTATAAGGAGAGCCAAAGGTGGGCAAGGTTCTTGATCTCCTTTTCATAGACAGAGGAAGAAGGAGAATGGTGTGCCTCACTATATTGTACTTAATTGATTCCTTTTGGTGCATGGGTAGGAAAGAGACAGAAGAGACAGAGCTGTTCATTTGCCATTGCAGCTAATGAGTTGTAACCAATGAGACTCTAATGTACATCCCATGCTTGCCTATAGACCATTTTTAGCTTTATGTATTTTACTGGGAAGTTTCATGGTACTGTGTTACTGTTGTATGATCATAATAGAGCTTACCTCCACCAACATAAAAGAAGTATTCCTGCAAGCCCCACAGACTAAATGAAAGAAGAGGTACTTGTCTCCCATAAGCTGTAGATAGAAATCCTGATAGAGTTCTGCAAAAGAAATCCCAAATGTGTCTTTTTTCCCCTCCCCTCTGTCTTGGAGGTGTCTTTCTCAGGTGTGTACTTGCCCTTGTCCCAGCCTGAGGACAGTGGAGTCGTAGAGAGAGATGTAAAATGTTTTTCTGTAGATTTCACTGTTTTAAGCCACTGCTTTAAATTTCTATTTTAAATTCCAATGTGTGGGGTAATAGAGAAGTTACCATGTCTAGTAACTGCAGTTGGCCTTTGTAAGGAATGACTTTTTAGAAGGCTTTATGATTTACTGAGGCCACAGCTGGCTGCCAGCAGAGCTACAGGAATGTGTTCTCTCTTGGGCCTGGTAGCTAGAGATGAAAAGGATCCAAAGCTGGCACAAAAGCAAATAAAAGCTTTGACTTTAAATAAAGCATCATAATTTATAAGAGGCTCTGCTTCTCAATCCCAGTGAGGTACATGGATCAACAGCAGTTCTTTGAGGTTGAGCAGAATTGTCTGCCTGGCCCAACTGCGATTCTGGTATCAGCAGCCTACAGATTTGGAAGCATTTTCATGGTTTGGCCTTGGAATTGTTTCTTTATCCATGGTGTTTCTTTCCCATAAATTATGTCTTTGGTCTTCCCTCCCTTTATGTTTCATTAACTCCTTTGCTGTTTGATAAATACTTGCACCAGTATTTGCACCTGACAGCTCTTTATGTAGAGCACTGGGGAACTAATCTCCAAAGACACCTGAAGGTTTATAAGTACATTTTGTCATCTGTTATTTGCTTGGTTTTTACTCTCCAAATGAATTGTTCATACAATAGCAGAGTTCAGAGGTGGAACTGTCACAGTTTTAGACAGTAACTAGGTGACAGATGCTCTCTGTTACTCCCCCTCTGCCCTCCCAGGGGAAAACTAAGAAGGGAATAAGGGAGAGAGACTTTTAAGGTTGGAAGAAAAATCTAGGACTGGTTTAAAGAAGTAGTAGTAGTGATAGTGAATTACAAATATACATAAAATATGCAAATGTGGAACTCACACTCCTCAGTTGGTAATTATTTCCCAACAAGAAAAGTCCCACATTGGACTTGGCAGCAGATGTGGGTGCCCAAGTCCAGGGTCCCAGTGATAGTCTGCAACAGCTTTAGAGAAAACAAGTTGCTTCTACCTGAGAACCTATCTCGATGAATTATGTTCTCTGGTGAGGGGGGCAGGGGCAGGGGCAGGGGCAGGGGCAGGGGCAGGGGCAGGGGCAGGGGCAGGGGCAGGGGCAGGGGCAGGGGCAGGGGCAGGGGCAGGGGCAGGGGCAGGGGCAGGGGCAGGGGCCCATCCTAGGCAGCACACTACTAGGAGAAGCCACCGTAAAGCTCTCTTGGAAACCATTTTATATTGATCACCATGGGAAGGGATACTGTGATTGGTCCATTTGGGTGACCTGACCCATTCTCTCCTCCCCACAGGCTCAGCTGCTCCCTGTTGTAGCTGCTCCATCAGTGGGCTGGCAGCTGCCAGGGTGTCCCAGGCAGGTTTGTTTTTTTCCATCCTGGTCCTCTTAAACCAGGACAGGATCACAAACTTCTGTTGAACTGTCCTGCTGGTCTCATATAGGAAGAAAAGCACAAATTATGAACTCCCTACGAGTCTGTTGGGTTGTGAATTTATTTATTTATTTATTACTTGACAGATACACACATATAAACTTATACCAGCTGTTTCTCAAGCCTGCTGATGGAAACAGTATTTCTGTGGTCTGGTGTCTCTGATGAACAACAGAAATGAGGCTGATAATTATTAAAGGAATTCTTGAGTACTTGTCAGGGTGAGAAAAAATGGTTTAGGTTTTCCCTTGTTGGTCTTGCCTCTTGTATATAAAGAATTGTGCTTTTCCCAACAGTCTTGTTTTGCTATTTACTTGCTTTTAAAGGTGAAAGAGCTTGGGAGAGATGAAGCTAGCTGACGAGATCCTGTAATTAATATAAACTGCGGGAAGCAAGTGTGACAGATGAGTTGAAAAGCCCTATGTTCTCTTGCTTATCTCAGGTGACATATGGTCCTAGAGTACAAGCAAAGGCAGTGTATCATGAGGCTTCTTTTTCTTTTACATTAGCAGAAGGCAGAAGACTCTGTTCCACAGGGAAGCAATATAAAAGCTGAAATCACACTCCCTGAGAAGTGAGTGGGAAATTCAGGGTTTTATAGAACAGCATTTCCTTCTTCTAAAATTGAGACTATGTGACACTTTTTAGCTTGTCAGGCTATGTGAATCACAATTACTTAAGTAAAAGAGAAATCTGTTACACACTAAATATTTTATTTCTGAAAAAAAATTTGGTTTTCTTCAGAGCATACAGATGTTAAAGGATTTTGAACTTACATTTTTAGTGTCAGCTGAAATAAAATAAAACTATAGTTTTATTTTTAAGCTTCAGTAGAACAGTGAAGTGGTTCAGTTACTCTGTCCAAAGAGAAGGTAAGGTTTGTGCAAGAACAAACCTTCGGTTGTGCTTTAGAGGTCAGAAACCTATGGTTAGTTTATAACATTAACTGCACATTTTCCTGTAAACACTGCTAACATGTGGTCTGACATTCAAGAGGTGTAACAGCAATTTTCCAGCAGTTTTCCTACTTCTGCCAAAATCTAATGATTTTGAAAAAAATCTGAATGTGAGAAAATTATGTTGGTGTCACCCTGGTCACTGTGTTTTATTTCACAGTGATTCAATTATTTGTTTTTATTTCATAGTTTTCAAAATCATCATTTTGAGTAGCTTGTACTTGAGCGGAACTGTTCAGTTGTGGATAAAATACAAGCCATTTGGGACCCAATCTGATGTACTTTCTGGGGCATTCCCCAGTTTTCATTGAGATTTACTGCTCTTTTAATGAACGAAATGTTTATCCTTGTATTCGATTAGGACCATTTGTTTTTCCTTCAGCTCTCCGTTTGCATTTAGAACTTACTTAATGGTTATTTGTTAGGCAGACTGTCTTTAGAAGAAATATACACTGAAAAACATTCATAGTGGTACCATAAGTATAACCAATAGTATAGCTGATAAGATATATAAGATAACTTGTATTAGGTACTGCTGTTTTCCAGAGCCAATATGTCTTTAGCATTTCAGTCATAGTTTTGTCAGAGGCATTTCAATTCCATTTCAGTTCACCCTCAGCAACAAGTCTTCACAACATGCTGTTTTGTTTTATACTGAAGCTGGAAAAGAATAAGTTTACTAGGGATGCAAGAAAGAGAAAATAAACCAGAGCTTCTTTTACCTGACCATTCAACTGAATATTGACCAGCTGTCTTCATGAGAGAGAAATAGATGGTGGTGAATAAGCAAGAGTCTGGTTTTCCAAGAAGTTCAATGATTTTCCCAAATCAATACAGCTCATCAGGCTTCAGAACAAAGGCTGCAAGAGACATGACAGAGATGGAAGTGGCTGTGTGTTCTTTTGTTATTAAACACATGGGCTCATGGGGAAACAGGCCTTCTTCAGTTATTTCAGTATTTATTCTTCTCTGTGTTATGGCATAAACCTCTAGATTAATAAAATACATTACAGTTATTCCTAGCTGGGGTGCAAAAGTTTTCGATGGCCCAACTGTGTGGCTTCTAGAGGTTTCACCTTACTGTATAATTGCTCCTTCTTTTCTGAGTGCAAGTGCAAATATGTAATACAAGTCCAGAGAATACATGTGTTGTGTGTATGTCACTAAAGGTGTAATACGGCTTCTTCAAGCTAGAGTGGTGGTTGCTACTCTAAATCCGTTTGTACTGATGACTTGATAATGAAGGGGGTAAGAAAGTTCATGGCATTTGAATAACTTATTTGAGAAATTTAGGATGACATTACTAAGAACTTACTGAAAGTCACTAGGTTCACTATGCTGTCGAAGAAGCTGCTGTAGTGGCTAGAGTAATGCCACAAATGCTTCAGCCACCAGCAGGGCAATATTGTCTGAAATAGCAGATTTTAGCCTCTCAGGATTTAACCTTGAAGCTTCCTGTGTTTTCATAAAGCACTAAATTCACACCACAACTAAATATCTGAAAGATTTATGACTGTTACCACCAGTATTTCATTATACTCCTTAACGCTATCCAGTCTTTTCAGCTTCATTGCTATACAGTATCTATTCAGATAAAGGCCAGTGTCCAGTGGGACTAATTGCAGATCTGTGCTCCAGATGGTTTGATAACAGGATGTGGTTAAAGTGACTTTTCAGACGTTCAGTACAGCCGTAGGGCTCTTAAAAAACAAAACAAAACAAAACATAAAAACGTCACACAACCAAATAAAAACTCAGAAAAAAAAAAAAAAAGACAAGAGAGAGAAGAGAGAAAAGAAAAAGAAAATGGAAGAAAAATAAGAAAATGGAAGAAAAAGAAAATGGAAAAAAAGAAAAAGGAAAGAAAAAGAAAAAAGAAACAAAAAAGGGAAAAAAAGAAAAAAGAAAAATTAAAAGAAAAGAGAAAAGGAAAAAGAAAAGGAAAAAGAAGAGAAAGAGAAAAGGAAAAAGAAAAAGAAGAAGAAAAAAAGAAAAAGAAAAAAGAAAAGAAAAAAAAAGAAAAAAAAGAAAAAAAGAAAAAGAAAACCCACCAGTTTTGCATTTCCAGGCCACCTGACAGTCATGATACTCTCTGGCTTGCTGCTGTTGATGTCAGTTACATGTGCACCTGCTGTAGATGTAGTTAAGTTCTTGTGCTACGCTAGACATAGTGTGATTAGAACAGTAAATAAATTGTATGCCTACCAGAGCAGTATTCAGTGTAGATCTCACTTCATACATACATTGTTTGCTGTGAATTTTAGATTACTTTCTTGATGGAAGCAATTGGAGAAATAAGCTATTTGCATGGCAAGTATAAACATTGTTCTGTGTTTTTTATGCCTGGACGAATTGCAGGTGTATATGTGGATATGGGATTGATGAAGTGATGGATGTTGTGAGGCAAATGAGTTACACTGCTCTTACTAAACTAGTAGCAATGAAAAAGCTGGAGATAATTCTAAGATAGTAGATTTTAATTTTGCTTCTTTTTGCAGTTTGTGTAATTTAGTTACTGTTAGAACAGTGATGTCAAATATGTGGGAGTAAAAAATTCGTCAGAACAAATGCAGAATAAAATGTGGTGGCAGTGCACTCCTTGATGACAGACACGCTGTGGTTTGGCTCCCCCAGGCATGTCTGTATTGTTTGTACTTGGCAAATGGAACTTGGGTTGCAAACAAATTTGTAGATTCACTCATCATAAAGATAAGAGAAATTGATTTTGCTGTAATGTTAGATCAAGTCATGATCAATTCTAAGAATTTAATTTCAACCTGGAAGAGCTGCTATGCCACATGATTATTGCCACAAGGCAATATTAGACTTTTTAAGACGTACTCTCTTAAAAACTACTGTAAAGCATAGTATACCTTCATAGGTCTTCTTCTGGCATCAGCAAAAATAATTTTAAAATGCTACTCAGAGCAGTAAGGACAGTAGGCAGAAATGTTAACTGAAGGGGAATTTTGAGTAATTACGATTGTATTTACATTTAGGACTGTACAGGACTGCACATAAGTGACTTGTGACTTTTTAAACTTAATTGACTTTTGGTGATTGAAAAGGAAGTTCAGTATTAAATATTCTTCAACAAATCAGCTATGGAAGTATTCAGAAAGACTTTGCACAGATTGCTTTCTCCACAATTTTACTGATATATTTGGCCAGATTCTCTGCTAAGAACAGAGGGAACTGCTCATTTTACAACAGTGAAAGAATACCCATTCACCCATTAAGATAACAGGTCTTTTGAGTTTTCTGGGAGAATAATCAGCTTGGACTAAAACAGAATTTTGTGCCAGTTGCTGTGATGTGAACACAAAAGCAGCCTATATTGTAAAGATTAAGTCAGACTTTCCAGTCTGATTAATTGAGTAATGTCTACTTATATTGCAAATTAAATTTGTTTGTTTATCAAAGCCAGTATTTAAAAAAACTAGGACCTGCATTTAAGAGATTAATGTGATAATTTGAATACCTAGCCACATGATCTCATTTTCAAAGTTTAGAATACAAAGCATAGAAATCCTTGGCTTACATTCATTGCAGAAAACAAAGTCAAGAAAGCGAAGGGATTTGTATGTGGTTTAGACTAGGTCCTTCAGTCTTTCGTTGTTCAGATGAAGGACCATCTGCAAGAGTGTATTAGATTTGAGCAGATCCTTTCAAGACTGATGTGGTTGCTTGAAGTGCTGTGTAAAAATAGTCAACATGAACGGTACACTATCTTGGTACTAAAGATGCCTTATGATTGTGATGTTTTTACATGTGCATTTGTTAAGCAGACTTGAAAAAACTTTTCTTTTTCCCAAATACTGAATGACAAATTTAGATAGTCCATTTCCAATTTGTGATGACATATTTCTATAAATTTAGTTAATAGCAAATAGACAATTTTAGTTTTGGTCTTTGTTATGCAGTCAATGAAAAGAATGGAGGGCAAAGAAAATAAAACATTACATCACATCTAGACAACTCATAAAAAGTCCTTCTTTCTGTAGATTTTTGAGAAGGATGTTATTACAGATCACTGTTGTGACATGTGACCTTTCATTCCATAATAAAATCCAAGTACAAATTGTCACGGTTACTTTGCACATATTATTATACCTATTAGACCTTCTAACATAAAATTGTTTTGTGCTTCTAGGCATGTGTTAGTCTTTCCTGTCTGTTGATTAATTTTTTGCCATAAATATTGTGCTTATGAAATGTGATGAGTAAAGAAAAAAAATCCTAACAGTGCATGCACTGTGAAGAAAAAAAAGTCCAAGGTACTCAAGCTTTTCTTGCTCCTAACAGGCTAATGAAATTCCCTTTGATGTTAAAGGAGTGGTGGGCACCAGGTAACTCCTGTGTGCACCTTTGCCATACATTCAAGTTTATGTTCCTGCCTTTGCTAATAATGTTTTTTGGCTGAAATGGTACTGACTAGTGTAGAAAAACTAAAACTTTCAGGTAACATGACCCCATTTTCTTGTGTTAGACACCACTTGCTAATTCCTACACACTTTTACCAGTTACTGTGTCTAATCCTTCATGATAAAAAGTAGCATGCATAGTATCTTTTGAAATTTAAATTTTCTTGTTCTTGTCAAGTTTAATTTAGGATATTTGACACTGAAGACTGTGGAGGATATTGCTAATTTCGTATATAAGTATGAACAGTTAAGTAGTTTGCAAATGGAGTGATATACCAAATCAAATCAAGAAATGTAAATCCTTGTTTTGGGATGTTTGTCTCTGTTACATCCAAATCTTGTGAACTGTGCTCTACTAATTAGTGAAACTCCTGAGCTTCTTCCCTTACTTGGTGGAAGAAATATTTGCATATAATCTAACTATATTCACTATTATTTGAACAATTCACAAGAATAGGATTAGGTATTTGGCGTGGTTTCCTGAATTGGAATATTTAAAAGTACCAGTACCCACAGGTATGCTGCATTACAAGCATCTGAATTTTTCGTCCATTCTTCACTAGTAAACTTTACATAGTTTAGCCTCTTAAGCTTCTTTCTAATATGAAAATACATATTCAGACCGTGTGAAACCTGTGTGAGGGTTGCTCAAATTGTCCTCACATTTTCACTGTTGTTCAGGCAATGCTAAATAACTGATTTTTACATGATGTGTAGGCTAATCTGTAGTCTAATGAAGTCTCCTTACAAGGATTTCTTATTACTTACACAGCCCCAGTGAGGTTTAATCATCTGTATGGTATGTTACTTAATTTGTAAAATGGAGACAATGTATAGAGAGCCAGCAAACATATACTCAATAGAGGAGGTGGAACAACTAGCAAGAAGGGTTATTGCCTGTATAGCCCCTGTCCAGTGTACTCAGCTGCAATACTTGAAGGTGAACTGAAGGCTGCTATAGAAGTATTTGTGTATTGCCTCTGAGACAGTTCTGGGAAGTCTCATCAGAGGTTCTTGTTTTGAGCAGGAACTCCATGCCAGGACAAGTATTCTGGATCAGAGAAACTTGTAATAGTACACACTGACTTGGGTATAGTAGCATGAATAATCCTTTCTCTTTAGCAGGGCATCTAGTATATAGTGTGGACAACTTATTTTTCTCATTTTCCTTTTTTTTTTCCAGTGTTGTGGACTAATAAACTTCCGGCTGTACATTTTCTTAGGGGTCAGTCCTACTGCCGATGTTAGTTACATTCTTGTGACCCATTTCTATGGTAATCTTAGAAGCTTAGGTGAGCTAGTTTTACTGCTAGTGCTCTGGAATTTTACCTGTGGCACAGTAATATGCTGTTCATTAGAGAAAGGAAATTTATTCCTTTCCACAGTTGTTCTAGTGCAGCATGGAGATTAATCTTCCCTCCTACTTATACTGGGGCCTTTGCTAAGACTAACAAACTTAATGAGATGCTAAGTGTAACTGACTTTAAGGGAGGAACTTACTTGTGTTTGCTTTTGAAGTATTGACTTTCTTACACTGGAAGGTCAATTGAATGCCTTCTAAGAATTACTGAAATGTGTATTGATTTCAGGGATTTTTATTATTTTGCATACTCCACACCTTCTACTTTGCCCTCTTTTCTGTTAATAGGCAACAAACTATCACTAGGTCTGTAATACATATGAATGAATCAATAAAACATGTAGAGATAGACAAGGCTACAAATATTGAAGAAGATAGAGACTTATTTAGGGAATACACCTTCATTTAAAAATAATAATTAAAAAAATCACTAGAGGGATCACCAACCACACCAGAGAATTTAAGAATTACATTTTAACAAAAGGATAAAGGTGGAGTAGCTGGGGGAAAATGACTGGCAGAGTTAATTCTCCCCTAAAGCTCTGTGGGAAGCCAGAAAGCCCTCATTGCTTTGTATTTCTAGGGGACTGGGCAAAGGCTGGTTAAATGGACAGGAGGGAGCAATTGTGCTGCTTCAGGGAGATAGGCTGCTTGAAATGGTAGAATGTAGAGATGAAAAATACCCGTGGTTTTCACTTGGAGCATAATGGAGTCACGGGTGATGAACTACAAAGGTGGAAGGAAAGCAGCCAGGTTACCAGAGAAACATCTTTTCAGTGTCTCTCTTAAGTGTGCTAATGGCAGATGGGAACGTAGCTCAGAGCTGCTTGTTATGATAACCCAGTTTCCACTGACGAGTATCGCCTGTGGATCCACTGACATGTTCTCCACGTTTTTTACCCAGCCATGTGAGCAGACACAGGGGTTTCCAGATGTGGCACAATCTCGCCACTGGCGGAAAATGACACGGCGCTTGCCCATCCCAGGGCCCACGTTCTCCCTCCCCTTCTCTTTGGTGCCCATTGCCCTCCCGAACAGGCCCGTCAGCTGCAGGACCCGCTCGCCATTGCCGACCTCACCCCCCACGGGTGCCCTCGGGGTCTGTGGGAGGGCAGAGGGTGCTGGCCCACAGCTGGCAGCCTGCAGGCGCCTCCCCACCCCCACGCCTCGGCCACCAAGGGGCTGGCGGTGGCGGGTGCCGCGGAGCGGGGCGCGGACAATCAGGAGCCGGAGCTGGCGTCTGACGTGGGCCAATGGCGGCGAGGCCCGGGAGCGGGAAGCGGGGAGCAGGGCCCGCTCCTGACACCTGACCTTACCCAGGGCCGCGCCAGGGGTGCGAGGAGCAACGTGCTGCTTGCTTTTCAGGCTGCCAGTTTTGCACAGGTCGTGAAAATGCCTCATAGCAATTTCACCCTAATCTTTGCAGGTATTCGGGGCCTGGCTCTGACCCTGGCTAGGTTTGGTTTTCATCCTTCAGGCAAGGTACATTCCCCCCATAGTATATTCTAGTCACCTTAGCACAACAGGAACTTAAAACCATACGGGGAGTAATTTTCAAATCTGCTACAGAGAATTTTCACAGAAGTCTCTTCTTCCCCGGTACCTCTGCTAACAATGCTTCAAATACTTGCCATCTGTTAAAAGGCCCCTGAGGAAACAAGCAGCTGGTTGCATGTTTACCTTGATGCAGAAGAGAGGGGTTGTTTTAATGCAAAATCAGAAATGGCACTGGTAAGACAAAGCAAGAAGACTGCTGGAAACATTCTGGCACGTTGCCATTATTATGTCCATTTCAGAAGTGCTACAGATAGAACAAGGAAAGTGTGGAGGAAAAACAAGCCACAAGGCTGGCAGCTGCGATTTAGAGTCTTCACACCTCTCATAAATTGGAAGCATTCTGCATCACGCCTTTCCTTGCTAGGTAGATTATTATTTCAGTGTGCGTTCTGATGAGAGGAGATGGCTGGTTCAGTGTTATTACCTTGTCTTCTGTGTAACTTAATGAATTAAAGGGGTCATTATGCTGGCCAATCCATAAACATAATGATAAATTATGTGAGGAAGTGTTAAAGAGAACCCAAAAACATTTGAGTGCCATCCCCCACATTTATTTATTGTTACTTAGGAAATCCTTACCATGTGCACGTTTTACAAGAATAAGTTGAATAAACCAAAATTAGATGTCGGTGGGTAGACAAGTTTTAGGTGGGTAGACAAGTTTTATATATGTCTTAAATGGAAAAGCAGTTAAATTACAGTACATTTTTGAAAGGATACCTCTTTTTATGTACTTATATTGGGATTCCTTTTATTTTTTCAGTATGGTTTCAACTTAATGTCTGATCTTTCACTTTCCACTGAAGAAAAAGCAGGACTAATAATTCATATTTCAGTTTATATCTATTTAATAAAACTTGGAATGCATACCTGTGTTTGTGTGTTTGGTCATATGCACTTTCAAATAAATAGATGCATCATTATCATATTGTTCAAAGCAAAGCAGATTGTTCTCAGTCACCTGCTGATTTAAACACTGTAGCTGGTGCTTGGTTTGTTCTGGCTGGCTGCCAAGTGAAAGCAATTATGTGCAATAATAGCAAAATTAAGAGGTGAGTGTTGCTGCTTTACAGCAGGACATGGCAAAACCCATTTCCTTCTGTCAGCTGTATCTTGATTACACACACAGTCACACAGGCACACACGTTCTCTCTTGCTCGCACGCACGTGCGCGCACACACTCTTTGTCATTTGCTGTCTCTCATGTGGGTTTTAGCTTGAGGTCACTGAAACCAGAAAAGAGGAAGCATATAGACCACAGTGTTTGAAAGCAAGTGAGAATAAAGCTCTCACGTTGTAGGGAAGGAGAGAAAAAATATGAAAAAGGAGCAAAACAAAAAGCCTACTCCAGTTATTATTCTGACTGTGATAATACTTTGGTTTTCTCTCATTGGCAGGTGTCCTAGTGGTAAATGTTACATGGAGGAATAAGACATATGTGGGAACACTGCTGGACTGCACAAAGCATGACTGGGCCCCTCCTAGGTAGGCAATCATTCCAAGTCTGGTTTTGCTCTACTGTATTTTCACCCTCAATCTCTGTCAGGAGACTGTACAGAGATTAATAAAAACCAACTGGTTATAACTGAAAACTTGTACCATTAACATCGGTAATTTGCTGTTTCCGGCTGAAAAGGGGGTGGGGGGAAGCTTTTATTTCTTCTTGTTTTATGTTTTTGAGAGGGAAGGGGAAATACAGGGGATGCAGTTGCAGGGAAGTTACTTCAAAAATAAGTTTCTGTAAATTTGGAAATTTTATTCTCCCCATTATTGTAATTAGGTGGCCTTCTAGTTACCATTTTTGCCCCTTTTTAATGGCTTTTCCTTTTGAGACTAACTGTCTCATTTGGAAGAAAGACATCTTTCCTTCAACATGGATGAAGGTTCTGTTTTGGGAAGTGGTATTGGTTTGGTATTTATTCATTTCACAGCTCCTGCTGATGAAATCTGCTTTTGCTTATATAGATTTTGTGAATCGCCAACAAGTGACCTGGAAATGCGTGGAGGACGGGGCAGGGGAAAGAGAGCAAGGTCTGCTGCAGCTGCAGCTGTACCTGGGAGTGATGCAAGTTTTGCAGAGTCCAGAGGACTTCAGAATAAGAATAGAGGTGGTGCCAATGGGAAGGGGAGGAGGGGCAGCCTTAACACAAGTGGGCGCAGAACACCCCCAAACTGTGCCATGGATGAAGTCAAAGCTAGCCCCTCATCCACAAACAAGAGGAAAACTAAACCACAAATGGAACTAGATTTGAACTCCAGCTCGGAGGACAACAAGTCTGGAAAACGTGTTCGTAGTAACTCTAGAAGCACTCCCACCACCCCACAGGGGAAACCTGAGACTACTTTTTTGGACCAAGGCTGCTCTTCTCCAGTGCTGATTGACTGTCCTCACCCTAACTGCAACAAAAAGTACAAGCACATTAATGGACTACGATACCATCAGGCTCATGCACATTTAGACCCAGAAAACAAACTGGAGTTTGAGCCTGACAGTGAAGACAAAATCTCAGACTGTGAGGAGGCACTGAGTAACGTAGCACTTGAATGCAGTGAGCCAAGCACAAATTTGCCAGGCTTTGATCCACTGAAAGCACCAACATCTCCTTCCTCTATCACTACCCCAGGAACCCCCAAAGGAAAAAGGGAACTGACCAGCAATGGCCCTGGTTTAGTTGTCAGTTCCAAAACTGGCAAAAATTCTGGCAAAAAGAAGGGTCTGAGCAGCGAATTGAACAGCCTTCCAGTAATTTCAAATATGGCAGCCACACTGGATAGTTGTTCAGTAGCTGATGGCAGTTTGCAAACTGAAATGCCAAAACTGGAGGCTGAAGGGTTAATTGACAAGAAGAGTTTGGGTGATAAAGGCAAGAAATCAAACAGCTGCAAAGTGGATAAAAACCTGTCCAAACTGAAAACAGCCAGGCCCATTGCCCCAGCTCCAGCACCGACTCCTCCCCAGTTAATAGCGATACCTACTACAGCCTTTACAACCACCACTACTGGGACGATACCAGGACTTCCCTCTCTAACGACTACTATTGTTCAGGCTACACCAAAGAGCCCTCCACTGAAACCTATTCAACCAAAGCCCACAATTATGGGAGAGCCAAGCACTGTAAACCCAGCTCTCACATCACTCAAAGACAAAAAGAAAAAGGAGAAGCGAAAGCTGAAGGACAAAGAAAGCAAAGAGACGGGAAGCCCCAAGATGGATTGTAAGCTGGGAAAGCTGGAGGACTCAAAAGGGTCTGGGAAAGACTTATCTGGACATTTTTTAAAGGACCATCTCAACAAGAATGAAGTGCTAGCTAATGGACTGTCAGAGTCTCAAGAGAGCAGGATGGCAAGTATTAAGGCCGAAGCTGATAAGGTTTACACATTCACAGACAATGCACCCAGCCCTTCCATAGGGAGTGCCTCCAGGATGGAATGCAGCACTTTGGTGAATGGACAATCTGCCATGGCGCCACTGCACGTGTTGACACAAAACGGTGCAGATAGCACAGCCACTAAAACCAACAGCCCTGCTTACTCAGATATTTCTGACGCGGCTGATGATGGTGGCTCTGACAGCAGGTCAGAGGGCATGAGGTCAAAGGCCAGCTCTCCATCGGATATTATTTCTAATAAGGACGGTGTTGTAAAAGGACATTCTTCAACCACAGCACAATCAGCCCAAGCGAAAGAGTCTCATTCTCCCTATTACCATGGCTACGATCCTTATTATTCCCCAAGTTACATGCACTCTGGACAGGTCAGTGCCCCAGCAGCTGGGAACAGCAGCACCCCACAGGGACTGAAGATCAAAAAAGAGGCTGAGGAAGAGGCTGAAAAGAAAGAGAAGGTGGAACTGCCAGATGCCAAGAAAAGTGAAAGCACTTCCTCTAATTTGCAACCACAACATCAGTCAGTAATAACGCAAAGACACCCTGCACTTGCTCAGTCACTTTATTATGGACAGTATGCCTATGGGCTCTATATGGACCAAAAGTCCTTAATGGCCTCTAACCCGGCTTACAGGCAGCAGTATGAAAAATACTATGAGGACCAGAGACTAGCAGAACAGAAAATGGCACAAGCTGGGAGGGACTGTGAATGGAAAAATGATCCCCCCTTGAAGGAGATAGGGAAGGATGACAACAAGCAGAAGAATATTCCATCTGCCACTATTTCAAAGGCCCCTTCAACCCCAGAGTCCAGCAAAAATAATGCTAAAATAACGTCATCGGTCCCTAACAAAGGAGAGGAAACAGGCAAATCTCAGATCCTTTCCAATCACCAGCAGCAGCTTCAGTCTGACAGTTTCAAAGCCAAACAAATGGAAAACCACCAGCTCATAAAGGAGGCTGTGGAAATGAAATCTGTTATGGACTCCATGAAGCAAACAGGAGTGGATCCAACAACAAGATTTAAACAGGTGAGATCACAAGAAATGGAACACATGTGTGTTGATTTATTCTTAAGTCATCTGAGATTTTTGCTCTTGATTGTGCTATGCTCTTCTGTCTTTGCATCCACCATGCTTTTCTTATGCTGGATAGTACTGTAGTCTGTGAACAGACCAATAGACCTTACAGCTGAGTTGTTTGAAGAAAAAAAAAAAAAAAAAGAAAAAAAAATACAGTAAAGCAGTGACAGAACCCAGGCTTAAGACTTGCATTACATGCATGAATAAAATAGACTTAGATTTCTCTTTTAGATGTAAATTCCAAGCAATTTGCTCAGCTCAGAAATGAAAAATTTCGAGCAAAATAAGTAGCTTCATTGTGAGAGGACTTAAAGTAGATTTGAAACATGGTTTGAAGTGTTTCTTTTTTTGTTAAATGACAGTTGGCATTTACTAAAGATGGGTGAGCTGGTTCTTTGAAGAGTTGGCTTGAAGCTCAGCTCTTTATCTTAACCCAAGGTGACCTTTTTGAAGCAGTTAAGTTCCCCTTCTCTCCTCAACCAACCTCAGGCCCCTACAGACCTACACAATGGATTAAATCCTCTCTCCATTGAAGTCAGTGGTAGTTTTGCCACTGACTTCAGTGGAACCAGAATTTCATCCAGTGGCTTCATGCTGACCTCCCTAGATGTCACATTGGCTTCATTTGAGGCAATGCAACTGTCTCTGTGCTCTGAACTGGAGCCTCAATGCTTGATACTTTCATGTTCTGCTGTATGGTACATCCCAGACTTCAACCTTATGGAGTGTCTTTCAAGATGCAGTGGGGTCAGGCAAGTGGGAGTTAGGGAGCTCTAAAGAGAGTGGCATGGTACAGCCCTCAGTAGGAGAAGATTTCTGCTGATTCAAATTAGTATTTGAACCAGACTGTCCAAGTGTCTTGTTGTGTGCTTATGTTTCTGTTGCATGTGCCATAAATGTATGGCAATTGGAGACCATGTTTACAGTTAGCTCTTGCGTATTCTGTATTATGAAAAAAATCTTCCTCTTACTGTGTGGTACTGATTTGGTGTAGCCTTGTAAAGAAGTCACCTATGTAATTTCCTAATGTATTTATAAACTGGTCTACATAATATATTACGCAAAAACGTGTTTGTCCTGTAACAGGTTATTTAAACAATGTGGTCCTGATCCTGTAAGTACTTATCTGTGTGTAATTTAACAAACTTGGAATAAGACTTACAGCTGAAGAAATCTTCCTTAATGTCTGTCTTCCACTGATTCCTGAATGTTTGTAATATCAGAGGCAGCGTGAGCATCTTTCCAGCTAGATCAGTTTTTCAGGTTCATTGTTCCAGGTAATCTACAGTCCCTGGTATACCATTAGTCAGCTTTAATTTTGTGGTTCACGGATACATTTTGTTCTCTAGTGGAAAATCTCTCTGTGGGCTTTAATTAAAATGTTTTATGAGTAGCATGGTCTCAGAACCTTAACACATGCATATGTATTTCATGATTAAACTAGTTAAAGGCATGAAGAAATATACAACATGAATCAATTGAATTAAATTTTGGTAATGGTCTCTTGGTCCTTCATGGGAATATTTGTTTGACTTTGAGTTTAAGGCACTCCATAGCAAGCAAACCTCTCCTCTATATCATAGGGATATGCTATTAAAACAGCTATTAAATATACATTAACCACAGTATGGGAAATACCAATAACAATTTTAATTCAGCATCTAAGTTCAGAGCAATTTTTTTTCTCGTTCATATTAGGATCCAGATTCACGAACATGGCATCATTATGTCTATCAGCCAAAATACCTTGATCAGCAAAAATCAGAAGAACTTGATCGTGAGAAAAAGTTAAAAGAAGACAGCCCTAGAAAAACACCTAACAAGGAAAGTTCCCTGCCTAACCTTCCTGTCTCATTAGCAAGCATTAAAGAGGAGCCTAAAGAGGTCAAGCGTTCTGATTCTCAGTCAGTGGATGAGAGCAAGATAAAAACCGATGATCGAAAGACTCCTGTCAATTGGAAGGACTCTCGGGGTGCTAGAGTAGCAGTTTCCTCACCAATGAGTCAGCATCAGTCATACATCCAGTACTTGCATGCTTATCCTTATCCACAGATGTATGATCCCAACCATCCAGCCTATCGTGCAGTCTCTCCTGTCCTAATGCACAGCTATCCTGGTATGTATTCTGAAATTTGTTTTGCATGTCAGTTAATATTTACACCCTCAAAGTGCAGTAAAGGCTGCATTTTAATATTTCTGTTAGAAGCTAGGATTACTTAGAAGCTTCATGGGTGACATTTGTTTTGCTTGTGCTTTCACTAGGGAAATTTCTGTAGATGAAACTGATTTAATACAAGATGTTCCTTTTATGAACTGTCACAGTTCCCAGCTACAGTTTTCTAAACCCTTGACAATCTGCTATTGCTGTTAGACTGACGGATAGTTTATTGCCTATAAAAATATTCTAAGCAGTTACTGTCAGAGCCATTATAGTTACTATTCCTTTCACTTAAAGAGAACCCATAAATGTCTGAAATGGCTATCAGTTCAACCTTCTTTATAACCTCCATTCATCAGGGTAAATTAGGTGAAGAAATGGAAGAGTAAAGTTGCCAGTTGATAATCACGTGATCTGTTTTTGAGTTATCTTCTATGCTGGCATCCCTTCCTCCTACCTTGATTTAGCCAAAGTTAAAAACAGTAACTTTATATGATATTTATTGTTTACCTGCAGGGGCCTATCTCTCTCCAGGATTTCATTATCCAGTTTATGGGAAGATGTCAGGGAGAGAAGAGGCAGAGAAGGTCAATACCAGCCCGAGCATCAATACGAAATCAACCACTGAGTCCAAAGCACTGGATTTGCTCCAGCAGCATGCCAACCAGTATCGCAGCAAGTCTCCTGCTGTAAGGCCTTATCTGTTCTTAGTGAAGAGTGGTACATGTGGGGAAGGGTTGAGAACATAATTGTAAGAAGCGCACAGTCTGGCATCAAGCTCCAGTTGCATGGTTTTTCTTCCTAGTACTGTTTAAAATAGAAGCAGTTTGTAGTCAGGGTGCTTCCATGTCATAAACTGGAAATGACACATATAACACAGTTCTTCACTCAAAGTCCTCCTGTCTTAAATGAATGAACTCATTTAGAAGCACAGATTCAGAGATGCACAGTTTACTGCAGTTAAATAGCAAACTCCTGCTTGTGGAAACAGATAATGAAATAGCAAGTAGAGCTGTGGGATTGGTAATATCCTCTCACTGTATTTGCCAAGAAATCACATATTCCATATAGCGTATCACTAGCCCAGTTTTCTGAAGATTTCCACATTGAAGCAAATAATGTGATTTTACTTTCTGGTAAGCTGGTGCTAGTTATAATTGTGAGCAAGTCACTGACTCTGATTCTGTTTCTACAGGGGCTTTCTTGCTATTCAAGCAGGCTTGAGCTCCAGAGTGCATTAAAGACGACTGAGGATTCACTTATGTCAGATTTCAGCAGCTCAGCTAGGTTGTTCAGGCCTTGACAAGTCAGCCAAGCTTAAGGGAGGCTGAAACTAGAAGTCATCATGGTGGCTTCAAGCTGTAGTATGTTGCCTCAAAATCGGTGTGATTTGGTAAATATTCCACTCACCAGATAAACAGGCTTTAGGTTAGAATCAAGTGCAGATAATCCAGCAGAGGTACTTTCTCCTCAGAAAACATAAGCTTGATAATTTGTACTCAAAAGGCTGTTGCTAGGTAATGTTAAGTGTGTTTTGTTCCTTCTCACACCAGTTTTGTCCCACTTTCTGTTACTAGCCTGTGGAAAAATCAGCAGCTGAGCGTGAACGGGAAGCAGAAAGGGAACGAGATCGTCATTCTCCCTTTAGCCAGCGGCATCTGCATACACACCATCACACACATGTTGGAATGGGCTACCCTCTTATACCTGGGCAATACGACCCATTTCAAGGTGAGCAGGAGATTTCCAATGGGAGCATTAGCTTATTACCTTGACACTGGAATTCATGCCTTCATGAAGCATTTTGAAGAGTTGTTAAATCTTATGAAATCAAGTGCTTTATATGTAGGAAGAAGCCTTGACTATTTTCAGCTTGGACTAACAGTGAATGAATAGCTTCATGCCTGAGAAATACTAGGTTTGTTTCCAAAACCGGGTGTTAGAGAGTTATTGAAGATGGACCAGTTGAGCATTCACTGGAGGGCATGGACTTAAGTTGTGCCAGGGCAAGTTTAGGTTGGATATTAGAAAGAATTTCTTTACGGAGAGGGTGATCAGACATTGGAATGGGCTGCCCAGGGAAGTAGTGGATTCTCCATCCCTGGAGATATTTAAAAAGAGACTGGATGTGGCACTCAGTGCCATGGTCTGGTAACTGCAACGGTAGTGGTCAAGGGTTGGACCTGATGATCTCTGAGGTCCCTTCCAACCCAGCCGATTCTATGATTCTATGAAAAGCAGTAAAAAACCCAAACAAAGCAACCTTCTTTTTGTATAATTAGGGTTGTGTAAGCAATGGAAGAAGTGTAGCGAAGACAAAAGCTTTTTATACTGAACATATTTTACATACAAGTCATTGCAGTCACAAGGGTTTCCGCTTATTATAATTTAACCATCTGTAAAGGGCCTTTTGTATGTTGGCAAATGCTGTGCACAAAGTTGCACAGGGAAAAACAGCACAGTAAGATACGATTCATTGTCCCTACATTTTATACCAATCTTTGACTGTTTTTCTCTAACCCTGGACTCCAGGTGAATTAAAAGGGGATTTCTTCCCATGCAGCAAAGTACTTGCTATCACAATTGGTGGCTAACTGACATTAATTCATTACGTTAATTTGGAGACTTGGCAGTTATTTTTCCTGTGTAAAAGTCTTGACTTTTCTCAGTTTGATTCGGTGATTACAGATGCCTTTTGGGATGCATTATGTTTCTTCAGTAGGAAAACTGTAAAAATTATTAGTTATTATGAAAGTATTGTAGTCTGAGCAGCTGGCATGTCACCGCTGTAATTCACTGTGACTTTTGATTCTTCTTGTTTCCTGGTACCTATTATTCCTATTAGGCTTCCTACTCAGGAACTTGTACAAACCACTTAGCATCATGCAGTGCAGTAGTTGGAAAGAAATACAATAAAACCCTAGCATTTTCTGATGTTGGGGCTTTTTGTCTGTTTGCCTTAGTGATGCTTTGTAACATTTCTGTGAGAAAAAATTCCATTAAAACCAGAAGTACATCAATATGCCTTTGTTTCTTTTCCCTCAGGTTTGACCTCTGCTGCCCTTGTTGCCACTCAGCAGGTGGCTGCACAGGCATCTGCATCTGGTATGTTTCCTGCACAAAGAAGGTAAATAGCCAGTAAATCTCAAATTACATATTTTACTATAAAGAGGAGAAAGCAAATCAGAGATTTTATAGCCTGATGGTCTGCAGTTCCTTGCATAACACCATTTTTAAGGGTGAAAAAAAAAACTTAGGATTATTTATAGTTTCACTTAAGGTGACATTTTGTCCATAGTTGGGTCCTTTAACTATGATTATATCTTTAAGAAGGGATGAGTAGTCTGTCCTCTGAGATTTTCCATGGACTTATATTTTAAGGATTGATTTTAAGATAGAACTAAGTGATTGTGAAAAATAGTTTAACATCCATATTTTTTATAAAGGAGGCTTAAAGCTCATGTTCAGTTAGATCCACGTACTACCAGGAACACCTAAGATTTTGTATATTCTGCAAGTCTGCCTGCTCTTCAAGAGGAAAGAGACTGTTCTGTATCACTTGAATGATGCCATCTCAAGTGAAAAACCCAAACCACCCTTAAGATTAGGGTTTCTTTCATCACTGCCATGCTAAGCCTCAGAGTTCCATGTATAATATAGTACTGTAAGATGCCATCATTATGTCTTTCTGAGAGCTGACTCTGAAAACATATGACAATGTAAGGCACTTAGCTGGAATTATTTGAGTGAGAAATGTTTGTAACCCTTAAAGAGCTGATGAACGCTAGGGTGTTCACATCCCAGAAGAGAAATCCCAGCACAGGTTACTTACTAGTATGTTGTTCTTGGCAAGGGAGGGAATTTATTTCATGGTGTACAGAAAAAAAAAAAAACAAAAAAAAACTAGGAGGAAGGGTTACTGCATACTAAAACATTCTTCTTTCTCTTTTCAGAGAATGATGAATTTGGAGATATTGGAGATATACATTGTCATGTGACTGGATCACATGAGGAAGCGCTTTATTACAGACATCAGTTCCATGGTGTTAATTTGAAATGCCTTAATGGCAGGCAAAAACCAGTCATTTCATTTTTGTAAATTGCAGATTTTATCACAGAGTAACAAATGTTGCTGTAATTAGACTTCTGTTTTTATATATATATATATGCGTATATATATATATATACATATATATATAAAAATATATATATTCTTTACTTTTTTTGTATCAGTACGAAGGCTCGCACACAGGGTCTGCTGCTAAGTTGCGAACCACACAGTAAAAGGAGATATGTATTTGTCATGTTTAGAAAGCGTTAACCACAAAAGGATGTTTGTTTCTTTTATCTTCTCCTTCCTTTTTTTTCTTTACTTTTCTTTCCAACTGTAAATAAATAATGTTATGTATCAGTGTGCCTGAACCTTGCATACCCTTCTGATATTTCCCACAAGCTCTCAGAGAGGCTAACTGTGATGACACTTTGGTACAATGTAGATGTCTATTTGGTGACTCCTATTAAGATGCATCAGTGTAAAATGTTACTGTATTCACTGTTTCATTGTAATTGTGTATTGTGCAAAATATACCTTTGGAAGGCATGGGGATTCTAGTACCACAAAAACTGTGTTGTATATAATGTATAGATTTTAAATGGAGATATTGAGCATCTGTGAATAATGAAATGTCTTTTTTTGATAATCTTGGATGGCAGATAACCTAATAGCTTGCATACCAGAAGACATTTGTGATTGTTCTATTACTTGAATAGTCCTGCAGTCTTTTTTTTAATGTTTACAATTACCCAGTTTTAGAAGAGAGACTTTAATGCCATTGCCTGTTAACTTGTTTTATGCTGTAATCTAGTTTATTTTATGTAAAATGTATATCAAATGCTTTCATTTTTATACCTGCCTTAAAAAATTTGGCAATCAGAATGAAGAAGTTGGATTTGTACTTTCTTGGTGTCTATGGGCCACTTTGAAAGATGTGTCATGGGCAGATAGCAGAGGCTGCAGCTGCCACACAGCTGTATGTCCCTGGAGGTTCTCCCTGGGACTCAGTTACTGCTGTGCAGCTTCAGCCATCCCATGCCTCCTCCCTGGGCCTGTGGTCTTGTCCTCTCCCAGTGGGTGATGCAGGGCCCAAGGCAGATAGCAGTGGACCTCTTTCAGTTGAACCTGATAGGCTTGAAAAAGGCCCATCGTAACACCTTGGATGGTATTAGTGGAACTTAAATCTCTAATACCTGTTTTAGAGCAGCTCTGTGTGCTATAAATTATTGGCAGTTTTTTTCTATTATATCTGTGTTGCCCTCCTCCCAAGGAATAGACGCCTAAAAACAGAGGACCTGTTGATTAACAAAAAAGAAAAAAAGTTTAAAAAAAAGTAAAAAAAAAAAAGTAAAAAAAAAATAGTAAAAAAAAAGTAAAAAAAAAAAAAAAATAAAGTCACTTACTGTGCTTAACCTGCATTACCACAAAACAAATATCTTATGTGGCAATACCACCTGCTTTGTTACACTGCAGTTAACACAGTATGCAGTAATATGAAATCACTAATCATTACATGGAAAAGAATCAAATTTAGTGGTCAAGTTTTTGAGGCTTAAACTTCTGTCCTTTCCTGTATATCCCCCCTATATTGATTGTCAGCACTGTTTTTTTAAGTTTTACTGTTTTTCTTGGATTTGTGTTTGTTGTTTTGGTTTGGGTTTTTTTTTGACAGGGTGAATTACTGCAAGTTAAAGCTTGTTCTTGAAGTCGGTTCCATTTCTCCTACCTTGTGAATTCTTAATACAGAAGGCTGAATTAAAGATTCCCAACAGACAAGCACACTTGGAATTTTTATATTACTATGATGAATCTGCCATTAATATTGCTATAATTGTTTTATTTTTATAGGTATAAAATCGGTTCCCTTAGTGACTAGTTATAAGGTTTATTGATTTTTACTACACATCATTCATCTGTGGCTTACTCTTACTGTCTTGTTCTGAACACATTCAGAAGTCTCACAGTGGTGACATACTACAAATTAGCCTCATAAAAATGGGAAGGAAGGGGTGTTTTCTTTCAAAAGGGGATATTGTGAATGCAGGGCTCTTGAAATAATAAAATGCCTTATTACTTCTATAGTAAAGGCTCGGATGACTTTTGTATTGAAATGTATCATTGATTTTTTTTTTTTCAGCTGAGACCATTAATTTGCTTCTGCAGCAAAACAGATCTTATAAATTCACTCTACTGGTGATTTTGATTTAGTGTGCTTAGAACTGAGTGTCATAAATAACTGGAATAAATTACTCTTATTGATACAGGGTAAGCAATGGTTAAAATGATAATTAACATTATAGCTTTATTATGTCCTCAAAGCCTGTAAGAGAGACTTGCATCCATTGCCATTTATTGTCTTCCTCCACTTAGAATTATTATCTTGCTTGTGTCTTTCTACCTTTCCTTTGGGTTTAACACTTGTCACGATGACCTCCCTGAAGGCTGTGCAACAGTTAAGCATGGCTCTCTGAGTCAACACTTCCCGAAGTCAGAGTGCCCACCCACAGGTCTGAGCATTGACATGCAGCTGCTGTGGTCATTGCACCATACAGTGAGCACTGAAAGGATGAGCAAACTGAAGGACTAATTCAAGGAAGACAGTTTACAAACCTGAGAGCTAAGAGCTGCAGAGGCAGCTCACTGGAAAGGGGAAGTTGAAGCAGTATCACACCCGTACAATTGCACTCTTTTCCATGGGAAGGGCTTGTACTTTTTGTTACCTCCAGCTGACACCGCTGCCAGACTGCTTTTCTAGCTGCAGCACTGAGTGACCCTGCTCCTATCTTTGATCCAGGTTTTGCTGGATGTCCTGCAAAGGTGAAGCAGGGCTTCTGCATTGCACTTCTTTGTGTTTCTAGCTTGTCTGTGGAATGCAGCTAGAGAAATGAAAGGTCTGACAATGGGAGGCCCCCGCAAAAAATCAGCCAGGGAGCTACTGCCTGTGATGTTCACTGGGAAAAAAAAATGGATGTGAACAGAGAAAGAGTTCAGGTTTTTTTGAGCCATTACATAGCTCTATAGGCTGAAATAGGACACGATAGACCAATAGGTCTAACTGAGTGATCTGGCTACCAAGGCTAGACTAGAGCTGGTGAAAATGGTAACACTTCTTCAGTTCTTCATCTTAGATTCTCTGATTGTCTTAGGAAAAACATGAGAACTCACAAAGGAAATTCTTTGCCTTACCATGCCAAACTTGCTTCTGAAGAGTGCATTGGTTGGGCTTAACCATTGGGTCATTAGTCTCACTTCTCACTCTGACAAGTGCTGGCAGGACAAGTGACCCCAAAGGACATAAAGTCAGAGAACCCCTGCATCCATCCTGAAACATTTATGGTTGTTGATAACACAAAACCTGGCATAAAGAACATCACAGTGCTCTTCTCCAGCTCTCCACCTTGGCTTTTCTCAGAGAACCAGTGAAAGAGTCAAGGTGGGAATTTATTTCCTTCTGGAGTCATAGTCTTGTCAATATCTTTATCACAACTGACAAATTTATTGTCTTTGCATCACCATTTCACTCTTGCTGTTTGCTTGCCACTGTATCTCACTCTTCTTCTCTCCTCTCTGTCCCACTTACTGTGCCCTCTTGTATCCATTTGATATCAAGACATGCTATTCACACAGCAAATAACCTACACACATTTGTGATCTCAGCCCTTGATTAGTTCTCTTTCCTTTTGTCATTCCTTTATCTTTCCCTTTGACCTGTGTTTTTTTTTCTTGGATCTTACTCCATGTTAGTGTACCTTGTCTCTCTTCATCCTAAAGCATTTGGGATAGAGAACATGCCCCACTTCAAAATCATACAACACTGTTTGCATTTATAGTTGCCTTTGAATAATAGCTATAGCCCATTGTAGATGACACCAAAAGGTGCTGTGAAAAGCTGGAGCAGACCATTATTAACAAGGAGCTTAAGATAACTCACAAAATCCATTACCATTTTAAATGTAATTTGAAACCATCTAATATCTCAAAAATGATACCAAGTCCACAGTAGGTAGTGTGAAGTTGTGCCTCCTTGTCTCGGGGGACTGGAGACATACAGTTGTTACTTAATGGAAATCAGCTGTGTTCCACTATAGAAAGAGATATGTTTTCTTCCTTTGTTTTGGTTTTAGCCCTTTACCTATCTTACTGTTCTTAACACTCTATAGCGTTATTGTGAACTACAGTTCTCCATGATATACATTCTTCTTAGATCCATATTTCCAGAGTTGTTAGAGGTTCAACCCTTTCTGTAAATTTTTTTTTTGGGTGGGAGGGAATTTTAGTTTTACCAAGAAATGCAAGAGATTTTCATTCAGAAGAGACACCTGATGAAGTTACACATATTGCAGTGGTAGGAAGGTAGACACCCTTAAAATTCTCACACTGGCTGCTAGTAATTTTTATGCAGAATATACTAAATAGTACTTTCAACCTCAGTAGCAACTCTAACACTTCTTGTCTGATAAATTAGCAAACTTAGGGATTTAGCAAAAGTTATTATTCCTTGCAGCATGACAATATTTATCATGCAGAGAACAGTTATGCTTCACCATAAAATTATAGACAGTTGCTCTGGGGACTTCGAGAGCAGCCTGCAAACCAAGCTGGTACCTGTAGTTTAGTTCCAGTAGCCTCATAGTTGCTTCAGCAGCATTCTCCAGTCATTTTTGATTGTATAATGGTTTTATATTAATGTATATAATGGTTTTATATTAATTTATATAAATTTTAATGACAAAAATTCGCTCATTTGAGCTTGCTGATGGGTAGAATAGAGCTTACTTACTGCTTTAAGCATAATGCCCACAGGATTTCTTAACAAAGCTGACAGGTGCAGCAGTGCCTGCTTTACAAAAAAAAAAAAAAAAAAAAAAAAAGAAAAAGAAAAAAACGCGCTAAATCAGGAAGCAAAGATTCGCTGAAAGCCTGTTTAAGCCCTTAATACAGGAGGCTAATTTTGAAGCATACATCTTGACAGGTAGTGTAAATGACTGCACTTCCCCTAATTGTTTTCAGGACCCCGAGGGCACTACCAAGACTCGCTGGCCCTGCCCAGCCCCCCCATGGAGCTTCCCCCACCCCCTGTTTAGGAACCGAGGACTCCATTTCACCTCAGCCTGCAGATGTCTATGCCTGGCACAGGGCTGCCTGGTGCCCTAGGCTGGGGATGTACCACAGCTTCTTGCTCCCTGGCTGGGGCCAGTGGAATGGGACTTGCTAGCCCTCAGATTGAAGAACTCCTGCATAGTTAACAGGCTGCTATGAAAAAAAAAAAAACAAACCAACAACAACAAACACAAAAAACAACAACAAAAGCAAGCCAAAACCAAACAAAAAACTCATTTTTTCCCCTCTCCTTTTTCCTCAGTAGGATAAACTTGTATTTGAGAGTCCAAGTGACACTAGATATAAGTTGAGGCGAGAGGGAAATTTTTGCCTCTCCCCATCTAGCATGAGTGACTGAAAGGGGCAATATTTGCAATTAACTTTAAGAGGAGATGGCCCTTAATACCTGTGCTCAAGCTAGATGCCTTCTTACACATGTTTTTCCTTCTTAAGCTCCCTTCTTGTGGTCAGCTCTGCTGGCTGCTTCAGAAACGTGAATGCTTCCTTTGGGACTCTGTGTTCCTCAGGAAAGTTGGTATCAAGGGCTAGGCATACCTCAGGGACAGTTGAATTTTCTGCATTTCCATTGCTTACACCTTCCCCCTGCTCTGTCACTAAGTCAAATTGCAAGTGTTTGCAGAGCCTTATCAAGCCACTGATTTTTAAGAAGAGCTCCAGACAGAAAAGGTCATTAAAATGTCAATGACACACACAGTATGTCTTCCCATGGCATACACTGGAATATAGCGATTTAATAGAAAGCCTTGCCACAAGTATCTGCCATGCTAATTCATGATCTTCCTAATTGGAAAGAAACTCTCTTCCCGTAATAGAGAATTTGCCAAATCCTCAGCCTCTGTAAATGGCTTGAGGCTTTGTTGAAACCAGCAGACTATTTTCCCTTTTTATCTGTCAAAAGTTTCTGCTCACTTTTGTAGATACTTCTCCAAAAAACCAAGGTGCAGAAGAAACCACTGCAAAAAGAAAACAATAAAAATAGCAAGACAAGGTCCTCTGTTTTTTAATGCTAGAGCACTTCTCATTAGCCTTAAGTGGGCTCCGCTTCTGCAACTCAGATATGGATTTTGTCCCTTGAGGCAGAGCAGTAATTGCTCTTCAATATAGCTCTTTAGTGCTTCCTTGAGTATGTGCACATCTAACTCTCTTTCAGATGCTCATGTCCTCAATCCCTCCTTTGTTAGAGGGTTGCACATAAATGCTATAGGTATGATTTGATATTAATTTGCCTAGAGGGTTCTTTTGTTGCCCACTGGCAATAGAATAGCTCTTCAGAGTACTAGTGACTGCTCAGCTTTGGAATTTTATCTCTGCACCTGACACTAGGTCACAAGCTTTTAAAAGCTGTCCTGCTTGTAAAAGGGTTAATTCTCTTAAGTTGTGGATACACTAAAACTGTGTTTTATTAAAGAAGAGCAGTATGTATGTGTCATACTGGCAAATAATTTGAGATTTACAGAAAAAGAAGAGGGTGATTAAAACTCACTCGGATGCGTAGGGAGGACAGGAGGCTTTGAGTGGCCTGTCTGAAAACATCTGAATCTTCTCTAAAGATTCTTGTAGTGAGCTCTGTACTGAAATACAGGTATTTGGAGAGTCATGGGTCCAGCAAGGTCAGCACAATAAAAAGTGGTGACATGTAAATCACTGAGCAAACACAGGTGAGTCACCAAACTGGGGACTGCAATCACTCCTAGTAAAGGAAGCTCTGGCCCTGGAAGGCAGATCTTTGTGCAGCTAATGTGGAGCAAATGCCCTCAGAGCACATCTGACTGTCTGGATGTTTGCCACCAGCTCACATGCTGCTATGGTTTATGAGCTGCCCTCTCTCTCTGTGTGCTTTGCTTCCTTCAGTGGCACAGATCTGCCAAAAGACAGGGTGTTTACAATTCGAAGAGCACTAAGGGTTACCTTATTATGACTGAGCATCTTCTAGAAGAAAATGAAACAGGATAAGTATGAGGCAGTCTTAAAGGTCAAGCATGGCCTTAAAAGCTTTGTCTTTAGAAGGCACTACACCTGTCTGACTACACACATATAATGCCACTGCCCCCAAGGGAACATGATTTCACTTGCTTCCAACTGCTGTACACCAAGAAGCAGTCTTTTCTGTCTGCCATGTGAAGACAGAGGTAATGAGGAGTCCCAGTTTTATAGAGAAAGAGAAATCTAGTAGAAAACTACTAGCAAGGAGACTATGTGTGGCAAACCAGAAGTGTTTGTCTCCATTTACACTTCCTCTCAGGGTAGTAAGTTGAAAGCTTTGGTACTGTTCTCTTTCATTGTTGCCATTAAGTATATTCTTACACTCTTTCAGGCTCCATTACATGGCAGTATTAGATTGCTGCCCACTAATACTAAGGGTCCATATCTCATAATTAATTGGCTGATACAGGTTTGGCTAAACTATCTTGAGTATTCTTCTCTGTAAGGATATTTCAGTGATAGGAAGTTATTATTTTGTCTTTACTAGATATTTTTTATATTTTTAGACATTAGGACTTCAGCATGCAGCTTAGATGAGGTCTCAGATGAGTCTTCAGGATGCAGTACTTCAAATGTTCCTAAGATCAAAATTGATACTAGACTTTTGTATTAAAAGAGAGTAGTTGGTTGGGGTTTTTAAAATATTTTTTTAAGGGAAAACGAAGCTTCCAGGAATTAAATTTTGGCAGTGTTCTTTTTTTCTATTTCTTTAAAAGGACAGAATTCAGATTCTTGGCACCATCTGACATCAGATGCAAAGGAAAACAAATTTCAAAACAAATCACTGATTTAATGGAGACAACATTTATTGGTAATACAATTATACCTCTAGTTCATACCAAAACTCATTTGACTAGTATACATTGAGTGATAGGCTAAAAATTAAAAATCTCTCTGTGAAATCTGTAAAGCAAACATGATACTAGTTTCTGGAGAAGCTAGTAGAAGAGTATCTAAGGACATTGAGGAATGCTGACCACTTCCTCATCTCCCTTTCACACCCCTACACAGTTTTTTTAGATTATGATTTTTAGATTATGATTTACTCCAATCTCACTTCTTATATTTACTATCCATTAGTCCCCTAGTGATAGCATTGAAGTCAGATGCTTTAGTTGAATCAGCAGCTGGTCAGTTGAGTAGTTAAAAACCTTGAAGGTGTCAATGGATATAACAACCCTTTTTTCTCCTCTCAGACATGGGCATATTCAGGGTGAGGCATGGATCCTCTCTGTGAAATTACTCCAGTCTCTTGCACGATGTTCTGCACCACAAGTAAGATGAAGAACGTCTCCAGAATCATTACTGTTGAAATGAAAATTAACTAGTTTTTAATTTGTTAACTTTTAGGGTAGGCTTATGGATAAGTGAATGTGAAATAAGTCTGGGCTCTTGTCTCCTAAATCCTTCAGCAGTCACAAGCATGTATATCTTGGAAGTAGCCCATTATGTTTACGTATTTAGCTGTATGATTTATATATGTTTTTTATGCATACGTTGGCAAAAAAGGAGTCTGGTTTTAAGAAAAGCTATAGCCATAGACTTTTAAAAATGCTTTTTGTTACCAACAAACATTGAGGAATTTTTTTACTGTTTAATAACTAGCTAGTTAAGATAGAAAAAAAGAAGAAAATTATTTTTGAAAGCTCTGAGTAGTAGCAGCTTAATGGTTTCATTATCTAAGGTTCAATCAGAAAAAGAACTAAAAAAAATCCTTCTTTTTTATGCCGAAGAGCTTTTCAGTTTTGAAAAAAAATCAATACCGTATTCACATTAATGTTTGCTTGCATAAAATATTGAGTGTAGTCACACTGGCAGTTTTACATAAAGTCTTAAAAGCAATCTTGATCATCTGAAAGGTTCTAATTGTTTTTCCCCTTTCCTGAAAGAGTAATGAAAGGACAACTAAAAATTAGAACTATATAGTTATTTTATAACTGGCACTAACAAATTTCACCAATTACAGAGTCCATTCTGTAAGCAATGAATGTGTGGCTCCCAATTAATCTAGTGTACCTCCAGGCAAGGTCTAAATCAGCTGGATACAGCTGAAGCAATTTGCACACAGCTAAAAGCAAATTGGAAAATAAGTGTTCCACACTACTGCCTATCTTTCCGAGCCAAATACACAATCAGTATTCTGGCAGCAGCACTCTGTCATGTTATTTGTAGCTATCAATTTTAATTATAACAATTATTGATTAGTTGAGAAAGTGAATAATCTAATGTTCAAATGCGGCTGGTGTAACTCCTGGGGATCTTTTTTCCCTTTCACACACATGTACATTTAGTATTAGGAAATATAAGTCAAAGAAGATACCCGCACCACAGTGCTGTGCACAGATAACTATTCTGAAGTTACAGCAGGCATTTTTTATGTGGATTGGTTTACAATAAACATCCAGATCTAGGATATACGAGTCTGATGGACAGATATGTTGATATGAATTGAATTAGGGCATGAGAGGACTCAGTTGGGGAACATGGGTCAATACTTTCCAAGTTGGACACCTAAAGTCAGATTCATATTTTCTCTACTTTAGCCACTCAAATGCATGATCTGTTCTCTATGGGGAGTGTGCTCCTATTGCCCATTGGCACCAGTTATTTTGCTAACCTGTTTGGTTTTGGACACAAGCCGTTTCTTCATGTAGAATAATGCTTCTCTTGGAACAGGGAAAGGAAATACCCAACCCTAGTTGCACTAAAACGAATTTTATGTGTTTCAGCTAAATAAATAGCTGGGAGGGGAGTACATCCTTACTTGAGCAGCGTTGCAGCCACAAAAGCTGAACACAAAGTTTCTGAAACCAAGTTTTTGGTACAGTATTATTTTTATTGCTAAGCGAACTACTTTTGTAGTGTTGCTGAAGATATTCTATTTCCATTTGAAGCAATTCAGTAAACATTCTGCTAATAATTACTGTACCCCAAAGGAGCCCTTCAAATGCTCTGCAGACTGCCTCTTCCCAGGTGGGGAGAGAAACAGGAGTTTCCTCTGTATTTCCTGCTTCTCCCAACCTGTATCCTCTGGACACTGGAGGAAGAAATGTGACAGTTTTAGCTCCAAGGCTTTAGGATGCTGTTACAACGTGTGTCCTGCTTGCCCCATGGCTGAATGTGCCCATTGTGCTGAGGACAGGCAGTGCAGCATGGCTCAGAGCGTCACCCTACCTGCCCTGGGCTGCACCAGCCCCAGTGGGGAAAGCTGGAGACATGGGTGCATTATCTGTCTGGCTATTTCATGGGCGTGACATTTCAAAAAAAAAAAAAAAACAACCAAAAACAAGGTGAGGAGGTCAGCTGTGGGTGGCAACAAAATAAGGCTCTGAGCTACTGCTGAGGTCAGATGAGCAGAATCAGGCCCAGGATAACATTATCAATTTACCCACTTTTGAGTTTCAAGCAGTGTACTAAGATAAAAAAGCCCAACAAAACAAACCAACCTTTTTTGTGTAGTTTTGCAAATAACAGCCACTGGATAACTGCCATAGTAGGTGGTGTGTTGCACATTTGCTCAGTAACTGTGGATGGATGCGAAACTGGGAAGGTCAGCTGCTGCAATTAGTTTTCAAGAGAGAATAATTTCAAAGACCAGCACAAGGATATAGCTGTGCAACTCCCACAGTCTTGGCAAAGCCTGGACAACTAATCATCTGCTTCGAAAATGTGAGCAAATGTGCTCTTGAATTGGACAAGAAGATCTCTCCGCCTAATCAGGATCAAAAAAATGTGCTTACAGTGCCTCAAACTGCAATGGAAAAAACAAACAAAAAAATAGCAAAGACATGGGAATGAATCCTGAATGTGCCAAAGATGGGAATGCCCATGTCTGATAACAAAATTGCTCCCTGAGAGAAAAAAATATAAGAGCACTTAGATAAATATGCATATGCCTGGTGATCAGATATACCTTCAGCACATGTGCATACATAGTGAGTGTAATGGTTTTGTCTGACATGCCCCTTGATCTGTCTTTTGCCTTTCTGAGCAGTTTTGCTTGGAGTTTAAAATATTTTACTCTGCTCACCAAAGCTTCTGGCCTGCTTAGCTTGGGGCTGTATAAATGCACTAACAGAGACCTGCCCCTGTCGTTTGCCTTCTTCCAGCCTTTCTCTTTTGTTGTCTTGAAGAAAAAAACCCACACATAGCAATGTCCTAATTAATAGTAGTTACCACTATGGTACTGTTGTAATAGAGCATAATGAAAAATTAAAGACTGCGGTCCTTTAATCTGTCATATAATAGCATGATTTATATTTTGTTGGGCTATAAATAGTGTGATTTATATTTAGTTTTATATTTTTTATGTTATTTAAAACACAGAATTAATTTTAAAGTTGCCGTGCCTATCCATAACTTTGGGATCAGAAATGTACCTCAAGGGATCCTACTCCATCTGCACTAAATGCTTTTCACTTCTGATTAATATATTTTTGCTTGCCCTGTCAGCCTGTGCAGATGGAGCAGGCCTCAAACCACATGGGGTCAAGTAGGAGTCCAATTAGAAAAAGTTATTCTTAAGTTCCGGAGGGCACAGAATCAGCATGCTAGAGAGATTCAAGCACCTAAAGATGTAGATAGGTGTCTTATGTAATTTTCAGAAGTGCTATGGCACTGCAATCAAGGGGAGCTAGCATCTGGCAACTATCTTATGGAACACATTTTGAGATTCCTGCAAAGAGCCTTAATGCTCTTGGAAATCCAGCTGCTCTTGTCAGAAGGATGGCTCAGGCCGTGTAGCAGAAGCCACCAATGGTCTCATTTTTCCAATCCTGCCATCTCATGTCTGCTGAAATTTAGCTTCTTAGCCAAGAATGTGGTAGCCTCTGGACCTGCTTACATTGCTTAGGAAGACACATGTTCATCAGCCCTCCCAGGAACTCATAGCACCGGGAAATTGATCAGGAGGCAGGAAAGCTGATGGCTATGGGTGAGCCAGCTGCACTCAGGCATGGCATGGGGGTCTACTCACTCAACACTCTTCTCTGTGCCCTGGGCAAAGGAAGGTCAAAGAACATAAATTTAAGCACTTGCATCAGTCATCAGTAGCGGCCACAAGCAAATACCTGGAGAAGAGCAAAAGTAGGGAATGTAACTGTGCTAATACTTATCCATTTCCTGACAATTTTTAGCCAGGGGATTTTCTATTATGGTTTTTATATGCAAAAATTTGCTAATTATTTTTTTCCGAAGTGCTTGTTCACTCTTCTCTTTAATTCAGTACAAAGTTTCTGTATCCAGTCTCCTCCTTTGCCAAGGAGTTTCCTGCATGCATTGTCTGTAGCACAGAGATCCTCTGTGTGTCCTGGATGCAGTCCTTCTTACCTGTATTTGATGACCCAGAATTCTTGCAGTGAATGACAAACGACTTTTCCCCTACTCATCTTCCCCCTATACCTCTTATTATTTCCTAAACTGTAACACAGCTGTGTGTTGCTCTTGACATTCCTGTGATTCCCAGCGGAAAGGATGGGGCTTCAAATCAGGGGTGCAGAGAGAGACTTCACCACAGTGCAAGGTGTTTGTCCCTCTGCATGAGAGCATGTTAGATGCTACACTTCATACTTCTCTGCGGTTTCACAATTTCACATATATAAGCCTATTAATGAGTAAAGTGAGTGACATGAGTCTTTTCAGTCAGGTGGCTCCCAGATTCATCTCTCAATCACTCCACAAAACACACTGAGCTACAGTTCCCAGTGTGTGTGTACAGTGCAATGTAGATGAAGGCAAATCAGCTGAAGCCAGTCAGGGGAACAGCAAAACTTCTCTCCAGAACAGTTGCTTTCATAAAATGCCTGGTATTTTGATAGGAAACACAACTGGCAGCTGACATGAGCCTCTGACCACAGCAAGTCCAACATTTACTGCCTGCCTTAGATTGAGATCCAGATCTGAAACGTAAAACAGTCAAAGCCAAGATATTTAGATGTGTGTCCTCAAATCTACAGTTCTGAAATTTATTGCAACTCTCCACCATGTCAATAAAGCATGTTTAGTAGTTGTAAGAGGAGGAACAGTGTTGCAGCCTACAAACCAAGATCCAGCTTTTCTTGCAGACAAATACGTGACAGCAGCTCAGCCCCCAGTGCTAACAACACGTTCTGCCTGAACATTCACTGATATCTATTGCAGGAGAAGTGGACAGGTCCTCATGTGTTTGGCATACAGTTCAGTGGCCTTCAGGTTACACATAGGTACTATCATTCTGTTCTTGCTTGTTTACAAATTCATTTTAGCTTCTATAAGAGTTTTGTAAGGCTCTTGTGCAGGCAAGTACACAGAATTAAGTACCCACGAGTCTCATTTGAAATTTTATTAGTATTAAGAGCATATATGTGTGGAAGACACAATTATACTTAAAGGGACCACATAGAATCTTTTCCATTAAATATTTCCAATATCAAATATCTTTTTTTTTTTTTTGCCATCTGCTTACACTTTACTTGTGCCTTTGCTGGAATAAAGGGTCATTAAAAAGATGATAGTTAGACATACTTTTGCAGTAAAGTGTATTTCTGTCCCTCTGTCTTTTTAATTTCTAATGCATGGCATGTTATATATAAATCTACTTTTAAATTTTTATAGGTATTCCTATAAATATATATAAATAAGTATATATACAGGCACATATATATGTAGAACTACATCACAGATTTCCAAACAGTTAAATACATGTTATGCATTCAAAGGCACAAGTAAAATAATTTGTTAATTCTCTGCAAGTGCAGCTGCCTAATTAAATACCATTTTTTAATATAAACCAGTGGAGATTAAGGAGTCTCATCAGCATGTGCACCAACTCTGGGTGAAGAAGAAGTGAGCCACTGTTGACCTAAGGTGCAGACTGCAGCCCAGCACTGGCCGATATCTGTGACAGGTCTTTCTTCTTGTTGTGTCAGTGCAATGAGACAAATCACCCTCCCTGGCACATGAGGCCCTATGAGCCACTGGGAAGGAGTGCAGACAACATGGAGACCTGTTGGGTGGCTTCAGTTGGCTGAAGGACATCTTACAGGTTTTGGGATGTATGCTGACTTCTCCTCATTCATCACTATCTCTGATTTGTTTTAAAATATGTTACAGTGTGCATTTCAGCATGTATTTAGCCAGTATTCCAGAGAAGTTCCTTCCCCCAGCAGCATCACTTGGTCTGGGACAGTGCCAGCAAATGGTGGGCTTTGAGGCAGCAGGGCTGGGATTTTCTGTCTATGCATGACATCCTCCTTTTAAGCATTTTATGTCCCACATCCCAGCCATCTGCTTAAGGCTAGTGAATGTACAAGCCTGTGAATGTAGTACACATTTTGAGAAGGTAGAAGCTGCTACCACGAGCAAGTTTCAGGGGTATGATAAAAATGTTATGGTGGCCAAGTTATTTTGTTGTTCTGCTTCTTTTTTTGCTACTTCAGCTCTATTCCCCTCTCAGCAGGTGAATTGTACAGATTTACATTCACCATGTCACAGATGCTGACCTCCCTAATTAATTCAAAATCACAGTGATGTTAAGGCTGTAGGGGTAATTTGGCCCTGTGGATCAAACAGAGTAAAAATGTGTTATTCCCACGGAAATTAATGGAATTTGTTTTCACTTAAAGCTGTGCTGACTGTGTTTCACTGACACTGAATATCACAGATTTCCTTTGATTTGCTAATGAGAAATTTACACCACCATTTATGTGCCTCTAAATTTGACCCTTTCACTTCAGCTTGAATTGATGATTACTGTGGGAACAGAAGAAACTGGATTCACTTCTCTGGAGTGAACATAATTCAGTGGGCAAACTATAAAAGAATTTGAGGGCAAAGTAATCCAAGGATTAAAAAAAGCCACTAAGCAAACAGGAGCAGAAAGAGTGTCTGTCTGGTAGCTTATTGCTGTGATCACTGCTACTCCTAAATGCTAGGGAGCTGCTGCCCAATAAAGTTTAACATGCTACCGATGAGGGCTGGGCATACACAAATACAGTTTTGATAATCCCCGGAAGGTGGTCTAAAATCCATCCTATTTTCCCTGACTCCTTGGGGCATGCAGGCAGCTGAGGTCTTTGCTGCGGGGGCCTCTCCTGGAGCAGGGCAGTGGGCCCTGGGGATGCAGGACCCTTGCAGGAAGGCTGCATTGCAGGAAGGGCCCTGGAGAGCTGTGTCCTTCAGGGGCGAGTGGCAGCGCAGGCACCGGGGGTTCGGAAACGGCTCACAATGTGGCCCTGAACCTTGATGCACGGCTGACCTGCTTTGACTAAAGGAGAGAAAGCCCACATTAGCATGTGAGCAAAGGAAGTCAAAATGATCTCATTCATAGAGCTTTCTCCCATTTATGTAAGGGGAGTTGGCTCCGGCAGAATAGCATGTTTTTCTTTGGGCCACACAGGGCTGTCTGCCTAATTTTCCTCATTCTTAACCTTTGCCTCTCCATGGGACTGAAGTGCAAGACAAAGCCAGGACGCTGCATTCTTTCCTTATATCTTAGCTACAATAGCAAGGAGGTGGCAGGGCTAAAAGTGTTTGCACACCCATGGAACAGCTTGAATGCATGGAGCTGTTCTGGCATTGCTGTTAGGAGCATCAAGGACTGACTGGCTTGAGAATATATGTCTCAGACAGAGTCTGTATGGTGCAGGCTGACACAGCTGCCTAAGCCTCAGTGTAAGCTATTGAGTTTAAACTAATAATAAAAAATAGCTTCTAAATAATAAAAGTCCTTAAAGCAAAATTTTCATCTAATACTCCTAATTGCCTTTGAATTAGTTATTTTCTAAAATAGCATGCTTGAACATCATTAATTATTGAGCAACTTTTAAGCCATTCTGAAGTAATACATTCATTTACCTCCAACTTTAGATGGGAAATCTCTGTTATAGTATGTTACATTTAAAAATCTTTATTATCTAAAATAACATCTCTCCTTTGTCATTCTGCCTTACATAGCAGTGAGTTTTTGTGGAAACAATGCTGCAATTGAAATGTGGGCTCAGAAGTGTAATTTTAAATCTAATAAACAATAATTTTTTAAATTAATGCCTCTTAGCAAAGAGTATTCCTGGTGTTTTGCTGCTGTATTGTTGGACAGTGTAGTAAATTTCTTTTTAAATGAGTCTACCTGGATTGAATTAATTATTTATGACACTAATAAACTAAGTATTCATAAAACTGTATCGATTGTTCCAACATGGGTCTTGAATCTGCCTCACTGTTGAAGAGCCAGTACTCACATTTCTCTGTGACTTTATGTGCTATCTGTATAGTGTAACAGATTAAATTATCTTGCTTAAAAGTAAAGGCAGGGATATACTACAATAGAAATATATTAATGATGACTTTATTCCTTCAACATTAGATTATTTTACAAAACCTATTTCTTCTCTTAGAAAGCATTCGAAGTAAGATTTTATTATTTCCTAGGACTTCTTTTGTGTTTCCTTGAAAGAAGTGCTTTCAGGTATCTGTTCTATTGAATTTATCAGACAAATATTCATTATATCTTCTAGGTTTTTAGGGTGTTCAGACAAGACATTCATCTCCTCCACAGAGAGATTTTCAGGTGCAAGTCAAAACATCCTGGTTCCTAAGCAAACACTAACACATAGCTTAGCTAATCACAGATAAAGTCCCCAAAGTTTATGTGTATGTTCTTTGAGGTCAGATTGTTGACGGTACCAACCTCATACATGCATAAGATATCACCATGCCCAGATTCTGTATGCTTGTGTGCATGGGCAACACAGTACTGAACACATATTGGACTACTGGGAAAAGGGGAGAAGTTACCCTGACATATGTACTGAAGACATTCTTCACAGTTTTCTCTTTTTCCTCTATAGCTTTTCCATTTGTTCCTTGAACTATTTAACAGGATGATCCGAGACTGAAATGAAATAGAGATTTTCTAAATGAATTACAGGAGAATCTACCTCTAGTGTGCCATTTTCCATGACCTGTCCTCAAGTCATGCAGATAGACACACTTTGGAGGCACCTCCTTTGTGTTCTTCCAGCAAAGGAGGTCTAAATCCGAAACCATTTACAGGAAGTCACAAGTAAACCAAAGCTAGTAGATATAGCTCCAGGCTGTTACCAGCTTTACTACTGTCCCTCGGAAAATTGTGGTATTGGTCCTCTTGTAAGCTAGACAAGAATGTGACTGTGAAAAGCCAACACAGATTTACTAAGGATAAATGATGAGTGACCAGTCTGATCACCTTCTGTGATGGAACAATTTGCTCAGTGGTGAGCAGACAGATGAGGACATCACTTACCTTGATTTTAACAGGGTATTTGACATAGCCTTCCACAGCATCCTCACTCGCTATTAGGTTATGTACTGGACATACGGACCACAAGATGTATGGAAAACTGAATTTACTGCTGGTGGCTAACAGCTCAAAGCCAAACTGTGCCAGTCACAGGGATTCATCCCAAGGCTTAATACTGAGACCAATGGTACTGAATATCACTACAATTGATTCAGATGACAGGACTGAGTGCACCTGCTCCAAGTACACAGGAAAGAACAGCCTCTTTATTGAGAGACACTGACAGGCTGAAAGATTAGGATGTAAAGAATTGCACAAGGTACATTTAGCAATGGGAAATTCCTGCTCCAGGGACACAGTAACCAAAAGCAAAAGCACAGACTGTGGGCTGACTGGAAGGGTTCTGGGGTGCCACAATAGGCCAAATTTCACCCTAGCCTTGATACCAAACTGAAATCTGGAGAGACCGGTTTATATACCATGACTGAGACCCCTATTTCTTCATTCTCAGATTTCTCCGTTCCAGTTACTTTTTCCATTCCAGTGCCTCTGATGTTTCTATTCCAATACTGGACTCTTGCAGCATCCATCTTGTTTCCTTCAGATTCCTTACTTCATGCTCTTTGCATCTAGTTCTACGAAAAAACACATTTTTTTTTCACTGTGTGAGATGGTATTTTCCTACATAAACTTCTGACATTTAAATCTTCAGGAAAATATTGTCTTTGTGAGAAAATCCTTTAGCTCTATAACCTCAGCCTTCACTAATATTTGGATTCATGTTGGAACTGTGCCCTTTTAGCCAAGCTGTAAATTTCTCCAGGTGAAAAATAACAGCAGAATGTTCAAGTGTTTGATGGATTATGAAATTGTTTAGCTGACCCCCCTGTAGGGCTCAACTTGAAAGAACATATTGAAGGAAATCTGAACATTAAATCTCTAGTTCATGATCCTTCCATGAATTTGTTAGCCACCTTATCAAAACTGACGGAAAGTATTATAATGTTGCATGAACATAAAAATCCTCAGACCAGCTGGTCTGCACTTGGCACTTAAGTAACCTGCTATAACAAACTGCAGTTTGGGATTGGTGAACATAGTATGAGGGGAACTGAATGCTGGAGACAATCAGAACCTGGGTCATAGGCACTGGCCAGGTTTTGCTTCTATGTCTTTTTTTTTTTTCTTCTTCTTCTTTTTCCTCTTGTGGTTGTTTGGTTTTGTTGGTTTGGTTTGGTTTGGTTTTCCCCAATTAGTCAGTTCAGAGGGCTTTTTTTTTTTACTTCTACTTCATGTGGCTATGACAAATATTTCCCTGGTCCTGGAATACTTCCTAGATTAATTTTCAGTCTTTTATTTCCAGTTCCCAAGCATTTTTTCTGGCTTTTTGTAGATCTGAGCTGCCTATGATCCTCAGCTGAAGCTTCTTTCTGAATGCTAGTTTGGGTGTTGATGCTACTCAGCAATAAGAAAAAGAGTATCTGTATCTCTTGAGCACTTAAGAGTTACTGTTTTATTCAATATGAAGTATTGGTCTGTGGACATCAATGAAGCTTTTCCATGTGTGTGACATGTTATTTCAAGTGTCTGTACATTACTGGTGTAGTGTACAAGTAAGAACACAGTGCAAGAAAACATGATGTTTTGTTTCCATCGAATTTTGCCAAAGCACACTGGATTTAGACTCACTGTCCATGACACTTTTCTCTGGATTGTTTCATCCCACGTGTGCTATAAAACTAGGTGCCTAATTATTTTTATTCTGAATGTAAGGGGTGAAAGGAGATATTTTATTAACTGTCTTTGCTAGTTGTCTTAGTCTTTATCTGAGAGTTGAGAATGAGCCACTTGACAAGTGTATGAAGTGGTGAGTAAGATGACAGGGGTGAACAAAGGTTTACTAGAAGATGGAAATGTTCTCCAGATCTACCTCCTCTCTCTCTGTCCTTCACTGTTGAACTGGCCTTGGAATACAGGAAAGTAATAAGGAAGAGGTGAGTATAACTCCCTCAGTCGTAAACGGAACCTGCAGAATCACTGAGGAGGTGAGGATGGACTCTAGTTGACATACATAAGTGTTCTTGTTCATGCATGCACCTCTGATTTCTGTATTATGCAAGAATAAAGTGTTATAAAAATTCCTCTCCAGACCTTGTGACTTCTTTCCTTCATAATAATTTCCAAGGAGAAACACTTTTCACCACAGTGCCACATGAGAGGAACTCTTGGAAGCTCAATGGAAGCTCTTGGAAGTCAATACGAACTACCAAGTAAACTTTGTGATAGGGAGCTTCTGCACTGAGCTGACTAAGACCTTTATTCCAAAGGAGAAGGAGGCTCCCAGTGCAGGTAGAAAATAATTGGGATCATTTGTGTGGGAAATCACAAGATCCAAATGCTGAGTAGACTGTCTCTAAGCATGTGGTAAGACTTGGCAAGTGCTGTAATTTAAGTAAAGCAAGAGGTGACAGAGCAGGATGAAGAAGTAACATTTCTGTCATTGGAAATGTATCCTTTGGAGGACAGGAAGAAGAACCCAATGAGGAATGAGAGGGTAGGAGATTCCATATGTTGGATAGAAAAAGGTGGAAGGTTAGGACATGGGGAAATATCATAGTGAGAAAGAGATAAAGGGAGGGATTCAATAGCAAAAAAAGGAAGTTTAGGGATGAAGGATAAAAAAGGATGAACCTAGTAGGGAAAAGCAATCAAACAAGAGTAAAATGCAACGAGAAGAAAGACAAAAGAAAATAAGAGAAAGATCATAAGAAAATAAATGCTTCTATCATAGAGAAAATAAGTAAATAGTTACAGAAAAAAATAGGAAAGAGAACAAAATACATGACAATAAAAAATTTGAGATAAGTGGATGTGAATATGGATGGAATGAATCAGAACTAATAGAAAAGGAGGGGAGGATGAACGAAGTCTGAAGAGAATAAAAAGATAAATCAATATTAAATAAAAATAGATGACTGGTTTTAACTGAATTTGTTTTTCTGTATTTAATAGCCTCTGTGAGAAGAATATCTTCCTAGATTCTGGCATCAAAAGCAGTACCTACATTTGGACTAATGTGCAACCTTTGTCACATTTTATGATTACATTGCTCATGGAAGAGCTTTTACTAGTGCTACCATCTTGATATAATTTGAGTAGGAGAGGGAATCTGTAGAAAAAGTGCCCCCCACCTTAATTACTGTAATTATTCTTTCAGAGTGAAACTGAATTTAATTTGGTCTCTTTTAATTAAGAGACCAAAGAAGAGTTAATCTCTTTTTAAGTCTCACTTTTCTTACCAGCCCACTGTTTACAGTCCATCTGAAATCCAAGGGTCACATGCCTTGCTCTTTTGCACAGCAAAATCAGCAGCTTGTGTTTAAGATGTTTTGCTTCTTTTCTGAGTCTCTTGCTAGTGTACTTAGTAGAGAATGATTAAAACCTGTCCTCTGTTAGAACTGTTGCAGTGTTTAAACAAGGAAGTCTGTGTTTGTTTAAGAGAATGGGGAAATGGTTATCTTGACAGATTAGACTGAAAAAAACAGGACAGCCTCAGTCTAGCACAGATGTCCAAATTTGCCACTTGGCTGGTTTTTTGAGGTCCTCTAAACAAAACCTGCTTGTGTGTTTGTGCCTTTGCTCTGTTTGACACCTGACTAAAGAATGTGATTAAGCACTGCTGCCAGGGATTACATGTCTCTCGTGGGCAAGTGTTCACAGGGATGAGGTTTCCTCATGTCTGCCTAACTGTGTCATAGCTTGCTAAGGAAACACAAGAGAAATAGTTCAAAATGGATTAAAGCCCTTGAAAAAAAAAAAGAAAAAAGTTGTTAATGAAAAAATGGTTTTGGATGGAAAACGAGTTAACTTTTTTTAGAGCTGAATTTTCTAGTGTCTAACTTAATGTGACAATATATGGAAGTGAGAAGCATAATTTGTCTGTGAAATACTGGAGCCAGTTGCAAGACACACTATAGCCTCCCAGATGTAAAGTGCATCTCAACGGAAAGTAAAGTTACATACTTAAAACAGTGTGAGATGACAATTTTCTAATGCGTTTAAGATGCATGCTTTACTTGATAAATACATAAAAATGCCTACTCATATACTTTATCAGCTTCTGTTAGCATTACCATCTTGATTTAGTTTCCCTCACATTGCTTCCATGATCAGAAAGGCACTTCGAAAGCTACTGCCATTTTCCCTGTAAATAAAGCAAGGATTTGAAAGATAAGGACACCAGCCTACAAGAAGTAGCAGCCACACCACCATTCAGCCTTGCCTGCATGTAAGGACTTCTATTTGCAGAGTGCCAATTTGGAAAATGCTTTGCTTGACATGCATATTCTGTGTATCACACAAATCCCAGCTGTGTGCTCAAATTTAATGTACACTGCAGGGCTCCAGAAACAGGCCAGAAATCTGGGCAAGATCCTAGAAAAACAGCAGTGTGTGGTACCTGATGATACTTTTATAATGATTGTTTTTAATCTCAACTTTCACTAGCACTCTGAGAAATTTAATCTATATATGCCTTTGTGATTACAACTGTTTGTGGCAACTATTTATGGCAAATATACATTTGCCATAAAGCTCTTTTTCAGAGAAATGGTGGAGAATACACTGATCAATCATCAGATTTCCTAGTATCAATCACACTTGTACTGGGTGGATATTTTATAAAGCACTTGAAGCTACAGGGTTATTGCAGGTCTTATGTCTTTTTTTCAGGTTGAACTGGAGTTCAAGTACTGTTTTGCCAAAGTTAGAGTTATATAACTACCAGAAATATGAGTTACCGGATAAATACATGAGATACAATGAATGTGAAATACCTGGTAAATATGAAAATGACACTACTTTGGGACTCAGGTTTCCACACAGCCAAAATTATCCTGTAAGAAATTGAATTTTTATAACTTGCAGTTTTTCTAAGGCTTTGATGAGGTATTTTAACACCTGCTTAGCTAACAGTTTAACTTACATTGGACTCTGCTGAGTACCACAACACCATTTGAAGCGATAATGAAATTAAAGCTATAGTCAAGCTCCACCTTGAAACTTAGCAGGTGTATTGACTTTTTGCTGGGGAGCTTTTTGAACAGTAAGTCCTATGTGAGAAGGTTAAGGACCTTAAGTGATTATGTATTTGGTGGGCTTTTATTTGTTTTTTTTATCATTGGTTGCTGAGTCTTTCAGAGATCATACACAAAACTTGCTGTAAGAGCAGAAATGAGTAAGCTGCTTCTGGTTGAAATCATTGGTTTCAAACAGGTGACTGGCATAGCATGCTTAAAATCATCTTTCTTAAAGAGTGTGTCTCTGCAATATGCAAAAAGTGATTCTTTGCAAAACAGCTGGACCTGTTGGATTTGTTTTGTGTGTCACAATGCAGAAATAATTCCATCAACTTTGCAGGGAGGAGAAAATCGGAATCTGGGGTTAGGACAGCTTGTTAGCTGAGGATAGGAGCATAACTTGTCTACAAGGTCGCAGAATAATACTGCAACAAATGATAAAACAAAATCTTTGTAATCATGTGGAACAAGGAGTTGAGTGACTGTCAACAAAGCAAGAACAATTCAAGACAAAATAAACGAGTTTCCCTCTTTGATAAGACATTAAAAGAATAACACCAGATGTTACATATCTTGACTTTAGTATTACTTTGACTCACTCTGTATTACACAACATTCCCAAATACAAAGAGTATATGTTATTTTAAGATACATGTTTCCCACCAAGCTGAAACAGGCAGAAATACATTAAAAGATAGAACAGGAGTGCCAAATATTCTTCACAATCTGGAAAAGTGCAGTGCAAAAGATATGCAACATTTGATGCATAGGTAAGGAAAATAAACTGTGCAAATAGTGGTTTGGTACTGCCTCTGTAGGGATTTATAATGGATCAAAGTGAACAATGTCAACAATGTCATGCTATTGTGAAAGCATCAACACATTCTGCTGGGACATGAACCACCATAGTCTGTAACACATGAACTAATGATGCCTCTCTACTGAGCCATGGGAAGAACTTAGCTCCCTGCCCTGTCTGTCTTTTGGCCATTACACTTCAAGATGTGGACTGAGTGAAGGGAGTCCAAAGGAGCATACTCACCAAATGAGAGGTGTCAGTTTTGACAAGAATCTGGTCAGAGTCTTATAACAGTATAAATGGAAAAATAATCACTTCCTGGCTATTTTTTGGAGAGCCGAAGAAGTAAAAGAATTTGGTTCTTAAAGATTGTTGTAGGGGGGTCCGACTAAAAGTTCTTGTAACTCAAAATACTGGCCGTCTAGTTCGTTATCTATAGCTGATTTTTAAAGCATTAGTAAGCTGTAACTGGAGGCTAACATTTCAAGCAGTGATCTAGCCAATATCCAGTATCTACTTAATCTTATTAGCTTTTAAAATTATTATATTTTTTTAAATTAAAACCATTGTTGACATATCTAAATACTCCTAAGACAATTTTTAAGTTTTGCGTGGCTTAAAAACAGGCTATAGTTTCTTTAGTACATTAAATAATAGTTATTCTCTGTCACTGTGAGGAGTGTACATGAAAAGATGAGAATGTTACAGATATAACTGCTGCTTTCACAGTATCTTTTTGTTATGTCTAGAGGTCTCTGAAACTACATGGGAGGGATAGGAAAGTTCCCCTTCAGCTTTTTATGCTTTTTATGCACTTATAGAAAAACACTTATGTTCTTCTTGGTTTGGTTTGGTTTGTTTTTTTCTGGTTTTTTTGGGTTTTTTTTTGTTGTTTTTGTTTTATTTTTTTGTTTTTTTTTATTTTATTTTTATTTTTCTTTCTTTTTTGCTTGTTTGTTTGTTTCATTTTGGTTTTTTCCAGTTATACGTCACAGATATTTTCTCATGCTCAGTTCCATGGTTTTTTGTTTACAGTGCAAATTCACAGATTGCTGAGTTTTTCAGCTCTAGGAAAGATGGATGATCTCTTAGGAAAAATATTTTACTGTTTACTTGCCCAATGGTATCTTACAGGACTAATTAATTAAACCTTGCTAACTTTCTGTAGCATTCAGTGCTCATTGATTTACCGTAGATACAGGCCTCTTGACATCCTGGCTCTGGACACAAACAACCCTCCACACAACCAGGTCATCTAGGAATATTTGAGATCATTGTTTTTTTTCTCATCTTTTATTCAGCTTGAGAATGAATACAGATTGATGGGAAAGGACAAGAATGTGAAAGGAAAATTCTAGCTGAACTGGGAAAAAGGGTGCATATGACTTGCTCAGATACTTCTGTGGTGGTCATTGACCTTTCTTTAAGAAGCAATTGCTTATATTTCCTTCAAGTTTTCTAAGCAAAATTAGCATGAAATGAGTAGATTTATCTCCCCACCCATTATTATTATTATTAATTATTATTAATTATTATTTCTGGTGAGGAGCACCAGAAGAATCCCCCCTACAATTTCTATTTTCTATTCTATTAATTAAGGAGAGTGGGGAAGCCGTGCTGGGCTCAGCCATTCATCCTGACACAATACAAGGGCTGGCCCTGCCCAGTTTTGGCCCGTGCCACCTGCTGGGCCTGGGATATGACTACTCCCAAGTTGGAAGTTTGCATTCAGCTGTGTTGCTTTGAACACCACCCTAATTTAAAGGAAAGGATGTGTGCTGTTCTGTGTAGGTTGGTCACATTGCCAGAGAATGGCCTTGGGCACCCAATTTGCTAGCATGTCTTTGGCCATTTATCCTGTACAGACAGGAAGGCATTCATGTTTTACCTCTCACAAAAAAGTTTATATCTCAATGCTGAGGTCAGTGCAAGGTCATGGTTAAAAATTTTGGCCTTTAATTGTTTACACAGTGACCACCCTTGTGGTTTGTACAAAATCCACCATCTACCAACATCATTTTGCTGTTGAGAGCACGAATACTCACCAGCAATAATTACAGGAAAAAAATGTGGATCTCCTTATTCAGTTCCCTTTTACAAAAGCCAGATTTGTCCTATAGTGTTTGACAGTTTGGATGGCACTCAAGACAAAGGCCGGAAAACAACAGCTGTTCTTCTTCCTCAGTAACACCGGTACACCAAAACATAGAAAGAATAATCTCAACCCTAGCCAGAATTTTGCAGCTCAGATATCCCAATAAATTATAAACATGTTGGAAATGAAGAACATTATGCAATCACTCTAGCCCAGAAGAAACAGTTGTCTACATTGTACTGTTAGTAAAAGACCATTATTTTTCTGTGTGTGTGATTAGGCCATTCTTAAAAATAGTGACATCTCAGGGAGAATACTGCATTCCTCTGGAGACCTGGGACTTAACCTTGAAAGAATGTAATGTGAAAGAGCAGAAATCTATCTGTGTGTCTCACTAGGTAAATGCTGAGGAGGAAAAAAAAAATATCTGAAAATAAAAATTTTACTTGATTCCCTACAAAAATGTCAATACAGATCCTCACATACTGGCTCCAAGAAAGGTAAAATATGTTTGCTGACAGCACATTTACCTAGAGATTTACTTTTTCACAACAACTATGCTTTTTAAATTGTCAGTAAAGCTTCAAGGAATTAAGTTAGCAAAATTCAAATGGACTGTTGGGGTAACATCAATCAATTATGCTTTGCGTAGTCCTCTTTGACTGATAATAGCTAAAATAATATAATGCAATGTGTTTTACTTAGCAGCTTTCAAAAAGTACACGATAAAAACCTGTGAAAATTGTGACTGCCAGGCAGCCCTTGGTTTCTTTTGGCAGACCCTTTGCAGCCTCAGTCTTACTGTAGATTTGTGCTTGCTCTTTTGATCCTAATTCTAATGCTAGAAGTAGGCTACTCCCAACAGGGCTGCCAGCCCTTCACAGCACTCAGCATAACTTCTGTTTGGTTTTTGCAAAGGAAGTAGATTTTCATTTCCTATCTGTTAAAGAGTATGTGTAGGTTGGGCTGAGCATAGGTTTGGGGTGCCAGATTACTATTGCTGGGGAGCCCCAGTACAAGATACTGGCCCCCAGAAATGCTGTTGCAGACCTTCTGGGAAAACCTCTGCTTGAAACATGATGAGCACCCAAATGCTCCAGATGAGTGCCAGTCTTGTGGCTTTGTTCCAGGGGAGTTGCCAGGAGTGTCTGAGGGCATGATCCCCCAGGGTATCTCAAGGGGCTGGGGTGAATGAGCTGTGGAAGGAAGCTGGCAGCTTCTGGGGCAGGTGAGCAGGATCTTCATAGGGATGTCATGGAGAAAAGTGCCCAAAGCCCTCTTGAACGGAAGGAGGAACAGCTGGTGGGTCTGTTCCAGCGAGCTGTGCTTGCAGCTCCCAAGTTGGGCCAGGATGGAAATTTGTGGTCACTGGCAACAGAAGGAAAGCTCCTTCCCTGTCAGTGGATATGCCATGTGTTGAAGAATATGAGTAGTGCTCTAACATTAAAGAACTCTGCTGTGGGAGGAGGAATCAGGTATGGCTGGGCCAATACCAGCAGTGCCTGGCCAATAGATCGATTCCCTGTGGCAACCGTGCAGTAGGAGGGCAATGAATAAAGGCAAAAAGGTAAAAGAGAGGGGAAGAGCTGGGCAGTGCTCTAAGGGCTACACATGCATCTCACCCAGAAGGCTTGGAAGCCAGCTCTGCAATATTGGTGGAAGTGCAAATCTTTTTGCTTGTTTCCAGATCCATATCCCTATCAGGCTCCAAAGTGCAACTCAAAATCTAAGCTATGCATTTGATGTTTGAGTTAGTAGCTCTCAAGAAAAGAAGCAGGGAGAAAGGGAAAGAGATGTCCACCAAAAAGGAGGAAGGGAAAGATAGTGGAAGGGCCTGGGTATAGTAGAATGGAAACAAGAAGAACCTGGGGAAAATAATAGGAAAAGAAAAAAATTTCTCAGTATAATTAACGCTCTATTAAATCTAAATTCTTAAACAAATATGATTCCCATTTCTTGTATCTGTTAGAATTCTGTTTCACATAGTTTTAGCACACAGGCTGCTTCATATTCCAACAAAGAAAAAACTAAGCCATGTGAAAATACTTAAATGACTGTACATTTTGGTATGTTATTGCCTTTTTTCTCTTTGATTGACAATGTGAGAGTGCACACCTCATTGTAAGATAATGCTTTTAACTTATATCAATTCTAAGTGAAAATGTTTTATGCATTTATGCTTATAGATAAAAAAAAAAGTGTTTTCTGAAAAACAGTACTGGTTTTTAACTATACAGTGAACAAGTCACTAGAGATTTCTGCATGTCTCAGAAAGTATTTAGTTGTGTTGCCTTCAAACTGGTACAAGTTGAGGGCTCACAGAGCTGCTGTAGTCTTAATGAAGCGGTTAATGATCTGTGAATTACAGACCCTGACAGCCTCTTTAATAAAATCAACAGGACTGCATCCACAGTCTACCATAGCTGCTAAATAATGACAATACTGTCTGTTTAACATAGTGCAGTACCTTTAAGTAAATTACCATTCTTTCATTCTTGTACTGAAAAAAATCTCGTCAACACAAAGAAAAATGTGCGCAGTGAAGAACAAGCTGATACACGACACTTCACTTCACTTTGGGGAAGAAATGCACTAGCCACAGGGAATTAGCAAATGAAGCATCATGTAAAGCAATGTGGCTTTCATTGTTATTGTAGCAGCATTTCTATGAGATCCTTCATTGAAGTAAAGAACAACATAATATATAATGGGCTTTAACAGTCAAAAGTTCGCAGGGGGTTTGTTTGTTTGTCTGTTTGGGTTGGTTTTTTTTTTTGGTTGGTTGGTTGGTTTGGTTTTCTTATGAAAGCATGTGAACTTTATCTTCCCAATTGTTACAATGAACAATTGTCTTCAGAGCAGAGCTAGTTGGATTGTGATAATGCTGAATAGCACTTACTTGTATGGAAATCAGTACTATATTGTATGTATGTCGAGGGATTTTTCCATACACTCAGCTAATAGAAACAGAGATATTGTTATAGGAATCAGTCTCATAGCCAACTAATGATTCAAAGAAAATTTTATGCATGCCTTGTGCATATATTCCCTAAATAATCTTCTTTATTGTCTGGTAGACTGAAACTAAACACTAAGGGCTCTAGAAAAATCTAAGTCTACTTTACTGTATGTATTTGCTCTCGTTTATGTTCTTTCTTTTCTTTCTCTTATGTTCTTTCTTAGTTCAGGCAGCTGTCTTTCTCTCACTTACTTAGCAGACACTGAAGCAAAGAAAAGGGTAAAGAATCAAGCTAGCTCACTAGCTGGTGTAATCACTTTGTCTGCTATCATGAATCAGGTAATATGAGAGAAAGAAGATGCCAAAAGGTTAGAAAGTAACTGACATGTAAAAGAAAACATTAAGACCCAGACACAAAAGAAGGAATTACTTAGCTTGTGTATGAACTTACGAATATATTCAAGACACAATAAATTTGGCCTGCTGGACTGAATTGACCCCAAATGAAATTTTCTTTACCAGTAAAGACACTACTAGCTGTAAAATCTGTTGCAATTATCTTATACAAAACTGCAAAATTAATTGCTCAGGGAAGTACAGACAAACCACTCAACTAGCTCCAAGAAGTTCAGAGTATGTTTTCCTACGTTACTGCAGCAGTGTTTTTGCAAGAAACATTGGCTGTTGCTGTTCTCTTTGGCAGAAAGATCTGGAAGTGCTCCAAGCATTTGCACCTTTCCTCTCCTCTTTCATTTCTTTCCGTTTGGCTCCCTCCTCAATACCATGTGAGCAGACACTTGTGCAGACACATTAAGGCAAGCACGAGTGTTCATATCTTCTTTCCTATTTGAATCTCTTACTTTTCAAGCATTTTGTGTCCTGCATCATCTCTTCTACTAATCTTTGTTCCACTCCTCTCAGGTAATACCTTGTTTAGCCCAATCCCAAATACCATCCTATCTGTTTAGATCCACTTTCCAAGTACAGTGGAAAACATAATTGCACTTTTGATGTCTTTTGCATTCCCAGTGAATTGAGAGGCCACTCCACCTCTGCCAGTGAATCTATTTTTCCTTCCTGGGTCACTTTGAAAACATGTGGCTGGATTTGCTGGTTAGGGCAGATGCTGGAGGGAAGATGGTGAAAAGAGAATCAGACTAGCTGTTAAGACCATTGGTTTTCCAACAGGTGTAAACTTTGGGGATGAGGGAAGACCTTTTAATGATCTCTCTCTTTCAAAGTAAACCCGGTTCTGTACAGAAGAAAACCAATATGGAGAGCGTGGCTGTGCCTCTTCAGGAAAAAAATATACATCCAGTCTTCTGCACTCTGTAGAGATATACTGTGTTCCAGCACTTTTGGAGTGCTTAGCTTCCTCATCCCACTCTCTATTTGTGCTTCCACTGTAGTAAGGGAAAACCCAGTAATTAAGACTTTCAGCATTAAAAATCCCATCCTGCTATCTACCACACTGCTTTTTTAATTTGTCTCACCATTAGCATTCGTGGTAGCAAATCCTTGAAAAGTAGCAGTAGTAAAACTGCCAACTCAGAGGCTGTGAATGTGTGCTGCTTGGGAGGGCACACAACGAGAACTAAAACAGAGTAAATCTCCCTCCAGTACAATGCACCTGTCCCTTCAGATGTCTGAGTGGTGCCATATGCTGCCAATATTCCCATTCATGTCAGCCACTTTTTTACAGAATAAAGTATTGCAGTTCCTGAGAAGTATGGGAAAGGTATAGACCTTGAATATGTAATCTGCAGGCCTGGGAAATCACTAACAAACATGAAAAAAATTGAAGCTACACACAAGATTGAAGCCTCTTTCTGGTGAGGAAGCAAGAAGTATGGCCAATATTTCACTTATTTCAGATTTATGCTTTTTTACTTATTTAAAATTAAGATAAACATCTCAAGAGGTATTGGTTATCTCTTATTTTAGACCACCTACCTGTAAGAGAATAAAAGATTCAATCATACAACAATCCTCTGCTTCATTACCACACAAAAGAGGTTTAGAAAAGCTTAGGATAAGCAATGGGATTTGTGAAGTCTAACCTTAGAGATTTCTGAGATTTAAAATCTCTTGCCTTTTTCAGCAACCAGATGCTAGAGGACTTTAGAGAAAGATGGGTCATGAAATTATTAATTTCTAATCTATAACAGTTACTATTGAGATCAGCAAAACCTATGCTTTCTATAAATCATATCACTAAGCAATATTCTCTAGCTCGAAAAATACTGACTTTTCCTATTTATTCAGGATGATTTTTTCATGCTGATCCTTTTAATCTTTTGTTTCTCAGTAGTGTGTTTTCTTCTGTTGCAACATTCAAGGGAAAACCATTCTGTCTTGCATTGCAAATTACATTAACTGCTTCAGAGCTGAAAGTGTTATGTGTCTGATTACAAAGACATCAGTATTATATAGTCAAAACAGAAACAGCTAATTGGTGAAAATCTGTAATGTACAATAAGCTCTGAAAATGGGGTAGGTGCTCCCACTGTTATTAGTGTTTTTCAGGGGTCTGGTGAGCCAAGGAGGTCTTGTATGGTTCAGAGCCTTTTAAAGTGGCATCTCGATGGGCTGCACTGATGTTTTTGTTCAAGTACAGACCTCATCGAGGCTGGTGGCATAGCACATGTAAATTGGCACTGCACCACCAAAATGAATGCAAATCTGCCATTTTTTTGTGTTGAGAAGCTGGTCCTCAAAAAGCAGTCAAAGCTTTTACACTATAGCTTGCAGTAGAAGATAGTGACATACATTTTCCAGTCAATAATGCAACTTTAGCAAAGCTTTTGACAGTTCTTGGTTTCTAATTTGAGTACTATTTCTTTCACAAAATGCTTGACCAGCTGTAGCCAGCTGAACAGAACTTCTGTTATTTCAAGACCCTGCAAAGAAATGGAGTTGCTACAGAACCACTCATACAAAATCAGATTTCTCTCCACTATATTTAGGGTATCTAATACCTAATGCTCTACACTATATTTAGGGTATCTATTTATCTAATTCAAACAGTTAACATTCATGGTTACTGGATTTTAAGAGAATTTTGCAGAGGAAAATCTGCATCAGCCTATGGAATCATCAGTAAATATAGTACATAAAACACAGACATCATAATACACAAGTACATCAGGTGGGTAAGAAAAGAAAGAAATTATCCATCTAAGATGCTCAACACCAATCAGCGTAGAGCCTGTGCTTTTATCACTGAATATCTGCACAAAGTATATTACAATGAATCTAGATTAATAATTTATTGTTGTTTGTAGTCTACAGAATTTGTGACTTTGAGTTCAAAATAATCAATAAATCAAATGCAGCATCACAAGTTGAGAAGTGTTCCCTTGGAAATGTGCCTCATTTTTATTACTACAATGTCACTTAAACCAGAATTCTTTGTCTTTGGCTTGATGAGTAGGTATAAAAGCAATTTCACAGCCAACTGTCAGATAAAGCAAACTCAATTCATGTCCTGTAATGACAAGGTCATGCACCACATAGAACCACTTTCAGATTTGCTTTGAGTAAGCTCAGATGAAGAAATGCATGTATCAAAATATATTAAAAAAAGAGCCATTGAAGGGTTTAGATGAGTCATTCAGTCTCACCTGAGAATACATGTAGATAAAAGAGTGTAGCTTTGATGGAGGCACTAGTGAATTGGTTATGTTTTCATAATGACTTCTTTACATTATTGAATACTATGGGAACTTTAGGGCCAACTGCAATAACAGTTTCTCATGAAAAATTAACAAAGAATTTATGGAAATGCAGCTAAAGTCCCAAAGCAATTAGCTTAGATTTCTCTAGAGTCTGAGAAAAGCCTAGATAATTGCAGACAGAAGCTGCATAAAGTGGCTATTTTCATTATCACAGGATACAGAAAGTCCATTTTCATCACAATGGGATATAATGATGTTAAAGCTAGCATGGAGATATATTTAAAGACATGGTGGCACAGTTTACAGAAAGGTTTGACTTACATGGCATTCAGATCCATAATGAACATACTTCTTAAATAAATGAGGTATTTTTCACATGGTTTCTTCAAAGCTTCCTGCAAGGTAGGCAAGAAAACCAGCTTGCAGTCTAGAGGATCTAATTGTACATTATCAGTAGGATGCACAGGAATAAGTTCAATTTTTCTTTAGTGGCAAAGAGTGAAGTTGTGAAGCAAATTGGTACAAGAATATATATTTGAATATACCCATTTTACGTATGTCTATAAGAGCACTTACAATGCCAGTGCTGCATAGCTTGGAAATGGAACAGTTGTGGAAGGCTAAGGTCACGTGAAAATCCCTCTTAAAATATAAAGAAAATCACTGAAAGTGCCTATACCACCTCCTCAGCTCTATTTTCTGTTTTTGATATGAGATCTGTTGATGCATTTTACTTTATGTTGCAACTCTGCATGGTGCTTTGCTCTCACTGATCTAATTACTTCTCATATAAACTGGAAAAGTCACATTCAGGTTGGATGCCCATACTCAAGTGATTTATATTATATAACACAAGCAGTCTCCTGTAATCACAGATGTCCTCTGCAGTGTCACATGTTTCGATCCGCAGAGTTTTCCACAGAAGACCTCAATAAATGGCTGTAGGTAAAAGTTTTTTATTATAGAACAGAATAATTTCTACACTATTACAGCCCAGCTCTGTGATCATTACACAGGTAAAGATAACATTGGTCTCCAAGGGGGTTTTAACTACACAGTCAGGCCTTATATGTTCCCATAGTTGAGTAACACAAATAACATTCAATCTAGCTGTTACTCTTGATTGTAATCTTCTTTATGTCTGTGTAAACCAAAGCAGTTTTGCTAATATGTAGCATCAGTGAAGGTCTCAACTACAGATGAGATAGCCATTTTTTCCAGTAGTTTGTCAGTTTTCCTCTCTCTGAACACCAATATTTATCGGTATAATTATAACAGTAGCTAATTTAGTTCTTTTTACAAAAGACTAAACATGATTAATGTACATTAATGCACGACCCTTTTTCCTTCATGAAATTTCTGAAAATTTCTGTTTCATGTGTGAGGAGGAAGGATAAAGAGTTTCCAAGTTTTAATTAGGAAAGACTTACTGTTGTAAACCAGAACTCATGGGTAGCTGTTTATCACAGAATCATGGAATGGTTTGGGTTGGAAGGGACCTTAGAGATCATTCAGTTCCTTTCTTATGTCTAACCTTAATCTACCCTCTTCCAGCTTAAAGCCATTACCCCTTGTCCTATCACTATACTCCCTTGTAAAAAGTCCTTTCTCAACCTTTCTGTAGGCCCAGGAAAAATTACCACCTGCACAAGCACAAATAAATGTCTCCACATATATACACAATCCCTTTTATCTGCTTGAATGTTTTTAGATTTTGAAAGAAAATAGGGTTTAAAAAGTTTTAAAGATCATATAATATGGTTAACTGATCAGTGCTAAGCAATACTAAGGCAATATTTAAATATCACAGATGCTTGTGGTTATGTCTACCACATTCTCATTTGGTTTTCCTTTTTCCCAAAAGATTGCTTCAAAAAAAAACAAAAAAACCAACAAACCACCACCAACAACACAATGAAATAAAAATAATCAATAAAAATATTCCTCTAAACTGTCAATGACCAAAATCCAATTTGATTGACTGAACCAAGGGCTTGTTTAAAACTGATGAAAATGATACACTGATATTAAATAGCCTTGGGTCTGATACTTCTGGAAGGTTTAGGTACTAGTAGGTCAAATGAAGTTATTGCTCAAGGGCTAGTTTAAAACTACTTGTAACTTGTTTTGATTTACAGATTATCAATTCAGCTGAGCAGCAGAGGAACATATTTGGGAACTGCATAAACAAATACATTCAGCCATACTGTAGATTAACCTAAAGTGACACATTTATTTAAAAATCTGCCTACTACTTGTCCTCATTGATTAAATGCCCTTAAGAAAGTGAGCCTGATGAAACAGAAGCCATTAAGATTCAGTACACCTCCTCCACTCCGTTTGATGGTTGACACATTCCCTGGAGTGGGAGATTGGAAGGCTGATAAGCTAACACTGAATTATAAGCACTTTGTGCAATGTCACTGGCAAATGAAAGATCTACTGTTTTGCTTGCACAGCAATAGTGCACCTTAAGAGCCAAAAAAATGTACATGCTGCAGAATTATTATGAAATAAGAATATAAATGAAAATATGTATACCTATTTATATACGTTGTCTGTGCATTTTTAAGTCAGAGACCAAATCATAGTCCATTACAGCTTATTTGGAGGTACTGTACCACTGATCAGGAAAATGGGTGTCTGGGTCTGTTTTGGTGTTGTCAGAAAGCTGAACAAGCATGGTGTGCTATCTCTGTTCTGTGTGCTATGGGAAGATTTTTCTAAAGCCAGGTTGGGGAACAAATAGCAAGGGAACAAATGGCTCCTCAGTCCTAACCCACACTGAGTTCAATAGATTGTACTTGAAATTTAGAAGGAATGGGTGAAAACTGTTTTGATATTATTTGAAAAATAATAGAAATGTGGGGATCCAAGCAGCTTAGTTGGTCACTGACTGTTTTCTTCTGGATTACAGGGGGGCTATTTAGATTCTTGTCACCTTCTGTTATATCCAGAAGCCAGCTGTCCTCAGGACAATCTGTCTTACTGTTGAAAACTGAGGCAAAGAAGGTGTTAAATACCTCAGCCTTTTCTTCATCTTTGACAACTATATTCCCACCCATGTACAGTAAAGAATTAATGTTTTCCTTGCCCCTCCTTTTGTCATTGATGTATCTGTAGAAGGACTTTTTGTTATCCTTCACAGAGGTGGCGAGATTCAGTTCAAGTTGTGCCTTTGCCTCTCTAATTTTCTTTCTACACGACCTAACTATATTCCTAAATTCTTCCTGGGTAGTTAGCCCTTTTTTCCATAATCGGTAGGCCCTCTTCTTTACCCTAATTTGTTTCAGAATCTCCCAGTTCAGCCAGACCGGTTGTCTTCCCCGCCGGCTCGCCTTTCGGCACACTGGGACAGCCTGCTCCTGTGCTTTCAAAACTTGCTCCTTGAAGTATGTCCATCCCTCCTGGACCCCTCTGTTTTCAAGGGCTGTTTCCCAGGGTACACTCTGAACGAGTCTTCTGAATAGGCCAAAATCTGCCCTCCAGAAGTCCAACGTAGAGGTTTTATTGACAACCCTCCTTGTATCCCTGAATAATGAAAACTCTATTATTTCATGACCACTGAGTCCCAGACGTCCACCGACTGCCACATCTCCCACCAGCCCCTCTCTGTTTGTGAAAAGAAGGTCAAGCTGTTTTCAGTGAACGGGAGATTAAATGAAACCAGATTTTCTACAGAACAACATGCTTTATCCCACACAGCATCATCCCTCTTGTCAGTTTTGCATCTCTGTGCTTCTTGTGACCTAATTACAGTCAGGGACAGGCCAAGCTGGAGCCCCTTGCACAGCCACTGCTGTCAGAAAGACCTTGTTATGGCTGAGCCACTCTGTCCCTTTGTAGGAGCACTGGGAATATTTCTGTCCTCTAACCAGCTGAAAACTTTTCACACAAGTTCTAGGACATTTATTATCCTAGCTTCTAGTCTGCTTTTAAATTCAGTGGAATTGGCAGAATTACAGAATTACATTAAATGTCTTCTCATTATTACTCCAACTGCAAATTTCCTTTCTCAACTTCCCACCTGGCAGCTTTATGTCAGAAATATATGAAGAAAAACTCAATGTACACCATACACATACCTTACACTAAATACAACAATTTGGCTCATCATTTAACCCAAGGCTCCCAGTCACACCATTTTACTGTTGATGACAAGGAGGAATGAAGTAGCCACCAGACAAATAAAGAATGAACAAACACTGAAGTCTGTGGAGATGAACAGTGTTTCAGATACATTGACTGACTTTGTAAACCAAGGTGGGTGGTCACACATGTGCTACAGAAAGAGTTTTTTGAGAATATCACCTTTGCCTTGAGAAAGAGAAGGAAATTTGTTAGGGCAGCCTCTGACATACAGCATCTGAGGACCTCCTGCAGTGGCTCTGTACAATCAGGTACCGAAGAGGGATTCAGCCGCTCACAAACTGACCATAGATAGAATAATTTGAAGTAGCTTTGAACTGATTTCCAGCTGCCACTCCAGAAAGCCACAGGCTTCCATGTTGACAGTGAGCACACTGGAGCAAGTTCAAAGGAGGTACACCAAGGTTGTCAGGGGGATGGAGCACTTAGCATGCCAGCAGAGGCTGAGAAAACTGAGTCAAAACTTAACTGATTGAGCTCTGGGAAATGTGATTTAACAGAATCACCTCTGAACAGGAAGACAGCACAGATGACCTCTCCACATCCTTTCTTCATTAGCAATTCAGTGGCTTGAGAGCCAAGACACATCCAGGCTAACATTCCCCTTCATGTAGGCTAGAAGAAGAACAGGCAGAAGGTCTGGGGCCACAAAGAGAGTCAGAGCCTCATGTACTTGCTGCTGAATGCTTCTCATTGCAGTCATGGGGCCTTTGGGCTCTCAGTTCATACTGCCACTTGGCCTCTGCCATGGAAAATATTTCACTGTCCTGAGACTACAGATTTGTGGTGACTCAACATACAGAATTTTACTGCCTGAAGAACAATCTTTTACCTAAATTTCCATAAGATCTTGGTTTTGCATGCAACAGCAAAGAAATCTAAGAACCATCTCTCTAATTCCTTAGTAGTTAAGATGCTAAATATTTGCAGGGGTGGGAAGAGTTGCCTCTATAACTTGGACCATTTCTTATCTAGTAGCTGTCATGTGAATGATGGAAATACCTTATAATAATAATTTAGTTCAGCTGCTACTGCTGTTGCTGTTCTGAACAGTCCTACCTCTTAGGTGTTCAAAACACTGCCTACATCTTAAGGTATCTGAAATGTACGAGGATATAATGAAAACTCTATAATTATATTTCTCCCATGAAGGAAGTCACGCACAGCAGAAAAAAAACAACCAGCAAATGGCAGACTATGCAACAACTTCAGTATAATAAGCTTACATCATGTACTTCACTGATTTCAGAAAACCAAAGCAACTCATGTGATAAAACCCAGTCAAACCAATAACAAGAAGCCCTTATCAGCAATGGCAAAACTTTAAAGATTCAGAAAATCACTAAACATGCATCTCAAAAGAACCCTGAGCACAGTGCTCAGCTCATGTTGTTGATCCAGGCTGACTTTTAGCACAATAAGAAGTTTCAATCTGTTGAAGTCCTTGCAGATAACACCACAGGAGAGAAAAGAATGCCCAAATATGATTTGATTTCTGCCCATTTCAACTTACCCTTAAAATGTATTCTATACATGCTGCTGAGAATTTATATTTTCAGCAAATAGGTATGTGTAACCATGTATGTATTTGTTGTAGAATGAAAAATACTGTTTATTAATTTTAAATTAATCAATATAGTATTTAACTTTTATCAGTATTAATATCTATCAGAATATTTAGTATTTCAAAAATATGATTATGCATTGTAATTTATGGGTTTGGCAACTGAATCCCAGGAAAAATTGCAAGAAATTAAAAAAAATCCATTTAACTGGTTTTATAATTCAAGATGAAGGTTCTTTACAAGAAACCAAAACTCATTCAGAAAAAAAAAATAAAAAAATCCCACTTTTACACCTTTGGAATGGAGCAAAATCTTCCAGAATGTTAATTAAATCTTTGGAAAAATGCCCAAGATTCTTCATTAGCAGAAGTATTTAATCTCATTAATATATGTTCCTCCCTACTTGTGTTCATTCCCACTATAAATCAATTAAGTGTTATTAAAAAAGATAGAGGCTCTGTGGTTATTATACAAGCAAAAGAGATGGTCCTACACTTGTGTCAAATTTATCACCAGGCATTACTTGACCCTTACTGACAAATTTAGTGAACATTAACTAATTCATCTAGAACTGGATTCTTGGAAATAAAGGCTGAATTGAACTACACCTATTCCCTTTGGCTTAGATCGCCTTGGTTGTTAGTAAAGAATGGATTAAAATTATAAATATTTTGAAATAATAAATACTTCAATACTACACCGTCAAATACTTTTCTTGCATTTTAGTAAAGACGAAGGGATGGAAGAATGCATAGTTCTCCTGCACACAATGCTAAACCAGTCAATGATTCTGCTCTCTAAATCTTGACCAATTTCTCATTTCATTTATTTCAGATACACGTCCACAGCAGATTGTGTACAGTATTCCTAATGCCAACTCTACTTAGTGCAAATTTTTCCTGCTTTGATATAAATTATGAAAGTAAAGATTTGATTGTGAGTTTCCAAAAAATCCCCTGACCTCAAATTACTCACATCATGGCATAATATACACAAACGAATGTATTTTGTTTTTTGCACTCAGATCTGAAAATTCTGAAAGAACTATTAAAAAAATATGAGGAAAGACATAACTTACGTGTGTATGGGCTGAGCAGAAAAGAATTTAGGCACATTGCTTAAGAAAAGAAAAAGAGAAGTATTCTTGAACATAAACATGTTGACACAAATATTAAAATTATGAACATTTGAATGAATCTGATATTCCAAGTTAACTGCATGTACTTGACCACACTAATACTACCCATGTGGGATTTTTTAGAATAAATTCATAGGTGCACATAGACTCAGAATTTGACCTGACCTACAGATAAAGGGTGTCATATAACTTTCTGGCTGGACTATTTATGCATTTCAGGAAAATACTGTCAAGCTTGTAGGAAGTGTGCTTTTATTGCAATCACTAAGCTCATAAAATGATGTCTCAATATTACCTTGACAAAGGTTGTCCTGACACTAATAAGATGCCTTCTACCAGCATGTATTGCCATGAATGTGTATGAATAAATAAAAATAGCAGCTATCCATAGTTACTTTTTTTTTTGCTTAAACTTCAGCTTCTTCGAGGTGAAAAATGCTGCTAGAATACCAGGCTGAAGAATGACAAAAAAATGTTTCTATTAAAAAACCCCAACCCATATGTTTCTTAAAGGATAGTATTGGAAGGAGTATCTTTCAAGACGAAATGACCAATCCAGAAAAACATAGTAGTATTTGGAAGGACATTGAAATTGTCTTTTCAGTCATGATATTGTAGCTCTTTGGCATCACATTTCGTGGCTAAACAGAGTTCATCAAGAAAAAGACCTACAAATGAAAGACAGAAGACATTTCATATGTCTTTAAATTAAACCTTTGTATTCTCAGAAATTACTGACGGCATCTGTAGGCATAGCATTTTTGAACATCACAGCCTGATTTCAGAGCCTACCTTCACTGAAAAACAGGGACATTGTTTGTGTAATCTTCCTGTCTTTTAATAGATCATGATAAAGAGAAGCTCTTATTAAGTTTAAGTGGTTAAATATCCTGATGAATTCACTGCAAGTGGTATAAAGCAGGGTAAGTGTAGCAATTTTTGCTCCTTTCATCTATTTTTATATATCTTTTGGCTTTAAACTTCTCTATCATCAGCTTTTATTATATCTACACCTTAGAGAATCTGATTCAAAAGCTACTGATGACAATGGCAACCTCTCATTGACTTCAAAGGGCTTTGGCTTAACCCCCAAATGACTTATTTTCATTACTGTTACATAATGCTTTTTTTTTTTTTCCTGGACAAAATTATTTCCTAAACAAAAACGAATCAGGTATTTGCTGAAAGAGTAATATGTGTGATGAAGAAAACTAAAACATTCAAAGGTATTTTCAAAAGGCTTTGTTCAGGTTTAATTCAGTAAATTCCTGTAAATTAATCTACATTAATATTGATCAGTACATATTTACTGAGCAAAAGCTATTCTATGTTGTAACACTATGAGTATCACTGGCATTAACTCCACAGCAGCTTTTGCCATAAAAAAAACTCGTACTCCCTTGTATCCCTACCATAATTTTTTTTTGTAGATTATCGTTCTTATAAGGTTTTAATAGAGTTGTTGTTGTTGAAGTAGCATTACCTAATATGTTACTGCTGCTGCCAAAAAAACCCCCAAAAATCCCCCAGAAATAAATACAAAACCAAACCAAACCCAAACCAGCAAACAAAACAAAAACAAAAATGGGACCACACAGTTTACTAGATGGAATTGTTTCATGTGGACATCACTGGCTTGAAATAACTGCATTTTGGCATAAATCAAGAAGCACCTGTTCTAAGTAATTGTGAAAAATACAGTGATTAAAATGAAGTCTGTGAGACAGCATTACTTTTGTCACTGCTACTTGGTCAGCAACAGGAGATATTCCTAAAACAGGAGACTCATTTTTGCCTTAGCTCCACATATTTTGGTGTGATATGCCAGAAGCTTAGAAGCGTAACGAAGCTAGTTTTACTTACAGTTTATTTAGTGCATGGTTTATTGCATGACGTGGATTTTCAAAAAGCAAATCTAAAAACTGCCTAACAGCCTGGAATTTGTTAGGTATTTCTCACTGGCACAACACTCTTGGAAGACAGGATGCATCAAGCTGTATTATATTTTGACGTGCTGCAATAGCCAACAGTTTTCTACAGTTCCAGATATCTAAGTGATTGTACAAATGCTAGTACAAATGAGTTAATCATGTGATAACGAGAGATCATAAACAGATACTATGTCTATTTGTAAAATGACAGAGTTCCTCTCTTACAGATATAAACACTGCCAAGAGGAAACAATATACTGCATTGCATTGTTCTTAGGGTAACCTCATACACTGTGCATAACTCGGATTAGTAAGAGGAAAATCTGCACATCTGGCCAGTAGTTAAACAATGTGTCTTTTGTGTTGGAAATGACTGACAGGAGTGGCAAAGGTGTATGGCAAAAATCTGAGGATAGGTTCCAAATAAAACATGTCATGCAATTGGGTATAACCCTGTTTCAGTGTATGCGAGTAAACTACTTAAAATAAAGATATGCCTGAATTTGCTAGAGGAATACAGAAAATCTAATGTCAACAATTTCTTAGGCTGAAGCAATGAACAAGTACCCTAGTATATTTTAAATTTCCTTCCATGCTAAAATTAAGCACAAAATTATGAATAGTCTGTCTTCAAACTGTTATATTTATCTCCTTTTTTATTTAGGCTTTTCATCAAAGAGATCTACCTGAGTGCAATTTAATTTTCATATGGCTCTTTAATTTCTCCTTATCCTTTACATATTGTGTCTTGTAGTTAGCTAACTGTAAGTTTTCATGTCAAGAAATACAAAAGAGTGAATTAGTCCTAAAACTAAGAGAACCGAAATAGAGGTTTGGGCTAGGGAGAAGAGAAATATGTTACAGTATCCTGATTTCTAAACTTGAGGGGAAAAAATTGAAGGGGTGACACTAAGACGACAAATACCAAAACTCAACCTCCTCCTTGTAAAAAGAAATTACATTTATATTACATTTTATATTTTTTCACAATTAAAAACCTGAAAAAGAGGCAGCTAAAAAAGCTGTCTTTCCTAAAAAGAATAGAGACACAATATCTGGGAAAAAAAAAAAAATAAAAATACAGTAATAGTAGCTCTGACAAGGTAAATTGAAACTGGAATAAAAAGATCTAGAACATTTTGAAGAGCCACTGGTTAAAAGCAAAAAAGCTTGCAAAAAATATATTTGAGGGTGTCAGAAGCAGGAACCTGGATAAAGAACTGGTGGAACTAGTAAGTGACTGTGGTATAAAACTAAAATAAAAAACATAGAAAAGCAAACCAGTTTATTTTCATTCTTTTTCTCAGGAGAAAATCCTAAGTGTTCACTGGTCAGGTCCATTCTGCATGACATAAGTCTAAGGAACTTGTTAGGTTGAATTGTCGATAAAACCTGCTTTTAGCAAATCAACAGGGAAAACAGGAGCGAACTACTAAGCTGAACTGCCTTGAACAATCAAGGATAATGCTTAGTTTCTGCACCTTGTTTTCGCTCTTAAGGCTCTTTCCACTTGCTTCCATTTATCCTGTGATTATAGGCTTGCAACCCCTTTGTGGATTTTTCTAAAAAAAGACTTTATTGACACTGTCATGTGGGGAGTGCTGCCAGCAGCTGATGGAACTTAGTTTCTCAGATGCTCCATTAGGCATCTCTGAAGGATTGGGAAGGGCAACATTCACACAATCTTTTCCCCTTGCTGTAGCCTTGTTTCCAGCATTAACTCAAGGCTTACAATAGAAATCAGACCTGAATGTAATGAACCATCAATCAGGAAAAAGGGAAAATAGCAAATGCAGAACTGAGAGCAAATGATATCATTGTGCTACTATATAAATCCTTGGCTACAGTTAAAAGCAATAATCTTTATTCATAAATATAGATCTGGTCACCTTACCTGAGGATGTTTTGCAGGAAAATAGAGGAAAGGACACCAGGGATGCTCAAGACATGTGGAATAATTTTCAGCGAAACTAAGTTATCTTGGAACGTTCTGAAGGATAAGGGTTATCCCAGAGAAACATGACGGAGAGACTGTAAGATAAGAAGCAGTACCAAAAGGAGAAGAAGAAACATTCCCCATTCTTTCTTGTAAAACTGGGAGCAGGAAGCACTCAATGGAAATCCCAGGCAACAACTTTAAAAGAAACAAAAATAACTTTCAGTATTCCACATATAAATAACAGTATACTACTAGTTGCTACAGAATATGGTGAAGGCCTCAAGTTTAAATGGATTCAAGAAGAGATTTGACAAATTCACTGAATTAGGCTACTCAGTGGCTAGTGAAAATGAGGCTGTTGCCGTGGCTTCCAACTCAGAATCTCTAACCCAAAGATTGCCAGAGAAGTACAGTATGGTGTAGGTCCATAGAGTATGGTGTTCTGTATCCCAGTCTGAAGCAGCTTTTACTAACTCCTGTTAGTTACTGGGCTGGACTGACTCTTGAGTTGACCTGTTACGGTCCTTTTTCTTCCTTTATATGGAGCTAATCTGTTTGTTTTTAAACAAATTTACTTTCATAGTGTAAATTCTGGCACCAACTTCAACCTTGATAGATACTGTTTCTCTAATAAACTAGCTTCATTCTAACCTAAAAAAAGCAAAGGAGCAGTGTACATAAAAACTGTTTTATTTATAATGACTAACCTTTTTTTTCGTATTTTAATTGGAACAAATTGGCAAGGAGCTACTCAGAGATCCACAGATATTAATCACAGAATTCGGGCATTCGAAACATTTCTGACAACATATTTATTATCTTTTCCTTCAGGATTTTAATAAAAAAAAAAAAAAAAAAAAAAAAAAGCAATCCCCTGAGTTAATTATGCTGTTAGCATCAAGTCAATATTATATGCAGAACCCATATATTGCTATAGACTGAGTGAAAAAATGGAAATGTAGACTCAAACACATTTTGTATGAATTAAAGGTAATCAAACAGTAATAAAGTGTACATACACTTCCATGAATATAATATTTTGCTAAACTAAATTCTCCATAAAATAAAAACTTAGGTGGTGAGAACTTTTTTTCTATTTCAGCATATGGGAAATCACATAGCAAGTTGTAACTACTGCTTTTGCAGAAGGAAGTGTAAAAGGGAAACTCCCTCCTCAGTAAAAACATCAGGTGAGGTAAAAGTCACAGAGCAGATAACCACATCTAACACAGATAATGAAACTGGCTATATATTCTGTGTTTCCACTATGAACATCCTGCTTTTGGGGGAACTACTGAGACCACCTTCATCCTGAGTACAATCTGTGAATATATTGACAATCTGGTTCCTTGCCCTGCGAAGTAGCTTTAGACACTGTTACAAGGAAATAGGTAAAAATGTCCTCACACAGAGCAGTAGCAAAGACAATTAAAATTAATACAAACCCTATCTAATCTGCACTTCCTAAGCAGACTCAAAGCATTCAGTCACCAGGCACATGCATTCCTTTTGGCATAGTCAATATGTATGAAGTTGAGGCTAACAGAGAGGTGTATACACTCTTCCTGTCTCTATCTGTGAGTTAATGATACTGAGACTGAGCAGGAGATGAAAATATTCCAGTGGCAACAGCATAATATGGACAGGGTCTTCCAGGACTATGAAAACGCCAAGAAGCATGGAGTCTGAAGTCAATAATGGTTGTACTACAGAAAGAAGTACACATTGGTCCACATTTATTCTGAGCAGAAAGTCTGACAGAGAGCCACCATACTGAGGAATAGTGGATTAATACATTAATTATTCCCACCATCCTGGAGAATTAAAATGGTTTTCACTACTTTCTCCCTGTAATGAGACGCATCATCTCCGTATATGTGACATGACTTGAAATTAGGAGGTGCTGCCAGCAGTCCACAATTTATGTATTTTAGGAAGCATATACTGCTTTAAAATACTGTAAAAAATCATGTCTGTGAGCCTTGAAATTTGTGGGGCCCAGCAGAGCAGCCACCTCCCAGCAGCATTAGGAGTAACATAGTGACAGATAATGAAAAGTCAATAGAGGAGAAAGCAACAAAACATGGAAAAGTAGTAGTGTTTCCTATCATCAGCTGAAGGCCCCTATGCATTGCAAACAGGTTCCTATGTGAAAGAAAATTAGGGGATTTTTACTTCCTCTATTTTATGCAATTGAATTTGTCCCTTCGCCTAAAAAATCTGGCTAAGAATATAATTTAGCAAGACTGAAGGGAATGTAATTTTAAAAATAAACCTTAAAAGGTAGATGCAGATCATTTGGCATCATTTGTTTTCCCTGGATAACCTTTATTTTCACTATAAATTACCTTCCTCACTTCACAAATTGTGACTATCACAGAGCGGATGGGAATTGAGGAATTATGCACATCCAGCTGCTATGTTAATTGTGTGCTGTTTGTTCAACAGCATCGTTAGGAAAATAAAACCCTCTTCAGTAATTCTCTGAAAGCCTTTACAAATAATAACACTTATGTAAAACCTAAGATCTAAATATTCTGGTTTTATGAGTAACCGGGTATTATAATATTAAAATCATTACTAAATCAGTGCCTGAATATTTGTTCTGAATCCTGTCAATACTCTAATGGCAGTAGTCTTGGAAACTACACATCTGCCACAGGATTAATTACACACATAAAACATTATCTTTGCCCTACATCTTCTATGAGCTAGAGAGGCTGCTAGAATGATTAATGGCTCTGTATGACATATGAACGAATAAATGTAAATGTTACTCAGTGGACAGAAAGAACTTACTGATTCAACACTGCTCTTTAAGGCCTGCAGGCAAATAAAAAAAAAAAAAGTAATATACAGGTTCTGCAACATTTGCTTTATGGTTGAGAAAACTTGAATCAGCTATGGAATTCTGAGTTATTCTGAATATAGAATGACCATGTGCTCACAGGTATACTGGCATACTAAAGAGCTGCCATACTTCGGGAGTCACCTTTCTTACTGTGAACAGTGGTGGTGCTTCTTTGGCTGCTGTTAGGTTTCAACCATTGGAAACTCCTGAATTTTGACTTAGAGTTGGTCTTCAGGCACAGCAGAGAGAAAACATTTCCTTTTTATAATACATCAGGGAGGCACAGGTTCAGTTGTGACAGAACAGAAAGAAAACTGGAGGAAATATTTCAAAGACAGTCCATTGTTTACGATTAAAATTAACAGAGCAGAGTTCAAAGGTGACATACCAGTATGCAATTAAGGCCATGAGCAGACCGCAGCAAGCAATTAGGTGAGAATTATAATAAATGTAATCTGGAGCTAATCTATTGATCATGTCACTTTGTCACGGTTCATTATTTCTTTAGACATCCTTTAATAAAGCCCCCGAGTGGTCCTCTGTACCCCTGTCACTGAAATCTGAAATACTAAATTACAAGGGCTGAGCCCTTTGTTCATCTCAAACCATTTGTTTATGTTTCTGCTAACTTACACTTCCTTCCTTTGGAGGATGGCATACTACATGTGTCACTGGAAGCTGCAGCTAGTCATTGGCCCTGAAGAGCTATTTGGCTTCAGACCCTGTAGAGAGTGAACATGTTCATCAGCAAATTTAATCTCAGACTGATTTTGCAATTTACACTCACATTGATATAAAATTATATGCCCTTATTCCCAAGAGGGTCACCACTTGTATATAAGCCAGGAAGCAGCAGTTTGCAGGGTGCCCGTCAAAAAGGTAATTCCAGTGAAGATGGAAGCCATTGAGACTGACATTCTAATGACACAGCAGGAGAAGGAACCAAATATTTTGTCTGGGTGGATGCCATGATACCATAACTTTTGGCATTGCCCGGCCTGTGAATTAAGACAAAGCAACAATAAGGTTATCAGTGATCACTTTTATTTGGGTACACAAAAAATACTGTCTGAGCCACCTGTCAGTGCAAATGGGAGGTCCATAAGGGAAAGGGAAGGCAGAGGAGATAGTGTTCTGCCTTGATATTGATGCAAAATGGATTAATGGGAACAATGCTCCCCGGGCATCCTGCAGAACTCCTTGATACAGTACTTACGCCTTCACACTTATTTTCCCATGCCACCTGTAACATTATGGTGTTTTCCTGGATTAAGTTTTTTCCACTGCCATGTGAAAATGAGCAATGTGCATTGATGTCTTACATGTAAATGATCAGTTTATAACTCTCTGCATTTTTGGTGCCTGAGTGGGAAAAGTGGAAACCTGAGCACAACATAAGTAACTGTACAAAGTGCTCGGGCTCCCAGAATATCAAAGCATCAGATAAAGACTTGTAACAAAAGGAGACACTGTATTGTATTTGTTAGTCTGTAGGTCAGTGTTAACAGCTAATATCAGAGGTTCGTGCCCTCATAGAAGAGCCTTAACTTTTTTTTTTCTTTTTTCCAGAAGTTGTGCTGCCAGAGAGATTTTACCATCAGGCTATAAGCTTCTCCGCAGGGTGTGCTGTCACTGGATGTTTTTGAATGATCGTTACTTTGCTTTTTCTCCTTTTATATATCAGATCTTGCTTATATAAGAACACAACTTTCTCAGAGGAAGGTAGCCTAACATCTCACGAGTTTCTCATTTATGAGGCTACTGTTGGTATTCCAGAAAGCCTGTATCTTTATGTCTGAAAGAGTATGAAGAGACCAAACGTACAAGGCCACATTATACACCTTTGCAAACAGCCCTGCATTTCGCTTTTCCTATTGACTGCATTTGGACTTGAAGCATCTCTCTTGCAGCACCTCAGGTTTAACTCATATGGCCCAGGTGCCCAGTTAGTAGGACTCAACAATACACCAGACGTGCTGTTGCACTACAACTCCGTGGGCTGAGACATGTCTGTAAGTGTTTGAATGTCTCGCCATACAGGACCCTATGCTCCAATTATTTCTGCTAGCTCAAAGATATTACAATGACAATGACAATCACAGAAAGAGGCCAATTAGACATCTTGCAGTTCACCTCGTAAGATAACTGGTCCATTTTCTAAAAGAGAGCAAACAAAACTTTTAGACAAAGTCCCTGTCAAAATTTTTTGAACTTAATTTACTCAAAACTATAGTCCAATCTACTTCAGATCTCCTATCTCCTAGAATCTTCATTATAAAAAGATTTAGGTATATTACAGAGAGATTGTTGTCATTCATATAAATGTGGCTATTTGAGGAATGTTTAACAAAATATATAGTAGTGATGAAGTGTAGAGAGCAAATGGGCCTTGTAATTCATAGCACCAGAGATTACCAAATTAAGAAAAATAGAAACTTTGAAAGATGCCTCATGGTACTAGCAACATACAATATACACATGAAGTCTTGCAATGGTGTATAATGACTACTATTGTCCTAATCAGCACAATTGCTCTCATCTTTAAAATTTAATTAAGGTTTTCTCTGTGTAATTATTAGAGAAGCTTGTGGTGAAGTCTAATTGCTCTATCATAAATTTACAGAAAAGAGAAAGCCCCTTTGTTCAACAAACACATTTTGCTCTAAAGCAAAAATACTACATATTAATGAATTTCCAGAAATAATTCAGTCTATGAAAGGTATTAATTAAGGTGCTATAAGGGGAAAAAGAGCTATTGTATGTGTAAGAGATTCCATGCAAATTCCATACTTTCAATGTTTTCTTCTTCTACCTTGACAGGAAGAGCACAAAGGGAAGAATATGGCCATCACAAATGAGAGACACACTATCTTCCATGACTCTCAGAGAAGAAACATACTGCCCTGGGTCAGTGAGGAGACAAAGCAGCTCTACCTCCCCTTCCTGACTGGAAAACAAAGTGGAATCTCTTCTATGTTCCCAAGTGCCAGCTATACACCAGGGTGTGGGTGCACCTCCCTTCCTTCCCACAAAATAGCACACAGGTCTTGCTTTAGATAAAAAAGACACAACTGGGAAGATTTTACCAGGATCGCCATTGTTTTTAACAGCAGTTATTTAAGGAATTTTTTTTCCTTCTGCAGTTTTAGAGTGAAAAAAAATCTAATTCACAGAGGTTATGTTTCCAGAATAGCCTAAGTGGGGAAGGATACTTTTGCTCTTAGTTGCCATTGCTCTTAGTCCACAGTCACTTTGTTGCTAGCCTTCAGTTCTTCTCAACACTACATCTTTAACGGAAAACACTTTTGCTTTACAATGGTAAATGTTTAGTGAAGAAATAGCTTAAGAATTTATTTTGGTTAATGATGCTTTGGTGTCTTGTTATTCTACAGCTGTAGAAATATATATTTTCCTACATTCATGCTTGTGCATAACACATGGTGTACAATAATGAGGTGTTTGTGTGCAAAAAGTGGAGAGCTGAAGATCACTAATAGCTGAAATTTTATGTGTTCCAATATGACTTTATCTGATTTTATCTTCTGTTGCTTCCCCAGACAATGTAAACTCATAAGGGCAGTCCATTTTAGGAGATGAATCAGGTCATATAATTTGGATAATTTCCATAATTTTATTCTGTTAACTGTTGAAAGTGGTAGAGAAAACTAAAAAGACCTCTCTGGATATGGTTTTACAGACTCCAGAAAGAAGTATATAAGTGTTCTTCTCTGCAATAATTAGAAATTCACATGATTCCTTTTTATTAATACTCAATAAAATGTGATCTTTTCAAACTAATTACATTTATGTAAAGCTCTTAACCATCTCTCCTTGCATAATATGATACTTCACAATCTGTTCAGGATTGAACCTGTGTTTTAAGATTAAGTAATCAACTGATGTAAAGTTAAGTTACATGCCTTTGTTCTGGCTTCTTGGTAGAGAAAATGCTACATAATGGAAAACAGTTGATGTCAGAGTGTCTTTTGAATGAGCTATAAACAATCATCTACTCTAACACAAGAAAAAAATGAAATCATCATTCTTTGTCAGATTAAATTTTCTGCTACAGGTCAAGGAATTAAAAGAAAGAGGGGTATGAGATGTGCATTATAATTGTTGTGCTTTAAAATTCTCTGTGACTAAATTTAAGACTCATCATTTTCAGGAAGTTAGAACATGTAATGGATATCTCATTCATCAGCCTATCCTTCTCCCACAAAACACATAAGTTATATACAGGTCCCACAGATTTACATTCCACTAATTCCAAACACATACAAGTGCATCTTAAATTGCCTGCTGAAATCCCATTAAGTAGTGACAAACAACCAGTACTTACAGTTGACCTCACTCAATTTTTTGCTTTTCTATGGCTGTATTTAAGCCTGTGTTTAAATCTTTGCTGTATATTTTTTTTCCTTTGACAAGCAAGTGTTGGCTAGCTGATCCACCTATTTGATGCTGCAAAAACAAGCAAGACCCTCCTAAGGACAGACTTGAGCTTATATTCTGCAAACACAGAACAACCGCATTTTGAAATGCAACATGTGGAAAAAGGGACTAGTCACTTGGGAGAATTATATGTGCCCCTCCGTTCAAGAAGGACAGAGAACTGCTTGAAAAAGTCCAGCACATAGCTACAAAGATGACTGAGCAGAACATCTCCCTTATGAGGAACAGCTGAGGGAACTGGGTCTTTTCAGTTTGGAGAAGAGGAGAATGATGTTTACAAATATGTAAAGGGTGAGTGTCAGGAGAGTGGAGCCAGACTCTTCTCAGTGATGTCCAGTGAAAGGACAAGGGGCAATGAGCATATGGTGGAGCATACGTGGTGCCACCTCAACATAAGGAAAATCTTTTCAGCTGTGAGGGTGACAGAACACTGGAACAGGCTGCCCAGAGAAGTTATGGAGTCTCCTTCTCTGGAGACATTCAAATCCTACCTTAACATGTTCCTGTGTGACCTACACTAGGTTATCCTGCTCTGATAGGGGGGCTGGACTCAGTGGTCTATAGAGGTCCCTTCCAACCCTTAACATTCTGTGATTGTGTGATTCTGTGAATGTTGAATTAAATCTGGCAAAGGAAGTAAAGGAGAACAAGAAGGGCTTCTTCAAATACATCAGTGGTAAAGAGATGGGGAAAATGTGGGAAAAAGGGAAAATGTGGGTCCACTGTTGAATGAGGTAGGAGCCCCGGTTACAGAGGATGCAGAGAAGACATATTTTGTCCCAAGTAGAAGTCAATGTCCAGAAAAGAAGAAAAGTCACATGTCTTCATCTGCCTGGCAGGCTCTGATGATTGTTTTTCTAATCACATTGAGCTTGTGGAAATCATGTAGTCTGAACATGTTCTTAGGTCACTAACTTTTGTATGTGCATATTGTACGATGTATTTGGATGGTTCAAGAACCCCATAACTAGATGCCTACTTGTTTTCTTTTACAAAATATAGAAATGATGATTTTTAAATGCCAGAGGCATAGTGAAGATGTCTATGTTAATGTTTGGGAGGAGAAAGAAAGTGCCAGATGCTATATAGGTAGCAATCACATGATTAGATGGAAAAACTAAGCTTTCTAAATTAACAGTTAGAAGTACCCCTTTATACTTTGAGAAATGCAGAGAATATACAATAACACTATTACAAATCAAGCAAATAATTTCAACCGTTCATCATTTTAACCAAATCATTTTGGGCCAATTTTTTTCAACTATAAAATTAGCAGTCAGTCTTCTTGATAAAAAATTATGCTGGTATTGTCCCATTGTTAAACACATTCATTGTCTTTTTACACACAATAGTATCAGCTTTGTATAGCTGTGGGGGTATCAGCTGTATATCTATGTGGTTTCACATTTTGAATTGTATTAGAATCTAACTGAATGTACTATAAACATCATATCCTTTCATTAAAAAAAGCAAAAGCAAAAAAAAAAAAAAAAAGCAATCAACTGTATACTTACTTTGTAGACAGACTGTGCAAAACATTTGAGGGTGACTTGACAGTGTCATGAAATCTGTAAAAGAAAGATGAAAAATAACCTAAAGCACCCTTTCCAGGTCCCTGCTCACTTAGGCTGTTTAATTGATATGTAGAAAAGTAAAATGACTATGTTGAAATAAAAGTTAACAATCAAAGGCTATTTACTACCACATATGTTAGAGGTCTTACATGAATGTATCAAGCATATCTGAACAAAAATGGCTTAGAAAAGCACAACATATTCAATAGAAAGATGATAAGTGTAAAGATTTGTCAGAGTCCAGTAACCCTACTCTGTAGGCTTACCAAAGAAATAAGAAAATATTTCACACGCACTTAAGAAAGAAACCAGAAGGTCTGCCAGGTATTCCACTAGGCAGCTGAAAGAACATGCAAAGATGACTGATTAGAATATTTATCTCTCTTTTGTTAAACAGTTTGCAGAAAAATGTAGTTTAAGAAACACTACAGCAATCAGGATGTGTAAGGACTGGTCCAGTATTGCAAGCATGGTAGGTCATTTTTGGATATTGTAAAATTATTGACCTTTACATGTAAAGCTGTGGGTGATATAATGCACAGCAGACTCAGGTGCTATGAAAATAGTAAATTAGTATGCATTTCTGCTGAAATGGAATTTTATTTTTGTTCTTTGCATTCAACTCTTCCATAGCACTACACAACAGTAAGAATGAAAGATTTTTGCTTGTATATGTATGTAGTATGCATGTTTTGTACAGTAGGTATGGCATGCAAGTTTAAGCACATTCCAAGTAAGAGTCTGAGACAATTGTTTTGGTAGAAGGATGTGACTGAGCATTTGGAAGACGATACCAAAACATTAATGCACATACACAGACATGTTACAGGTATTACAACCAGGCCTTTGGTGGATTCATCCTAGCATCAACCCTGTTGAATGGGATCCACACTGTTGTTTGATCATCCTGGCTAAACGGGACACCCAATTGCTAAATTTGTCACTATTACTATGCTGTTTTTTAATTTACAGTCTGTAAGACTTTTGTAGGCCTGCATTGTTCTGATTGTGCCAGATATTGATAATACAATGGCTAATGGAAATGAAATCCTATTTACACCAAAAGAGCATAAGAAGAGTAAGCTCTCCATCACAACTCAAAGCTTGCTCAGGGCCACACACTTACTTATGAGGTTTACCCATATTGAATAATAGAATAAAATGGTGCCATGGGCTAATGTAAAATAGCGCATGGTAATTACATGACAGTGTATGCCAATGTTACTGTATAATTACCTGATAACTGAACCGTTACCTTATCATCCCCCTGCAGACAAAAGATATGTTTTAATAAATTTTCACAGCCTTCATGAACTGCATCACAACTGCATGTTTTTCAAGAGACACTTTGTATTTGGACAATTTCTATCACCTCTAAGCTCTTTCTAGAGGTCGGATCACAAATTCACATTGTAATATTAATAAAGGAATACACAAGTTAAGATTGCATAATCTAATTTTGACTTTTATAACATAATTGTGTGATCCTCTTTTATTTTTTATTTCAAGCATAATGTTTTTGTACATTTGTATATAATGGGGTTTATAGCACTTTCCTCAGGCTTTCAGTGAAAAAGCAATGGCAGCAAGTACTGTATCATAAGGGAAAGCATCTGAAGTCTGATGTAATCCTTGCTTGCCTGGTCCTAGTGGCCCATATTAGCAGAGAGGAAGTCACCAGGGGAGACTGGGGAGAACTGTTAGTTGTTAAAAGCCAAACCAAACCAAAGCAAAATAAAAACCTTTGCTGAAAGCTGCAAGAAGGACTTAGTTTTAAAATCTTTGTATATGTGTGTGTGTGTGTTGACCTTCAAAGTACAGGTGAGCCCAAAATGACAGCAACCTTATTCTTGAAGTAAAGCAGCTGCTTTTTAAATATCAGCATCAATTTGACAGGGAGGAATTTGTTCCATGTCCTTATATCTCAATGAGCTGCTGAACTGCAGAATCCCTAATAAACCAGCACTCCCAAGTACATGGACACATAATGGATCTTGAAAACTCTTAGCCCAGATAAAATCAGCAAACACACACCCCACAGCTATATTCTTTTTTAAATCACACAGTCCTCTAGCAGCCATCTGTTCAACACAGAGTGGAAAAAATCCCTTTTGATGTGTCCTACCTCCATCCCTGGATCAGCCTTTTAAAGGAAGAAAGAAAGACATTTTAAATATTAAAATGAAACTGTAACAGAGTGTGAACTTCAATGTGCTAATCTAAGAGGTTAGGATTGTGAAATTTTATTGGCAGCACTGGTTGAGCTCTCTTGAATGGAGTGTATGTGTTTGTCACTGAAAACAAATACAACTGCTATGTTTGGCTACATTTTAACAGAGGAAATTTGCTTAAAAAAAAAAAAAAAAGCAAAAACAAAACCAAAAAACACCCTACCAAAAATTAAGACTGCTGTCAAGTAACTGATGATAAGAAGAGAAAACCTGTTAACTCCAAAAGTAAATGCAGACATGCAGCTAGTCAGTCAGACTGACACCACTGCCAGAAACCAGAAATTTTACTGTTACACTAGCTCTTTAAAATACACACACACATACACATACACACACCACACACACACACACACACACACGTAGATAAAAAGCCATTTAAAAGACAGTAAAATACTGTTTCAAAGTAGACCACAGACCTAACCTGCATGTAAGTAGGCTGCCTTCAGCAAAACAAAATTGCACACCAGTACAATTATGAACATTCCCTGGATTATTTTCACAGCTCAGAACTGATCAGAACATATTTTCTCTCATAACTACTCTCAAAAGCTAATGAGAAAACTCTATTTTATTCTTTTATTAGTGGTGGCAACACGCCTACAGATAAAAACATTTCTAACAAAGATATTGCCAATAGTTAAGGATGAAGTTAGATACCAAAAAGCATTTCACTTCCTGAAGGTGTATCTGGCAAGGTGCTAGGACTTGCAGTAGACTTACTGTGATTGTGGATATTAAGAGACCTATATTGTCACTATGTGTGTTACAAACTTCATTAAATTGTAATGTAAAGAGTAAGAATGATCCATTTCTATATCAAAGGAGTCAGCTTTGTTTTCTGTTGGATTTTGGGAAAGGTTAGAGGAGATTGCCCATAGATAATCCAATAAAAGATTCACAGTGTCCACTGTGTGCTGCGATGTGGCTTTTTAGAGCTCTTGTGTGACATACTCAGGCCATTAAAAATGTTAGCTAAATGGCTTAATACTAAGTCTCATTGCTGGAACAGAGCATTTTGCTGTGAACTAGGACAGAGTAGCACAGTGTTTGTCTAAATTAATGTTGCATTTCCCAGACATCGTAGGAATGAAAATCGTGTGGGATCAGGGGACAAAGATTGATGAACTTTCTTTTTTAAAAACTATAAAAGGGTATAAATTGTACTGCTACTATACAGTCAGTTTCAGATGGATGCAGCACATGAAGTTGACATCTTTGCATTGGAACAGAATACCACTTCTACAACCCCTAAAAAATACTGCTTCATGAAATATGATAAAATCCAGTTCCCAAAATAGACACTCTTGTTATTCTCTGATCAACTCTTTTTGTGACAAATGCACCTTTTAACCTGTAACATTTAGGATGTTTCTGCAAACTCCATAAGTCTGAAATATAAATAAACCCCAGCATGGTCGCTTGTGAGATCACGTATTGGCTGCAACAGAAACTAAAGTAACAACTTGGGGTCAAAACCATACAACAGTTTGATTTTTTTGTATGTGGAGAAACTGTCTGTGTTTTATGTGTATAACACAGAGGTCAGAGGTCTATAAGTGAAAAGGTCAAAATCTGACCTTTCCATTTCATAGGAAATTCTGGATTTGGAAGGAGACTGGGGGAGGGGAGGGAATTGTCTCACCCTGAAACACCCTGAAAGGATGCATTTGAGGCTTTTCCAAAGAAGGGAAAAAATAATACTTCAGAAGTAGTCTATGGAATTTCAAGCTGAAACTAACCCTGGAAACTCAAGTTCAAGGGTCTTAATTGTCCCTCATGGGACATTACTGGGAAACCCAGAGAGCAGAAAACTTTCCTTTAATTGTCAGGGTGAAATTTCTGTCACTGGACAGCAGAAATGATTCCAGGATCTTAGAACTATTGCAGGATTGCCAGGGCATGCTGAACACAGCTTCACCACTGGAGACAACATAACTGACCTGGAATATTTGGGAAACACATCCTCAATATACATCTTACGGTGTGTTATGTCACAACTATGCAAAAATGACAATTTACCCATCATTTAGGATGTGATTAATGTTGTTTCACAGCAAAATTCTTGGTTATGTTGTGATATAAATTTGATTTAAATTATGTTTTAAAATCAGTTCAGGATAGTTTGGATTGGCAGAGATGGGTCAGACGTCTTAAACCAATTCTTGAAGCCTATGTCCTGTCTTCTAGAAAGAGGCTGAAGAACTTGCTTCAGCTATGGCCATCATTCATTGGTCAGCAGTGCTATGTTTACTACCCACCTGCAGTGTTGTCTGGTTCTGGAGCCCCAGGACAAGGAGGACATGGAGCTGTTGGAGCGAGTTCAGAGAAGGGAGGGCCACAAAGATGATCAGAGGGCTGGAGCACCTCTCATATGATGACAGCCTGAGAGAGCTGGGATTGTTCAGCCTGGAAAAGATAAAGCACCGGGGACATCTTATAGCAGCCTTCCAGTACCTGAAGGAGGCCTACAGGAAAGCTGGGGAGGGTCTTTTTACAAGGGCATGTAGTGACAGGATGAGCAGGGACAGTCTTAAGCTGGAAGAGGGTAGATTTAATATTAGGAAGAATTATTTTTTAGTGTGAGCTAAATGGAATAGGTTTCCCAGGGAGACAGTGGGTGCCCCATGCCTGGAAGTGTTCGAGGACAGATTGGATGGGGCTTTGAGCAACCTGATCTACGGGGAGGTGTTCCTGCCCATGCACAGGGGTTGGAACTAGATGATCTTTAAGGTCTCTTCCAACTCAAACCATGCTATTATTCCATGATGCTACATCCTTGTGTGATTCAGGGCAAGCCAGTGTTTCCTCTGGTTTGGTCTTCATGGTAGGAAGTGGGTTTAAGAATATTACGTGCCCTAAGGAAGGAGTTTTGATCCTGACTTCAATTTTACCCATACAGAGTTCTGAGATTTTTTACAAGTCTACAGAAAATGCCAAATGATGAAAACATAATATTGCCAATATTTAATTGATCTAGTTAGATTCAAGTATGCTTTCAGGTGCATGTTGGGTTTGATTTCAATCTACATGAATGAAAAGGCTTTTAAAGATACTTTGTTTTGTAACCAGTTAAAGACACAATCAACTGATTACACCTAAGATGTCTCATTTTGTGCTTACTATCCAATTTACATTTGCTTTGTGTTTTGCAATAATTCTTACATAGTCTATCAGGGCTTAAATCAGTTCACTGTACAACTTTTCTAAAACAACAGAATATAATGAAAACAGTTATAGATCAGTGCCAATAATGCCACTAGTGTATGCTACAAAAACTTGCTGCACTAGAAGGTGGAAAGGAGACTGGTCAAAATTATTATACAAATACAGCTGATTCATCTCACAACTACAAATTATTTGGTTGAAGAGATTATGGAAAGAGAAGTATTTTCTAGCATTTTCAGATTTTTGTGCACTTACCTTCATCAGGTGTTGGTGAAGGTAAGTGCACACATACAAGCCACATTTAGAACCAAAAATCTCTTCAGTCTATTGAAGGATGATAAAACAAACAAGATCTTTCTATTGTGGATTTTAACAGAAAATTGATTTCTAAACTGTAACCAAATTAAAGATAAATTAGTATATATTGATTTGATATATTCTATTAAATTGTTTATCCAATCATGGAAAAATATTGATATCATGTGATTTATTTGATCAGTAATACCCAGGCAACACACATAGAGGAAATGTTAAGTTCCAATAAATAGAAGCTTTCATGGAGAACATTTTCAGAATAAATTAGGATAATGAATATCTTAAAAGAGATCATGGTCTGCTCAACAATATTCCAAACTCATGAAAAGAGGATAAATTCATCTGCTAAATTATCCATTGCAAATTATTTGCTTAACTCTAACTGTGTTGATTAGTACTTATCTGATCTAAAAGACCAGTAAAAAGCCAAGGCATTAGACAAGGAAGTTGGATAAAATCAATATTGTTGCTATATATTTGGTTCACAATACCAGCCCATCATCTAAAGGTCACAGATGTGCTTTTGCACACTTTTTGCAGAAGGAGAGCACCAACTGACTCTGTCTTTAAAGGATTTTGCTATGGCCAGCAATGGAAAAAAAAGTGTCATTGTAGAGGGTCATATCTGATAGCTGTTTCTAAGCCTTGCCTTAGGCTGGAAGTTTTTTTTGGTCTCTCTCTATCCTGTATGAAACTCATGTTGGTTACCAACACTTTGTCTCTTCCCTCCCTCTCTTTGCAAGGCTTCACTCTTGAGACAGAGAATCCCCTCTACTACTGCTGGCTCCAGCCAGGAGGGGGAAAAACAGTTCTTTGGATCTGTCTTCTTTCCATGTGTGAGAAGAAGAGAAAGATGAAAATTCTTAAAAGTCTTCTCATTTCCACTGAAGAGAGAGATAGATTAGATAGTTAATGGAGGGAGGCTGCCTGAGAGACTGTCCACTTGGGTGGACAAAAAGACAGATACACACATGCTCTCCTATCAAGCGTTTCTTTTCTCCTACATGCATAAGCAACAACTTAACACACTTTACCCAGTACATGAATTGCATTCTGTCTTTGTTTTTCTCAGAAAATTCCTTTTTGATTCTCCTCTCCTCCTCTGTCCACCATGCAAAGGAATAAATCTCTATTTTGTTCTCATTCTAACTCTTATTATGACAAATAACCCTTTCTTCCCCTGATCCTTCCACCACTACCAGTCCCCACCTCACCTCCCACTTTTTGGACTTCTATACCATACCCACCTTCCCTTTCCACAGTGAACCACTCTAGATTGTATATGGCTATAGCAGTACAGCTGTGTCATTCTGACAACTTCAAGGACCTAAGAAATTCAACCTGATGTTCACCAGAGTGTCCAGCAAAAGACCTTTGCAGCATAATTTAGAAATTCACTCTCAACATTTAATTATTAACTTTCTTGGCTTCCCATGATCATGGGCAGGGACTTCAAGAAACTCATCTCCAAGAAATGAGGTGCCTGCTCTGCACTGGCTCCAGATGAATGACTGTCTTTCAGTGTACAGACTGAGCAGAATTTCGGGACTTTATCATCATGATGGTGCTTTCAAATGAGTCAGTTGTAAGCCAGAAGCTAGCAGTGCATAAAAACTACAGTGCTGCCTCCAACCATGGCAATGTATTGCATGTCAGATAGGCTAACTGACTCAGAGTGAGACATGCTGGAAATATTAAAAGGGTATGACTGGGGAGGAAGCTTATTTCTATATTCTAGCACAGTCTAGAGGTATGTGGGTTTTACCTATTTAAGTGGCCTTGAGAAATATGTAAACCGGAACTTCTTCCAGGATCATACTGCCCAGTGTAAATATGTCCAAAATTGCTGTTCTCTAGTTTAATTATGTTTAATGAGTCCCAATTCATCTCCTGTTTCCTGTACATATACCACCCCAAAGCATTATTTGCTTATAGGGTAGTCTGTTTAATGATTCTTCTTCTCCAGTTTGAGATTCAAACAACAAATATTTGCTTGTACCTAGTCCTTAAGGCTCTGTTTTTAGCTCTGGCACAAATGCATACACAGTACTACATGTTTGCAAACATATATACAGCATACATATATTTTAAATTAATTTGTTTTATTTCACCTTTGGGAAATCATGTATACGTAGTACTCCAATATTCTATTAAGAATTTTTCAATGCAGTTGTTAATGTGTTTTCATTGGCATTCCAAAGGGCTTTTTATTATAAAAACTCTGCTCATGCTTTCTATTATCCCTCCAGTTCTGTCTTCAGCTGAACATACTTCTTTTTTTTCCTCCTTCAAATGATTATTTGCAGGAGGATTTGCATTTAAATGGATAAAGAAAGTGCATTAACAACATATACACTAACAAAGCAAAAGCTGCTCAGTATTTGTTACTGCCAGACATGGGGAAAAAAAAATCAATTAAGGTTTCATATAGCCATTTTCGGCTGTCTACATTTTGGTAGAACCTTAACACAGATTGTACATAGAGAGTTACTTATGTGTTGGTAACCTGATCAGGAAAAAGCGTGACGTCAATTTATGACTATTGGGTGATATTTTCTGTACAGACAGACTAGATTCTCAGAATCTCACAATTAGAGACTAGAAGTTGCTCAAAATTTATTTGTAGTTTAGACCTTATTTTGTTGTGTAATACAACCAGTTTAAATATTTTTTGAGACTGAAAAAAACAGGCTCTTAAACCAATAGTAGTGTCTGTTTTTTGTTATGCAGATCATGGAAATTTTGCAAATGACTTGAATATATAAAGGAGACAGAGTGTGGTTATGAACAGAACTGTTGTGACTTGCATATAAAGTACAAACGTAAGGTGTTCTTTTAGTGTTATAAGGGAGAAAAATAAATTAGACTTGGACAAACCGTTTTATTGCAGAACAATGCTTTCTGATTATTGTTAATTACCTGGTGCTTACAATATCCTGTTTAAATGTATATTATTTATTTAGCAACACATGATTTACCAAAAATAATATACACAGATTACGGAATTAATTTCCAATTAACTTTTAGCTCTGGTGGCTTGTAAAGTTGCTCTAGATTAAAAGTTTCTAGTTTTCTTCTGTGTCCTTGAGGGATAACAGGCACCATAATTACAAACATTCATTTTCAATATATTAAAAAAATATTTTTGTAAGTATTATTAATCTAGATAGGTGGCATGCAAGAGAAAAGGAGAGTAAAAGGTAGGCTGAGTGTCAGTAAACATTATTTGTCTTATATTTTTCGGTCTGCAGCAGAAAGGTTGGACTGAGAAATTCAACAGGGTTCTGAATGTAATATGGCACTGACATCTCTAAGTCTTAAAATACAATTATTGCTACTGCCTAAAAATATTTGCTGTATACTGCACGTGCTAAGAAGAAATCAATAAATGTCAGAGGTAAATCACTAACGAGTGTTTCTTGTTCCTACAAATGAAAAGCAAAATCCATATAAGTAGGGATACTTATTGATGTGGAATGGGTCAAAATAAAGGAAATTCATTGTTTCCAATGAGATCTGCAGCACAGCAATGAAGGAACATGATTTCATAGAAACACAGAATAAATCGAATGGTTCCAGTTGGAAGGGACGTTAGTGACTATCTAGCCATAGGAAGGGACACCTCCCATCAGATCAGGTTCCTCAGAGCCCCATCCAGCCTGGACTTCAACACGGAAGGGGCCAACACAACCGCTCTGGGTAACCTATTACGTCTCACCACCCTCAAACTGAAGAATTTCTTTCTAGTGTCTAGCCTAAATCTACCCTCTTCCATTGCCCCTTGCCCTATAACTATATGCCACTGTGAAAAGTCCCTCCCTAGCTTTCCTACAGACCTCTTCAGGTACTGGAAGTCTGCTGTAAGGTCTCCCTGGAGCCTACTCCAGATTGAACAACCCCGATTCTCTCAGTCTGTCTTCATAGGAGAAGACCCATTTCATCATCTTTGTGGCCCTCCTCTGGACTCACTCCAAGAGCTTCATGTCCTCCTTATGTTTGGGTCTCTGATCCTGGACACAGTACTCCAGGTGGGATCAAGTGAGAGCAGAAGAGAGGCAGAGTCACATACCTTGACCCACTGGCCACTCTTCATTTGATGCAGCCCAAGATGCAGCTGGCTTTCTGGACTGCAGACATACACTGCTGGCTCATATTGATTTTCTCATCAATCAACACTCTCCAGTCCTTCTCCTCAAAGTCGTTTTTGATCCACTCTCCATTCAAACTGTAATTGTGTTTGGGATTTCCTTGACTCAGGTGCGGGATTTTGTACTTGGCCTTGATGAACTTCATGCAGTTTGCACAAGCCCCCATGGCATAGTGAGTTTCTTCCACATCTACTTTAACAAATGTAATAAATATGGCAGGTTTTAAAACAAGCCCTACAAAGCCAGAAATCAACTTGCAGGTTTCCAGAGAAACAAGAATTTTTGAATGGAACAATGTAAGTGGAATTACAGGATTTACAAATGTTCTTTTTAGGACTGTATAATATTATGTTTTCCCCTGTAACCTTCCTTCCAGTCTTTCACACTTCCAATGTAATGCCTATGAGGGAAAGGAAAGTAGCAGCAACAGGAGGGACATTTAAAGGTCATCTTTATGAGATGCCACCCTGCAGGGACCAGGAATATTTTTAACTAGACCACAGAATCATAGAATATAGAAAGTTAGGGGTGGAAGGGACCTCAAAAGGTCATTGAGTCCAACCTGCCTTGCCAGAGCAGCGTCACCCACAGCAGGTCACACAAGAACGCATCCAGGTGGGTTTTTGATGTCTCCAGAGAAGGACACTCCACAAACTCCCTGAGCAGTCTGCTCCAGTGCCCTGTCACCCTCACAGTGAAAAAATTCTTCCTAATATTTATAGGGAACCGCCTATGTTCCAGTTTATAACCATTGCCCCCTGTCCTATTGTTAGTCACACCTGAGAAAAGCTTGACTTCATCCTCCTGGTACTCGCCCCATACATATTTATAACACTGATGAGGTCTCCCCTCATTCTCATCCAAACTGAAGAGACCCAGCTCCGTCAGCCTTTCCTCATAAGGGAGATGTTCCACTCCTTTAATTATCTTGAAGGCTCTGTTCTGGGCTCTTTCAGGCAGTTTCTGAACCTTCTGGAACTGAGGGGCCCAGAACTGCACACAATATTCCAGATGTGGCCTCACCAGGGCAGAGTAGAGGGGGAGGAGAACCTCTCTCCACCTACTAAACACCCCCCTTCTACTGCACCCCAGGATGCCATTGGCCTTTTGGCTTTTTGGCCACAAAGACACATTGTTGGCTCATGGTCATCCTTCCATCCATCAGCACCCTCAGGTCCCTGTCATCTATGCTGCTCTCCAACAGCTCAGTCCCCAACCTGTATTATTCCCTGGAGTTGTTCCTACCCAGATATAAGACTCTACACTTGCCCTTGGTGTAATTCATTAAATTTCTCCCTGCCCAACTCTCCAGCCTTTCCACGTCCCTCTGAATGGCAGCACAGCCTTCTGGGGTGCCAGCCAGTCCTCTCAGCTTTATATTATCAGCATGCTTGCTGAGAAGACACTCGGATCCATCATCAGGTCATTGATAAAGATGTTGAACAGGACTGGACCCACTGATCCCTGGAGGAATTTACAAGGCACAGGTCTCCAGCTGGACTCTGTGCCATTGATGACCACTCTTTGGACTCTATTGTGTAGCCACTTTTTAATCCATCTTACTGCAGATTCTTCTATCCCACATTTCCTGAGCTTGCTCAAGAGGATGTTATGGGAGACTTTGACAAAAGCCTTGATAAGGTCAAGATAGACTACATCCAGTGGTCTCCCTGCATCTACCCATTCAGTTGCAACATCATAGGCTATCATATTAGTCAAGCATGATTTGCCCTTGGTAAATCCATGCTGACTACTGATAACCTTCTCATCTATGTACTTAGAGATGACCTCCAGAACAAGCCACTCTATCATTTTTCCAGGGATGAAAGACAAAAAGGAAAAGGAAAAGAAGAAGGAAAAGGAAAAAAAGGAAAAGGAAAAGGAAAAAAAGGAAAAGGAAAAAGAAGAAAGTGGGGCTATGATTCAAAGCTTCTCAGATAGAGAAGAAACTCTTATTCCTACCTGAATGCACTTATCCCTGGGCTAGAGCTGCTGGTGCCTCCAGCTGCCTCCTCTGTGGGATTTGCTAGAGCTTAGGTCTGGACTTGGGAACATGTAGGAACTGAACACCTGAGGGACTAACTCCTTAAAACACCGGTGCTGGGACCTTTCAGCAACTCATCCAGAGACCATGCGTGTTAATGGCATCTAGATGCTGGACATGGTGCCTGAGGGAGTCTTCCACGATTAAGCTTTCTTTCAATATCTATTACTTGAATAAATAAGGAACGAGTCAAGAGTATTCCAGAGGAAAATTAAAAAAAAAACCAACAAATGGAATTATGAAGAAGAATGTATTAGCTCATCGGAAGGTCTGAACAGAGACAGAATGAATCACTGGCAATATTTCCAGTTTGAACTCAGCACAGCAGAAGATGAATGAATTCTCTGATCCATTTATATCTAGGAATTCAAAGAAAAGGGCTCTGCTCCATCCAGATCTGCCAGTATGTAGGTAGACACTTGAAGGAAACTAGAAACCTTCATACCTTCTCAGTTTCATCTTCATAGAAAGCTGGTATTTGAGAAGTCCATTATACATTGTTTTCTCTTGCCACTAGAGTAAATAAAAAGCCACTACAGCAAATCTATCTATTTGCAACAGAATTTTAAAAAATATTATATACATTAAGGAATAAATATAGGGGTTATTTTATTTATTTTTAAATGCATTTTGCATTTGATTGTCACCAATTTTCCTCGCACAATATAACATATTTGAAAAAGAAACCGAAGGAGTAAGCAGCTTTAGAAAACCTAAAATAAATAAACAGCAGTAGATTGCCCTAGGCACATGCTTTTACTAATTTTGATTTGTTGTTGTTCATGTAAGTTATGTTCAGTAAATTAGATTTCAGCTAATGCTTTGCTTTCTTATATGACACATCAAAAACCAGCTGACAGTTTCATATGTTGCCATTAGATTTTTTTAGTTCCATATGGGTGTGTAAGGCCCAACTTGTCTGATTCTCTTAGTTTTCTTACAGCTAGTTTCAAATGATGCTTGGAACAAGGCCTGTAGCAGAACCCTCTACGTGTAGGTGTTATTTCTGTGTTTTGCCTCACAAAATGTTCAGAGAGAAGTTAAAAATGTTGCTTGTTTCACCAGTTTGCAAAAATATGCTAATTAGAGCTGGCTAAAGTGTGACCAAAATATCAATCAAAAAAATTAGAAAAGAAACAGAAAAAGAAAACCTACCATTGCATTCCTATGGGTCTGTCTTATGGGATTAAGAAATACATCCAGAGAATTAGGTACTGCAAAGTGAAGGCTGTTCTTAGTTCTTTCTGAGTCCTGTTCCTTGGAGGCAACTGTAAAAAGCTGATTTCATACTTCCATGAATCCCTCTTCAGCCACTCTATTACGTTCTCTTTCTTCTCCCTAGGACAAAAGTGCACGAGTGAAATATTGGGCACTGTAAAGTCAGCAGGAGTTTTTCAGACCTTTAAGTAAGACCATTAAAGTCTGTTTGACTGTAAAAGAAAGCATCTGGACAGCTGAAGCCTGTAGAAACGTTCTGAATATATCCATGTGTTTCACCCAAAAAGCATGCTCTTATCTCTACCCTTTCTGGACACAGATTTTCACCAGAATAGATTTTTCATTACTAGCCTTAAGTCTGGAATAATATTTGCATTTATCTGCAAAGAGCTGCAGAATCATTTAACAGAACGAAGTGGGTGAAACTCGATCTCTACAAATGCACAGTAGGGCACATGCACACAAAAAAATAATTCTAATAATGTATGTACAGTTATAGGTTGCTAACCTACAGTTGCTTTCCTATAGGTTGCTGTAGAAAAAAGGGCTTATAAGCACTAGGGATAGTTCTAGGAAAAGTAATTTCAATGGCAATCAAAAAAAGGCTACTGTAATGTTAAGACTTGCCAGAAAATAAAACAGAAAACCACATTATATCAACATAAAAATACATGAATACTGACCCTTTTTTAACATTGCAGAAAGCAATTTTTTTCTGTCTCAGAAAGGAAGCAGTCAAACTAACAAATATATTGAAAAGCAACATCAATTTTCAGGATTGACAATTTTTACCAAAGAGACAATACAATAAGAAATTTCAGCTTGGAAAATAAGTGACTTGAAAGTGAAAAGAGGAAAAGAGATGCCTAGGATCTAGATGAATGGATCATGGAGATAAGCAAGCAGGGAATGTTTATTCACTGTCTCACCATATAGGGACTGGGATGCTCAATGAATTCATCAAGCAGCACATTTAACACAAAATTTTCACACAGCTCATGGTTAGAGAGTGTAATTCTCTGGTACCTGGCATTGGGTGACTGGAAAAAAAGATAATCCATTTAGACAAGGTCATAACAGATAAGTTCGTTGATGATGGCTCCATACAGTACTGAAGAAGTCACAGACCTGCTGTTGGGTGGATACCAGGAAAAATGTTACAGCTTTTACAAATCAGTCAAATTAGTTAGATCATGTAAGTTCAGTGCCATAAGAAATCATAAAGAGATTTCTCAGGGAAATGCAACTGAATGAAAGAGAATGTGAAGCATCAGGGTTGTATGTCTACTTCACTTGACATTTTATTGGTTTAAAGACTTCAGTTTTGTCAGCTTCACTTGTGAAAGAATCCATTTAGCATCTCGCAACGCATGAATTGTTAATTCAGGGAAAAAGTTAATGGTACCATGTGTTCTGTTGAAAAAAAAAATCTCCAGCAATGAAGGGAAAAAAAGCCCAAAACAAACAGCAGAAAGCAAGATGCTGTGTTGTCTTAGGAAAACTACAGGAAACTCTAAAGTTGGTCTAATGTTATTTTAGTGTGCAGAACGCTTTGGATACAGTGTTCAGTTCTGGCAAACATCTCAGATGATAAAATATCAGCTAACAATAGGAATATGAGGAAGTATAAGGAACAGCAATGCAAATTATTACAACATAGAAAATGCTCTCCGAACAGTTACTTTCAAAGGCTATTTAGCTCAGAAAAAAAAGGCATAAAAGCAAGCATAATAGAGCTATGTCATAGAAGTAATGGAAAAGGCCATCTCACAACTCCACCAGAAAATGGATCAGAATATGCAGCAAATTATTAGTTCTAAATTCAAATGTATTGCTAGGAACAGTAATTTTTCCTTCCTCTATTGCTTAACTCACCTGATTTAAAACCACCATATGTTCAGGCAGAGGAAGAGAAAGACTAAAATTATGCAGAGTGAATCAGGGGAGTATTACCAAACCAACATATGCTTTCTTTCTTCTCATGTAGCCTCCTTCTAGTACTGCAGTGGTATCAGTAGAAGCAACTCCTTTGAAGATCTGAAGCTACAATATTCAAAGCAACAACCTTATTTAGGATGTTCCCTCCCTGCCCCCATCAGCTTATTGCTTTATAGAGAATGAAAATCTGAATCACAACAGAAGCCAGCTTCACAGCTTAGAAGCCATTTTTCCAGAAGTAGAGACTGGTGATGTCCAGGAAGGCTGAAGAGGGTGATAAACAGAGACAGTTCTTAAATCAGAGTTGTATGCCTAATGCACTTGACATTTTATTGGTTTAAAGACTTAAAGATTTGTCAGCTTCACTTTTCAAGGCTTGTAGAACCAAGCCCAATTTGCGTTCTGTATTTTCCCCATCCACTATGACAAAGGTGTTTCATTATTCAACTTTAACTGGTTTCCCATAGATATTTTTCTACTTCATCCTTTTTCAAATTTTGATTAGAAAGAAACCCACTGAAAGGATCAAAATAATTTCTTTTTGAAATAAATAGCTGAACTTGCTGCCTCAAAAATACAATTGATGTCCTGTTTTTGGCTTGGAAATAATCTACTGCTGAGCAACATTTCACTTTGTCTGCTTCCCTTTTGCACATCATCTTATGTAATCTAATATTTAGAAATATAGCTTTTGGAGCTGTTACTAATAACAGATGAATAATTTTAGCAGATCTTCATTAGTAACACTATTAATTTCACATCCTCATTAAACTGTCAGATAAGAGCATTGGAATCGCCATTGTAAGAATCAAGGCAGGTTCTAATAAGCTGCAATTAAGGTGAATGAGGTGTCACACATTTCAGTGTGCTTGTATGTTAGCGGATTGACATCTTTCTACTCAGATTCAGTTGCAGATACGTATTTTTTTTTACTTTGTTGTATTATGCCTCTGTTTACAGAAAAAGGAGGGGTAATGCTATGGTTAGAGAAGGACACATTTGTTATGAAATAAAGAGTTCTGAACATCAGAGAAGCAGTCATTGGGGAGGGGCACATGTATTTGGAGCAGTCCTTTAGTACATGTACACACTTTGTATATATTTACATCAACAATTTGGTGTATGCAGCCTATGGGGGACTTCAGATGTAAATTGAGTAGTTAAGAGGATGCATGAAGATCTGAACTTGATGCAGAGCAACACTACAGAGTCACATTTAAAACTCCTAACGACAGCCATCTGGTTTCAATCAGTATGGCAACATAGAAACATTCTTAAGGCTCTGTCAGACTGCTCACTGATTACCTTGGGATAAACTTATTTGAGTTCACTAGTGTGAGTTATTTAATGTTCCTGGGCTAGTGATGGAAAAAACTGCCTCTGAAGTGCAACTGTGAAGCTCAAGAACCATTTCTATTCACACAGATAACTGGCTCACTGCAAAAATCTCTTCTGAAATACCTTATGTCTGACAAAAGAAAAAAGGATAACAAAGATAGCCTATGGTTATTAGGATCATTCCTTTCTCTCAGTTCATTACCAAGGATTCATCTGGTTAATTCACTGGAAGACGTTACAAGGGAAGAGGAGGGGCAAATAAAGTTGCATGATAAATTAATGGTGTGTAATTGGCAAATTAATTATAGATAAGCATTTCTGAAAATGTGTAATTCATGGTAATAATATAATCATGGCCACAAATCACAGTATTTTAGAAAGTACTAAGTGCAATCAGATTTTGCTGCCCACCTCTCTGCCATGTTCTCTTTTCCCCTTTGTTAGCTTTGATGTTGCATTCCTCAAGTTCATCACTAACTGCTGAAAGGGTGACTTGAGCTACATGTTCAAAAGGTTTGGTTTGTGGTCATTAGGCCCCTTCAGGCCACTCTAGTGCTCGTAGTTCAGTGAAATCTCAACATTTACTTTGGAGATATGAAATGTTTGTTGCCACCAGCATCTTTCAAGCCATACAGTTATTAATGAATTTACTGCTTCCAAGTTATCAACAGATAGCCACAGAAACAGAAGAAGCTGAGTAATGAGAGAAAGGATAAAGGAAGGTTACTAACTGAGAAAAAGGAAAAGACAGACTGGCATCTATCCTAAGCAAAGGAAGCAAAAGGAGGAAGAACAGAATGACACTTCTGCTCATGAATGTGAAGAAGGGAGACTTAGAAAAGCTTTGGAGATGCAGTTAAGATCAAAACCATTTGCTGCTGCAAGTACCTGTTTTCAGATATTTCCAGAGTTCTCACCTTTCTGCCTCATTCTCAACTGCTCAGTGCTCAAAGGTGTTATTTCCCTCTTCTGCAGCTGGAGTAAAATGCATTCATCTGGTTCTGATATTTTCCTGAGTGAAAACAACACTTTACTTTTTAATAAAGAAAAGGTTGCTGCAACTGGGTTATTTCTCCTTAGTGTAATGTAGAAATGACAAAACTTTGATATATGAAACGCAACATGTAACTAGTCCCCAGTGAATAGTACGTATTTTGCTAGGTTGTATAAGAGTTGATTGTAAAGTAATGGAGTTATGAACATTTTAAAGTGTGCCCCAGAGCTAATTCCATAGAAAATTCCATCTTTGCTTAAATGGAGTTGTTAACTATAGACATGCATATGTGCATGAAGATTATTCTCTGTATAACAGAGTAATATTTGAGCAAAAGTAACTTTCTTATAAATAGTTAAGTATTATTCTGAATTAACTCAGAAGGTTTTTTTCATGTCTTTCTGTACACCAGCACCTCAACATTGTATTGCCCCAACATATCCTGTATAATTTAGAATATCTTTTCACATTGTCTGCCACATAAGATAAAATGAACTGCTCTGGCATGAGTGGTTATTCACTGCCAGTGGGGCCAGACACATGAACCTAGTCTGAACTCTCTGGGAAGTTCAAGATATGGTTTTCTCCATCTGATTTAGTGGAGTCAAACCTCAAATATACCTGGATGTAAAAAATTTTACTGCTTTAGTATAAACAATGTAAAATTATTTTCAGTTTTAGCTAATAATTTTAACAGAACTATGTTGCTGTAAGCTATTTTTTAATTTCCTATAGGTGTGATCTGGTTTCCCTTGAAATTAAGAAGAGTGGGATTAAGGCCCAAACTGATATGGTGGAAATAGTCACAAGACTATAGATATTTCATGAGGTGCATAAATTGTAATTTCCTTCAAAAAAAATATTTTTATATGAATGAAAAGCCATCAGAAAAGATTACTTAATTTTGAAAAATGAGTCCATTTTCCTGTCACAAAAATTCTTTTGCCCTCTCATGTGCAACTGAGCTACCTCAGACTGCAAGTTATTCAAGATTTTATAAGATAATCAAGTTTGTGCTTTTTTTTTTTTTTTTTACAAGATGGATAATGTCAAGAGAAAACCCAGGTTCTGTAGGACATGATACTGATGGAACAATAGGTGGTACATTTCTCTGTAGTAGGCCCTCATCTACCTTAACTTAAATATGTGCCTGAGATGAAGTTATTGATGCATAGGTGATGCTCTGGATTGGGCTCTAAATTCTTGAGTAGGTTTTCACTGCAGATGTCCATCAGGAGAGGATGGAAAGGGAGTCCCTATCCATACACAGTAGTCACTGTGACATGTATCCAAGTAGCCACTTTACTATTTAGAAATTGCTAAATTAATTACCTACAGTAACACTGGTGTAGACTGTTCAGTCTAATACAGGGTATCTTGTGAAGTCTGTGAGATTGTCATGAAGAACAGAATGTTTCTTTTAATATACTCAGAGTTAAACATAGAGTTAAATTCAAGTGGATGTTTCCTCTTGGGTTTTTGCAAGTTTATTCTGAACTTTGTAATATGCATTGGCCAGGCATCTGAAAATTCTTGAATTTTCATTTGGAAAAAGCAAGTGTTGGTTTTGTTTCCTTTGCTTTATTTGTTTTGTTTTTCTTTTCTCAATTTCTTGTAAAGTTCCTGGTATGGACAAAAATGATCACAGCATTTGAATTCATTGGACCACAAAACTCTGGTTGCTTGTTAAGGGCAAGTGTGTCTGTGGAGTGAGCAGTAATTAGTATTACAGCTTGCAGAACAACCCTACAGGGTACTTCATGATGGGCGGTTCTATACATGTGTAACTTATTTATTACCGATGTTAATGTGAAATTTTTTTTTGTTTTCCTACTCTTGTTCTGTGAGCTTTTGATTGTAATACAGTTTTGCTTGGCAACGACCACATCTTAAAGTTGTATTCCATGCATATAATTTTGAGCCAGTAGAAACCCCGGAGGTGTGCTTTTCAGTGCATCTGTTTTTGTTGTTGCTTGAGATGTGTGCAATTGGACGGAATCTAGCATATGAAGGGATATATTTGAAAAGATTAAGCTTTATTATAAATGGCATAGTAAAATACGCAATGTGGAGTATTTGCAAAAGAAAACACATTTCTGTTTAATACAGTTGCAAAAAATGGCCTGTAACAAAGAACAATGTTCATTTCCCATGTTTGATAAACTATGTAGAGAATGCTGTTTGAAGAAGGGCAACACAGAAACATCCAGTGTTTTTACTTTGGCTTTAATAGAGCTGTCTTGATTACATAGCACAAGCAATGATAATCTTAATTAAGTCACTTTATCTCATTGAGGTCTTTAAATAGCTGAGTACACAATTTGTAGCTTAACCTACCCAGTTACCTTTGTGTTACCATGGCAATAAAATACACACTGGAATGACATTTGACATTCTTTTAATTTTTATAATTTGCAATCAAGACAGCTCTATGAGTATGCTTTATTTTAGGATGGTTTGGGAATAACAGAAATGTAAATAACATCTTCTCAGTAGCCATAAATCATAGTAAACTATATAGTAGTTATATTTGTTTTTGAAAACAAGCCTATGACTTGGAATCACTTTGAATAACTCCCTGTGGACATCAGTTTTATGGTCAGTGTGATTCTGAAATGCAAGCAGAATATTTACAATTAATTGAAAAGGAGCTGGAAAGCAGGTAGAAATCATCATCTTGGTCATTGTCTAAATCCCATTTCTTCATTATTGCACTTGAGTTTGGGTTACTTTTCTCAGAAAAGATATAGAAATAAAATGAAGAAGGACCACAAGTGTGACCACATGTGTGTGGTGGGTTACATGTGTGATGAAATAGTCTAGAATGATACTGGGTGGATGAGAGGTGGCATGACAGAGTTCTAAAGAGCGGCAGTGAGTTCACTCATAGTTTCTTAAAAGAAGAGGCTGCAAATTTAAAAGAAATAAAAGGAATATTATTTCATAGAACACACAGAAAATAAGACTATTGGAGTATTCTTGCAGAAGACTGAATATACAAACAGATTTAAAAAGAAACTAGAAGACGGATGTGCTGGTGGCTATTAAACATAAGTCTCCATATGCAATCTCTAGCACAGAAAGTCAATAAATCACTGTCAAGAAGAAGCTGGAAGAAGAGAGAACACTATGACCTGTTCCTTTTTCTAAAGTGTCTACTGCAACTGCACTTGGGTCACAACAACCCCGTGCAACACCACAAGCTTGAGGAGGAGTGGCTGAAAAGCTGCCAGGGAGAAAAGGACTTGGAAGTGGCGGTCAGCAGCTGGCTGAATATAAGCCAGCAGTGTGCCCAGGTGGCCAAGAAGGCCAACAGCATCCTGGCTGGTATCAGGAATAGTGTGGCCAGCAGTAGCAGGAAAGCAATACCTGTACTTGAAGGGAAGTGTACCCCTGTACTTGGCACTGGTGAGGCTGCACATTGAAGACTGTTGAGTTCTGGGGCCCTCACTAGAAGGACATTGAGCTGCTGCAGTGTGTCCAGTCAAGAGCAACCAAGCTGGTAAAGGGTCTAGAGAACAAGCCCTGTGAGGAGAGGCTGAGGGAAATTTGTAAGGTTCAAAATCACTAAATTCAAATATGATTTACAGGGATAGTATTCCCCTTTCTGACTGCTGTCTTCTGCCAGGGTAACGCTGAAATCTCCCTAGGGATTCTTAAAATACTTTAAAGGGGAACATTTTCCTCAAGTACTCTAGCATTCTTCTGGACTATTCCAAGTACTAATTCCTGCAGAACACAGTCAGCATTTGTGCTTCCCCACACAAAGGAACAGAGCAAGTTATAACACATCTTGACTATTTTTTTCCATTATCATGGTGAAATACTAGAGTTTTTTTCTTATAGATATGTTTCAGGAGTTTTTTACTTTCATCCAGAAGTGGTAGTCTAATCAACCTACACTTTCCTATAGACAGAAGAATGGTTCCCCACATTAAAAAAAAATCAGAACAGTTGACAGAGGTCTGGTAAGCTCATCCCCCAGCACAAAGCAAACCAGCAAAGCTCTCTGACTTTCAAGGTACTTAATATGAACTGAGATCTGAGGAACACCACAGAAATGCTTTGAAATACACTTACCCAGTTCAAAAGAGATGTCATGATCATGGACCATAATGAAGTTTAATATAACTATTAAACAGGAACTTTCTGCTACAGATGGAAGAACTAAAAGTTTGAGTAATATATGCAAGACCATGCAGTGAAACAAGTGGTAAAACATTATTTGAAAGTCAAGACTGCTTGGCTTCTCTGTCCTCTGGGCTGTCCTCTGCAGTTCAGAGTTCTCATTTCTATTTCAGTTTGGTAGATAGTTTTACTAGGACTTTTAATTTCACCTTGTTTGGCTTTTATTGCTTTGTTTTCTTGCTGAGGTCTGTTGCCAGAAAGCTACATGCTATTTGTCTCCTCAGTGCAGGAAGATACAGTGGTGCATCAGACATTACACTGTTTGAGAGTCTGGGAAAATGGTCAGAACCATCATACCAGATCAAGGTTCATACAATAAGGATTTGTACTGGACTCTGCTCCTGCAGCAATCCTGGTATAAGTGATGCCAGGGAACCAAAGCATTTACTGAAACAGGAAAGACTCCCTAGTTCATAGAATATTTTTTCTGGAAAGTCATGATACAGCTGAAGAACATTATCACACAATAGAGCAATTTTTTACAACATGCAGTATAGAAAAATCAATCCTTTGCTTTTAACACAATTATTATGAACACAATACTATGTGTTCATAAAGCAAATACTTTTTTTTACTATAATGCTTCTCTTCAGTGAAGTATAATAGAAAAAAAATAGGTCTCTTTGCCACAGCAGCACCGTACAGCAGTATTTTTGCTGCACCACCATTTATTCTTAACTTTGCAGTGCAACCAAAGGTAAAGTTTTACATACTGTAATGTCAGTGAAAAAACATGTCAGCATTTTGTGGCATTGTCAATTGATATCCAATAGCATTAGAATAAGCAGGCCAAGGACTGATGGCTGCTGTCACTCTGACATTGTCTTATTGTGGAATCAAGGAGAAAAAGCAGAGTCAATGATTCTTCTCTTTAGATAGACCACCTATAAGTGGTCTAAGTTATTTATTGCTTTCAAAGGCCTGGAAGTAATTTTCAAGTCTTTGAATGGTAAATTTGACATTGAGCTAGATAGGCGGATTTTTCACTCCTGCCTATGTCCTTATTATTATAAATAATAGCTCTAAAGTAATTTCATAAAGCAAATACATTTAAATTCAGAGAATTGGAGTATGGAGCTTGTATGGAGTATGGCTTGTTCATATCTACTTATGGTTGCCTGAAAACAAGTTTTGACACCACCAAATCTGTAAATTGCCAAATAATCTTGAGACCCAAAGACTTCTGGGAGAGAATGGTAGAAGGCTAGAAAATGGGCAATGTTACTAGGTTGTACTAACAGAGCAAGGGTGGGAGTTAGGGTGCAAGGACGAAGTTATGCTGCAAAGATTATCAGAACGAATCATCATGGTTGGAAAAAATCCTTAAGGTCACCCAGTCCAATCATCAATTCAGAAAAACACACCAATTTTTAAGTTAAGTTTACCTTAGAGAGAATGAATAGAAAATTGACTTCGAAGTCCAAATACAGCCCAGCTGTGAACTGAGTAACCACTGGAAGTGCCTCTCTCTCTACTCTTTGATGAAAGCTAAGAGTGGAAGGTAAGGAAGTCAGATTGCCAACTTAATAGCATTTTTTAAATGCACAGAATGAAAAATATTTAAAATTTACCCATAACATTAAATATCTTCTCATTAAGTTTTGTTCAATACTTAAGAACAAAGGCTACTGAAGATGTTGAAAACATCTTTATGAAAATCACTACCTAAAAAATTACTAGAAAATCTTTGTGAGTTTTTTGTTCTTTGTTTGGTTGTTTTTTTGTAAGCTAGGCACAAACAATACTGGCATGGAAAAAAACAAAAAAACAAACAAAAAGCTCATACGTTGCACTGCAACACAAAATTCTGAAGAAGGCTTCTTTGTCACCTCACAGGTGATTTGAGTTAATTTTCTCCTCCCTGTCTCTTTTTCCTATATATCTATCTATCCAGGTTTAACATTAGTAGCTGTTTGAGTGACAGCTTCTTGGACAGAAATGTAAAACAGAACATCAACAAATATATGCAAGTGTGACTGATAAAATTATCAAAGTAATTTGTGAAAGACAGATGGTTGATTTTTTTGTCTCAGGACTCCATGGAATCATTCTTTTGTGTGAGCCTGAAGACCCAGGTTTACAGAAAATGAGAGTCATCAAGTGGTTTGGGTTGGAAGTGACTTTTAAAGATCATCTAATCCAAACCTTCTGCTATAGGTAGGTACATCTTTCACTAGATCAGGATGCTCAAAGGCCAATCAATGAGGCCTTGGACTCTTCCAATGATGCATCAACTAGAACATCTCCGGGAAACCTTTCTGGTGTCTCAAAACCCTGATTATAGATACATCTAATAGTCTGTCCAATAAATAAAAGATTTGGAATTAGGCTGTCGGAGAGGTGACTTTTGTTGAAGTTGTCATACCACTCTAAGATATATTTTCTTAAATTCAATCATGGGATGATATATAGTTGGATTTGAGATGGAAAACAGAAGTAAAGAGCACTGATAACTGATTTTCTCCAAATAAATAGCTTAATATCAAACCTTAGATTATAGAAAATTTTCTCTGTAGAGATCTTGTAAACTGAATATTTGACAAGAAGGATGGGTTTTCAATGTTAAGTTCAGTTACACTATCCATCTCAGGTACAATTTCTGGAGTTACTTATCTGTGTAATAAGGAAACTATATTTATATAGTCATATACAAATACTAGCGAGAAATACTATTTTAAAGTTTAGGCTTGTTTTGTTGACGTCAGTGACAGATTTTCCAGTGGCTTTGATATTGTAAATTTACAACAGGGAGCTTCACAATAAATCCCAATCCCCGAGTGATTTTGAAGGAAAAATAAAAAAAGATGAATTAATTCAAAAAACAATTACAATGTTCAGACTTTAGCTTCTGACAATAGACTGTAAGGAAATTATTTTAACCAGAAAAATAAATAATTTTATGGATCTTTGTATATTAAGAAATTCATAGCAAGAGTTCCAGTTCTGGAAGAATTGTTCCTGGAGACACTGAGCAGATAAAACAGAATACCAGGCTCTACGATTTTCCCTCTGAAGCTATACACAGAAAATTTTGTACTCTATTTTTTTCTTTTATTTTTTTATCTTTTGTCAGGTAATAATCAGATTAATTAATTTACTACCTAACAGAAAATGTTTCAGGTGAACTGTAAATTACTAAGATAAAAGAATTGCAAATCATTGATTAAAGAATGGTATTAGAGGTGAGGAAAAACAATGCATCCATGAGCTAATGGAATTAAAACCAATAAGCCCTCAAAACAGCAAAGGAGACATTAATTCAGTCAGTGCCCTTTCAGTTCACCATAGGAATCATGAGTAGTAATTTGAAACCTTGTTTTTCTCCTGGGAAGAAGTGATGCCTAGAATATAATATAAACTATACTGATCAAATAAAAAGGGAAGCCGCAGGCTAAAACAGAGAGAAAGAAGTTACAAAAAAGAAAAACAGCTAGTTGTATGAAATGACACATTTATACACCAGAAAAGTAAAATTAGAATCCTCTCCATTTACTTTTTATCAGCTGCAGAAGAAAAATACCTGCATTACAGAGACCAGACAACAGAGTAACATAAAATAAAGGTTTATTTTGAATCATCCCAGAAGATGATTCCAAAATATGCACCTAGGATCTGCTGATAAAATGGTATCATTGCCTAGATTTTGGATATAAAAAAATGCTTGCAGTAATTTTGAGCATATTAAGAATTAAAAATAATGTGTGAGTAAAAATCTGTAGGTAAAAAACAGGTGCAAAGCAATTTTCTCTTTAAAAAAAAGCCACCAAAGAACAGCAAAAAATCCTTTATATATAGAAGAAGAATTACAGCGTGAAGGCGTAATTTGCTGCTAGGTTGAAATCTCTTATTCAGTCTAGTTTGACTGATATGCAGTCTTTAGGCCTACACTGTTTAAAGAAGAGGAGGTCAAGAAGGCCAAGATAGGCTGGAGCTGAACTTGGAAAGGGATACAAAGAATAGCAAGAAGGGATTCTACTGTTATGTAAATCTAAAGAAGGAAATTAAAGAAAGTGTGACTCCTCTGATGAGCAAGAATGGAAAACTAGTAACAACAGACAATGAGAAGGCTGAGGTTCTCAACATCTTTTCCTTTGGTCTTCACTGACAGCCCCTCTCCTCACATGTCCCAAGCTGAAGGAAAACAGGGGGACTTCTGTAAGTGAAGACAAAGTTTGTGACCATCTGAGGAACCCGAACATATCTAAACCTATGGGATCTAATGAGATGTGTCCCAGAATCCTGAAGGAATTGGCTGAATAGTTGCCAGTTACCCTTTTAATAAAAGGTAGTAAAAAGTACTCTTGGAAATACTGACCTGTCAGCCTCACCTCTTCGCTTGGGTAGATAATGGAACAGATCTTCCCAGATGCTCTGTTAAGGCACATGGATGACAAGGAGATGATTTAAGATAGCCAGCATGGCTTTACTAGGGGCAAGTTCTGCCTGACAAACATACTGACTTTCTACAACGGAGTGCCTGCATTAGTGGACAGAGGAAGTGTAATGGATATCATCTAACTGGACTTCTGCAAGGCCTCTGACATTGTCCTCCACAACTTCCCAACTTCCTTCTCTCAAAGTTGGAAAGATATGGGGTTGATGGGTGGACTGTTTGTTGCATAAGGAATTGGATCGATGGTCACATTCAGAGGGTAGTGGTCAATGGCTTGATGTCCAGATGGATATGGGTTATGAGTGGTGTTCCTCAGTGGTCTGTACTCTGATCAGTGCTGTTTAATGTCTTCATCAGGGATATAGATAGTGGGATCCACTGCACCCTCAGCATCTGTCAATGACAGCAGGTGACAGGTGTGGTTGACATGCGAGAGGGATGGCATGTCATCCAGAGGGACTTGGACAAGCAGGAGAAGTGGGCCCGTGTGAACTCCATGAGGTCCAATAAGGTCAAGAGCAAGGTCCTGCACCCGAGAAAATGCAATCACCATTAACAATATGGGCTGGGAGATTTGCCCTGTGGAAAGGGACTTGGAAGCACTGGTAGATGAAAAGCTGGATACGAGCCACCAACTCATCCTTGCAGCCCAGGGGGACAATTACATCCTGGGCTGCATCAAAAGAAGTGTGACCAGCAGATCAAGATTCTGCCCCTCTGTTCTGCTCTGAGGAGACCTGACATGGAGTACTGTGTCCATCTCTAGAGCCCTCAACACAAGAAGGACATGGACTTGCTAAAGCACCTCCAGAAGAGGGCTACAAAGGTGGTAAGAGTGCTGAAGCACCTCTCCCACAATGACAGGATGAGATAGTTGGGGTTTTTCATCCTGGAGAGAAGAAGACTGGCAAAACCATACAGCAGCCTTCCAGTACCTGAATGGCCTATAAGAAAGCTGGAGAGGGATTTTTTACAAGGGCATGATAGGACAAGAGTCAATGGCCTTAAACTAAAGCAAGGTAGATTTAGATTAGACATTAAGATGAAGGAATGGTTATAAACTGCAGCATAGGTGATTCCCTACAAATATTAGGAAGAATTTTTTTACTGTGAGGGTGACAGGGCACTGGAGCAGACTGCTCTGGGAGGTTGTGGAGTCTCCTTCTCTGGAGATATTCAAAACCCACCTGGATGTGTCTGTGCGTGACCTGCTGTGGGTGACCGTGCTCTGGTAGGAGGTGTTGGATAAGATGATCTTTCGAGATCCTTTCCACCTCCTAACTTTCTATATTCTATGATTCGATCTAATTTAAAATATCCCTGGTCCCTGTAGGGGGGCTGGATGACATGACCTTTTAAATGTCCCTTTCAAGCCAATGCGTATTTTATGTAATGAGTACAGTTCAGTGGATTCATATGGTAGGTTTAGACAGGATCAAGCATGCAGAACAACAGGAGAACCCAAGGCTGAGATTTTGTATCTACAGGAAAATCTACAAGTCTTTAATTATAGATATGTTAAGCAAATAATCTAAAAACCTAAGAGAGATCAACTTGAACAACTGTTCCTAATTTCCTGATGCAGCTGGTAAATGAGCCTACCAGGGATGGAGCCCCACTTGACCTACTCTTTACAAACAGAGAGGGGCTGGTGAGGGATGTGGTGGTCGGAGGGCGTCTGGGACTTAGTGATCACGAAATAATAGAGTTCTCAATAATCAGGGATGCAAGGAGGGCTGTCAATAAAACCTCTACTTTGGACTTCCGGAGGGCAGATTTTGGCCTGTTCAGAAGACTAGTCCAGAGCATACCCTGGGAAACAGCCCTTGAAAACAAAGGAGTCCAGGAGGGATGGACATTCTTCAAAGAGCAAGTTTTGAAAGCTCAGGAACAGGCTGTCCCGGTGTGCCGAAAGGCGAGCCGGCGGGGAAGACGACCACTCTGGCTCAACAGAGAGACTTTGAAGGAAATTAGGAACAAGAAGAGGGCCTACCGGTTATGGAAAAAAGGGCTATCTACTCAAGAGGAATTCAGGAATACAGTTAAGTTATGTAGGAAAAAAATTAGAGACACAAAGGCACAACTTGAACTAAATCTCGCCACCTCTGTGAAGGATAACAAGAAGTCCTTCTACAGATACATCAGTGGCAAAAGGAGGGGCAAGGAAAACATTCATTCTTTAATGGACATGGACGGGAATGTAATTGTCAAAGATGAAGAAAAGGCTGAGGTATTTAACGCCTTCTTTGCCTCAGTTTTTAACAGTGAAACGGGCAATCCTGAGGACAGCTGGCTTCTGGAGCCTATAGGAGACAAGAATCTAAACACCACCCCTGCAATCCAGAAGGAAACTGTCAGTGATCTACTGGGCTGCTTGGATCCCCACAAGTCTATGGGACCGGATGAACTCCATCCAAGGGTGATGAGAGAGCTGGCAGAAGAGCTCGCCAAGCCTCTCTCTATCATCTACCAGAAGTCCTGGCTCACCGGGGACATCCCAAATGACTGGAAGTTGGCGAATGTCACGCCAATCCACAAGAAGGGCCGGAAGGAAGACCCGGGAAACTACAGGCCTGTCAGCCTGACCTCGGTGCCTGGCAGGGTTATGGAACAGATCGTCCTGGGAGCAATCACACAGCACCTGCAGGATGGACAGGGGATCAGACCCAGCCAGCACGGGTTTAGGAAGGGCAGGTCCTGTCTGACCAACCTGATCTCCTTTTATGATCAGGTGACCCGCCTGGTGGATGAGGGGAAGGCTGTGGATGTGGTCTATCTGGACTTCAGTAAGGCTTTCGACACCGTCTCCCACAGCATCCTCCTGAGAAAGCTGGCTGCCCACAGCTTGGACAAGCCTACTCTGCACTGGGTTAAGAATTGGCTGGAGGGTCGGGCCCAGAGAGTGGTGCTGAATGGGGCTGCGTCCGGTTGGCGGCCGGTCACGAGCGGAGTCCCCCAGGGATCAGTGCTGGGCCCAGTCCTGTTCAATATCTTCATCGATGACTTGGATGAGGGGATTGAGTCTATCATCAGCAAGTTTGCTGATGACACCAAGCTGGGGAGAAGTGTTGATCAGCTGGAAGGCAGGAGGATTCTGCAGAGAGACCTAGACAGACTGGAGAGATGGGCTGACTCCAATGGGATGAGCTTCAACAAGGCCAAGTGCCGGGTCCTGCACTTTGGCCACAGCAACCCCATGCAGCGCTACAGACTGGGGACAGAGTGGTTGGAGAGCAGCCAGGCAGAAAGGGACCTGGGAGTCTGGATTGACAGGAAGCTGAACATGAGCCAGCAGTGTGCCCAGGCGGCCAAGAAGGCCAGTGGCATCCTGGCCTGTATCAGAAACAGTGTCACCAGCAGGTCCAAGGAGGTGATTCTGCCCCTGTACTCAGCCCTGGTGAGGCCACACCTCGAGTACTGTGTCCAGTTCTGGGCCCCTCAGTTCAAGAAGGATATTGAGGTCCTCGAACAGGTCCAGAGGAGGGCAACCAAGCTGGTGAAGGGACTCGAACACAGATCCTACGAGGAGAGGCTGAGGGAGCTGGGGCTGTTCAGCCTGGAGAAGAGGAGGCTCAAGGGAGACCTCATTGCCCTCTACAACTACCTGAAAGGAGGATGGAGCCAGGCGGGGGTTGGTCTCTTTTCCCAGGCAACTCTCAGTAAGACAAGAGGGCATGGTCTTAAATTGTGCCGGGGTAAGTTCAGACTGGATATTAGAAAGAATTTTTTCACAGAAAGGGTGATCAGACATTGGAACGGGCTGCCTGGGGAGGTGGTGGACTCTTCGTCCCTGGATATATTTAAAAAGAGACTCGATATGGCACTCAGTGCCGTGGTCTAGTGACTGTGGTGGTAATTGATCAAGGGTTGGACTCGATGATCTCTGAGGTCCCTTCCAACCCAGCCTATTCTATGATTCTATGATTCTATGATTCCCAATCTTCATGGTTATGAGAAATACAGCACACATCTGTGTTATGCTTTTGAAAGGAAGGGTGTAGTAAAACTGAGTTGTTGCTCAAATCACAAAGGGCACTCAGCAGCTAAGACAGGTGTAGGGTGTGATGCAGATGAGCTATTTTTTGCCAAGCACTTCTGAGCTATTTTAACTAACAGAAAGGCAGAAAAATTTTATATTGGTAATTTTTCTTTTTGTTTCTTATTTATTTCCCATGTAAAAATCCACGTGCCACAGGGATGTTGACAACTTAGTAAGAGTTATAGCAAAAATTTTTCTTTTTTTATTAGTTTCTGAAGGGATCTGGACTCTGCCAGGCAAATGATCGCTAAAGAAAATATAATTAGAATGATTTAAAGTATAATTGAAAAAATACAATTTCACAGTGAGGCAACAAATGCAATCATTGGCCAAGTAAGTGGTATTGGTTTTTCATTCCATCATTGTTACAGTGTCCTTCCTAGTCTGATTGGAAGGAAAGTTAAGGTTTTAACTGAATGAAGACATGAGATGAAATTAGATGCTGTTTTCCACAGGTCATATACCTACTCATTACCACAAATGAGTGGTGCTTTCTGAAAAAAACATTGTCAGTTAATTTGGTCCTTTTGCCAATTCTTTGTTTCCCTCTAAGCAAGTTATCGTGTATTTATTGCACATTAATTAAAGTCTCCTGTCAACGTAAAGCTGCAGATTTTCTCAGGGACTTCTCTTGCACCAGGCATATCTGCATTTATGTGGAACACCTCTCAGCCTCATTCATCCTACAGGTAGAGCCCAGTATCACAGAGACACTGAGGCTGGATCTTGAGGTATGCCCACTCTTTAGATACCCAATTTGGAATAGCGGATTCAACTCAAACTATTGCAGATTTTAAATCACTTGGTAAATGCAAAAATAAGCCTGTTAGAGACGGAGATAAGATCTAAAATCTGCAAGCCATGTCATCAGTGTCTTGATCTTAGTGTTTAGAAAATTAGGAATTTCAATGGAATTCCAGTAAAAAGACAAGTAAAAAGAGCTAGCAATTACCTCTACAGAGACTCAGTAGCTAGTTAAGTAAAGATATCTATTTGTTATACTGTTCCTTGCCTCATTCACTATGCAGTTTCCACATGCTGTGAAAGGTGGAAAGCAGTTTAATACAGGTTTTTATAACATTTTACTAGGATGTACAGGACTATCACTGTAGAGGTACTTACAAGCTAAGAAAATATAATACAAAAGCTAAAGGTAGTGGAAGATTTAATAGGCACTGTAAATAGTAATTGATTATATTTTAATAAAAAGATGAATTACAGAAGAAAAGGCTAATGTCCACATCTCCTTGTAAATGTGCATATGTGGCTGAATTTATTTGTGTGTTTGCTGCCATTCCACTAGTAAATATATATTTAAATGAATGTTTGTCTGCACATCTCATTTATTTTTCAGAATAAATCAATAATATATTTGGAATATACTTACAGAACTGCATATTAGCGGTTTAAAAATACATATTCCAAAGTATTTCTGTTTAGACACCTAAAATTCACTTGCAACACATATTTACCTGTTTGTTTCATGTATACCATATGAGCAGCAGACTAGGAGTTATATTGCTTGAAACCTAATCCCCGGGAACACACTTATTTTGCAAATGAAACCTGGTATCATTGAGATATTAAGGCTAAATCCTGAAGTATGGCCACCTTTTTTGAATGGTCACTTTGAATATCCTGTTTACTTGGAATATGAAAGACCTCTGCAACATTTCAAAAAATAATAACTTAGTAAAAGCCTTGCAGTTTGCAAAGCAGACAGTTCTCTCCACGTTGTATACTTCCAGTAGCATGAGGGCTGAATCCTCAAATTATGTTACAGGGTAGCAACAGACAGATCAATCTGCCTAGAAAATAGGATCCTCTGCTCCACGTGGAGGATGATTAACAGTTGTTTCATGTGTCTGCCAAGCAACATGAGAAAGGCATCAGACAGCTCTCCAAAGATTAGATTGGGTTAGAGAGAAGCTATTGTACCTGAGAATGAAAATATATTTTTAAGTTGTCAAAACTTATGACTGGAACATAGAAAAGGAACTGACTGCTCTAGGTAGAGTTCAACATTTAAAACTGAAAGCTCTCTAGGGCTGCTCTGTTAATCATCTTCTCAAGAGAACTGAAAATAAGGGGCTGCAAGTGAAATAAAAGAATCCCTGCTTGCTTAACCTTCTCACTGAAGTAGAAACCATGATAAAAAAGATGTAAAAAAAAAAAACCTGAAGACATCACATTCAGCTGTTTGAAAGTAGCTGTAATGAGGGCTTGTAACATCTCATATAGGAAACTGTCACACCCCAGGTTGCTTTATAAATGGACAATCATGAGCTGCAATTACAAAAGAATAGGAAATACAGTGATAGAACCAAATATTGCAGCAGGAGAGGATAAGGTGAACAGCATGTGTTAGGAATTGAACCTGAATGTTCTCCATTAAGTTCTTTAGAAAAGCCTTTAACAGGAGTAACTTTCATAGGCAATGGAAGAACAACATTTTATCCATCTTCCTATTGACTCTAGAATCTCTGAATGACAACATCAGCATAGTAAAGGTCTCCAGTGAGGAGATGGGGTATTTGGCCCCAGAAAAAGACCCCTATTTTGCTGTAATAATATATTCATCATAGGGTTCATAGTGTGATGATAGACGTATGTTTTTTAATGAAACAGAAAACAAGGGATACTGAGTCTTGCTAAAGTACAAAGAGAACACCAAGTATTTAACAATGAAAGAAGATTTAGTTGATATCCAAAATCACTTTTCCTCCTTATTTAGCATTAGTATTTTTCCTGCAAGATAATAGTTAAAATAATAGTTTTAAAAATAGAAATACTAGTCTTCTTGCAAGAGAATTTATAATTTATAAATTATAATTTATAATTTACACAGATAAACCCATATGAAATCCATAGTCTCCATATATGTTATAACAGAAACAACTTCCTGGAGAGCCACAACATGCACGAAAGCTCCCAGTTACAGTGCAACAACTTCCTCTGCCAACTGGGTAGCAGATTTGTGAGATGTCCAGCCATCTATCAGGAACTGTCCTATGAGAAACAGTTCCGAGAACTTACTGAAACATATAGGAAAGATGCTACTCCATAAATATATATATGCTATGAAAAAGCATCCCCAGGAAAACCTGACCCCGGGCAATCCCAACAGTGGTGTAAGCACACATAGCTATATGATCTGGAAAAATTTCCCATTTCCCAAACACATTTATGTTATACTTCTTATGATGGGGACCTAACCATGAATGTTAGGGTCAGAAGAGGGTAATGTTTCTCTTGAAGACTCAGTGAGACAACCAGTCAGGCAGTAGATGCCATCACACCATCTGAATACCCCATAGTAGCACCATCCATGTCACATGCACCTCAGAGCAGAAGCAGGGTAACAAACCAGCCAGTGCAGTAATGAAAAAAAGGCACTGCACAGCCAAAATGATAGTGGCACAGTTTCATCCCTTTGGAAATACACTAGGGGACTGCACTGAATTTCACATTAAATGTGTAGCAATTTCAGAAGGAGAAGTGCAAGGACAGAACAGAAGGGAGTGTCTGTTTCTGTTCTTCTTATGAGGTTACAGTTTCCATTTCCTTTACTTAGTAACTAGTACCTCGCCTAGTACCTTGACTGTCAAAAAGCAGAGTTCCCATGGGAAATAACCCTTTAAAAACAAAAAGTCTTCCATATCACTTGGTTCAGCTATGACATATAATATGCTTATGCTCACTTCTTGTGTTCTAGCTGATTTTCCATTTGCCTGATAGTTAAATACCCTGAGTTATGTGCAGGAGAGATTTTCCGATACGAACAAATTGTTAGAATTTTGCCCCTACATATAGCAAAATTAATTGGTCATAACACCAAAGCCTAAGAGTTACCATTTTAGTATTTGCAACAGTTTTTCACACACCTTCATCCTTGATAATTATAACTTCACTCTTCAGAAAGCAGTTGGATATTGACAACACAGAGAACTTTGAAGTGTTTTGAGGCAGGGAAACTGAATGGGAGAAATCAGGACCCTAAGGATAAATTTGGTGTTAATTACAGAAAAAGCTAGAACTCAGACCTCAGCTCAGACCTCAGCCAAGCTATACATGCTCCCATGTTTGTGGCCAGCCACAATGCCAACACTTCAGAGCTCAGGTCTCTGCTTTTGAATAAGATGTCTTCTCTGTTTTTCTTTAGGCCGCTACCTCTGTGCATGTTTTCTTTAACACATTAGTTAGCTCCCTAAGTAGACACATGCAGTGTCTACCCCAGCATACCAACTGGCAGACAAACTGAGATCCAGAAAGTCCTCTCTACAAAATGTGGACAGCATAATTCCTCGTAAATTTCTTTACAGTTCATAACCTCAGCATGCATATCATCTAGCTTTCACTGTCTTCCCCTCCTTTACATCCTGTTCTTAGATATTTTATATACTATGTGTTAAATAACCTTACTCCAGGACTACAAAACCAGCTTTGTGTGACCAATTATCAGCATTTCTCTGTAAGCCTGAACCAACTAGTTCTCTTAAAAATGAAAGATGAAAGAAGTTCATTACTTACTAATCATTTTCATGCCATAGGAGCTAAAACAAGCTAAATGAAAAGACCAAGTTTTCACGCTGAACAAAATACACAAAAGTATATTTTTATTCCAGAGCACAAGCTGCTGATAGCTTAAATTAGAGGCCACTCTGATGTCCAAATGACATGCTCCAATTTGCTTTCATCACTTGACTTCATTCACAGTTAACTGCATTCACATTTTAACAGAACTTAGATTTCTTTGTTCTGAAAAGATAAGATCCATGTCAGCAGATTAGTGTCCGTCTGTCAACCAGTAAAAACTTTTGAGTTTCTGGAAATGTATAGTCCTCCTACATTAATAAATGTTAGATTTTATCCAGTTCTTTTGGTGTATGTCTTGTAGGCATGCGTTTATAAAAAACTAGCACTCAGAGAGATACTTAGAGCAATTAGAATACGAGACTTTATGTATCTCAGTTCTGTTAATTAACAGAACTTTAACATAGTTGTAATGCTGGTTCAGATCTTTTCAACCAAGTGGGCAAAACTCATATTTGCTATCCTTGAAAGGATTGATTGCATGCAGAAAGGAGGGGATCTGGAGTGAACCTCAAAGAACAGTGCTCTGAAGACACAACTTGGGGATTAATACCAGCAGGGGAATTACTCATAGTTTTCCCATGCGTATTTTCTTATGGTATCCACTGTCCTATGCAGCAGCCTACTTTGCTAATACTTAAGGTCATTCATAGGAATATTTCTCCACGTTATTTTGGTAATGTAAATTGCTACTGTAACAAGGTGGGCAGCTGAAAGGAAAGGATAAAGCAATTAGAGAACAAAATAATGTAACTATGTGCACATTGATTTAAAAAAGCAAACTGTAGCATTATTGGTATGTAAGGTGATTCTAATATTTCTAAACACTTTGTTCAGAGCAGGCATAACGCTGGAGGCATAGTGACATTGTTTGAGTACGAGGAACTACATAGGGAGGGTTTTCAGCCTCTGAGAGTGGCAGAACACAGAGGGTCCCATTCCCTCTCCCCCCTGCCCATTCCCTCTCCCCCCTGCCCATTCCCTCCCCCCCCTGCCCATTCCCTCCCCCCCCTGCCCATTCTCTCTCCAGCTCCTCAGGCCTCAGCCCCTCCTCCCTTCCGCTCCGCGCTGCTGTTCCCCTGCGCTCCTTCCCCGCCAGCTGCCACCTGCCCTTCAGAATCCACATCCATCGGGGCTGGGAAGAGCCCTGGAGCCCTCTCCTCAGGCGGCCCTGCTGCAAGGGGCCCTCAGGCACCCATCCCTGACAGCATCGAGATCAGGTTGCATATATATTTGTATATATTTTTATATCCGTTCCTTATGCCATGTGTTACTGCCTTTCCCCTGTTCTAGTAAATCTGTTTCCGTTTTAATTTCCAGCTTTGTCTTTCATCCTTATTCCCCTTTTATCTTTCCTTGGGATGGTGGAGGGGTGCGATAAAGAATAATTCTGTCCTCTGGTTTTTGTTCTGCCCAGACTCCTAACCTGTGACACATGGGCAGGACAGAGCTTCTTACTGCAAATTAAATTCCACCTACGTTCTGTCTTAGCCCAGATTGCTTATTGGCAGAGACTGTCAATCACGTCGCAGGAAACTTACAACAGAAATAGATTTCTATCATTCATATATATCACAGTCTAATTCAGGGTTGAAATCTAGGTTAGGGCTAGGACCACGTCTCCCCAAAGTAAAACCCACATTCCTTCAGAATCTGATTTAGAGATGGTCTAACACGCACCAACAACCTTTCATCCTGGATCTACTGGAGAATTTTGTTTCTATTGTGTTTTTATTCAGTGCAAAAACAGAATTTTACTAGGTTGCAAGGGTGTTTCACTCCGTTGTTTTATACAGTACAAGTGAAAAAAAAAGATTCAAGCTTTCATCAAATGCAAATATTAAAATTTATCGATTTTCCTATTGTACCATTTATTGCATTGCCTATGCTACCAGATCCTATGTAAGGAAATACTACTCAGTATTATTGCAAAAAATTTGGAAAATACTTGACATACATTTTATGTATGATGTTTGTGTTCATATCTGCTGTGGAACTCTGATGTCTCAAAGTTTTGAGGTGGTCAGATTCAGAATTTTTGATCAGGCTATCTCTTCTTCCCTGAGATAAAAAAAATTTAAAAAATTATATTCTAGATAATGAGTTTTCTTTTGGCACAGTGTGCTCTGTTGTGTATGGTTAGATGTGTCTGGCTTCACTGGTAGGGGCTTTATATTATTCATATTTTTAAAAACTGATGGAATTCTGAGCTAGTTTCATGTAGACCAGAGAATTACGTAACTTCACCACTTTCTCTATAAAAAAAGTCTTTACATTGAGGGTTGCAGGACAGGCTGCCCACAGAGTTTGTGAAGACTCCTTCTCTGTAGAGAGACAAAACCCATCTGGATGGGATCCTGTGCAACCTGATCTAGCAGAGGATTGGCCTAGATGATATCCAGAGGTCATTTCAAATCCCTGCCATTTATGATTCCATGATTCATATAAACCAGAGGCTTCCAAAACTTCATCATTTTCCATGTGTTTTAACCTGCTGTTTTGGTTCTGCCCACTGTCTAGAGAGAACTTGCAAAGGCTTCCAGAATTACATCTGGGTTTACCAACTCAAAGCCTCAATGTTCATTATGCAATATCTAAAGATTTGTTTTGTCATATTATATCAGCAATATTGGTGTGGCTCACAATCCTCATTTTGCTGTCAGCCAAACTGGTATCACACCTAGGATTGCCAGACCTAATTTTACTTTCCTGCATTTTCTTTTATATGTGAATAATTAGACCAAGCTAAAATAACAAAAAGAAGCTCTTTTTGCACTTTCCACTTAAGAGTTCACATATAATGCTTTAGGTAATGAACACCTGGCACAAACCTTAATGGAAACACCAATATTTAAAACATACTGTAACAATATTTGTTAAACTCAGATTTCACAGTGTTATACTAATTCATTATAATGATACTGACATCATCTGAACAAGCACATAAAACATATCCTCTAGTAAGCGTGTAGCTTTCTGGTGTTGGAAAAGGCTATAATATTAATAAAACAAGCTGAAAAGGAACAAGCAGTGAAAAGTCTGTTTTCAATAGTTCCGAGAAGTTTACATGACAAACAAAGGCTTTAAGAAAACTAAGATTATGCTATAAAATCATCAAACCACCTAGAAAAGCAATTGTGAGAGCTGATAATATAGCTATGATTAAAAGGGAAAACAAACAAACAAAAAGCCCTACTGCAGGTGCTCTGGGAAATAGATGGCTTCCAGCTTCAAGTGGTGGATGTTATTCATACTACAGTAGAAGTCCAGGAGCAATAAGTAATGAATCATCAACACACGGGATCTATGTTGATATTGATCTGTGACCTGACATATCAACCACCCAGATTATAAGAAAATACAGCATTACCCCTTTGGAAATTTCATTACCTCCTGGCTAGCATAAGGCAAGTTTTTTGTCCTGGTTCTGCTCAGCAGCCCCCCGCTAGCAAATAGCAAAGCTTTCTGGTCATTTATAGACGTGGCAGCACTGGCCCTTTCTCTCAGATGCTATATAATGGTACTAGAATATGTACAATATGATAGGCTAATAAGATGTTAGAAGATATTGAGTAATATCAATATTGCCACTCCAGTTTAGGCACATCTCCGAATCTTCAGGCCATTGACAGAAGCAAACACAGAACAAATTAGGAATATTTATTTAATTCCCAGAAACTGGAAGAAAATAATTTACACTAGTCTTCATGTCTTTAATTTTCACCTGAATGCCACTCAGTTTCTGTACAATCTCTACTGAATTTCTTAACTACAAAGGAAGTACATCATGAGTAGCACCTTTGGACAACAAAAATGAAGAAGTAAATGTTGCCTTTTTGCTGTAGAGACTTGTCTGTAAAGCATCAAAATAAATAAACATTTTTCGTGGAATGCCATCACGATAGCAAATTTTTTTTAAGATTGAATTCCTATTATTTTACCACCATGAGTATTAGTGATATAACCATATCTATTTAGCTCATCTTTAAGTATAGGTGCCAACTACTTTCTTGGATGTTGAGTCAGAGAAGGTGCCAGAGTAGGTTTAATTCTTACTAAATTTATTTTTATTGGCTTCTGATGAATTCACTGAATAATCTTAAATGCAATCAGGCAGCACCTATTTGAAAAGATTTACTTTTTCCTGTTTAATTACTCAAACGATTGAGATGTGGTTCATAAATTCCACGAGCCAAAAGGATTAATGGATTAATAATTTAAAAAGCTTAATAATTAATATTAATAATTTTTTTAAAAAATTATATTTAAAAGTAGCATCATTTGCTGCTTCCCATTGTCATGAATGGTGCCCTTGGTGGTGGCTTCAGGATTTAAAGGATTTAGCAGATTTATTGCTTCACTTCAACAGATAGTCCTGTGACATATCAAAGTTGCAGTGGCTGGATTTTTGCCCATACGTTACATTTCTACTGTACAAATACAGGTATGGAGAGATAAACAAAGAACTTCATACTTCAGGGCTTTCTCTTGGGTACATTGTACAACTGGAATATATTAAAATGTGTTTAAACATGCATGATCCAGATATGAGTGGCTGACATTCCTAGAATTTCGTTGGGATATATATAGGAGAATGTGAAATAAGAAGTATTTTAGAAATTGGTAACTATGGATCTTCTGTATTGTACATGTTCTGATATATTTTCTTTCTTGCATCATTTATGTTTCTTACCATTTCAAAGCTATGGTCAAGGACCAAAAAATTTACAATGTGCCCTGTGGGACAACCCTGTTACATTTTTGCACTAGTTGCTCCAATTCAAAACATGGATTCTGTGTAACAGTTTTTCCATTGACTTTGGAAATACATGATAGTATATTTGATTTTGGTTGGATTTTTTGGTTTTGGTGGAAAATTGCTTATAAAGAGTTCTGTGTCACCTTAGTGCTGTATTAGAGCCAGCATGGGCAGCAGTTTAGTTCCTGAACTGTTTATGACCACAACAGAAACTTTTACTCAGTTGTGAGCGTGTTCCAGCCTGCAACTCAAACCTCAAACAACTCAGAAGAGTGTTATGAAAACACTCTTTATATCCGCTGTTTCCTAAATGCATCTAACTTTTGGTTACCAGTATTTCCACTTCCTAGACTTCCACAAATCTTACACTGTTAAGGTCTTCTTTTTGATGTTGCTGCTTTACAAAGTCCTAAATATTGTCTCTGACTTTGAACTGGCTTCCAGTCTCCGTTTTGCCAACACACATGAGTAGACACTGTTGAAATTCTGAATCTGATGTATAAATTGCAACTGCCCTCACCTCTGTATTGCTTCCATCACCACTAGTCAAGAACTGGATCAATTTTAGTACTTTTCCTTTTCTCTGAAACAGCAATATTTCTCAGCCTGTCTGTCAAAATGAGTTCTGTTGCTATCCTAAGGGCCAGATCAAGGTCATGTGACTCTTTAAAGTTTCAGTAAAAATGAACTTAAATGTACAAGGCTGTTTTCATTTTATTCCTGTATTTATGTAATGCTGTTTGTGTGAATAAAAGTGTTCGTGTGATATAAACTGAGCATATCTTTAATTTTTCAAAATTCTATATGCCATTTCTTGCAGTTGACAGAAGCTTTGCTCTTGATTAAATATTATTTTAGCAAAATGGGTAAAAGTTTGGTGAGGTGAAGAGTGGTATAGTTTCTTACATGTTCTTCTAAGACTGTTTTTAAAAGCCATTGTTTTGGGAAGCCAGTGCATCTTTTCATAGAGTAGTCTGCATTTTATAACTTTATGATGAGGGAGACACAGGTCTTCTTTGGTTCTGTTTTTTTTTTTTTTTTGTTCCGTGTGCACACATTATGGGTATAATAGTGTTGCCACTTACTACAGCTACCTACTGAGTCAGGATAATGTTGCTGCATTTTTAGTGGTTTTGGTCAGCAGACCACAGATTAGAGGCTTTCCTTCATTACACACTTGATTCTTGTATGTTCCAAAGTGGAAGCATGAATTGACCAACATCTTTCTTCATGCCATTGTAAAGGGAAGATATTACAAAAACCCACTATGGATCAAAACTTAGAAAATTTTGTTTGCTTGTTATGGATTAACCCATATAGAAGGGTTTTGTCTGAAGGGTGAACAAAGTATTTGTTCTGGTATGACCAATAGCTGTAACACTGAGCTTAAACAGAGGAAAAATAATTGCTGTGGAAGTCAGCATGATTTCCTGCTGCAAGCTACAGTCGCAAAACAAGTTAAAAATGAGGAGAGGATTTGATAACACTGAAAATCTACACCTTTGCTGTCTGCTGACCTCCTGACTCGAAAGGCAAAGACTACTTTCCACAAAAACTTCAGTAGGCTGCTGCTCTTAAGGGTAGAAAGGTTGTGCCTGACAACTAGAGTTGGCATACACAATTATTTTAGCAAGAAACCAGCAACATGTGCATTTTTTTGCTGCTTCTAGTGCTGCTAAGAATAAACCTGTACAAAAGATTTATTACTTTTATAAAGAAAGTCAATTGAGCATGACAGTAATATATTGTTCCAAGAAAATTTTAACTTGACTAAACTGAGATTCAGTAGGAAATTTAAAGAGAAGTAATTCCTGTTATCAGTTTTAATGAATACTATTAAGTGATAGCCAAAAAGAAAGGGAAAAAAAGATTAGTCATTGCTCAGAAAACACCCTTCCCACTCCTTTAAATTATCACAACAACACAATCTTTAGCTGTGAAGTTAATTTCCTCCATAATTACATTCTGTTTGGAAGTGCAGGTACTCAGAAACACCTGCTTGGTATGCCTTCCTCAGGGAATGGCAAAAGTCAGATCTTCTGCTCCACAACAGAATTACGGAGAAGTGGAATGTTACCACTTTTTCAGGCCCTATAATATATATTGAAGATGTTCAGAACCCATACACAGCATGGGCCTCTTTACTCAATATGTGTGAAAAAACTCAGAAATTATCGGAGACATCCAGTTAACTAAAACTATTATCCTGGATTCAGATTACCTTTGAAATTTCCTTCAATGATTTAAGTTATTTTTTGGTCCTTACAAAATGAAAAGTGAATATAATTGACTTCTGTTTTCACAATGTGAATTTCTGTTTATCTGGATGCATGGAATATAGATCATAACATTGAATTAATTCTTAAACGTGATTTACCACCCTAACCATGCACCCTAAACATTTTTGAGCGCTGACTTAGTGAAAGGAAAAAAACAAACCTAGTTTCTTGCCAGAATATCTGTAGTAACCATGACTGCTTGATTGGCACTTTTCTCCACAGTGGCACCAGGGCCTCTGTCACGGAGATTTAGGCAACTTCTAAAGAGCAAGGATCAGAACAAGGCTCAGAGGAAGACAGGCAGTTTCATACAGTTAACATACAAAGAAGGCATTCCTAAGAAGCTGTAAAGTACTTTATCATTTATGGAAGGTCAGTGAAAAGTACAGCCAGAGTAGTGTGGTTTGGAGCTTGGGGCCAAGACAAAGACAAGTTAATATGTATATGAACAGAAGACAGCAGCCTTATAGTCTTCTAGGAAGGTAGAAAATACAACAGCGTCACTGATGGCACATTTGAGTGATAAACAGAACCATCTGGGAATATTCACATCCTATCCTGAATAAACAAACTTGTCAGAACTCAATCGATCTATCAAGATACCTAGTTTCATGTGGTGTCTGATCCAAAAGTCATCACAGAAAGATAGTTGGAAGGGACCTTGAGAGGTCATCTAGTCCAACTCCTCTGCCAGAGCAGGGTCACCTACAGCAGGTCACACAGGAATGTGTCCAGGTGGGTGAGAACAGGTAACACCCACTTTATATAAAACTGATATCTAGTTCTTGGCAACCTGTTATCCTGAAGTTATTTTTGTATACATATATATATATATCTTCTTTTTTTTTAAAATGGCCTTACTTCTTGAAAAGAGACAAAAGATTTTTCCAAGTTTTCTTCTAAATAAATAAATGCATGCTGTGTTACTGAAGCCAACTCTGAATCTAGCCAAAACTGAAATTCTCCAGACAAAATCTAATACAGAAAGGGTAGTGGTCAGGTACAGTATTGTTCCACTTGTCATGACTTATTAGGACTGTTTTGCTGCTACTCCAGATTGTGTCCAATCCCAATTGCCTATGACTTTGCAAGTCTTCTAATCCAATGTCTTACTATGGCTGAAGTTAGACCATGTTCAGAGTGACCAATTTCACTTCTTCCTATTAACGTTCCTCTTGGTTTTAATTTACACTGCAATAAAAGGCTAGCTATCCTAAACTGGTGTGTTTACTGGAAAAAAAAAAAATCGTTTTTCTTTTTGTACCTGCTCTTAACTTGCCCTACCAGAGAGATCTCTTGGTTTACAAACCCATTTGAGAGAATGAGAAACAGACTCCTTCAATGAATAAAAATGAACACAGGTAAATGGCAAGGGTCCTGTTTATGATGGTCTGAGTTGCTAACATATATTTCATTGAATCTCTAATTCTATTACTGCCTTACACAGGTTGTTTGTATTTGCTCACTAATGAAACAGTATCATGACTGAACGTGTGGCAGCCACAGTAATTAGCAAAGCATCTCCTTCCATTCTTCAAGATGTCGTCAAAACACTTGTCAGGAAACAAACTCATTTTCAGTCTCTGCTGCCATTTACACGGCTTCAGGCACTGATGATAGCTTGTCTGCTTAGTTTAAAAGAGCTCGTGATATAACAGAACCTGACACTGTTTACTTCAGCCTATTATGCCTGCTGCATTCACTGAATGCTTCAGTGGAAAAGAAAAATCGAAAGAAAGCTATTCATTGTAATGCCAGCTGCTTTTTGAAAAAAGGAAATCAATTTCTGCTAGTGCTCAGAATGTACTCAGCAGGCCCAGAGTGACCCCCACTTCTGATGTCAACAACAAAAGAATCTGCCTGCATTTTTCACAACAATCACAAAACAGCTAAAGAACATTGCAAATGGAAGATCAGTTTCATTTTAGCTTATGTTCAAATTGGTATGTACTAATACAGACAGTGTCTAAAAACATAATGACTACTACGTCACAGGTTGCATGCAGAAACACGGTGAGAAACAAGGACATCTTTTGAACATAATGCCTCATTAAAAATAAGTTGGCAGGACCATTTTAAAGCTGAAATAATTAGTTACATTTGGTGTTTATAGTTGATGACTTTCTGTGCTGCCAATTTTTAATTTCATGGCTAGCTTTTTTAAAATGCTCTTACCTAAGTATGACAACGATCACAATGTTTTACATATTCATGACACTCCTACACATGTGTCATTTAAAGCTTGGCTGAATGTAAAAAAAAAAAAAAAAGCTTTCTCTTAATTTTAATATAAAATTTTCACATAACATGCATGAGACTGCAAGTTTAATCACTATAATGATAGTAATAATTATTGCTGTGGTAGTGTAGCCATGCACAGATCAAAATCAGGGCATTATTGTACTAGGTTGTGTAGAAATGCAGATTATAAAAGTAGTAGTCTTTGAACTAGGAATCTTATAATCTAGATAGCTAGAAGTCACCAAAACAGACAAAGCACCCAGACCCGCAAGTGCCATCCTAGTCAACAGCCCTATGCTGTTGACTAAACTCACAAGGATAATGGTATAGAAGTGAACCTACCATCAGTAAATGCTTTAGGCTCTCTCTTTCTTCTTTTGTGTTTGTCACCAGGCTAGAGAGATATCAAACCAATTTCAACTTTGGTGGCTGTTCCACAGAAGCAAGAGACAGAAAAAATGCAAACCAGTTTTTTTTTCTTACATTCATAAAACAAATATTTTATCAGTTTATGCCTTTAAAGCCATATACAGTCTTTCCAGTGATGCAGTCTGGTGTGGTAGGTTTATTTGTCTATGCTAACTTCCTTGGGGTGCACCAGTGCTAGTAATTTTAATTTTGTAACAGGATTTGCATTACTCCTCTTGGGTGGAATTCTCACCTTTAGAGCCAAACAGAATACATTTGTCTAAGTCATTCTGTACTCCCTTATTGCCAGCTGGGAGAAACAGATTAGATACATTGCACCTTAAAAGCAGTTATTTTAGATACCTACTTTAGGTTAAGATGAATAGACGCTAAAAGGGTCTATTTTTCTGCATTAACTATAAAGTTAGCTGGGATGAAGGCTCCCTTCTACTTTTGCACTTACACAGAATTTAATTTTGTTTTCTCTGGTTCGCTTAAACTAAGATAGAAATAACTTTCAGTAGATATTTGAAATTGTTAGAATAGCTCTATTTTTTTCTAATGAAAAATAGATGTTAACTTCAGAAATGTAAGTTTTCAGACTTTAGGTTAAAAATTTCAATAGCTTTTCAACTTTGTGTTCTGAGTTGCTGAAAAAAATACCTCAAATCTTTGGATACTCAGGTTTTCTCTTCTTTTCCCGTCTCTCATTGCTTTCATTACATCATTGAAAAAGCAGAGTCGACAGTCAAAGGTCAAAATCCAAACACTGAATAATAATTCTTTTGATACTTTTTGTCAAAGACTAAAGAATTACCCAGGAAAATTCAGATACTCTGTCTATGAGACTCTTCTTTCTGTCTTCTTCCATCAGAAATACACAGCTTTCCTGGCAAAATCCTAGTGACTGGGGCATATGTTGTTAATAGGGAATAAAACGCACAAGAGTCCTTTGAAGCTTATAAATGTCTTTCTCTGTGTGAGCCAGATTTTCTCTAATCCCTCAGAGTGGAATAAGGAGAATGAGAGCACTAGTTTTTGGCATGTCTGGAATTCAGAAAAAAACCTGTTGAAGGGTAAAGCAGGAAGGAAGAAAAACAAAAAAATTAAAAAAGAAATCAAGGAAAATAACGTGAGCATGATGCATGGGCAAGAACCTGAAAGATATATATCTATATCTATATAGATATAGATATATAGATCTATATGTGGTATGTGTCTTAATAACTGGGGTTTTTTTTGTGGTGTTTTTTTTTTTTATATTTGCTTATTAACTCCAGATACTTTCCTATACAGAGGTTTGGAGAGGCAAAAAATAAGTAGGAAAAGAGGTTGTTTGATACCATTTCATGACAAAGACTCAGTTTCAAATTACTGACATTAAAATCTAAAAAACTAGCAACAATATGCAGAAACCTAAGAATGTTTTCTCACTTAGTTTGTAGTCAAAGTAAACAACATCTGTGCTCAGCTGTCCTCAAAAGTCTCTTCCTACTTATGCATTTTAAGTTACAACAGTTTGGCCATCTTCCACAGTTCTTTTCACAGAATATTTCAGAAAGCTGGTTGAAGAACTGGAAAGAATTGTTTAGTGAGTTAAAACATCTACTGGGATTTTCTGGTTGTGCCTGAACATTTCTAACAGTATGACTGCTTTCAGTTTCATAAAATAAGGGGTTTTAGAGCTTGGAAATTTGTTGATCTGGTGCAAACCCACTCATTAAGATGTTGGATGCTGTGCGCTAGGTTTGTGTATGTAGGGAAGCAACAAGCAATTTCTGCACAGTTACGCAATTACAAGCATCTCTGTAAAAAACAAACAAACAAACAAACAAAACGTACTTTCTTTTGTGCATATGTATTCACTGTGTAAATGCAACATACATTCACTTTATGTCCACTTTTTGTCAGGGCACTCACAGAAATGGTGGTTTTCTTACATTAAATTTTACTTATGCGCAGCTATATGTAAATGATTGTTCTTGAGATGCAAACAACCTACTAACAGCAGATCAAGTCTTCTAGGTGCTATGACATCTGTTTTTATGCCTGCCACTAGAACAAAAATTCCTTTTAAAAGTCTGTTTCTGTACCGTAAAAAATCTTTTTACTTTCTGTCTTCATATATAATGAATATTATGCTATAGGAGACAAACTGTTAAATTTTTGAAATTCAAATTTATGTCTGTATTTACAAAACATGACATAAGTATTGTGAGTTATTATCAGATAAAAAGGATGACTCTCATTTTTTATTCTCTTTGGTTAAAGCTGCTGGATCTATAGACATGTTGTAGCCTAGAAAAGAATGCACACCATCTGTGAAAAGTTTTCTTCAGGCAAAAACACAGCTAAATTCATTTTTAGTTTAAGGGTATTCAGAAGTCAAGATAGGATTATCTGGTGTATGTGCATTTGTATAGTGGATGGTAATTTTATCACCATCTGATTTCTTGTAACCTTAAAGAGACTGCAAATGTATCTCTGATTGGTTTTGGAAGCCTTTGGACCCTTTACACAGATGCCAGTGCCTTGAAGGAGAATATATAATGTTGTTCACAATTGGTAGTTATGCCCTTTCAGATATTAACCATCCAATATTTAGAATTACCGCTCTGAACGCAGAATCATCACAGCATGGAGACCTAAGGCCTAACAGAACAAATAACTAATACAGCCATCACAGTCCATTACTAAGCTGAAATTTTCACATAACTGGTATAAGTTTTGTGAGTGCTCTTCTAAAACTTCCATCACCTTCACAGATTCCCCTCCATTATATTTTTATTCATAAAAGAGGGGGTTCTGTCATAAGTTTTGTGTCTAGCAAAAAAAAAAAAAAATTAAAAATCTAGTGCTTACCATGACTGCAAGAAATGAGTGTATTTTATATATTTTGTCTTAAGACACTATTTATGATATTAAATTACTTTCTAATGCAGGTGTCCTTATTAGTAGTACTTCAGCATTAAAAAGATGATAGTAGATGAAAGAGACAAACATCAGAAGAAAAGAGAAATACTGATCTGTTTGGAGCTGATTTTAAACTTATATCTAGAGGTTTGTGCAGCAGTTTTTACTGTTTCGAATCTTATATACAAAATGGAGAGAATTAGGAGGTAAAATCTTAGCAGTGGCTTCATTATCATAGAATGAGTTGGAAATGACCTTAAAGATCATCTAATTCCAGCACCCTTGCATGGCAAGGACACCTTCCACTAGACCAGGTTGCTCAAGGCCCCATCCAACCTGGCCTTGAACACTTCCAGGGAGGGGGCATCCGCAGCTTCATTGGGCAAGTGTCTCACTGTCCTCATAGTAAAGAATATCTTCCTGAACTCAAGAAGGAACGTGCTTCTTGAACTCAGTCAGGCTTGGTGCTGTGACCACTTCCCTGAGGAGCCTGTTCGACTGCTCAACTGCCTGCTGGGTGAAAAACCTCCCATAATTCAGTTTTCTGCCATTTCCCTAAGTCTGTCTTTGGCCATAGGAGTAAAGAAATCAATTCCAGTCCCATCTCTTCCCCTTGTGAGGAAGCCATAGACTGCAGTGAGGTCACCCATCAGTCTCCTTTTCTCCAAGCTGAACAATCCATGTGACCTCAGGCACTCCTCATAAGTCATCCCTTCTAGACCCTTCACCATCCTTGTTTCTCTCCTTTGGACATTCTCCAATAGCTTGATATCTTTTTTATATTTTGGTGCCCAAAACTGCACAGATTACTCAAGGTGAGGCTGTACCAGTGCAGAGTAGGGTGGGACAATCCCCTCCCTTGACTGGCTGGCAATGCTGTGCTTGATGCATCCCAGGACATGGTTGTCCCTCCTGGCTGCCAGGGCACACTGCTGGATCATGTTTCAGTTTGCCACCAACCAGGACCCCCAGGTCCCTCTCTGCTGTGCTGCTCTCCAGTCACTCATCCCCCAGTCTGTGCTTGCCAGCCACAGTTGCCCTGTCCTACAGCTGGCTTGCTGGACTACGAGCACACATTGCCAGCTCATGTTGAGCTTCCCATCAGCCAACACCCTGAGTCCTCCTCAGGGCTGCCCTCAATCCATGCTCTCCCATCCTGTGCTTGTGCTTGGGATTGCCCTTACCCAGCTGCAGGATCATGCACTTGACCTTGTTGAACTTCATACAGCTTGCACAGTCCAATCACTCCAGCATGTCTAGGTCTTTCTGGACAGCCTCCCTTCCCTCCAGCATGCCAACTGCACCACAGGGCACTGAATACCACTGTCCGTGTTGCCAGCAAAGATACTAAACACCACTGGCCCCAGTACTAACCCTTGAGAAACGCCATTTGTTACTGATCTCCATTTGGACATTTAGCTATTGTCCACAGCTCTTTGAGTGCTACCATCCAGCTATAGTTATGGAGAGAAAAAATATTTTAGACATTTTAAAAGTTGTTTTTCAATTATTCCTCCATCTTGGCTCTCTTTTATGAACTGTGAATGTGAACTAGACATATTTTAGAGCAAGTACAAAACAGCAGAAATTATTAACTTTTTTTTGGTTTTGTTTTGTTTGTTTGTTTTTTTTTGTTAATATTTGTGCTGAATCAGCTCAGGGTGGATGAGGACTTAGGGGGTTGCAGTGGTGAGAAGTTGAAACTGGTGGTTGGGAGAGAAGGCAAGAAGGCACAAACTCTCCTCCATTAGCCACCAGGAACTACTAGGTGGTCTCAAACCATAGTGCTTATCTTTTATTGCAAGGCACTTGAACTTCCCTATAGAGTGCAGTCAGAGATTGTCAGTAATGGGGCAGAATGATGTGATATGGAGAAACAATTTTCTCTGGAACTGTAAGTGGCACTAGCTTTGATGTTCATTGCAACTTTAGGAACTGTGCTAGAACCTCTCATTAACATACATCAGAGGCCAGTGTGGAGAAACTGAATGACTACAGTCATCCAAAATGTCCTAGTTTTTATAAAAAAAAAAGTGTCTATTCACTAATGCTACACCCAGGAAAAAGAAATTTAATATTTAAAATTGAAGATAAGTAGGAAAATGGCAGACTGTAGGAGACCAAGTTAGACCTTAGTGTTTTAAATATGTTCTCACAAGAAGATACTAACTTCTTCCCTGAAGAATTTAAACTGAATCCAAGGAGACAGAAAACACTGTGATGTTCATCACTGAAGTTAGTGAAGAAACTCTTATCTTTTAACACTTCAGGCTAGCAACTGTCGAATTTGTATTTTAAGGAATAATATGAAGTACTGTTTATTTGTACTGAAGAACTTTCCTCTTATTCACCATAGTAGAAGTCTGAACCTTAAGAAGATTTGTTTGGCATTGATGTAAATGTCATCTAACTATAGAAATATCATTGTAATGCAGCATTAACCATCCAAATATGCATTAACACTTGAAATAAGTAGAAAGCATTTTACATCTTCTGGCACACACTAATTTTTCTTTCAGCCAAGGATGTAATACATTCTTTGCAGGGGCTTTTATTTTCTTCTCAACCAATTCAGTGATTTCAGAGTAGTCACTGGAGGATACACGCTAACTTCATTTGTCAATACTTATGCTTTCTTCTCCCAAATGAATTTAAAATGCATAATTCTGAGCATCATTTACATTTTTAATAAATATAGCAGACATATTACTTCCCATGCATGATGATATCCCAGTAGGACAAATATGGCAACATGTACCCTACCACAGTACATAAGAAAAATCTCAGCAGTGATCAGCTTGTTACATTTCTTTCTTTAAGCTGATTGAAAAGATGATTCTTGAGATGACAAACAGCCTGATAGTTATTTGTATGAACCAAGATGGAATAAAAACTTTTTGTGAGCTTATACTACTTAAGTTTTTATTCTATCTCACTGCTGTTTGCGTTAGACTTTCTCTTCTTCTTCATATTTGTCGTCTGCTTTTGGCCTTTAGAACAAAATTTTCACACTAAAGGGATATTATTTCAAGTCTTTTCGCAGTTGAACCATCTCCTTGGATCATCATCTCCAGGAGAGGTGGTCATGTGTAATATAGAATAGGCTGAAGCATTCAGTGATTTTTTCGACTCAGTTTTCACTGGCAAGACCTCTGTCCACACCACCCAAGCTGCAGAAGGAAAAGTCAGGGACTGGGAGAAGAAAGACCCACCCACTGTAGGGGGATAGTGTGTTCAAGACCATATAAAGAACATGAAAGTGTACAAGCCTATGGGACCCAATGAGATCCATTCTCAGTTCCTGAGGGAATCGGAGAATGAAGCTGCAGAGCTGTGCTGCTTTCTATCATAACTGAGAATTTTTGTCAGTCTGGTGTAGTCCCCACTGACTGGAAAACAAGAAACGTAACCCCCATTGTCAAAAAGAGATCTGGGTAGTCCAAAACTGGATATGAGATTCCAGGTGTGGCCTCACTAGGGCAGAGTAGAGAAGGAGGAGAACCTCCCTAGATCTGCTGGACACATTTCTCCTGATGCACCCTAGGATAGCATTTTTGCCACAAGGGCACATTGTTTACTCTGGGAAAATTTACTGTCCAGTAGGACTACAAAGTCTTTCTCCATGGACCTGCTTTCCAACAGGATGTTCCCTAATCTGTACTGATGGGATTCATACCCAAATGCAGGACTTATTGAACTTGTCCTTATTGAACTTTATGAGGTTCACTTTTATCCATCTCTCCATCCTGCCCAGATCTCATTGGATAGTAGCCCAGCATTGTGGTGTATCAGCCACCTCTCCTGGATTTGTATCATCAGCAAATTTGTTGAGGGTACACTCCATCCCCTCATCCAGATCACTGATGAAGATGCTGAACAAAACTGGATTCTATGCCGCTGATCACAGCCCTCTAAAGAGTAAAGTCTACATGTGCGAAGCTTTAGTGAAGTCAAGGTATATGACATATACTTCTCTCCCTTCATCTACTCATTTGGTCATGCCTTCACAGAAGAATATCAGGTTAGTCAATAATGATTTCCCCTCAGTAAATCCATGTTGGCCTCTCCTGATAACCTTCTTTTAAGTGGTTAGAGAAGGCTTCCAGAATGAGCTGCTCCATCACCTTTACAGCAAGGGAGGTGAGGCTGACTGGTCTGTAGTTACCTGGGTCTTCCTTTTTGCTCTTTTTGAGGACTGGAGTGATACTGGCTTTCTTTCAGCCCCCAGACACCTCTCTCTTTCTCCATGATTTTTAAGAAATTATGGAGAGTGGCTCAGCAGCAACATCAGCAGCTCTCTCAGCACACATGGATGGGCCCCATTCAGCCCTTGGATTTTTGCATCTTCACTTTATCCAAGCGATCTCTATCCCAAGGAGCAGATCCTCCTGAGGGTTTGGCTAAAGAACATGGAAATAAGGAAGTGGTTGGTAGCAACAAACTTGGGTTCACCATGGGAAAATTGTGCCTGATGAATTTGATGGTCTTTTACAATAGGGTCACAGTGTTGGTGAACAAGGAGAAAGCAACTGATGACATCTACCCTGACTTGTGCAAAGTGGTGTCATGCATGACATCCTGGTCTCTAAACTGAAAGATATGTATTTGATGGATGGTCAACTGTGTGGATGAGGCATTAGCTGGATGGTAGCACTCAAAAAGTTGTGGTCAACAGCTTGACGTACAAATGGAGACCAGTGATGAAAAGTGTTCCTTAAGGGTCAGTACTGGGGCTGGTGGTGTTTAATACCTTTATTGGCAACATGGACAATGGAATTGAGTGCACCCTCAATAGGTTTCCTGACAATTCCAAGCCTCGTGGTGCAGTCAGCATGCTGGAAGGAAGGGAGGCCATCCAGAAGGACCTTGACAGGCTGGAGTGGTGAGGCTGTGCAAGCTGTATGAACTTCAACAAGGTCAAGTGCAAGATCCTGCAGATGAGTCAGGGCAATACCAAGCACAAACATAAGCTGGGAGGAGAAAGGCAGCCCTGAGGAGAAGGACTTTAGGATGCTGGTTGATGGGAAGATCAACATGAGCTGGCAATGTATGCTTGCAGCCCAGAAGAAATGTATCCTGGGCTTCATCAAAAGAAGTGTTACCCAGATGTCAAGGCAGGTGATTCTTCTCTATTCCACTCTCTTGAGAACTCCACCTGAAGTACTGTACCCAGCTCTTGGATTCCCAACACAAGAAGAACATAGAGTTTGAACAAGTTCAGAGGATGACTATGAAGATTAGTAGAGGGCTGGAGCACCTCTCCTGTGAAGAGACACTGAAAGAGTTGGGGTTGTTCAGCCTTGAATAGATTCCAGACAGATCTTGTAGTGACCTTCTAGTACTTGAAATGTGCCTGCAGGAAATCTGGGGAGGGATTTTTTTATAAGCGTTTGTAGTGATAAGATGAAGGGCAATGGCTTTTAACTGTAAGAGGATAGGTTTATGTTGGATATTAGGAAGAAGTTCTTTCCTGTGAGGATGGTGAGACAGTAGCACAAGTTGCCCAAGGAAGCTGTGGCTGCCCCTTGCCTGGAAGTGTTCAAGGCCAAGTTGGGTGGGGCTTTGGTTTTGAACAACCTGGTCTAGTGGGATCAGGAGCGCTGCTGGATCTTGTACTAACCAACAAGGAGGGCCTTGTTGAAGCAGTGATGGTCAATGGCAGCCTTGGCTGCAGTGATCATGAGATGGTTGAGTTCAGGATCCAGTGTGGAAGGAACAGAATACCCAGTAGGGTCAGAACCCTGGACTTCCACAGGGCAAACTTTGGCCTCCTCAATCACCTGTTAAAAGTAATCCCATAGGACAGGTTGTTGGAAGATAAGGGGGCTCAAGATAGCTGGTCAATATTCAAAGACCACTATCTGCAAGCACAGGATCAGAGCGTCCCTATGGTTAGGAAATCTAGTAAGGGAGCTAGGAGACCAGCATGGTTAAAAAAGGAACTGCTGGGAAAACTTAAGTGGAAAAGAAAAATCTACAGATCATGGAGGGGGGGGGCTGGTCACTTGGGAGGAATACAGGACTGTTGTCAGAGGATGTAGGGAGGCAATTAGGAAAGCTAAGGCCTCCTTAGAACTTACCCTTGCAAGTCAGGTTAAGGATAATAGAAAGGGCTTTTTCAAATACATAGCTAGGAAAACTAACACTAGAGGAAACATTGGCCCACTAAGGAATGAGCTAGGAGCCCTGGTGAAAGAGGATATAAAGAAGGCAGAGGTGCTGAACGCCTTCTTTGCCTCTGTCTTTACTCCTGCAGAGTTTCCGCACGAGCCCCAGACTCATTTAGCCCCAAAAGTAGTCAAGATAGATGAGGAGCTTGACATAGTAGATGAGGATTGGGTTAGGGATCAGCTGAGTAGTCTGGACATCCATAAGTCGATGGGTCCAGATGGAATGCATCCAAGGGTGCTGAGGGAACTGGCGGAGGTCATTGCTAGGCCACTCTCCATCATCTTCAGTAAGTCATGGGTAACAGGAGAGGTGCCTGAGGACTGGAGGATAGCAAATGTCACTCCAGTCTACAAGAAGGGCAAGAAGGAGGACCCGGGTAACTATAGACCGGTCAGCCTCACCTCCATCCCTGGAAAGGTGATGGAACAACTTGTTCTTGTCACTATCTCCAGGCATATCATGGACACGGGGGTCATCAAGAGCAGTCAGCATGGTTTTATCAAGGGTAAATCATGTTTAACTAACCTCATAGCCTTCTATGATGAAATTACTAGGTGGATAGATGATGGAAGAGCGGTAGATGTGGTTTATCTTGATTTCAGTAAAGCATTTGACACCGTCTCTCACAGCATCCTTGTAGATAAGTTGATCAAGTATGGGTTTGGTGATCAGGTAGTGAGGTGGATCATGAACTGGTTGAAAGCAAGGAGTCAGAGAGTTGTAGTCAATGGGGCAGAATCTGGTTGGAGGTGTGTGACTAGTGGAGTCCCTCAAGGGTCAGTACTGGGACCGGTGTTGTTCAATATCTTCATCAACGACTTGGATGAGGGTATAGAATGTACCCTCAGCAAGTTTGCTGATGACACTAAGCTGGGAGGAGTGGCTGACACACCAGAAGGCTGTGCTGCCATCCAGAGAGACTTAGACAGGCTGGAGAGTTGGGCAGGGAGAAACAAGATGAAATTTAACAAGGGAAAGTGTAGAGTTTTGCATTTGGGGAAGAACAACACTATGTCCCAGTACAGGTTGGGGGCTGACCTGCTGGAGAGCAGTGTAGGTGAAAGAGACCTGGGGGTCCTGGTAGACAAGAAGATGACCATGAGCCAGCAATGTGCCCTTGTGGCCAAGAAGGCCAATGGCATCCTGGGGTGCATTAGAAAGGGTGTGGTCAGTAGGTCAAGAGAGGTTCTCCTCCCCCTCTATTCTGCATTGGTGAGGCCGCACCTGGAGTATTGTGTCCAGTTCTGGGCCCCTCAGTTCAAGAAGGACAGGGAAGTGCTTGAAAGAGTCCAGTGCAGGGCTACTAAGATGATTAAGGGAGTGGAACATCTCCCTTATGAGGATAGGCTGAGGGAGCTGGGTCTCTTTAGTTTGGAGAAAAGGAGACTGAGGGGTGACCTCATCAATGTTTTCAAATATGTAAGGGGTGAGTGCCAGGGAGATGGAGTTAGGCTTTTCTCAGTGGTGACCAGCGATAGGACAAGGGATAATGGGTGTAAATTGAAGCATAGGAGGTTCAAGTTAAATATCAGAAAAAATTTTTTTACTGTAAGGGTGACAGAGCCCTGGAACAGGCTGCCCAGGGGGGTTGTGGAGTCTCCTTCACTGGAGACATTCAAAACCTGCCTGGACACGTTCCTGGGAGATGTACTCTAGGTGGCCCTGCTCTGGCAGGGGGGGTTGGACTAGATGATCTTTCGAGGTCCCTTCCAACCCCTAGGATTCTATGATTCTATGATTCTATGATTAATATGTTCCTGCCTATGCAAGAGTGTTAGAAATAGATGACCTTTAGGATCCCTTCTGACCAAACTCATTCTATGATTTTCTGATTCTGTGATCAAATTTTAAGATCCAAAACCACATAACTTTAGGCTCTAGAATCAGAAATCCTAGAGATTTAATATCCTATGCTTGTAATTGGTTTCTTTCTGAAAGAGAAGTATCCATATAGCACTATTTGGATATCGTAAAATAACTTTTGATGTCAAATAATTTTTTTCTGTGGCTTGAATAATGGTAGAATTTGGTAGACATGTAAAGTTAAAAATATGTACCGTAACTAGTCATTTCTTTGGCATGGCAGTGATAGTACTGCCTTTTCTAACAGCCATAAGGTTTTCCTCAGTGCTAACTCAAATGGAAAATTAGAAAGGAAATTTGTCTAAACCACAGTTAAAAGATCCATTACAAATAGACATATAGTTAAAATTTCAGGTTTACTGAAGCTTTGATTTTCATAGTGTGTACTATTCCTGAACCAAATTTCCCTTTTCCCCCAGTTCCATTGAAGACAGCCCTAAAACCTGCTTTACTCCAGCATCTGCATTTTGTATAGAATTAGTCTGTATGCCTGCATACACCTCTGTTTTCCCTATAGCTGTTTTTTGTTTTGTTTTGTTTTTGTTTTTTACCAAAGCAGATGGAGACACTGTTTAATTGGCCATGAAGGCAAACAGCAATGGGGGGAGATCCCTATTCATTTGTAACAGAGGAGCTGCAGGATGCATGGGAAGCACACAATACCATGTGGAAAAGAAGTGAGCGGACTTAGTCTCATTGGTAAATCTGCATGTACTTATGTTAAATTTCTGTTCTTTCTGAGCTCCTGCAGGCAGATTTAGAGAGATGCTCTAATATTCTGTCTTTGGCACAGTTGCCATGTCTGATCTGAGGCAAGCCAGTTGCAGTTATTCAAAATACCACCAAATAATTAAAAAAAAAAATAAAAAAAAATCTTTTTAAAGGGTTACAGCACTGAAAATTAGGAGTTTTGGGAGTTTTGGGGGAGAGAAAAAAAAAAGTGCATTGTGTTCATGAGATTTTAATTTGTTTCCTAAATATGAACTATCTTGAAAACAAACAGTACTGGTCTCCACTCTTCAGTTACTTAGCAGTAAAACAAGGTAAGTATAAGCTTTTCTGTCTTCCTGTGAGAACCAGGAGTGTTTACAATATGTTTATAAATATAGAAAGTGCTCAAATGCTATGTGGAAGAACCAAGAGAAAGTAATTTTTTATTGCAGTTACAGGACAATAAACCACTCTATTTTGGGCAGACTCCAAGGCTCTGTTTCATTCAAAAGTTTACATTTACATCAAGCTATGCTGCTTCTCCCCAGTGGTTTCTCTTGAATTCCTGAGGCATCACACTTCATTCCTCTTTTATGAGGCTGCATTCCCAAAACACATAGAGTGCTTTCCCTTCATAGCTATTCCAGCAGCCAGCATAAACATCTCACCATGCATCTCACCATGCAGAATTCTTCTTTTGCAGCACAGAGTATACTCAGCTTTCATTGAAGTTACTGAGATATGAACGGTTCCCTACCTGGCAAGGTCAGGCCTTCTAATGGCCATTTGCTTGAGTTTCTATTATACCTTCTTTTTGTCAGAACACTTTAAGTCTTTTTGTTTGCTTCCTTTTTAAATTCAGCTTTATTTTTTTTTCCCCACAAGATATTTTTAACTTTATTTAAAATCTGAAGTCTATAAAAAGCTTTCAGACTACTGAAAGGCCTTTTGGAAAAGGTCTGCCAATTGTCTCCTTCAAAAATGTGTAAGGGAAAGGAAAGGGGCTGTAAAATTTTTTGTCCTTGCTTACAAATAGCTAAACTTTAAAGTCTTATTTGGTGACTGACAGCAGAATTAGGAAGGTTTTGGTTTATAATATTAAAGTTATAATCTTCTGTCCTGTAGGAAAATTCACAAGCATGTCATTCTGTGCTTCTGTAGTATTTCACTGAAATAAATGGCTCTCTACAGAGGTACAGGCCTTGACACTATGGGCTTTGAAGGCAGGACAAGAATCAAAGAAGGCAAATATAAATGTACAAGGGGGGGAAAGGAAGCTAAACATGTATTGTGTCACTGGAGAAAAATCACCTTGTGGTTTGGCAGTTTGTATTAACTTCTCCCTCTCAGACTCTCCTTCGATGTCTGCATGTGCTGTGTAAGCATTTTGTTTCATTTCTTTTTAATAAAAACCTTGGGCTAAGGTTGACTGTGTTACATTAGTAGAAATCCAAAGTGAACTGCACTGAAATGATCAGCTTTATTCTGCAATTACACTGCAGCAAGTTAAATTGGAAACTGCCTCCTGACCCTCACCTTGTGTAAATATTTTCTTCCATGAGTCACAGTTTGATGGAAAATTAATGATTTTACTGAGGTATCATCACAATATACCTGAACTTGCTTATTCTTAGAAATGTGATGTTGATAAGGGATTTTTTGAAACTTCAAAGTGTTTCCAAGCATCCTTAGGAGCTATGGTCTCAGAGAAACAGCTTCTCACTCTCATTGAAGGAGTAACCATCGCCTTATCATTCCTTTCCGGTTTTAACATGCTAAGAAATTAAATAATTGACTGGTTTTGTTGTAAGATACAACATCTAACAGCTTCTGTCAGAAGCATGACCAAGTTGAACTTTATGAGAAGCTTTCTACGTGGGACAGTTCAACACTAGTATAAGCGCTCCTTATTTTTTATAACTTCTTACTTCTCAGGGCAATGAAAAAGGGTCTGTTTTTGTGACCAGGTACTGCACTGTATTCAGAAGTCATTCCAATAAAAATTTCACACTAAAAGTCCAAGTATGAAGCAGTGATATGGCACGTTTTTAATATGGAAATTAGGAACAGTAAACAAACAGACAAACCTTGTTTTTTGACCTCTGCTGCAGTGATCACAATTTTACATGGCTCTGCTTAGGACAAAGCCTTCATCTCTTGTTAAATGAACAATGTCAAAGGCAAATTAACAAACAGTTTGTTTTGAATTAGGTATTGAAAATACTCAGCTAAATATTACGAGGAGAATGCTGATCCTGAATAGAACTGCCTGTTTCTCTTTAAAACTAAAACTCATGCACACATATACATTACAATTAAGCAGAATAGAATTCAGTCTGCTTCTATATGCAAGAGTGTCTTGCTTTGTTTCTCACTAAAGTAACTGGCAATAAGTTAGAAGTACTATAGGGAAGCTAAGCAGCTTTTAAAGGTGATGAAAAACAGAGTTTTTATAAGGTAATACACAATTAGCATTTGTGAATTTGTACCTATCCAAATATTTCCAACGGCCTTTTAACAAAACTGACACTTAGAAAAACATAGTAATGGTATATCTAGTGTTTTCAAATTGAAAAGCTCAGGATATTTCACAAAAACAGATCAAATAATTCCCTTGTTAGGTAAAAAAAAATTATTAATAGTTAAAGTGGCTACTACATTTGCTGCTTCATAGGAAATCCTGTGAAGCCCACCAAATTCAAAAGTGGAATAGAAAAAAACAATTCTCCTGATAGAGATGTCAGAATTTGTTTCAACAAAAATGAAACTAAGTTTTCAGAGTTTTAACTGTTTAAAATAAAACAGAGATATGTAAAAATGCCTAGTAATTTAAAACTTAAGAAGTAAAAAAATACGTAATCAAGAGCATTACATATCTCAAAGTTGTGCAATACTTAAACTCTTTCTTGTTAATCTGAAACTAATACTTAAAAGTTCAACTGAAGTATTTTTTTTTCATTACACAGCCTCAAAACAACACATTATGGATATTGTAATTATTACACTGACTGATTTTTTACTGGGTAGTCAAGACAGTGAGATGGAACTAATCCCTACTTCCCCATCTCTGTCATTTTCAGGCTGTAGATTTCACCTACTAACATGGTCGAACTCTGTCAAGAATAAGGTTACCAGCATAATTCAACCTTTATCTGATTCCCAACAAACATAACTCCAGAAAAAAAAAGAAAACAACAAAACACAAAATACAGTGCACAAAATTTATTACAGTTTATTTAGTTGCTTCACAAAGCAAACTCTGAGACCAACAAAACTGATTTTAGCAATACTTTAATCATCAATTCCTACTTTAAACAAAAATCAATTTATCTGCTGTGTATGTGTCTGTTTTATGTGTGCACACACAGAAGTTTGGCTGGTGTTGCCTTTTACTGATCAAAGAGATTCCTTCTCTGCTAAATAACTTTTCCTTCTGTTTGTTCTTACTGAGAGGTCATAATCCCTAGTGGCTTTAGGTATAATCTGTTGCTATGGGAATGACTGTGCTGCTACAAAAGGAGGATTATGACCTTTCACTATATAAAAATGTTAGGTTTCTATTACCTTCTTGAATAGCACTGAAGAATTTTCATCTCAGTGTTGGGAGTTATCTTTCCTAAATGGATGTAGGGCTAACTGTCCATGTAGGTGATAAGTGTTATCCCTAGTCATTACTGATTGTGCTGATGCTTTGATTTCCAAAAGATAATGAATAACTTAATAAAGAACTGTCAATGGATGAACTGAAGCCTTTAACAAGGCAGTGAAAGGCTTTGACTGCTTAAAAAGGATTTATCAGTACATGATAGAGTTTGAAGGCTTACCATTAAATCCTGACAGAGTAATAAAAAACATAGCAGAGGAAAAACAAGAATGAGCTTTACATTTTTTTTTTAAATTAATGCACATTTTCATGTTGCTTTATTTTGTTTCACTATATGCCTCAGATTAAAGAAAGAAACAAGCCATCACTTGACTGCCTATTGCAAGACATCCCTGGCCTTGACTGATAAAAAAAGGAGTGAATGGTATGAAGCCTAAGGAACAAGGCTCAATCACTCCCAGCAATTACTGTGTCTTATTGATAACTTGCAGCTCTATCCTGCAAATGCCATCTCTGGAACAAAGCCTGTCACAGATCAGACTGAATCCATTAAAAAGCTTTGATTAACGTGTCCCTAGGGTGTGCTGGGGAAACTTTTTATGCCAAATGACAGCCTATTGCTACTGCATCTGAATTGTCCTCCCGCAATACTCTTGTGTTTTAATCTAGTGCACAGTTTAAATTAAAAAACAGCAATGACTTTGTGTGACCTAAATACAAGCCAGTTTTATTCATTGTGGGATTTATCAACTGCTTGCAGATTAAGTGTTCAGAGAAGCAACAATTAACCTTACTGTGTGTTACCTAATATTAATTATATATCTCCTGTGCTTTCATGTGCTAGTGCACATGTGCCCAGAGAAAGGGTCATATTTAATGTTCTCTCTTTAGTGGACAAGAAGCTTTGTACTTGTCTTCCCTTGAAAACAAATTGTTTGTATTTGACAAGCATAACATCAACAATGTTGGCTTTCTTTAGCAGGGCCTGACATTGATGTGTAAATGGATTTCAGTCCTTTTAAAACAGACACACAAAAGCTTCATCTTTCTGGGCCTCAAATTTCAAGAGTGCAAAGAATTGCCCTCTACACACCCAATCATTTTCCCATCATCCATTGGGGAAACAACCCTTATCTATTGTGGATATTGTTTTTCTTTGTTACCCTGCAGTCCCTTGTAAGACATATGCTAAATGGTATGTGTCAGGGCCAGCAGGGAATAATACATTATGAACAAAAAAATTGATTCCTTTATACTCCATTAAAATACATATTTAGAAACACCTGCAGGTATAAGACCTTGCCAGAAGCCTGCTTGACATGATGTGCTAGAATCTAGGAAGTAGACATTGAAAAAATCCCTGATCCTGTTCACATTCAAGTCAGTGTTAAAATCACATTAAAACAATGTTAAAATGGAGCTAAATCCACAGAGAATCAAGTGTCAAAATGCTGAGTGATTTGGCACAGTGGTCATTTACTAGTAGCAGTTTGAATTTCCCATGTGCTGAATCTTTAATGAGGGCTGGCACTCTTCAGCAGTACCTGGGCTCAAGCTCAAGACACTTTTCAGCACCAGAGAGGAGAAATGGGGCAAGACTGGGAGAGTGTCTGGGACCAGCAGCAGAGATGCATACCACAGCACCTGCCCTCCATTTGGGCATGGATTACATCTGAGGTGGATGAGGGGAAGGCAGAGAGTCAGGCAGCAGCCTGGTGAGCACTGCGACAGCTCTGCCACAAAACACTCTCACTGAGAAAAAGAGGGGAGTATGGATACAAAGCTATGCAATGTCTCAGCTGTTTTGAATATCCTTCATAACTGCATTACTAAATGAAATGGGGTATAAATAGCTCTGCTCACCAGTAGGGTGCTGCTTATTGTACTGGAATCATGGTAGAGAGGAGCTAGCTACCTTTAATACCCTTAAAAAGCTAAAGAGCAATAATATGCAGCAGCATTTAAATCTGAAGAAAACTGTGGGGAAATAAACACTTTCCTTGTCAGCAACCCTTCAGGTAGTGCTTGTGTAAGTATTATTTTATGGCAGTAGCAACTTCTTCCAGCTTTGCATTGTTCATAACAGCAGTTTTACACATCCCAAATGGGATTAATTTTCCTAGAATTAGGACAGTCAGTGTAAAGATTTAGCCACCTGCCTTCAGGTTTCCCTTGAATCTCTCCATGTTTATGAATATGGATTTCTAAATGATGTGCATACAAATGTTGACTTGAAGTGTGTTTTACAATGTACAGGTGTTGACACCATAAATCTAACAAAAGGCAGAACAGCAACCTAGATGTTCAGCTGCTGAGAACAGGCTTGAATAAATATGCAGGGCTCTCAGAAAAGAGGTGCTATTTCTGGCATGGATTTGTGCTACTCATATAAAATGATAGGGCCATATATTTTAACACTGCTGACAACATTATTTGTTGACTTTGTAGATCGAGCATCTATGTCTGCTTGACAACAATTGACAAAAGCCTTTCTATGCAGGGTAATTGTAGCTACAAATGTACTTTCAGTGCCTCTATTACTTTCCCTTCAGCAGGTGTAGCATTTTATTGCTTGATACCCCTTTTAGAAGTCTGGCTCCAAGCCTCCTTTGTTTCAACCCAGATGCCAGCCTCTATTTAACTATTCATTAAAAAAAAAAAGATGCCTCCTGCCCCCCCCAACCATCTGGAGTAGAACTGATAGGGGAGGGGACTAATTTCTGTACCTTTTCTAACTGTCTTAAAGGTGAAAGGAATTTGTCAAATACATTAATGACTTATCTTAGATCTAATAGACACTTCACATTCAAAAAGGCTTGTTCAGAAGCTGGTTCAAACAAAAGCCACAGAAGCAACGAAGAACATGCACAAGGAGCAAAATGGTTTGGAAATATAAATCTACCCAATTATAATTAGAATAAAAACAAGTGAGAAACCATACTCTGCTGAGGCACTATTGGCCAAGCATCTGGGCTTTGCATTCATGCATAATTAAGCCTTAGACAGCTGCAGGCTTCTTCAGTGTGACAGGGCACAGGATATCAAATACAAAGTATGATGCATATCGGTGCTTTAAAAAGTTGTTTTATATTCATATACAGTACTAAACAAATCAGCAAAAAGCAATCAAAAAATTCTTCAGTGAAAATAAAATACCATTCAGTAAGTCAATAAATAGTGAGCTGGGATTTACAGAATTCCCCTCCTACCATCACTGTTTTGTATATAATTTTGCTTTTAAGTTTCCAAAATGCATTAAATAAAATCAAGCAAGAGTCATTAAGGAAGTTTCAAGACACCGTTTTTCCGATTAAAGTGGTATTTTAAAAATCCACACCTATCTTTTAGGCTATTGTAAAATGCAGATGGTAGCTTCCAAGGAGATTAAATATGCAAGAAAGATAAAGTCTCTCAGTGGGATTTTTAACAAGTGCTTTACACTGAACATTTTTTTGCTTTATAGAAGCCAGTCTTTTTCTCCATTACAAATGACATTTGGAGTAAAGACAGAAAGCAGCATATTGTGATGCCAACCACTGGCAAACCTCTGTTAATAGTTGCCCCAGCTGTGATGATATCAGAAAATACTGTCATGTGTAGACACATGACTGTCTTTTAACACATGGCTATCTTTTAACTTTTATTTTCCTTTGAGGCTGCTTCAGTTCAGAAAGACTGCAATGCTGTATCCTTCAAATTGTATTAAATCTCTAAAAAATACTCTCTACTTTTTAAGTTGAGTGTTATTATAAATCTTGGTTAATTCTCTTGGGACAGAGAATAGCTTGCATATTGAAAAAAACGAAATTTTATTTTACAGATTCAGTATTTTTGTAAAGATACTATTTGTCTATTTGACACGGGATCAAAGATTTTCTTGGAAAATTTTAATATGATTAATCACACAAGGTGGAAAATGTAAAGTCACAATAGCCTGGGGACAGGACAAGCACAAGTCAGTTAGCACTGAGTTCACCCTTCATATGGAAACAATATAAATGCAAAACAAGATGTAAAGATCTACATTTCATTAGAAGGTTAGATGAACAGTTTTGTTAGTTGTGCAAGAAAGTCTAAATAGAGTGAAAACAAAGTGAAATTGAACAGAGGACAATGTAATAAATACATAGCCCTTATGTACAAGATGTCAAACTACTAGCGCTGATGCTGAATTTGATACCTACAGAGATCTAGGCTGCCATAAATGAGAGTAGGTTTTTTTTAAATAACTTTAATAACAGAAAACTGAAAACATTTCACCCTCTGTAGCTTGGATGCATCATTGTCTCTTTATTGCAGAATAGGTTTTAGCAGACCCATGAAGATGTGACTTTATTTTTTTTCCCTGGTACGCAATTAATTGCATATTTACGACAAAATATTATAAGGATATATTCTTTATTTTCCTACGCAGACTTCTTTTTTTCCTTACCTTCACAGATGATAATCTAAATAAGAGGCAAGAATAACCAAGACAGCAATAGCAGCAAAGGGTGAAGTTAAGGTTAATTGCATGTGTACATAGAATAATTATTTTATCTGTTCTGCCTATGGTGGTTAGTCATAATTCCTCTGTTTTCATCTTTCTGTGCGTGGTTTTCTGAAGTGCTTACTTTCCAGCTCAGTTTAAGTGATGCAGAGCACTTTGGGATATCATGCATTTTTATGATCTTGAATATCTGAGTATCTTAGGTCCTTGTTTGATGTGGAGCAAACAGACCACAATTTCCAAACATCTTTTGCTTTAGGAGTTTTAAGACAGTATGACTAAACTATTTAAACACTTTGGCTAATTTCTGGTGTGCATTTACAGTTGTATTTGTAATGATTGAGAACTGACAAAGCTACTACAGGTAAGTACAAGAAATCTTAAAGCACTGTAATCAGTCATATTACTTTTCACCATAAGGGAAGTACTGCTCACTTTTGATCTCAGCTATAGTTATGTAGACATGTAGTAACTTTGCTGAAGTAATCTAGAATAACTACTGAAACAAATAAAAATATTTCAGACACACACATACTTACACCTTAGATGACAGATCTGCTCAGCTCGCTCAGCTTGTCCAGCAGGACCCCTGGTGTCGGGTAGCTAGCCAGCCTGCATGTAGCAGTGCATTTTTGACCACTATCTTATATCCAGCCTTCCAGAATCCTTCAGCATAGCCCAGGGCTGTGAACCCACTTCTGTTTAAATACCTTGAGCAGTCCCTAATGCAGTTTTCCTCCACTGTAGGTCATACCTCTTACCCCAAAGTTTGCTGCCATGTACTGAGATTTGGAAAGTATGGGAGCAGGCATTTGGAGTAAGAAAAGAGGCAAAGAAAGCATTTCTTCAGTATAAAAGCTTCTGCTTCATATTTTGATATAAAAAGGTGTTTCTGCGAAGCAAGGTGTAGAAAGGTAAGTTTGGTTGTAGAGTTGTTTTTACTGATTATTTAAGTTATCCCAAGTAAAGTATTTAGGAAATATAACCAAGTCGTTCTACAGGCATATTTAAGTGAAGATATTAGCAAACATCTTTTCCATGGGAATTGTGTCCTAGTTTGGCAGTATACTTAGGGAGAGACATAACTTTATAGAACTAATAATGCATTAGCTCTGTTCCTGTGTTAAAATATATACACATGGCTGAGCTGAGTAGACCTACTCAGCTGAACTTGTTTCAGGTCTGTGGTAATCGAGAAGAAGATAAATTACACAGATCAATAAGTCTCATCTAAACTGCAGAAGTGGTGTTAATTTGATTGTTATTTATTTCATTGCTAGTAGATACAGCAAAGCACAAATATGGAGAGCACTATACTTGAGCAGTCATCATACCACTGTATTCCTTCCAGACATTTCTTTCCCCTTTCTTGATTGAACCCAAATGCCATGCCTGAGAAATCTCCTGAACCAGGGCAGTCTGCTGGACAGAAGTGCCCACAATCATTCATGTTACTCTGTAAGACCTACAGGAAACTAGACCTTTAAAAGGATTACCTCCAGATGCACAGCTCAGTCAAGAACTATTCACCTCAGGGTATGATTAAATCCTCTAGAGAATAAATTTATGAAACAGTAATCCCCGTATTTCTGCTGACAGTTTCTTCTGTTTGCTGCTTCAATATTTTCAGGCATGCAGCATTTATCTTATTAAAACAAATAGCGAATACAACCCCCCTCTTTTTCTTCCATATTTCTTCCTATTTTGTTATCTGGTCACAAACACTCAAAACTAAGGGCATAAATTAGGCATTTCTTATTCTGAACATGGCAGATGTTTCTATTTTCCTTGTAAAGAAAGTAGTTTAATGTAATCAAGTAGTTTAATGTAATCAATGGTACTGTTTGGTGTCAAGTAATATCTTTGAAGATGGTGGACAGATAACAACAGTCCCATAAGACGGATGGATAGAAGTCCTTTTCTATAGTCAGGTGGTTGAAGCACAATAGTATTGTGAACAGAAAGCAGAATGACATCATTCAAGGGCTTTCCCTGAATACTAATAAAGCAAATAACTGAGGACAGCTCCATGTGGTGGAGCTGCACTTGTTTTCTGGTCTTGGAGAAAAGTGGAAAAATGCGGAAATCTTAAACAGTGACAGAGATGTGCCCCTGAAACTAAAATTCCAGAAGGAGATAATTTTTGGACAGGATGTTGGCTGAATGAGGCCATATCCTGTTATTAGATTCCTCAAATGTTAGAGGAAGCAAGACTAGATATTGTCCTTAAATAGAAGAGATTACAAGAGAGATATGAAACCCCCTTGTTAAGTTCTCCTCTTAAAGAAACACTCCAAGTCCAGACTTTGCAAAATGCTACAAATATAATAAATGACAGGAACCTCCTGTGACTCTTTTCCTGTTTTCTTTCATTTGTAGGGGAGAACAGAGCCTTCTTTTGCTGGCTATGGACACATTTAAACATCACAACATAGATTAACCTTTATGGGTTTGTTTATGTATACGAGAAAGACTGTTTATATCTATTGTGTGGTGAATAATATATATGTATTCATAACAAATAATGCTTGATATAATTATTACTATTACTTATGTTCCTATTTCTAAAAAAGGCCTTAGGCTGCAAATTGTGCAGTGCTATCCATCTCAATAGTTTTTTGGATTTTTTTTTTTTTCTTTGACTTACCCTTTTTTCACTTCCTTGAAAGGTTCTGCATGGAGACTGTTACCAGAGAGGGCCACTGCCTATAGAAGCTTCAGAATTGTTCTGTGGCCCAAAATTATATCTCTGTGGAACCATGAAGAAATCCCTCAAAGGCTATTCTCTAACAGATCCAGAATGAGAAGCCTCTTTAAGCATTTACAGCTCTTATAAATGGAATTAAAGAACACTATATAATCACCTTCTATTTTGAATTTATTTTTCCTAAACACATAGCATGAAAACATTAATGTGATTGTAAAAAGTTAATTGGCACAGTGTTAGCTACAGATGACAGTATCATACAGACCAGATCACATTCAGCATCATGAAAAATGTCTGAATTCACACTGAAAATAACTGCTTGGTTGAACCAGGACTCCTTCTATTTATGCACAGCTGATGCTTATTTGTACTATATAGGTGGAATTTGTACCTACATTTTTCCTCTGAACTCTACCTGTAATAAAATTACTTGGTCTCTTAAATGGAGATGAATGTTACAGTGTTGATACGTGTCTTGTGTACTTCTTCCACTTCTTTTACTTCATAGACATCTTCAATAAAGTACTAGAAGATCATACAGGATTTAGTCTTTCCATAGTAAAGTCAGTAGTCTCTTTTGAACCAAAGTGAAATCCACTTTTAAGACATTTAACATTTTTAAGAATTAAGGGGAAAAAAGCAGCCTAGGTAGAAAAATGCATTGTAGGAAAATACATTAGTATTTCACACTCATTTTTATGCAGTTTAATTTTTATTTTCAGTGTACTTTAAATTGCAGTACACTGTCAATGCACAGTAAACAAATGAAAGAATTGGAACTTCTATTAATTGAAAAAAAAATCAAAATATATACCAGTATCATCAAATTCAGTATCTTAACAAGCTGAACCACTGAATTCATCAGGAGAGATTAAAGGCTTAATGCAAAGATGAGGGTAAAGTTGCAATTTTTACATGTTTGATTACATAACAACTTATAATAACTTCATAACTTTATCATAGAACCCTGAGTTTTCTACCATGTTACCTTCCTTTCCAGAAGATAATCTAAATCTTTAGGATCATTCCCATTTCCCAGATTTCAGCATCATCTTTTATGAGTTAATTTGATGTGCTAAACTGAAGAATAGTGTTTCTGGGATGGTACATGAAGATATGGCAGAAATAATGTGATTCCTTCTTCCTGCAGAAGTCCAGCTTTAAGAAGTATGCTCCTATCTCCTGTTGAGCTGTATTTCTCATATCAGTAATTTTAATCTTGGAGTTAGGCCAAAACTATTCACCATATGTTACAGATTAAAATAAATCTATAGGTATTTCCTCTTCTAATACTCTCTTCCACTTAGAAAAAAAAAATTCAAAACCTATAGTGAACAGGAGGCCAAATTAAGAGGGGCCTTCTGGCAAATAGATTGCGATTGTAAAGACATTCACTGACTTGAACTCTAAAGATGAAAAAAACATGTAAATGACTGTGCAAGTTTTTTGCAAACCCCATGTCAAAGAAGGTCTATCACTGTAACAAAACTCCACAAGAACATAGCTTGTTGGATATCAATGAATACAATCTTGAGGTAATACTAGAAAGAAAAGGCCAGATTGTTACTGACACAGAAGCAGAACTCCTGCTGATATTATAGGGGCTTTTGCATGCATATTTGAATGTCACATTTAGGCAACAGAGTCATGGCCCTGTTAACCCTACTGGTGAATTTTAAGAAGGCTCCCACCAAATCTTTGAGTCATTACTACAATTAGACTTTTAACACTGATTGGCACTTCAGTTAACAACAGTGATGAAAGCACCTTTGCCATCCAGTGAACTGAAAATTGGTAAATCATAAGGATTAAGTTCTTTATCCCCCTATTGCTCCATGCCAATATTAAATCTAAGTGTTTTTTTTCTGAAACTAAAGTATGACATGTAGTTATGGGTTGAGCTAGATCAAATAGGTATTATGGCCCTGTAGAGGGTTCTTGGTCTCAGAATGAAGTGAAACCAGAATATTGATGCTACTTATATTTTTAAAAAATATAGTTTTAATCTTGCTTTCTACAGAAAAAAAAAAGGTTCTAATTAAAACCTGCAGAGTAAGCACCAGCTGCCTATGGCATGCACATCTGATTGCTTACACATTGTGTTAGTGTTAGTGATTGTGTGGATGCTTTAAAATACATATGCTGCTGTTACACAGATCCTAAAATCTAGTTCTCAGGAGGTAAAATATTTTTCTAATGTATCAGTGAAGTTATAAGGAATTTGTTTCAGAGTTTGACTTATTTCAGTCACAATTTCTGTAGTTACTCCATGCTGACCTCAGACTGATTTTACATTTTCAAGCACATCTCTTCTATTAAACCCCTCCACAGCCATGGAGATAAAGCTAGCAATGATGCGGTGTCTAAGTGTCAAGTGCAGAGCTTTGCTGATTTTTGCTGTTAATTTTGCAAAGGGTAAGAATATGGTGAATTATATTTCATCAATTTTTCTAACTCCCTGAAACAATCCTGAAGATCTCTTGACTCATTTACATCAGATGCATTTTCCATCATATATATTACATTATTTCTCTTATGCTGTCAAAGATGGCAGCATGTTCGCCTGTACCAGTATACTATGCCTCCTGCAGACATGTCAGGAAGTTGGTGAGGTTAGGGTCTGTGTTTCTCTGCTCACACCTGTAGATTTACTAGGATGAACTTTAAATTGCAGTACACTGTCAAGAACCATATAGGTCTAGCTGTGACACAAGACTTTTGGAAGCAGATAACCTTTTATACTCTTCATTTTGAAAAGAAAGACAAGAAGAATACATCTGTCAATAGACAGAAAGCCAGCAGGCTTTTCAGACTTTAAGGCAGTCTGAAAGCCAGCAGCCCTCTACAACTGTAGGATCTGCGAATAATTTCTCTGTTTGAGAAATATAAAATGGTTGGACTAGTAGAACGTCTTGTTTACATAATTTAGTTTCTTATGAACATCTGTGGTGTTGACATTACAGAGGGCTCAAGGCCTTGTTACCTTCCAAATCCACACAGGACACTGTAGAATGCCTGTGTGGCTGAACTGTCCCAATAATCTTAGAATATCCAAGATCTGAATATAAATTTTAAGTGTGGTGTGTGGGAAGTAATTTTGTTTTAGTTCTTTGTAGACATTCACAGCTGAGTTAGTTTGCCACACTATGTAATCTGTCCAGAGAGAGAGAGCCATTTCTAAGGCTTCCTTAATGTAACCCTGGTGGAGATGTTTGAAATACCTGAAATGAGTACTCACAAGGGCTGTTTCTCTGCAATGCTTGTAAGAGAGGACTAGACCACAGCTTTAAATATGTCTGTATTATAGAAGTTTAGATTTAGAGAACCAGAATACTAGTCACAGGCACAAGGTACGAGAACTCGTTTCAGAGCAGCTGAGGTGTTCATATGGCCATCATCAATGCAGTCAAGAAAAAATCTGTTTGATTAATGTGGAAGACGGGAAGCAACCCCAGTTAAGCACTAAGTGGAAAGAGGGGAGATCTGCATCTTAAAAGCCCACTTCACATGTTTTTCGTCACCCCGAACCTTACTTACTGTTTTTATATTATGACTATCACACAGCAAGACTCTTCCTACTGAGGTCTCAACAACTTTTCAGAAAATTATGTATTGTACTTTTCCCTCTTAATGACTTTTGTTTATGACAACACTTGTTTATAAGCAGTATTCCACCCATGGAACTGTGGTCATAGTGCTTTCATGTTTAGTGAAGAACCCTTTGTTTCTAGCACAAGAGCTATTGGCCTTTTGCATATTGCCACAACAGATGTGAAAAAAGATTTAACATCAGTGGGCCAAATTAATTACTGCTGTAATGCACTGTAGTTCATATTATGAGAAGGATTAATGTAACTCGATGTAATTACAACTGGGACAATTTGCTGCTGGGATTTGTTTTCAGTCTGCATAGAGGCCCAATAACAGTTGTCTTTGTTACTGGGAAGTAATACCTATTAAAAAAAAAAAAAAAAAGCTTACATGTATAATCAGAAGTCATTCTTCCTTGCTACAGAAAATAATAAAGCCTGGGATTTTACTGAATATCAGTGAAGTGATTTGTAAGTTCTTCAGGACCACGATGAACACAGCAGTTAAGACAGAGTGTGCAACAGAGCAGAATAGTAAAAAATAATAAAATTAGTTTAAAAATTAATACTAATGTTGAAAAAGCAGTTTATTGCAACAAAGGTAATAGGAAACTGGAACTTCCATGTTAGGGAGTCATATTTGACTTGCACAGAATGAAAAAAAAAAGGTTTGAAATAACAGGCATTTTAGTTTGTTCTTGGGTTTTATTCTCACTTGCAAAACCTAAGTTGTTATAGAATCAAGATTTCATTGAAAATTGACTAAACAGCACTGTCTTCTTAAGTAAATATTTAACTCCTGTCAGAAGGCTTAATGAAGGCTAGTAGGATTATGTTAAGAAAATACCCATGATTGGAGTGATTATTACAATTAGACCCATTCATGTCACAGTTCTATGGTTCTATTAGATAGTTTTACCAAAGCTAGTGGGATTAATGCAAAAGAAATGCCCAAATTTGAGGTCATTATTGCAATTAGGCTTGTACGTGTTGACATTTCATGGTTTTATTAGAGAATGATTAATGTTTTTATGCTGGAGCAAGGAATTTATTGTCTGCTCTAGGCCACATGTCATCAAATCAGAATTCAGCTGTAATGCAATAATACTCCCCTAATTGTTCCAATCAGTTATGTTAAAGCAGTTCTTATCTTCCTAAAACATGGAAAGGTTTGTTCCAAGTTGCACCAAACTACAGGTTTCCATCTTCCCAAATATATTTTAACAAAGAGGCACTATCATACAGGCATGTCATTTGTAAATATCAGTGTAAATGAAGCACAAAGATACAAAATCCAGAATGAATTTACATAGATACATTTTGATTAATCAGTCCAGCCTTCAATAGAGACAGATAAGGGAGGAGGTGAGGAGAGGAAATACATTCCTATCCTGTATTTTATGATTACAGATACCCAGAGAAGGAAAGAGAATGAGGTTGGTTGTTTATTATGGTGTGGATCAAACAGTTTTGCAGTATAATCATCTCTAGCGTAACACTGGAAGAAAAAAAAAAAAGTATTTGCATGAAATAAAACCTGACAGATTCCTAGGCTTCTTTTTGTCTTCTAACAGGAAGAATGTGATTATTACTGAAGAAAGAGATCCATCAAACCATTTAAGTTCTTGAAGTTTTCCAAGCTCCAACAAATAGACAATAATTCCATTCCTCTTCAGCACCCCCTCCCTTTTTAAACTTCATATAAAAGACAGAGCCAGAGGAAAACACACTTTTGTATGTGCAGCTTGTTCCTCAGGTTCTGGAGAGAGTAATGGGTAATGAAGACTTCTGAGTACTTACACAGAACTAAGGAAAGATATGATTTTACAGCTTTTTTCTAACTCCCTGAAACAATTAATCCTGAAGATCTCTTGACTCATTTACATCAGATGCATTTTCCATCATATATATTACATTATTTCTCTTATGCTGTCAAAGATGGCAGCGTGAATGCCCAAATTTGAGGTCATTATTGCAATTAGCCTGCCTGCCTTCCTTCCTTCCTTCCTTCCTTCCTTCCTTCCTTCCTTCCTTCCTTCCTTCCTTCCTTCCTTCCTTCCTTCCTATAGCAGCCTTCCAGCACCTGAAGGGGCCTGCAGGAAAGCTGGGGAGAGACTTTTTACAAGGGTGTGTAGTGAGAGGACAAGGAGTAATGGTTTTAAACTGCAAGAGGGGATAGTCAGATTAGAGATTAGGAGGAAAGTCTTTAGCGTGAGGGTGGAGAGACACTGGAACACGAAACTCAATCTCTGGACGTATTCAAGGCCAGATTGGAGGGGGCTCTGAGCAACCTCATCTAGTGGGAGGTATCCCTACCCATGGCAGGGGGTCTGGAACTAGATCATTTTAAATATCCCTTCCAAACCTGAAAATTCTACTATTCTATGAGTTGCATCAACATTAAAATGTATAACAAGTTAAAATTTGTTTTTCTAAATATCATTATTAACCCTTCTTCTACACAAACAGTAGTAGGATCACTTTAAAAATACAACTCACTGTAAATCCCATGTTCAGAACTCACAAATGAAACCCCTCTAAAAATCCTAAGACTAGCTCTAAAAAACCCCACAAGAAATCCTAAAAATATCTTTATTCTCATTTGTTCTTTCTGACAGTTTTTCGAACCTTTGTGCATTGGCATACCCTTTGACATTCAGAAGAAAATGTGTGACAGAATAAATAGGGTGGCCAAAGAGGCAAAAACCAACAGTGTAAAAGAGAGGGAATGGAAACAAGGAAGCAAAGTGATTTTAGGAAATATGAAAACCATCTCAAAGCAGGAGGTATAAAACCTACCGGAGTATAAAACGGAAGTGAGTGACAACACTGTGCTCACAGCAGCTTACAGGTAGCCTGAAACTTCCTGGAAGCTGTACTCTGCTTGTAACCTGCACTCTCCTATCACAGATGTAGTGATTTCCCAACTTGCTGGAGCTTTCTCATCACTCTTCGTGAGGCCAGTTTGGCTTGTTACTTAGGAGCTACAAATTTGCTCATTTCTGACCCTCTTTCCTCCTTTTCCTCACTCCTACATAGCTTAAGACATTTCACCTGTAATGGAAGAAACGCCCTTTGGGTGTGCTCTTTTTTTGTTACTCTTCACACATGTAATTATATGCAAAGTTTACTGATTTCCTTTCAACATCCCAGCAATGTTTCTGGGATCCAGGTTGGAAATTCCTGAAGTGTGAAAGTGGAATAGAACATTTGAAAAATATTTGTATAAGATTACTTTCTTCTTCAGATGTGAATATCTTGGGTATCAGAATAAAATTGTTTATAATGTGAACAGAAGGGACAGTTGTAGTCATAAACTAGATAGACTTTGTTCACGTCGCACATCATAGCAGGTGCTCTCTGGTGAAAAATAAGATGACGCACACCTCATTGAAATAATTAGCAAACATCCTCATGGAATTAACTATGGACACATCATTAGTCTGGAATTCAGAGTGAGCGAGGAAGAGTTAAAGGAAAAACTAACTGTGAGAACCACATTGTAGCAATTCAGCCTTCATACCAAGTTCAAATGTTCCTATCTGTGAGATACTAGCTATACACCAGTCACTGGAAAGTAGCAGCAAAATTTTAAAGAAGATAAATGTTGAAATAGGGCTAAGAGACCAGGTGTAGATTATGGACAAGCATATGTGGTTAAAATATCCCTAGATGATAAAAATTGTTTGCTACTCCTGCCAGAGTTGTCACTGTCACAGCAATCACCTGCACACAGTGGATGCCTCAGTGAATAGTCAAGCGACAAACTGCAAACCTTCAGTGATTATGAGTTTCCACTAGCACTGCAGAATATGCATGGTCCTGCTGAGGTGTCACTGCATTTTCTGGACTTCTGGGTTTGCTGTGTGAGTGTGAAACAATAGAGCTGTAAGATATTCTAGTAGGTAACGCTGGTAGTTTCTTCAGCTGCTCTTCTTAGATCTGGTCGGGTGTTACAGGAAAAAGTTAATAGGAGAAAAACAGAATCACAGGCTCATGATGGTTGGAAAGGGCTTCTGAGATCACCAAGTCCAACCATACACATGTGCAACAAGGAAAAAAACCAAACAACACAAACAAAAAAATAAAAACAAATAAACAAAACCTCTACAATTTTTGCCACTAGAGCATGCCTTGAAGTGCCATAACTACATGTTTCTTAAATACCTCCAGGGATGGTTATTCAACCACTGCCCTGGGCAGGCTGTTCCAGGTCCTGACCACTCTTTCAATAAAGTGATTTTTCCTAATGTCTGATCTAAACCTGCCCTGCTGCAACTTCAGACTATTTCCTCTCGTCTTGTCATTGTTTGAGACCAACACCCACCTCCCTACAACCTCCCTCCAGCCAGCTGTAGAGGGCAATGAAGTGTCCTTCCAGCCTCCTCTTCTCCAAACTAAATGTGCCCAGTTCCCTCAGCTGCACCGCATATGACTTGTTCTCTAGGTCCCTCACCAGCCTTGTTGCTCTCCTCTGGACATGTTCCAGCAGCTCAGTGCCCTTCTGGTAATGAGGGGCCCAGAATGAACACAGTACTTGAGGTGCAGCCTCACCAGTGCCAAGTACAAGGGCATGATCCCTACTTTTGCTGGCCACTCTTTAATAGATATTTTTAATAATAAGAATAAAATAGTTGTATTTCTATTTGATTCTTTTTTAAGGCATAAAAGCACTTTTATTGAAATTAAGTTTTTAAAATATTGTTTTCAATGGTAGTGGAAAATGGGAGTGAGTTACTTCGCTGTGAAAGACTGCTCTGAGGGTTAGATCATGTGCCTAACTCTTAGTCATCCAACTGCTGCTATGTAAGGCTATAATTAATCATGGGTTTGAAACTGGGGGCTGTTTTTAAATTCAAGCAGTTAATATTACTGTCTTCATTATGCCAGTTTGTCTTGTCAAAGCACTTAATACATCTGTGCAAATGGAGAAAAAAATCAGAGAGAAGCAACTATTGATGACAAACTAGTATCTGTCAAATATAATTTCTAGCAATAAGGAACCTCATCATCCTTTGAGGGTATATTTAGTCTTATTTTTTTTATTAGAAATTCTCAGCTCTTTCCCCTTCCTCCTCTAGCACTTCACAAATGGCATTTGTTAACATTTGTTTCAAATATTTTACAATGCAGCAGTGTAACAATTAATGTGTTACATGAACAGTTAAACATCAGACTGCTGTCTTGGATTTTCCTTTCCTTCAGTGCCTTGATAGGTGTCTGCTGGGCACAATGAGTTGGTTACATATTTTCAGGAGTACTAGTGAACCTTAATTTCTGCTGGACCAGCTTGTTGCTATTGTTTCAAGTGCAAAAAAATATACATAACTTCCTGTAGGTTTGCCTGTCATCAGGGACAGTGACTAGACAGAGGTTTTAACCAAATTTCTTAATACGGACAATTTCAGGCTTTTAGTTTGAATCTTAGCGTAAATACAGGTGACAGTTTTTAGGGCCATAGTATGTGCAGCTTGGTTATAGATCATGTGTTTCACCATTGGGTTTACTCACCTAAAGGAAAAACAAAAAAGACAAACAAGCATTTACATCAATTTTATTTTAACTTTTCATGCCTAATTTTTTCCAGTCACAGTGATATGCTGTGAAACGTTGTGACAGATGGATAGAGATAGAAAAATCTTATAGAATAATCTTTGAATGTTCCCTTCATTCTTGCTGTACTTGTCAAACATGAAAAATAGGAAGTCTTTTCTTTGTCATGTTTCTTCCCAATAGATGAGTATGGGAAGCTGAATAAGTGCAAATATAAATGTTGTGGCAGCATTAAAATAACTTCTCTGTGATATTTTTCTTATTAATATTTTATTTAATTTTCTGAAACACAAATATTGCACCGAATTTGGAATTTTGATAAAGAGATAAAAAACATCCAAAACATAGAAAAATGTATGTACTTTAAGCTTCCCAAGCCTCAAGGAAACACATCACAAGTTAGGACCTTTTTCTGCACCTTTCACCTAAACTTCTTGCATCTATATAAAGCTTAGCAATAAAAAAACCCACAAAATGTTGAGGGAACTACACTACACCATATCCATCATCCATTTCCAACACATTTCAAGATGTGGATATATTCCAGATTTTCTTCATTTGGTCCATTTTCAGCCTTAAGTCTGCTGCGCACATAAAATTAGCTAACTTAATATCAAAGCTCTCTCATTTTGACAGAAATACATTTGATAGCTTTCATAACTCACTCACAGGTTTTAAGCCATTTAAAATGTATTCCAACAGGATTAAGAGAACAGTGCAGAACAATGCAGGTCCTGTATCCAGTCACTGTTAACACCTCTCATTTAACTAAACAGACTCTAGTGCAGTGGTGCAGATACTCAGCTACTGGACTATGTCTGAAAGTCATCATGCTCATATTTAATTACAGACATGCAGTCGCAGCAGTTGGAGGCTGGGCTGAGGATAGGCAAAAAAATAATTTCCATGATGCATAATCATGTACTGTCTACTTAGAATCTACCTGCCTAAAATATCTTTTAAAGCTGAAAGTCTTGTCTTGGTTCTACTTAAATAGGAAAATAATAAGCTTTAATATAGAACATGTAGAGATGTAAAAAGTCCTTGATGCCCAATGACTGAAGCTCTCTTGAATTGCACAGAGGAAACAGTAAACTTTCTTTGGATGCACAGCAATGCAAAGGAAGGACATATTTTTTCTCCAACAGTTTCATTTAAAAATGATGTTAGAAAAAAGACAATACAAAAAAACCCTCAGCTTCTTGATTATTTGCTATTTCTTTACTTTGTAATTTTCAGGATTTTTCTTGGAATGACTAGGGTAGAGAATCAGTCTGTCACTGTGCAGAATAACCCTCACACAAAATTGCCTGTCATGGTACAAAGTCATAAATTGCATCAGTGAAATATTCAAACCAGAAGAAATCATTGCCACAATGGAAAATGTCTTTGGCTACTAGTTCCCCTTTCTGGCTAGCCAGCTCTTGGGAGCTAATTCTTACTATACTTTGACACTAAGAGAGAAAAGAATACCTACCCTGGTGCATATATTTAAAAATTTAAAAATAAAAGAAAAAATTCACTCTTCTTCATTCCTTAATGAAATTTTAGACCTGATTTGGAAAACAAAAAAAAATGAAAAACAAAACCAAAAAACCAACAACTAAACAACCCACAACTTCATAGTCTCAATATTTTTAGTGTAAGATGCAAAAATTACTGTTATTTTTGTTCATTACTAAAATCAATCACTTGTGTTGTTTGAACAATCATTAAATAAAGATAATAAATTCCTCTTTTCCTTCTTCCCTCCCACCTCTTCTGATCACATTTAGTTCTTTTCATATCTGAACAAGTATTGTATTCCCAAATTAATATGAGCAATTACCTTCTCACACAAGTGATTTTTGAATTTCAACAGACATACTGTAGTAATGCACCCATGCCACTGGTTTTAATCTTGGCAAGAATAAGAAGTGTAAAAATAAAGTGCACAGAAGGCACACTAATGCTACTGTGTTCTTAGAATAAATCTCTGAAGAGCACAGCAAGCCCATTGCAGGCACTATATAGCACTTCACATCAGGCTTTCTCTCCCTGCCAGCACAGTGTAATTAAAGGAAAAAGACATCAACATGAAATCAGACGTGAGATGCAGTCCAGTTGAAAAGGTTACTGCAGCAAATGAGCAATTAGTGCACCCTGCTGCAATGACTGCTTCAGGTTCAGAAAAGACTCAGACAAAATACAATAGCTGAATAAACTAGCTGTGTAATCTGTTTGTACTAAGTCCTGCGGTCAGTGCTATACAATGAGTTGGCAGGGTATATGCTTCAAGGACAGCATGAAGCCTATTCTTCTCAAGATCACCAGGTTTATTTTAATTTTTGCCTACAATAGACAAGAAGAGTGGTTTTGTTGGTACATACCAAACTCTCAGACAAAATAGTACTTTTAAGGTGGCAATATTCTATGTCCTGGAATTACTTCACAGAAATGTAATAAAAATTTCTTCTCCAATCTTCATTCTTCATCAAATCGGATTTACAATTTAACTTTTTTTTAAAAAAAAAAAAGCAAAAAGTGCCAATGCCTTCAGTGCAAAATACGTTTTCTATCTTTTTCAGAAAAGCTAGATTTACATTTTTTGTTATCTTAAAATAGCTTGCCTGATTCATGCACAGCTGTTGTTATTTAGTGTCAAAAAGATTTGTTTTTGTTGTTGTTTAGAACTATAGACTCTAGCTATTTTAGAAGATAATGTTTTAGAGTAGAGCACTTAGAATATTTTAGTATAGAACAGAGAATCCTGAACTTCTTGGGCATGAGCCAGCATGGGTGACAATTCTTTCTGAGTTAGTTTGGTAAAAAAAGCCCAATAAAGGTATTGATACTTGAACATATCCTCATGTCTCCCATTCTAGTGCTTTCCAAAGTTCCTCTTTAGAAGCAAACGTATGCACACTCATTCATTTTCACTGAAGAGCTGTGAAGCTGTTATTAAGTGATGAAGGCTACTTTAAGGGGCTGCAGAGTATTATGAGCTCACAGAACATTTTTCCTGTACAGCTCACATTGATGGGGGGTTTAACTTGTGCAAAAAGCTGCAAACTTACAAGAGAGGGTGGGCGAAAAGATCAACACCTGCATAAATTTCATCCCACTCTAAAGCGGAAATAACCTCGTATCCCGCAGAAGGGGTAGGAATAAGCATGAGTGTCAGATCCATCCAACTAAAACATTTATCAATTTAATAAAATATTTTTTTGCCTGGTATACCATTCATTAAAAAAGAAGGTTGCTAGGAATTTTTTTCTGTACCAAAGTCTGGTCTCATTTCGTCTCGACATTTTATTTTCAAGCATTGGTTTGCCAGCATTGTATTAGTAACACTCTATAAACAGAAACTAACTTTAAAAGCTTATGATTATTATTTCATGTTTACTATTTATGTAGTGCTTTATGAAACTCAGAACCATCTTTGTGAAAAAATATACAAAGCAACAGTAGTCAAGAGGAGGGGAAAAAATAACTAATGCAATGAAATAGTGACACAAAATCAGCAAAAATATACAGAAAAAGATGGACCAACCACTTAGGTGAGATTTACAGTGACAGGGAATCTACATACTGAAATTTCTTGTCATTCATAGCGAACCATTAATATATACTGTGTATTTTCGTCAGTGTGAAAGATGCTCTAAAAATCATATATCTTTCCCTGCAATAAGCAAACAAAGACATCTGGATTTCATCAAGGGAGCAGGCAATGCAGGCAGATACCTTCCTTTCACACACCCAAAGGGAAAGCTAGCAATGAAGCAGATTTTCTGCTTCAAAAAGAAAAGGCTTAATTGTTCAAATCCCCATATTACCTTTCTCCTCTCCCTCTTCTTCCTTACCTCCTCCCCAAAACCTTGGCAAACATTGAAGAAAGGAAGAGAAAGTCTTCCAAGGAAGGAGACGCTAAAGGTTTAATAATGGCATCATGATAACTAATAAAGGAATCATGATAATTTTAAGTGTGCAAGTTCACAGGTGGCTTAAACTGTTCTAAGAGAGAATTGCAGCTGAAAGGAAAGACCCTGCCCTCCCATCAGTCTCATCTCATCAGTCAGTGCTCAATGTTTTTCCTCTTGCCCAGCTCCCATAACATATGGCTGCAAAGTGAGCCACAGTTACTTGGTAATGCAAAAAACCCAAACCAAACCATCAAACCAACAAAAAACAACAAAATAATAACCCCCGAGGAATATGTGAAAAAATTACAACTAAGACATTTGTGTTACAGCCCAGTCTGAACACTCAGGATGCAGGAGAGCTCAAATTAGAGGCCTATTTACTAGCATGGTACCTGTTTTGTACATTGGTCAGAAACCTAGGAACAGAATTATAATACTTTTAGAAAATGTATTTTTTTTTCCCCCAAGGAAACAATGTGACCCAATCTTATTTATAGAAACATTTATCAAAGTAGTTATGCATGAAAGGAGTACTGAGGAAGACATCAAGGAGAATTTTTCTGGCTGTACCTGCTTGTATTTTGTCCCTCTTTATTTGTTGCCCCTGTTACAGAGAGGAATATGCACAAAATTGAAAGTGAAGTCAGTGTGGAGTAATGCTTGGCTGTTAAGACCAGTTGGTCATGCTCCTGGCTGTACTGGCACTGCAGCACTAACCAGAGAGAGAAAGACTGCTTTACTCTTCCACAGTGCTCTGAAAACTGGAAATGTGACTAATGCCTTGATGTTTGGATTTGCTTATTTTATCCTTGTTACTACTCAATTTAGAATGTTTTCCTCTACCTCTACAAACACTTACTGGCTTTTACACAAAAATATTTTTCAAAAGCTTCAAGTAAATTGTCCAAAGGAGAATTTTTTTCCATGAGTGCTAAAAAATAATATCTTCAAAATAAGCCAATTTTGAGAAAAAGAAAAATAGTTGCTTGTTCCTTGTACATCAAAAGCGATGGAAGAGCTACAATTACAGCTCAGCTCAGTTGCTTGAAAAATGCAAGTATTTATTATCTGGCTTTCATACATTGCAAACTGTCCATGGAAAAAGCAGTTTACACCTTCTTCCGTAAGCTACTATTCCCCAGTATTTGTGATACAGCGTACATTGCTAGGTGAAGTAACTCTTGGCAGCAGAGGTGACTAAACTAATCCTGAGAGGTGTTAGTGAAGGAAGGTGCTTTCAGGCAATTCCCTTACATGCTGTTAAAAGAAATTGAATCAAAGAAAATCCCTGAGGACCTTTTAGAAAAAGGTTTGCATTTGCCTCTTGATATCTCCAAGTAAAAGACAAAAGAAGGCCTGAGTTCTCAAAGGATGAAAGATAGCATAGAAGTAATTTATTGAAAGGTTATGGGTTAGTTCTAATAAACTACTATTTAACATGTGGATCTCAGAGAATGGTGATTATGATTTAGGAATCATGGCCAGTGCAGCAACTACAAATATTATCTAGGGTTTGGGAATAGTATTTAAAACTCAGTTATTAATGATGTTTTACGTAGAGTTGTATAACAAGACAAGAAAACTCAAGAGCAACGCAAACTAGAATAATGCAACTAGTTCAGAAGTCATTGCAATAAATGGCTCTAGCCTTGATAGCAGATGTATGTTTCAGACTGTTTTAATATTAGTAATATTTTTCAGAGTGCAGAATAATAAATATTATCACCTGTAAGAAAAGTCTTGCATTTTTAAAAAAATCTCTGTTTTGTTTGCATATCCACCTACGACATTGTAATTTTTTTGTCTGACAGTGGTACATTCTTTTTAACACAATATGCTACTTAAATAGGATCATGTTTTTAGTAATTCTTTCAAATTTGGTGTCATTGTCTTTCATTTTTGTTCACTTTGCTGAACTACGGAAGGTAAAAACAAGAGCCTTGAAGTGTATAGTTTCACATGCTTTTACCATTAGATTATGCTAAACGATCTTTAATCCAATGTCCATTTCCTAGATTACAAGTGATACAAGTACCAAAGGAATCTAAGTCAACTTTCTTCTTTGTCCCTGTAAGTCAATTACTCTTTTTATCAGACAGAGTTGGCGTGGGGGTGCAGAAGAGGAAAAGGAGGAAGGAGGAAGGTTGCAGAAAGTCCTTGCACACTCTGTGATATACACAAGCACTCTGAAATTCATAGAATCAAAACCAATGAAGCTATGAGCAATTTACTGTAAAGCCAAAGTTCATAATTAAAAACATTCAGTTTGTGAGATTCTGCAAGGGTTTTTTTCCAAGGACAGCATTCCGTAGCAAAATTTTTCATTCATGCTTATTCTTTCTCCTCTTATCCCCCCGCTTTTTTTGTTATTGTTACTTGCACTCTTTAAGATGCAATATAAAACATGCATACGGATTGTTAAATACATGTCATTTACAGCTTTTAAAGCTTACAGTGTAATTTTGAGGCTTTAACAATAACAAGCAGAAAATAGAAGAAAATTAAGATGATCACAGACTATGATTTTTTAGGGGAAAGAAATTTATTTCTATCCAGGATTCAGAGTATTCAATGAACATATTAAGCAACAGAATAGGTTAAATCTAAGCGAGTGGACAAATGAATTTAGTGTTCAGAATTAGCGTTCAGAATAAGTACTTTTTATGGTTTGAGTGGACACAGGCTAATTTTATGGTCTTGATACTGCTACTGAGATAGAGAGACTTTAAGACCCTGAGGGACGCCAGGGCACAAAAGAGAGAGGCCAGTGTTCCCAGATGTTCCATGCCATACCCTATCAAAGCCAGGAGGGTAGGAAGACTTTTCCTTCTGACTTTCCTTCCTCACTGCTTTCCTGTGCTCAGAGGTCTTGGGGAGAGGCTCCTGTTGTTTTTGGTTTGGTTTAGTTTGGTTTGGTTTGGTTCTGTTAGGTTCTGTTAGATTTGGTTTGTTTTTTTCATCAGCTCACTATATGCTCTGTATGATCTAAACCCGTTGAGTACTGGGAATAACCATGGACCCTTTTTTCCTGAGTCAGCCCTGCTGCAAGGGAGCCTCAAAAACTTACATCTGTGATCACTGAGATCAGATTTTGTGTACAATTGAATATATTTGTTCCTTATCCCATGTGTTATTATTCTTTCTCTATTCCACTAAGCCTGTTCTAGAGTTCTTAGTTCCACTAAGCCTGTACTCAGCCCTGGTGAGGCCACACCTCGAGTCCTGTGTCCAGTTCTGGGCCCCTCAGTTCAGGAAGGAGATTGAGGTCCTGGAGCAGGTCCAAAGGAGGGCAACCAGGCTGGTGAAGGGACTCCAGCACAAGTCCTGTGAGGAGAGGCTGAGGGAGCTGGGGGTGTTCAGCCTGGAGAAGAGGAGGCTCAGGGGAGACCTCATCGCTCTCTACAACTCCCTGAAAGGAGGCTGGAGCCAGGGGGAAGTTGGTCTCTTTTCCCAGGCAACTTTCAACAAGACAAGAGGGCATGGTCTCAAGTTTTGCCAGGGGAAGTTTAGGTTGGATATTAGAAAGAATTTCTTTACGGAGAGGGTGATCAGACATTGGAATGGGCTGCCCAGGGAGGTAGTGGATTCTCCATCCCTGGAGATATTTAAAAAGAGACTGGATGTGGCACTCAGTGCCATGGTCTAGCAACTGCAGCGGTAGTGGTCAAGGGTTGGACTTGATGATCTCAGAGGTCCCTTCCAACCCAGCCAATTCTATGATTCTATGATTTAACCTCATGAATCATAGAATAGCTAAGGTTGGAAGGGATCTTAAAGATCATCTAGTTCCAACTTCCTGGCATGGGCAGGGGCATCTTCCACTAGACCAGGTTGCTCAAGGCCCTAGTCTTGAACCTGGTCTTGAACACTTCCGGGCAGAGTGTAACCACAGCTTCCTTAGACAACCTGTTCGTGTTGTCTCACCACCCACACAGGAAAGAATTTCTTCCTAATGTCTAACATAAATCTCCCCTCTTTTAAACCATTTCCCCTTGTCCTCTCACTACACATCTGTGTAAAAAACCCTATGCCAGCTTTCTTATAGGCCCCCTTTAGATATTGGAAGGTTGCTATAATGTCACCTTGGAGCCTCCTTTTATCCAGGCTGATCAACCCCAACTTCTTTAGCCTGTCTTTGTAGGGGAGGTGCTGCAGTCCTCTGATCATTTTAGTGGCTCTCCTCTGGACATGTTCCAGAAGCTCTATGTCCTTCTTATGTTGGGGATTCCAGAACTGGACACAGTACTCCCGATGGTGTCTCACAAGAGCAGAGTAGAGGAGGAGAATCGCGTACCTTTACTGGCTGCCTATGCTTCTTTTGGTGCAGCAGAGGTTGCATTTGGCTTTCTGGGCTGCAAGCACATGCTGATGGCTCGTGCTAAGTTTCTGGTCCACCACAACCATCAAGTCCTTCTCCTTTGGCTGTCTGCAATCCTTTCGCCTCCCAACCTCCATTTGTGCATGTAATTGTCTCAACTCAGATGCAGAACCTTGCACTTGGCTTTCTTGAACTTCATTCAGTTTACACGAGTCCACTTCTCAAGCCTGTCATGGGCTCTCTCGATGTCATCCCTTCCCTCCAGCATTTTGACTTCACCACACAGTTTGGTGTCACAAGCAAACTTGCTAAGGCTACATTCAGTTCTACTGTCCATGTTGCCAACAAAGATGTTAAACAGCACTGGTCCAAATTCTGACCCTTTAGGATCACCACTCACCACACATCTCTATTTGGACACTAAGCCATTCATCAGAACTCTTTGGATGTGACCATTCAGCTAGTTTCTTATCCAACTAGTGGTCCATCCATTGAATCCTTATTGTTCCAGTTTAGAGATCAGAATGCTGTGTGGAACAGTGTTGAATGCTTTGCACAGACCCAGGTGGCCAATGACTGTTGCTCTGTGGTTTTCCACTGAGGCTCTGACCCCGTTGTAAAAGTCCACCAAATTAGTCAGGCAGGACTTGCCCTTGGTCAAGTCATGATAGCTGTTTCCAATCACTGCTGTGTTATCCACATGCTTTAGCAGAGCCTTGAGGAGAAGCTGCTCCATGATCCTGCCAGGCACAGAGGTGAGACTGACTGTCCAGTAGATGCCTGGATGTTCATTTTTTCCATTTTTAAAAATGGGAGTTATGTTTCTCTTTTTCCAGTCAGTGGGAACTTCACCAGACTGCCGTGACTTTTCAAATAGGATGGACAATGGCTTTGCAACTTCATCTTCTAATTCTTACAGTAGTCTTGGATGAATCTCATTAGGTCCCATGGACTTGTTCACCTTCATGTCAGATGATCTAGAACCTACTTTTCATCTATGGTAGGAAGATCTTCCTTACTTAGCACTTTCCTCACTGCCCTGAAGATATTTTATTCTACAGTGTCATGGTCCAGCTTTCCAGTTTCAATTCCTTATGCCACTTTTATCTTTCCTTGCGAGGGTGGAGGAGAATGAAAGAGGGAGAAATTATTTTCTCTCTGGTTTTTGTGAGCTCTTGCCACAAACTGAGATAGTACTAAAGCAGATACACCCTGAATAACCTACTGGTATCCTACCATTTCCCACTTAGTTATCTCCTAACTTGAGGATCTCAGATACACGTTTTTACACATAGAAGGTCTTTTTGCATGAAAGGCTAAATCTGAAATATGAAGATCATAATGTGTTATAGGAACTTCCTCCCTTTTCTCTTATTTACTCTGTTGTCCACTTCCCCCCAGATTAAAAAATTATTTAAAGGCAGAGGGCTGGAGGCTTTTCAGAAGCTTTTATGTAGAGGTGTGGATGTAAGTGGCTTTAAAATACCTTTTCCCTATAAAATCTCAAAATGATGGTAACATTTGCAAAATATCCCTTTTCTGTTAAACAAAGAACCATAGAAAAAAAATTGGTTAAAAAAGACCTTTAAGATCAGCAAGTCCAACCCTTAACTTTGCACACTGCCAAGTCCACCACTAAACCATGTACCTAAGCATCACATTTACATGTCTTTTAATTACCTCCAGGAATTGTGGTTCAGTCATTTCCCCAGGCAACCTGTTCCAGTGCCTGACAACCTTTTCCGTGAAGCAGTATTTCAATATCCAATTTAAACCTTCCCTGGAAAAACTTGATGTAATTTCTTTTTGTTCTATCACTTGCTACTTGGGAGAAGAAACCTACTCCCACCTTCCTACAGCCTCTTTTGGGGCAGTTGTAGTGGCATTGTATAAGTTCTCCACTTAGGCTCCTTTTCTCCAGGCTAAAGGACTCCATCTGCTCCTTGATTGTGGTCTAGAGACTTCACCACATTCATTGCCCTCCTCTGGACTCACTTCAGCACCAGACAATATTCATGGTGTGGCCTCACCAGTGCCAAGTACAAGGAGACAATCACTTCCCTCCTCCTGCTGGGCACAGTTTCTGATGCAAGACAGGATGCTGTTGTCCTTCTTGGCCACCTGGGCACTGGAAATCAAACTTGCATCATGTAACAGAAATTAAGGCTATTTCCTAATGATTTCTCAATCTGCTCCGTTTGTATCAGCACATCCTTCCTGCTCCTAGTTTTCTATTTTCCAGTTCTTCAAATAGCCCCTTGCCCTCAGCATACCTTCAGTTCATCTGCAGTTCTCCTTCCTCCTTTGTGAATTTTCTGGATTTTCCTATGTTTCCAGTCTCTGTGTAGCCACCCTCACCTAACTGTTCTGTGCAGAAAACCTTTCCATCAGTATCAAAAATTACTAGTGGACATATCAGATGCTGCAGAGCTTGTGTGAGCACTGAAAAATTCTCATCAAAGCAATCAACTAGATTTAAAACAGCTTTTCCTTCTGCTCTACCTTTTTTTTTTTTTTCTTTTTTTTTTTTTTTCTTCTTAAAATATACTTAAAATAGTTCTTCAACCCCAGGGGCCTAATCTCTCTCTTACACAAGCTTGTTTCATAGTGGTGAGCCTCCAATGGGTGTGTTCAGATTCATAACAGTGCAAAAAAGGTTTTTATTCATCTTACCAGTTCAGTGACAGCACTCTTCTCTCATTCTGGACCTTCTGCCAAGGAAAATGCCATCCATTTTACAACATGAAGTCTGCAAGGCTTGGTAGGTGGTGAAAAAAAAAGAAAGAATAAGGACTGAACGTTGGGGTGCAGAAACAGAACTAAAACAGAAGGGACCATGGAGCGGTGTCAGTGTTTTTCTTTCTAATATTTCATCTTTGCACTTTGATAATGAAATGGCCTGGAAGGGTTTTTTAAATATATGAAAAGGAGTTTTCATTTGAACACACTTTGAAAAAAATAATCCATAAAAGAACATTATAAAAATCTTGTTAGCCATTACACACTTACCCAGCACATAAGGCATTCAAATGAGTTCAATCAAGCCGATTTGCATACAGTGCACACAAAAAGGATATGTAATTTGCACATTTTATTGTAAAATAAAGCACTTCTCATGTCAGCATTCAAAGTCTTTAAAAGCAAAGTTCTATCTGCAGTGAGTATTTCACAGAGAAGACTGTAGGATAGATAGTATTCATAAAATACGTTTTATCTAAATTGCTACTGTCTTTGGCAATAAAAATGTCTGGCATAAATGTTGACAAGTGGAAATTATATTAAGAAACCTGCATGAATTCAACATATTCGTGGCTATGCTACTGTAATTTCAATATGCTATTGTATCTTTGCTACCTAAATAACTTATAATTGCCCCAAATTGCAATTTAAAATAACAAGCCTTACATTTTATTCTAACCTTTAGTAGAACTTCACCTCAGGACAGACTGAGAGACAGACTCAGGACAGAGTGATCAGTCTGTATACATGGTTAAAAAGCCATCAAAGAGCAAAATTACATAATGCTGATAGTGTTAAACATTTCCACACAAAAGTAGGCACCTTTGCACAAGGAGCTTTGCACTTGCACTTGCAAAGAGATTTGGTACAGCTCTTAATTCTCAGTTCCTCCCTTTTTTTTATCCCCCTCTCGATACTGTATTTGATTTTGCTTCTTCTAGGTCCCCTTTCAAATAACCTCACATTATTGGTCATCTTACCATCCACTCCTACTTATTTTTCCCTCCCTGTGGTTCCTTAAAATATCTGAAGCTTAAATAATTTTGTTTCAGCTCAGGCTTTTTTCTCCTTCATCTGGCCTGGCATGAACCTCAAGCAAAATGTTCAGAAAAGGGCCAAGCAAACAGTATAGAGAGCTGTACCAGGAGGGACACACTACTCAACCTTAGATACTAAAGTACAATGTTGATAAATCAAGTCTAAAAATAGCCTGGGTGCCTGAAACTCCAGTTTTAAACAGCTTTAAAATTTCTCTAAATTAGGGTAATTACAATGACAGAAAAAGGCACCCCTCTGAAGCAAGGACCAGTCCTCAGCTCTGTTATGTTCTATTGTTCCAAATGGCACCTTTCCATAGTAAAACTGTGAGGACAGGTTTAAGCTCTGCCTAAACCTGTTCCCAGAATTGAAAGGATCATGTGACTGCAAACATTTGGAAAACAGAGCCTAAACAGAAAAAAGCTTGGAAAGTTATAAAAAAATTACAGGAAAGCTTTACAGCAGAAGTGCATTGCAGTTCATTACATCTTTCCCAAATTTGATAGTTTTTAAGTGTTTCCAGTGCATTAACAAACCGACTTGACACTAAGATCCACACTCTTAAAAAATCAAAGCACAGAAGCAGAGGACAGTTCTGAGGTGGAGGGAGATCATGAAGTGTCTGATCTAAAGTGTTGCTCACAGCAGTGTACACCATAGAGTTAGATCAGGCTCTTCAGCAATGGAGAGAGCCTTTGCCACCAGTTGCCTGCTGATCTAGAGAAAGCCTTCCTTATGTCCAAACCCAGCCTTTCATGTCCTACATCTCCCACTGTGCCCCAGTAGGAAGAGCCTGGCTCCATCTCCCCACCAGCTCCCTCCTAGGCCCTTGGGGCTGCTGTTAGGTGTCTCTGGAACTGCTCACCAAACCTGTCCCTTCTCCAATTTCTTCTCACAGGGTAAGTGTTATGCTATCATAGGAATGACTGAAATATGGTGGGATGGGTCACATGACTGGAGAATCATGATACAAAGCTTTGGCTGTTCTGTAAATACAGGCAGGGGAAAAGAGGTGGAGGAATCACACTCTATGTTAAAGAAAACCTTGAATGTATAAAATCCAACTATAGTAACTGTGGTAGCCCTATTGAATGCCTCTGAGTCAAAATCAAAGGGGTTGTCTCCATAGGTGACCTGACAGTAGACATCTGCTACTAACCCCCAAACCAAGACGATGTGACATATGAAGTGATATTTGGATTAATCAGGCAAGCTTTGGGACAAAAACCTGATCCTTCTGGGAGACTAATTATGCAGATTGTTGAAAGAATAACACTGCAGATCACCTGATATCAGTCAAGTTCTTGGAATGCATAGAAGTGCTTACTCGCACAAATGTTGGATGTGCCAACCAGGAATGGGGCACAACTGGACTTACTACTCACTAACCAAGAAAACCTGCTATGTGATATCTCAGTTAGTGACAGACTTGGCTACAGTGACTGCAGTACTGTGGAGCTTGGGATACTGCTGAGTACAGTGAAGGTTAATTTGAGACCAAAGGTTTTAGACCAAACTTCAGCTCACTCAGGGCCCAGTTGGAAGGGATCCCATGGGAAGATTCCTTGGAGGGTAAAGGAGTTAGTGAGTGCTGGGAGTTTGTCAAGAACACTCTGCTAGTTTAACCAAAACCAGTTCATCCCCTCTAGGGGCAAGGGCAGTAGTAGAACAAGCAACCACCATGGCTTACCTGTGAGCTTCTGGGTCTGCTCAGAACCAAAACGTGAATGTACCAGAGTCTGAAAAGTGGAACATTACTGGCTGAAAATTACAAGGCCATTACCAGAGTATGCAGAGAAGTAGTTAGGAAAGCAAAAGCTCAGTTTGAGCTAAATTTGACCAGAGATGTCAAAAATTTCAAGGAAGGATTTTTCAGATATATTAACAGCAAGCAGAAGCAGAGGAATACTATTGGCCCGCTATTAAATAGGAGAGGTGAAATAGTCACCAACAATGCTGAAAAGGCAGAGGTTCTCAACACCTTCTTCATCTCGGTCTTTAGCAGGCCCCAGGACATAGGAACAAGAGTTCAAGTTGAAGCAGACACTGACCTGCCATCAGTGGATGAAGAGATGGTGTATCAACTACAGGAGCTTGACCTCTACAAATAAATTTGCACGGATGCCACCCACCCTAGGGTGTTGGGAGAGATGGCTGATGCTGTTGAAAAGCCTCTCTCCATAATCTTTGAGAAGTTGTGGTGATTGGAAGACATCCCTGAAGACTGGAAGAAGGCTAATGTCACCCCCATCTTCAAGAAGGGTTCCAAGGAGGACACAGGCAATTATAGACCCATTAGCCTCACTTCACTCCCTGGGAAAGTCATGGAGCAAATCCTTCTGAGGATTATCCTGGGTCAATTAAAATATGTGATCAGGAAGAGCTACCATGTATTTTCAGGGGCAAATCATGCCTAACAAACCGGCTTATCTTTTATGGCAAAGTCACTGGCTCAGTTGATGCAGGGTGAGTGGTAGACATCATCTACCTAGACTTTTCCAAGGCTTTTTATACAGTACCCCACAGCCTTCTCCTCAAGAAACTGACTTGATGTGGCCTGGACAAGTGATCTGGGCAGTGTGTGAGCAACTGGCTGACAGACTGAACCCAGAAAATAATAGTAAATAGTTCAGCCCCCATCTGTCAGTGGGTCACAAGTGGAGTACCCTAGGGATCAATATGGAGCGTGACACTGTTCAACATCTTTGTAAGTGACCTGGAGGTTGGGGTCAAGAGCACCCTGATGAAGTCTGTGGATGAGCCAAGATGAGTGGAGAGGCTGACATTCCAGAAGGCAGAGCTACCCTCCAGGGTGACTTAGACTGGAGAAATGGCCTAGCAGGAACTTTATGAAGTTCAGTGTAGAGAAGTGCAAGGTCTTGCACCTGGGAACACATAACGCAGGAGTGCAGCTCAGACTGGGATCCACTTGGCTAGAGAGCAGCGTTGTGGAAAGAGACCTGTAGGTTTTTGTGCTCAATGTGAGCACCCAGTATGCTGTAGCAGTAAAGAAAGCCAACAGGATGCTGGGCTGCATCAAGAAGGCCATCACCAGCAGAGACAGTCATTATCTTTCCTACTTGGTGCTTGTCAGACCAAACCTGTAGTACTGTGTCCAGTTTCAGTCCCTGCTGCACAAAAACGATGCAGACAGGTTTGAGAGGGTCCAGAGAAGAGCTACAAGGATGGTCAAAGGTCTAGATCACCTGCTTTACTTGGAGAGGCTGGGAAGACTGGATATGTTCAGCCTTGAAAAGAGAAGGCTTTGGGGAGACCTTATTACAATGCTGCATTACTTAAAGGGCAGCTATAAAGAAGATGGAGATCCCCTATTTACAAGGATTCATATGGAGAAGACAAGGGGCAATGGGTAAAAGTTGCCCCTGTGGAGATTCTGTTTGAATACAAGTTGAAATTTTTCACTATGAGGACAGCCAGACATTGGAATGGTTTCCCAAGGGAAGGGATGGATCCCTCCACTTTGGAAAGTTTTAAGTCTCAGCTCAACGGGGTGCTGAGACATCTCATATAAATGATCATATTAGAAGGGTTGGGCCAGAATGGTCCTTGAGATCAGTTCCAATCTGACATTCTAAGTGCCCTGACCCCAGTAATCTTGCTGGCATCTTTCATAAGTCAGAGCTCCCTCTGGTTTATTGGTGTTGTTCTTGTACTGGAGGCCCCACAACTAAATGAAGTATATAGATGTGATCTAAAGAGCTCTGAGTAGAGGGGAAATCCCATTCTGTCCCTGCCTGGATGTGTTCCAATTTAAATAGCCCCAGGTGTGATTGAATTTCATACCTGCCAAAGCACACTGATGTCTTATGCTCATCTTGATGGTATGAGAACTCCCAGAAACTTTCACTCAAATCTGCTTTCCAAGCAGGCAGTCCCCAGCCTGGATCAGAGCAAGGGGTTATTCCTTCCCATAGCAGTCATTCACATCTGTCCTTGTTTAATTTCAAGAGGGTTCTGTTGTCCTGTTCCTCCATCTTGTTTAGGTCTCCTGAGAGCTCTTCAGAGATATTATCAAAAATTTTGCCCTATAATTCTTACCACTTTCAAAAAGGATCCTATGCTCATACATCATCATGAAAAATAAGAGGCAAAACCTTTTTGGGAGGACAGTTTTAAAGAGATAGTGCAACATATAGATGCAATGGTGACACTGGGTGCAGTGATCAAAGTGGAAATAGGAGGTGACATGATGTGTTACCATTGGCATGATTGTAATTTCCATCAACTTTACAACCTTTCAGGCAAAACATTGCATTCAGAAAATGGCTGCAGTTTGAATTCCTGAATATTATGGCACCTGTTACCTGTCAGAACAGAAAGGTAAGGGAGTAAGGAAGCAGTATACCATGTCCCCAGTGATTTACAATGGTTTCTTAGGTGAAAAGATCCAGGTGGGATGATCAGTACTAAGTGGGCATTGTGTGAGCTGAGACTTGATCTCCTCTTATAAGTGTCTGATCACCTCAGTCTACCCTCCTGAGACAGACTTCAATTATAATAATTGCCACTATCCTGTTCCACACACTACCTTAAAAGCTAGGCACAAAATCGTTCACAGTAGTGTTAGTAGGTATTGCCATGAAAAATGAAGGTCTAGAAATTCTGACAATGACACAGACCAAGTGGTTTGCCTCAGGAATCAGTTTGTTTTGAAAATCAGACACATGACAGAAATTAGTCCTGCTGACAGGATGCTGCTTAGAGCTCTTTCTTTCCAAAACACTTCAAAATTTAGTCAAGGCTAGGCCTGGGAACCTTAAATACTGCAGCATGTCTGCCTGTTTATAAACCTCCTTAGGCTGTTTTCAACAGCTCATTCAGCTGTGCTGACCAACAAAAGTAATTCACAGTTTTAAGATGTCTGAACTATTTGGCATGTTTTATCAAAAAGAGCCACCAAGCTGAGCTCTTAGTATCTAGCCAGTGTGCTTTATTTTTCAATGAACTGGGTGATTAAAGAGAAGCAGCTTTGTGTCATAGTGGAGCAGGTAAGAGAGAGCCCAGAAGCAATCATATGTCTTTCTGATTCTGCCATTACCTCCCTCTACAAGCACAGTGTTCAGCTACTCTCTGCCAGTTTCTATGCCCCCCAAAATGTATAACAGCGTGTGCTAGAGTAGTACTGAAAAATAGGAGCCTGACCCAGCTCCTAGTGAAGCTAACAGCCTTTGTTCATTCTCACTAGGTAGAGCCAAATTTAAAGATCTTGAATCTGGTTGAGAATCATGCTGTGGCAGTGTAGCTATAGTGTCTGTTCAAGCACTAAGAGGGTAATTTCCCCTCCTGCGTGGGGGACCTGCCAGACTGCAAAATAGTCTGCAATAATGTACATGATCTCATTCTGTATATACAGACATAAATATCACAAAGATGAAAGTATAATGAGTGAGACACAGATGTCTCTGTGGCTGGTGGTCTACAGACATCTCATCTGAGGCCATGCGTAGTGCTGAGAAGCCTAGGAATGTCTTCCTCAGCATGTCAGAGTCAAAGAGAGTAAGTGGAAGCTGCCACCATGGCCTTTATTGTTGCCAAGCACAACTTGGGTCCTAAAAAAAATCATATCATCAATATTTCATGTGGTTTTGCTGAGAAGAAATTATTTCATAGTAGAAAGCTTAGTTAGTAGCATATGTACTATACCAGCTCAAGGGGAAAGTAATTTCTACATTTAGTAGAAGTTCCCTCTGGTTTAGGGATCAGTAAGAGAAGTTAGTTCTTTTTAATAGAGGTTGTATCTTGCAAATGAAAGCATACAGTTGTCTATCAATTGAAAATATCTAGGAAAATGGAATATATTTAACAGAAATTGAACAACCTTCTTTGTAGCAGCAGCCAACAATATTTGATATCAGAGAAAAAATCCCCTAGAATCATATTGTTAGGGTCCAATTTTCTTTTTTTTTTTTCTCCTTACTGCCCAGTGGGTTTGCACAGCCACCTCCAAGAACTCTAACAGTACTTACACTGAACACCCTTTCCCCACTTCACTGCATGATGATCCTCCGCCGGGTTGTCAAACACAATTACTTCTCTGGGTAACAATGTGAAAGGCAGCTGCAGCAAGCACAGAGGTCAGGCAAAGTGGGCCAGGGATGCAACAGCACCTGCCTTTTGCATGCAAAGACAGAACAAATTACAACATTTATCGCCAAAGAACTGAGCAGCAATACCATGTGTGATGGCCTCACAAGCACCCCTTTCATCATGTGCATGGGTATATCTTTTCAAATCTAGAGCAGGGAACAGATGTTTCATCAAAAGGCACATTTAAAATAAAGATAATTATGCAGTAAGAAGCTTAATTACATAGGATTATTCAGGTCCACTTAATTGCTTGACAGTCTGAGAGCCTCCCATGTATTTGTGAGAGAAGCACACTTCTCTTCCTGGGTTACCAAACTCTGTCATGGCTTCAGGACAAAAGTAGTTGTTCTAGTAATTCAACTAATATTAATTTCTGTTTTTCAACTATGAGGAGAAAATGTAAGTAATCTTATCAAGCAGTAAAATACAGTTTTATTCCTATGGATATCATATTTTTTTTCAACAAAATATTAATCACCTGAACTACAAAACAGAAGTAAAACTGAATGCTATTATCACAGTGTACTCAGTAGAACATCATCACACTTAGATATGATTTAGGTTGCAGAACAGAATTTCTTGTGGTCCAACTATCTACAGATGCTTATGCATCTCCAGTTTTCAGAAGCTTATCATGACTGTTCCATGTAGGCATATGAAAATGGCTTTGCACCTCCCCCCAATGAGTTATCTTGTTACTCCACAAGCAAAAATTCTAGTATTTTAATGAAGTATTTTTGCTCCAAGAAAATAAATTCTTTTGTCTTTACTTAAACAACATGGCCTGCACTATGTTGCATCTATTCTGAGAGCCTCCATTATCTTGGGAGTTACTGAACTGATCATACTAATACATTTCACAGAGAAACAATTATTTCTGTGAGCTTCTGCTGACAGGCTTTCAGTATGATTTTGTCTCATCCTGGCAGCTTACCAGCTGCAGAACTTGGATACAGCACTGATCCAAAATACAAATCATGAAGGCATCTCTGCCATGTGAATCATGCTAAAGGATTCCCCTGCATTTACAGGTCTTTATGATGCTGGTGGGGCTTAAAGAATACCCAGCATCAGACCATCTGTTTTTTATCATATATATATATATAGGAAATATAGGGGAAATAGTTTGAAAGATTTTATGTGGAGATCTTTGGTGCACTAATTTCCTAAGTTCAACACATTTCTTGATCACATACTCTAAAGCACTAGCAAAATCAAGCACAAAGTTTATATTTAAGGGGTATAAATGTAATTTTGAAATACTGAGCTCTAAAATGATCTCTCACTTTTCAGCAAAGACCACTACAATATTTGTCTTTGTCAAGCTATTGCAGACTTTTCTTACACAGACAAACTAGAAATGGTTTCATTGTGCACTATGCACAACCAACAAAAAAAATGCAGAAGAATTAACTCTGTAAGGAGTTAAAGATTGTAGTTTAGGAAAAAAACCCTTAGTTCAGTCTAAGCTGCTAAATGTAACTTAAAGCTCGGGAAAGACGATTACCCTATAATGGCTCCATTCACATTCACAAAGCTGGGGTCATTTTAAACTGCTGCTACGTTTTGGAAGGCTGCCCAGAAAACTTTGGTGTGAAAAATCTGCTGAATGCCTTTGCGCTACATTAGCTAACAGTATTTAAAGTCGATAATGCAGGTGCGGGCTTTCTCCCATACAAGTTTCATTGTAAAAACCTATAAAACCCTAGCAGATTTCTTCCTAAAACTCTGTTCAAGAGTGGCTTTTGCTCAAAGATTTAAAAAGAAGAAACAGTGGGATTAGAATGCTGAAATGACGGTATTGCTGTTATCAGGAGGGAGCATGTGAGAGGTGCTAATAAACCATAAACCAAGAGTATATCTTTCACATTACTTCCAGTGCAGGAATTTGATTTTTATAAACACGTACCACCACTAAGTGCAACTTGCCAAGCAAATCATAGGGGCTTATGCTACTTTCCACACTAATGGTGTCAAGGTGCATTGAATGTTTCCCCCCTGCTGCTAGAGATTGCCATTAGAGGCTTTTGGCAAAGCATATGCCCAAGTTCCTAGCTCTGCAGCAGTTATCATATGCTAGGGTGACACTATGACTGATCACACTCAGGCACTGCTTCTGTCTCTGTAAATGGGTTTTCAGTTATAATGGAAATGTTTAGTTCAAAGCAGCATATACATTACACATGTTATTAATAGCTGAAACAGATGCTTCCATCTAGTGAAAGGATTTGTTTTTATGTAAAGAAAATCCTTCTGTAAATCTGGATCTTTTATTTGGTCGCATATCATCTTGATCGATAATAATATGAAAATCCCTCTCTACTTTGCTTTATATTACAGAAGAATTGTAATTTTTAATTTGTGCTTCATATAAACAAATTTATATATATCTACATACATTTTACTACTTCTTTTTTATGTCTCCATTTGTTTCTATTGTAAATTACAGTTTCTTAATCACTCCTAAGCACAAAACACCCTACCAATACATTATTTCTAGAATAAGATACATGATGTGGTCTACAAATTATGGTTATTAATTTCAGGACAGAAAAGTTGCTTTTCTATTATGGGTTATGTTCAATTAACACATGGCGGTATTAATGCAAAGTGTCAGCATAGAGCTGAACCAGAGAACAAATGAAAATTAAGTACCCTAAAAAAAGAATTATTACCTGTGCTAAACAGAGTAAAAGCCAATTTATTTCTTAACATTGCTTGTACAGTACCACCTGAGAGACAGGGGTCTTGAAGGTTGGATGTCGTGATTTTAGAAACCTTTTCTAACCATAAAAATGCTGTGATTCTGAGATATTCATGAGCAATTCCAAGAGTGCAGATCATGTTTCCAAAAGGAAATTAGCTGATTGCTTTACCTTTTTGTGTGCTTTTTTGGAAAGAGCTGTGTCTATGGAGACAGCACATGATAGATCAATGACTCTAACGCTACAGCAGCTGCAGTTCATGAAAACCACATTATTAGAAAGACATTTTTAAAAATAAGTCACCCGTTTATTTCATTAATTGTAAAGAAGCCTATATTCTAAGGCACAGACAGCTCATGAGAGAAAACTGCATCCATGGTGGGAACATTAATTATATTTTAGATGAAAAACTTAGCAATAGTTTTATTGGTCAGATTCAGTTTTGATAGATGTGTTAAACTCTACAAGTAACTAAAAAGAGCAGAGGATAACGGTTCAAAATTAAAATTTTGAATTAGCCTCTTCTGAGAACAGCAAGGTCTTTTAGGACAAAATTGCTCCTATGTTTTGAATTTGAATTCTATAAGATTTTAAACTATCCTTGACTGCAAACCAAGTACACTAGAATCATGTTGTGTCTTCTTTCTGATTTGTGCCCCCTCAACCTTTAGGGATTGCAGTGCTTTTTTCCCCTTGAATAAATATCTGAATGGTTATAACGTTTTTGCCTCAGAAAGTAGGTTGGTATCATTAAAATGATCCTGCATTGCATCATTACTGCCATCTATTAATATTAGGGGAACACATTCAGAACCAAATACCCTAGACTCTAGTTTTCTATAAGACATTGATTTTTACAAGTATAAGACTAACTCCAGAGACGTTACTTGGGAAACCTCTGAAAATCTTTGTGAACCACTGAATCTCTTTAGGTGAATTTTACATTAGAACTTCTGTATTTGTAGTGAAACTTAAAAGAGTCCAACTGGCACAAAACCACATCCTGAATAAACTTTGTAAACTCCTTCTGAGATTCACATTTAATTCATGTGGATTTTATCGGTTTAATCATATTGCCTCAAAACACCTGAGCCCCCTTTCATCTCAAGAGAGCTCTGGAGGGTAATACCACCATAAGGCTTTATTAATGTAATTTCTCCTTATTTTGTCCCATGCCAGAAGCAAGGGGAGAGGCAGAGTTTGCTCCCTCACAGACTGGGTGTCAGGACAGAACTTCATAGTTGGAGGGCTAGCTCTCACAAACTAGACACCATGGCTTGAATATCTCTCCTTAATTTCTCTCAGATGGCTCTGTCACTCACTCCCTGTTTGGGGACCTCTGTGTGAAGAAAGAAGGGAAGGAAATCAGAATCCTTGTCAAATTGTCTTGAACTTGTCATTCTTTATATGTTTTCACATAACCCCTTTCTGAGACCCTTTTTGTGCTTAAACAATTTGTGGATTATGATGGTAGGTAACTCACTGGTGTAAAACCAGTACACAAAAAAATGAGAGGAACTGCCTTGAAATGAGTTGAACATTCTTTGATGGGGCAGTGATTTTTCTAAGTTTAAAATTAACTACTTTAGAGAAAAATAATCATAGAATCATAGAATCATAGAATTAGCTGGGTTGGAAGGGACCTCAGAGATCATCAAGTCCAACCCTTGACCCACCGGAGCACAGTTGCTAGACCATGGCACTGAGTGCCACATCCAGTCTTTTTTTAAATGTCTCCAGGGACGGAGAATCCACCACCTCACTGGGCAGACCATTCCATTGCCTGATCACCCTCTCCGTGAAGAAATTCTTTCTAATATCCAACCTAAATCTCCCCTGACACAACTTAAGACTGTGTCCTCTTGTTTTGTTGAAAGTCACCTGGGAAAACAGTCCAACTCCCACCTCGCTCCAGCCTCCTTTCAGGTAGTTGTAGAGAGCAATGAGGTCTCCCCTGAGCCTCCTCTTCTTCAGGCTGAACAGCCCCAGCTCTCTCAGTCTCTCTTCATAGGGCCTGTGCTCGAGTCCCTTCACCAGTCTGGTTGCCCTCCTTTGGACCTGCTCCAGGACCTCGACATCCTTCTTAAACTGAGGGGCCCAGAACTGGACACAGTACTCGAGGTGTGGCCTAACTAGCGCTGAGTACAGGGGCACGATCACCTCCCTGGACCTGCTGGCGACGCTGTTTCTGATACAGGCCAGGATGCCATTGGCCTTCTTGGCCGCCTGGGCACACTGCTGGCTCATGTTCAGCTTCTTGTCGATCCAGACTCCCAGGTCCCTCTCTGCCTGGCTGCTCTCCAACCACTCTGTGCCCAGCCTGGAGCTCCCCATGGGGTTGTTGTGGCCAAAGTGCAGGACCCGGCACTTGGCCGTGTTGAACCTCATCCCGTTGGAATCCGCCCATCTCTCCAGCCTGTCCAGGTCCCTCTGCAGAGCCCTCCCGCCTTCCAGTTGGTCCACACTTCCTCCCAGCTTGGTGTCATCTGCGAATTTGCTGATGATGGACTCAATCCCTTCATCTAGGTCATCGATAAAGATATTGAACAGAACTGGGCCCAACACCGATCCCTGGGGGACACCACTAGTGACCGGCCGCCAACTGGATGCAGCCCCGTTCACCACCACTCTTTGGGCCCGGCCCTCCAGCCAGTTCCTAACCCAGCACAGGGTGATCCTCAGTGATGCTCAGCAGTCATAAAGCACAGATTTTACTGTTAATTTGCTGTGTGATACACAATCATATGTTTGAAATATAAAAGCTAAAGTTATGTGCAACAGTTTCAGCCAGTTTTGCCATTTAGAACTAGTCCTGAATCAGGATTTATGCTTGTTTTTCATCTAGTTGGTAATATAACTCAAGAAAAATAGTTCATCTCCTGGCTTACCTTTGCCTTGATGGACTTCAACTGTGAGATGACAAACCTTACTTTGACAAAATACTGATGAGATGATATAAGGAAGGATGAAGTATGAAGATAAGACTGATGTCTTTCAAAGAGACAAAGAGTATCCCGTGTTTATATATTCCATATAAAACTCAATATTTTTTGTGGGTTTTTTTTTCTTCTTTTTTTCTTTTTCTCCTAGATGAATCATAAGAATGTAATAATGCTAAGAATATGGTCATCCAAGGCAGCCAGGAGGCAAAAAATAAACCCACTGAAATATGCAGTTTGTTTATAGATAGTCTCCAAGGAGTAAGCTGCAAAATATCTTTGTCTTCCAGAGAATGCTAACAGCTACACCCGAAAAATATGATTTCCTATTCAGTACTTGAATGTCATATTGTTAAGCATGCAGGAATAGTTCCAAAATTTGCTCAGCTGGCAGAAAAAAAAAGCTCAACAAAACACCTTAGACATGTGTTTAGTGCAGTGCGCTTTACGGAAAAATTACTTTTTTTTGTTACTGTTGCCTTCTAAGTGCCATACATTGCTTCATTTTTAAAGATTTTCCCTCTTCCATATAACCTCAGAGGCTTCACTCCCATGATGGTTGCTAGTTTTTTCCCCTTAGATAATACATGAATATAGATAACAGCCTTTCAGTGTCACAAATTCAGCACAATCTCATGCATATATGTAAGGAACTGTAGCTTTCCTACAGTTATATTTTTAGTTACAAATGCCTTGCACATTTCAGTGGATTTCTCATACTGAGCACTTCATCCCGGCTTGGATCTGATCCAGCTCTTACTGTTGGCAGTGACAAGAGTCTTACTGGCTTTAGTAGGGACTAAATGAAACCATGGGTTTTGTCCTCATTTTTATGTCTTCAGTCCTAAGTATAGCACTTAAACAGATGCTTAAATTTAAGTATGTGAGTATTCCTATTCAAATCAATGGACCATTCACATGTTTATAATTAAGCACATGTAAAAATGCTTTTCTGGTTTGGTAGCAAATAGATATATGTGTATATGTATAAGCTATTAAATTATTGAGAGCTACACATTTTAAGATTAGTGCTTATTATCTCAAGTGTTACAATCATAGAATATCTGAAGGTAGAAGAGACCCATTCAGACTATCAAGTCCAACCTCCTGCTTGCTGAATGATGACCTAACACTAAACTTAAGAATATCATCCAGATGCTCCTTGAACTTTGACAGGCCGTGACCATGACCAGTCCCTTGGGGAGCCTGATCCAGTGACTGAAAACACTCTTAGTGAAAAATCTTTTCCTAATGTCCAATCTGAACTCCACCTGATGAAGCTTCATTCCATTTCTTTGTGTCCTGCGGCTAATCACCACAGAGAAGAGACCAGCACCTCCTCTTTTGTTGCACCCCTTGAAGAGTCTGTAAACTACATTGAGGTCCCCCTTCAGCCTTCTCTTCTCCAAGCTGAACAAGCCAAGTGACTTCAGATGCTCCTCATTAGTCTTGCCTGTTAGACTTTTCACCATTATTGCTCACTCTCCTCTGAACAGAGTCCAATAGTCTGATGTCTTTCTTATATTGAGATTCCCAACATCATACACAGTGCTTGAGGTGGGGCTGCCACCAGTGTAGAGTGGGACAATCATCCTGCTCAGCAGTTGTGTAGCAATCACAATGTAGCTGTCCTGGTTGCACCCCAGGACATGGTTTGTCCTTTTAGCTGTCAGGACACCCTGCTGACTCATATTCAACTTGCCATCAACCCAAATCCCCAGATCTCATTCCTCAGGGCTGCTCTTCAGAGAGTCTCCATATTTTGTGTATTTCAGAATTCAGAGAGTTGAAGAAACTGATCTTTTGTGACAAGTTTTGCATTATAAGGGTGTGAATCATTGTCTGAGATAAATGAGCTGAAAAATGTAGCCCATTATCTTATTTAAATTTGTTGTGAGAGGTCTGTTTTTTATGTTTGCCTTATTTTTAAGAATCAGATGAATGGTCTGGATGGACTGTTTTAAATCCATGGATTATTTATCCAGTGTTCATCTTACTTGTTGTTAATTATTTGTGATCTGTGATTTATTACCTGAATGTTGTTTCTGTATTCCAGTTGGATACTTAAACTTCTGAAAAGAAGGAAAAGAATGAGTCAGAAACAGTAATTGGTACACAGGCAAGGTGAATGCACACATTTTCCTTCCTCTGTCAGAATTTTAGAACATAAAGAAACATTACATACAGTTAAAATCACAGTGTTACTGCATGAGTGATTTGGCATTGGTATGAAAACAGATGTTAATATGAAAAAAATCTCTGGATAATTAGTGCAATTTAAAAAATCCTTACATAAAATCCTTAAAACAGTAATTTTTTGCAATATTGAGCCTCCTATAGTATCTACTGTATGCTCATTATAAAATTTCTGTAAAATAGTATATGTGCTACACTACTGAAATGAGAAAACTAATTCTTCCAGTAACATAGGTTATTGAGCATTTTATGGTGTAGACACAAGTTCTTAAGCTGTAGTTTGCGTTATTGACAGAGGACTTCACTGAGCACTTTCAGAAGGTACTGTTATAGTTACAGCTATCTAGGTCACTAAGCAAAAAGTAGTTGCAATGAGAACATACTAGATGATACACATACCTTTGTCTCCTACCAGGTGACAGGGCACAGGAAAAAATATAAAACTGTAACAATAATCACAATTAACAATAATCACAATTAAACAATTGGTGAAAGATTTTGCATAATGCCTAGGATAAGGACGGTGGCAGAAGTACAGCAGGCATGTGGGCATGAGGGAAGATGAACTGAAGTTGAACTTCAGGTACTTCATCTGGATAATCACAGAATGGTAAGGAACCTGAGGAGGGAAAATAAATCCTTCAGGTGGAAAAGAATTGCATAAGAAAAAAAAAGTCCTGAGACACCAGACCTGTGACAAAGAGAACATGGATTTGGACCCAGTTTCCTCTGGAAATCTGTTCCAGACCTTCATCATAAGAGGTTCAATGGTGTTTCACCAGTTTCTGTGAACAACGGCACTTCCTTGTGCTGTGGGTTTGAAGACCAGTCTTGCAGTAACCTCTGAGAAAAGTGGTCTTCGGCTCAGGGAGACATCACTGGGGAAAGGCTTAACCCTGGATCCCTGGCTTGGGGGAAAAAAAGGAAAGCTTTACTGTCAAGAAAAAAAAGGAGAAACTTTAATACCGCTTCTTTTATATTCAAGGTGAAATAGATTTCATTCCCTCCCATCCTCTGAAATCCTCAGAACTTTGGAATGACTTTTTATGGCCACGAGTGTGATAGAAGTGTGCTGCCTAGCCCAGAAGGTCTGGGTGGTGGAAATACAAAGTGATTGTGTGAGGCAGCTGGTACCTGCCTGGTGCCAGTTGCAACAGATGGCAGCCAATTCTGCCACCATCACAAGAACTGCCTTGCATGATGGCTCATTTGTATTTAATGGAAATCCAGTCATGTGGAAGGAAAGATGAAGAGGGAGACCTATTTGGAGACATGTGTCTGGAAGTGTTCTGCTGAGGAGACTGCTGAAAAGGCGGATGGAGACACTTGAAAGGAGGCCCTCCATGTCAAAGGGTGCCCTGCCAGGGCAGGAACAGTCCTGAGAGGACACTCATCAGGGCAGGGGAACTCCTGAGGGCACTGCAGCCTGCAGGTGACACATGCTGAAGCAGGGAAAAACATCAAAAAAGGACGGAGAAGGCCCAATAGACCAGTGTTCACACAGGTGCACACAGGAACCATTATGCACTCAACTCTAATGCAGGGATGTCCCTCTCCTGGCTGGGGGAACCAGGACAGGGACATGGGGAGATGTTTTACTTAACTCTTTTTCTTCTTCTTCCCCACACTACAAATAAGTATTGATTTACTTCTTTACATTTTCTCTCAATGCACAAATCAGTTATTTGAAATTTGTGATAATGGGTACTAAACTAAATTAAATAAAAATTCTCCAAGCTCAGAATATTTTACCCAGCATAGGAAGGGAAAATATGTAAGGAACAAATCCTGAAGTATACTGAGATCAGTTGCAGTTTTTAGGTTTATGCATTTGAGATAGTAACATATATTACAACAGAAACTTACTGGTTTTATATTACATTCACTATTTCCACAGTGGATTTTTTAGTTTCCTGTGTTATTTTCCTGTATTTCTGTTTCACCACAATGATGAGTCCCACATGCTTACATGTGTGAAAACACATTATCATTACTGTAAAAAAGTACAAATATTATACAGAAGCTAAACAGTAAAGCAAAGAGTGACTGACCAAAATTACATGACTGACCATATAGAAACTCTGGTATTTACCACTGCTTTTGAATCAATGTAGAGGGCTAATCTCCATGCCAGGCATAAAATGTGAAATAAGGGAATTTTCTGTGACATCTTCAGCTGAAGTTAAAAAGTGAAATAAAAACATTGAATATTGTGAGGAACATGTTCTCCTTCCTTGGTCAGAATTTTAGAATATAAAGAAACTTTACATACAGTTAAAATCACAGTGTGATCAAGCATGAGGAAGAAAATAGACCTCTGGGTGCTTGGAAGTAGATAATATTTAAGGTCTCTTCCAAATCAAACCATTATACATTTCTATGATTTGGGAAAGCTTGTACAGAAAAGATAGGAAGACATGAGGTATTTGGTGTCTTAAAAGTCACAGAGTTCATATTTCGTTCAATATAAGAGCAGAGTCCAGTGGAACCATGTCACTAAGTTTTCTTTCACTGTTCTGGAACTGACTTCGTAAGGTTTTACCTAGTTAAATAATTATGCCAAAAAACACTTGTTCATTAGAAGAAACATGCAGAATCTCACAGTAGTAAGTTCTATGTGATACTTTTTGTAGTTATTATATGCTTAATAAAATAAATTATATAACTATTTTACATCAGAAAACAATTTAAAATGTCATGGTAACAATAAGAACCAGGACTAGGTACTCTGTCAAATACACAGACACCAAGGCTAACTCTGGTCATAACTGGGAGAAGAATTTGAAGCTGGCAATGTACTGCTGAGGTGCTGCCTCTTATTTAAAAGGGTATTTGCTTTGTCTGAATGTTACTTATGCAAATTTAAGAACAAAATCAGGGGTCTGGCAAATGCAAATACTCCTTTAGCTAGTGGAAAATTACATGGGCTTGACTAGACTCTAGAGCAAATTCGAAAAAGAGTAAAATGATCAGAAGAGAACAACTTACACATATTATATACTAAGTACTGGAGAGGAAAAGAATGTGGTTTCTATCCTAATATTTAGATAAAAATAGTCTTAGAAAACTCAGATTTTAACATGGGCTGATGTCATTCTGAAGCCAGATTGTTGGTATGCAAGAGAAAATGTGTTCAATGCCTATCAGCTAGTGCCTTAGCTGATTTACTGTTTTGGCATTTTACTTGTTTAGAACTCTATGTATAGGAATTTGAAATAAGTATTCCACTGAAGTGGACTGTATTTTAAATGAAAACTTAACTGACTAATGATCTTGACAGGAAATTAATTTTCCCCTTGAAACAAACATAAAACATTATTTTTGAGTCATTAGATTATACAAAAAAAGTTTGACATTTAATTATTTTCTGTGCCAGCAATTAAAATGCATTTTAGTACTTGATTCCTATGTTTTCTAGGACTATTCTTTTTAGACTTCTAGAAGAGAAGACTCATTTTTTCACCTGACAAGCTGAACATATTTGGCTCATGAACAATCAAGGTATTTGAAAGTGTTTTGGACTTTGTTTTGTATGTTTGACATATCCTGAAAACGTTCTGCCGTGCATTACACAGCAGGATTTCAACTAGAAGCACATTATAAGTTTTATTTTCATTTTACCATTAAGTTTCATTTACACTTTGCTGTCAGTTTAGCTTGCATAGAAAACTTATTTTGCATCTTTACTAAGCCTACAAAACATTAATTTAAGCATCCCACATTTTTGACATGTTATTCCATGTGCTGAGCGTCATAGAATTTTATAATGAATCACAGAAGGTTTTGGGTTGGAAAGGACCTTAGAGATCATCTAGTTTCAATAGTCATGCATGGGCAGGGAAGACTAGCCATAGAATCATAGAATCATAGAATGTTTAGGTTGGAAGAGACTTCCAAGATCATCCAGTCCAACCTTTGACCAACACCATAAGCCAACTACTCAACCATGTCCCTAAGGACCAGGTCCAAACGCCTTTTTAATATCTCCAGGGATGGTGACTCCACCACTGCCCTGGGCAGGACATTCCAATACCTGACAACCCTCTCAGTGAAAAAGGGTTTCCTAACATCCAGCCTAAACCTCCCCTGGCACAACTTCCATCCATTCCCTCTGGTCCTGTCACAGTTCACCAAGGAGCAGAGGCTGTTTCCCTCCTCGCTCCAACCTCCCCTGAGGCAGCTGAAGAGAGCCATGAGGTCTCCTCTCACCTCCTCTTCTCCAGACTGAACACCCCCAGCTCCCTCAGCCACTCCTCACAGGACTTGTGCTCCAGGCCCTTCATGAGCTTTGTTGCCCTTCTCTGGACACACTCCAACACTTCTCTGTCCCTCTTATAGTGAGGTGCCCAGAACTGAACACAGGACTCAGGACGTGGCCTCACCAGAGCTGAGTACAGAGGGACGATCACCTCCCTGTTCCTGCTGGCCACAGTGTTCCTAATACAAGCCAGGATGCCATTGGCCTTCTTGGCCACCTGCACACACTGCTGACTCATATTAAGTCAACTATGATCCAATACCCCCAGGTCCCTTTCCAACTTACAGCTTTCTAACCACACTTCCCCAAGTCTGTAGCTTACAATGGGGTTGTTATGACCCAGGTGCCAGACCTGGCATTTGGCCTTGTTACTTCTCATACAATTAACCTTGGCCCATTGGCCCAACCAGTCCAGGTCCCACTGTAAGGCTTCCCTACCCTCCAGCAGATCACCTAGCTTGGTGTCATCTGCAGATTTACTGAGGTGAGGGTACACTCAATCCCCTCATCCAAATCATTAATGAAGATATTAAAGAGAAGAGGCCCCAGCACTGAACCCTGGGGGACATCACTTGTAGCCAGGTCACCAGCCAGATTTAGTTCCATTCACTGCCACTCCTTATCAGCCTGACCATCCAGCCAATTTTTTATCCAAGGCAAGATATATTTATCCAAGCCAAGTGCCATAAGTTCCTGGAGAAGAATGCTGTGAGAGAGTGTCAAAAGCTTTACTAAAATCCGGCTAGACATTGTCCACAGCTCTTCCCTCATCCGCTAGGCGAGTCATCTGGTTGTAGAAGGAGATCAGGTTAGTCAGACAGGACCTACCTTTTGTAAATCCATGATGACTGGGCCTGACCACCTGGTTATCTTTTATGTACTGTGTGATGGTACTGAAGATGACATGCTCCATAACCTTTCCTGGTACTGATGTAAAACTGAAATATAGTAATTCTAAAATATCAGTAGACTACACATGGTTGAACAAAACCTAGGAATTACACAAGTGTGGTCTCAAATTAAAATGGAAATACTCTCAAATCTGAAAACCGTGCTAAATGATTTACAGTGGTTTCATAAAAGGCTGTGATAAAATGCAAATTCTCTCCACCGTTAAAGAAAATATGTTTAAGCTATGTCATAAAGGTCTCTGTTGGTAGATTTTTGAAAAACTGTCACTTTATTATAGCATAGATGGTATCTATCAATAAGAGATAGATATGTGGTTCTGGCTTCTAATTTTAAATTGTTGGATAAACGGAATTTAAATAGGGATGCTGATTAAATAGGGAATTTCATTATTACATCCTTTTCCAGAAATTGTGTAATTTTAACAATTCAGCATAAAGTAGTATTTCTTAATCTTTAATGATATTTTAAAATGCTAATAGATAGATGACACATTATTTATGGAAGAATCACTGTCTGCTTTTTTTCTTTCAAGCTCTGGAAAACAATGCTCTGTTGAATTAACATCAAGCCATTATTACTCTCAAATAAGATTTTCCCATGTTCAGCATATTTTCTTTTTGTAGTCATCTGATGAAATAGTGCTACAGCTGCTGTAACGTTTTTATTGTTCATCTTCTTATATAAAATTAATCACCTGTTCAGAGTATTTCCATGTTACCAAGTCGCCGATTCTTCTCTTTCTCAACATGGAAATAATATTCATCTGTAAATGGCACTTTTCCTCAGTACAGTAATGTGAGAATTCATGTGGTGAATGTAACTTTTTAACTGTCACATGCAGACTTATGATGGTGTGACTAAGTCGTTCTTGACAAAGACACTTTTATGTCATGGTTTCCTATTGTAAATATTTTAATTGGACCAAATGGGAAGAATAGAGAGCCAATGGCAGAGGCCATTTTATCTTATTCTGATCTGTACCACTGTGAAATCTCAGGTTAATCACAATTTTTTTTTCTGGTCTACTCTGCTCTTCAAAAAGGGCATATCTACTTCAGAAAGACTGTATTTTATCTTCACTTCCAACTTTCTTGCTGCTCAGGAATTATCAGTTTCAGACTGTGATCAGCATGGCACTGTACTCAAGCTAACAGCCCATGCCAAGAGACAGAACTTAACAGCAGACATGGTGCAGAAATAATTTAGGATTACAGCACCCGTGTCTGAGCTGAAACCTCTGAACAAGCTTCTTTGGGTCTCATAGGTATGGCTGCTCCTGCTCATGCAACCTTGGGCATTTTTTAACCACATTCTGCGAATTGCCATCTATTGCACATTTGGTCCAGGTCTCCTAAGATAAAGTGTGTTGGCTGATAATATAGTAAAGATAACAAACTGTATTTGCAAAGCAAGGTTTGCAAATCTACACCTGTGTCATTTTATACAACCTATTTGGAGTACAATTATGAGCATTTGATTTGATGATTTCAAAACCAGTTGGACAAACCAACTGCAGATACCATTCCTGCAAAGCCTCAAGGTGTATTCAAGCCTATTACTGAAACAGTTGTTTTTTAGAGAATTTATTGTAGAAGTATCTCAGAACTGTATCAATTTCTCCAAGATCAGTTCTTTCCTCAGTTTTAATATATTCATCCCAAAATGACTGGACGGCCTTTCAGCATGCCTTAGCATGTGAAATTACATTGTTTACATCAAGCTCAACTTAAAGGGTTTATTGCAGCAACCAGCTTTTTGTTGTCCAGCAATCAAAATATTACATAACATTGTAAAAAACCCAGTCACTATTCTAATCTCACTAATTCATTGTTCTGTAACTTGAGTGTAATATGTAACCAGTATGATTACTTCTACAAGCTTATATTTACTGTATAACTTCTCTACCACTGCTTCTTATTTAGCTTTAACTAGTGTAAAGGAAAACCTTTGAGATTAGAAACAAAGCCCCAGTAATTAAAAATTTAATTACAAAATGAATTTTTCTTTGACAGATCCATCAAGACAACATAGCCAAGAAATGTTGTCTGCTGGTTTCAAATGACATGTTACATCAGGCAGAATTTCTTTTGCCATTGGTGAGAGAAAACAAGGATAAGTATTGTGCTTTCAGTGCTTCAATTTCAAACTAAAGAAACAGGTACAATGTTCTCAGAACACAGGTCGTAATACAGCTGTATCTTCAAGCCCCAAGCATATATATGTATGCTACCTTTACAATAAAGTGTTTCAGCCACAATACACCCCACAGCCAAAGACAGGCCTCATCTCAGACATCTTTCACATTTTTCACTTGAACTGCTGTCTCAATTCTGACCTCACTTGTCAATGTAAACCAGGAATAATTTCACTAAAGTCAGCAGAGACACACTACTTTGGTAAGGTCACACTCAGACCTTGCTTGGGAGTCATTCCAAGTCTAATACCATAAGCTAATAGGTATATCACATTCAGAACTTGGCACAATGATGTAAACACAGGGTCAAAAGATAGATATTTTATGCTATTATCAGACAAGTACACTGCTCTTTCCAAAGGAAAATGTTGATCTAGTTGACTTCAAAATACCTTTCAGCATCAGCTTCCAAGCTCTCTTTAATGGAGAGTGTGGAAGATTTTTATTTTCTGTCATTATCTTAGTAAAAACAGATAAAAGGCTGATCAGAGAAAGTATAGTTAGCTTTTAAACCTCTTCTTCTTCCACTTTATTTCAACTGCTTTAAGATCTACAGCACAAAAATTAAGAGCCATCTTAGTTCAAAGTAGTGGTTAAGGAATTACACATTTTATGTTATTTTATAAATACTATTTTTTTGTCATTACACATTTTCCCATTTGCCCTGAAACTTTCTGAGATGTTTAATGTGAGAAAGTGACCATGTAGAAAGGCTTTCCAGTCTGAAAAAGTAAACATCTGTCTTCTGCTCTTCTGTATCATGATTTGGAGATGAAATGTAGACATACCTAAGCTCTACTGGAAAAAACTCAGCTTATTCAGCACACCATTAGCACTCACTACAGTTCAAAACTCATAGAGCGAAGGGGTCCCCAGTTTGTTAAAGCACCACTAAGGCATACTTTGCATGATCCCATTTTCCATTTAAGTAATTTCCTCTGTGCAGTAGTCCATGTGGAGCAGAATAGAATGATTAGAGTCACTCACTGACCCTCCTGCGGATACTGGGCCACTGACTGGCCAAAAATTCCAAACTCACTAAGACAGGAAGAGAAGGAAAACAGTCTTTTACAGCTAATCGATGACTGCAGACTCTCATATCAAAGGAATTTTGCCTTTACTGCTCAGATGAAAAGAAAAGCCCAGGACTTGGGCTATCTGTGCACAAAACCCTGAGCTGGAGCAGCTTTACTAGGTGACCTGGTGCAAGTTACTCATCTTTTTGAGCAACAGCTCTCCACCTTTATAATATGGCACTTCTATCTTGCTTATGCTTGTGATGAGATAACAGGGACTATGAAGCACTCATGTTCTCTAGTAATAAAGATTGTAATAATATAATGAGAATACATCCTCACATTATAAACAACATGCAAATTAGGGGGAGCTCTTGTTGCATAGCTTCAGATTCTGTTTTTCAGTATAAAGCAGGGGATACGATTTTTACTACAATGATTTGTCTTACATGTCTGTGAAAATTTTGCAACAAACCTGGACATTTACTAGGTAGCTACACTAGCAATCTTAAAAATCAGGGACAAGGTGTATACAATTTGAACTTTAGACAAAAAATAATTGCAGAGAAATTTACATCCGCTCATACAGACATATGATCTGAGAGCAACATATTGAGGCAGTTGCCTTGTTAGCCTCAATAACATGCTGCTGAAGGAAACACAGCTGATGTAGGGAAGTTAATTCTTTTAATTAAACACGTATACCTAATTATATGGAACTGCTTGTACTTTCATGGGAACTTGTACCACATTACTCCTTTGTGCAACAAGCTGAAGGGGAAAAAAATTCAGTTTCAACCTAATAGACACTGTGGGTTTTTGTAGGCAGTATCCCCAGGAAATCCAGTTGAAAATATGTAGTTCTGGTTCACAAAATGAGGAAATCTAATATTAATTGTTGCAGTTGTGTTAGTCAACCTCAAATTCTATTCTAAAAGAGTTTGCAGACAATATGTCTTTTAGTACAAAATATGCTCTTGCATTTTAGTGAGATCTCAAGTCCTTACACATAAAGTCTATTTTCTGCCATGGCTCCAATTTACTTTTCCAAAGTGTTAGCAGATTTTGGAGTGGTTTTCTATGTCTGTTCCAAATGTTCGACAATTTACAGGAAAAATCTTAGGTAATTTTTTTTTTTTAATTTTAAACATATAAGGATTAAGGAATGAATGTGCAATCAGAATATAGAGAAACCAGATTATTCAAGAATGAAATAGAAGGTTGAGCTTCTTAAACCCCAGAGGAATGAATAATATGTTAATTCACTCCTGTCTCTCTTTTGTGTACTTCCTTCTGCTAAATAGGCTCCCTAGAAAATATGTAAATTGGAAAGCATGATGGTAAAACATTATTTTCTTTTCTGGTGTGATATGGATATTGTCCAAACATTTGTTTTTATTTACTTGACACTTCCTATTATTGCTAAATATTTCTCTTTATAGATGCTGAAGGTGCAGACTTTTACTTTCTTTGGTTTAAAGCAGGGAATGGAGGAATTAGAAAGGAGTCTCTTCTGGATGCTGTCTTCACAGTGTGGTGTGAACAAAGGCTGAGCTGGACTTGAGAAATACTGAGTCAAGGAGTGAGTGTTTTCAAGTTTGCAAACTCCTCTGAACTGACATTTTTTTATCCTGAAAATAACATCTCTATGAGAGAAACTAAGAGAAGAATGTGCACAAAGATGCAAATAATTCTTCTTGGCCTGCTAAATTCACAGACCACCCTATCACCCCAATCGAACTCTGGACAGTTAAAAAAACATGTTAGTTTTGTGCTTTTAGTTGGATATTTTGGCTGTGTGGGTGTAGAGACTGTAGCTGTCAATGAAGAAAATTCAGAAGTCCCACTTTGCTATATGCCTTTATAAGCAGTATGTTCTAGAATCTAAAATTTAATTGACCAGGACTTGCATTTTTACTCCAGCAGTTCCCAGTAATTTAAACAGTCACAAATTTGCGTATCCCAAACTCACTTTCCTTCCCATGTCTTCTGACATTGCCATGGACTGCAGTTGTTCGCAAAGTGCTGAATAGTTTCCAACACATATGGGTAGCAAAATAGAAAAATGCAAACAGTGATTTTGGTTTTATTTCAGAGATGCAAAGACTTTTATGCATGCCCTGTAGTTCTATAGCAGCCTAGCTCTTCTAGTCTATTTTCCTTGTGCATGAGCATAAACCTTTGATTAGAACTATGGAAAAAATCTGTGTGTAGGCTTTTGATGCAGACTATGTTGAATATTATAATGTGATGAAGGTGCTAATTTTTTTTCCAAATCTTGCATTACAGTATATGTTACAGGAATTCAGATGGTTGTGTGCATCTTCCTTCCATTTTTGTTACTCAAAGATAAACAAATAAAAACATGTTCATAGTTTATTTAACAATTATATTTATTCAGAAAATGTAAAATCTTAGTCAGAAATAAACATGCCTCATGCTCTTAAATCCACATTTGTTAATTTTGCATGTTATGTATGCTATGTAAAGTGACACAGTCTCTGAAATAACTTTATAATACCAAAAAATATTTATAAAGCTATTGCTGGAAAAAATATTATGTGGTATCTCATGCTGAAAATGTCGATATATTTAAAAAATAATATTATTGTCTTTTAACAATACTTTTAGTTTATCTGAGATTATCTATATAGAAAGAAAAATTAATGAGGAATCATAATCCTTATAAATGAATTATGAATAATGAATAAATAAATTCTATAGATTCTAGAAAATACAGAGATAGAAAATAAACAAATACAGCTGGGTAATTTCTATCACTCATATAGATACTGAGAGAGACCAACAACTACAGCAGCCTACAGCAACCTTCTAAGTATTTTACATATTTTAAAATATTTTTGCAATAAGGAACATTATCATGTAATAATGCATGATCATGTTAGAATATTATATTAGAAATGATAGGGAAATAATGAGTAGATATGAATAAGTTCAGAGTTGGTCACACTTTTGAGAATGAACTGTTCCATTATTAAGCCTTAGGATTTTCTGCTTGCTCATGTGCTTTTAGCTAACAACATTATAAAGCATGTTCCAGAACAAGAAGAAAGAATAGAGATAGTAGGATTACTACTTAATTAAAAAGCGGACCCTGCTATATAGGACATGCACACATTCACTGCACTGCTATCTCATCAGGGAACCAATTTCATTCAGGAGCCTTTTGGAAAAAAGATGTAGCAATATGTTTGCTCCTATTTGAGGAATGATATGAAGGGTTATTTTTGAATGATTAATTAAAGGGAATCAATCTTCGTTGCATTGTCACTGACATGAAAAGCACCATAGCTGTGCAATAATCGCATGCAATTATTCCACTACCCCTTTGGCAAGGACAATGTAATTAGTCCTGGTAGTGTTGAGAGATTTTTTTATACCCAACAAATAGGCAGTTTTAATCAAGTGTTGCTGAAAATGTATCATCACATTGGGAAAACAATAGGTGAAGGCACAAGGCCCCAAGCTATGGGACTCCTATCTACAACAGCACATATTTAAAATACTAGCAACATGATGAATATTACCAATTTGTCAATAAGCTTATTATAATCGTGTATCATGTACAGTAGTAATTGCTTGTTTAAAATTGTGGACACAATGCTTTTCACGTCTCATTACTAAAGCTACTCCAAGCCTTCATACTCTTTCTTGTAGTCAGCTGTTATCAGAGCTATCATGAGTGAACCTGAGTACATCTCTCAGGAAGATGCTGAGATGTCAGGAATTGTCACATAGGTCCAAGCTTCAGGCCTGCTGAAAACAAATACAGCTAAAAGAGGCTCATTCAGCCTGGTTTAGTGTCTGAGATCTGAACTACCACAGATTCAGGAGACATTGAGAAGCAACAGAGGGCAAAACTCTTTTGGAGTGTGTGGCAAAATGAAACCAGTGTGTTATCAGCTCAGTGAGCTGTAACTGATGTTCTGTATTCAGACTCTTGGCAAACATTTAAAAGGGGCTGGTGTCTGCAGCACTCTTTAGTCTCTACACTATGCCACTTGTCTCAGACTGGCTTGTTCCTGCTGCTCATATGCTTGTGCTCACATTCAGTTTGGTCAGTCATGCTCTTGCTGGCTACAACAGATTTAGGTTATTACTGTATTTGGTAGCCCCTCTCGTTCGAAAAGACAACGTATACTAAAAATTATTGTACATCTGAGATAATACCTTTTCCCAGTATGGAGAGATTCAGCATATCTCTCATACATTTATATGCTGTAAATGTGAATGCTGGTCTCTTAGCTAAATCTTTAAAAGGTATCTAATTTTATATTACACTTAGAATAAATGTTTCACTGATAGCAGTTAATCTGCCAGCAAGACAGTCAATATGGGCAATCATCCCAGTAAATCTGTGGAATCCAAGATTGTTTTTATCATTATTTATTACTCTTAGAACAGCAGTTGGAATACTAATTCTTCAGCGTGACACGAGAAAGAAAATTATACCCTGCAAACAGTTTATAGTCTAGAAAAACTGTCCTAATCATCAATCCAAAATCTAGAAAAGTAATATTTAGCCAACTGTTTTCTGCTCATCTTGGACATTAACAATTCTTTTAAGCTGGAAAACTTGATGAGCTATATTTTTTTCTCCACAGACTGTATTTGGAGAACTGTTATCTGAGGCTACATAGGTTGCATAAATGTGTTACTCATGCCTAGAGTAAGGTGAGGAAAAGCACACTTTTCTCCACATCTGTGGATTGCTTTTTCATCTCTTTACAGGCTTTTTTTTTGTGGTTTGTTCTTGGTTTGGGTTGGGCTGGGTTTGGTTTTTTTTTTGGTTGTTGGTTTTTTTTTTTCTTCTAACACCTCTAAACACAGCGATAAGACATGCTGCTGGCCTGTACTGCAATACAAAGAAATCAGCAGCATAATACCAGCAACTTTGCTCTTTCTGCCTTTGAGATTATGTTCAGCTTTTTAGCCTACCTGTTTATTCTAGATAGGTTGCCCAGTGACTTCATGCCTTCTATGTTTTCTTGTATTTTTTAAAAGAAAGAAGACATATGCTGTCCTTTTAATACCTGCTGTTTCTGAGACTACTTTTGAGCTTGGAATGCAAAACTTTTCCTTAGGCTATGTTTCCATTTTCGGTGTTGTATAACCCCATGAGTAGAACTGCACTGCACATTGACAGAGGCATACATTACTTGTGGCAATGTGTCTCCCTCCACCCCTTCATCCCTCCACACTCCTGCCCTTCTTCACCCCCAAAATGGAATGGAATGAAAGGAAGGGAAAAAGAGGGAGAATAGAGAAGAGAAAAATCATGGTACACATACCCAAGAGATTTTGTGTATAATCTGAATAACTTCTACACCCGCAGATGTCTCTTATCTTAATAACTTTGCTAAATAGGTTGCCTTGCCAAACGTATTTGAAAGCTTTTACCACAGATAAGTAAATTGCAAATGGAAGCAATTTGGTAACAGCATAGTGCATAGAAAAAATACTCCTTGCTATGGAAGAAGGAAATGTTGATTAAACAAAATTAACAAATATTATGTTAGAAACTATCAAAGGGAGGGAGAGAGGCAGAAAGGAAGGGAGAGATGGAGGAGGGAAGGGAAGCAGGGAGGGAGGAAGAGAAGAAGTAAGGGAGGGAGGGAAGAAATTAGGAAAGAGGACCTGACTGGAGTTCGCAGCTGTACTTTGTTCTAGTGATGCTAATGGCATTAAGTGAGCGTAGAATGACCTTTTGAAGAACTGAAAAGAAAAAAGTGCAAGCAAAATAACAGCAGCAGCAAGAACAGCAACAGCAGCAACAGCAGCAGCAACAACAACAATATTAATAATAATAGTAGTGGTAGTAGTAGTAATAGTAGTAGTAATAAAAAGGACAGAAAACATCAGAATGCATAGGAAGGTGAGAATTTATCAGTGGAGAGGTAGAATATAAAGAGAAGTAGGAAAAGTGGATAGAAAAAACAAAAGGGTCAAAATCTCAAAGTAAAAGCATACTATTTGCACTTGTTCACATTTTTTTTTTTTAAATTTTATTTTATTTTAAATACATGAGTCTGTGGAGGAAATGAAAGTCTGAAAGGGTATAGAACCCCATAGGATTTTTTTGATAGGCTGAATGTAAAAAATAGGAAAAAGGACTTTCTCATTGATGGGAAGAGAAAGTGGATAAAGTTCAAACTACAGAAATGGTAGAACTGACAACACAGATACCAAATTTGGATCTGGAATGTTTGAGTTATATGATGGTCACTTTTCTTTTACATTTTTATTTAAAGATGATGATGATGATAGTTCATGAGACTTAGTGTAAATTTTTGGTGGATTACATCTGATATAAGCACACAAGGAAGAACATTTAGCCAAGAACTTCATCTTTATCAGACAAGAAAGTGTACAGATGCTGAAAGTGCCTACCTGGCCATCCTATGTTTAGGGTGGACAATTACTTATTGGAAATGTGACAAGGGCAAATTGAAAGTAAAGTCTTCTAGACAGCCAATAAATCAGGCTTATATCTTGCTCGTTCACTTGACCTGTAAGGAGCCCAGGTCTTTTAAAATTAAATTCCAGGAAAACAGCCAACAGGAAGACAAGAGAAAGAATACAGGAAAAGATTTTCTTTTTTCACCTTCATTTTTAAAATGTTCCTCTCTTTTTGTCAAGTGGTCCCAGTTCACAACCTGGGAAATGCATTCTAGTGATATCTGATGGAATTTGCTTCCTCTTCAAAGGATTTTTAAAGCCACATCACAAAAACAAGGTGACCAAACATGGTTATAGCAAGTGAGACTCTCAAAGGCACACCATACATGAACTGTTCATAACATGTTTTCTAATAATTGATATTAAAGGTGTGGATTGTCAATAAATTATGAAAAGTAGTCAAACAAATAAAAAATAAGCTTTCTACTCAAATGCTGCCATGAATTGAGAAACAAGATGGAATAAAAGTATAGGTCTTATTTGTAAACGTGACATAACCACTTAGAAACCAGAGTTATGAAGTCCTGAATTAGATTTGCAAATGCTTGGGTCACGTTTAGAAATTGTTCTCTGGCTTCTGATTCACTGAACTCTTCTGAAATAAAAGCTTTGCAGCAGACCTGATCAATTGCTTATGGTGAGAAGTTCAGTCATCTCTTGATATGACTAAGGGAACAGGTGCAAGAGGAGAGATGTTAGAACATGAGTGAATTGCTAAACTGATGTCATGAGAAACAAAGCAGGTGATTATATAGGGATGCAGGCTAGGATTGTAACAGTTTATGGGCTCTTTCTATCTCTACTTCTATATCAATGCATGTTTTGAAATTCTTATAATTAACATGGGGTTTCTGCCATTAAAATGTTAAACTTCATGTCATTAAAAACCCAGGGGGGTATCTTCATATTCTCCTTTCTCACATCCCACAAAAGAAGAGTCACATTTAATCACAAATGGAATTGTATTTTACCCATGGTAGTACCGTAGAGTTGGTTTTATTGCTGGAATTAAACTTAAATGTATCATGCTTTGTGCTGTTTTGTTATTCTGGAGTCACATATCAGGCCCTGAGCAGTGCAATGTGAAGAGACAAACACCAAAGCTATTCATCTAAGTGCATATGGTTGAAATCCACTGAGGTCCTCTCTAAAAATTTTGTAGTCAGGATAGCATTAAAAGGGAAACACTGGGTTTGTACCCCATTCCTGCTCACTTGCAAGGTAATCAAAGGTTATGCAATGACATCATCTGGAGCCAGTTTAGATCCTTTTAAAAGATTAATCCCAGATGTTTGGTGGTGAGGGGATTGATTCTCCATCATCTAAGTGCCAATTCTGTACAGAAAACTCTCAGAAACTCAGAATTTGTAAATGTAATTTTATCATTCACTGTGAGATTTATTATTACGTGTCAATGTTACAAACAAATGCCTCTAGGAAAAATAAAATCTCATCTTCTTTCAAAACACTAATATTTACAAATATTTACTTCAGTCCCTTAGACATGGTAATATTCTTCAGCTGTTATCTTTTGACAAGTTAAAGATATGGGAAAAACATCCATGGCCTGATCTCTTCCTGCTTACATTGCTACAGAATAGGAGTAACTCTAAGAATTCAAGGGATTTACACTGGAGTAAAACTGACTAAGAAGAGCAGAACTGAGCCCAGAGTTATACTAGGAGACTCACACATTAGTGCAATCTGCATCTAAGAATAAATGTGTTTCATGTAACCTTCACAAGTCATCAGCACAGATTCCTTTCATTTTGTTCTCTCCTTATTAGTATTGCAAAAGGCTTTTGTTTAAATATTTTACTGGCCTAGTTTAACAAAAAAGCACATCAATAATGCAAATCTCAGCAAGTGTGCTGTTACATTACATTTGTAAACAGTGGAATGTTAAATCAAATTACACTGAATGGACAAATTGAAGTGCTTCCTTTCCTTAGTAGGAAGAGTATTCTCATGCTATGTATTTGTATTAATTATAGCTATATTTATGTCTTTTAGTTTATCTCCCTTTTTCTTCTCTTCTTTTGTTCAGCCCACAAACTGATGGATATTTTGGTTTTATTTTCCTATAATGGAATGTTGAGCTTGACATCAAAATGATTCCATAAGCAGACAATTTTTTAATGATCTTCACTGCATTTATTCTAAAAATATGGATCAGGATGTGGCATGAAGGACAATTCATTATCTATTTTATCATCTAGTTATTTGTATTAACTCAAAGAAGCAGCAACATAAATAGTTATTCATTAAACTAGTCATTATATAGACCCAGACTAAGGAATCACATCTGACCTGAATAGCTTCCCAGCTAAACAGAGAGAACAGATGGAAGGTCTTGAAAATAATTAATAAGCTTTTCTTCACAATATCTATTTATCTTAGATGGGTGTAGGGAGAAGGATTCCAGAGATGAGACAGTTTTCTCAAGTTTCTTCAGAAGGTGTGCGTCATGATCGGAAGCTGAAGCCCACTCCATGAGCACTGTCCTGGTTTGGGACAGGATAAAGGTAGTTTTCGGTCTTGTACTTTTGCTTTCAGCTAAATCTCTTCTAAGTACCTGCACTTGCTGAAATTAACAGCAAGTTTCTCAGTCAGTCTCTGCTTCTAGGTCTGATAATATTCGATGTTTATAGTTACTGCCAGAGACTGGTATGCAGAGCCAAGGACACTGCTCAGTTCTGAGGAATGTCAAATGCTCCAGAAAGAGAAAAGGAGTAAAGAGGTCACACCTGCAGCCCTCCTTTAGGGAGGAACGGACAAGATAAATGACCAAAATTGACCAAACAGAGTATTCTATCCCATACACATCATACTCAGTATAAATTTGAGGGATCACAAGGGTCAAACCCATTCCTGGCTCCCCTTCTTTGCCTGTCCCTGTTTGCTTTGGCATCCTGGGAGAATCCTGTCGGTTTACCTGCCTGTGGTCCTGATCCCTGCCAGCCTGAATCTGTGTGTTCCTGCCTCCAGCTCCCGACTGCTGCTGACCCCAGGATTCCAGCCTGGACTTTCCCAGGGCTGCCCTGCAGCCTCGGGGGTGACGTGAGAGTTATTGGGGGAAAGGGAGGAGGAAGGTAAATTTTCCTGTATATTTGTATATATTTAGTAATTTTTTTCTTTTTCTCATTACTGTTTCATTAAAGCTGTGTAGTTTACTTTCCAACCCATAAGTCTCTTTCCCTTTCTTTATCAGGAAGGAGAGGGTGATTAATAGAGAGCATCATGTTTAATTGCTGAGCCAGTGTTAAACCATGATAAGCACCAAGCACAGGATTAGCCAGAGTTGTGTCCATCCTTCCCAAGTCCACATACCCATTTTGAAAACCTGGAACCTCCAAAATTTGTAGTAGGAAACTAAACCAGGACAGAGAACAAGTTAAAGAAACAGCTTTTTACTAGTATTCATCTTAGTAACTTTCCCAGTTAGGAAGTAGACAGTTCTAGAGAATAAACCGAGTTCTTACCAAAGGTATGGGTCTCGGAGCTTGTAGATTCTTTTTTCTGACAATTAGCAGGTAAACAGTGTAGCTAAATTTTTACTATTTATTATAAACGATATATATTATTTTCTTTTTAGCCTTTAAACTCTATCTTAAAACTATATGAAAAATTCCAAATAAACTACTTTAAGTAAATGCAAATAAATTTGTCTCTTTGACCTTGAAACTTAGAACTCTTACAGGTTTAAACTTCAGTTACAGGTAAATTTGAAAGCATTTTCTTTTTCTTGGCATCAGTCTAACATTCACTTTCATTATTTGCTTACCTGGGAGATACTCATATTTGGATTAGAGAGATATAAGGGGAGTGATGTATTTGTTTATATTTGAAACCTGACCCTAGACTTAAATAACAAGTACAATCAATGAACAGGTAGATTTACTGGTAGTTTATTTAATCAAACAAAAAAATCTACTCAGTGTCCTCTAAAGAAGTCAGCACTGTCATTTAGCAATGTTAATTTTGTTTGGTTTATTTTTGTTTTTTCCTCAATTTGAAGATATTACATAAGGTTAGGAAATTATTTGTTTTCACCTTTTATCACAGACAGTCATAAATCCAAGGTCTGGACTGATACTAAGTCTGCAGTTATTACATTATGTAACATTACTCATTAATTAAAGTTAATAGATCCATTTGCTTTCATATGATAAAAATTAGCTTTAGGAATGGGATTATATTAGGTAGATTGCTTCTCATGCTCTTCCAGTCTTATTTTCTAAAGATGGCAAGGGATTTTCAGAGTATTCAACTTTGGTTTAAGTCAATGTAGAAGAAGACTAGAGAAATGTGTTTGCTATGTGTAACCTGGGTAACAAACCCTGGCAGTTCTAGGTAACTTTTCCACATTTGAACTTTCTGATAACAGCAACTTTTTTCTATGAAGAAAAGGAGCTTTCATGAGTACATATTGCAAGTCATTAGGGAAGGAAAATGAAGGACCTGGTATCATCACAAGCCACCTATGACCTTCATTTTCTTCTAGAACTTAGGTTTCTTTAAAAATATCGCTAGACATATATCACTGCAAATTTAAGAAATAACTTTTTAAGGCTAGTTCATTATGGCTTTTTTTTGTTTAAAGCGAGGTTTAGAACCAATTTTCTTTCACCAACACAACAAAATACAGTTTCTAGAGAGCCCATATAGACGGCAAATATCCATATATTCCAACTATATATATATATTTTAATTAAAGTTGGCTGGCTGCAGTGGTCTGCAGTGGAAGAAAACTTGGCCCTTCTCTTTTATTCCATCAAACTGTAAAGGATCAAGCCTTCATTATCCAATAATGTCCAATACAAAGGTTGACTTAAAGCAAGTTCTACTTATTTTACCACTTTTTTTTGTTCCTCTGAAGTACTAAAGACTAAAAACTCAGTGCTGACAAAGGGTCCCGATAATGAAAGCAAAATAGCTTGTTTAATAAACACCGAAAAAGCAGTATGAAGCTAAATCCAAACCCCGTATATTTTAAAAATGCTTTCTGCCAAATCTGTTTGAAAAGCATGCCCAGTCTGTCTGATCTTTATGTGGAGCTCTGGCTGGAAGCTAGCATTGTTAATAAGGAGTATCAAGGGGTCTCTCATAGGCTGTGGATTCTTGAGTCCAGAACAGGTGCAGTCACACCCTCTCTACAAACAAAGATGGTTTGTTTGAATAAGCAGAGCAGGGAAGAATGGGATGTATTAATAGCTAAAGAGTGTCTTTATTAACACTGGAACAGCTGGCAGTTCTGTATGACAGCACTCATTCCAATCTATTTTATCCAATTGCAAAACTATAAGCACAACACATCAGGGAACTGAGGGGACCACACACAAGCAATCAGCCATTCAACAGCACTATAATTACTTCACAGTTGGAAGTTTGTCCTGCTCAGCCACTGTTATTCTTTCAGTTTGAATTGCTGGCGCACTGCAACTATCTCAAATCAAGAATTGTTACTGCAGATACTCTTGCTCAGAGAAATTCCTTTTGTCTTTAAAGCCAATTGAGTTAGGCTGCTGCAGGAGCTGCTGCTGGGCCTCTGAGGACCTCAGATACCTCAAGCACTGGGTACTGGGACTGAGCCAGAAGCAGGCAGCCTCAAGATCTTGTCTGTAGCTCCCATGAAATGGTTAGCCTGACAAGGGAAAACAATAAACTCCCAATGAACTCTTACGACCCCACTTGAAAACCTTTCCTGAAGGCTTCCCATTGAGCAAATAAATAGGCTCTGTGAGTCCATCTGGAATGTACAAATGGATGAAAATTATCATTCAATTTTACACACTTATAAACCAGTAAGAGCTAGTGGAAACCTAGGCTGCAGTTTCTTACTGTTGATTACTGTTTGATCTCCTACATGTTTGCATGCATGCCAACATTAGTGCTCTTCACTTGTAGCTTGACTGTGCACCTTCTTCTTTCCACCTGCCTGCCCCTCAGCCCCCCATACATAGACCTTTTTCCCCTCCTACCATAGCATAATGTTCATTTGGTAAGATTTCAAAGTATCCTTCAGGGAGTTTATAAAAACACTTTTCTGCAGCTAGCCTAGCAGAACGAAATGATAAAATCTTTCTAATATTCAGGGTTTTTCTTTGTCTTCTATTTTCTGTTGTCTTTGGGGACTAAATACTCAGAGGACTAATTGTTATTCAAGGTTTACTATTCAGTAAGTCTCTCTCAAACTCTATACACGACAGCACTTCAGTATATTGTTGCTATTTCTTTGTTACTCCATGACATATGGCTCTAGGTAATAAAATAATGGGCTGTCCCAACTTGTTATCTGTTACTGCTGTTTCAGGATGACTTTCAGGTTGTCCTTTTTTGCTCCATCTCTATTGATGGCACCGCATGAATAAATCAACAGTTCTTATAGGCAAGACAGCAGATTTGTATGAACTGAAGATCAGTGTTGAAACTAAAGGTAGACTCAGAAGAGCTAGGGAAATATTGAGACGTGAAGAAAACAGCATTTAAAGAATTCACCAGTCCTATAAATGAAATGAAGTTTTAATTAAAATTGAATTGTGAACCAGGATGTGTATTTGAATGGTCAATATATGTAAGAAAATACCACTACAAACCACAAAAGAGGAATAAGTAGGGAAGCATCTAGGGTAATTTGGATGGCTACATCTGGATGGCTGCACCTGGAGAGTTGTGGTCAATGGTTCAGTGTCCAAATGGAGACAAGTGATGGTGTTCCTCAGGGGTCAGTATTGGGACCAGTGTTATTTAACATCACTGTTGGAGAAGTGAACAGGGGGATAGGTTTTATCCTCAGCAAGCTTGCTGATACCAGCTGTGTGGTGTGTCTGACACCTTGTAGGGAAGGAGTGCCATTCAGAAGGTCCTTGGCAGGCTGGAGAGATGGGCCCATGTCAACATATTGAAGTTCAACATGGCCAAGTGAAAGGTCTTGCACCTGGGTCAGCATTACCCCAGGCACATGCAGAGCCTGGAGGGAGAACGGATAGAGAGAAGCCCTAAGGAAAAGGACTCGGGGGTGGTAGTAGATGAGAATCTCAATTTGAATGACCAGCATGCCCTGAAAGCCCAGAAGGCCAACTGCATCCTAGTATGCACCAAAAGAAGTATGGCCAGTGGGGCAAGGGATGTGATTCTACCCCTCTACTCTGTTCTTGTGAGACCCCACCTGGAGTACTGTGTAGAGCTTTGGAGCCCTCAGCACCAAAAAGATATAGACTTATTGGAGAGAGTCCAGAGAAGAGCCACAAAGATGTCCAGAGGGATGTGGCTATTGAAGACAGGCTGAGAGAGTTGGGGCTATTCAGGCTGAAGAAGAGAAGGCTCAGGGGAGACCTCATAGTGGCCTTCCAACACTTGAAGGTGGCTACAGAAAAGCTGGGGAGGGGCTTTTTCACTAGAGAGGGTAGTGATAGAACAAGAGGTAATGGTTTTAAATTGAAAAAGGGTAGGTTTAGGTCATATATCAGAAAGAAATTCTTCACCATAAGAGTAGTAAGATACTAGAATAGGGTGCCTAGGGAGTTTGTTGATGCCCCCTCCCTGGAGGTGTTTAAGGACAGGTTGGATGAGACCTTGTGCAATTTGGTCTAGTGGGAAGTGTTGCAGGGGTTTGGATCTTGATGATCTTTAAGGTTCTTTCTAACCCTAATTATTCTATGATTCTGATATTTTAAAAAGATATTGCCAAAGCAAGGCATAACATGATATAGGTATGCCTGAAGAAAAAAAAATTGGAAACAAGTCCATTAGTAAACAACACCATTTTATTTCTCATTGTCAAAATTATTTTAGTGGACAAGGATGTTATTAACCACTGAATAATAAGGAAAAGAAAGGAAAGGAAAGGAAAGGAAAGGAAAGGAAAGGGAAAGGGAAAGGAAAAGGAAAAGGAAAAGGAAAAGGAAAAGGAAAAGGAAAAGGAAAAGGAAAAGGAAAAGGAAAAGGAAAAGGAAAAGGAAAAGGAAAAGGAAAAGGAAAAGGAAAAGGAAAAGGAAAAGGAAAAGGAAAAGAAAAAGGAAAAGGAAAAGGAAAAGGAAAAGGAAAAGGAAAAGGAAAAGGAAAAGGAAAAGGGAAGGAAAGGGAAGGAAAAGGGAAGGGAATACAGACTTAATGATGGTGATCCCAAGAATAAACCTTTAGTGAGCTGTATAGTTAGAATAATGAAACATCTCCACAGGACTCTGAGTATTACAACAGAAAAGTGGTGTGTAACTTTACATCTGTTTAAAGAACGTGTACAGCTTGCACACAGCCTCTTTCTTCCCGTGCACATACTGTTAAGCGAAAATTGTTTGATATTATATTTCAAAATCATGCTGGGCATTCTCTCTTCTTATTTTTCATCCTTATCTCTACACTTGGTTTTCTAATAGTTCATAGTGTAAAAGAAATATGCAGGGAGTTCATGGCTGTTGAAAAGGAATCATTGCCATTGGCAAGCAGCAGAATATTGATGTGGATGCACTCCTTATGGAGGTTGCCCAGTGTAAATGTATGCAGCTGAGTGATAGATTTTTCAGACCTTCTGTGTAGGTAGTAGAAAGATACAGTATCTCCTCACAAGAGATTAAAAAAACAAGACAAAACAAAACAAGAAAACACTTCCTTTTCTAATTTTCTGACTCTGCTGGGAAAATTTGCTTCTGTTTCAATGAACAAGTTTTAATGGCATGAGTTCAATGTTGCCTTCTAATTAACATAATTCATTTACATAAAACCTAGGGTTTCAGAGTGTAGTCAGAAGACTATAACATGGCTTGCAGTATGTACTTCTGCTTTCAGAAAGAGAGTGACTCAGTACCCTAAGCACATTTTCTGTGTGCTTTAATGCTCCCTTTCTTTTTGATTTTAATGGAAGAAGGTTCATAAGCCAGTTCAGCTACCCTGAGTTTTCCAAAACCTGAAGCAAAATGCTCCTTCCCTTTTCTGTGGATTTTTCAGGCTAAGTGTCAGCTTGCAGTTATACAAATGTGATTTAGGCAGCACAACTGAATTATCAGTGCCCACTAGAGCATTTTATGCTGCTGTCACTATTGGTATTGTATTTGGTATTATATCCAGATGTTTAGGGCTGGTTACAATCAACACTTGTGACTTCCTCTGTAAGATTTTGCTACAGAAGACTAATAAAAATTCTCATTTGATTGCTAAATCAGAGGAATAGGTAGTATTAGAAATACTCATCTGTGACTGTGTAGAGCATTTTTTTTCCAGATTTCTTTTCTTTCTCCTGTCCATTTTACTTGAGATGGATTTTCAGAGAGAACTTTTAGCAACTAGTAGCCTCTGACAGCAAGCAAATGGCCTGGAGCTACTGTCAGAAATAAGAGTGCATGCTACCCGTGCTGCAAGAATTAGATAAGAAATTGAAAAGACAGAAGGCTTGTGCTTTGTACAGTTGTAGATTTTCTTCAAGTTATACTGCATTGTTTGCAGTCTTCACATTAACCCACTTCACGGAGTGGTTTGGATTCAGGTCTGACCTTAGTTCTCCAAAAAAAAAGCGCACTGCAGAAAGATTCTGGTCTTGCTTATATAGTTGTAACTCCATGAAAACACTTTTTAGTATATGAGTAAAAAATTTCCATCTAGAGGATTTTCCACACCAGATAGGATGAAGCAGCAATCTAATAATTAAACATTTTGCATCTATTAATGGTGAAATGTTCTGGTTTGATTGGTTTTTTTGTTGGGTTTTTTTGTTGGTTTTTTGTTTGTTTGTTTGTTTGTTTTATGTTTTGGTTTCTGTTTTGGTTTGGTTTTGTTGCTTGTTGTTTATGTTTTTTGTTTGTTTGGTTTGGTTTTGGTTTTGGTTTTTGTTTGTTTGTTTGGGGTTTTTTTGTTTTGTTCTGTTTTTCCTCTCAGCTTACTTCTCCAGACTGAGTTATATCTCTCTTATCACCAGAAAAAATGAACCCGCTCAGGGCATGGTTTCAAGGTTACCTCTTCATGGTTGCTACAAGAAAAGGAGAAAATTGTTTTCACTTGAAAGTTTCATGGATATTATATAGCAACCTAATTTAAAAAAAAAAAAAAAAAAAAAAAAAAAAAAAGAAACACAAGTTTTTCATTAACTTCAAGGAACAGAAACAGGCACTCTATGGGACTATCAGACAGCACAATATGTTGAGCAGTATGAGGAGAAGCCCAGGTCTGAACAGGACCTGTGTCGTCCCTGAAGAAGGAAGGCCAAACAGAAAACTTCAAGCCACTACCCCTTCAGCAACTTAGGGCACAGAATGGACAAAGGGATGGGGGGATTTTTTGTGTTTTTTTTTTTTGTTTTGTTTTTTATTTTTAGTTTTCTGGCATCTTACTAATTATTGAAACTATCTTCATCTAGACATAGCATCAAAATATATATATTCTGAATTATCTTCTGTTCTTTCTTATACCTTAGCTGGTCTGGCTTCAAGTTTGTTATAGTACAGCAACAATCCTGTGCTGGTCAATAATCTCTTGCCTGAAGGAAGAGCAAGTATCCTCTGTAATTTTTTTTTAGATTTATCAACTGCTATCAGTACTGTTGATGATGTGGTACTAAATCAAAGGCATTAGACCAAGATGAATTTGGCCCACTTCTTTGAGCATAATAAGATCTAGATTTAGCTCTACTATGTAACAAGAGATTACATGTCTTGAAATTGGACAGCTTCTGTTATCAGTGATTTGAACTGTGGTACATTGGTTTTCTCTTCTTTGACTTAGAGACTTTGCTGAGCTACAGGCTCATTCTGATGAGCACTATTAGAAAGCTGCAGGGATTGTTGTAGATACCCATAAATCTGACAGAGGAACCTCTGGTGTAGCTTTGTTGCAGTAATAAAATGTTCACCTATTGCACTGAACAGGGCTCAAACCAAAGGATTCTGTATGTGATGTTTTGTGTAACATTTTTCCCTGAACTCTAAGAATGTATTAATGCAAACATAAAGCCAAATCTGTACTACAAAAATGTTACTGGTTAGGAAGAAACAGACTAAAACATATTGCTCAAAACCTGGTTTGCATGGAAGAGAGATGGCAGAAGAAGAAATTTAAGTTATGCTGCAGCTATTTTGCAAGCTGAAAAAACCTGCCACTTTTAGGGCACTGTGGTTTGATTTTTTAAAAATAAAAATACATACATTTCATAAAGGCAAATAATAATAACAAAAAATCTATCGCTGCCCCAAACAACAGAAGCTGAAAAAGGAGAGTTAGGTTTGACATGACTTTGAATATGCTGTCTAGATATTTCCTAGGTGTATGCACATAATATTATAATTCTGTTTAGTTTAATACAGCATTTGGCATCCAAATAGAGAAGACAGGTACCCTTTAAGCCGCATAAGTATCGATCACACGTGCTGGAGAAACAACCATGAAAACAGGAGTGTCTTTTCAAACAAGGCCAGAAATTGTGGGCTAACCCTGTGTTTTTAGGCATGTGACCTTTGTCTCATTAGATGTACCTTTAACTGTGATAAACATCCATTTAAATGAATATCATTTCCTTACAATTACAGAAGGGTCATACATAATACACTAAGTTCCCCTGGCAGCATATGTGTTAGTCATGCATATTTCATGAGCAGTTTTATCCCCCAGTCAGCTTCAAGTGATGCTCAAGCTCATGTCTTTGGTGTGTAGGAAATGAAGGTCTTGCCCATAAAAAGATTCCAAGGCAATGATTGTAGATCTGCACTTTATTAGGATGAGCAACAGAATGACCTCCTTAGAAACTAGTTAAGTTTGGGGTAAAAATCTGTTAATTGAGAATATGCTTTATATATTTTTAAAAGAGTAGAAAAAATACTGATTCGAGAGACATATTTCGTATTTTCAAAGTGTTTACATCATTACTGCTATCAATTTGCTTTGTAAAATGCATTAATTACCCTTATTTGTCAGTCACTGTGGAAAAAGCATAATTTCTACATGTGCTTGAATGTAAAAATTGTGATTGATTCTTGGCATTGAAGAGTATTTAGGAGTGTTGTAGCTGCATGAGAAGCTGTGGATGGAAAGAAAAAAAGGGATAGGGGGGGACTTAAAAAAAATCAGTCATGCTGAACGTTTATAGGGCAGACTGCACAAAATTTATTATGATCCAACATATGATCTGGTTAGGTAAAGCAACATCTGCTTCTACCTTCTGATGACTTTCCCTGATGCAAAAGGGGGAGTATACAGTAGGACTGGAGAGCTAACAAGATTAAAAAAACCTCTTCGGTAATGACACTCAAAACTCTTCAGAAATTCTCAATACCACCAGCAGCAATTTCCTCCTTTTTTCCTTCCAAGAAAATCAATTTTATTGAGGCAGCTATATCCAGCTGATATTTTTCACCATGGTAAATATGCTGTTTGGAGGCACATAAGTCACAGATGTCAGCTAAGACATTGAACACATTCTGCTTTTGTAGCAGGACAATTTGGTCTCAAGTCAAAAGGAAAGGTTATTCTCTGGTAATCTTTAAAACAGTGCAGGGTCATGCAAAATCAAATCCCTTTCGAAGTGTGGCTAATGCTCAGAGATTGTGATGCCATGTTTGATGCTCTATGTTATTGGGAGATTTTTGTTTGAGCGGTTGTAGTGAAGAGACTGTGTTCTCCTTGATGTGCTAGATTAATATTTATGTTGTTAAAATATCAGAGAGGGCACAGAAAAATATTAATATAAAAAGGTTATAATTATCTTTAAAAATGTGGCAGCAATTGAAATGTAAATCCTGGTGAGCTGGGAGAGAGACTTGTTTGCATTGTGCCTGGGGCACCCTGCCTGCCTGCCACAGCTGCCATTGATCATTTCAAATCAAAGGAAGCTGGAGATGTCTCTGGTGGCTCAAATGGAAAAAAAAAAAAAAAAAAAAAAAAAAACAAACCAAAAAGCAAGCAGAGAAAGATGCTCTGTTCTGCAGGACTGTTATCAAAAAATGAGCTGAAATGTGTTTCTTGCTTCTGTTGAATATGGAGCCCTTCAAAGCTTTGCCACAATAAATAAAGTTTTCAAAACACACAGAATCTAAAAGATACATTTAAAGTCCCTCTGAACTAAGGATTTTCCCTTCTTGTCATTATTAGAAAACAACAGTATGAAACTACTGTTCATGTGGTTCTTAAATCAGAAGACTATAAAAACAAACAGAAATCACCATTCTAGAATGGAATTTTTTGTTTTAAATTCCTGTAAGTAATAAAAATTCTCTTCAATGACACACAACATAGCAAAAGAAAAATGCAAATTTATATTGTTATTCTCAACAATAATGGCTCCATACTGTTCTGGGCAATGACAAGCAATATGCCTTCAGCTGTCTACACTTCAATAATATGAGATAAAATGCATCTTCACTAAGTCCTGAATATTACTGAATATGCAGACATTACTTGAGGTCCATTAAATTCTATTTGACATACATTAAAAAGATTTAATCACAGATGCCAGTCAGATAACCAACCCATTAATCTATCTGTTTTTCCTATGAAAATTGTATTTAAAAAGGTCTTTTTTCCCTCTCAATTTAATTTAGTCATCCATTTAAATTTCATGTATTTATCATGTAAATGTGCCTTATTTGCAAAAGAAAAGCTCAGGACTCAGTGAAATAAATAGTTATTTCATTAAAATGGATACAAAAAACCCTGTGATTAGGGTAATTAATTTGCACACTAAAAGCTATCTTCCTAGTTCAGATCATTAATATTGATAGTGTTCGATTTTGTTCTCAGTAATGTTCCTTGAAATACACTCAGAACTGGCAAGCAAGAATGAAGAAGCAGCCGCTCAAACTAGAAATGAGGATTCAGTAAGGACTTGGCTACTTTCCCTGTTCCACCATTCAGAATTAATAACATACAATCACGATGCTTGTGTCCCAAAGTGAACTGGATTAGTTGGATTGTATATTATTATGTGGTGAATCACAAGTGAATCTTATTTACACATGTGTTTCTTACTGTGTTTCTCCGACTTTATTTCTTTTAATTGTGAAATAACCTTAGAAGAGATATCTAGGTGTTCCATGCTGCTGCACACGCCATTGCCAGATCTCAAGGCAGAGTTTGCCAATACACTCTTTTGTCATTAGGTTTTCATCTCCATAATATGTAAATTGTGTTGAGCAGTTTCCCAGTTTGAGTCTTTTTTATCACAGGATTCAGTCAAGACTAATATTTTGTTTTCCCACTGTATAGCAGATGTATTCCACAATATACCTTGCAGGAAAGGTGTCACATCACTGCAGTGCAATATCAATTACAGCTGTAGGCCAAGTGCTATGAAAAACAAATTCTGGAAGAATTTCAGACACATTATGCTGTCTGTGTCTGCTCACTCAGATGTACTTTGTGATGGAGAAATCAGACATAATTATGCATGTTTCAGTTGTACAGACAAGTTTTATGGATACATTGTATATAACAAAGTAATATCTATGAGGAATATTTACTTACCTTTCAGCTTGACTGCATAGTCTGTTCTCTGCGTACTGTCCTTCTCCAGTATCTATTTGAAACCTCCAAGGAACATTGGAAAGTTTCAGGTTTTTTGAAACCAGTTAACATAGCATCTTTTTCCCCTCTCTTGCTAAATGAGTTTGATATTTGCTTAGATACTCATCCTGCTCATCTGATGCATTTTAAATGTGAATTCTCAATTTATCCCATTAAAAAAAAGAAAAGGAAAATAATACCAACTGTGAATAATATAAGTACATTCTGATTGTTTTGCAGTGGAACTTGTTGAAGACCAAATAACTTCAAAAAACAGGAATTATAGAGCAAAGTACTGGAAATCTCTCTAACGTTCATCTGTATTTTTGTATTTTTTTATTAACAAAAGTATTTGCATTAACATTTAACCACAATTTACTGAGTGCAGGTCATAAGACAGCCTTATTTCTGTTCACTCTGAGCAGCATCCAGCATATTGTAGGCATTTGAACTGTCCTGATATTTTCACAGGAATTTGTTTTAAAAGCTTAGTTTCTCTCTTAGATACCTTGATATAAATCATATTGAAGATGTCACATTTTTTTTGCAGTAATGGAGATACTTTATGCACTTTTCTAGTGAGGATTTACTTACAACTTTGCAGAAGTGCAAGCCCATCAACAACCATCTGTATATCACTTCTGCTGGTTTCAGTAAACCCTGTGTGGACACACACCTACACCTACTTTCCACAGGACATGGCAGACAGGATTTCTGGTGCAAATAACCTCAGAGGTGGCAGGTGTCCTCTACATTCCTGTGGAAAAACACTTGCAGTGTGAAAACTACTTGAATAAATTTGACTAAAAGTCTCCTGTCATTGTCTGAAGATTCTGACAAAATCTCTGGGCAGTCTCTAGTCTACCTTTCGTTCAACTTTAGCCATAGTGTTTTTCTACTTTAATGATACTATAAAATTCTGCTCTGCCTGGAACATCTGTGAGAATTCTGAAGAACATTTTTAAAAGTACAACAGATAAATCTTTCAAAATGCGATTTTCTATCTTATTAAATTACAAAACCCTAAAATTTCATTATATTTAAGGCCCATAGAAATGTTTTGTAACAGAGCTCAGTCTTACAAGGCTTCTGTTCTTAAAACAGCATATACATATACAGGTATTCCAGATCTGGAAAAGGACCCTTTCCCGACTATGTTTACAAAAATATATTTTGAAGTTATTTTTAAAAAACACAATACCTACAACTGAATTTACTCAGAGCTTTCACTTCAAGTTCTTTCCATTGAAAAAATGAGTAAAATATTGAAGTATTTTAAACCAAGCCCAAGAATACATTATGGTATTTTTTTCTAACTTGTTTCATGAACTGCTTCAAGTGGTATACTCTAGATGCATTGTAATAAGACAGTACAGAAACAACAGCAATCAGGTTATAGCAATGTGCTAATTAAAAAGAAGAACATACCACAAATCTGCTCGTTACTATTCATGGCAAGTGTACAGCAAACCACTTAGCTGTTTGCTTTTAAAATAAAAGCTTTCGTCTGTCATGTTTAGAAAGACATGCATGGTCTAAAAAGACTTTTACTAAAGCATGACATTGAAAAGACATCACTCTAAGGTTTGATAGAGCAAAAAGGCTGAAACATTTATATTGTTTAATGCTAGATCTTGGTTTTTTGGTGTTTTTTTTCTAGCTATCCACCTTTCACAATGTGTTTCCTTTAATTCACGGTAAGTCAACAGCTAGGGGAGCAGTGTCTGGAATCTTCCAGGATATATTTTGTTCCAAGGAAAATTATAGGAAAAACACCCTTACTAATTAAAATAAAGAGATCTCTGATGACTGGTAGTTAAATACTCTTCATCTTTATTAAGGGACTAGGAGAAGTGTTTTGCGAATAGAAAAAACATTACTCTCTTGCGTTGTACTGTAAATAAGTGATTCATTGAATACGATACCGTATGTGAGGAATTGCTATGATTATTCTCTAAAATTCACAACATGTAGTGTCTGCTTTATTTAAAAAGTAAAAAGAGAAAAAACTCAGCCATGTCTTGGGCTGAATCAAAAGAAGTATGTCCAGCAGGTCAAGGGAGGTGATTGTCATGCTCTTCTCTGCTCTTGTGTCTCTTTCTGGAGCTCCCAGCACGACAAGGACATGGAGCTGTTGCAAAGAGTCCAGAGGAGGGCCATGAAGACAATCAGAGGGATGGAGCACCTCTTCCATGAATACAGACTGAGAAAGTTGGGTTTGTTCAACCTGGAAAAGATAAGGTACCACAGAGACCTTATAGAGGCCTTTCATTAACAAAGGGACCTACAGGAAAGGTGAAGAGGGAGGTTTTACAAGGTCATGTAGTGGCAGAATGCGGGGTAATGGCTTTAAACTGCTTTAAAGATTTAGGTTAGACATATAGGAAGAAATTCTTGACTCTGAGGGTGGTGAGACACCTCACAGGTTGGATAGGGAACTTGTGGATGCACCATCCCTAGAAGTGTCCCTGCCCATGTCAATGGGGTTGGAATTAGATGATCTTTAAGGTCTCTCTCAACCCAAACCATTCTATAATTCTGTGATTATTAAAAAAGATAATTGAAGTAAAGGAAGACTAGGAAAAAGCATGTCCTATTAAAATGCTCCAGTAATCAAAATTGAACAGTAAAAATAAGAAGAAAAGATAGAAAGAGGACTGTTTCTCTTAGAATTCATTTTCTAGTAGAAAAGCAACAGATGTTGTTACTCTCTTATGGCATAAACAAAAACAAACACCTAACAATGCCAAGGAGATTTCCACCATTCTCAGAGTGGCCTGAATTCTTGGCAATGTCAGAAGTAGAAGTTTCATCTTTGTTGAGGTAAAAAGATTTGCCTTTGATAGGAGCATATTTTGAATAAAACTGAGGACATTTGAAAAACTCCATTTCAACTGTACACACTTCATGGCAAAGGCGACGTTCCCTAGCAAAAAGTGCAAGTAGGAAAAAAACAAACATTCATTTTTTTTCGGAGAGGATCCCAAGTTCTATGTATTTTTTTTCTTAGCAGAAGTTACAGCTTTTTCCATTGTCTCTGTGTAACCTAGGAAAGGTTACACAGGAAAAAATTTATAAAATTTATAGGAAAATACAAAGCTGAAACAGCTTTGGCCTCTCTATTCTCCACTGTCACACTCAAAAAAGGAACTGGCTGGCATAGTTTACATTTTGATGAGCCTGCAGTCATGCTAGTACTACAACAATAGAGCAATAGACAAAGACTAGTGTTCATAAGCAAGAGAAGTTTGGAGGAGGAGAGACCCCATCCTGCCATTCCTCCACAGGTGTTCAAAGGGATGCCTGATGCTGGAAGGCTGAACAAGGGGTCTCAGTCCTCATCATATATCCAATACTAAGTGGGCCCAGCACACTAATTTCTCATTAATGTTGCACCTGTTCATGCATGTACTCTAACAGAATAACTATTTCAACTTTTAAATCTGTGTTTCAGTTACCACACACGATATAAATACGCTACTTTACTTAAGGACACATTGATTAAAAGCCGTGAGAAAAGCAGAACTGCACAGATAAGATGTGGAAATAGCTGAGTGATGGATTTTTTTAGTCCATGGGAAATGCTCTTAGTGAATAAGTCACACTTAAAAGGATTGGACGAACTACTCTGCAGTGACTAAGAGAAAAGCAAGAGTAAAGCATTTAAAAATAGCTGCCAGCATTGATATGAATCACTTAACAATGGGTAGAAAATTTCACTTATAAATTAATTAAATTCTGGTCTTTCTTTTTTTTTTTTTTTTTTTTTCTTCCGTTGTGGAGAAAGTGTATAACTGGTGAAAGCAGAGAGCATGGAGAGCAAGAAATATTAATCCTGTAGGCTGGCAGTTTAACAGCATTTGGCACAATAGGGGAAAGGGTAGTGGTTGTATCATTAACAACACAGGACAATGAGCCTTGGCATCAAGAGCCATATATTATTGTGCATGTCTCCTTTCTTTTTGCTTTAGCATTGTCAAAAGAGGTGAACAAAAGGTCTTTAAACAAAAGACAAATCAGTGTGGGGGTAGGGAGCAGGCTGCAAATTGCTGTTTGTAGTGGGAAACAGTTTTTGAAAGATAGCAAAGACAAGGCAATGCCTTATGCAACTTACTGTGATATTTTTGTTAGTCACCAAAGAAATGTCCTCATATAGTATTAATGACTCGCTTGCTATATCCAGAACCTTGTGTTACACAAAATGCCTATAGGTTTGGAGATCAGCTGCAGCCCTATATTATGTGCTGATAAATATGAACAGAATTTAACAAGTTGGCTGGCTGCCGGCTGCCTACCTGCTGTCTACTCGTCATGAAAATAAAGCAAGATGACTCTTGCTAACATTTCCAGTCATGTCTCTCAACCTTCATAAAGGTTTTGCTATTCACAGCAATGAATAGATGTATTATTGTAGCCACTTCTCCCCCAAAAGCACACTTTTGTGTTGTGATGGGCAAGCAGAAATATCACCACTGTTTGAAGCAGAAAGGGAATTCACAACAGGCAGAATTTGTTGAGGACACTGATCCTCAACAAATCTCAGCATTTGATAAAAGTTTCAAAATCCTCTTACTGAACCAGTAGCCTATGATTAATAGAAATAGAAGCAAAGTTACCTTTGTAGTGCCCTGTCCTTTGGATGACTGAATGGCGATACCTGAGCAGCCACAAAGTAATAAAGTAAGTTGTGCAATACACTACAAGGCATTTATAGAAGAAAAATATATTTGAAGAAGAAAAAATATATTTGTTTGGTTGTCCAAAAACAAAAAGTTAGGTATATGTCTTTTAGATCACAATGAATGACAAATAAAGAATTTAAGTAAAACTGTCAGTGCAAATTGATCAACATTATGTTATTATCACAGACCAAAAGAACATGTCCTAATAAAGGAACATTTTCCAGCAATTACAGGCTGTGAAATGACACTGGCAGAAATACATTTTCTATTATCCTTTTAACAGTTCTAACAGAAAGACATCGTACAAATTCTCCTTTACATGCAAAATCTTTGCCATAAATTATGTAGAGAATGAAGCCTACTTGTAATAGATTACATTTTTTCCCAGCTTTATTATACTGGTCTCTCAGCCAGTGCACATTCAGTGGAAGAGGGCAGAAGCTGTATCTGCATATCAAAAATGTAAAAGAAGAAAACCTCAAAGAGCTGTGATAGAAATTTTTCAAGGTTTGTAAGGCCTTGTATCTGTGTAGGAATTATCTATGTAAATATATCGTTATAGTTATCCATATGAGACATAATTTTCAAAAATTTCTGGTTTGCAGTAGTCTGGTTAGAAACTGCTGCAAAGTTCGCAGTTATGAAAAACTACGTAACTAGAATGTCAAAATTATACAGGAATGATTTTTAATTAAAGCACTTATTTGAAAGCTGAAGATAGCTTTGCTAAAGTTGAAAAAATGAGCCTGTGCAACATCAAATATTCTTTTCTGTAAATTTTTACTTCTGTAATTATTTTATGCTCCAAGTTAATTGCTTAGGTTAATAAGGATCATTGACTACAACATTCACACCATCCCTCTGAATTCCACATGAAGAATTATACAGGCTGCACAGTAATACCACAACTCCAAGTTAAGGAATACATGATGTAAAGGCTACACACATTATTATCACTCCCAACAGGACACTTTGCAGCATCATCTTTCTTGAAGAGAGCACATATTCCAGCAGACAGTACATCTGTCATTTCAGAGTATTAAATTGTAAAAAACTGAGTAAAGCCATAGGAGTGGGATAATTTTGTGTTGTCATTCTTATTCAGAACACAGGCTTCCCTGGCATACACAGGAATAGGAGAGTTAATCTAGATTTTGACAAGGCATATTCTGCGCTGTTGTGAACTCACTCACCAAAATGCCTTTAAGACTCACTTCCAGAAAACAGGTCAGGCTAGGTTGTAGTGTCTTATCTGATGGAAAAAAAAAAAAAAAAAAAAAAAAAGAAAGAAAACCACAATGGGAGGAAATGAAAAAATCTTGTCTTTTATTTTTAGTCCTGCCACAGACGGAATCATAGAATATGCTGAGTTGGAAGGGACACACCAAGATCCAGTCCAACTCCTGTCCCTGTGTAAGGCACCCCCAGAGTCACACAGGGTGTCTGAGAAAGTCATACAAATGCTTCTTGAACTCAGGCAGGCTTGGTGCCATAACTGCTTCCCTGGGAATCAGGTTCCAGTGCTCAACCACCCCCTGGGTGAAAAAACTTTTCCTGATATCTAACCTAAACCTCTCCTGATTCAATTTCCTACTATTTCCCTGAGTCCTATCTTTAATCACAGGAGTGAAGAAATCCGTGCCAGCCCCATTTCTTCCCCCCATGAGGAATCTGAATCTGCAATGAGGTCACCCCTCAGCCTGCTTTTCTCCAAACAGAATGATCTAAGGGACTTTAGCCACTCCTCATAAGTCATCCATTCCAGACCCCTTACCAGCCCCATGGCTCTCCTTTGGACACTCTCCAATAGCTTGATGTCTTTTTTATATGGCATAGTATAGTATATACTATAGTATATTCTGATAGTAATATTCTGATTTTAAAAAAATCATAAATCAGCACAGATATATTGTGATATTAAAACTATCTAATTTTAGCATAACCGAGTACAAGCATATACTGCATTTTACCCTGTATACACACAAAATGAAATTTCTTGTATTGGGTTTGATAAAAGTGCAGTCACACAATTTAGCTGTAGGTAACAGATGGCAGCATTCCAGATTCTTGACATGAAAGAAAATTAATGTTTCAGAAATTGCCATCCATGTGTTTAGAGGAAATAAACATATCTTTAAAAGTAATTTTTTAACTCTTCCAGGTTTCTGCTGCTGTGGGTAAAGGCAAAATCCCTTACATTAGTAGAAAAGTCCTATATTTGCAGTTTGTACAAAGGACATGTATGTAATTAGAGATTTATTTGGCTTAAGAAGAAAAAGGTAAAGAGAACAGAACTCACTGACTGAACAAAGTGACTTTACAGATGTCATCTGCTATCTGTGGGCTTGAGTCACCTTGTACTTTAATTCTAGTAGGCTCTTCTTGAGAGCTCTCCATACACATGCTTAGCTGGAAAGGTTTGATTGTCTGTCAATGATCCGGAAAAATATCAAATAGATATGAAATTATGAAGGTGATAACTTGCATCATCGGGAGAACGAGGTAGGCCAAAAAAAATACAATAAAAATGGTTTGAAAAGCTATCAGAGAACAATATCGAAAGCTAATTAGGACTGAGTTTCATAAGAAGCAATAATGTAAAAACAAGCAAAGTGAAATAATATTTAAAAAGATATAAGGGAAGAGTACAGACTGTTCTGGGCAATTTCTTCTGATTTATTGGCTGCGAGATGACACCAGTTTTAGAGCATTTAAGCTCTTCCTGCATAACGTCCAGTTGCAACAACAGTTAAGCAGATAAGCCTCTGCTTTGGCCACATTCAGTTCACAAAACCACTAGAGGCACTTAAGAAATATTTTTGATTGTCAGTCACCTTTAAGAACTAGTTTTTACAAGACTAATATGCTCACAATGAGCCTTCTGGTGTGCAAATAGGTTGCTGAGCTTTTACAGCTCTACAGATCTTAATGTACAATGACAACTCAAGGCAATGAAATGCAGGCACAATCAAACTTCAACAGGTATCATTTCATAATACATATATAACTTTTGTTCCATATTTCCCTTTTCATTCTCTTCCTGCATGACCATGCCTGATTATCTCTACTGGCATGTGTTATCCAAAGTGAGTGAAAGATAGGGTTCACTCTGACCTATGGATATATGGTATAAATTGCTATTGAAAGCAAAAAGAGAACTAAGTTCAAGAAACTGTACAAATCCAATGTGTTGGAATAAAGGTCCAGATGAACTGGAATTTCTGAAACTTAGATTTTTTAAATCACAAATTTTAATGACAGCAAGGGCAACAATTTCAACAAGAAGAATGCATGCAATGAGGCTAGGTTATTTGCTTTAGCTAGAAAAGTCTTAAGAGGCAGAGACCATCTGTCCTAGAAAATTTGTCTTTGGAGAACTGACAAGTTACATGTGAAAGGCAAAAGAACATTATCAAATATTCAGAATACCTACAATCATAAGGTTAGAAAGTACACACAAAGATGTAAAACCATACAGCCAAAGATACTGCATCATTAGTATCTTTAGTTGGACTAAACTGTGGAATAAAACTCTAACCACTACCTGAAATTATTTGTTTGCAAATGGGAATTATTACATCTATTAAACTTCAGTGCTGGCCTCTTATTCTTTCCTCCTAGCAGCTGTTGTATTCCCCATTTCTGTGTTGACTTCTTACAAGTTCTTTATCATGCTATTTTATAAAGTCAGAACAATGTCTACACATTGTAGAAATTTTGCAGAGAATTAATGGGTTTGGAGACACGTTAATGTTCTCCATTTGCTCAGCTACACTCTCCCCTGTGGTTAACTTGCTGTCCAAGACAGTAACTATTTGCAGGCTAAGGGACGACAAATCCTAAGAACAAATACTGCTCTCTTAGGTCAGTCTTTTTGTATTCCTACAAATTACAGAGACTTCTGGACTATAATTCTGGAAATTAAGTAGTGAAGAAATAGTTAGGAACATAGGAAAATCATAGAATGAGAGAATAGTTTGGATTGGAAAAGACCTTAAAGATCATCTAGTTCCAATCCCTCTGCCATGCACAGGGTCACCTCCTACCAGACAAGGTTTCCCAAAACCCCATCCAACCTGGCCCTGAACACTTCCAGGGAGGGGCAGTCACAGCTTCTCTGAGCAACCTGTTCCAGTGTCTCACTACGTTCACAATACAAAAGTTTCTTCCTATTATATAATCTAATTCTATCCTCTTTCAGTTTGAAACTCTTCCCACTTGTCCTATCACTACATACAAAATCATATAGTAATTTAATCTTGCTCAGCAGCTGCAAGAGGGTGTATGATTATGTGTGGCTATGGGAGGATCTGGGTTTGTGTATGAGACAACTGCCCAAATACCAATAAACCAGTGAAAACTCTATTTATTCCAAAATTCGCTTGCCATTTTTCTAGATTTCATTTTCTAAGATTATATCTTATATATAAACGTCCTAGTATATCTGTATTTATAAAGCAATCTAGTAATATTATTCTCATAATCAACCTTTTTTTTTTTTTCAGAGGAAACTAATACTAGGTTGGTACACAAGGAGCACGCTCTTAGTGTTTATTTCTTCTGCAGATATGCGGACTCTTCATTGACTATATTTCTCTCGCTATGTCCCTGGTTATTCTCCTTAATTAATTACTGAAGGTGGTACTGAAACTTTATTTTGAGAGAGAAAGAAACTCCGGTAAGTATATAGAGTGCTATGTTTAACTTGATGAGAAATCAAAAGGCTCTCCTGCATTTGAGCTTTGTAATACAACTCAATTAATATAGTTGAGATTAATGAGCCAATTATTTTTGACAACATAGCAAGTGTGTAAGATTGGCTGTTTCACATTCCTTTTTTGTATGACTAACAAATGACTGTAATTTCCACCTCAGATGGGTGTTTACATCCATACCCGTTATTAAGAAATAGAGATTTTAATTTAAATTTGAGGGTCTGAACACATTCTGTGAATATCTTTCTAACAGGAAGGGGTCAATGTGATAGAAATAGCTCTAGAACAAAGTTTTTAATAAACCTAAGCAAAAATCAAGACTCTGAGGTCTCCTGACAGACCATATAACACTGAAGGAGGAGGTGCTCGAAAGTGGACATGAGGCATCATGGCCAGACAGTGTTATGTGCACATCCCTCTGTGTGGTTCTGACCACAGATTTATAATTGTCTCAAAAGAATCAATTTTAAAGAATGAATAGCCCTGGGTGGGGTGGAGAACTTGTCTGGCCAGAACAGAGCAGGAGGTGACACCTCGGGATGTGATAAGACCTTCTGGATGGAGACTCTTCTGTGAGCACCAGCTGCAATGCTGGGTGATCCCTCCAGGCACGACTGAGCCACCTCCATTGTACTTGTGAAGTACCTGGCTATGGTGGCTTGAAGGATGGCACCAGGAAGAAGATAAGAACTGATGACTGGGTGGAGATTACTCCCCTTTCCTGAGGGCCAACCTTCAGTTCTGGGACCTCCCTGGAGGCATGATGTGCTGGCTAAACAGAAGAGGAACAGAAGAGGAATGTCACCTGAAAGAAGATAGGAATTGATGACTGGGTGGAGGACTACATCCTTCTGTTCTCCTCTGGGCAGCCTGTCTCCCAAGGAACCTGGATGACTGACAGCTTCTCCTTCGGCTGGGGGTATATATATAGCTGTCCATGCTTGGCCTTTTTGTCGTCTCTTGACCCACCACCATTCCTGCATCGGACCCTGTCCAGGATCAGCACCTTCCCAAAGAAAACTTTGCTGGACAGCCGGACCCATGGTGGTGACTCTCTCTCTCTCTCTCTCTCTCTCTCTCTCTCTCTCATTTTTCCCCACTATCTTACCCTTTTCCTACACTTTTCTATCTCATTCTTTCTTACCATTTTCCCTCTCTCTCTCTCTCTCTTGTATTTTCTTTTCATCTCTCCCTCTTTCGCCTTGCTCCATATCTTTGCCTGTATTAATTGTCAAATAAAATCTGCTTGCACTCGACCTTTTTATGGTTGGACTTTGTTTCGCGTATCCAAACAAAAATAAATTTTAAATGTTACCTCCGGACCGTAACACCCTCCTTCAGCTTGAACAGTGCTAGGAACTTACTCACAGTGTGTTGGTTCTCTAGGTTACATCTTCTGAAAGCAAACAGGGGAACAGATCCACCCACAGGTTTTGTGTGCATCACAGTTCACTATGGGGCTGCTGTCCCTTGCTATGAGGACCTTACCGCAGACACTCCACCATGTAAAATCCACTGGTGCTGACTTTCAACACAGGGATGTGAGTTTCAGCAAACTGTAGCACTGGAGCTGAAGAATGGAAAGTAGGTAGGTAAAAATAAACATGATGCCAGGCAAAGGCACTACTGATCCACCCCTGCAAATTTACATTTACTGAAGACTATCAGCTGGAGGAGAAAGTGTAGAAATCTTTGCAGGAAAAGGAAAGATGTCAGGGAAGGTTTTGGAACTCGACCTGTAGATTGAAGCAATGCTTAACCTGTTCAATATCATTAATGACATTGAACATCACTTTCCATTGGATAGGATGCTCACAGTCTTCCCATTAAAAACCATGTTTCAGACTAACCTAAGGCCCACCTGGACCTAAAGCTGGAAAAGACTATCAAGGACAACAAGAAAGGTTTATCCCAGTACATCAGTAAAAAACAAAGAGTAGGGGAAATGTAGGCCAACTGATGAGTGAGGTGGGTGCCCTAGTGACTGAAGATACAGGGAAGGCAGAGCTAATGCGTGCCGCCTTTGCTTCAGTCTTCACTGCAAAAGCCAAGCTGCTTGAATCCCAGACAATGGAGATAAGAGATGAGGTGTGGAGAGAGGAAAATTTTCCTTGGTAGAGAAGGACCAGCTTAGAGGCCATTTAGCCACACTGAATGTCCATAAATTCATGGGCCCTGACGTTTTGCAGTACTGAGACAGCTGGCAGATGTTATTGTTAGGCCATCCTCCTTCATTTAATAGGAAAAAACAACAGTTTATGAAAGTACAATTAGTCTGGGCATGGTTTCATGAAATGCCAGACAGTTTAATAAAAGGACTGCAAATGTCACAAAGTGATGATGAATGTCATGATGGCATTTTCTCAGGCTAGAATAATTTGCATAGTTCCCTCTCAATTCTGTGTAATACATCAGTTATTTAACAAATAATTGAAAGAGAGAAAAAAATAGGAAAAATCTGTCCAGACGTACAAGCAACACCTTGCATTTGGGATGCGCCATGAACAAGAAAATAAAAGTCACATAGTGTACTGCATAAGAAGATCCGAAATTATTAACCAGTAGACTCTAAATCTCTAAGTAGCAGTGCCTTGTCAGTTGTGGACTATTCCACTCTGTTTTTTAATAACTTGCATCATTATTATTATTATTATTATTATTATTATTATTATTAATTATTACTGTTGCTATTACTATTATTATTTACTTTTTGTCTCATACAGGAGTACAAGCATTCAAGCAACCTGTCAGCAAATTTCCTCAGCAGCTAAACAACTGCAGGTAAAAGTTCTTATCCTTGAATTGTGCTCAGTTTTCTGCCTCTCACAGACTAAAATGCTCAGTTACTCTTTGAGCAACATACTCAGTGAATCTATCATTTTAAGGCATGATCAAGCAAGCTAGGGAACGATGCATTGCAGCTGGTTTATCAAGAACTGGACTGATTTAGAATTAAATCTCCGAGAAAAGAAACCAATACAAGATAGAGAAAAATGTCATTTTATTAGGTTCTTCTTAACACAATCAAAAGCATGTAATTGACATCTCTTTGTCTATAAAAAGATACAGCTCTCAAACATCCTACCAGGTAAGATTTCGAATATATAATTCCAAATAAAAATTTTTCAGTACCCTGAGAAATCCTTTTTGCTTAAAACTAATATTTTTATTATTTTGTGCACAGAAGTAAACCACTTTGTCAGTAGAACACTTTTTCATCAGAAATCCTTTTTGCCACTTCAAAAAATGTATTTGTTACAGACTCACTTGATTTCTCCTGTATAAGCAAAAATTTACCTTGTCAAATTATATTTTTCAAAAGAGTCTTTCAGCTGAGTTAAATATCCATTTTGTGCAAAACAATGACCATGCATCAGCTTGAAGTGATTGCACAGTAGTTACTGAGACTTGCAAATGGCAGCAAAATGTCAGTTGAAATGAAAGACACACAGCCCTGGGCTTATCACAGAAAGTGCAGATGATTCATTTAACATTGTAAATAAATAACATAGACTTCACGTTAAGGTAGGTTTAACATTAGAGGGTTCTCTTTTCACCACCAGCTCATTTCAAAGCACCCGTAATAGAAGCTTTATTTGGTGACAGTGACATGTAGCAAGATAAGATATCCTCTCTTTAGTTCTCATATTTCAAGGTCACAGAGTGTTACATTCCAAGTGAGCAAGCAGAGAAGTCAATCAGATAGGACCTGTATTAGTGGATGATCAACATATTAAAAGTAGATGCTCTTCTTTTCCTGCAGAGTATGTTTAGCCTAGTTGGTAGTTATGCAGGGCAGGAGAGAGAAAGAGAGAGACAAATGGAGAGATGTGTCAATCATGATTTGTCAACATTTGTCACAAAATTATGGGCTTCTATTTGGCAGGATTTGAAGATATGTAGAAGTTTTTACTGATTGATCTAAGATCCATGGCCCACAGAAAGTCCTGTTCCTACAAGAGATGTGAAACAGACATTCACTTGTGTTTCTAACATTTTTTTCCCTAGAAGGTATGAACTTCTGATCCACTAGTTCTCTTCCTTCTAAATTTGGTAGTAAGCCTCAGGTTTTAAGCCTAAAGTTGCACTGGTTGATCAGAAGGCTAAACTGTGAAAGGGAAAAAAAGGGAAAGGAGTGATGAAACACTGGGGAAAAAAAGAAAAGTGGAAACCCTGTGAGAAATTATATATGAGATAGAATTTCTTTCCAGTTTATGGATACTGCTGTTTCCCAAGATTAACATTATTCTAAAAGCAGGTTAATCTGTAAACTTCTAGCAGGGTCCAGTGATGATCAGACTGTTTCTTACAGGGCAGATCCTTGTGTTTACACATCTAGAGTGCAATATGTCCAGGTTAGAAAATACAACAGTTACGGGAAGACATCTTAATGGAAAACATTTTTTTCTTTTGTTCTTCATTTATTTATGTAATTTGCATTTAAAAGTAACAGGATATTATATGGCACTAGGTTAATAACATTTACTATCCTTTTGGATTTTGTATTCTCTGAAAATCAAGATCTTACTGTAAGTATAAAATAAGTGCTAAGTAACTCAGACACTTCTGTTCAACGAAAAATGATGAACATTTTTACTTTTACAGTGGTCACACTATGTTGGGTAAATGAATGAAAAATAATGCTCATTTATTAAAACTCTATTACCCTTCAGCTCAGTTATTCCAGGTGATCCCAGTATATCCAAATGCTGAAATACCTGCAATTCATAAAAGGCACTTGGTCATCAGTTGTTAAATTTCTTCCACCATTTCCCCCACTTGGTGAGAGTCTTTTGTATAACCTTATCATTCATCAGACAACTAGTTTAGTAAGCTGGATTCTGGCCATCTTCAAGGTTTCTCAGCACAAAAATAACAGACTCTCTCTAGTTAGTAATTTCCTCTCAGACTTCCAGAAATATCTTAGATATCTAAGAGCAAAAGACTTCAGCAGCTTTCTGCTGTGACACAGAATATGGTGTGTCATCTTTTATTCATTGCTCTAAGAGTCTTGAACCTTTTAAATTTAAACCAATGAAACACATTTAACTGTGCAAAACTGACATCATGTGTTAGATGAAAACCATGGATGATTTTATGCAAGGCTTCCTGTCTTAAGTGAAGTTTTTCTTCCTTAGTACATAAAACCATAACTTCCATCAGCAATAAAACATCTACCAAAAATTAATTACTTTTTAAAGTTAGCATAATGTCACCAACTTACTCTTCTTTCAGTTCTGTTTTTCTGATGGTAATCTCTTTTCATTTTATCATGACAGTGGATAAGGCAGTGGGATATTAAATTCTGAAGTTTATCATTAATCTTCTATTTTCTAGTAGCAAGACTTTGTGAAGACTTCATTATGTGTGAGTTGGTCTCCAATTTATGAGTTATTGCCTGTCTTGCATGAGAAAGTAAAATTTTCCCTGAAAGTTTGTATCCCTAAAAACCCATACTGAAAGGCAATCCTGAAACTGTTTTTTCTTAGATCTTGAATTATTGACTCTATTGATTACGATCTTGCTAGTATCTTAAAAATTCAGTCCCGCGTTAAGTTAGAAACATGCAAATGACCTTGCTGTCTGACAGCAAAGCTTCTTGTCACATGTGAGAAATTAATCCAGCAGATTGAAGGCATTTAAGAAAATCATGGGCTATCAGCTATAAAACCAGCTGAAACAAGAAAGTTCTGGATTTTTTGTTTGTATTTTTTTAAAATCTCAGAATAAAAGCAAAAATGAAACTGTCATAACTGCTGGGAACAGGTTTATCTAAGACAAATCTTGAGGTCTGTAACAATATCCTTACTCTGGGGAAAAAAAGTGAGTGAAAACAAGAGTAAATTGACATCAGAGGCATCTGGAAAGAGGGAGTATAAGAACAGAACTGTAAGCACAGCTGGAGTGCATGGGAAATCAGTCCTGAAAGAAAGATCTTATCATGAATGTTGTAGAAAGATAAGGGAAACATATAAGGTAAGATGGAAAAGCCACATTAAAGTAGTTACTCTGTACTCTTAAAAGAGGAAAACAAAAGTGTCATGACATGAAAAGCCTGTGATCAGAACCTATCTCAGCAAGATCTTAGTACTTTTCACAGACATCACTCAAAGTTATTGACACACCACAGAACTGGAATTAAACTCAGGAGCTATAATCGGTTCAGTATTGTTTTAAATAGGAGTTAGTTGAATCATCTGGCTGCAGATTCAGGTCAGGCTACACTGGGAAAAAAAGTCTGAAAATGTAGGGGCTTTTTTGAAAGGTCTTTAAAATTTCCCTTTGTCTTTCTTTTTTGCACCAATAACTTCAATAAGGTGTGAAGCAGAAATGTAACTTATTTCATTATTTATCTTTCAAAAGTTTATTTTTCCATGCATACCCCAGAGCCCCACTACTTTTCAGAATATCCACCTGATGTTTCTTGTGTGACAAAAAAGTAGCATTTTCCATAAGTTAGAACTGAGTAAAAAGTTGGATCATTTCTTTAGCTGATGCAAACTCTTGCAGCTTCACTGACCTCACTGAAGATATGTAGAATACATATATGTAGATATTCTAAATATATTATACAGATATATTCTACATCAATGGAGTCATTACATGTCATTAATATTAGAGTCTGTATGTTTCAGAAGTGTCCCGTTGTAAAAAAAAATAAATCCAAAAGCTGAAGAACAATTAGAGAAATATACAGAGAAAAGTTCATTCACGTGTACCATTTTTCATATAGTAATACAAAAGTAACTGGACTTGATCTTTGTGGTGTCATTTAAGATACTCAGACCTATGTATCTCCATCTTAGGAATTTAGATAGGAAAATTTTTTGAAGGAAATTCCTGACTACATCAAGAATGCTCAATGTTACAGGTGAGAATCTCTCTTCTATTAAAAACATTCATTCTAATCATGCAGACTCACTACTTTTGTTTTGCCACAAATCAAACGCCCAGGACAGATGCAACCCAATGTCTTTATTTTGGCAAACATCTTATATTGTTCTGCTTCCCATATTCTTGTCAGATGCCCTCTTTCGTTATTGTTCTTTACATTCACAACTACAAAATTCTTACATGGTACTACATACAACCATTATTAAGTTCCTAAAAAAGGTCTGAGAATCTTCAGACTAAACTCTTCAAAGATAAAAGAAGCATGGCCAACTTCTGCAGTCCACTGCATTTCATTCTTCCTAGTTCTGGGTATAACATATGTTAAACTCCCACCCCTGTCTGCTTTATGTTTATGCCTCAATACTTTGAACATTTCTCTCAGTATTTTCATAGGTAATCAACAAGCATCATCATTGGTATCAGAAAAAGATTAAAATACATAAATAAATGAAGAATTTGTGAACAGCTGTATGCAAACCAGGATAGAGTATTTCATTCCTACTGATACTCCTAATTCAGAATGAGGATAGAAAGAGGTATGCAGATATGTTTGAGTATATCAGATGATGAAGCTACAAAACAGAAAAGAACCTTGAAGTGAAAAAACTTAGAAATGGCCTGCAGCTAGGATTAAATCTGAATGACCAGTTTGCAAACAATCTCAGTGAATAAAATATTCTCAATCACAAGGTCAAGTAAATAAGCAGACAGGAAAAAAATCTTCTTGTAGCGAAGTGCTCTCCTTACTCATTCCAAATTCTTAACAATTTCAGTCAGTACTTCTGAAAGCCCTGAACAATTTCTGCCTATTTTCGCTAGAGAAATATAAAATAAGTGTAGGGGTTTGTAAAGACAAAATAATTTTTTAAAAAATTATCTGAGGAATTACATGGTAATAGGAAAGAAATGCTCCAAGGTAAGATGTGATTGCCTTTTTCTTGGATAAGAACTCTTCTGGTTTACATTTCTGTTTTAATGCTGCTACATTATGTTTCCTCTCACTGAAATATTACATACACAGTAGGAAGAAAAAGACCTTGGGACTTGGACAATTTGCCTACATTTAGCTCTATTAATATCATTAGACAGGAGAATCAGTGACACTGCAGCTAAAAGCAAGAGATGAACTAACCAGTGCTTTATCTTCTGTTGCCATGGACTACATGATGAACTCTGCAGTGACCTAAATTTATTACAGAATAGTGCTCATTGCTGCTGTACCAAGCACTCTGTTGCAATTACAGCACATTAGGAAGAAGAGTGAATCTCAAGGGGAAATTTCTAGTCTTTTAATCAAGCAGTAGAAAAGCCAGAGTGGACAAAAATTACATTGCTGTATATATCCGCAGTCAATTTGTACACATACATCTAACAGCAGTCTTAATTTTGCCCAGAAAACATTTTTATTATATTCAGGGGTCACGGTAGTGCAGTTCACTCACTTAATCTTTTCTGTACTTCAGCCCATTTTTTTCCTTTATTATATTCTCAACCTTCCTGAACTTCATTGGTAACAGCAGATTTACAATAACCAGCCCTAAGATTTCACCTTTAGACCTACTTCAAATTAGGATAATCTCTTTTCTATACCTTGTTGATGTACCTCCCAAATCTGAAGATCTGGGAAAAACACAATATGAGATAACACCTGAAGATAAGCACACTATTCTTGCAAACAGCTTTTAACATTTAATAGGATCTGCAAAGCTCATCTTACAAGTATTCTGAAATCTGATAAGGCATGCATTTGTTTTAATGGATAACAGGAAAGCTTTTGTAAATGTGTGTTTCAAAACACTACTAATGAGCTTTTGAAAGAAATACTGTCTTTTCTGTAACAATAACCAAAAGTTTGCAAAAAGCTAATTTGAATTGCATAAAAAAATAGGTCATGAAATTCAAGATGTATCTGAAACTCTGCTTATGGGCTGGATTGAGCAGAGAGAGCAAGAGTTGTTCTGTTCAAATGAACAAACGGATTCCTAACACCTTCAGGAAAGACTGGAGCAGACACAAAGAGACAATTTACATAATCCAACCTTAGGGACCTACTGGGGACACCAGTGCCAGGAACCTCACTCTGGGCTACCTGTGATGTGACTGCAGAGGGCTGGCCACCACCAAAGGGTTAATGAGCATCATACAGCTCTTAATGTGCCTTCATCTTTTTTCTCCTAAATACTCTGCTACTGAAGGGCAATTAGGGTCCCAATTTGGCTGTACAGCATTCGATACTTGAAGCTGACTGGTGCAAGCCCTCCCTGTGCCCTGTCAATGGAAAGGAAATAAAAATAATGAGTGCTTCATATAACCAGATAAGAATATGATGTTAAAAATCTTATTACACATCAGGTTTCTTGGTCACTCAGTGGACCAAAGTGATAATGTCACTCAGCTGAGTGAGGACTTGCAGAACTGCAAAATCACAGGGCTTGTTATTGTTTTTCTCATTCTCCTCTTGTAAATTTACAGGAAAACATGCTATAAACACAGTAGTAAAACAATGTGGACACAAATCAAAATAATTTACCTCCCAACATCTTTGGTGTTTTTTATTTCATTGGGATTAGAACTAGGGCCATTAACCTTAAAGCAGCCAAATTACATATCTTTGTGCCTCCAGTAAAGCAATGATTTACATTTTTTGAAGTTCAGTTCTACTACAGTGGTGGAATTGTAATACATATTTGTAGCTACAACACTTTTTATAAACCGTCATTACTGCTGATAAAATAAAAATTAAAGATGTACATTCATGCTGTTCATTTCCATTTCTCTCTGTCCATCTGTTTCTACAATGCCTTATCATAATATTTCACACTAAACACTCTGGTATATTCTGTGAAATACATGGGTCATCAAAACACCTTCTAAAAGGTGGGAACAGTGGTTTCACATGCGTTAAGGTTACGCAGAGCTGTATTACAAGGAATCTGCTACCATTTATCAGTAAAACTAAAAAGGATCATATTTATTCGGTATGTTCCTTTTCTCAGGCTTCCCATTGAGAGATATTTTCATTCTTCTGGTTCAAGAAAAGGAGTCACCTCAGTCACCTATAATGGCAATGGCATTTTTCTCCTCTCCTGCAGTTACACAAAGCAGCCTTGCTAGCAGAAAACAAGAGTAATAGTTTTGGGAAAGTCAGACAAGAAAGATAGGCTGCTGCTGAAGAACATTGAAAGTTTTGATTCCTGTCAGTGTCATCAGATACTAATTCCATTCATTTCCATGTTTTCAAGAGAATTAGGATAATACTGCTTATATTGTTTCAACTAATTTAGCTAAAGGTACAATCCATGCCTCTGAAAGATATGTGAAAGCACTTCATCACATCAGAAAATGCCAGTATCCAGGCAGCAAGGTCCCAACCAATACTGGTTCAAAGACCACAGCTGCGTAGTTAACAAAGTGTAGTTAAGAACAGCTGCTGTGTGTCAAGCCCAGCTGAGACAGCACAGCCCAGGTTTTACCCAGTGAGCTCAGGTGTTTCCAGAGAAGGAAAGCAAACTGCCTCCTGAAGTGATTCACAGGACAGCTTAGTTAGCCAAATTTGCTCAGGGATTGTTTTAGTAGGCTGCTTTTTTTCGTGAGATAAAAGCATGAATTTCCATGAGCTGAAAAGGTCATAGCTTAATGGTGTCAACAGTCTTGAATCAGGACCTGTTTGCACTGCCAGGCATCATTCAGAGTACTTGTAAACCAAGGTCTTGGAGGATGCTTGTACGAGTGGACCAGAGATTAGTTGTGGAAAGATGGTTGAAGAATAGGCAGTGTTGTCACCATCATTGTTCATCAACCTGACCACCTCAACCAGCTACTGCATATTCTTCCTTATTTATAAAGAAATCTCATCAGCCCTAGAACCTTAGTACCTGAGATGCTCCCTTTCCAGAAGCTAACAGAATTCCCTTTTGAGACTTCTCTGATGTAGGTGGGTACTACATAGAGAGAAAGCTTAGGTGTAAAATAATTAAATTATTTCTGCAAGGCTACAGTCTAGGAATAATAGCAATGAGAATTAAACCAAAGTTTTCTGCAGAAGTGAATCCTTATCTTACAGACCATCAGCTAGAGTAGTCCTCATTCTGTCATTACTAGCTCTTCTATGGGAGTGATCAAGAACTAAACCCTGGAAGATGCTTGGGTTCTGCATAGGAAAAAATGTTGAAGGTAAATATCCTGCAAGAATACTTAGCCTGTGAGAAGTCCATAGCCTAAGAAATCCTACAATGACTCTTTACTCTTTGTATTTGAAAACTTTTTTTTAAAAAAATTTTGTCAATAATTTCCTACTCAAAGGATTAGACCTTTCTCTGCCACACAGCTTTCTGTAATAACTGACCAGTATTTCATTTTTCCCTACACCTGTAACTATCTACAATCCTTAAGTAAAATAATTTCCTGTTGTTTCTATTTTTAACTAATTTCATACCTTCTGGGCACACAGGTACTTTCTGTATTCCTAGATGGCTTTTTCTAGAGCACAAGAAGAGAGTATTAACGTCAGCTTATGGAGAGACTTTGTTTTCCAGTAAAACAAGTCTTCATTCCTGTAACTGCATTGAAATGCATCAGAAAGCTAAAAAGTCATTACACAGTATTTAAACAGCTGCTGAACCATCTAAATCACCATCAGCTTAATTTGAACCAGATATTTCTCTAGCAGTGTTTCAAATAATTTTTTCTTTCCTACCTATTTTCTGAAAGCAGATTGACTGTATTTTATTTATTTATTTATTTTTTACTTTGGCACTGTTTACTAGGAGCCTGAGCATCAGTATATTTGCAATGCAGACTTTTTAAGGTCTTAGCATGTACAAAATTGTACAGGTATTTGCCTGAACAACAGTTTTTTACCCAAGTTTTCTTACAGATATGAAATCAATTTCTTAAATATGTAGACAAAATGTACTGGTTAATTATCTGCATATTGTGCTCCTGTATTTCTAATGTGTAATCATTACATCAGTACATAATTCAAAAGCCTATAAATGTTGAAGAAAAGGTATCATACAAGGTTAAAAATTTGAGGCACTAAATTAATCAGGAATTGATGTTGGTGACAACATAAACACATTGAGTCACTTACTGTTACACTGAGAAATATTCCTAAAATATGAGTATGTGCACATGGTTTGTTCAAAACATCTTTTCCTTTAAAGGTAAATGCTGCAGAGGAAAAAAAGGCAACTCATGTCTCCTTTTTATGTGCCCTATGTCTTTGAGAGGTTGGTACATTTTCTAAACACATTACATTGAGTTAGGTTTGCTTCCTAAGTGACTCTCCAATAGCGAATTCATTCAGACTTAGCAGGTACTGGATTCTGAGCTTCTGAAAAGATTCAGTGTTAATGGAGTTGCTATTTTACTAATAGACAAACTGTCCCATGTACTATTTTGAATTCTCTCCCCTTACCTAAATATCAAAACCTTTTCAGAAACAGCGCAGATGTCTGATCCCCTCCAAACAAGAAGATTCTGGGAGATCATTTTTCAAATAGCCCTTTTTCACAGCTCACAAGCTTGGTTATCCCCTTTTTTCTTTGATAGCAGTCACTTCATAGTGATGAAATCAACTGCCTTTTTTATGAGGTTTTTTTCCTTAGTTTATCCACACCACTTAGTTCACAGATAAAAGCAAGCACGATCCTTCATTCTCTATCACAGAATCACAGAGATTTCGGGGTTAGAAGCAACCTCAAGAGATCATTGAATCCAACACCCCGCCAGAGCAGGATCACCTATAGCAGGTCACACAGGAACATATACAGGTGGGTTTTGAATATCTCCACAGAAGGAGACTCCACAACTTCTTTGGCCTGTTCCAGTGCTCTGTTACCCTCAAAACAGAAAAAGCTTTTCCTTATGTTTACGCAGAATCCTTTATGCTCCAGCTTGAATCTCTTAGCCCTTGTCCTATCACCGAGAAAAGCCTTGCTTCATCCTCCTGACATTCCCCCTTTACATATTTATAAACAATAATGAGGTCTCCCCTCAATCTTCTCTAAGCTGAAGAGACTCAGCTCCCTCAGCCTTTCCTCATAAGGGAGACATTCCACTCCCTAAATCATCTTGGAGGCTCTGCACTGGACTCTTTCAAGCAGTTCCTGATCTTTCTGGAACTGAGCAGCCCAGAACTGGACACAATATTCCAGATGTGGCCTCACCAGGGCAGAGTAGAGGGGGAGGAGAACCTATTTCCACCTACTAACCACTCCACTACCATCATATATCCACCTGTTTACACCCTCAGAAAGGGCAATCAAATTGGTTAAATATGATTTCCTCCTTGGAAAAACTCTGTTGAGTGATCCTAATGACCCTCTTGTTCTTGGTATGTCTAGAGACAGTGCCAAGGATTATATGTTCCACCAACTTTCCAGGTATGGAGATGAGGCCGACTGGTCTATAGTTACCAAGGTCTTCTATGATATGAATTGATACAAATACTGAGTGTTGAGGTCTTCTTTTCTCTTATACTGTATTGGTCAACAGTTACCAAATATGAAAGTAAGAATTAGACATTAGTAGTGAGGGCAAGGACACTAACTCCTTACTTCTTCCCTGCCATGCCTTCACACCAGGTAAGGATTAGTTGCTGAAGGTAGAGATTAAATTCTCAGGACCCTTTCCCAGACCCACTGCAGGTAAAGAGCTTTCAGAGCTCTTTCTTTCATTCGCTCACCCTCAAACCAAATTCCCAACATAGTCTTGTAAATGTGGCCTTAGCTGAAGGAAGTATGGTCACCTGTAGTAGAAGTATGGATTTCTGACCATTTTGTAGTATATTTTGCTGATAAAGAACATCATTACATGTCCCAGAGAGCACCAAACTATGCCAGCAGTGGTAAGATTGTTTTGAAACATGAATATTTGTTCATTGTGACTTAGATTGATACTATCTACATTATATTTGAGCTGAACCTTACTGCTTTGATAAAAGAAATGTTGATTTTTATGCCTGTAGAAATAAGAAAGTTAGTAAATATATTAAGAACAATTTGATTATGAATTTGTGAAAAAATTATATCCAAAATATTGGAAAAACAACTTTGTTAGTATCTACTGTAGTTCTTCAAAAGTAGTTATTACCGATACACTGTTGCTTGACAAAACTGTAATATATATTCTGATATAAGCTATCATGAGAACATTTCCTCTTGAAATAACATTCATTAAGCATAGATATTCTCTTAGCTGGAAATGGCACCCCACCATCTAGTAATCTTCCTACAATAATATAAATTTTATAATATGGTGCTACCATGGCAAACAGTAGAAAAACAGTTATCTTCTATGGTGTCAAAATATGGAGCAAACAGACCATATACCAATGTATCAATTAAATGGATGCTGCCTGCAGTTAGTGCCTACTGCCATCCAGATTCACACTTTATATTCTTAGTATTCATATGCTGAATCTCCTTCTCCAAGTCACTTTCTCAAATATTGATTTAGAACAGAAAATTATTAACCTATGTGTGAGCTGCAGAATACACAGTATAAATTCTTCCATCCATGGATGTGATGACATTGAGGTAGCTACTGCTGACTTAGGAGCATAGTAGAGACAGAGCAGCAGGCTGAAATGTGTATTCAAATGTACATATCAGACGCTCAGCTGATGAAAAAAGGATCACTTCTCACTCACATGCAGCCTAGCTGCACAGCACTGAGCAGGTAACCTTATGTCCCAGGGTCTGTGCTCTGCAACACAGGACTAGCAAAGGCTGATAAGTCTGTATGAAGAATTATAATGAAAATAATAGGAAGAGGTTACACTGCAGGGTGTTGAAGTGACCTGGGGGCCAAATTATACCAGATTATTAAGCATGGTTTTACAGCAGGGTGACACAAAGCCCTAGCATCGATTGGGAGGGACAGCAGAGTGTGTGGTCTTAAACCCTCTGACATTTAAGGTGTGTGACTTTCCTCTCCTCCACATTTTGACTCCATCTCTCTCTAGTGAGGAGGCAGAGATAAGACAAAAAGAACAGTGGCTTGATTTTTCCTAGGTATTGGTTTCAGAGAAGAGTTGCATCAGGACCAGATGCTCACGTTTGGAAGGACATGTCAGATCAACAGCAAATGGGGAAGTGTTGCAATTCATGTGATCACCTTGTTTTATGTAGCTAATCACCTGCTTAAGGCAAGCTGCCATTTTATCTGATGTTGCTTGCTTTGCAAAGCAGAACTGATTTTCATTAGTTAGAGACCAATTTCCTAATCAGATATATGCCTTTGATTTTACAGATACACCTCTGCATACCGTATGGAAAGTCCACAAAAAAGCTGTTGAAAATATTTGTGTAATTACATGTAATTGATTTCTGTATGTTGAACTACTATATAACCAATGACTGTTTACCTGGCAGCTGGCTGTGATAAATACTAGCACCATAATTTTTTTTATTATTTCTACATGACATAGCACTGAGAAATACCCTCCCTGAAAGCTCTAACCTATTTTTGGATACATTGTCACTCAGTAATTTTGCCTATTATACACCAGAGGATGTTCCAAAAATTATCATCACTGAAAATACAAATTACTGTTACAAAAATCAGGGAGTAAAGTTTATGTGTGAGGGAGAACTTGCAGTGAGGAAGTAAATAAGAAACGACCTCCACTGTAAAAATTCTCTTTTACATTATTATGCTGGAATATAATATCTGTAAGCAAAGAAAACACTGAAATACATTTGGGGGAGGAAGTTTAGAGATTTAATAATGTAGATAAAGGCAACAATGGTTAAAATTATACATGTAGTTTAGCTTAATGTAGTCTCCCATGAGTACTATATTAATATGATGCATTAGCAACTGCACACCCCCCTGAATTCACTTTGCTGCTGCAACTGCCCCTACAGTCATAAACGAAGACTGTGATTCAGCGTAATCGCTCTTTTGTCATAAGTCTTTCTGTCCTTTTTTTTGGTAATTCCTCCTAACATAGATTTTCTGGTAGACTTCATACTTAATACCATTAGGTGAATATTTGTTGCTAAAACTCAAAAGCAAAGATCCAGTCGACCTGGAGAATTTAACGAATTTTGCATTGCTCATAAATTATGGCAACAAAAATCTTAAAAACGTGGAAAGAATCAAATATTTTCATTCTGATAATTGTAAAATGATATTTTCAGTATTTCCATTTATAAATCCTCTGAACTTCTTCAGCAAATGCATCTTTTAATACAGAAATGATCTTGATGAATCTTTATTTAATCAGAAAAAAATTGCTTGTTCCAGATCATGTTTGAAGCTGTATATTACTCGTTTCTTGTTATATAAGTATATTTTTTTAAAAATTGGTTATATTCACATACTTTATACATTGGGATAATAGTTCATCTGTACCTCTTTGGTGATGAGTAAATAAAGTATTGGGGATTTGGAATTTGAAGAGAACTTGGCCCAAATGCACATTATAACTCTATAACTAAACATAATTCTGACAAAATCTTAAGAGAGATGTACTTTCTTTTTAGTCTCAATTCATAAAGTCTGAAGGACTGTTATTCCATTCTCTGAGATGTCAGGTTTTACTGCGCTTGAAGTTTAGGATATGTGCAGAACATTTGGTCGGATTTTAACCAGATTTCAATGTAACAACCATTTCAGCAAACCCTTCCTCTGACTTTTACACAGTAAGGCTGTTCTTACTTGTAAACTATGTTTTAGAGCTGAAGTGAAAGAACATGGTTGGTTAACTGCAATTTAAAAATAAAGATGAATCTCTTAAAAAAACCAACATACCCAGAGATGCATGGGAAGTTCAAAACATCATTTTGTTTTATTCCTGCCCCAAGGCAGGATCAATTATGCTATTGACAGCTTTGCAGATGTTAGTCAGACTCATTCACAAGGTCTTCCAGTATGGGGAGGAGGAACGTCCCACTCACTCTTTCCTGTACTTCACTGTCCTTATTCTTGAAATTTGACTGCAGTTTGAAAGCTACACTCTTGTTCTGCCTGCTGCTGGCACAGAATGAGGGATAAACAGGGTCCAAATCTCCAGACTGTGGCTTTGTACCAAATCTGTTTCTGAGCCAGTGTGTGTGGACATGTCCCATACTTAAGGACTCCAGCAATCTAGCCTTGAAACTTTAGTGCATGAAAAATACAGTAAGATTAAAATATATGTTGTCCAATTTGCCCAGAATTACAAACTAATATGATTGCTGAATAAATGTTAGTACTATAATTAAACACCCCAGTTCAAATAGTTCATGACTAAAAGGGATTATGAAACACCCAAGGCCACAGTACAATCAACTGGAAAGAAAGGTGTTAGGTATATTTACTTTTATGTATATATAAAAATGTGTGCATACCTACCTATTGTTTCTGCATCCCCATACTTGCACATGTATATAACATATTATTACATTTATTAAGCTAGGTCAACACCACCTACTATCTTCACCACTGCAACACATGGTGTTGCAAGCTTCTCAAATATCAACTCTCCTTCCTGCAAAAAATCCCATCAGCTGAAAACTTGGAGTAAAAAATAGACACTATTACACCACAGCATTTCCTTCCACTTTCTCTGTGGTATCATTTGAAGCCTTCTTTCTAAAACAGAAGTTGAACAAATTAATCCTTCTGTCCTCACTGTCAGTTGTCAGCAGTGCTTCAGTATGAGATGAAATAAATTGCCAGATTCTTTCATTTTCTGTAATCAGCTCTGCACAGCTGAGTACACCAAAAGCCCTGTGAGCTGCCTCTGCCAGCACTAATTCTGTGTAGAATGGGAAGTCTTTGTTAGAGTCACATTTCTAATGTTCTACACAGGAGTGGGGTTTATTATTTTTATTTCTCCCTTTTTCTTCTGTGTACTCCTCTCTGACTGATAGTGATTATATAATCCATTTTCTGCAGAATAGAAGCTTTTAGGTGGCAAAGCTGTATTCAGAATGCTTGATGCAAGGTACTTCTATTCCAATGGGTGCCACTGTTGGTGATGGTATTAGTGCTTTTGCAACATAATACAAATTGAAGCTCTCTCAAAAAAGCCTTCAACCAGATTACCAGCAGGTCAAAAGCATTTCATTTTAAGAAGTGCAGAAGCTCTAGATTCATTCCAGTTGCATCACTGTGGGGCATTGTAGAGATTTACTTATCACAGGTTTACTTTTGTCTCTTCACCACACTTGCCCTGCCCAAGAACAGTGCTGAAGATATCAGGCAAGAGAGGACCAGAGACGTCAAAGTCTCACAAGTAGCCTAAAACCCCAGGTAATACACATGCACCACCCAGGTAATCAGCTCAAACCAAGGGCAGGTCAATAGAGTGAAATGTGTTGTGAACAGCTGTGCAAGTCCCAGCAGCCACGCTAAAAGCCTTATCCTACCAACCACTCTTACTGGCAGCCTCTGAGTATGTGGCATAGACCACCTTGCTACAGGAAATGAACTGTGATACTCTGATTCCTTTTCAGAGCTATTCCTTGAGGGCTGAAACTGTACAAACTTAGACATTTGCATACCACCTTCTACAGCTGGGCTAGGAACTGAAGATTTCATGTTCTTGCCCTGCTCTGGTATGCATTAGATACACCTAAATAAAAATGCTGCATGATACACCTCAGTGTCAATGAGCTTAAACTACACAGTAAAAGGAAAGTAAGTCAGTACAGAAGATCAACTTTCTTCAGCCTTTTTATTTAAAGAGAAAACAAACCCTTGTCTACAAGTTATATGACGTCAGTAATACAAGTCTAAGATATGCCTGCAGCCTGTTTTCTGATGGGTTGGGACATTCTTAGAAAAAGAATACAGTAATTAAGCAGTGCAACCTAGCAGTAGGTGCACTTCTATCATAAAATAATCACAATCGTGGCCAATTAGGAGGCAGAAGTAAAACACCTTGCTAGCTCTGGGAATCTGATTATCTCAAGACATCCACAACCAAACACTTTGGTTTATTAAAGCTCTTACAATCAAGTAGTGTTATTCTCCAGAAAATTAATATTTTAGAATCTGATTAAAAGAAAGCTGACCATTAAGGATAAGGTTTAGCAGAGCAAATATTATATATTATTCTGTCTCCTAAAAATGTTTTAACAGTCAATAAAATTGCTCTCTGTGTCAAGCAGTTTTCAGTCTTGAAGTCACAGCTGAATGTGCTGTTAACAATTTTAAAATTACCACATACTCACTGTTGACCTCTAAATCGCCTGGTTGATCTTTGGGCACAAGATGAAAAAACATCTGCATTTTTTCCTAAGTATGTATATCCTCACTGCAATGAAATGGATTCTGCTCTTGTCAGGGCGGAGGGGTGCAACAGGTGAGCACTGTGCTCTCACAACTACTGGGAGAGAAGAAGGCAGATTTCTGGGAGGTCCTGTTCTCTGTCTGGTACTCAATGACAAATTCTTTAATGAGGCCTTTCTGGAAAATACATTTCACCTCCTGGGTCTGATGATTTTATGATGTGCCCGCTACCACCCTGCTATGTTGAACAACACTGAAGTTGTAGCATTACAAACACATTTCCAGAGGACTTTTCTGCTGTAAGACTGGCTTTAAAAGCTCAGTAGGCACGCTGTGTGAAAATCTTTTTGACTGAAGGTGAGCATGCCTTTTCAAAGGCTGCCAAATATTTATAAGTATCATACAAACATAAAATGTAGATGTGATATGTCACATTCCCTTGCACAATCACAAATCATAATAATAAAATATTGTAAACACTAAATAGTCAAAAGTTGCAAAGCTCTAGAAAAACAAGCCCTGTAGCTACATCAATAATAGAAAAGGATCCAGACCAAAAACAATACCTAGCCAGTAGATATGTCAGAAAATAATTCAAAGAAATGTCTGAACTTTTTTGTTTATAACAGGCCAAAGTTCTCAGAGTTGAACTTTGGAATACTGCAAATCTGAATTAAAAATGGGAATACTAAAACCATTTCTAATATAAAGAAACATAAAATAAAATTAAATAAAGGAGCAGGCTATAATTTTCCAGCAACCTTCAAGACATGAATATGTAGAGTTTTCAAGGGTCATTTTCTGGCTATGACTGCTGATAGACTGTGACTGCTGACTCCACAAGGGTCAGGGAGATCCAGACAGGAAAGACCTAGTTTAGGGCTATGAAGAAGGGAATATCATAAGTGATAAAAACCTACCTACTTTTTGCAAAGGTAGCAAGACCAAAACAAGGTCCCACATGTTAAGTCAGGCAGGAGATAAGTCATAAGTATATTATTTTTGTCAAAATTTAGTTTCATCCAAAGCAATCTTCCACCACATTAGGGAAAAGAAGAGCAGTATAACAGCTACCTGGAAGTGAATGGAATCAGTACCTCTCTGACAAAGCAGGGAATTTTTGAAAGATATTAGAGCTAGCAGAGTATTTTCTTTCTTGCTCACCATCATCTGTGGGTAATAATAATCTTCCCTGCACAAAAATCTAGATGCTGTAGGCTATCTACTGTAACAAATAAAATCAAATCCACATGCATAAACCAGCATACAGACAGGCATGCAGTAGCTATACTACTGCTACTGTTGAAATATTTAAGAATCCTGCTGCATAGCAGTTCATTTTACCTGAATCACAGATGTATTTGAAAAAGCTTACAGAAAAATTAAGATGTTGTGTGATTATTGCTGTTTATTGCGGCTAATAGAAATCAGAATGTCAAATATTAGCAGAGAATATTGCCAAGTGCTACTATTTGTTGTTTGTATAACACTCATTTCATCTAAGGGTATCGAAAATAATTATATTAGTTAAAACCAGAACTTTGAATAATCACAGAATGGTTACGTCCAAGGTATTTTTTTTCCAAAATACCGATCTGTCTCATTCCCGTATCTGTTTCCTACAAAAACTATTCTCTTTGTAAAATTTCTAGATTTCTCTTTGTAAATTATTTGAATTAATTTTAGCTTTTCTCCACGTGGTTTAGTTAAGACTGATAAACTTGATATAAAAAATAATATCCAGCTAATATAAATAGCTGGAGCTAGAATACCAGTAGATTAAATGAAAGGAACTTGACAAACAGGTGCAGAGTAAGATCGTGGCACATTAAATGTCAGTAAACAAAATATTTGCTTTTAATCTCTTCTAGCTGTGTTTGTGTTTAGAGAGAAGGTTTTATTCTTGCAAAATATGTTTCATAACCCTCTCAGCAGTAGACTGATTATCAGAAGCTTCTTTCTTACCTTTCTTTTGTATAATTAGCTATTATATCTTATTACTGTGTTTCCTGTGTTTGGTAGTAGTTTTCCTTTTGAAGTCAAAAGAAACTTTCTTATTAACTACAGATGGCACAAGGCTAAGACCGCTGACAGAGAAATTTGCTTTCAATCATATATTCCCATTACCCGTAATACACAGCATATGGGTGAAAGAGACACAAGAGGCAATCCGAATTTTCAACAGTGCTGGGTATCACAACCTTGCCATATTGTACATTAAATTTACATTACATCCAGCAGTCTAGAAGAATATCAAATATGTTGATATTACAAGTTCATAATAATATTCTTTCTCCCAAAATACTGATACATTTTTTTAGTAAAAGGATTTGTACAATTCTAGACAGAATTGTAACTTTATTACTAGTCACTTACTAAATTTCTGAGATTCCAAGCACTCTGCAAGGCAGAGTTCATACGTTGTGGCCAAATCCTACTGGATCTGAAGGGAGTCTACAGAATGAGGTGCAGAGCATGTTATTTCAGGGAAGCTTTTCTACAAAGTACTTCTTTGATCTTTTTTTTTTTTTTTTTGCCTTATTGGCCCTGTGTTTTTATCACTGTGGTGTTGAGGGACCTTGTTATAGTCACTAGGCTGCTAGTAAGGGTACCAACATTTTAAGCACATTGATAATACCATGTACTGGGAAGACCTCTTCCATAGATATAGATTTCTTTCTCAGTGTGCAGAGATACATGTAATTTTCAATCTGAACTTCCTAAAAGGTTAAGGCTTTCTAGAATTAGCATTTTGGCACCACTTACTGTGGAAATGGGACCCAGGTGCAATACTTGGACCCAGACATACACAAGGATTCAAGTTGCTCCTATTTGGTGGTTGATGTAACTTCTGTTGAAGCCAGTGGGAGACTTTCCACTGACTTCACTCAAAATACATCAAGCCCTTGGCTGAGAAAATATTTAGACAGAGGAATTAATCCCACCTCTAATTTAATAAATGTGTTTTTAAATTTCTCTTACAACATTTTCCATTAAGAAGAGAAGCTAACAAACTGAAATGTCTTTTTGAATATTAATTCTGCTCTAACAATATATTGCAAAGACTTTTCTGATGACAAATTAAATTGCTCATACAAAATGCATATGCTCATTTGTTCTACATATACTGTTAAGAGTTAGAGAAGACAAAATGTATGTGGTTTAAAAATACATAGAAAATTTAATTATTCTGTCTGAGTTTAAATGGTCAATATTTGTATGGTTTACAGAAAAAAACTGACATAAAGCCACGTCATATTCAGTATTAATATGAGAGACTGCATCTATACACATCTCCTGAGAGTGAAAAAGATATGTCAGTCTTTTTCTCTGTTGATATTTTGTGATATATGTAGTCTGTATAGATAGAGTTTTGTGAACGTAGAAGTACTTTAGTTTCACTAAGAAGCAATGGAAATTTCCTTAGCTCATTACAAAAAAAAAAAAAAAAAAAAAAAAAAAAGTCTCTTTAAAGAAGAAACCACAAACTATTTGTCTTGCTAAAGCTAACAAGTTCCAACAACTGTTAATTTTGTCTGGTTCCTTGGTGGAAGGTTTATATTGCAAACACATTCCCAGTTATGCTGTAATCCATCTCAAAGGTGGCATGATACCAACATTTTTGCATTCAGGGCCAAGTCCGTGGGTATGGGGGTAAGAAAAGGGCATCAAAAGAGAAACAAATCTTGATTCCTGCAGTTCAAAGACCCATCCCACCAGAGCAGAAGGGGCTTATTTTGATTTTATATTTTGGTAAGAAAAACTGACATGAGTTTGTTTGTGTCTGTTTGGGTTCTGCCAGATGGAAAGGCTTGCTCATCAGAGGCAGCTGTTTTAGCAAATTACCTCACTGTGGTATAATGACTGAGTTATAACAGGCTATTGAAGAAAATCCTTTCGTTTCCCAGTGAGATCATGATAACTAGAAACAATTTCAATAAGATTTTTTGTTTACTTTGGAAAGGATTCAGTTGGAAAGACTGGAGATACAATGATTTATTTCTTCTGCTTGAAATGCTTTTTAATATGTATTAAGCATTTGGTTTTCTTTGAACTAATGTATTTATTATTTTCTTTATGGTGATATATTTCATTATTTAAAAATATAGCTGCAATTATACTTGAAGGAAGCTCTATATACAATATGCCTTACTGGAAAAACTGTTCCAAAAACCCAAAATGAATAAATTCTACAGCCTGCATACGGAAAGGTTATTTGAAGGGAAAAAGTTTTTTGGGGGGAGTTTGAGTGAACTTGGCTTGGTCATTTCAAAGCGTAAAGCAAAAAACTACTTTTTCCTCATTTTAATTCCTTTGCTGTAACTTTTTCTAGAAAAGGAATTAGCATGCTAGAGAGTGAAGTACCACAGAAGCTTGACATTTGGCAGGCATTTGATCCCCTGGTTACAGAGGTGCCTTTGGAGGTCTACTAAAAATTGGCTGTGATGAGCGCTGGCAGAAGCCATGCTTCCTGTAGCTGCTGCAACTGCAGCTGCCCAGCACTTGTGTTTGTAGAGGCAATGTTAGTTTTGTCAGCCGCTTTTTTTCCCAGCTCCATTTTGAGATATTTGTTAAAGGCTGTATTCTCAAAATGAAAACTAAACAGCATATACAAAACACCTTTCTCCTAACAGGCATGTCTCCCTCCAAGCAAATGTGTGTGCAATGAGCCTTGCCCATGCACTCCCTAGAAGCAATATTCTTCAGAAAGCCTGCCTCCACACCCAAAGTGCTTAACAAGCAGAATCTTTGTGGCTTCCTCTCTAATCAAGTGGTTTCATTCAGTCATCTTTCTGTTGACTGCTAGAGTAGAAGACAGACATGCATATGAATCATTTAGGACACAAAGAAACTGTCCTGACACTAATCCTTTATGAGGCAACATTCCTGTGGCAGGCACTTGGTAAAAAAATATTGCAATTACCTTACAAAAATCTATTCCCCGTATATGGATTCTACAGGTTAAACTGATCAGCAATAGCCTACACATCAGAACTAGAAACTTGGTTGCATTACAGCTTGACATGTTTTATTACATCTGGACACAGGAAGGGCATTCCTTATGCACTGAGGCACTTTTTTAAGCCTTTCTGTTGGGAGTATAATACTGCAGCTGAGTTAGACAGCTCTGTGGTTGCAGAGTTCACTGGTCTTACACAGTCTCTCTGGGCTAGCAGCCACAGAAGCAAATGTAGTCTAGACAGAGCCCTTATTTACTTTTATGACTGCAAATGTGTACTTTGAGTAGACAACTTCACTATCTGCTTGCAGTGAAGCACACATGCTTTTTTTTTTAGAAGCAGTGACCAATACAGAACCCATGAGCAATTTAAAATGCTCCTTTCAGCATACATGGTTGTCTTGCATTTTAATTGTTACTGGTTGCCCATTTTTGTTACAATACAATGACTTTACAGTGTACTTCCGTATTGAATCACTTCAGCAGTTTCATGATCTGCTGAGTACTTCCACCACACTAGTCACCATCCCTATCACCTTACTAATGAAAAACTTAAGTGCCACCACCACGTTTTGACATTTAAGAATGAGTCATTTATTCTTCTTGTTACCTTCCTATTTTAGAACTCACATCCCTTACACAACAGGACTTCAGTTACCATAGTCTGGATATGCAGCTTATGGTACACTCAATCAGCATGATGTGGCAATACATAACATTTTTGGCTCATGTTGGTTTTGGAAATCCAGCTGTGAAGTCTGTATGTCGCTTACATAATTTGCAGTACTGAAACCTGAGGAGCTTCATTAAAAATTGTGTATTTGTCAATAGGAAGATCATAATTGTATATAACAGGGGAGTTCTACTTCAGGAACAGGTTATTCAATTCCCAAATCATGGAAAACCTTCACAATTATCCTACCATTTGTCCACCTGGGAAACCAGCTCAGTTTAATAACTTGTTTTTCTCTAAGCATACTCTAGGGATTTATTAACCTTCAGAATTTCCTTCTCTATATCATCAGATATATTATTTGGGGAGTGATCTTTAGATAGCAATGTCACTTGGGAAATCTGCTGGAGACTTACACTCCTCATAAACCTTGTTTTTGCCAGCTGCTGGGAGAGAAGATGATTGTGGGAGCCAGTAGAATTGACAGGTTATAGAGAAGTGAGATTTGTGGGGGGAAGGCACTGGGAGGAGGGGGGATGACTTTGGGAATTGCTCATGGGAAACTCCTGTGAGCCAATGCAAAAGTGTGGAGGGAATTACCTGAGGTGTCTCTTCTGGCCCCTTTCAAAGGCAGAGTCATGAAACCAGCCAGTCATCACAAGGGCCCACAGAAGTCCTGTCTCACATTCCCTGCATGCTCTGCCAGCCATAAAAAACTTTCCAATACCCCACAGCAAAATTAAAACCTTTAGTACAAAACCAAAACCACAGAAGCTATAAAATGTCACAGGAAATGAAGCAGAAAAGAACAAGGACACTTTTAATGTACTAAACCCATGAAGTAGCAGGAAATGTGGAAATTACCAGATGACTTTAGAAGACAGATTATGCCACAGAGAAAGGCAAAATAATTGTAATAGGCCTGCCAGTATGACCTTGGGAAATTTTTTTCTTGAAGACATATTTGGCAAACCTTAGGAATGTGTGCAAGCGATACCAAGAAATACTGCTAGAAGGAGGAAACTGCTCTTGACAGTCTGCATTCAAATTTGGTAGCTTTCTTTCCAATAGTGCCTTGGAGCGACAAATGTTTCATGAAAGGGTGAAAGGCACTCATTTAAAATGTACATCTGTGCATAGTACTTACTTGGAAAACCACTTTCAGTCATGAGATAAGTTCTGCCTGATGCCAAATGGGTTTCCAGGTAATCCAGAAAATGATGCTGATGTGAAATGAGCTATGCTTATTCAAGGTCTTGCAGACCTTGGTCTCTGTTCACATTGGTGGCAAAACATAGTTTTCTCATAAAAAATCCACATATTATTCCTGCCCTATGACATTCAGAGTGCTCATTTCTCAGAGGGAAGCTTAATAGAATTTATTCAACACAGGCAAAGCAAATTTTTTTCCTTTAATTCCAAAAACTGACTAAGCTACATTCTATAGAAATGTCATCCTCCAAGACAAATGAGGATTTTAAGACTAAAATGTTACAAATTAATCTGCAATTGCTTATTAATGTTTACAAATGAGAAGGGATAAGTGGGTTTAGAAATAGAGAATGCTTATACCACAGAGTTTACTTGTTACAGGATTGAGAATAAAGGCCTTTTAAACAGTGCAAACACTGTGTTTTCTGAAAAGACACCCACTGTCTTCCAAGGGATTTAAGACACAATATTCTGCAACACTGAATGACATACAAACTGGAAACAGCTGGATGATACAAAGGACTTTCAAATATGCAAGGTTTTCATTTTATTAAGCAGAGCACATGTAACAAGTCTTGGAACACAGATAACTATTCTCTTCACAGCAATTAGCTTTGCTTCATTAATATGCTGCTTAACATTTTCCTGGGACTTTCTTTTGATAATATTTTTTTTTTGCCTCATAGTGAAATACATTTTGAATTTAAAAAAAAAACAAAAAACCAAAACATCTACAATCATGCACTCCAGAAGGCAGAAGATTGACATTTGGCCTTGAAATATTAGAGAAGTTACAGACGCAAATCTTTGGACCAAGAGACAACAGTTGCAATTCCCTCATCTGGTATATTACAAAGAAGAGATGGATTTGGCACTGGCCAAGCATGAAAACCACAGCCAGGGTGTTCATTAAGCTTGTACTTTTCTGGGGTCTTTGATTTTCCAGAAAAATGTAAGGAGACAGTAGCAGAAATAAGAATCAGGCATGATTCTGAAGCATTGTAAGGTATAATGTGGAGAATTTCTTATTATTTTATTATGCTACCAGAGATTATATGGATCCATTCCTATTAGAAATTAATTAATTAGGCATTCTTATGAGTCCTGCTACCAGCTAAGAATGTGAATAATACATTTTTTAAAGCAAAATATAGTAGTTATACTTCTCTCTTAACACTGATTCTTCTTGCAGTCTGTTAAAAGGACTTGGTATGATGGAAGGCATGAAGGCAATGGCATTTCATATCAGCCAGTTGAAAAGCTCATAGAAAATGTGAATCTGTGGTGCATAAGCATGGATTAATCTTCGCAACAATACATCTGCCATGGTACCTAACTTGTAAAAAGTCCAGTTATACCATTAAAATCAAAGTTTTTGAGTACAAAGCAGAAAAAATTGAAGAAACTGAGGAACCACTCCCAGCTGAAAGTCCTTTGGTGGTAGGAAGCAGTGTCAGAGAGGCAGCTACAATAACAAGTTGCTATGTGTCCCTCTGCACTACAAAAGATATGAGTCCAAAGTCTTTTCAAAATAGAAGACATTTTTATGACCTTCAAGTGACCTTTGGTTTGACCCCACACTCATGACGCAAACCTACCAGGGTTTAGAGAGATCACTCCCTCTGCCACCAGACAGACATGGTCAGCTTGTTTTCATTTTTAGTGATGAGCACTTTTTGAGGATGGAGGAGATAACAATAAAACTATCAGAATGCCAGATCAAGTGGTCTTTCACTCTAAATTGCTTTCTGTTTCACTGTATGAGGCATCAGATAGATTCATTCCCTCTCTTTTCTCTTTAGTGATAAACAGTCTTTATTGGTAGAATTTAGAAGTCTGTAATTCTATTACCATCATTCCTGAAAAGTCAGAGAATATATCAGTGTAACCCAAGGCTTGCTTCAGAAGCAAATGGACAGAATTGTGAGCTCTGACTAGCTCTACTGGTGTCTGCTGAGGCATTATCTGCTGCTACAGCTAATGCTGATGTGTGGGCTTTGAACTGGGGTATCTGAGGAACCAATGCATATTAACTTCAGCCATGCCCACTTCAGGTCAGTAACCTTTGGCAGTGGCACAAAATGACAGCTGAGAGAAATAACCTTGCAAATATCCCCATTAAGGCTTGCCAGAGACTGAGTCAGAGTCCTTGACATGAACATGTTATCTTTGGGATGATGGAAGATTGTGACGCATTTTATTCATGTCTCAAAATAATGTTGTGTCCTTCTCCAGTCCGTCTGCATGCCTCCTTAGTCCCACTTTCCCTCATCAGCTCTTTCCTTCATACTGCCACTGCAACTAATTCACCTACAGTGAGCAAAACTCTGCTAATTTTTGTTGCTGATCCAGCTGATCAGCACAATGCAGTCTCAGGGTTATTTTCCTTCTACTGAAGTGTAGTTAACCGGATAAATCCTCTGCCAGCAGCTTTGCAATTGACAGCCATTTCTCAGAGGCAGTCCCCCTCCCTCAGCTTGCTGAACCATCACACAAGTTAAACTCATCATGTGCAAGGACCAGGCTGAAAATGGAGCCCCAGGCTTTTAGAAGCACAAACCAGTGGGTTAAGCAACTAAGTACTCAGCCTGCCTTCTCTGTGCTGTAGCTACAGCAGCACTGTGACCATCTCCAGGGGCTCACTGTAAATGAACTGCTGCTTCTTAACTGCAATGCCCTGGTACAGCATAATAATGAATCCATAACAATAGCTTTGTACAGAATATTACTATTCTAATCAGATATTTTCTTGGTAGCAGTATACTTCTTAAAGCTAGCATTTCATTTGACGCCTTTGCCTTGTAGAAATCCTGCTGCTGTGACAATGGATAGCTGTAAAGCTAATGGTTGTTCTTAAACTCCCCCTTCTGAGAGAGAGAGAGAGAGAGAGAGAGAGAAAGAGAAGGAAAGAAATCATAGCAATTTCCAGCCATTTGTGTAAAAATACAAAGAAAACAAGAATAATTCAAAAATAATGTGCCAGGCAGCCTGCATTAATATTTATGTTGGTATTAATATTGATAAGAATGCACCTTATGCTTTGCTGTCTACCCCCAGAATCTTTAAGTTTTCTGTTATTCAAGCTAGTAGCCATTAGCTCACATCTTCCTCTGTACACAAAGCTTCAAAAAGCCTTGGCAGGGCTCCAGCTCACTTATGCTTAAATGGACACTCAAGCTTCAATGGACACACAACTAAATAGAGGCCAATAATTCAATACAGTATGACTGTACTGGGGCTGCTAGTAAATCCATCAAGCAGTAAATATCATCTGAAGCCAATGCAAGCTTTTATCTTTCCAATTTTGTGTATGTCTGTGTGAAGCCCAGGCATTCAGTGAATCATGTAATTTATTCTGCAGTGCAGAGCCTGGGCTGTCTCAGACATCATATTGACTTTTTTTTCCATCTGTCAGGGGCAGTCACTGCTCCTCTTTTGTGCAAACGCATCACATTGCATTTATTTATTTATTTAATCCTACTCTCTAGCGCAATTGGGCAAGGACACATTTTCACAGATCAACAAATACTAAGAAAAGCATCTGAATATCATTACAACAACATGTTAAACATTTGTCCTAACCAGTTTGTTAAATCAGCAAATGCATTTCTAGCAAACGCTTGTAATGGCACAGAAAGGACTCCCTGCTGCAATGTTTTATTAAGCCTCAAATATGCCCTGTTATTTTCTTCTGCTCTTTAGGTCAGCAGAGATGCCAGTGTACTGTAAATAATATCAAACAGCTGGGCTTATTGACTCGTGGTCCATGTTTGGATTGATATTCAGACAGAGTAGATAATACAGTTATAAAAATAGATGGCACCAATCAGGCTAGCATTCTCTCTCGGAGCTGGCAGGGATAAAATTGCCTTTACAGGGAGAGGATATGTCATGCACACCCTGTGAAAGCAGCTGGGCTGGCCAGGGTTGGGCAGGTGGTATCATTACCAACTTCATCATTGGTGGTTCCCCACAGGCTGGCAGAGGTGGCAGGAGAAAAGCATCAGCATTTGCCATCAGTCAAGGACCATCCTGCCAGGCAGATACAAAACCAAAAGGCCTTGGCCAGGAGGTACAAGGTCAAAATGATACACTGTAGAAAGCTTGTGTCTGCATGGAATATTTTAGTAGCTGGACACTACACATCAAGGAAATAAGTCAGGGTTAAAACCTACCACCCTCAATTCCTTGATATAAGAAGAGGTTTTATTTTGAAGAGAGAAAGTTTCTTTCTGTCACTGGATGTTTAGTTTAAAATACAGTTCTTTTTTTGAAAAAACTCACACACTGCATATTTATGTATATATATATATATCTGCATATTTATATATATATATGCATATGTGTGTGTGTATATGTATATATATATGTCCTCAAATTGCCTGTTCCAAATTACATTCAACCCATATAGTGCCCATATCTAAAGTCTGGTTCAGAAATTGTCCCAGGTTATGTATGCAAGGAACATGCAACCATGGGGGCTCACCAGACTCAGAGCCTGGACCCTTGTATTTATATTGCCTTTGGTATGTGTGACTTATTTTAAATTCAAGCTCATGAGACTTAGGACAGTCGCAATCACACTGGAGACCCAATTCCTTTTTGACCTTACACAGGGGTAGGCAAATTGCAAAAACAAAATTGCATGAGCTAGCTATCTCATGTGACTATGCAGCAAGTTTGCAAGAGCAGACTAGGCATGATCCTTCTGGACTTCATTGGGATGGGTGTGGGAATACAGAGAAATGGTGGCTAGTGTGGCCTTGATCCCATACGGTGCAATAGCAAGCACTGCAGTCATAGGCCATAAAGTTGCCTTCTTTTTAAATTTTTCTTTAGCCTATAAAAGCTAACATTCTCTAGCCTGCAAGTCTCCTGAGCCCTGTCACTCAGCGAGTGCTTAGGGATTTTGTTCTACACCTCTGTAGAGGGCATGGAAGATGTGTCTTAGCACATCAGGCATTTTGCTGAAAATAACAACTTTTTAGCTATGCAGGGCTCTGAGATTCATACTCCAATGTGGGAAATGCCCATAACCAGGTAGGCAGTGTTTGCTACTGAGTTATAAAGCAGGACATCACTAGTGCTTGATTTATCAAGACTAATATATAGCTTGTGTCTGGCTTTTCAGATATTTCAACATGCTTTTTTCTTGGGCCTAGCCAGCATCCTTTTCTAAGCCACAAGAAGGAAGACTGGTGGCTACAGGAAAATGAACACTCTAAAGACGCCTGAAGCATCTGTGTACATGGAGTAATGAGAAAATCAGACAACTTAAATCTATTCCTTCAGGACCACTGAAAAATAAAGCCAGTCTCATCACATTACAATGACACAACAAGGAAACTGAAAACCAGCAGTAGCTTACTTGCCATCACAGAAAAACGAAAACATTAGGACAGCATCCAAATTGGTAGTCCAAAATTCATTAAATACTTGCAAAGATCTTAAGCCAAGAAGCTCTCCCATATCAATAATAAAAATTTCAATATGTATAGTCAATAAACCTTACCTCAAATGTGAGGGCTTTCATTGTCTTTGAGTATTTCAGATAAAATTGAAGTACGCCTATACAAACTGCTGGTTGGACAGAGCCCGAGTTCAAGCCATCCGCCACCTTCATTAGGTTTGGTCTTCACTGCCACATAATCCAGTCCTTATGTTACTCCATACTTAGCTAAAACTCAGGTCTCTCTAGACTGCCAGCAAGTTTAGGTGGAGTGAAAGCTCAGGCCCAACACAGTAACATCACACAGATGTAATTGTTTTAATTATATCATGTCGTATAATTCCACTCACAAAATATACCTCCAGTATGTTTTGAACTTCATCGACATGTCAATTATAAACTGAGAAACTATGTTTTTGCATATGAATGAACAAAATAAGGAAGAAGAAATTAATAACAGTGTTATTCTGTAAGCACAACCACAAAAAAATTTTGCTTGAATTTCAAATAATTTCAGGGTTTGTAAGTCTTATTTTCCTTGTGCTTCTGTAGCAAAGCTGATAAATTACACAATGGAACTAAGCCTGTTTCTTAGAAAAATCAAAACCATGCTATCTCTGATCCAGCTCCTTGCAGGTGTTGAATAATACCAACTACATTGAAATCCAAAACAGTTCAGTACTCTTCACTTTCCTGGATCAGAACCTTAATGTAGACCTCTAAATGTCAGGGGAACATAAATCATACTTTAAGACATAAGCACAGAGGCATCCAAGGCTTTTTACTGCCTGCAGTTCTCTGCTTCATCCTCTCCCAACACATGCATGCAGGTACACACACACATGTAGAGGCAATAGCACCCAAACACACATTCAAGGCACCATTATTAAACTCTAGTTAGAAAGTACTGCCTGGAACACATTACTTACAGTATCCTAAAAAGCAGCATGCTGCTTCTCTAAAGAAACAAATTAAAAGGCAACTCACTGAGCAATTCTCTAACACCTGAGAGCAATTAGTGTAAGCAGAAACAGGGACCAGCATCAATTATCTAAACTAAAATGAATATGTAACAGTGTCCTTCTCCAGCACTCATCAGTTTTATACATCTACCTAAATAAACTCAGGGGAGACAAAACCACAAGACAGACATAAACCACAGAAAGAGAGCTCTTTGTGGCTGTCCTCAGCATTTCTAGTTCTGCAACTCAGAAGACTAAAACTCAGCCTATCAGTTCCTCAGTTTTAATACATGCACCCTTGCCTCCTATATACTGAAATCCTATATTACTTTCTGTACATTTCAGACTTCTCTTGACAAACAAACCAGACCAGACTTTTTAGGCTTCGAGAGTGATCAAAGAGCAGTAGATTTTTCCTGTGAGTTGTCACCCCTGGTTATAATGAAACAAAAAAAATCTAAAAAACCTATCTGTAAGTTATGTTGGTTTGTATAATACAGAGAAGGGGTTTAAAAGGCTCCAGAGTAGCTGGTTTCCAGAGCTCTACTTGTTTTTTTAATGTAGAACTGAAAGTCTTAAGGAAAATATTGTAGTTCAAATTGTCACACATTTGGATCCAGGCAGACGGGATTTTAAGGGAACATGGGATTTATTAGCTAATGCAATTGCTGAACATAGCATATGGCAAAGGGAAAAGAGTGTTTGGCACACTAATGGCTAAAGATTTTCAGAGCAAAGCCTATTAAACACAAAGTACAATAAGTCCTTTGTGACTGTTCAAGCTAAACAAGGCTTGAAGTGCTGGTGTCTGTTGTTCCCCCAACTACTATTAGCGTTTTCAAGGAAACTCACATGAGTGCTTCAATCAGAATAACACAAGCTTGCACAGGGTCATCTGCTTAAAATCCTCCTGCAGACACTGAGAATCTTGAGTAATTGTCTCAGATGAAGTGCAGCATGTCATTACCATGGAGGCAAAGTACATTACTAGTCCTCAGGACAAGATTTATGTATTATGGCTGTTGGGGTGATATTAAGGACATCTCAGGCTTTCCATCATTAATACTTTTTCTCTGTGTTAGAACAATAGCCCTGTAAAAAGTGGCAGGGAGCCAAAGAGTGCCATACAGGATGTCAGTTTGGAAGCTATTAAAAGAAGTAGTGTGTTAACAGATGAGTTTTAAAAGAGAAATAAATAAATTATGCCAAGTACTGTCAGGAATTTTACTTATATTTTTATTTACTATAGCTTTGTGCCTCCTAATGGCTTCATTAATAAGGAGCTTTGACTATGAGATATATTAAGTGTCACCTAGATACCTTCTGGAGGAGGGGGAAATTGGAACGGTTTCTCTCTGAAGAATCTCTATATTGCTTGCAGGTGCCACATTCAGCACCAACAAAGTAAAACAGCTTTTTTCATACAGTCCCGAGGTGGTCCTTGCCAGGCTCCTGCAACCCATGCAGGGGAGTGACCCCACAGAAGCAGCTCAGGCACCACAGGAGCTGGGGAGAGGCAGCTGCAGTAAGAATATCTCTTTAGGAGATGCAGAGTAATACTGGAGGCTGGATTGGTTGGGCCTCTCCCAGATGAACCATCCTTCTCCAGCAGCCAGGGACTTGTGGTATCCACTGCCCCACAGCTGGCTCTATGGTTCAGTACACCTTGGGGATGTATTTGGGCCAGCAAACAGTATCATGAACAGAGATGTATTACTCCTGCCATGACTAAGCTCCTGTGATGGCTGTGCTGTATGGGTAAAACATCTTCAGAAACTGTGAGCTGTAATCAGTTTGGTGAGTTAGGCACTGGAATCACACATAGGTAGAGAGTGTTCTATAAAAGAGATACTCAGTAATCTAAAGATAGAGTCATGTCCAAAAATTAAGCCTCTTTCAGTGACAGTTAGGCATATCTAGCAAATACTTAAGAGTCCTAAACACCTTTTACTAAATAATTTTAAAAGACCTGGGCCAATTCATACAGCCTTTGGCAAAGACACAGACCAAAACCAGCCTATTTTTGCGCCTCCCAATGTAGCTCTTTAATCCCCGAAGCTCCTTCCCCAGTGTAGTCCCTGGAACCCACTGCCACAGCATATGACTGGAGCAAAGACTTCAACAAGATCCAGAAGCAGGATAGATATTTATATATGGATGAAAACATGATGAATTGAGAACGTAAGTACTAAAAAGAACATAATTAGAAGGAATGTAAACCCTTACAGTTCAGGATTTAATGTGCTCGCCCCAGGAATGGAAGCATCCATGCAGAGTTTGGAGAAGGCAGGTCCAAAGAGCTGAAGAGTTCAAAGAACCAGAACTTGATACCATAAACAAAGTATTTAATTTTTTAAAATATATTTATTCATTCATTTCACATGACAGACAAATAAATGGCACCAAGAGTTTGTTGCAGGAGAAGAAAATATTCATAACTTACAGCTGACCACAGAATGTTCTTTGACTCTTCTATAATTGTTTCTCTAGGTCAATATTTCTAGTTCAGAAAATCTTGATAAACTGTTAAGCAACAGATCATTTTTTTTAAAAATACATATAATACACATTAATATTTTTATACTGCAAACAGTTCTGCATATGTAAAATTTAATTACTTGTAGTAAGTAATATATTTATACTCTTTCTGTTAGTTCATTTTTAGTTAGTGTAATAATATATTTTAAAATGACATCATATTTGAATTAAAGTGAAAAATTTCTCCCACACTCTTCCACACCAATAATATCCATTTTATTCAGACTCATCATTTCTGATACTCAGGCAGCTGTGTCATGGTATAACTGTGCAATCAACCAAAGTGTAATTCAAACCCAGAATAGTGCAGAGAAGTAACTGGGGCTCAAAACCACATGCAGCTGCAGATCGTATATACAATCACTCTATAGGAACAATGTTGTATCCCAGACTATGGCAGTTATCAAGGACCAGTCTAAATATCTGTAAAGCCTTAAGCTGTCATTAGTGTAATACCTGCACAGCACCTTTGTTGGCTGTTTGTACACGCCACATACAAGAACCAATGACCATAATTTATCATTCAACTCATCTAGAGAGGAACAATTCAAAGTCTGAAGCCACGCATGGAAGTAGAAAGGGTGTTTTGTGATCCCATAGCTGTGCGCCAGGTCACTGCCACAAAGAACAACTGTTAACCTTCTGCTGACTTCAGCATCAGTAAGAACTTTCCAAGTGAAGGTGACCAATTTCAAGAGCAGGAAATTCACTGCCACTGATGATAATGAAGATTATAATTTAAAAAAATCCTTTAAACAGTGTTTACAGTCAGCTAAGATTCAGTGTAGGCTGGACTTACCTCAGACTATTGAGGCTGACTGAATGAGGATCATTTTTCTGGAATAAGATGAACAGCAGTATTTTCAGTCAGGCTGGTCCTAAAGTAAGTTAATAACAGTATATTAAAAGCTGTCATTATAATTTAACTACTGAAAAAAAGTGACTGCAACATTCCTACCAGTACACAACAATACTATGCCAAATATTAATCACCCCATCACAAAGACTTTAAAGTTGACTACATATGGAGTAATACAATACCTATGCATTACACTAGTGTGTACATATTTGTGTAATTTTTATTCTTCATGTATATGCTTCTCAAAATAAGTTTCAGTTATGAGTAGGAAAATGTATTTCTTCCACTTTGAAAAAACCCTTGGCACTGTGTAGTAGTATGATTGCTATATGGCATTATTACATTACTGTTGCATACAGGCACAACAAAAAGTAGAAACCACTTCGCAGTTAGAAATTCACTCTTCTCAGAAATTTTAAACACTTTACATTGCAACTGTCTTTATGGCTAGCTTAATAATAAAGGCGCTATTTGCACTCTTTTTATTTTTGAGAATTCAATTCAGTTAGTTTAAATAAGTCAAGCAAGGATAAAATTCTAAATTTGAGCCCATCTTTATAAAAGTACTGATTTAAAAAAAAATCTTTACCACACAGAATGCAGCATTTCGATTGACTTTGGAGATTCTGCTCTGCTGTTATGTCATTAAATGTTCTAGGCTATTAGGCATGGCAGAAAAATAATCAATTCTTCCACAAAAAATTCAGAGAGCATAAAGGTTGTAGAATGTAACTTTACTATGGGAATTAAATTATTTTCAAAAAAAAAAAAAAAAAAAGTCCTCTGTGGAGCTTAAATGCCTGCCTGTCTGACATGTCAAGTTTTTTTCTGAACTAATAATTTCCAACATGCCCTTTGCCCTAGATCCTTGAAATTAAACAAGGATGGCATTCGTCAGCAAGTTTCTCAAGTGTGCTAGCTCTCATTCCATGAGCTGTCATTTGAAGAGGTACATTTAACATATGAAAAGGTAATTTTTCTACTAAGATGAGAACTCAGTATTTTAGATCATGTGTGTCTTGATTCAGATTCCCTTTGATTCTTCAGAAATAGCTAGACTGTGCATGTGTGTGTGTGTTTTGCACACAAAAATAAATATTTTTAGAAAAACATAACAGACTTCAGGATAAAAGCCACTTAGAAAAATCTTACATATTCATTAAAGGTGACCCTCCAGGAGCCATGGTGTGAAATACAAGAGCAATAGTGGGGTTGTCTTTGTCTTATCTGTGCCAGAATATTCCACCATGTCATCATGGGTAGCTGATGTGAGAAAAGTCACAGTTGCCAGTAAGGTTGGTAAACAATACAAATTATATTATCTAGTAAAAGGTGTTTCAGAAAGCCTAAATTAAGTGTTAAAACTGTATCTTCAGTACTGCAAGGTAGCTTTTTTAAATGCATTTTTCTATTCCTCTGTTGCTTCAGGAAAAAAACGAGTCTAGAGATACAGAGGAGATAGCTATGCTCTCATCTTCCATTTTTGTTGAAACAAGTAGAAAAAGGAGAATAAAATACAGAGGATTAAACTGACACCAAAAACGTACTCCTACACAACAGTCTGAAGCAGATGGATCTGGGGTAAATTTTTGTGACTTTAAGCTAATGATGGACAAGCATGAAATAAAGTTCAATATTGTTCACTCTGGATCCATCCAAAATATAAAGTCAATAAGGATTTGCTTGGCTGCACTTTCTTAAGGGAGGTGATTCTTTCCCTCTATTCCTCTCTCATGAGAACCTACCTGGAGTACAGTATTCTGTCTGGGAGTCCCCAAAACAACAAGGACATGGAGCTGTTGGAGCAAGTCCACAGGAGGGCCACAAAGGTGATCAGAATGATTAAGCACTATGAATACAGTCTGAGAAAGTTGGTGCTGGGCAGCCTGCAGAAGAAATGGCACTGGGGAGAAATTATAGTAACCTTCTAGTACCTGAAGTGGCCTACAGGAAAGTTGTGGAGAGAGTTTTTGAGAGAGCATGTAGGTAATGGACAGGGGGTAATGACTTTAAAGTGGAAGAGGATATATTTTGGTCAGACATTAGGAAGACATTCTTCATCATGCTGGTGATTAGACAGTGGCATAGGTTGCCCAAAGCAGCTGTGGATGCCTCCCTCTCTGGAAGAGTTCAAGACCAGTTTCAATGGGGATTTAGGAAACCTGGTCTAGTGGAACGTGTCCTTGCCTGTTCAGGGGTGGTGGCACTGAGGTTCCTTGCCACTCAAACCATTCTATGATTCTATGAATCTATTATTTTAGACATATTTCAGCTATAACAGACACCCTGCTGTAAAGAGTAACACTTACTACATCATGCAAATGTCTGATGTTCCTTGGTCAAGTGTGTGCTGCAAGCTCTTTACATAGTGCAGTGAGAATTAGACACAGTATTTTCATCTGCATCTCACCAAAACTTTCACCAACTGTTGCTGTGTAAGTGTAACTCTTACCAGAAACAGGTTCTAATTTAAAAATAAACTGGATCCTTCCTCAAGAATCAGATGAAACAACAGGAAAATTCCCTCACTCTAATTGTTTTCAACTTTAAGCAAATGTGGGTGTGGATTTCTATTTCTTTTGTCATCAGCTCATACATGAGCTTTTCTGTCAGTGTCACTTCAAGAGAGGTCAAGACATGGTCCTTGCATTTTTTGTGGACAACACCTGGGTGAAATTACAGGAGCCATCAATGTGCACTTGCAGCCCAGAAATCCAACCATGTCCTGGGGTGCTTCAAAAGAAACATGGCCAGTCAGTCAAGGGAGGTGATTCTCCCCCTCTCCTCTACTCTTGTGAGCCTAACCTGGAGTACTATGTCCGGTTCTGGAGTTCCCAACATAAGAAGGACATAATGGTCCGTGAGTGTGTCCAGAGGAGAGTCACAAAAACTTTCAGAGGGCTCGAGCACCTCCCCTATGAGGATGGCAAGACACTGGAACAGGTTGCCCAGGGGATTTGTGGGTGGCCCCTCGCTGGAAATATTCAAGGCCAGGTTGTATGCGACTGTGAGCAACCTGACCTAGTGGGACATATCACTGCCATGTCAGTAGTATCCAGATGATCTCTTGTCCTTTCTAATGCAGACCACTCAATGACTTTGAAATACCCATTATGTGTGAATATGCATTGTTAAAATAAGTTCATCAGCACCATACTCACCCCAAACTATCTGCCTTTCCTATGTTACTTATTCTTCATCTTCCTTGTTGCAACTGTACAGTATTTTGATAAAAAAACAAACAACAAACAAAAAAAATTGTTGACATTATCAAATTAAAAACAGCAGGAATAAAATCTGCAGAAAGAATTAGTAAAATTTTTCATTCCATATGAAATAATTGTCTCCGACCAGAATTTACAGAGATGTCTGTGCAACTCAAAGGTAAAATCTGCATAACAGCATCCTGCTAATGCAGGATGGAGGAAGCTTTTCACCTTTTCACTGTTATCTTTACCCCAAAAAGCACATGGCCCTCTTCTCAGCCCAGCCATCCAGCTCTGGCACCAAATGTACCAAATGCTGTAGGTGACCTCTCTGTCTAGTACATGAGCTGTATGTTCTGTAAGAACAGGCTTTAGAGCATCAAACTGTCCTTGCATCTCTGAGTGATGTATGTATGAATTTGAAAAAACAGGACAATGAGTATGGGGTGTCTGCTGTCACCAGAACAAGCCCTGCAAATATGTCTTTACAGCACAAAACTATATTCCTTTCTAACAGCTGTCAAATGTTTTTCTGGAACAAGACTATGTAAGTAATAGTGGCTTGAATGTAGCTCCTTAAAAGTGTTTTTCATGAGGTGAAGAAAACTCTTTTTGCTCCAATGGAGACTTTTAATGGAGTGTATCATAAAGGATTTTTTTTTTCTTTCTCTCTCTTTTGTATCATGTAGAAATGTAAAAGTAATGGTAATAGGTTTTCCTCTTTTCTGATAATATAGGGTGTTTCTGACAAGAGGGAAATCAAGCTGACACATTCCTGGCTCAGTTCAACCACTCTAACTGATGTGGTCTGGTTACCTTTCCCCACTGTTTTCTTTTTAAAAATATATTATCACTGGGAAATCTGCACCTCAGAGTGAGCCATGTATTTCTGTTACAAAGGTCAGTCCATTATATAATTTTATACATATGTCCAATACAAATCATTTCTGTTTGGCTCAAGTGCACCTAAAGAGGCCCACAGCACATTCAATCCAAATTGTATCACATTCTCCTCAATCAAATTCCTGAGAATTAGATATTTTATTTCCAGTCCTCTGGAGTTAAATAGTATGAATGTTCATGTAAATAGTGGAGAAAAAACCTTTTCTCAGTGGGCACCAGAATGAATCCTGGATTTTGACAAGCTATGAAAGGGCATTTTTAACTTTATCAAAATAGTCACTACATGCTAATTAATATTTCATCATTGTTGCACAAATTTTCTGTAGAGTTATCACTCATAAATTTGTGCAGACATTTAAATCAAAACACTTTGCTCTGTGCTGTGTGGATAGAATTTATGAACTTCAGTAATTTTGTAAGATAAAATGAAAAAATTATCACCAACTTCTGTAGTGATGTATCTACCCATTTCAGTCCAGAAAGGCGTTATGCTTTAGTTTAAAAATCAGGCAGCTTTTTTTCTTTTCTATCCAAAGTAGTTTAGCCAATGTTTCTGTGAACTAAAGAGGCTTCTGCTTTTCCCAGTCTGTGTGGATATGCTAGGTGGTAAAGCTCTTTGGTAGAAGAAAACAAACACTTCTGTTGGTACCAAACTAAACAAGTAAAGGACATTTTTGCAGCTCTGTTATCCAGAGCCTGGCCCTACAGAGCTCCAGGTCTACAGGCAGGGCACACCTGCAGCCTGATGCTGTTTCTCCACGGGGGCAGGCACAGGGTGTGAGCAGTGGTGTGAGTCCAGCCATGGCATCTGTGTCTCTACAACCCCAGGGTACTTTCAGTTCTACTGATTAGATGGATCTTTTCTTAATTAAGCACATTTCACTCAGCACACAGTGCCTCTTTGCTACTGGTTGCACACACTTTTAGAGGACCATGTCTTTCTGTCTCAGATCAATACCGCCAGCAAATATAGCATCTAAGCCATACTGAAGACAACTGTGAAGAATCAGATGCTCACCAACAGTTATAAATTATTCAATAATGAAATGTTCAAGTAATAGTAACCTAAAGGTATTGTCATCAACTTTTCTGCAATGGATGAAATTGTCCAGTTAGTATTCAGGTGTTATTACCTAAATAAAATTGATTGATGTTAACTGAGCAGACTCTGAGAAAATTTTATCAGAATGCCTGAATTCTGCTCCTTCTTGATTAATCAATCACCTCTCTGCCAAGCTATATAGCATTTTGCTACAAAAGTCTTAGCAGAGAAATTAGGCTGTGGCAAAATGAATAAAACATTTGGTGCAGTGCTAGAGTAATGACCCTTATGTGCCTTAATAAAATGAGCTGCATGGACTCATCCCTTTTACAGAGAGACTGGGTCATACATTGGGAAGTAACTGCTAATAAAATGATAAGTATGATATTTAAAGGTGGGAATGAAGCACAGTACGTACTGACAGTTTGAGGTGTCAGCCCAGTCCTTTCACAAATAGCCAAACAGGGGACCCTAAGGTACATGCTTGTTTTTATCTTCTCACCTCTCTCCTTTTGCAGAAAGATTTTGCACCAGCACTAATCAGCTTCATCTCTTCTTTTGCTCTTTGCATAGTGATTATTGAGTCACCATAAAGCCACTGATCAATCAGTGGCTGGCAGGACACTGTGATGAACTTTGAAACAGTGAGAGGGTTTCAGGGCAGAGAAGCAAGGTGAAAATCTACATTGGCTGGCACCTATAATACCTTAACAATTCTTAAGGCTCTTTGAACAGGTCCTGAAAAGCAAAGAATAGTGGCTTAGATTTTCTTACACAAATGTCATTTTTATCTCTGGCATAAAGTAGTAAAGGAAGAAAAAACTACATAATAAGCATGGTTAAAAAGAAGCTTAGTCAATGAGAATTATGGAGAAATGTGAAACTAGTGACTTAATGGTAGAGGATTATTTACTGTCATTCAAATTAACTTACTTTAAAACCATGTAAAGCATACTTGAAGTTAAGACGAGGCCTTTCTTCTGATTTCTTTTTTAAAAATAGAAAGGGAGAAAGAGGAGAGACTGCTGATATGGGGAAGTGGGGTATTTCATGAGATACTATTATTGGTAGACATCTGCTGAAAACGAAAGGCTCCTTTAAGAAAGCAGTAACTTAAAAGCGAGTGTGAATTTATGGTGCTTCATTGTTCTCATTATATCTTCCATTAGGTCAAAATACCAGTAACTGTCATAGTAGGTCTCACTGCAGGCAGCATATGCCAGTGCTTCACTTTAAACTCTGGATTTTTATTTGGTAGGATTACAGTCTGCAGCACCACTACTTCATTTTCACTACATTGCTATTCTAACTGCTAGGGAAAATTGTTTTCACATTGTGTTATTCTTATACTCCTTAACAAGGTCCAGAAAGAAAAAGAAATGAGGAAGGAAACCTTTTAAATTTTAAATTACGAGGTCCCAGTTTCCCAAATAAAATAAAATAAAATAAATAAATAAAAGAAAGCTTTACTATCTGAATCGTTTGCCTGAAAAGGACATGCAACAGTGGAACATTCAAATCCCAACTGTCTAAGCTGAAGTCATTGATGTGTATTATCTGCAGGCTGCTGTCATTAATAAGGCAGCTTTAAGAGGACACTTCTTAAAGCCTGTACAATTTCTTTGGGCTAAAAATTCTGAGGACGCCCTCTCTATCCTTTATCTGAAAAAAGAAATCCTCTTGTATCTGAACACATACAAAAAAGTTGTTTCCACTTACTGGACTTTCACAAAACCTTTTTCAGAGTTTCTGTTCTAGACTCAAAATTGCCTTGCTGTACAGAGCTAAGACAAGACTGTGACTGAAGATTAGCACATAAAAGTAATAAAAATAAAGTCCTCTGACAGATTAGTGTCATGACCACATCTGCAAAGACTGCTTTACAGCAGATATCTTCTTTAGATATCTACTACTGTTTTCACCGGCCTCCTTCAAAGTAATATATTCTGGGAAAGTTTAATGTACTCTATATGATAATTTTATAAGAGTTAATGTAGGTGTAATCATATAGAAATATCTTTGTTTTATTTCAAGTCTATGTTTTCTCCCTCTTGGATTTTTGTTTAGGTTGGATTGTTTGCTTTTGTTTTTTTTCTAATGAAATGGAATTATTTTCCTTTTGCTGTTTGTTGGATATGCTTCTGTTTAGTGGGAAAGCCTGCTGTAATGTGCATCTTTGATACAACAAATTGCAAATTACATATTATGAAGAAAAAGAGGGCTTAAAACAGATAATGATTGACATAAAATTATTTTTATTTCATTATTTTTTAGTTAAATGTAATTATTTTTATAAAATAAATGAAATCTGTTTAATTTACATTTTCAAGTATTAATTTGTAGCTCTATTGTTGTCTGACTGGGATAGTGGCATGGTTTCATGGGAACAGAGATATGTCTGTAAGAAGAAACTCTACCACAAACTTCTGATGAAACTCTCTAACTAAATGCCTACGTTACACAAGTGACAGAGTAGCTCAGCTTGCTCAGTTAATAATATAACCTGAAGTGGCAAAGGTTTTGCAACAAAAATAAAGCAAGTTCATTCATTAAAAATTGATCCAAAGAAGAGAACAAGGAATCAATGTTTCTGCTCTGCAATGGAATCTGATAGCTTTTAAAATACAGATCCCATATTACTGCAATTTAAAATAGTTGTAATATTATATTTTTAAACATTTTTAGAAATACATTATTTCCAGAACCATGATGGTTTGTGTTATTTTCAATGCACAGTGAATATTAATCGTTGTAAATCAGTGAAGAAACGAGATGCTGTCAATAATAGGAGAACTACAATCCATAGAGATGCCATTCATTGAGCAAACAAAATTCCAAGAAAGAAGCACGCAATATTAAAAAAGCTCTTAAAAGGGATAATTCAGCTCCTGGAAGTATCTAGAATGACCTCACACTGTCTTAAATCTCTGACTCTGAAACTATATATTAGACAGGTGCTGGTCACAAACTGCAGTAGAACTTTATTGGTGCCTAGAGCTCAGAAACATGAGGAAAGGGAACACATAAAGCAGTTTGGGCAAAACGAGGAAGACACACCAGACCTAGTTCCAAAAAGTTAACAAAGTTCCTTAAGTTTGTTTCCTGATTGTGTATTCTTGCTTTTGTCACTGTGTAGAGATGGGATACTGAAACAGCTCAAGAAAGCGAATTTTGCTGGAATCTAACCTAAAAAGAGTGTCTCATTAGTCCATGACTATGATTTCATTCATAAGATTTTTTTTTTTTCATTGCCATAATATTTGATCATTTCAGCAGTGGTTGGGTTAAGATGTGAGATGAATTTTGTCACCTGGTCACTCAGTGACAACTTTTCCTTCAGACTTCAGAAAGCTGACATGTTAACCTACTACTTTAAAGTGAAGTGAATGAAGCCACTGTCTGAATTTTGCTAGCAGCAAATGGACTGTGAACACTCAGCATGGTGGATTTATCAGCATAAATCAAAGGTAAACACACTTGAGCCTGAGAAATTACACCTATATAAAAACCAACGAGGACTTAGATCAAAATGAATAAATAAGCACATCAGGGGGTGTTGGTACTAACTTGTGGTCTGTCTCACAGATCCACAAATTGAAAAAACATGTGGGCTACAAAAAAAAAATAAAAATCTGCCTTTCCTGGCACACAGAGAGCTCCACACTGCAGTTCAGGCCTCAAATGTTCAGGCCTCAGAAATAAATAATCCAATAGTTCCTCAAAGACTAACGTTATTTAAATTATAGTATGTGGAAGGAACATATAAGGAAACTGTTTATATTATATTTTGGCAGTGGACGACTTTAGTCAACACAACCATGTCCTGTCTAGCTATGTCAAAACCACATATGATAGGTCCTGACATAATTGATGCACTCTCACATCAGTAATATTTTTAAAAAGCCATTCTGTAAAAAGGAGCTTTTTAATAAATTTTACTTTCTATTAAAAAAAAAAAAAACAAAAAAAAACAAAAACAAAAAAAAAAAACAAAAAAAAAACAGAGAGAAAGAGTTTTGGTAACATATTGTATTCTAGCTTTTTACACTGCCTTTGATTAACACTTTTCAAAATGTACAGTGAACAATTTGACAAACCTGTACATGACAAGGATGTCCCAAGTACATTTTGTCCATAATAAACTGTCAAAGACTTAAGAAACATCCCCCTTTTCAAATCTGCCCTCACCTTTGAAGTAAAACTGTTCTATTCGTTTTTCCAAGGACTAAGACAATTTGCTCTGGATGCTTGCTAGATGACCACTAACATTGAAAAGAAAAAAAATTATTTAAAACTTCTGTAAATGCAGGAGGAAAGAAAGGACATTAAGTTTTTTGTAAAACAGATAACATGATTGCTATCAGTACAGCAGTTTCCTATTGCCTGCTGAGCACAGTAATGAGGACTCAGAACTCTGTAAATGGCACACTGTCAGAAAAAAACCTTCTAGATGCACAGCAAGAGCAACAGAGAAGCTTCTTTTTTCTACAGAATTTAATCATATGAGACATTTACTTAAAAAGCACCAAGCGATTAAAAATGTGTGTGCATGTACATGTGTGGGCGTGGGTTTTGAGAAGCCTCACTCCTTAGAGTGGAATATTCTTAGAGTGGAATTAAGAGGAAACATCCTTGAAAATTATAAATTGGAACCGTATATTAGTCCTCCCTCCAAACAAGGATTTGTGCTCAAAATCATGAAGGCCGCTAGTTCTCCAGTTTACTACATTTGCAAAATACAATAACCAGAAACAGTCATTGCTTTTCTCATTTAGTATGCTCAGTTTCTGCTTTTAGAAGGAATGTTGACCAGAATTGTCAAAAATTGGCTGCATAATTAAAAGTACTGCTGTAGAGTTTGCGTGATAGTGCAGATGGGATGAAAGCTAAAAGAAGGCATTTGTCCATCAAAAATCATCCGAGACTTGATTCTTTTGGGATTAAGAGAACAGACCCACTGTTCACATGAGATCTGTCAAATTTTTTTGCCCTGCTGTATTTTAGCATTGAGTCCAGGAGCCATACTCATACTTTCCAGAGTTTTTCAGTGCCTGGCAGGTTGTCTTCTTCAAAACAAGATTGGAACAGCTATTAGACTTCTTCTTCCTCCTGAAAATAGATAAGTCAAATTTAAATACCTAAATAATCCACATTTTCTTTGATATCTTTCCCCTATGTTCCAAGAATAATTCTCTTTCCCACTGTATCCACAATATGCACTCCTCATACTGTGATACTACTCTGTTCCTGCAGAAGCTCTCAACCTTCATTCTTCAGATAACCATTAGGCAGAAAAAAAACCAGGAAAGAACTGCCTTTCTTTTCAATCTCTTCTGACTAGAGATAAGACCATGCATTTAGAAAGATTTAGAATATCAAGTTTCTTGATGTTGCAGACAGGAGAGAAAAGGTTGTGCCACTACCAGGTCAAACTTATTCAAACTTCTCCCATAGAAAAAGATGGTAGTTTAGGGTTTACATGAATAGTATACATTCTTTGGTGCAGCCTGGCATGGACCCAGTGTAGGTGCCCCCCTCATATGCTATGAGATCAGGAATTCAGGATGTTTTATACAACATCTGCTTTACAAGTGACAGGAGAAAAGCAGAGATATCCAATCTGAGCTTAATCTAGCTGCAGCAAAAAGAGCTGAGCACAATAGATCAGTTCAGCCAAGGACAAATTTCAGTAAAATCTTAAGCTTCATACAGAAGGAACAGTGGATCTGATGTCTAAATAACCAATTGCCCAAGGTTTCTGTCCTAAGCAGCAGAAAAATTGCTTTTCTCTGTACTAAATATAGAACTGGTCCATACTTTTTTCACTATTTCACTCTTACTAGGGACGAATTTAAATTTTTATAATTACACCAATTGTTACCTCCATTTTTCCATTTCCTTTCATAAAGCTGCTTTAAAATACTATGTGGGTTACATTGGGCTAGAAGAAACACTTATTCTCAGTCATGTACCCAGAGAGACTTTTCCTCTTTTTTTCATTCCCTTGCAACAGCTGTCAAGGTCTCGGTTGTTATCCTCACCTTACCCTAACAGATTCATACTTTGACATGCAAGCACAGCAAAAATGCATGTTATATCGTGAGTTCTAATTTCTGCAAACCACCTAAGGATTACACTTTTCTACTTGCAGGGTTAGCTGATTGGTCTTTGTGGAAGAGTGTAACAGACCACAAGCAAAGCAGATCAGTGTTTAAGGTTTTGTTTAAAATTCAAAGCACTCAGGACTGTGACAGACCATTCATTCAGAATGAGACAAAGCAGTAAGTATGAAGAATGTAAAATATATTAGTTTTTTTTTAAAAAAAAACAGGGAAGTCTCTATCCTTTCATACACTTGATTGGTAATTTTGTGTGCATTAGTTTCAGGAAGTAATGTTTTGTATGAGTAGATTTTGCCAATAAAATGTCACACTGACTAAGATGAGGACAGTAAAATATCTCTAGCTATTGTTTTCCCATATAATAGCAATAGATTCAATATTATGCAATTACAGAGACTGAAAGAAATAGAATGTAATGAATGGTAATATGCTTTGTGCCATAATACTAAGAGGTATTAAACCTTATATTTATTTCATTGCACTTCAAAAGCTCTTATGCAGGTCAACACTTTCAAAGTTCTATAAAGTATGAATGTATAGAACAGGAGGAATACAGAGGGATCATTTGAGATCACAGAACCTAACATATTTTCATGTAAGTTGTTATGAGTGAGGCCACTTAGAAGAAAGAGCAAATATCAAAATAATTTTCTTTATGGTTGATTTAGTACTCTTAACATAAAGTTATATACAGAATATAGGCATATATGTGGCTGGTGGCTTTTAGACTGTGGTCATGATCATCACAGGGAAGCAGTCTCTTGACAGAATGTGATAGAGAGACTTCTGTGCACTGTCACTTAACGAACAGTGCTGCTGTCATCTATAAGCTGCATTTTCTTAACAAAATTACTCAGTTATGGGAAAAAAATAACATTTCATAAAAGAAGCAGTGTTAAATGTTCATCACACACATGCAGAATTTGTAAGTTGTGTTCCTCCAGTCCAGGTCATATTGTCCAAGGGATGTAACAATGTGATTCTTGGACAAAGATATGTATGTCCTTGACCTCAATGGATAAATCTCATAACAAATCTCCAGTAATGAGTACATCTTCTTAGAGTCACTGCTATAAATGTACAGTAATCTCTGTTGGTACCACAGGAGAACCATACTGAACATTTCAGTCTGCAGAAGCAAACCATAATGAATTGTCTCTAGATCTGTCAAACAAAGCTTTACAAAAACAGTACAATTTGGCAGATGCAAGTTTTTTGGGTTTTGTTTCTTTTTTCAATCACCAGCCTTTTCTGATTGGTGGTGGATTTCTTCTTCATTACTTTTCTGTAGCAGTGGGCCAACTGAGGATACACCACCATTACCTCCATTACAGTGCTGTTTTAAGATTATGACCTCAGTTCATTAACTGACCCCAAGCAAATTCAGAGATCTATTTAAGACACATTAACTATATCTATGCCTTGTGCACAGATCTTGTGTCAAATATTACACAGTACTTGGGTATCACTCTGGTGCAGAGAACACAGACAAGGCGATATAATTATCACCTTGTTTTGCAGCTTTCTTTCAGGAATAGTTAATAATTAAGTAGCCATCACAGAAAAATCTGATGCTTAATATCTATCATGCATGCTTTAGGAGGCAAGGAAATCTCAGTGTGTTTACATTTTAAAAATAATTTAAAATAGCATTTTTTTGTTAAACAGTTTCATTTGTGGACTCACACAAGCATAGATTATAGAAAAATTGAAACCAGTTCAAAATAAGGCTGAAGTTAAAAGACCACAAACTAAGTTATGGCAATTTGCATAGAAGCAGAAATATGAAATTCATTCACTGGAAGGCACTGCTAATTTCACATAAAACACAGAAAATGGTATTTCCAAAGATTCTGACACACAACTAATCTTTCAGAAAGGCAAGATCCATCAGTTTAGCACTTGAGTGTTTCATCAGTTTCCATTTGATCTTAGGTCACTGACTTTGGACAGCAACTTCAATCACAGTTCACAGGCAAGTGACTTGATGCCAAGAACAACTTTGGCAGCAGGAGCTGACACATATGCTTTAGTTCTCCTGCTGTACCACATGCATCTTCCAAAAACTGTGGTTAGAGAGGATAATAAAGATCTAACTATAACAGAGCATTAGTGAGGAAATATACAGTCCCTGACTTTAGGTCTGGAAAAAGATCATACCTTGGGGCTTTGGTTTTTATTCAGATATTAGGTAGCATATTTCACTCAGCTTTTGACCGACTTTATTTGAAATGTTTCATCATAAATATTTATTAGAGTTAGATGATGTTTTTTAGATAACTTCTTGTTTTAGTTTGGGGATTTTTTTGGCAAATTCTGGACAAAACAAACAAGAGAGAGGTGGGAAGACAGAATCCCAACTATTCTAAGACAGACCACTGCCAGATGGTCAAGGTACAGATGAAGGACACATGACAACCCTCCAGTTGTGAACTGTTTTAGGGAACTCACATAACTTTTCAATATCATTTTGGGAAAATTTTACTCTGCTTTCCTTGCATGCTCAGGAGAAGCATATTTAGACATACTACAACATTCTCCCAGCCTACTTATTTTCTGGTGTGTCTAATGTGTTCTCACAGCTTCTGTGAAAGAATTGGTACACACTATTCCATCATAGGTATCATAAAATAATAACTTCTTAATTTAGGAAAAAACATTAATTAACATAAATAACTAATTGAATTTCATATCACTTGCTGAGTACAAAATTAACTGACCTGAAAATATTATCTGTGTACCTGGTTACATATATAGGACCTTATAGTACCTCTATCACTAATTGGTAGAATCTTAGAATGGTTGCTTCTTTAACACCATGAAATTATTTATTATTTATCTTATTTTATTTCTCTTCTATTTTCCAGCTGTAATTTTGAGTTGAATTTACACCTCTCTTGTTGGAACTCAATGCTTACTGTTGCCATCATTTAGGCAAGGAAAAAACCCAAATCTAATCTTTCAATATATCTTAAAATTTTCATGGACTACTGATTTCCTAGTTGTCTTATCAAACAAAAGTATCACTTAGGGAGGCTGATGCACTTTGCTTTATCCTACAAATTGCTGCAAAATGTAAATATTAGATTTTAGGGCAAAACAATACCAAAGCAAAAGAAAATCTGAGCAAGGTGTCCAAACAAATTCCATCTGGCCTACCTGATTGGGCTTTTATTTTTATTATGAAACCAGATTTTGAGCTTAAAATATGAAGATTTAATCTTTGAGTAAAAATACCTACACAAATTGTACATGCAATGTAAAAAGTACATATTTTTTAATAACCTCACCCAAAGCATCTCAAGAACAACTTTATCTCTGTATTCAAACATACATTTCATAGTACCTTTGTCACAGTAATAGTTTTCTGTAAATAATGTTCTTTGCTAGCCAAGGGAAAGAGCAATTTCAGTTCACTGATAATGAAGCAATCTTCAGTAAGATATCAAAACATCCTAAGTGGCATATGACATTTCTTGTGATCCATCTGTTGGCCATCCTTCCCCCTGGGACAAAAAGGGAACCCTTTGTATTAAATGTAAATCAGTATTTAGATAAACACTAGCCAGATGAAGAGGAAAACATTCTGACAGCCTTTAGGCCTAGGGAGTGTGCTCAGTCACACTGCCAACTCAGTATTTTTTCACACAACATTTGTGAATGTATAGCTGGCTGTTACCTTGATCTCCTGCTAAGAAGAAACCAGATAATGGTAGATAATGGTTTATATAATAATTAGATATATATCTGTACAGCCACACATATGTATTTACAATGTTGATGTACACATGTATCACGTAGCTCCTATATTTTTATTTTTTTTTAATCCCCTGGACACCAATGACAAGGAGAAATGTATGGTGGCCTTATAAGACAAAGAAGCAGGAGGATGTAACAGCATGAATAGATACTTTATGGAGAGAAAACAATGACTCCTTTCTCTGGGGGCTGCTGTGGGAATGATGGCATATGCCATTTCTGGCCCAAAGACAGCCAAAGGACCTGAGCATGCCAGATGCACCTGTGATGTGCAATGATTGTTCAGTGTCTAAGCTTGCAAAGAGCTTCTTTACTTCATGCCAGGCTCCACTCCACACAAACAGCGTATCTGAAGGTCCAGTGTTCACTTTGTTTTACTTCCCCTTTTTCTCCTCATTGTCAGATCTTTCATCTCCAAGACAATGTTTATTAAAAGTATTTAAAATATGACATTAGTGTAACAAAAAAATTACTTATATAACTAAATAATATAATGTAATAACTAATGACTAAGCTGTATCTTCCTCTTTTAAATGTGGGTTAGCATTTAAATAATTAGTCATTTTCTGTGGGCACTTAAACAAAATTTTATACTACTTTTTTTGAGATTAAGAGGAGTAACAATCATATATCTAAGATCCTGCCTCAGTTTAAATCATTTAAATTCACAACCAGTAAATATGACCCACTGTAAGACAATATTGTGCTGCTCTCGCCCTGTTTGAAAAGCAAATTACTTGAGAGGCCTGTAAAATTTGCAATAGGACTATTCTTTGGGAGTAGTGAAAATTACATCAAAATACTTGATGCACATGGGATACTGAGGCAATCCTGACCCTCTCAAGACTTGCTCTCTGTGTCCTCTCCTACCTGGATGAGATTTTGAGAAATGGCAAAAGACTGGTCTTAGCCACCATCACCTCTCAGAACCTTAGCCTATTCCCTTACCATCACACTGTACAAATACATATAAGTCTACCGCATACACTCTGTTCATGTTCACATAAATCAGAAAAGTAAACCTTTCTTGAAAATATTAGATTTACGGGGGGCACACAGACACGCGGTACAGGACTTCATAACAGGTCCAGTGCTTCTTGGTATGTGCATCCTGATACCTGGGATTACATATGTCAGCAAGCAAATCCACCAGCTCCAGGAAATAACAGCATATGGTAAAGGCTGTGGCATGTCACCTTTCTTCCATGATGGAAACACATAAAATACCCAGTCTCAGAAATTGTGTTTGACAATAAGGAGTATAGAACTTCCCTTCTGTAAACAAATAAAACTTATTTGTGTTAGAAATCTGTGTTTGCTGGACCAGTAACAATAACATTTTTATACTTGATCTGGTCTGGAGGCAAGCCAGTATGAAAAGTCTCAAGATTTTCTCACAGACTTCAAAGTCCTTAAATGACCTTCTGTATGGTCTCAAATACTCAGCACCCGAATCAGCACCATCTTGTGGTCTTTAAATAAATCCCATTAAACATACAATGTTTCCTTGTTAAGTACATAATATTGGCTGAAAAAAATCCGTCCAAACCACCATGTTCTGATAGGCATCCTTACCTTTGAGGGGTCTTACCCTTAACAGTAGTTCCAGCAATACAGTAGTTCCCTTTTGACTGGAGGCAGGTAGGGTTTTCTACAATGCTTTTCTTCCTATGACAAAGAAACCCTGAGGGTTTGCACATAAGCATCAAATCCCTTCCCAGTTTGTTTTCAACTTGTAAACCACAGGCTTGTAGCTGAAAAAGTATTCTCTTTATTCGTGTGTGTTTCACAGGCCCCTTTTGGCAATGTTAATAGATGACTTATGTTTGGTTTCAACTATTAGTAAAATAGCCAGGTACTGAAGGCATTAAAAAAAAAAAAAAAAATTAACTTTTTACATCAGTGAACTAAAAACCAAATTCCCTCCTTTCTATGAACTTATTGGTTGGTTTTTTTTGTTTTGTTTTTATTTGTTAACACTGAAGCTGGATACTCCCGTTGAGTTTGAAAAATAAACAAATATACATACTAGGTAGAACTTTATGTTGGCTCTTATTACTTTTCTAGTTTAAAAAGCAACTTTGTTTGCAAAAGAAATTTTTCCCCTCTCTCTTTCCCTGTTTTTCATTTCTCTACTGAGTGTCCCAAATCCTCATCCTTTCACTTTCTCATGCTTATTTCAGTTTATCCCTATCCCCTGCAAAATGCATTTGTTGGGTCATTTAAATGTGAGTGAGGCTTTCTGGTGAGATATGTCATCATTGTTGATAATTTGAGCTAAAGTTGCACTAAGGTCAATCATAGGGTGGTGTGGAGGGCAGGTCTCACCACACTGCCTGTGTGGGGAGTGAGATCAGGTTTCTGTGGGTTGCCCTGTCGGAGCAACAGGGGAAATCTTGAGAAGTTTGGGTTTAACTGCCTAATTCCACTGCATGTATAATTTTGTTGGAGATTTTCCCAGCTTCAGTACAGTGATACAGGTGTTTCCAGAGTTACATGGGAAGCTCACAGGCTCGGTTTCACAGAACAGCAACTACAGATTCAGCTCACTATGCAAAGCCTGGATGCTGTTCAGCTCTTTCTTACAAGTGTAGTCTGTCTCCTGTCCTTTGGGTTAGGTGGGATACAAAGTACTAACAGACTGTTAACCTACACCTGTGAAACACTTTGTAAAAGTGCCCAGCATAAAAAGGGTAAAAGAAAAAGGTCAATCATTTATATCCTCAGCACATTATGATAACTTTTGCCTTGATTTCTGAGTTGTTAGCTTGAAAAATCCTGTATTACTTCTCCTTCTTCAACACTTTTATTTTTGTATACTGTTCCCAGCTTTTCTAGTTCCCTAGTTAAACTCAGCATGATCCTCTCCCCACCTCATGAGCGTGGTTGGTCCTGGCATTGATTAGCTGACTGAGGAGTTGTAACTGCCACATTTTGCAAAAGGGCTGCAAAATTTCACCACTCCCTTTTTGCCAGGGTCCAAACCCTTCAACAGCAGCCTGGTACCACAGACTGCTACTGTCTCAGGAGACCTAGTGCTCTGGGGCTTCCAGCAGCCTTAGATGAGCTAAGTGTGGCACAATGAAAAAGGGAATAAAACTTCACTATTTTGTTCGCTAGAACCACAAAATTTATAGGCAACTACAAAGGAAATGTCTGCATCCGGCACAGCTGGAGAATATATGGTTGCCAAACATGTGATTGGCCAAACAACTGAATTTAAAAAATTTCTTTGTAATATAATTAATCATAGAAAGAAGTTGAAATAATAGCATCAATTTTTTCATCATCGCTTTTGTAAATGGTATTATTGGATACCCCATGATCATACCTTAAAGTTTAAATAAATGCTTGGAGTTATTGTTGATGATTTCAAAATAGTCTTAGATGCTGATAGAGCAATATAACATCCTTTCCTTAGGGTTGTATACAATAGAAAAAGAAATTTCCTCACAAATGTATTGGAAATCTAGTGTAATCACAATCTATGTGCTTACTATGTGTTTTGTACCTAAAACTAAGACATATTATAAATGTACATAGACACGTATATAGACATTTTCTTTCTAAGAACGCATGCATTAAGCTCTGTTCTGTGTTCCTATGTGAAGAGTTAAACCTTCAGTAACATTCTGGGGAATCAAAGTTGTACTGGTAATACATATGTGCAATCTGAACTCACCTTTCATATTCAGAAATAGAAGTTTCCAAAAGAAAACCTACAGTTCAAAGGATTATAGGATTTTTTGCGACATATTTTTTTCTTATTTGGTGTATTTGAAGATTTCTTCAATAACTGTTTCATCATGATAGGTCAAATACTTATAGTTTGCTGGTATATTGTACTTAAAAGAGTCTTCTAAAAAAAACACTTAAAGGTTCTACACAGGTTAAAGAGGATTTTTGTTTTAAATGAAAACCCATCTAAAGAAAAGGAATATTTTGAGAAGATTGTAAAGAGAAATGAGTAGACTTATGAAAAAGTTTATGTCACAAAGAAAGAACCTATCTTCTAAGCATGAGCTAAAAAGTGTGAAAGTGGAAAAATTGCAAGACTATGTAGGAAAATACCCAGGTCAAATACACTGGGGCAATTTTTCATCATAATACTAATGGTAGGTATTATACATGCTCTTTCTGCTAGTCATGATGAAATCAATGTAATTCTTCCTACTATGAGCAGAAGTACTGTTAAGCATAAACAGAGATTTATTGAATCACACGTAGATTTCTTTAATTGAATCATCTCTATTCTCAAGAGAGTTAGCAGTAAATCTGTAAATCCTCCTGGCAGTTCTCTGCATCTGGGGAATGACTGAAAGCCTAGCTCCTAGTCAAATCAGTGATAACTTTCTCGTTAACCCCAAACGATCTATGAGCAAAAGAAGTGCTGGTAGCTTGGCAAAATGGGCCAAGTAAGAACATACTTCAACAATGACTTCTTGTCATTAGTCTTTTAGAATAGCTATATTTTACAGTTTGTAAAGAACAGAACAAATCTTCAAAGCAAAACAACTAACAGTTAAATTATATCCTGAATCTTTCTAGTAGTACAAGAGCAATTCAAATACTACAGTATATTAAAAACAATGTAGTCCTTAATAGATTATACCAGATATTGTTCATTATAGTTTTAGGCACTTTCCTCTTTACATCAAATAGGTTTTGGCAAAAGAAGGGCACAGGAGGGTAATGACCTACTAGCTAAGTAAGCAAAAGAATTCTGTGTATATTAATCTAGATGCTGGTACATTAAGTTCTCTCCCAATTTGGAAATGGTGTCCTGTAAGTGCTGACAGCAGTGTTGAGGACATAGTTAGATGTATACTGCTTTCAGGAGCAAAGCTGCTCAATCACAAGAAAAGAATTGGGGTCACATTACAGACCAGACTGAAGAACTGGTGTAGGTGATGTTTTGCAAAGTTATTTTAAATTCAGGTCAGCTCTCCAATTCACATGACCAAGTGATCCCTATGAAGAATTAAATAATCGTCATTGCAAGGCTCCTTATTTAATATATGTCTGCCAGTGAAATCCCAGAGAAGGAGGGAGGAAGAATGTTTAAGATGGTGAGGTACTTAACTTGCAATATAGTGAGTTCTCTTCAGTTGGCATTGATTCTAATGACGTATAAGAAAGCTCTTATAGCACTTTGTCCCCAAGAACTTCACCAGCCTGTCACCTCCAGATTTAACTTGAACACAAAATAGAAGGGTAATACTAAACAGATTTGTTAAGCAATTTGCAGTTAACAGAAAAATGGAATTAAAACCTAGTTTATTCAATATGGTCAGAAAAGAGATTTTCAATAATCTCAGCAAGAGAGAATCACAGCAACAATAACTGTGCCAACCAGAAACTGTACTAATATTCCGCTTGGCACAGCTGATCAAAAGTGCCATATTTGCTTAGCTAAGAGATAAGACACTGACCTCTTTAATCGGAGTTATGGATCCTGTTGTACCTAGCATATATTTCACCAGCTATTTTCTAAAAGTAAAATTCAAAAGCAACACTGCTTTCCTTCAGCAGATACCCAGAAAAACTAAATTACTTTTAATAGAATGAAAACAATAGTTTTCTTCAAAAGAAAATGGTACTGTTCCTCCTGATGCCTCCCAGCATGTGGTTCGGCAAAGAACTTCTGGGTAAAAGGTACTTGTTAAGAGAGAAAGAAAAAGTTGAACATTAAAAAGCAGTTATGATAAAAGGAAATGTTAACAGTGAATGCTATGGAACCATGCTGATGTCAGACTGGGGGAACCTGAGCATGTCACCCTGCCCTGAGGCAGGTGCACACATTCCTCACCTGTTCTGTGGCAAGCTACACTGCACAATTCAGCAGACAGACACAGAATTAGGGTTGCTTTGGGATTACTGGAAGCACTGTGGTCACACAGCTTGAGAATCACTTTTTCCAGCTCAGATGCTACTTTTGCAATGCTTTTCATATTGCAGTGGGAGCAGTGGGACGCAGCTCGACAATAGACACAGTGAAATCCACAAAACCAAAGCAAATGATAGACTGTTTCATTTTTCTAGTATTAGCCAGTGACTAGATTCCACAAAAATGCAAGAACAGACTATTCTAGTAAGAAAAATGCAGAGATTTTCAATATGCCAAAAGAACATGCTGGATATTTTGGAAAAATGAGATCTATATTTTTACTATGGTCTTGGAAGAGGAAGAAAATGCTTAATAGACGTTTTCTATCCAGCAGCACTCTGGAGTTTCATACTTCTTTTTTCTTTGTTTTCGAAAGTAGTCATGATCAGGTTTAGCCTACTCCTCCATCTGCCCATCACCCCCACTCCATAGGTAAAAACATGCCCTAGTGATGGAAAACTAAAACTCATCTTGAAGGAAAATATGATACAATAATTTCCACAGAAAAAAGAGAACCGAATTTCTTTCCTTTTTTTTTTTTTTTTTTTTTTTTTTTTTTTAAATTTTCCTTCAAAGGCTTCTTTTTTTCTGGTTTCCTTCAAGGGGTTAAAAAACTGAATTTTAAGTTACTAAATTTGCTTGTTTCTTTTGTTAAACAATTCAAAATGAGAGTTAGAGCATGTGTAACATGAGTTTGGAAGTGTCATTTATCACACTTGGGTTTGGGTCAAAGTTGTCTTCTCTAATGTCTAAAATAAACATAAAACTGATCTCTCATAGATAAGGGATGATAAAATACTGAGAAATAGATTGTGAGATTGTCCAATCATTACAAATTTTTTTACCAAATATCTGGTTCCAAAAAAATTTCTAAAAAGGGAAGGAGGAAGGCAAGCAGACAATCCTTCAGCAATTCACACCTTGATTTCATGGCTCATTCACTTCTGTATCAATAGTGTCCACACAAAAGATGCCCTATTATTTCACATAATGGAGGGTGGGGGCTAAATTATTGGCTTCACTGCACACTGCAGCTACATTGACTATTGTAAAAATGTCCAAATCCAAAGGGATAAATAATTCATATCTTTGCTGAAATATAACATGAAAGCATTTTGATAGGTTAATAAAGAAAAATGCAACTATAAAAATCTGGCACATCTAAACTGCAGGGAATCTGTACAAGGCTACTGAATCTTCACTTTTCAAGAAAACTGCTAAAGCCCCCTAAGCAATTTTTCCAACTGCAAATGATCCCCATGATAAACGGGAAGATAAAAAAAAAAAAAAAAAAAAGGTAGTAAAATGGGTCTGTAAAGGAAGCTTCAGGAATGTATTGAGAAAGGGTATTTTGTAGCTTGTATTTTTCTAATTATTTCTTTGAAATATGTTCTTAAAAGGGAAAGAGAATTATAACTTAGAGTTCCTTTCTCTGTGGTTTGACAAATAGACAATTTATCCATTGTAGCAGTAATGATAAGTTTCATTTATTTTTACTTGTTCCTTTAATAGAATATTTTACTCTTAAAACTGCAAGAACAGCTGAAAAGCTTCTTTGAGATGACAGCAATCTGCATTGCTTCAACATCAGTGATGCCTAATTCTGCTAACAGTGAATATAATGGCTTTATTTGTTTCTCATGCTATCGTCTACATTTGAAACACTTAAGAATTCTCACTCAAATAGACATTTATCTGATTTTAACGCTGGACATATCTTGTCCTGCCCACATTACCCCCAGCTGGAGACAGGATCCATTAGAAACCAGACTTCATCACATAGATGTATAGTTTTAAAAGAGGTCAATTCTATCCAATATATTTTTTGTCCCTTTAAATATTTCATTGGATGAAATTACAGTAGAACAAAGCAAGTAGCCCACTCTCCCACATGTTGATATGGTGTTTAGGGCTTGAAAAGACCTGGAGTAAGATTGTCAGTTCTAGTCCCTTATGTTGCAGATTGTTATAAACACTTCCTTTTCTAGCAAGTCTTTCCTCTTGCTATTAAAAATTTTCTACACTTACCATTCTTTCTTGTAAATGTTCAGGCCCTGAAATCTTCCTTTAATTTAAGGCAGACACTGTGAGCTCAATCTGGTATTCTGTGGTTTCGGTTATTTTCAAAATGTATCTAATTTGTTTATTTTCAATTTTTTATATTTTTTTCTAATATGCAGAGGCCATAAATAGATTGCAAACATCCTCTCTTGTCTTGAGCAAACTCTTAGTTTTCCCTCGATGTCTTCAGTATTAGCATTTTAAGGCTTCTTCTAATTTCCCATCCCATTTCCTTCTTGGTGTTGCCCAGGGCTCCACTCTCCTATCTTTCTGACCCTCACAGCCACCATATTACTTAGAAGCTCATCTACCATCTCTGGGTTGCAGAATCACAAGTTCACCCATGTATTCCAAATCTAAATTTCTTCTAAACTCAACTCCCAGCATGTCGCTTTGACCTCCTGTGAATAACTGTCAAATCAAACTCAAAATGGTTACATCTTCTTCCTGGGGCATTTCTGCTACTTTCTTAATCAATTACTGTGGACAATGGTATCGTATGTACTCATATCACAAAGATGCCGTCTTTAACTTGGACTACTTTTTGTTTTCAAATGTCAAGAATATGCCTAAAGTTCTTCAGGCTCCTGCTGCACAGCATCTCCAAATGTGCTCTTCCATACATTCACTCAACTATATTTTTTTTTGTCTAGGTGACCATGTAATCTGTTAATTATTGCAACTTTCTTTTGTTTGGAATTTACAAAAGGAATTTCAGCACATTGATGTTCTCATAACACTGTTGCTTGCAAAGATAATTTCACTGGCTTACTAAATGAAACAAGTAACACTTCATCTTGCAGTATTGCCCCTCCCTCCGCTACCATGTCAGGGACATTTTGTAGCACTTTTGTAGACAGCATTTCCCTGCCCTATTTAACTATTCTTTTGTAATCCATCTGGTAAATTTTCCAAAAGCAGTTTCAGGATTAAACCCAGGATGTTCATTATGCTTGGAAGAAGTTCCTAGTAAAACCCACGGAACTAGCTTACAATCTTTCAAACATTTCCTGTAAGTACCTTTCCTTTAAAAGAAGCTGTATAATTGCTTGATGCTTCCAATCCATTAGCTACTATTTTTAACTCTGCCACTTCTCTGTTGCCTTTTGCTCCCAGTATCCCTCATAGAACAGATGGCCAGAGACCAAATTAATGTTTGCATCCTTATGGAGGGCTCAGCAGAGGGAAATATCAGCTCATGCTTGATCTGCAGTAACACAAACCCATGAACAACTAGTTCTAACAGCAACGTGACAATAATGACTATAAACTCGTATGAACCACTGTGTTTTTAGTACTTCTAAAGTCTGATTGCAGCACTGAACTTTCTCACGGGAAACACTATTGCATTTGACCTAAGTAGAATAGGGTGACATTCAGGTCACCTCACATTAGACATCTCCATCTGCAGTAATTGCCTAGACCTCCTCTAGAGTGGACACTAGAGGAACAAACACTTCTGGGCACAACTCATACCATCCTAAATTGACATCTATAGCAGATGTGACTCCTGGCCTCATTGTGCAACGGTGCAGAAGTACATACATGCATTGCAGATGTCTAAAGTTAGGTGATATAAATTCTAGTCCTGTCATAATATTTGGAGGCACAAGGCAGCAGATTGTTGTCAAAGCATTTCAATTTGAGTTGTTCTTTAGTTAAGATGATCCATGTATAAAACTCATACCAAGGACTTACATGCAGGGAAGTTTGTCACATTATATATAGCAAAAGGAACATAATAGTTATATTCTGCTCTACATAAGAAATAGCATCTGCTCATTTCTGATATTAGAATATACATTGATCTACACTTTTAGCTGGCATGAGAACAATTAAAGCTTAAGTCTTGCATTCTCCTTAATCTTTATTTAGTTTTAATTCATTTTAATCACCACCATTCTCTTTGCCAGGTTTCTTGTACTTGACCTGAAAGTAACCTTTAGACTAATGTAAAAGCAAAAAGAGCTCTGAAACACTATCTGTATGTTCTTTTGTCTAGGGAAATGTAAATTAGGGCACTGGGTGAATAACACTGCTTGGCTTTGTGTCATGAAATGTAATTGTGTGGCTGTGGCAGGTCAAGATTTATGAAGCTATCAGGACTGGAGTGGGCAGGGTGCCAGCTTACACCTGCAGCACTCTTTTTGCCTCTTTCCGGACAAGTAATGGTTGAGCTAGGAACACTGGTTTCTGAACTGACATTATTTAACAGCACAGCAGGCACCCTTCAGAGAAGGGCAGGAAATGTACAGACTGTGGAAGTAACAATGAAAATAAAGGACATGACAACTGCAGACCCGAATGCCTTAAATTCATACAATTTAAGTAGAAAGTATCTTTGAATAAGAACAAATTTAATAACAAAAAGAAGAAATAAACAAAAGAACTCAACAAAAACCAAACAAACAAAAAGCTATTCAAACATAAGCAAGAGGGGAAGAGGAATTATGGTAAGAAAATGAAATAAAGGAAGTAAAGGAATTTTACATAGGGACAAGTCTGCATAATGTTTTATTTTAACCCAAGAGACTAACCCAAAAAAAGTACCATGCCTTTTTGTTGCTATCTAATATGAGCTGTTAAAAAAACAACCAAATCAAATAAAAAATCCCCCTAACATAAAAACATCAGCATACATAAGTATCTCTGTCTCAGTGCCTAGTTTTCTTATTGCTGTCCATTGTCCTAGTCTCCTTACTTATTTGCAGCTGACTGACCAGGTTACACAACCACCAGTTCCTGAGGCTCCTGAGGAATGCTGCTTTCCTAAGAGTTAAAAGCACAAAATGAAGGAATACAGAGAGAAGATTCAATGTTTCTTGTTTATGCTTGTATATTACCTTTCTTGTTATTAAATGGAGCAACATTACTGTGGCAGAAATTTGACAAGCTGTTTACCACAAAAACCTATGTAATGAAAGTAGTCCTTTTGTGCTAAGACTATATCTGAGTAGTCCTAATTTACCTGAGTGTATACAATGTACAAGTTTATATATCTTTGTACTGCTTCTCTGTTGATGAGTTGTAAATATTCAGCATTTCCACTGAACACAGATGTCAGATCAAATGGAATTATTTCTAGGTTTCTCTTTATAAGTATACATTCATACTTCACATGTGAATTCAAATTGAAGTCTTTTAAGCTCTAGAGTCTGCTTTTCCTAGGTATTTTTCCTCAGTCACAGAATAAAAAAACAACTGTGCACATGGTATAACAAAGCTTTAAAAAACAATAAAAATGGTGTATCTTTTTTTCTTCGGCTCACATAATATTTAATGATTTGTTTTTCAATAGTGTAAATATATATATATTTGGAAAGTCGGCTATCTAATGTTATCACTTTGGAACAGTGGGATCCCTTAACAGGAAGAAACAAAGTGGACAAGAATCTATATGGATTTAGTTCAGCCACACAACTGTGTCTCTTCCTGTGTGCTCACACTGGATGGATATGTTAGACCGTCCTCTGATGAAGACACAGGGAGTCAGTCTTCTGCCTCATGAAACACACTCCTTTTTTGTAGCTGTTAAATATCCAATGGGCTGACTACCTGGCTAGCAAAAAATAATACAACACAATTCAAAGTCTTGGATTTTCAGATACCAAGATTTTGTTACTATATTTTTTTTACATATTTTTGTTACATATTTTGAACTTGTTGAAAAGTTGAAAGCTGGTCCAAAGTCTTTTGTCTTTACTGAATACCTAATTCCACCTATGAGTTCTTCTAAGGATTCAGTACTCTTAGTTCTCTCTGAGCTTGCATTATCTGTTACATGTTTAACTTGTATTCCAAATGACAATGCTAATATTCATTAGCAAGATATTCTGTACTCTCAGCCATTCAAGTGAAAATTTTTAGTAAAAATTTTAGATAGCACAGAAACTGTCATTAAAATGTTTTTTTTGAAAGAAAATTACCTATTTAATGTGTTAGTTCCATCTGGCAAGAAAGAAGTTTCTGTTGGCATGCAGAAAATTCTGTGTGCCAGTCTTGGCACAGAAGGTTCTACTTCAGTAAAGTCTACTACACGCAACTAAATTATTGGATGAATATCATCTCATTAAAGGTCAGAGCTTTGTCACCACTGAATACTCAGAAAGAAGCATGAAGAACTTAGAAGGAAAGCATAGGTATTAATTCTGGCCTTCTATGTTGTCCTGGGTTGAGCATACCTAAACTCTGTGAACTGGATTACAGCTATACATTTTCAGTGCTGGCAGCACTAACCAGACCAAAGGCGTGGAACTAACAACTAAGTTGAAAAACCCAACTACTTAACATGTCAGTAAACAAACTTCTGTCTTTTGCCTGCTGTTTATATCTAAATTTAAAACAACTCTAAGAACATTTTATATCTAATGCTTGGCAGATCATATTCCTCTTCTTAGTGTATTCCTTAATGGTGCATACAACAGAGAAGGACAAGGAGTTAAAAAGAATGCCAAAAGAGCTGGGTTACACAGAATGTAGAAAGCACTTCAGCTACATTATTTGCACTATTTCTGTAGGGAGCTGTGAAATAGAGGTCTTAAATTTAATGTGTCTGGCCTACTTCCACCTGGATTCCATTCAAACCCACTGCCTGCAGCTTGCTGAATACAGAGTGGGAAATCAGTCATTATATTAAGAACTGATGGCAAATGGTTCCAATTCACATTTTTCAGCTGGTACGTTTTTTAACCTGGAGAAACACCAAATTGAAAAATTCTGCAATTCTGTAATCTGGGCATAGAAGCTGTGCTGTAGACTAAATGCATTTCCAGTTCTATGAAATTAACAAGGGGATTTTTCTCTGGTGTTTCTCCAGTTGTTATGCTACCCACTGAAGTTACAAGGTGCCCTACATCATCAGCTCTCATCCAGTTCTTTTTGTCCCAGAAAGTCAGTGTCAAAGCTGCTCAGCTGCTGTGATCTATGGTTTAGCACTGACCTCATTTCCTTACATTTATAAGTGGCTGATCTAGACTTAAGGACTATTTGCTGTAAAAATAAAATTATACCTCTGAAATTAACTTGCTGCACTTTCTGATTTGAAAAATGAATTTTTGTTCTATAACATTGACATGAGTTGTACATCTTTTTATTCCCTATCAAAACTGAGTGATTACTTAAACACTTTTCAATAGCACATGGAGACACTCCCCTACTATGTAAAGCATTGGCACACATTTCTCACTTCATTTTTTGGGCAAATTCTGACAATGTCTAGTGCTTATGGATGTGAACAAAGCCTTTATTTCCAGAAGTCACACATAGTATAGAAAGAGAATCTTTCAGCTACCCATGTCATTTTAACCTGAGGACCCTAGTGGCCATATAACAATAGATCTGTTGAAATATATATTGATCTTATGACATTGACAGATGTAAATTTACAAGTTACAAGAGAATATTATAATCATGTCACAAGACAGGTCCAAAATAAGTTATCATAACTTGAACTTGATACAATTGGCACACAATTTTATATAAAAATAAGTGAAAAAATATATAATTGATGGTTATTTTTCTTAGTTTTATTCAATGCAGTATGAACAAGATTTAACTCTTATTTCTGTAAGAATTTATTGCATAGCCTGTATTATACCCATAAATGTATTTCTACACTTAGTGGCAGTATAAAGGGAACAGAGATTTAAATTGAGCTTATCTTTCACAGGAAACCCAGCCGGAACAAACATATTCCTGGGATAGTGCCACTCAAATAAAATTAGTTTTACCTGGACAGTTTTCAAATACTATGGCTACCTGATCAGGCAAGTAGTTTGTTTCAGTATCTTGTCTTATTTATGTTTCTATAGAGGATTCTCATATTCAGATAATTTGTGTTATAAGTAACTATAAAAATATTGGTCAGTATAACAATTTCTATCAGTAGATCTCAGTATGCAAAGAGAGAACATATAGCAAAGTATCTATATAGAAAATTGGTAGAAAGAGGGAAAGGAAAGAAAAAGAAGTAGGAAGAGGTTGCCTTGAGATCACGAAGTAAGAAACTTACAAATTAAGGAACAGAAAAATAGACTGAAAAATGAAAAGGAGAACTGACTTAGAAACACAGCTTTAGCACAGTTCATGTTGAATGAATTTTTTTTCCAGCTCTTGCATCACAAAAAACCCAAGACCAATGAACATAAAACCCAAACCAAAACAAACAAACAAAAACAACTAACAAAAACAACAACAAAAAAAACAACAGAAAACCAACCAAATAAAAACATAAAAACCCCCCAAATATTAAAAATCTTATTAAGAAGAGGAAAGGACCAGCATCAGTATCATCATACTTCCTACAGTAGCCCTTGTATAAGATAAAATTTCATATGTCCTAAGAACAGTGAATCCAGTATCTATGTCTGCATATTAAGGCACCTTTCCAGTAAAGAAAAGGCAAACATTAGAGGGCTTCATTCTAACAGAAGGTAAAAGAAAGATAAGGAAAACATATGTCAGTTTGTACTTCATTATCAATGTCTCAAAAAATACATGGTTCTCAGCGCATAAACCTCACTCCTTAGAAATTATGTGTTTCTATACTTGACAACTTGAATTTGGCATGGGAAACTGAAAAGATGTTTTTACAAATTTTTTTACTTCAAGAAATTAATATGTCAGTGACACAGCATGGAGAGCACTCGGTTTATGTCAGAGTGGTGCTGGGAACAAAAATCTAACTGCAATGCACAAGATGAAGGTTTTTCAGTCAGAAAGTTAAGATTTGGTTCAATTCCAAAACTAGAATGTTCTCTTTCTCAATTTGATCTATATGCAGCCCAAGAGGATGGAAGCCTTGCAATAAAAGCTGCTATTTTGAAAAAATCACATCTGAAATGCAAAACTTAAATTTGGGCTACTGGGGCCAGGGAAGAAGTAGAAGTGTCTGTCAAAATTCCACAATGAGAGAGACAGTGTTGAGGGTAAATTAAGTCAATGAGAAATATAAGAGCTGGGTGAAGTCCTCTCACAATCAAGAAATACCCAGCATTCTTCCAGTACAGCCTAGCTTTGAAGTAATTTAAAATCTACATCTTAAGACTGTTGCTAGAGCAGGTGCAAGAGGAAGCAGAATCCATCACCACAGGTGGCCCCAAAGCATTTTTATTTCCATGGACAGAAGATAAACCATGTCCAAGATCTAGTCATGAATTTGTGTGAAACTGCAGGTCATGTAGAAGTTATGTAGATTATGTGCTCATTTTTCACAGTGTTCTCTGCTTACACAGTAAGCCCAGAATCCAATCTCAGTAATACCTGTATTTCCCTCTTCATTGACTCTTAATTAAACTTACATCAGATAAGACTTTTCCTCAATATAAAGCATTGAAAAGAACAGATAATATTAAATGTCTCTCTGCAGAAGCAACTATTTTATCCCAAATTCTATAGCTGTCTCAGGTGAAACATTTTTGTTATGACAATTAATTTTAAACTGTGTGTTTTAAAATGAAATTTTAAAAAATCTACTGAAGAACTATATAAAAACTTATTGCTGGGGTGCACAAAAACCCACAATCCACTTTGAAATATATTTTCAATCTCATTTTCTAATGCTGATGTTATCTGGTTTTGGTAAAAAAAAATAATTTGACCAAACAACATGGATTTATGAATTTGTATGGCCCAGAAAGTTTGCTCTTTAGATCTCAGTTCTGAATTATGCACATATTTATTCTGACATTTACTGATTTGCCAGTGACTTCAGCTGGCAAGTTGAAGCTTTAACACAATAGAAGCACAGGCATCTGTTTTTTCAGGACAGTGTCTACAAGAAGGTGACACACTCAACAATCTATATTAAGACAATTCCTCAGCTTTGCTTTTTAAAATTATTTCAAGTGCTTCAGACTCAGCATGCGTCTGGGATATCTCTGGATAAATGTAGTTTTTCCATAAATTCGATACACTGTCTGGATAAGATTTTTTTCAATTGTATAACAATATACTGAGAAACTAAACTCAAAAAAAGAACTTTATTTCCAAGCACAGTCATGCTTTTGTTTCTTTCACTATAGAAGCATTATCCATGTCAATAACTGATTTACCTCTGTCATTGAACTCTGGTAAAAAAAAAAAAATGTATAAAACTGTCCCAGATACAAATTAAAATGTAGAAAATCTTTTAGTTTTCAGAGATACCTGTTTCTTCTACATACAAATAGTTTGTCTCAGGTAAGTACTATTCTCAACAATCTCTCTGATAAGATTATACTCCTAATATTTGCCCCATCTTCCTCCACCCTGGTAGCCTACGGAAACTGACTTATTGAAAAATCTGGCTTACTATTTTATACTTTTTTTCTGACAGCTAAATTAGATTTTCAGCAGGACTGTTGTAATCCCACTGTTTACAAAACCTGCTCTCAAGGTGTCTGCAAAAATCTAATGTGTTCTAGGAAGCAACTATGCATCTCTAATTTCTGCCTCATTTTATGCTCCAGTGAACAAACTGGAAAAACAAGAGGCCAAAGTAACTCCTTAAGTAATTCCATTTGCTGGAGATGACTTATGATATGGTACGGTATCTATGAAATAAAATATGAATTAATCTTGTAAAACACATCCATAGAATAAATATTTATGTTTTTTAATTTGGTCAAACAGTTTCAGACTCAGACACCTCACTCAACCACAAAAAGAACTTCAGCAGTACGCTGATGGGTAAAATATATGTAATCTTTGTTTTATTTTGCTTATTACCACAACTGATAAAAGGTTTTGTCTGTTGGTGTGTCTTCATGAGATTTTTTAAAAGTTTCTGTGAGTCAGGTAAAAACATGTTGAAATAATTTGACACACCTCCTGTCTAACAGAAGTTTGGGGGGGTTTTTTGTTTGGTTTTAGGGTTTTGGGGGGTTTTTTAGGTTTTTTTTGTTTTTTGTTGCTATTTGGTTGGTTGTTTTGGTTTGGTTTCTTGTTTGTTTGGTTGGTTTTTTGTTTGGTTTGGGGTTTTTTGCCTTTAGCATAACTTTAACTCCACAGTAGACTCAAAAACGATTTATCATCTAGAAACTTGCAATGGTCTCTGGTTCTTGTGATCCAACTGATATTTTAAATACAGTCAGCAAGCACTGTGCTGAGTTTTAAATGTGCAGATAAACATTTAATTGTTCATAGCAACTCTATTTCAACTAGGGAAATAATAGTAACTGGTAAACTTGGAAGAGATACTTGATAGACGACATGTTAAAAAGCACATATCTTGGCACTCTGGCTTTCAAGGAGGTTTTGAGTGTGTGAAGCTGTGAAAACCTGAAAAGCAACATGCCCTGACATTTCATTCACTCTTCCTTCTGATTTATGTATAAAGTAAACTTATTTTTCTCTTTGCTTTTAGCATAATGTAATCTATAAACACATAAAGTGTACAATTTCTTTTCCTATTACACAGGGAGTTAACCTAGAATTTGCATTCTGCTGTTCTTTTGTTGTATTCAGTTTGGGTGCTTCAAAACATCTTTTAAACTTTTGTGCCCCCTCACTGATGAAAACCATGTAAGTCTTTAAACTGATCTCTACAATCAAAGATCACTCAGGTATAAAGATTTACTGCTAAGCATAAAGAAACGACAGAGTGAGCTTCCAGCAATGCAGTTATCAAAAACTGAAAAAGTTTGATAAATTTGTTTATTTGCCTAAGTACAACTTTGTATTAAAGTATGGTTACCTGTCATGAAAACTCTCAGCTATCATTGATCTCTGCTTAAACTACAGCAATTTTAAACCAGTGACCAGCTTTATGTTTTGCTCTTTCAGAGTATGTAGCTTCAGGATGAATGACCGATAACTGACATTTGTACATGTTTCCACAAGGCCAAATAAAAAAAGGTTGAAGGGAAAGTAAAACCAGTGTTTATATGGCAATTTACTATATGAGCAATCATGGTATAAAAATTACCTGTACTTAAAAGTGCATTGGGTATTTCATTTTATTTTATTTTATTTTTAATACTGTAGGCTTACACATTAGTTTTAGAGCAGCAGAAAGTGGGTAATTAGATAATGCAGCATAGCTTTGCCAGAGGCAACCCATCTGTAATGATCTACTGTTGTCTGTACTTTAGGCTGAACTTCTCGCAATGTTTATCACCGAGCTCACCTTAGTATCATCTATACAAACCAGGGAGGTTACCTTTAGCTGCCTGGAGGTATTTCACCAGGAATCAACAGACCTCATAATCTCTGCAGCAAGTAATCATGTACAAACATTGTAGTAATGCTTACTGTCTCTTTTTCCCCCTCTTTCCTTTTCAACATTTGTATGTCTTCTACTATGCCAGACCAAGTTCATTTGTCCCAAGGGTTCTGGTTTACAGTGAGGAGCTTAGCAAGGAAGAAATTAAAATAAAAAGGACAGAACACAAGAAATTTGGGGGAAAAAAAAAAAAAAGATTTTACTTGTAAAAACTTCATTGGTAACTCATGTGTCCAAGCCAAGCTACAGAAACCTGAGTGACAAAGTTCAATAAGTACCTAATCTTCTTTGTAACAGTTTTATTCTTAAAAAGATGGAGAAAAAAAAACAGAAAATTATTAATTTAATTTTCCATAAGAATGCTAATTTGTAGTAGGAATATTGAAAAGTCCACTTCAAGGAAAGGTTCAGAAGTGATTGATTTTCCTGAAAATAAAAAATATTTGTAAGCAATACAAAAAGCTTTTTTGTAAATGTATCTGTGTAGAAATTAGATTGTTGACCAAAAAAAAACCCCAGATTTATTAGAGAAACCATTGTTATGGCTGGGCAAAAGGAAACAAAATTCTCAGGATTTAAAGTCTGGATTAATGTCTGGTAAAATAATGTATTTTGAATTTATAGCATTCAGAGTTAGCAAAGTTAAGGAAATTATTTATACTAAAGTTCTGTAAGTCTTGAGCTTGTGTTTCACCCAGTTTTCTGTAGTAAACATAAACTATTTTAACTGTTCAGATTAATGTACTGAGCACAAGTACTTACATAACACTAATTATGTACAGAAACACTAATGTAGAGAAAAATCTAATTTTCCCATACAGTCCCTCCAAATCATCTGGCATAAACTGGACCAGAAACTGGTGCTTTGCCTAGCCACATCACTGGCCAGGCCAATATACCTTGTATACCTCAGCTAATCCTGTTTGATGGAAGTTTATTCCTTTAAACACAGGACTATGCTGACTCATTATCCATATTGTTACCCAGCCTTGATGTGGAATGTCTATAGACAGTCTTTAAAAAACTTACCTTCTGTATGTGAGCCCAAGCTAATGGATTTAAATCTAACCCAAGCACATTTTCCTAGTAACAATAATACTTTTGAATTGCAAGAAGGAAGAACCCTGAAGCCCTAAGTCTACTTCTAAGAGAGTTATATGTAGAAATGAGACCTGCTACACAAATTACTCAGAAATTAGATTAGGTCAGGCTACTTGCTGTAACAACTATGACCAAAGCAGTGCGGAGTGAGAGGAAGAAATGTAAAGCTGATTTACAGATAACAAAGCAGAACCACCACCATGATCTTTTACTGTAGCACTCTATTCACAGATCGGGGTCACATAGAAAAGTCTGATATGTGCCAATTTTAGCATTTGCCACTCTTTTCTCATCAACAAAGTTGAGAGAGGTTCATTAAAGTAAAAAGATGCAGCCTTCACCACCTCATAATATAGTATAACATAATTAATATAATATAATATATAGTAGAAAGATCAACAAAAACATCAACAGAAAATATTTCAAACTCACTGGAGTGTTCTCTACAAAATTTGTTCATGAAATCAGACCAAACAAGCATTTTGGATGGAATTTCTTGCAGTAGAAATCTTTTACCAAGACAGGTTATTACAATTGCTATAGGTTTGTGTTTGTGTTCTCATAAGTATTAAAAAAAAGCCCACAAACTGAAAGAATTTTTAGACATCTTTTTGTTTCTCACACTAATTGCTTTGCAGTGTGCAGTGCTCTGGACAAGAACCTCTGAATCCTTCACATTCTCTACAGTATAGAAAAATTACCTCAGTAATACCTGTTGAGAAAATTAATAAAAATAAGAAAGCAGTTTATTGTTACTGAAACTCTCTTATCACATTGTCAAAAAGGATGAAATTCCAATCTAGATTTTTTTTTTTCCAACTACTTATAAAACTTTTTGGACAGATTTTTGGTGCTAAAGAAAAATTGAGACCTTAATTGTTTAACACATATAATGACACTTTCATAGGCTTTAAAAGACAGGATCTTGCTGACAAGGCAAAACACTTTGTACCTCACCTGTTTGGAGGAATGCTAAAGTCTCAGTTCTGGTCTTCAACTCTTCTTTACCAACATAATCCTAAACAATGAGATCTTTGATGAAAAGGATGAACATTTCAGCTTCTTTTATTCATCATTCAAATCAAGGATTTTGAAAACCATTCTTTCAAACCACTAGTGTGACATACAAGGAAGCGAATTCTTAGAATGCTGAGCCATAATAAGAACTTTGTTGAATTTCCTCATTTTTGTTGAATTTTCCTTCATTTTGGGGAAAATGACAGTGTTACTGCTACTAATATTAGATAACATTATGAATATTAATGCCTTCTGTCAAAGAGGAAGTCTAGAATAGAACTTTGCTGAGGATCAGCACTTCTGGTCTGAACTTATAAAATGCCTGGCAAAAGGGAATTCAAATCCATCATCATCTTTTTCAGTGTTACAGTAATGGTATATACTCATTCAGTAGTCTATATATACACATGCAACTGAAGCACATTTTTTTCTGGTGTATAACATTCCACAAAAAAATAGATACAGAAAACAAAGCACCCATGAGCCTGTAACTGAAGAAGTTTGTCCATCTAATCTTTCCTTGTTTCATTGGACCCCACAGTGTCAGTGATAACAATAGTCTCCTTGTTAATACCTCAGGGGATTCAGCGGTAAAGAAGTTCAGTCCTCACGCATCATCAGCAGGGCATAAAAATTTGTATAAGAAATTAGAAACACTGAAGTGTGACTTCCTGGCAAGTATTTACTTTAACTTGAAGTCCCTTAAATTGTGCAATCATGTCTGAGTTGGTCAAATGCAATGCAAATGTCAGAAACTAATATCATATGGAGATATTAAGACTGCAAAGCACTTCTCTGACAAATTTTGACCACAAAATACATGTTGAATTTTTCAGTTTAGAGAGAGAAAACATGTAACTACATATAGATGCCACAACAGCAGTTAAAAATAAAAGTAGTAAAATCCTTATCAAATCATGGGTTTACAGTAGACTGGCCACATCAGTACAATAAAGCTCTGAGGAACCTTAGAAGAAAATCTCACAATTTCCTCTGAAAGTTTTCCAACTTACTTCTTTTTGGTAACACTTGCTAGAAATATCCTCCTGTGAATGCGGACAAAATGAGGTATGAATCCACTGGACCTGCTTTTACTGCAAGATCATTCATTGGATGTCACCAGAAGTTTATTCCTTTCACAGAGATGGCAATGTGTTTGCAAGTAGGAGCTGCCAGATTTTTTTTGCTTTCCCAGCACTCCCTCACCTTAAAAATTGTGTATGATGACTGGTTCTGCTCCTTTTATTTTTGTGATTCAAGGAAATGTTTTCACAAAACCAAACATCTTCATCTGTTTCACTGAACCACAAATAAGTAAAATTAATTTCCTGTTATTACTTACAGTTGAGAGGTTCTACAAATCTTTATCCTGCAGAATTTTTAAAGCATTAATATTTCAATTGTGAAATAACAATGGCCTATAATTATACAATATTATAATAGAGAAAAAAGTTTTTGTAATAGAGAATAATTTTTTTTAGAATTTCCCACTGAAATTCTATCCTATCTAACAGCAGTGCCCCAGCAGAGGGACAAGTCTAAATGTGTGCAAGCCTGCAATAGCTCCTTCTAGAATATGCACAAACTTGCTACAAATCTTGGCTAAATGCTCTCTCTATGTGCTGTTCTTCCACATAATTTGTTTACAGGTGGTTTCTTCAATGGCTGACTGACAATTCCAGCACCCAACTTTTTTTTTTTTTTTTTTTTTACATAAGACTAAGCTTCCAGTCTAAGAATAATCGTTCTTTTAAGTCATAGTCATCCTGTTTAATAAAGGAGAAGTCTCTCCTTCAGAGCACATTTCTTGTGATCCTCCTAGCCTGGTACCTGCTTTTATCCAGCTGTCCATCAAAAGAAAAATCTGCAGTACATAAAAGAGGTTTCTTTTGAAAAAAAGAGCAAAAAACATAAGGAAAATGGGACTGGTCAAATATCCTTTCCTCTTTTAGCTTTGTTAAAGTTTTCAGGGAAAAAGACATGCTTTTTTACCAGCCTTCACCAGCCACAACATCTTTCCTTGCTTATGTCTAACACTGGGCTGGAGCACATAGTGTTATACCATGGACATCTTTGGAATCTTTTCTTTCCTGAAAGAGCATTTAACACCCAGAGACTGCAAAGCTCTGGGCTACAGATCACAAACTCTGGGGCTTCTGAAACCACCTGAGCAGCTAAGTGGAACTGCTGCATTACAATCAAGCAAAGAAAAATTTGCTACAAAATAATTTAGCTAACTTGAAGATAAATGTCTTGCAACCCTGCTCCATTTATTAACCTTTTTGTATACAGGGTATTCTGTGATAAGACTTTACAGATTTGACAAAGTAAGAGAGGAAGGACTTTTTTTGTTTGTTTGAATAACAGATGTAAAATTCAATTTTCCTTACAAATTAACTATTTCTTTCTCCTTGTGCTTATCGAATTCATGCTAAAAGTCCATTCAGAGTCTGAGAAATAGAAAATAAGCGGGATACTTGAACCCAAAGTTGCTGGACAGAAGTAAACATAGAATATTTATTTTCTTGGTAAAAAAAAATAAACTCCTAAAACTACAAGATAACTAGTATTTTTCCTTATTGTTTGGGTTTTTTTGCTTTGGTGGGGTTTTTTATGTTTTTTGTTTCTTCCATTGGAATCAGAAAACATTAAACTTTGAGAAAATGTAAAACTGGTATTAAAAAGTAAGAACACTTATTTTCATTCTTGTTTTGAGTTTTTTTAAAAGGGAGAGAATGGAATACTTTGAGATAGGGGGAATTATCATAAACAAATAAATACAATTTTTTTTTTCTTATCAGAATAGGCTGAACTGTAGAAACTACAAAAGCAATTTTGCAAATAATTTTTCACAGAGAAAAATACCATAAAAAGTAGGCAACAAAAAAAGAGAGTAAACTTCCTGCCACAACATAAAAAAAATCATATATAGCATCCAGCCTCATAAGAAAATGTTTTGAATTCTCCACTTTCTCAGGAATTACATTGGCCTTTTTAGTAAAGAATATGTAACAATATCTTACAAACAAAAGTGTAATAAATTTGTTTATGCAAAAAAAAGATACATTTATATCCTTTAATAACGATATTGTGAGGTGCTCTGAAGTCTTAAAATGTGACTTTAACTGTACAGTTGAAAAGAAAACAATATTATTTATTTTCCATGTTGGAAAGCAGAACAAAGAAGGGCAATACTGAGCTACTGAGAGAAGAGCAGTGTGTACTCTACAGGCATGCTGTGCACATCAGAAATCTCCACAGCTTCCTGAATGACTTGGTCCAGTTCTTAGACTGGAAAAAAACTGTGAATTTGTGGGAATGTAAAACATTACCCTCTGGACACTATCTGGTTCAGGGTGGGGACCTAAACATGTCTTTCAATTTGAACTGTGTGACCTAACCAACAGGCCCCAGGATGATGTCTTTTTTTCATAAGGGGAATACATACATATGTATCCATATGGTTTTGGGTGTGTGGGTGTGTGTGTATATGTGTGCATACATGTATGTATGTGTATGCACAAATATGAGTTTCATCCTGAAGGGGATTTTAAAGATTTTGTGTCTTTAAAAGCATCAACTGATGATAACAAGACTTATCATCTCTCTCCAAGTTGAGATAAATTGACCACCCTCAGAGGGACTGTGTGGAGAATTCTGAGCTAGTTAAAACCCCAGTCCAGACCAATGCATCATCATCTTTAATTCATGGAATATCTGTGGAGGTTCTACCTCCCTACTGTGGGTGCCTACTGTAACTCCTGGCTTTGTAGAGTTCCTGTGATCCCTAATTACACCACACCAAATAAATTCTGTGGTGCTACAGTTCCAACCTGTGTCAGACAAGTCTCAGTGAAAAGGTAGCAAACATACGTTATAGAAAAATTCATTGGTAATTACCAATACTAATTAATCTCTCCTAGTTTAAGGTCCAGGGCAGAGTCATTGCAGAAAGCTGAAGGGTCTGGGTCCCAGCAGGCCAACCAGAACAAAATAGCAGAGGCTGTGTCTATGCTAATAAATAAAAGCATAGTATGGGTCCTGCCCTGCCACATTAAAACTGTTTATTGGGAATGGTGCTTGTCCCACAGTATTTCCAAATCACACTTAGCATTTGTGAGATTTTTTCTGGACCCAAGCCACACTAAGTATGATGCACCTGCCCAGGGAGGGAATCCTCTGACTCACCCCAAGTTTTTAGGACAGACTTTTCCCTAGGTCTCCAGTTACCTTTGCAAAGTGTCTGAAGAGATAAAATTTGCCTGCACTAGGAAGAACAATATAGGTGTCAGCAGGCAGGGTGACATGAGGGCTGCACCAAAACCCACAGATTACAGCACAAATAACTTTCCCTAGACCTCAGACTAGTTCCATTTTTCATTTTAGTGGCAAAAACTATCTCCCACGAGCTTTGATCATCCTTAATGCATTCTTTCTGACTGGTTGTCAACCTGAAAATTAAAATGGTTGGTTGATAAAGCACAACAGCCGGTGCAGCAAGGAGAGATTAATCATTTGTTCTGACTAATGAAGACAACATCACTAATGTAAATCAAACCAGGCTGATATCATTAGCCACTGATACTTTCCTTAAAAATCAAAATCTCTTAGTTAAAAAAAAAAAAAAAAAAAAGCCAGCATACAAATTTCAGTATATTTAACCTATGGCAAACCTAAAGTAACTTTTCTTTTGCAGCCACAGGCCTGGACATAGATGAAACCAACAGACTTTGCACATTCTATGGCAAGATAAACAAAGATATAAAATGGGGAGATAAAACAGAGATGCATTCTGTACGCTAAGTAATTCCAATATTTAAATTAATTACTTTGTTAAAGAGTGATTGCCTCTTTTTATCTTCTCCTAGCTACAAAAGACCCAACACAAAAAAGACCAAGAAACACAGCTGGGCATTTATTAATTCTATTCTTCTCTCTACAATTAAATTTTAATACGTTTCAAAGAACATTTGGGTTCTGTCAAATGAAGTTGCCATGTTTAAAGCAATTATTAAAATAAAAAGATATTAACATTACCTGTAGTGGTATTTTGGTGAAATTTGGTCTCTTGAAGAGAAATAGCTTTTACAAAAGAAGAAAAGGTTTTTATTCAGTGAGTAATATAAAAAATAGTTATAATTTATGTTTCTACAAATAGAGGACCAGTTTTCCTTTTTAAAAAAGCAACATCTGTGAAGTTGTATTTCAATATTTTACCTAATCTGAGTAGTATTTAGAAAAATCAAGTATCAGAATTCCAATGCATTATTAGACTTCAACTGCAAATCATAATAAATAGCTCTTGAAAACTTAAAAGCTGATATAAAACTTGCATAATCAAACCCAAGTCTTCAATAACAAGTAGCAAGTTTTTAAATCCAAACAGTTATTAAAAGATTCCAACCCTTTCTTCTTAAAATAAGAAGGATTAGCAGTGATGAAAAGCAGCATGGTTTCCCCCTCCCTGCATAGAAGTTCCCCTCTGCCAGTGGCTGAATGGATCACTCTTCGCCTTGGGCTAAGCAGTGGGATCCATCTGCCTTTCCCTGGAGCCAAAATGCAATACAGAAGGGAGGGGCCTGTAATCACACTGCTGCAAAACATCAATATCTGCCAGCCCCCAAGAAGCTGCTGCTGCCTTGGACATCAAACTAGATCAATTGGCCATCTGGGGTGAACACATGGAGGAACATACAGATAGGAGTGAGAAACAATTAGTCTCCTAAGGGCTTCAGGAAGGAGACTAATCAGCAATACAGAGATCTCATCTCTGTCAGTGCTACAATTTGCAGAACTTTTACCCTTAATGAGATGTAAAAGCTCCAAACATATAAGAATGCCCACCCAAGGAGGCAGCTATCTGCCTCCTATCTATCTGGGCCAGCAGATAAAGGGAACAGAGCCTCAAACCTTGGCATGCTGCCCTTGACTGAGAATTCTGGGAACCTTTGTTGTAAGCAGTCCGCAAGGAAAGAGATTCGAGCTGATGCTATGGAGAGTCCTTAGTAAAAGCCAGGCCCAGAGCACAGATTCCAAAGGCAGCACCTTGTGCAGAAGCATGTGAAGAAGTTTCTCTTCTTCTCTGAGTAGTCTAAATGTTTTTGGGTATGGTGGTGACATGACCCAGATCAATGACATTGATCAATAGGTGCTGGAGCAGCTTTCCCCAGCAGGGCAGAGGGTACAACATGAGTTCACTGCCCTCAAGGCTAAGGAAACTGGCTGTGCTTTCAAGCAAAGCATCTGATTCAGCAGACTCCCAACTACATGAAGCTACCATGAGGAAGCAGTAAATGATGACAGTAGTGGATGATTCAGGGGACAGAGGCACCCACCTGCTAACCTGACCTCTTGTCTACAGAAGTTTTCTGCTTGCTAGGGGACTGAACCTGGGCTGTCATGAGCCCACTGAGGTTTGTCTGACCCTCTAACTAGTACCCCCTGATGGTCTTACATGTGGGCATCTGAAGAGTGTCAAAAGAGCCCTTTGGAGGTGACAGTCGGGCACAGGAACCAAGGTAATGTTCACCTCAGGCCTGCCCTGGGGAGAGGAGGCAGTCACTGATCACGAATGCCAAATATCAGTTGTGGAACTGGTATCAGCAACAGGGTCTTGATTTCTGGGTCCATGGGACCTTGTCTGACTACTGACGTCTGTTTGAGCAGAACGTTATGCCAGATGACCTCCAGAGATCCCTTCTGATTTCAGGCAGTTTGTGGTTCTGTGAGCCTACAATGGTAAGTACAGCAAATATTAATCTGATCCCAGGTGAAGGATGCTTCTTTTCTGCAAATCTTGGTTCAAGCTACCACTGGCAAATATGAGACCTGGAATATGGTCCACCTACAGCATATTGCTCAAGGTTTCTATTTAAACTGTAATAGGTACCAAAAAAAACAAACAAAAAAAAACCAAACAAAAAAACCATTAAAATTCAGCACTAGCCACCAGCAATTTTGGCCAAGATTGGATAGTTTTTCAGCATCCAGTAGGGATACATAACACACCACAAGATGTAGGCATGGCTTTCTCTGTGAGAGATGAAAGTGCTGCTGTTCGTCCTCTAGAGAGCCCCAATCCATCCTTTTCTACCCCAGTTCCTCTCTCCAGCTAGAGGAGCTGTGTGCCTTCACAAGAGAGGTAGAAACTGACAAAATTCTGGCTGCCACCATTGACCCTCTACAGATGAGTGATAGAGCCACACTATGCCTCCCCTCTACTGGCCTGGAGATATGCAAGAGACATTGGGTTATGACAGTGAATGAGAGCTGCAACAAATGACCCTTGTTTCACTCATGCTCACTACTGCAGGTGACAAAAAAGCAAAATAAAACCAGGGCTACTAATTATCCTCTCCCACTGGTGTGAATCAGACAAAATTTCTTAGAGGTCTGTGAAATTACATAGCAATAAACTGCAGAAGCCAAGTAAATAATCTTCTCCCAGTAGTAAGACTGTGGAGGGAAAATATTTTTTTCATCTCAGCAAAAGATTAAAAAAAAAAAAAAGGAAAAAAAGTCTTACTCCTTCACATGAAGATTATTGAATTATTTTGATTCAAGCAAAATTCTGGGCTCAGCTTTCATTCTGGAAAAAAGCCAGTTAAGATTGTTTCTGAGTGAAGTGGTAAAAAACAGTGAAAACCACCATACTAATTTATACTCAGACTCTGTCAAAATATAAATGTATAAATAATGAATTTTATGTCTAATTACTACACTCACTCATTGCCACATAAATTAGGAACAGTTACTCAGTAGCAAACCGTTTGCTTAACATGGTTGCATATTTTCTATCAAATTCTTGTGGGTTTCTTTCTCCCCCTACTTTGTTTAAACTATATATCTCCCTTTGGAATTGTTATATTAATTTGATTTGGTTTATCTTTAGTATGTGATTGGTTCATAGGTCTATGGGGTCTATCTTTCCCTTTTACAAATAATTCCTTTTCTATGGTGCAATTAGGATGCTTTGTGGTTTTGCAATGCACCTCAGAGTTAAGTGTGACAAATAGGAGATATTAAAAGTTGTTACTTTTCTCCCTGACACAAAGGAAACCTGAAGAATCCAAAATAAGGATTATAATGCTGTTTCTGAACATGTTCAGTTCACAATGTCTACTGTGTGATGTACTTTTTGTGCTGATGCTTTACTGTGCAACTGCATTTGTACTTGGTGTTCACCTCTGTCTAGGGACTTCTCAGTATTGGTCTAGTTATCTATGCAAGTAGAGGTCAATATATGCATTTTGTAAGGAATTTGAAGTTATTTCTGTATCTTTTAACAGGAGAATACAAAATGCATACAGAGATTTACGATGCACCAAAGTCACTACTAAAACTGAATTTACACCTCTTAGGGTTCAAAGCAACATTAATTTTGGTCTGTGAGAAGCAGCAAGGGTCAGATGCATGCATAAGCTTTTATTTGACACAAACAAAATGATAGAACCCTGTGAAGGTCTGGCAAATATGTTGTAAAGGAAGGAAAAAGGACAAAAGGACAAGGAAGAGGAGAGGAGAGGAGAGGAGAGGAGAGGAGAGGAGAGGAGAGGAGAGGAGAGGAGAGGAGAGGAGAGGAGAGGAGAGGAGAGGAGAGGAGAGGAGAGGAGAGGAGAGGAGAGGAGAGACGAGACGAGACGAGACGAGACGAGACGAGACGAGACGAGACGAGACGAGAAGAGAAGAGAAGAGAAGAGAAGAGAAGAGAAGAGAAGAGAAGAGAAGAGAAGAGAAGAGAAGAGAAGAGAAGAGAAGAGAAGAGAAGAGAAGAGAAGGGGAGGCGAGGCGAGGCGAGGCGAGGCGAGGCGAGGCGAGGAGGCAAGTCAGGGCAAGGCAAGGCAAGGCAAGGCAAGGCAAGGCAAGGCAAGAGCTGGGGTCCACTTGTCCGGCAAGTTTCTTGGTCAGAACAGGGCCCAGGATGCAAGATGGTGGTGGCTCAGTGAAGGAAGGCAACAATGATGATGGAACTGGGACCTCCTTATATGCCCCTAGATTCCCACTGTTCCAGCACAGCTTCTTTGTTCCCCAATGAGAGGGGAAACTCCCCCCTATGAGGAGAACTGTCAGTCAGTTGCAGACAGAGCCAGGTGTCCCATTCAGTATTAGCATAAGGATCAGCCAAGGTGTTCCCCCCACCACAGTCAGGGCCATTGAAAGCAGAATCGCCTGTAGGGGATTTCAGTCACTGCTCATCAGATGAGGTTTTCTGTGACCGACAGAGCCATTGAAGGCTGCCCTCAGGAATGTCACCTCCCAGGTGGCTGATTTCCCCATCCTCAGGAAGGCTGGGGAGGGAGGGTGTGGGAAGGGGGTGTGGGGGGGGGAGATGTCTCCAGCCTCTAATCTCCTTTGAGGCCTCACTCCTAGCTCTGATCCAGTCACCTTTATTCACTTTAAAATTGTCTTTTGAAGCAAAGATAATCCCAATCAGGGAATCTCAGAAGTGGAATCTCACAATAACAAACTATAAGAACTCAAGAGTGCTTGCAACTTATGATGACTTTTTAAAAAACAATGAGACATTGTGTGCTATTTTTTGTTGTTTCTGTTCTTAAATGGGCATTTAGAACTACACCCAGTCAAATGGGTATTTTTAATCTTCTGCCTATACGAAAAGCTGTATAGCTGAGATATCCTCAAGGCATATATGAACCTTTTCACAAACAATTTTTTACACTGGCAGAAAAAACATCCTCAGCTTCTTTGCATAAAGGAATACCTACATATCAAATTCTTTTATGGAACAATATGGAACTTTGTACCACTTTTTATGGAACTTTGCACCAGGATTTAAAGAAGAACAATGTCTTTAAATTAATATGATTTTCAAGAAACAAAACAGTTTTACAGTGCCGAGATGCCAGTCACTCTTGTCCAGATACCAGTCAATCCTCAGTAAAAAAAAAAACATTTTCTTCATTTCTCTGTCACAGTGTGTGTTCTAGTGTGAGGCCTTTTATCACAAAATTTTTCCATGGCCATGATGAAATTTCTGAGTTCTCTTGCTTAGAAAAGCTACAACCACAGAACCACTATTTTAAATAATGCAGAAAAAAATGCATGTTAATCCCTCTGTATCATGTTAACAGCATGCAAATAGAAAGATGAACTACAATCAAAGAATATGTGTTTTGTATGTACACTGCTAGAAACTATATTCCTGTGGAAGCCTTGAAATCACAAATCACACCTAAAGAATCAAAATCACAACTAATACTCAATTTACACAGGAAAGTAAACAAGTCAATGTAATTTGCTACTTGAAATAAATGTACATTCATCTACTGAAAAATCAGAAATGCACAAGTGCTGATGCTTATCTGCTCCCATAAAATTTTGTCTCCAGATCACACTCCAGGTGAGAATAAGGGTATGAATGTAAAAGAAAAGGAAATGTCTTGAGATCAGCTTTGCTTTGGCACATGAGGTGGGAAGCATACAGCAGCAATATACCACCTCCCTCTCTCTCTTCCTCCTAAAAGGGGACCCTTGCCTCATCCAGGGAAGCTCTCCAAGTTTCTAAGACTTTATCATAGCTTTTATTAGACATCTTGTTTGGTTAAATAGTCCTGCCTGTGGATTAGGCTTTCTGAAGCTGGAGGCTTCCAAGATGAACTCTACCCTACCCACAACCAACCACCCCCCCAAAAAAAAAAAAAAAAAAAAAAAAAAAAAGTATTTACCAGTAAGTAATGCCTATAAGAGCCAATGTCTATTCTAACCTCCTAGCAATAGCAGAAGTAGAGAATGCAAAGTCCTGGAAAAAACTGTTCCAAAACTGTTCCATCAAACTTTCCAATTTGTCCATGGTTTACATTATTCAGCTGTCTTAATCACCATTAGGTGATTAGAGGGTAAAAATAATGTTGCAGGATTTGTGTTAGGGCACAGAATACTTTTGCATATGCAGCTTTTTAACTACCAAAGTGGGGCTCCTTGAGCTCTTACCTGCACCATGCAGTGTCTGCCAACAAGCAGGTCCAGCCAAATTTGGTAAATGTCTTAAAAACTTTTTAAAGCATGCAAAGCTTTGAGAGAGTCCACTCTTCACTTTGAAAAGAGTATTTCATTACTCAGGCTCAGATAGCTCCTTAGCATGTTACTACATGAGGATTCTGATTCTACCCATTAAGAATCCCCTGAAGCTCAATATAAAGAAATGTCCCTGTATTTCTGTTGCACCTATGTGCTCTGAGAATGCATATCTTCATAATATCTCTTCTTATTTTATTTTTCTCACTGGCTGTTCTAGTATATATGGATGTTGTACAAACATGATTCTTACCAGAGGCTTACGGACTACACAAACAGCTTCCAATTTCTTTTATTATCCATTTTATATGTTTCTTGCATAAATGCAGAAAAAGAGCTCATGGAGAAAAGAATGCCTAAGGACTCAAACAAGATCTTTACAATAAGGATAGGACCTAGAAATGGGACTGGCTAATAGAGTATGCACACTGTATTAATACACTCATTTAAATACTAAGGCTGAAGACACAGTGCTTGGAAATGAGTAAGACAATTTTGCTGTTTTATTTTTAATTTAAAAAGTAATTATCCATTGGGTTAAAAAGCAAATTTTTAGTCACCACACTACTGAAAATCTGTGGTAAACATAAATATCTACTGAAAATAAAGACACGCAGGGGGCAAGTAAGTAATTTTATTAAAAGAAATGTTTGTTCTATTGAAAAAATCTCCTTTTTGTACATGTGTGCACAGACCTCACACCTGTCAGGTCCTGTTATGGAAAAAATATAGATTTTTTTTTACTTTTTAAATTAAGAACTTGAGTTCTACATATACCAATGTAAGAAGCTGTGTGTCTTACACCTATGGCTGCCACTGATTTGAAAATAGTAGTAAGTAAGATCATGCTATAGGCACACAAACTTACACTGGTATGTGGAAGCTAACCTCTTCACTCAGTTTCACAATGCTAAGTCCTTTTTTCTTACACATTTTCAATTAAGTTCTCCAGAGCAGCCACTGTCTTCAGTTGATACCTTCACGTTAATGAATGCATTCTCAGATCTTAATAACTAGTCAGGGATGCTGTGTGGACTTTATGCCTCCCAGTGAGAGGACACCTCAGAAGGGAAGTGAGTAGAGATTTGAAAAACCTGTTCAGATGAAGAAAAGGCCGTGGGCTGAGGATGTTTGAAAGTGTTGCCCTCTCAGTTTAGACATGGAGAATGAAATACTAAAGAAAACATCAAAGATCTCTGTGTGCTGAAATGTCCTGAAGTCCTGAAATGGACACTCAATGGCCATGGAATAGGAGAAAGATAATAATTTTTTATTGGGGTATTGATAAAACTGTAAATGTTCTACCAAAGTGTAAATAAAAATTAGATTATTTGGCAGTTTTTTTCCAACACAAGATTTTTGTATGTTTCCTACTTGAGTGAGAAAGACACATAAATTTTTTTCCCTGATAAGCAAAGTATTTTTTCCATCTTATTTCATCTTTTCAGAGAGCAAATATCTACATCTCACCTGTCTTTGGAGGACAGTACACAAGAGTCTTGTTCCTGGGAAAAAAACACCAACACCACAGCAGCAGAGCTGTACCCCTGGTCAAGCTTGTCCAGTAGAAAGGCACAGCCAGACCAGTTTCAAACATCACCTGTATTGATCATGAAAGCATTAGTCAGCCTCTACACACACCAGCCCTCCTAATGGAAAATTGGTAAGAAACATCAATGAAGCAAAACTTGTATTGCTCCACTATCATGTGAACATGGAAGATATATTTGAAGACTGGAACAGAGCTAGAAAAAATATGCATTTGGAGAACATAACTGGAATAAGCTGCAAAAACATAAAATGTTCTCTTTTCATGTTTTTGCCTTAGTAAGACTTGAACTCTGTCATTAAGTTTGGCGAGTCTACACAAATAAAACCAGACTATTTCTTTTTACACCGCATACCAATCTAAGACCCTCTCTGTTCACAACACCACCAATTAAAAAAGGTCAAAAATGTCTTGCCAACCACAGTGCATTGGGGGATTGTTGTGGGATTTAATGTATTTTATTAGTTCATTATGTTATCATAATACACCCAAGAAGGGCAGTAATAACTAGGAATTGGTAGTGTGAAATTAATGATCTCAACACAATTTCTCAGCTACACTCTCCTCTCACCTATACTAGCTGGACATGATTTTCAATGCAATCTTTTATGATTATAGGGTGGGGAGAACAGAGAACAATTGCAGTAAGAAATTCCAGGGTGGCTTTTGTAGTAGTGCAAGAGGCAGGAATCTCTGCAACTCACTTGTTATATCATTGTCTAACACTGCTTCAAATCCTCTTAGTCTCCAGCTGTCAGAACTGGAGGTATAAGGAGATGGTCACTGTGGAAATACAAACAATAGATATGTAGATGGCTAGAAAACATGTTTAAAGAGGAAAAATCAGGAGAGAAATAAGGATAGGAGTGGGGCTGTCAGAGTAACTTAAAATTTAAAAGTTATACAGTTTATTTCAACACAAGCATGATGAATTCTGTGAAACTTCTATAGTTAGGATGATGTGTATCCCTCAGCTGGGAGTAAATCTGTCCAGCTCCATGGTGGCTTGACAGCATGCCTTTCCTTTGGCTGAGTCAAGAGTCACCTTCAGTGCTTATAAACACCCTACAATTACACAGGTCGTTTTTCAGATTCTCTTCAAGCACGCTGCAGTATTGTAGCCATTTTAGATTTGCTGTGTTCAGCAAGAGTTGCAATGGGAATTTCTGGGGAACATGATGATTATGACAGTACTTGAGAAGGAGTTTTTAGAGAGGTGTGAAATTTGCATTTTCCATGGCAATTAAAGTATTGTTTCATATTTGAAGGATAAATATTTCTTTTGCTTTTAATCAGGAGCTTTGAAGCGTATCATAAGGATACAATGTCCTGAGTGTGTGTAGTTGTTTCATTTTGAACTGGATGGTAAACACACATTTTGCATGTAACACTGCCTGATAAAAGCCTGCAAACTATCTCTGGTTTCTTGAGAAAAAAAAAAAAAAAAAAAAAAAAAAGCGCACTTTTTTCCCCCGATAAGACCACCAGCCTAGCTAAATGTCTGTTCAATGCTAGTGATGTTTGTTTTCAGTTCTGGGTATTTTTCTATTAGTTTCTCCAAGTTCATGACTGTGAATGCTGTTCACACTTATTTTCTCTCTCTGTGCACTTAGCTGGAATCATGGGAACCTAGATCTAGACACGTCTGTCCCTGCAACACATTAACAAGATCTATAGCTACTGATCTAACTTTTGCCTATTTTTAAGCAGGGAAAGTGACAAGGGACAAAAGGCAGGAAAGACAGCTTCCTTGTAATATGAGTGTGATGTTAAAAAGCCAGAAGTCCAATGATTGGAAAGGACAAGAGCACTTACTATCTCATTCCATCTCCAGTGTGCTCTATTCTGCCTCGGTGCTGTGACATGAGACATGACACTCCCCCTAGTCTATGTGTTTATATATGTGTATGTCAAAATACCTGTCTGAAAGCACTGGTTGTCCAGTGAGCAATACATATTTTCTCTGTGTTGCAGTGAGAGCTTGCACTGACATCTGAACAGTGTAAAATCTTTGTCTTTGTCACATAACATTCTATGTTTTACCCCAACAGATACTGCTTTAAGTTTTTACCTATTCATCTATTTTTTTTTTTTCCCTAATAATTCTGAGATTTTTTTAAAAACACATTGATTTCCTTTGGGGCTTACTGACAACCTTTTATAAAATCATTCAAAAACTAGGAACATATTAAGGACAGATATAAAAGCAGTTGTCTTGTGCTTTTAACCTTTGGTGGAAAGCACTGCTAACATACAAAATAGATTTGGTGCCCTTATCTGACTTGAATACTGGAATACTGGAGATTCTGCACTTTGCCTCCAGATTCTACTTTCTCCTGTCTGTCATTTTCTCTAGACCCTTACTATCTGCGATCTGAAAGGCTGTGCAGTGATAGATATTGGCAGGTCTTGATTAAAATTCATTTCACATTGTAAGAGACCAGATAGGGTATCTCTTGTAACTCTCCTCCTGAAGGGAGCAGCGCCGATCCACCTTTGCAAACCCCTGAGCAAATCCTCATTAGCATTCCTGAAAGGATTGCTGGATAGGAAGAAGACCTGATAAGCATCTGCATATGGCCTAAATCTTGTATATCATGACAATGATTGAGGAGCAGAAGGGGCTGAAGTCCATTCTAGCTGCCCTGTCATGATGACTCAACCACACTTACTCATTATGAAACACAGGAGAGTGGTCTATAAAGTGAGGGGCTGCATTGGTGGACTTTGGGAGTGTCATCAACAGCAACCCTCCTGTTCTGGCTGGCTCTCACTCTTTATTTTCTTCTCCCCTTCTCTGACACACACCTTTCTAATTTTTGTTTCCCCTTTACAAACATGTCCATATACATATTGACCTACATATGGACATACTTGTGGGTGATTTGTTTCCCCTCAGAATTGCTACAAAATAGCCTTTAACTGTTAGAACAGTAAAACTGATATTTTGTTTGTAGAGAAATGGACCTTGTTCTGCATTTTTGCCTTAATCTAATCAAGGGGTATTCGGACAGTCTGAGGCAGCCATCATCTGGTTACTCTCAAAAGGAAACTGTTCCCTTAAAGGAAAACCCAGACCTGGGAGGAGGATTGGATCTCGCTGCACCTAAGCTCCTCTCTGAGGAGACTGGAAAGCAAGCAGATTCAAACCAAATCTCCTTTGGTTGACATCTGTGTTGGATCACGGGTCGTGATACATGTTGCCTGCTATTTACTCAAAGGAACAAAGGCCCTTTCTCAAGTTCTAAAAACACAAAGCCTAAGTTTTCTTTGTGGTGCTGAGCATGAAGATTATGTCTTTGTTTGCTAAGCATCATCTGATGATTAGTTTCTTTTCAACTCAATAAGTGACCAGTACTGAGAATCTGCAAAAACTGGGTTTTGGTTTTGTCACTTCCAAGTACCACTGATAGCTAACAAACTTCAGTGTTTATCCTTTCCAATTTCCTACAGGGAAACAAAAAATAATAAACACTAATAATAATAATAATAATAATAATAATAATAATAATAATATATATATGTGTATATAAAAGAAAGGTATTGTAGCTTGAGGCACAGAACTTGTTTTCCTACTAGTTCAGAATCTTTTGTCTCAAGGGAAGCTTCCTCATTTCGATGCAATTTTTTTTTCTCTTTAAGGCCATTTACTACCTGGTACTTAAATCCTGTTCTCCCTTCATACTTCTCACCAGTTCTGTGTAGAATTCAATACATTTCATCTCCATTCCCTGATTCTGAATTAGTGTAAGCCAATTTTTGTGTTACAGGCACACGGCACCTAAATGAAACTGGAAGATTAGAAAAAAAACTTGTCCTCTGAAACTGAACTGAGACAAGTAAGAACAAACAGAACACGTTGCTTGCATTTCTAGCATGACCTCAGACAGTTTTGGTTTATTTTGAAGCACCAAGTCACAAACAAATATTTCAACAATGCATCCTTGCATATTGACATCTAAATTTATATCCTTCTTGTTAAATGATAGGATGATGATTTTCCAGGGGCAAGAAACAAGTGTGTTTCCAGGTAGTGTTAAAACTGTATCACACAACTGGAAATTGCACCATGTTTTATGCTGGTGCTTCATTGCCTAGCTTACACATTTGAAGGATGTATTTGACTGCTTTTCAGTTGAGAAAGTTACTTAAGAACTTTCCTCCAGGTGTCCAAACTGGAGAAAAGAAAAACCAACTTAACTGAAATGGCTCTCATCTGTAGCCGTATCTAGTGACTTTAGTCACTATCAACAAAGTTATAAAAATAGTGTATGTTCACAGGTCTTATCTCTTCCTTTGATTAGATCTTCTGTGATTTCTCTGCATTCTATTGCTGATTGCTAAAATCTAGAATATAATGCAACAAACAGCTAAGAAAAGAAAGCTCTTTTAAAAAAATATAGTGTGTTCAACAGAGATGCAAATCCTATGTTCTCAAGGTTTGCCAGGGAAATGTAACATATTACATTATTTCCATTGGTTGATTTAATGAATATATTGCTTTGGCACTCTGGAATCTCTTTGAAAGTCTGAGTAAAAGAACATCAACTTAGTAGTTCAGAACTGCTTTCAGCAAAATGTCCTCCACACTGCCAGTCTTCCCTGGCACTTGGCCAATAAAGGCAACTGGTTTTGGCATAATAGTTCACATGGTATAAACAGACCTTCCACTATGATCCTGTGGTCACTGATTAGGTGGTCTGTGAAGTCTGCTTGATGCAGGCTCTCACTGGTAAAAAAATGGTGTGTCCTCTTTCCACAGGACCCAGTGAAGTCACAGGTCCCAGAAAGTGCCATGTTTCCCATTAAGAACAATTAGCCTCAGCCTGCATCTATCCTCAGTAGTCTGTGTCAGCTCCTAAATGGTAATTGCCAGCTGGCACATGAAAACTGGCAGTATTGTTGGGACGCAAAGAAAGCCTGGTTCTAGCTGAACTCAGCAGTAAGGAATGTTAGGGACTAGGCATTTGAGCTACAAATAGTGTATGAAGAGGACTACAGTTTAACCAGAAATTGAGGGCATGAGAGACAAGTAAGCTTGGCATAGGTGAATGAGTTTAAGAAAAACTGAAAAACATCTAAGATGTCTGGTTCAAAGGCAATTTAGCCCTATACATGGAGTCCTGGTAAGACTAACAACAGGTCTAATGTAGTGAATGAAGACAGAACTTCAAGAAAAATCTGGGTTTTTGTTGTTTGGTTGGTTGGTAGGCTTTCTTAATTGCATCCTTTGTGACACTACAGAAAACCATAAAACAGCTTTGTCTTTTGTTTGATCTGAGAAGAACATGTGTTCCTCCTGCAAGGCTCAGCGGTATAGATGACCAGCTGGATGGGCAAACCCCAAGAATTTAACACAGGGATATTCCAACGCATACAGAAGACTAACAAATTTATCACAGAAAGATGAGAAGACAGATACACACCATTTATTGCTGCATGTGCAAGTAAGTTTTCTGTTTTTTTCCAATAGAAACTGGGCAGAGGACACTAAGTAGCTATGCCAGACCTAGCAGAGTTGGATACAACCTGCCTAGAAGTGATTGCCATTGCTTTCTACCTACCAATCCTTCTTCCATCTCAACATCTGCAGCAGACCAGTATTTCACTAGATTTTATGTGTGTTAATGTCTCTTCCTCCTCTCATTTTGGCTACAGCTTTACCTGGTGAAGGGTGGAGTGGATGTCCTGAGCTTAGTGTGGGCATCACCTTGCTGATTCATGCTGCACAAATCTATCTGGACATAATAGGTAAACAAGGGAAAGTAATAAAAATCAGTTTGTCACTAAGCATTATTCACAGGAAGTTGTTTTCCATCCCATGGGGCACTAACCGGTTTCACACCAGGACGAAAAAATATATTTTGGAAGTATATTTTAATATATTATTTTTATAGATATATTATGAAATAAATGCATTTTTTACAGAGAAAACGAGAAATCACACATCATGTCTGCAAAGACCTCATTTAGTCCAAAGCAACCGCTAACTCAGTCAGGCAAGTCCTCACTTAGTAGCCAGATGACGTTGCTATTACTTTGCCTCCAGTCCCAATATACCACAGCCACGTAAATGGACTGGACACTGAATTAAGCATGCAGTGGGATTAAAACTTTTTTCTTTTCCATGGTTTGATCACAAAGGTAGGGACCTTTCCAAGCAGGTCACTTACACAAACTTTTATGAAAGGAAGTATATACTGCTAAAGTAGCATGATCAACTGTCCTAGTTTGGGCCACTATAGAGCTAATTTTCTGTCTTCTAATTTTGCTCTCATAAGTAGCTGCACTTGCTGATATTAACAGCAAGTTTCTCAGTCAGTGACTGCTTCTAGGACTGATAACACTCGATGTTTATAGTTACTGGTAGAGAATGGTGTGTAGAACCAAGGCCACTGCTCAGTTCTGAGGAACATCTTATGCTCCAGAAAGAGAAAAGGAGTCATTTGAAAAGAGAAAAGGTCACATTTGCAACCCTCCTTTAGGAAGGAGCAGGTAAGATAAATGACCAAAATTGACCAGAGTATTCCATGCCATATGTATCATATTCAGTTTAAATTTGAGGGATCAGGAGAGTCAAACCCCTTCCTTCAGCCTTCCTCTTCACCCTTTGCCCTTCTTCATCTATCCCTGTTTGCTTCAATGTCCTGGAAGGATTCTGTCCCTTTGTCTGCCTGTGGTCCTGATCCATGCCAGTCTGAATCTGTGTGTTCCTGCCTCCACTCCTGACTGCTGCTGATCCCAGGAGTCCAGCCTGGACTTTCCCAGGGCTGCCCTGCAGCCTCCACGGTGACGTGAGAGTTACTGGGGGAAGGGAGGAGGAACCTGGTATTGTTTTTCTGTATATTTATATATTTTTATTTTATTTTATTTTATTTTCCTTTTTATCATTACTGTTTCATTAAAGCTGTGTAGTTTAGTTTCCAAACCATAAGTCTCTCTCCCTTATTCTCTCTCCTTTCCTTATTAGGGAGAGGGATTAATAGAGAGCATCTGTCATTCAGTTGATTGTTGGCCCAGTGTTAAACTGTCTCATACCTAACAACCAGTTCTTGTTATATTTAATAATCTCTACTACAGGTCTGAAGTTCTTACCCCCTCCAGATAGTCTTTCAATCACAATATCCTCGACAAGGGCTTTTGTAACTGTTTTGGTGGCTCCTTTGAAACAGATGAGAGACTCCTGAATGAACAATACCTATATATTTGATATCCCTCAGCTACGCAAGGAACTTTCATATTTGACAAGTAAGCAGAGACCACCATATAATAGTCGGTTTGTCACAGCCTAAGTTACAGAAAAAAACAGTTCTCCTAGTTCAGTATGCACTGAAGAGCTCATCCAAAGAAAAAGCAAACCAAACCAAACAAACAAACTCCCCCTCCCAGAAAAAAAACAAACCAAACCAAAACCAACCAACAACAAAAAAACCCCACAACCTACTAGTGAAAAAAAAAGTAGTAGTAGCAATTATAAGCACCAGAAATTATTTCAGTCACCAAAAGTGGATTCGTCTTTGGTTAATGTAGGACTAGTTTTAGATAGTAAGGTGAAAGTCATGTGCAGCAAGAGCAACCAAATGTGGGGCAAAACAGTGAGAGCAGTGTATTGTCATGATAATACAGTGGGAATAAATTTTGTTTTTCTGATTTTGGAGGAATCCAAAGAACTGGAAAATTAAATGACAAACTCATACGTGGGTATGCTATATGATGTCATAAACTATGACACAGGACCCAGGCAGTACCTCCTGCATAAGCACACATCCAGCACACATCTTCCTTTCCAGCTCAGGCAGCCATCTAGCAGCCCAAGTGTTGGATCTGCTCACTGCTCCTTGACAGGGCTATCTAAAATATATGCCTTGAAATGCTGTCCACATGCTCACCACACTATTGTCCATCCTGCAGCTCCCTGACCCTACACAGCAGGCAATTAAAAAAGCACAACTTTGATAGATATTCAGCATTCAATTTCTTTCCCCAAAATACTGGAATTGCTGTTGCTACAGTGTGGTGTTGAGATTATTGTAGATTAACTAGGAGAGATATAGCCAGAGATTATCATTACCAGCCCATTATAATTACCGAGGAAATGCTGCAATCCTGCTGATTCACTCTCTAACAGCCCACTTTTCCAGTGCAGGAATACTTCCCATAGCTGGCTACAACTCAAAAGCTGTGTCAGCTTTATTCAATGCAAAACAACATGGCAAAACACAACAATATGTTGAACCACAGTAATGGCTGCATCTTGACTGCACACCCCAATGGAATTACTACAAAAGGTGAAAAAATTTGCTCTTTTAAAAATATTCATGAAGCTGAATATTTCACAAATGAAGGTTGCCTTTTTAAAACATATTTGCTATTTCCATTTATTTCCTCTCCACTTGAATCACAGATTTTGAGATTACATATTATTAGCTGTACCCCAGTGTTGCAGTTATGGGTGATGAGTTAAGCTCATATGAAAGGCAAATCCCATAGCTATCGCAGCTGCCTTTCCCATCACTACACCTAATTTTCTTTTGTCAGCATTCTGTACAAGGTCTTTAGAATGTCTTGTAGACAAAAGACTCATTCACCTTTTGCAGGAGAACATAAATACCTTCCCTACCACCTCTGCTTCACCTTAATAGCTCTAATCACTTTCCTTACCAAAATCACCAAAGTTGTAATAAACAGGCATATTGAGACAACAACAATAGGAATGGCAAAGCAGGTAAAAGAGGGAGTAAGAGGGAAAAGACAAAGTGGTAAAGTTTGAAGTTCTGACAACTGACCAGATCCTGCTGCTGATTGACAGATATTCTACTAATCAGCAATCTGGGATGAGAGTCATTCAAGGTAGCTTTGTTTCCTGCATTTATTTGCCAGTGTAACCACATTAACATGGGTCAATAGTTACAACACCTATAATGTCTAGCACATAAACCATCATCTAGCTGTCTGACTTGCTTATTACCATCTGTCACTCGAAAAGCTCTTATTTGAACTTGAATGCTGTCATTTCCTTACGAAGACTTATTTTTATAATTAGATTTTTAAATAGAAAATATTCCTGCAGGATATTTTAGCTCAGCAATGATTCATGATGGTAGTACTATTTCTAGCTATTTTAGTATATTAAATTAATTCCCTTTAATAACCAAGACGAAAGTTAGGACCAGAAAAACATCCACAATAACATCTTTCAACAAAATTCTGAGCACTGTTTTTTCAATTTGCATCTCAACACTTCACAATCTATAGGATAGTTGAAACCAAATAAAGAAATGAAATAAATAACAGCAGGTACTTAAACATGCTTGAAGAATTATGGGGCTCTGAAAAGCAACATGGTATTCTGCTACTAGGTATAAAAAATCCCAGCTGCTTGATACTATGAGGGAAATATATTGGTTTTACATTTTACAATTTCAAACCTTGTTGTCAAGAGGCAACTTATGTTACTTTATATTCCACTCATCACAGCCTACCCTAATTCCTCCCGGCATAGCCAAGTAAAATATGTCCCTCTGTGCTGACTCTACTTACTGTTTTTTGGTCTCCTATAAATGATTTGTGGCTGTGTTTTGAATTTTCCTAAGAGTATTTCCAGAATCTTTTAAAAGAAACAGTACATTCAGCAGAGCAGACATACCAATATTTTAAGAAACAGGAGAAAACCTTTGTTTCATGGTATGTCCCTGCTTCATTTTCCTCTTGCTACGTCTTTCCAGAGTCCCCCTGGCCTCTCTTTTGTGTTCAAGCTCATCAAGTAGTCATGGAATCTATTATTAAATTGCTTGCTTCAGGCTACCTGGGCATCTCAGTGCTGCTCACTCCAGCTCATATGTCTTACATTGAAATGAATCAAGAATCATGTTTTTTGTTTCTGTATAATGATTTGGTTCGGCACACGTATGTCCCATCCACAGGGAAGAAAATACCACACACAGTGGAAACAGGTAGGAGCATGAAAAGTGATGAATTTTTCAAGCTAATTACAAGTGTCCATTCACAGTTTCTAGTCTCAACCATTTTCAAGTGCCTTTTTCACCACTAAAGTATTCATAGAATCATAGAATCATAGAATTAGCCAGGCTGGAAGGGACCTCAGAGATCATCAAGTCCAACCCTTGATCCACCGCTGCGGTTACCAGACCATGGCACTGAGTGCCACATCCAGTCTCTTTTTAAATATCTCCAGGGACGGAGAATCCACCACCTCACTGGGCAGTCCATTCCATTGCCTGATCACCCTCTCCGTAAAGAAATTCTTTCTAATATCTAACCTAAATCTCCCCTGGCACAACTTAAGACTGTGTCCTCTTGTCTTGTTGAAAATCGTCTGGGAAAAGAGCCCAACCCCCCCCTGGCTCCAGCCTCCTTTCAGGGAGTTGTAGAGAGCGATGAGGTCTCCCCTGAGCCTCCTCTTCTTCAGGCTGAAATTTCAGACCTCCACGTGGATTTGGCAAGGATGGCAGATAAAGGAAATGTATTTTAACTTCCAAGAAGAAGGTCTACATGATTTGAAGCCCAGGGAGCTTTTTTGTTTTGTTTTGTTTTGTTTTTCCACTGTGAGTTTTGTCACTAGATTGCCTTTAAAATGCATTTTTGTTTAATATACTTTCACAGAATCATAAAATTACATGATGGTTGAGCATGGTAGGGACCTTTGGAGGTCATCTGGTTCAAACCCACTACTCAAGCAGGACCATCTAAAGCTGAGTACCCAGGACCATGTCCAGATGGTTTTTGAATATCTCCAAGGATAGAGACTCCAAAACTTCCATGAGTAACATGTGCCAGCCCTTGGTGATCCTTACAGTGAAAAATTGCTTCTTGATGTTCAGAGGGAGCCTCCTGTGTGTCAGTTTGTGTCTAATGTCTCTTGTCCTGTCACTGGATGAAGATGGCACTTGCTTTTTTTCAGTCTATCCAAATACTTATTCTAGTTGCTATCATAAATCAAAGGTTATTGAGAGTGACCTCACAATGACATATGCCAGCTCCCTCAGTACACATGAGTGCGTTCTCTCAGGACTTATGGACTTATATTTTTTCCCACCAAGGATACATCTTCCTTGCTGCAGCACTTCCCTCTGTTTCTGTGGCCTGGGATTCCTGAACACCAGTTGTTATGGTCCGAGGAAACATTAAAATTTTTTTTTGTTTTGGATCCACGAAAAAAAGTCCAACTGCAGAAAGGGTCAGTTGCAAGAAGATTTTATTTGACAGTTGACACAGGCAAAAATATAGAGCCAGGCAAAAGAGAGAGAGAGGAAAAGAAGACATAAGAAAGAGAGAGAAAAAGTGGTAAGAAAGTGATAAGAAAGAATGAGAGAGAAAAGTGGAGAAAAAGAGAAAAAGTGGGAAGAATGAGAGAGAGAAAGTCACCACCAGGGTTCCATCTGTCCAGTGAGTTTCTTCAGGATGATGCTGATCCTGGACAGGGTCCGACGCAAAAATGGCAGTGGGTCAAGAGACTACAACAGCCACAGCATGGACAGCCATATATATACCCCTGAGTCCCTTTTGTTCCAAAGGGGCAGCTGTCAGTCAGCCAGGTTCCTTGGGAGACAGGCTTCCCAGAGGGGAGCAGAAGGGTGTGGTCCCCCACCCAGTCATCAATTCTTATCTTCTTCCAGGTGCCATTCCTCCTCTGTTCCAGCCACCTTAGCCAGGTACATAATCGTGCCTCCAGGGGCATCCCAGTATTGAAGGTTGGCCCTCAGGAAAGGGGAGTAATGTCCACCCAGTCATCAGTCCTTATCTTCTTCCAGGCACCACCCCTCCTCTGTTCCAGCACCCTTCACCAGGTACTTCACAAATACAATGGAGGTGGCTCAGTCATGCCTGGAGGGACCACCCAGTATTGCAGCTGGTGCTCACAGAAGAGTCTCCATCCAGAAGGTCTTATCCCATTCCCAAGGTGTCACCTCCTGCTCAATTCTGGCCAGACAAGTTCTCCACCCTACCCAGGGCTATTCATTTTAAAATTGCTCCTTTGAGACAATTGTAAATCAGTGGTCAGAACCACACAACCTCACCTCACTTAAGGCATTAAATATTTTGATGGTATATTGCCTAAAAGAAGTATTATTCAGAAGTCTTCTCAGATATTTAGAACTCCAGTACCTTGGCCTTTTCCATATCCTTTGTAACCAGGTCCATTTTCTCTCATATGCCTCAGTCTTTCTTTTGCCATCTAAGTATTTACAGAAGCACTTCTTGTCTTTGATATCTTTGGCATGCATTTGTGCTTCAACTTTCCTAGCATCATCCCAAGATGCTCAGACAGAACTACTGTATTCCTCTCAGATTACTCATTCTTACTTCTAACCTCTTTATGTTTCCATTTTATATTTGAATTTGGTTAGGAGTGTGCTGTTAGTTCACATAGGCCTCTCATTTTTTTACATTTCCTGTGGTGGAAATGTAGTAGCCATTGTGAGCTACCTGCAACAAAAAAGGTTTCAAATATTTCCTCAGCTTTTCAATGACAAATTTTTGTGTCACGAATCAAGCTTCTTCAGTTAATCCCTTAGTTTTACTCTTCATTTTAATACATGACATAATGGAGACTGGACAGTTGCTTGATTTATACACCATTACTACCTATAAAATTAGACTATATATGGAACCAATTTTTCAGTGTTCACAGTAGATTTCACTAACTAATAGAAGAAAGATAAAAAAAAATTACTCCCACAACCACCAAATTCAACCAACTATTTTGCCAACAACATCAGACACATTATCAGTGTCATGATCTTTGCCCTTTGGTACTTTCAAGAATCATCCCCAGGGAAATCATCTGCTGGAATGTTAATCTGTTGCTTTTCTGACCTTCTACACGTGTACCACATCATTATTACAACCCACATGCTTCCCTTTTAATGCTGTCAATCTGACAATGAGGCCAACAGGCAATTCATCTCCAGACTGAACACAGTGGGTACCAGTAAGTGAAAATTAGATTGGAAATGGATGTTTCTAAAACCACAGTGCATCTTATTTTTTTGTAAGAAATCCAGCATTCAAATGCTGCACCATGGTAAATAATAAGTGGGTGGCACTCATGAATTATTGCAGTCCTGGCATTTGTTTCAAGCTTTTCACAGCTTATTTTTAAAACACAAATTTCCTCTGAACAGAATCTGGGAAGATTTATCACTTGAGTTTTCCTAGACAACATCATAGCTCTTCCTTTTACCTGACATTTGTTTCATCCCCCAGATTTAGCAGGATTGGCACCATCTTTGTATGCCTTACATAAAGAATAATATTAACAATAATAAAAATAATAGTAATAAGCTTTAGCACAAGGTTTGGTAGAAAATAAAGACTTGCTGATGTTCATAGGCTGCTGGGTTTTATTTGTGATTACAGTGAACAATATTCTCATAAGATCCTCCTCATGTTGCCTCCTTGTATACAAACATTGATTACTCCTTTAAAAACCAGCAGCAAAGGGAAACTTACAGCTTTTCTTCCCCATCAATATGCAATGGAGTAAAGAGGGAATAAGGGGAGATTCATTTGAAAATCCTCCTAAGAAAAAATGCTCTGTGCTGCTCCCACACAAAATTAGCTCACTCCTTGCATTTTCTGTGTGCCCGTGAATTCCTTCATCAGCCACTAATCAGGCTTGCTTAAGTGAGTTCTAGTAAAGCATGGCAATTATTAAAAAAAAAATAAATATTTAAATCTGGTTTGATTTTTTTAACCTCTGTTACGGTCCGAGGTAACATTAAAATTTATTTTTGTTTTGGATACGCGAAACAAAGTCCAACCATAAAAAGGTTGAGTGCAAGCAGGTTTTATTTGACAATTAATACAGGCAAAGATATGGAGCAAGATGAAAGAGGGAGAGATGAAAAGAAGATATAAGAGAGAGAGGGAAAATGGTAAGAAAGTGGTAAGAAAGAATGAGATAGAAAAGTGTAGAAAAAGGGTAAGATAGTGGAAAAAAAATGAAAGAGAGAGAGAGAGAAAGTCACCACCATGGTACGGCTGTCCAACGAGTTTTCTTCAGGATGGTGCTGATTCTGGACAGGATCCAATGCAGGAATGGCGGCGGGTCAAGAGATGACAACAAGGCAAAGCATGGACAGCCATATATATACCCCAGACGAAGGTGCAGCTGTCAATCATCCAGGTTCCTTGGGAGACAGGCTGCCCAGAGGGGAGCAGAAGGGTGTAGTCCTCCACCCAGTCATCAATTCTTATCTTCTTTCAGGTGACATTCCTCCTCTGTTCCAGCCACTGTAGCCAGGCACATAATCATGAGTCCAGGGACATCCCAGAATTCATAGAATCATAGAATTGGCTGGGTTGGAAGGGACCTCAGAGATCATCAGGTCCAACCCTTGACCCACTACCGCTGTGGTTACTAGGCCATGGCACTGAGTGCCACATCCAGTCTCTTTTTAAATATCTCCAGGGACAGAGAATCCACTACTTCCCTGGGCAGCCCATTCCAATGTCTGATCACCCTCTCTGTAAAGAAATTCTTTCTAATTGAAGGTTGGCCTTCAGGAAAGGGAAGTAATCTCCACCCAGTCATCAGTCCTTATCTTCTTCCTGGTGCCATCCTTCAAGCCCCCTTAGCCAGGTACTTCACAAGTACAATGGAGGTGGCTCAGTCGTGCCTGGAGAAACCACCCAGTATTGCAGCTGGTGCTCACAGAAGAGTCTCCATCCAGAAGGTCTTATCACATCCCGAGGTGTCACCTCCTGCTCAGTTCTGGCCAGACAAGTTCTCCACCCTAGCCGGGGCTATTCATTTTAAAATTGCTTCCTTTGAGACAATTGTAAATCAGTGGTCAGAACCACACAACCTCACCTCACTTAAGGCATTAAATATTTTGATGGTATATTGCCTAAAAGAAGTATTATTCAAAAGTCTTCTCAGATATTTAGAACTTTAGGACAGCAGTGAAAATACATTTATAACATAATTCAACCATACAGTTTGTTATAATTATATGAACTCCAGCTCTGAGTTCTAGGTCCTCAACCCTAAAGGAGATATGTTTCTCACAACTGTTCAAATATTTCTATCAACAAGCGTGACAATTTTGTATTGCATATTTAAAATGAATCATAGATTCAGACAACATTGAACAGGCCTATTTTGGAACTGTCACAACACAGGTAAATTACTGAAATGAAGTCCATGTCTTGATTTCCAAATTCAACACAAAGAGTAAAAAAAACTTTTATGCAATTTTCCCCTTCAGAATAGAAGTTAAGGTGTTTTCTAAGTCAAAGCAAAAGAAATCTTTTGAGGCTCTTTATTTTGAGATCATAGTGTTGAATAAAAAAGTCTTCTTAAGAAAAAGGATGGAGGATCAAAGGGGGCAGATGACGGAGTTCAAATTCTATATCATGGGAAGGAAAAAGGTGATGAAGAAAAATTACAAGAACGCTGGGCTTTTGTCTTACTTTCAAAAAAAATCTTCAAATTAATATACCTGCATCATAGCTCTAGTACATTTGAATTACATATTAAATTATTTAGGATGCAATCTTAAGTTTTGGACTTGAACATGCAAACTGACATTTCAGCACTTCAGAAAATTTCTCTTATCTTCCTTTTAGGAAGAGCAATAGGAAACCTTGGTAAAGAGTCAAAGATGTAAATCCAGTAAGGAATGTGTAGCAGATCTCCAGAACAGATATAGTAATGTTTGGTCACCAGTTTGGGAGTGGGGAAATGTTTTGCCTGAGCTGGCCTGAAATTTTAAAGTAGCCATATAAATAAATAAATAAATAAATAACACACAAAAAAAATATCGATGTTACCAAGATTGTAACCATTTACTGTCTTTGTTCTTCACTATTGATAACATCAGAATTACAAAATGGACCTGGAAAATTGTGACAAAATAATGATAAAGTGGAAATTATGTAGAAAAGGGTAAATATATAAATTTTTTGAAATGTATTTGAGAAGATAAAATTTTAAAGCTTCTAGCAATGACAGATAGAAGTGTTTATTAATCAGAAATTAAAATTAGAATTAAAGTTATTCCTATTCATAACCCACATTTTATCATGAAAGATAAGGAAATCCCTAACCACAAAGCATAGGAAAAACCAGGAAATCTTATCCTGAAAAACCTTTCAGTTACAGAGAGGAAAATTACTGATGAATTTGAGAAAATTTAGTCATTTGACATTTCAGAAAAGAGCTATATGAAACAGTGACAACACTGGCAAGGACACAGTATGTGCTGTATCCATAGAAACAGTAAGTATTCACAGAAGTTGAAAAATTATTAATCAGATATTTACTTTTAAAAGTGGAACAAAGGGTGCTACACATAGCAGAAACCATGGAGTCATAAGATAAATCTCTCTGTTTTGAAGCCAATGGACAGAGAGCCTAACTCCAGATAGGCTTTTATATTAGGGGACCCTAATAAAAAACTTTTTATATTAGGGGACCCCAATCCACATATATGAAAAATGGAAATTCAACAGCGTTTGCCAAACATAATGGGCTGCTTCTTCTCCATAGGAATAATACACCTCACCGTTCATTGCAGGAGCCAACATCTGTCCAAGCCCCCCTTCTTTTACTGTCTGTGCTCCTTGGGAAGCCCTTCCACTGTGTTATGGTCCGAGGTAACATTAAAATTTATTTTTGTTCTGGATCCGCAAAACAAAGTCCAACCTAGGAGAGGTTGGGTGCAAGCAGACTTATTTGACAATTGACACGAGCAAAATCATAGAGCCAGGCAAAAGAGGGAGAGAGGAAAAAAAGATACAAGAGAGAGAAAAGTGGAGAAAAAGGATAAGAAAGTGGGAAGAAAGAACGAGAGAGAGAGTCACCACCAGGGTTCCAGCTGTCCAGCGAGTTTCTTCAAGATGGGGCTGATCCTGGACAGGGTCCAGAGGATGGTCAGTGGGTCAAGAGATGAAAAAAAACAGCCACAGCATGGACAGCCATATATATCCCAGAGTTCCTTTTGTTCCAGGGAGCAGCTATCAGTCAGCTACCACAGAAGCCAGGGTCATTGGCATCAGAGCCATTGCAGACAGGCTTACCTGGAAGGGGGGGAGCTTCCGAGGAAGGGTGCAGTCGCCCACCCACTCATCAGTTCTTATCTCTTTCCAGGTGCCACTCCCTGCTCTGTTTCAGCCACCTCAGCCAGCTACAGCAGCATCAGTACAATCAAGGTGGCTTCCTCCACCCTGGCCAGGGTAATCACGCCTGGAGGGATGTCCCGGCATTGCAGGCTGGCCCTCAGAAAAGGGGAATAGTCTCCACGAAGCCTTTAGTTCTTAGTTCTTATCTCTTCCTGGATGGCACCCCCTGCTCAGCTCTAGCCAGGGCATTCCACCCTAGCCAGGGCTATTCACTTTTAAATTGTCCTTCTGAGACAAATTCAGATCAGTGAGATCAGACTCTCACAAACCGGTCCTTGTCTGTCTTTTCTAAATAAAAGACGTGCAACATGGAGACTGTGCATTCCTCTACAGCTGATTATGATCTGCTGAGACAAAGATGCCCCTAAAGAAGGGCATGAGCACTCTGCAAGCAGCTGCCCAGCTTGTTTCACTCCCCAGTTCTTTACCCCCTATAACCACTTTTCTAGTGGATTTTTTTTTTCCTCTGACACCCCAGAGCACATTTTTTCTGTTATTTCCATCTAAAATGTTCATGGTATTCCTGCTTAATTACTGAGATAGTTATCCATTGCAACCAAACCACTCCAGCTATCAAACTGAATGCAGTGGTTTTGCTCCCTGGTGCCTCTGGTAATGTACTCATTTCAGGACATTGAATATTTTAATACCGCTGTGTGGGCTCTGTATTTCCACTGCACACATTTTGTTCTTGGAAGAACTGGCATTTGTTTTTATCCCTGAGGAAGGTCATAAAGTGTGAATCACAGAAATAATTAAGAGAAACTAAAGCATTTTCCTATAGCACAGATGGTAAGGTCTCCAAAATAACTGAAGTATATTATCTAAAAAAAATGACATTTCACAAGACATGATGCCTGAGAGCTACTCATGAGGCTGATTTTTTTACAATTAATTTTATTTGCAAGAGAAAAGTTTGTTAATATATGTTAAAATGTCATTTGTATATATGATAGGGAGAACCCTAAAATATTTTTATTTCTTTAGGATTTGAGTAATTTTTTTTCCAAGTTCCTTTTTACTAACATCAGAAAGCAAATATGAAACACCAGCTACTAAAAATTTGATATACAAGTATGTTGGGATTAAAGTACGTTTATGTAACATTACAGAGTAAAACTTTCAGACAGGTATCAACAACAGTTTAAAAAAAATACCAAAAATTACCATATGGCACCCAGTTCTAAAACACACTTGTCAGAAGATAAGCATCAAAAACCAAAACACTGTATAAAGTAGAGGTGAGATGAAAGCAAAAACATGAGACCAAAATTTACAGAGGAAAAATCTTCAGAGGAAGAAAAAGCTAGTTCATAATTTTCAGCAATTATGGGAATTAAGCCATGATGTCTGTTGCATTTTTAATTAAATTAACATTATTATTTTTTGCCATGGTCCATAGAAGTGAATGCAATTACTGACTGATTTGAAGTGCAACAGCACCTAGCAGCATTGCTGGGACAAATCTTTTAAGGTAGACCTCATTTCAATTACACTACCAAAACTTGCCATTTTGCTTCAGAAGTGAGGAACTGTGTTCTTCCTGCTGGCAGTCATCTGTAAATGCTGTTGTTTACTGTTAAATGATAACTGCTTCTAAGCAGATTATATTCTTCTTGAACAGTCCTCTGCATCAGTAAAGAAACCTCTTACGGCATTTCAAAAGAACATACTATTTCATTTGTGGGTTTAGATTTTCTTCAAAGGGAACGATCTTATTACCTTCCCAAAGTCATAACCTTCTAAAAGTGTCACACAAAAGTATTTGATAAAGATCTAAAGACAGAGGAAAACCTTTGATACAGAATGAAATAATTTTCAGCCCTCCTTCCACACACAAGAGCAAGACAATTTATCTTTTTAAAGAGGCATAACCGACTTGGCACATAGAATCAATACAGAGGCTCTCTTTCCCATTCGCTGCTGAGCTAAAATTATTGTAATGAACTGGCATTAATTCAGAAAATCAGTCACTGATTAGTAAACTTAAAAAGAGTAAACGTAATTTTTTAAAAGGATACAAATACAGGATTTATGTAAGAAATATTATTATGGCTAAAACGAAAAACACTATGATTAACAGCAGGAAGAGGGTATCAGTATAACACCCATGATCTAGGAAGGACCAATAAAAATGTGGGGTACCTGAAACTTTGTATTAAATGGATTTTATGCTTGTCTTCTCTGAGTGGCAGATGACTGACAAAAGATTTGAGGAAGAAATTTGAGGAACTGAGCTGCAAATCAAAGAGGAAGCATTTTTTCTCATTAACAGTGACCAATAAGACTGGTAGAACTGTATATTTAATGACACATTGTAAACTTTCTAACAGTCCATGCATAGTGAGCATTTAGGTATCCTTATTCTTCCAGTATTAGAAAGGGTACCAGTACCTGAAGCATTGATTTGTTACATACATTTAGACAAATGTTTGCCATAAACCTTTTTCTGCTTCCAGCTTCCTTATTTATATATAGGTACTTCTGGTGTTTCTGCTCAGTTGCTCTCTCCCTCTAAGTAATACCCTGTGATCAGCCCAGTTACTGAGCTACATTGTACATTCACCAGAGAGAGTGATGGTGAATAATGCTGCATCAGTTGGCATCCCAACGTGTGGTATCCCCCATCCCAGTGAGGTACCCCACGGATCAGTACTGGTCCCAGTACTTTTCAACATCTTTATTGATGACCTGGATGAGGGAAATGAGTCTATCCTTAGTAAATCCTCATTGACATCAAGTTAGGGGGTAATGTGGATCTGCTGGAGCAGATGCTGCAGAGGGACCTGGACAGGCTGGGTTGATGGGCCAAGGCCAACAGTACGAGATTCAACAAGACCAAGTGTAGGGTCCTACACTTTGGCTACAATAACCCCATGCAACACTACAGACTGGGGGAAGAGTGGCTGGAAAGCAGCCTGGAAGAGAGGGACCCAACCAGGGAGTACTGGTTGACAACTGGTTGAACATGAGCCAGCAGTGTGCCCAGGTGGCCCAGAAAGCCAACGGCATCCTGGTTTGTATCAGCAGTAGAGTGGGCAGCAGGACCTGGGACGTAATTCTTCCCCTGTACTTGGCACTGGTGAGGCCACACCTCGAGTGCTCTGTACAGTTCTGGGCCCTTCACTTCAAGAAGGACATTGAGGTGGTGGAGTGGGTCCAGAGAAGAGGCTGTTGAAGGGAGTAGGGGGAAAGTTTAATGAGAAGCTGAGGAAGCTGGAGTTGTTTAGCCTGGAGAGCAGGAACTCAGGGGACCTTATCACTCTCTACAAGTCCCTGAAGGGAGGTTGTAGTCAGGTGGGGGTCAGGCAGGTCTTCTCCCAGGCAGCGAGTGACAGGATGAGAGGGAACTGCCTGAAGCTATGCCAGGGGAAGATTAGGCTGGATACTAAGAAGCATTTCCTCATCAAAAGGGTGATCAGGCATTGGAACCGATGGCCCAGGGAAGTGGTGGAGTCACAGTCCCCAGAGGTGTTTAAGAAAAGACTGGATGTGCCACTTAGTACCATGGTCTAGTTGATGTGGTGGTGTTAGGTCATAGGCTGGACTTGATAAGCTCAAAGGTCTTTTCCAGACTCAGTGATTCTGTGCTTCTGTTTCTGGTACAATTTAGTTCATTAAAATACTACATTTTCAAGCTAATTTTGTTAATTGAAGTTCATTATTTTTCACTATTAGAATAATATAAATACTGCTAATTGGTCACAAATCAACATAATATAGTACCAATTTCAAGTGGTTTTCTATGAGTGTCTGTCTTTGCTAACTGCCCTTTGCACCACAGGTTTGCTTTAGACTATACCTCCAATGCATAGTGGAGTGCACCAAATTTAGACACATTCTGCTGCAGACACTGATGCCAATGAAAAAAGAAGAATGAAGTGCTCACAAAGACAGAAAGCAAGAAGTTAAGTGCACAACGTAACCACATTCCTGTTGAATTGCAACAAATAACCTGAAGACTGCTTTTTCTGCTTTTTCAAACTTGATTCTAATTGGTTTCCAGCCTCTTCCTTGCCTCTCCCCCTCCCTTCTTCATTTTCCTCCAGTCTCTGTGTTGAGCTGGGCACTCTGCTTTGTTCCATGTGTGATGCCAGCAGAGCAACACTGATTATAAATATTGATTATGGTGGATGTCAGTGAGAATCTCAATAAAATATCACTCATAACCCCCATAAATGGGAGGAGGAAGACAGCCAGGATGGAGGAAAAATGGCCACAATTCAATGACTGCTGGTAAATTCACAAGCTTGAGCACTACACTTATGCCTAAAAACCTTGCTGTTTTGAAATCAGGTTATTTCTTCATGTTAAAATCTGTGCCTGCTCAGATCAGTTTAAACAGAATGAATGACAGAGAAGGCAAAAGTATCTAATCATTTTGAAAGTCCTCAGGAGTTTGCTATTAGAAATGAGAGAGATGCAAAACCACCTTCCTTTAGGAGATTAATAAGAACACTTATACTGACCTGTAACCAGGACTGTATAAGCTGAAGAACTTTCATGATTGTACACAATGCTGGCTTGGGAGTTTGCTACTGAAACTAAAGCAGTTTTTCTCAGACAGTGCAGTCTAGTCGATTCCCTTGTTTCCTTACCTGTGGAGAACAATTATTAATGAAGCTGCCCTTTGTAACATGAACTGTCTTCAGGTTTTGGGTGTTTTTAACAGGATAGCCTTGATAATGCTTACATCAAATCCCATTATGAGCTTTCTTATCACTGTAAGACACTATGGAAGGGGTCAGCTGCATGACTGAGCTTCAGTAGCATGATGAATCTTCTGTCAGCTGTGCTTGCTGCTTAGCTCACTGCAAATGTAAAGTAACTTAAATCTCTTTTATGTAAGTTTAAGAAAAGGTCTTTTACCTTACTTTGCCAACAGCTAGAAGCAAGCACACAGCCAGCTACTGCAGCTCAGCTGATATGAAGAAACTTGTCCTCGTGTATGAAGCCATGAGAGAAGACAATGAACAGTTGACCTGACACTTATCATGCACAGGAAGGATGAGTTAGCCTCTCTGTCCATAGTCAAAAGCAGCATTTTATGCTGGTCCAGAAGGTGGTGGCTCCTTCCTAGCTGCTGCACTGCGCTGAAGAGAGAATGATTTCTACCAGCCACATCAGTTTAGTTGCAGGGATACCCAACTTACTCCAAGAAAGAAATAAAGTATGCACTATCTGTTGAGTGTTTGTTCCTTCCACCGACCACTATGGAGAGAAAGGGAATAAACCAATTACGTAGTAGATTCCTATTTGCCTTGGAGATGTAGGTAAAACAAAATATAAACTTTATAAAAGGCCCTTGCTGATTTTAAAAAAAAATGTGTCATTTGTAGGCTATAATTTACATATCATGTTAGAAAATGAGGACTAGGCCAATACTGAGACCAGTGTTTCAATAGCGGACTACTCCAGTTCATCTTTTGTGGTTTTACTGCTTCTGGCTTCCTTCTCTTCTACATTTTGCTTCACTTCTGCACACAAGAACTCAATATATTGTCCATGCTGAACTTCGGATACAGTATCCTAACAGCATTGTGAAATTTCCTTCAGCTATTTCAGATTTTTGCTTCACAGAGGAATTAATTAATTGCAAATTATCTTGTACTTAGAGATTAAACCTCCTGTTCACCAGAAGTCAGAGTCCTGGCAAAGAAAGAACTTCTAGACAGTCAGAGGAAATCTAGATTCCTGCTGTTTTTCACCTCATTATACTCTCTGTGGGTTGGTGAAGTTAGTTTGAATGTGTATAAAAGATGGTTATGGTATAAGACTGCTTGTCTTAGTAGATATCTAGTCTCTTCAAAACAGATGAGCTTCATCTGTCTAGCAAGGGAAAAAGGACTCTAGCCCATAAGTTGGCAGGGCTAATAAGGAGGGCTTTAAACTAGGTTTGAAGGGGGAAGGGTTTGAAACGGGGCTCTCCAGAAAGGAGCCCAAGGGTGGACAGCCCAAAATAAGACACAAATCAGCAGCCCAGCTGAAGTGCATGTACACCAATGCACGCAGCATGGGCAACAAACAAGAGGAGCTGGAAGCCATCGTGCAGCAGGAAAGCTCTGATGTAGTCACTATCACGGAAACATGGTGGGATGACTCCCATGACTGGAGTGCTGCCATGGGTGGCTACAGGCTCTTCAGGAGAGACAGGCAGGGTAGGAGAGGTGGAGGGGTAGCCCTGTATGTTAGAGAGTCTCTTGACTCTGTAGAAGCTGAAATCAGCAACAAGAAGGTTGAGTGCCTGTGGATCAGAATAAGAGGGAAGGCCAACAAGACTGATAACCTGGTGGGAGTCTGTTACAGACCACCTAATCAAGATGATGAGGATGATGAATTATTCTACAAGCAGCAGGTGGATGTTTCAAAATCGTCATCCCTTGTTCTCGTGGGTGACTTTAACCTGCTGGACATCTGCTGGGAACTCCACACAGCAGAGAGGAGGCAGTCTAGGAAATTCATAGAGTTTATAGAGGATAATTTCCTGCTCCATCTAGTAAATGAGCCTACCATGGATGGAGCCCCGCTTGACCTTCTTTTCACAAACAGAGAGGGGCTGGTGGGAGATGTGGCAGTCGGTGGACGTCTGGGACTCAGTGAACACGAAATAATAGAGTTTTCAATACTCAGGGATGCAAGGAGGGCCGTCAATAAAACCTCTACTTTGGACTTCCGGAGGGCAGATTTTGGCCTGTTCAGAAGACTAGTTCAGAGTGTACCCTGGGAAACAGCCCTTGAAAACAAAGGGGTCCAGGAGGGATGGACATACTTCAAGAAGCAAGTTTTGAAAGCACAGGAGCAGGCTGTCCCAGTGTGCCGAAAGGCAAGCTGGCGGGGAAGATGACCGGTCTGGCTGAGCTGGGAGACTGAATCTTGCCACGTCTGTGAGGGATAACAAAAAGTCCTTCTACAGATACATCAACAGCAAAAGGAGGGGCAAGGGCAAGAGTCCATTCTTTACTGGACATGGGTGGGAATATAGTTGTCAAAGATGAAGAAAAGGCTGAGGTATTTAACACCTTATTTGCCTCAGTTTTCAACAGTAAGACAGGTTGTCCTGAGGACAGCTGGCTTCTGGAGAGTGAGAATCTGAACAGCCCCCCTGTAATCCTGAAGGATGCAGTCAGTGACCTACTGAGCTGCTTGGATCCCCACAAGTCTATGGGACCAGATGGGATCCACCCAAGGGTGATGAGGAAGCTGACAGAAGAGCTCGCCAAGCCTCTCTCTGTCATCTACCAACAGTCCTGGCTCACTGGGGACATCCCAGACGACTGGAAGTTGGCGAATGTCACGCCAATCCACAAAAAGGGATGGAAGGAGGACCCAGGAAACTCCAGGCCTGTCAGCCTGACCTCAGTGCCTGGCAGGGTCTCAAGTTGTGCCAGGGGAGGTTTAAGTTAGATGTTAGAAAGAACTGCTTCACAGAGAGGGTGATCAGACACTGGAATGAGCTGCCCAGGGAAGTAGTGGATTCTCCGTCCCTGGAGATATTTAAAAAGAGACTGGATGTGGCACTCAGTGCCATGGTCTGGGAACCACAGCGGTCATGGATCAAGGGTTGGACTTGATGATCTCAGAGGTCCCTTCCAACCCAGCCAATTCTATGATTCCATGATTCCAGTGGGAAATAGAAGAGGAAGAGAAACTAGGAAAGCAGGTTGAAGAAAGAAAAAAGCTCTGAGACTATGGTAAGACACAAACTCCTTTACAAATCTGGCAAGAAGACTGAGTGTGGCTATGCAGCACATGAGTGCAAAGGGAAGCCTGGAAAAAACATTGCTGCTGACTGAACTGATCAAAATGAGAGTGCACACAGCAGAGTAACAGTGTTTGCCCTTTAACTGTACATCTCCAGATTCTTCATATAAAGAGATAATTGTCATTACTAAAGAGAGATAGGAAACAAAATCTCAAAGGGTAGGGTTTATTGATGAAAAAAAATGACAGAAGGTCGTATAACACATCTGGGTATGAAAGATAAAGGAAGAACATAGAGAAGTCTGCAAGGAAGAAGGAGACATAGGAAAGATAATGTCAGCAATAGAAGAAGAAGAAATGAAAAAGGCAGAAAGGGGACTGAGAAGAAAAGGACAGGGAAGGAGAGAGTGAAATTATGAGGTGAAAGAGAAGGGATGGCCTCTTGGGAGTAGATCATTTATTCCAGTCATTTTCTGATCAAGCTCTGTGTCCTCACGTTACACTTCCTTGAAGACAGTTATCTATGAATGAGGGAAAAAAAGAGGAACCAAATTCCCCACAGTGCTTAAGGAGTCCCAGAGCAGCAGTCTTGGCACCTTAACAGCTTTCCAGGTCTTATGCCAGACTACATAGCCAACAAAGGTTTCTGTGTTTTAAATATACAGACTTCTGACAAGGAAAGCCACATGTTCACTTGCACATGGGGCATGACTTACACATCAGGAATACATTGAGCTGTCCTTTCAAGACCACATCAGAGACCCTGGAGGATCACTTCAGAATAGAAAGACATTTACAAGAATTACGCCTAAGATTGCACCATTGCATAATGTCTTGGTGGCTCTGGCATTGAATCATCTGATAATTTGTGAAACCTGAACCCACTACCACAGCAACAGGCATTTTCAGGACATTTTATTAAAATGCCCTGGATCTGCAAAACTCTGCTTTGAAGCAGAAGAGTAGAGAGTTGCTAAAGTTCATGGAAGAAAATATCCCCACAGTCAAATGAGTAAACCCTTCTTTTTATTCTTGAACTTTTCATGAAGTATGACTGCTCTCCAGAAGACAAAACCCCTTCCTGTTCCACTCAACATTTCTCCATGTTGAATCTTTAAAAAGAGAGACAGTTTTCTTCTTATTTTCAGTTGCTATCAGTCCTAGTGATATCAGTTATCAATTGAAATAAGTAAAATTTTGGGAAAAAATCACATTTGGGGAAAAATCACATAAAGAGAACAAAACAGACATATAGAATAAAAATAAGGCTCACATAACAGTGAGACAGTAAAAATTAGACAAGATTAGATTCCATCTAAAGAAAAAAATCCCAAGTAGTCCAGCACAGCCCAGACTTGTGCACAGGCCTGCAAGACACCTGCAAGACAGATGAAAGGGATGGGAAGGAGTATTCCCCACAACTGATTTTGGTTACAGTCTTGAGCACTGAGTAGAAAAATATTGAGTAATGTGATTTGCTGTATTAACATGCCAGTAATATATTAATGAGCTCTAAATGTGTACTAAAATGTGAACCCGTAAGCTAGAGGAACCCCTACTAACAAAGAGACCCTTACTCTTTGAACATCTGTAGTGAATTTTTTCAGCATTCCCACTTTAAATGGGAGCGAGGAATTAGTTAACCAATCATGGGTGCGAGTGATAGAATAATGCTAGAGATAAAGTTCTTACAATTTTGGGTATAACAGTAGTACTTGTGATTCAGAAAATGGGGTTTTCTCTGAGGAATACCACACTGCTCCCCTTTCTGTGCAGAAGTAGATATTTAAGCAAGTATCTCAACTCTACGTGTGGATTGGCTTATTGCACAGTGGTAGTGGACCCTGCTTTGAGAAAAAACTAGTGTCATAAATTTCCCCTGGCATTTGCCAGTTTTTGATCTTTTTCCCCCACGTCTGCTCCAAGAGGCGGAACATGATTTTTCTCCTTTGAACACAGCAAAATCAAAACTAAAGTTACGCATAGTTGTACTCTGGATCCAACACCTTAAAAAAACTGAAATAAATAAGCTAAGTGAAAAACAACAGGCTTTATATGTTTTGTTACTTTAGCTTATGGCTACATTTATTCCTTAATTAAAACTTTTGTATTCTCCTCTAGTGTATCAGTGTTGGTAGAAATAGAAATTTCATTTACATTCATTGTGCTGCTACCTCTATGATAGTTTCCATTTCTTCTCCATCTTCCTTCCATATGTAACATTTCTGTTCACAGGAAGAAGACAAAGGATCAAAATTTTTGGAAACAAGGATGCTTTTGTCCTTGTAGCAGAGGTACTCCGAAGGGAATTTGTACTCATGCTATGACCATCTCTGTTTCTAGATCAGTAGTTTGATAAAAATACATTGTCCTCAAAGATGATGCTATGAACTTGGACTGAGTACCTGCTGTGCTTCTTGACGCTGTTTCTTCTGTGACAACACTTACCACATAGCCAGAGCTGTTGTGACAGAGAAATACTGGTACACACAGGAAAATTCATCAGAACCCTACAGGAGAGACCCATGGTGAGTAAAAACTGTCTGTAGCTGGCTATCTTAAGCCATCTTTGGGGAACTTTCTCACCTGCTCCAAGGTAGCTAGCTCCTTGTTGTATTTTTAAAAAGGTCAGCAGGTTCACATCTTCAAAGGAAGGATTAGTCCCATCTGGTCACAAAACATACAGATGCTTTTTGCTTCGCTTTACTGTCCAGGACTGTTCACAGCTGGGCCTACGATGAAGAGTATGATATTAATTAACACTTCACCACAAAGGGTGTGAAAAAGCTCAGTTAACTAGTACTAGAAATGCTTTGAAACTCTCACATAAAAATAACAGTGTCCTTCATTACTTATTACAAATCAGTTGTTCCTATTAAATGACATTTTTATTCTTAAGTTTGGATGTTCTAAAAAAAGACCAGCTAGTGAAAAGAATTCTGTCTTTTCTACATTCTCAAGAAAATTGCTCAAGACTGGTACATCATAGGTCACATAAAGCCTTAAAAATGATAAAAATTTAGATCATTGAAGTGTTTAAAAAAAGACAAAAATCTATGAAGTTATTATTGAACCAATCATCTAGAAAACCTGAAAGTCCTGAGCAAGATTTAATTAACAAAAGGTGTCAAATACTCTTACAACCCTGGGCTTGGGAGGTTATGTGGAGTGGGTTTATATTTTTTTTTTTTGGTGGGGTTGTTTTTGGGTTTTGCATGCTAATATACTCAGTCATTATGAAGGTAAATGAAAACATCAGAATAAGAGGAATTTTTTTCATAGCATTGTACATAACTACATACACGCATTCTCCAAAGAATTTTGGTGACGTTTTAAAGGGTAGGAAAAATGTTTTATATTAACAATGGGGAAGCCAACTATAGTTTTATTCTGCTGCTAAACAAGACAATAAACTAGTAAGAGGATAACTCTCACTTCTACAGTGATGCTCTTTAAAAGGCCTTATTAAATGGTATTCTAAGCTTTGTCCTCAGGCTGGAAAAATATCTCTCACTCAGCTGGTGTGCAATTAGAAAAGAAATAATACGTACTATCTTAACTCCTTTAAGCCACTGATGGCCACCTATACTTATATACTATCTACATAACAGAAACTCTGGAGAGAGGCCTGATGACAGCTCACAGCACAAACATATTCAAACTTGCAGCAAAAAAGGGACACTAATACTTACTGATTTTGCTGTTTGTTTTTGAATACCTCCCTGGCAACACAGGACCATTTAGCCTGCTTCCCCCCTGTCACATGCAAATGTAGACGTATGCAGATTAATTAATTTTCAGGCTTTTATAAAAGAGGAGAGGCTTCACTTGTGCTTTGCCAGCACTCCTTGTTCACAGGAAGCAGTAGTTTACAAAGAGCATCAAAGAAGTAAATAGATCATAGCACTCCCACTGAACATTTAACTTAGCTGCAACTTCAATAGCCTTCCAAGGAATGAGTTGAGGGAGGAATTAGCTGCAGAGATCAAAAGGATCGATTATATCTTTGAAATTCCTTCACAGTCCAGTTTTTTGCTTATGACCAAAGCCCCTGAGCAGAATGTGAAAGACAGTTTCCATGGATATATAAATGACACTTTTATCAGGCATATCAGGATGACACACTTTGATATTTTGAAGTTTTGCAATATAACCTCTCAGCCATCCCTGAATTAATTTCCATCTAGTAATAAATGTTTCTTGTAAGGAACAAGCAATGTTTGTGGATTGCCAGTGTGACCAAATTGCAAATTAATTGAAAATGCAAACCACTGAAGCAAAAAAGATTAACCATAACAGCAACCTGTGACAGTAAACCAAAATGTTTTGATATCTGTTCTTTCAGTCACCTCCTGCTTCCCTACACAGTTTTGTGTTCTCCTTGCTGCAGGACAAGCCACAGGTAATTCTGTGCTCTGAGCAGATACATCTGCAAAGCGAAACACAAGCCCAAAGCAAACATGTGCATCTGCCTCTCCTCCACTGAGGTCCCATTGAAATAAATAGGATTGCTCACTTAGCAAGTCAGACATGTTTGAGGAACTGAGCCTTTTGTTGGCATGTGACACATAAGCGAGCACAATTTCAATGAAGAAAATTAAATCTTGGGCCTTCAGTGCAAGATTTCCACCATCACATATGAAAAAAATCTGAAATTTTAAAAAATCAGCAATAGCAAAAGTTGAAATAAAATTATTGGGAAGAAATTAACAGCAGTGAAAATCCTTTTCAAAGTAATGCTTCAGTTTTGGAATAGCTATTATAAACACTTTTGCTTGCTATGGCTTGCAGTAAAATTTTAAAAATAGCACTTAAATATGCATGTTAATAACATCCAGAAGGCATTTCTTTCAAGCCTGTTTGGGCTGTTGAAGGGTTTAATTTAACCGCAGCATTCATTTATGTCTAGCAGTTAGAATTTTCTTTTAAGCTCAAAGGAGCCAAGAGTTGTAGCTATGATCTAATTGGTAAGGAATGAAGAATGTTTTTCATGTTTTATAGACAGCATGAATCCTGATCATTTTACAGCAGTAAATTATAGAGCGCTCTGCTCACTGTGTGTCCCTCTGGAAGTATGGACCTATATCTCATTAAACTATAAAAATAACTTGCAGTGTTTGGTACTCCTCAAAAGCTACCCTGCCAAGGTGTGTTATTTTATATCACTAATGCTTGTCAGCTAGTCTATCCAAAGAAAGGTTCTTTACAGCGTCAAACTAAATTAATTTATAGCTACATCCACATATCAGAGGGGACGAGTGAGGAATCTAAACTGCTATAAAAAACAATAATTTAGTATTGATTTTCAGCTCCTTTTCAAAAGTAGCTGCAATTCATTGTTTTCTCGCTTTTTTCCTCTGTGGTACAAATTATCTACACAATGCTAGCAATATGACAAAGCAGCTGCTGTAGGTAAGGAAAATGACATAAAAGTCAGGTATGCTTTACCTCTTTCGGCTTAAGACAAATGGTATATCACTAAAATATGAAAAAAGATCAGAGTTGGGATGTTATGCTCTTTGTGGTTTTAACTTGTGTATGTGTGTGATTAAGACAAATCAGTAAAATAATTATTTGCCTTTAAAATTAAATAGCATTTCACACTGTTTAAAGCTATACCGTTGTGATGTGGCTGTAACGTTTAGCTGAATCTAACTTCATTAAAGGCAGTACACCACAAACCATAGATTGCAGGTCCTTAATCCTACTTGGGTTTGTGTTATAAAAAAAAATTAAAAAAAAAAAATCACCTTTTTGAAAGGAGTTACTACAGATTTGCTACTGCAACCACTGATTGCCAGCCCTATAAAGCAAGAGTGGAGTGGATGGAAAAAGAAAAAGACAACGCAAGAGCCAAGGTAGGAATGAGCCTAGCACTCTGAATACTCTTCAAGAAGTACAGAACTAAAATAAGAGCAGTAGTGTTCTCTTTTCTCCCAACAGCAGAGTGATTAACTACAAACATCTCCTTTGAGAGCAAAATAGTTTAAGTTATCAACTAAATGATTCCTATCTTAGAAGTACACAGCAAACTATTCAATAACTTTGGGGCTGGAATAAAAAATAAAAATTATAACATTTTTTTAAAAAAACACAGGCTTCTCTGTGATTTGTTGTTTCTTTGAAGGAATAAAACTGACTCTATTGTTAGGAAATTTAGCTTGTATTACTTCCTCTGCATAGATTTTGCTCTCAGTGCCACAACTCCTTCACTGAACAGCCTTGGTTCCAAATTCCTCTCCCCAAGCCTGACTATCTTGGCCACAGTCCCTCTTTGAACAGGATTTTGCCATCAAAGAGAGAAGGGACAGTTTCCCAAGAGAAGAAGCCAGGTAAACCATCACAGTATGTGAAGCCCTTTTGCACTCTGCTTCTTCATGGTTATCAGCTTTCATGCCCTTTTTGGAGCTTCAGGGTACAGCAGATCTTAATCCCCCCACGACCAACTCAACTCTCAGAGCTATGTGACATGCAAAACTTGCTCAGCTCTCTTCTCAAGGTCAGTTAGAGTTTACAATGAATTCAGGGTCAGGTCACCTAGATATACTGGAAAGATTAAAAGTAAATAATTCCCTTCTCAGGTCATGAGTTTCTACTCACAAATAAATGAAAGGTAATGAGAACAGTAAATAGAAAATGGCTAAGACTTTCTCACCTAGTGCAAATCCCACCCAAGAAAGGAGAAATGGAAAACTCTGAAATGAGAGGTAAAGAATGATAACAATGTATTAACTTGAAGAAATATTTATATCCATAGGGAGCAGGAGAATCATGGAAAGTGAATCAGAACAGATGCTAAATGACAAAGATCCTGACTTATGAGGTACAATAGAATGTGGCAGAAGCATTTGCATTCCAGTCTCAATCATTAAATCTACATTTAGAAATATTAGAAAAAAATGCAGTAAAGTCTAGCAACCCCAAATTTTAGAGAGCTACTATGGTCACTGTAAGTCTTCCTGCAAAACCAGAAGGACTGGGGATAAAGATGCTATCACATGTGCTTGTTACTGTCAAAATGCACAAGGGCCAACAGCTCCTGGAGCAACATGCAGGCTGTTATTTCATGCCAGACAGCTAGCTACAGCAAGATTTTACCTATTTGTCCTACTAGATAAACCACAGAACTTGGAATTAACCCCAGGTCAACTTCTCTCTCCAATCTGGACTGTAACAAAGCATACATTCTTGTACATACAAAATAAAGACAACTATTACATGACAAAGCAGAAAAATAAGACAAATTGGTCAACAAAGGATAGTGAAGCATTCTGAAAGAAATTAATAGGGAACCACTTTGTGGTCCAGGAAGATCTAGATTTTTACCATTCACTGCATTATTCACCAGTAAAGGAAGCTTATTTCATACTAGAAATGTGGTCCTTTGCTTACCTGAAGCTAGCAATACATTATTTTAAAGTCTGTTTGCAGGAAAGAGGCGGATATTATCAGGAAATCTAGTCAAGCACAGCGCAGGGATTCAAATAGCCAGTACAGCATCTCAGTTCAAACCCAAGTTAAAAGGCAAAGCTCTCATGGGGTAGAGCTCAGTGTGCAGTTGGCATATATACATGACACAGACACAGACATACCCTCCCTAAAGAAGTTTCATAGCTTCTCTCATTACAGAGGCTGATGTCCTCTGTCTTATTTGAGACCTTCAAAAAACTACATGACTAAAGTTGTAAAATTATTACTTTTTATTGTTCTCATTCTCAAATCAAATAATATTAAGTCTAGTTCTTTAATCGTCAGCAGTTCAGCACATAGAGGCCTAGGCAAATACTTTCCCCCACTTTTTGCAACTTCTTATATTGATGGTGCTTGCCTTAAAAAGAATTTGATCTGTTTCTGAGGCGGTAAGAGTGAAAAGTATTGCTTTGAGTATTGTTGAGAAAGCTGTGGTGAGATCAACAGTGTGGAATTTTGGATCTCAAATATGTACAGATTTATAGGAATGATACTCAACTACATATGAAAGTTATAGATTACTATAATTACACGATGCACATAACTGCCAACATAAGATAGCATAAATTTAGAAAAAATTGATTAATATTGGCTCAGCATTACAAAGTGTAACCATCAAGCACGATCCAATATAATTATGGTTTGCAAAACTGTAATTTACTCAAATTTCAAAAAGGCAATGTGATGTAAACACTTTGAAAATATGAAACATGTCTCTCGAATCAGCAATTTTTCTACTCTTTTAAAAATATATCATATTCTCAATTAACAGATATTTACTCCAAAATTAACTAGCTTCTGTTTTGTATCATGCCTGGCAGGCACCTAAAAATAAGAATGCTAATCAGAAGGTCTCCTGGCATGCTGTCAAGACAACGATAATAAATTTAGCAAGGTAACAAGGACTGAGGGATTCCAAAAATTTAAAGAGAAGTTCTCGGGATGGCAAAACTTTGCCAGTGTGTGACAGTGATTTATGGAAAGACAGAACCCTGTTTGCTGTATAAAAACTCAAAGAGAAAAGGAGAAGACGCTGGCTCTCTCTTCCCCCTTGGCTCTCTCTTCTCCCACCACTTTGGCTTCAGCTCCGGGACAGCACCAGCAGGAAAAAAGCAGAGAAGAGCAGCCAAGCAGGAACGGCCGCTCCTACGCCACCGCCCCCCAGCCAGAGACCAGGGCTGGCAGACAGTGATAAAACTTAATTGCTCTTTCATTTTTTCTTCCCTTCCCTTCCCTTCCCTTCCCTTCCCTTCCCTTCCCTTCCCTTCCCTTCCCTTCCCTTCCCTTTCCAACCAAACCAATTCCAAAGCTGCTTTTGTCAGTACCAGATTTTTCCCTCTATAAGGAGGAAGAATTTCATGAATATGCTCTGGTTCATCCCTTCTGGGAGCACCTAACAATTCATAAATATATCCCAAAGGAAAGTCTTTATGGTCTGATTTACTAAAATTATAAAAAGGGAGACTTGAATGCCATCACTAAATCTTTAAAAATTGTAGATGATCGTACCTCTCTTTACAAAGAATCCCCAAAACAAGTGAAAAAACTCAGTACAGACTTTCTCAATGTCCATGCCTTTTTTATCCTGGACGCTATAATTTGGCAGGAGAAAGATGAATTTCAACAAAAAATAGAAAATATAGAAAGTGGCACATTGGTAGAATTTGGAGACTTCATAAAATTTGATGAGGTGTAGGAGTCTGGAGAGCAAAATTTTGAAATCGGTGCTAACCCTAATCCAGTGCTAGAGTACTCCCCATCTACATCTGAATATACAACAGATGAGGGGGAGCACATCTCTCCTGAAAGGCCATATAAGAAAAAGGTGCATTTTTCTATCCCCAAAGGGAGAAAGCTGACCCTCTATTTTAAAATCAAAGCCGCAGCTAAAAGCTCCCAACACCCAGACACAAACCCTCCCTCTGGCTGCTAACCCACCCAAGGGAGAAATGGCAGAATTGTGCCATTTGGTCCGCACCTTTATAAAATCTGAGGCTAAGAGGTTTGATAAAATGGAGAAAAAGGTCCATCAGCTTGCTGTAATGAGTGAGAAGGCCTCTATGCAGTCTTGCTCCTACAATGATTCTTCTGATAATTCGAAAGATAAGAGGAGACCTATAACACACAGACACCTGCATCCTGTAATAAGAGCAGAACATACATATGAACTAGGTACAGGACGAGAACAAATTACCCATAAAGAAATTCCATACTCTCCTCTGGAGCTGACACAATTGAAAAGACAATTTGGCAGATTACCCTTGGAAACTGCTATAGATTATGTGGTAAGCGTTTCATCTTCTGGTGGAGATGACATATTATCAGAAAAAGAAGCCTCAGGCCACTGAGGTCCTGGAGTTATGTTAACGACTGGCAATTCCAGAGTTCCATGGTCCCTGACACAATGAGCCACTTATAATGCAGGCTTCAGTGACCCCACAGCAAGGGGAGAACCCCACATATTGAGGGGGGGTCTCACCCAGTTAATGAACAATGTTCACAAAACCGGTGTGATTCAGATGATATATGCCCCTTCTCTAATAAATAACCAGGATGACCCACTTGTGCTAAGGGTAAGACCTGAAAGAATAGATATTCTCATCCGAGGGCTACCTGCACAACTGCAAAATCTAGCCCTACAGATCAAGGCTAGAATTGAAAATTCAAATGAAAATTCACTATTAGGCACAGACTACTCTTCGTCTGATCTGCTTACAGAATTGACAGAATTTGGTTGCAGATAGGTGGCACCTGAAGCCAATTGTACATCTGTAAAAATTCTTCAAACCCCAGCAAACAATAACAATAATCAAAAATTGACTTATGCCACTGCAGCTGCCATGCCTCCCCATATTCTTCCTCACCAGCAGGAGAAATCATGGGGTGAATGGACAGTTGTAAATAGGGGGGCAGACAAAGAAATAATAATAATTTTTAGTACCTCCCAAGAAAGTATCCTATTCCCGTTGCAGCAAAAGAGGGTATCAGAGAAGTAATTTCTGACCTGAAACAAAGAGGTATCATTGTGCCTTGCCACTCGCCTTGCAATTCCCTGATTTGGCCCATAAGGAAACCAAATACTAAGTGTAGAATGACCATAAATTATAGAAAATTGAATACTGGTACTGAGAAATTAACTGCAGATGTTCCAAACATTGCAGATCTGGTGCTAGAAATACAGGAAGCAGCACAACCAGTGCCTGCTTCTCTTGGTGTGAAAGATATGTTTTTTCAAATGCCTATTGATTCCGATTTTTAAAAGCATTTTGCTTTTACTTGGGATGGAATACAGTATACTTTCATCAGGTTGCCTCAGGGCTACAAACATTCTCCCATGCTTGCCCACCATGCTCTTGCACATGAGCTAGAAAATATTCCAGAAATAAAATAAAAAAAAAAAAACGAATATAAAAATCTATCAGTACATTGGTGATGTATTGATAGGTGGCCAAAATGAGCAAGCAGTGAGAGCAGCACATGATGCCATAATTGGGCACTTAACAAGCTTGCAAATAGAAATTCCTGAGGAGGAAAGGCAGCCTCCCTCCCAAGAAACAAAATTTCAAGGAACCAAATAGAAAAGCAGGACATGGAATATCCCTAATGATACTCTCTCTCACCTAGGAGAAATAAAGGCACCCACAAATAAAAAGGAATTATAAGAAATTGTGGGACCTTTGCAATATTGGTGAAAGCACATACCTGATCTGTCAATCATTGCTAGGCCATTATATTACTTGTTAAAGAAACACCGACATTGGGAATGGAATAAAAATCATGATGAGGCATTAAAACTCTTACTCCTAGAGGCTCAGACCTTTCAGACCCTGGGACCTCTTCACCTAGAGGACCCAATAACAATAGAATGGGGGTTTGAGTGCTTTATCGTATCACTTTTGGCAATGGGGTCCAGCTGGAGCCAGAAGACCCATATATTTTTATTCTCAATCGTTAGAGGACTCAGAGAAACAGTATTCAGTCCTGGAACAGGGTCTGCTCAAGGTCAGCAGGGCACTTAAGGAGATAAGCAAGGTAATTAGAAAAAAAAACCTTAATCCTCTAAGAGTCTTTTAAGGTTATTAACCAGGTACTGTCCAGAAAGCCACCTCCTGAAGGAATTTATCAGAAGTGAAAAATTAGAAAATTGTATAGCCAAACTGAATACTTTTCTGAACTTTTCCAAATTGAAGAAGGCCCAGATAAACAATTGAAAATTCAGGAACCAATTGGATCTACAAATGAAAAAGATTTAATAATGAAAACTCCTAGCTCCATTAAAGAAGCCCCAGAGTACAACAGTGATATGAATGCAGCCTGGTTCACAGATGCTTCTTCGCAAAGGGAAGGAAAAGTATGTTTTTTTACGTCTGCTGCAATTAAACCTTCCACAGGTGAACAAATAATAAATCAAGATAAAGAAAGTGTGCAAGGAGGTGACCTGGATGCTGTTCTGAATGTATTCGTAAGAGAAAAAGCCACTAAAGATCCTATATATATCTATACAGATTCTTTTGCCATCTTTAAAGGCTGAGTGGAATGGGTGACATTTTTGGAAAATAAAAACTGGAAAATTTATCGAGTGCCTGTATGTCATACAAAGAAGTGGCAGGAAATACTACAAATTGCTAAGCAAAATCCTAATTTTCATGTAGGATGGGAACCCTCTCACCAATCTAATTTAAAACACGAAGCAAGCAAATATAATAACCAAGTTGATGAATTGGCAAGAATTAATGTAATTGAAATCAGAGATGCTCTCAATCAAGGTGGAATCCCAGAATGTGGAAAATTACTAGAATGGCTTCATTGCAAAAGAGGTCATTCGAGTATTTTTGATTTGTATAAAGAAGCACAATCTCAGAGTTGGTCTGTATGATGAGAACAATGTAAAACAATAATTTCCTCATGTGATCTGTGTAAAATTCGTTTGGGAGAACATGCTCTGACTGCTAACAATTTACATCTCAGAGATGGTAAAACATTATGATCTACTTAGCAAATAGATTATACCTTCTGAAGGTCAGGAAATAAACAGTATATTATTGTAATTGTAGAAATTATCTCTAGGTTAACTTGTGCTGAAGCTTATGCAAAAGCACATGGGGAAAATACTGTTTCTTTACTGAAAAAGTTTTTTTGAATATTGCCTAAACCCAGCAGTATTCAATCTGATAATGGTACTCATTTCACTTCCCACCTGGTCCAGCAATGGGCAAAAAGTGAAAATATTAACTGGGCATTTCATATTCCCTACCATCTGCAGGCAAATGGCATCATCAAATGAACAAATGGGTTACTTTAAAAACTGATTGTATCTCAGGAAGGTGAACAGGATGGGAGACTCAATTGCCATGGTCAGTAATAGGTGGGATGTGAACAGGTGTCCCAGAATGACAGCATTCTTTCCTCTGTAACCTAATCGAGATAACAACACTGATAAGAAGCCTCCCAGAAACTTCAGAGGGATTCTGCAGCCTGGCCAAGCTGTTTGTGTGAATTTTCCTAACATAGGTAGAATTAAATTAATTTTGCAAAATCCAATGAATTCAAAAACATCGGTGGCAACTGACATGAATCATAAACAGCAGAAAATTATCACAAACTGGATAATATGTGTGAAATAAGGTTCAAGTTCTCATTTTCCCTGTGTACTGTAGACCAATATTTTCTTTTTGGTCATTTGTGCAATTAGGGTTTGTGTATTGGGACAGAATGAGGCTGAATTAATGTGACTGTAGATTTCAGTAATCCTAGAAGATCAAAATAAAACACCTCCAGTGTACAGTCTTGGACTTGGCTACTCTGAAACTGACACTGGAAGAAATTACATACTGATGGCTGGGAGACTTCCACCTCTTTATCCTAGGCAAAGTAATTTATAACATCATGATTTCATTTATGATTTCTCCTGGATTGTTGTTACCTGTAATGCATTTTATTGGTGGTGTAATATCAGGTGTAATTTGTATGTGCATGAAATGGACCTATGTTATATTTGTGATTATTTTATTTTATCTTATTTTATAATAATTTTTATCATTCTTATCATTTGTACTCCTATTGTTATTGCAATTAGTTCTCATGTATAACCAACATTTTCTCCTTCCAAATTAATTGCTAAAATTCTGTTCTTTCTATACATGTTGTAAATGTCACTATTTGAGACAAGTGCTTTGTACTTGCACATACTTTATTCATACTAAGTTGATACTTTGCAACTTTTCATATAGCTCTGCTACCTTTTAGACTTTACATGTCTGTAATGTATCTAAATACATTGTTGCAAAAACTTCTCAGTACTGGTGCAAGGAAAAAAGACGAAAAAAAAAAACACAAAAACCACACAAAAAACCAGCCCAATAATGAACAAAAAATATACATATGTTTATCCCAAAAAACACATCCCTCGTCTCAAAAACGCACAGGGTGAGGTGACGTGATATGGTGAGGTATATATGATGTGGCAAACATGGGGTACAACAGACAGTTTACTCCTCCCCAAAAAACACACATTAAAAATGTGTGAGCCAGGTTTTGAGCCTGGAAAGACGTGTAGTGGGAACAACTGTTGCCAGGCAGGGCATGGTTCCCAGCTGCTCCTTAATGGAAACCTTGGAGATAGATCTAGCCTGCTAAAAAAGCATAGATTCCAAAAGAGACACACTACACAAAATAACCACTAAAAATGGGACATATATATATATATATGTATACACATATAAAAAATGCTGACTCAACTGCCATGCAATGAAATTGCGTAAGTACGTTGAAAATATGAAAAATGTCTCTCGAAATAGCAATTTTCCTACTCTTTTAATTAATATTCTCAACAAGCAGGTTTTACCCCAAACATAACTAACTTCTGTTTTGTATCATACCTGGCAGGCACCTAAAAATAAGAATGCTAATCAGAAGGTCTCCTGGCATGCTGTCAAGACAATAATAAATTTAGCAAGGTGACAAGGACTGAGGGATTCCAAAAATTTAAAGAGAAGTTCTCGGGATGGCAAATCTTTGCCAGTGTGTGACAGTGATTTATGGAAAGACAGAACCCTGTTTGCTGTATAAAAACTCAAAGAGAAAAGGAGAAGACGCTGGCTCTCTCTTCCCCCTTGGCTCTCTCTTCTCCCACCACTTCAGCTTCAGCTCCGGGACAGCACCAGCAGGAAAAAAGCGGAGAAGAGCAGCCAAGCAGGAACGGCCGCTCCTACGCCACCGCCCCCCAGCCAGAGACCAGGGCCAGGACTGAATTGCTCTCTCCTTTTTTTTTTTCTTAACTCTCTCTCTTTTTCTCTTAACTCTCACCAGAGTGACTAATTTATGTATAATCTCTCCTCTTGTAAACTTGTTTTCTTTTAAAGGTGGTGTTATTGCCTCCTTTGCCTGAAATAAATCTTCGTAATTTACTTAAATCATAAAGCCTGTTATTTTTGTAAATTTGTGTGACGTCTATGAGTGGTGGCTGATTTTTCCTTGCACTCAAAATATAAAATAATAGCTTGGATTGTAACATAATGACACAGTAAAATAAAAATATACAAATGCTGCCACTCAAATATTTTCAGTACTATAAAAGTATCTTCTATTTAATTTAATTTTTGCCTGCTATATGTAATCTACCTGACAATTCAGTGCGAATCAGGCTGAAAATAAGTCCTCTTCCATCTGAGCTAAATATCTGTTGAATTTTAATGAGACAGATTGTCTCTTTTAATGTGTTTTTGTATAAACTGATTATATTATACTATGCTATAACTGAATTACATGTTAGACTATTATTTAGAATTACTTGTGTTAGTGGCCCTATATTTCTACATAAATATTGCAAATTCTAAATATTTTAAATAACAGAATTCATATTAGAAATAGGCAAATTACATAAAACTGACTGGTTTGTGTTACTTAGAAATCCAATTACATATAATATTTTTATTATTATTTTATTTGCTTTTCTCCTTTGGTTTTTTAGACAAATCTGAAGCTCAGAAATTAAAGCAAGGCCAAAATCTTGGAAAGTTATCTCAGCCAAAGATAAACAAATATCTTTAAATCCATTATCATTATCACAGATCATTTTTTCCCAGCTCCAAAATCTTCCCCAGTGGGCAGTAGTCCATCTTACTAAACTACCTACCCACCCATAATTCAACCCAATTTCATCCAATTGTCTGTATATGCTCATGAAAGTTCAGCTCTGAACTACAGTAGAGATTATTTTCCATAGCCTCCAGGGAGATAGCTAATTTCATTGGTTGCCTCCATTCCATCTGTCTTCCAGTGAATAAAGGAAAGTTCACCTTTTCCCCAGTGCTGCCCACTTTAAGAAATCCAAATGTCTGTTCAGTGGAAAGCACTAAATTAGTACAAATGCTGAAATGCCTGAGTAGGAAGCCATTGACTCTCATGCAAACTCAGAATCAGCTTTCACACATGCAGTAACTACTGACAGCTCTTGTAGCCACAGGACTAGATCTTCAGAACACAAAAACTAATATTTAAGAGTTTTGAGAAAAATCTGTGGCCAGAGTCAAGCAGAATTAATGTCCTTCATCTCTTCTTATGGGTGCACCCTAATTGATCAAATAGAAAATAAGAAAAATAGGCTGTTTAAGATTTTCCTTTACACTTCAGAACTCAAAATAGTATTTAATTCAGTACAAAAAAGGGAATTCCTTCAATTCAGACTGTATTGAGGATTTTAACCAACCACCACCAACTATTGCCATAGAAAGAACACTGGTTCAGATCAGCCAAGCAATGATGAGCAGCGGAACTGATGCCTGGGACCTGAGAAACTCCAAGTAGAGGACTGACCCCTCCCATGCAGAAAGGTACAGCAGCTAAAATACATTTATGCTAATGCATGTAGCATGGGCTATAGGATGTTCAGAAGGGATAGGCATGGAAGGAGAGGAGGGGGTGTGGTCCTCTATGTTACAGAAGGTCTTGACTGTCTTGAGCATGTTTCATGATGGTGATGATAGGGTTGAATGCTTATGGATAAGAATCAGGGGGCATGCCAACAAGGCAGATATCATAGTGGAGGTCTGTTATAGACCACCCAACCAGGGAGAGGAGATTGATGAAGTGTTCTATAAGCAGCTGGGTAAGGTTTCAGATTGGCTTCCTCTTGTTCTTGTGGGAGACTTCAACTTATCCGATGTCTGCTGGAATATAATACTGCAGACAGGAAGCAGTCCCAGAGATTCTTGGAGTGTGTGGAAGATAACTTCTTAACACAGCTGGTGACTGAGCTAACTAGGGAAAGCTCACTCTAGATGTACTGTTTGTGAACAGGGAAGGACGAGTGGGAGATGTAAAGGTTGGTGGTTGTCTTGGACAAAGTGACCATGGGTTTTCAGGTTGAGTTTTCACTTCTTGGGGAAGTAAGGAGGGAAGTCAATAGAACTTCCTCCCTGGTCTTCCAGAGGGCAGACTTTGATAAGTTTAGGAGTTTGCTCGTTTGTATCTCCTGGGATATAGTCTTCAAGGACAAAGGACTCCAGGAGGGCTGGACAGTCCTTAAGAGGGAAATCCTTAAGGCACAGGAAAAAGCTGTATATGTGCATCTTAAAACAAGCCAGCGTGGTACAAGACCAGCGTGGCTAAACTGGACCTTTGGGCAGAACTCAGAAAAAAAAAGTCTATCAGCTACAGAAGGAAGGGCAAGCATCTTGAGAAGATTACAAAGTTACTGCAAAGATATGTAGGAAGAAAATTAGACAGCCAAAGCTCAGCTTGAATTAAATCTGGCCAGTATCATTAAAGATAGTAGAAAGAGTTTCTAGAAATATGTAAACAGCAAAAGAAGAGCTAGCGAGAATCTCCCCCCTCTATTTGACCTGGGAGGGAAGACTGTGACCAATGACATTGAAAAGGCCAAACTGCTGAGTCCTCATTTTGCTTCAGTCTTTGTCAATGCCAATTGCTCCCTGAGGGTACAGCTCCCTGAATTGGATGACCAAGATGGGGAGCAGAATAAATGCCCTCATAGTTTAAGAGGAAATGATCAGTGCCCTGTTGTGCCGCATGGATGTGCACAAGTCTGTGGGACCAGATGGGAACCACCTGAGGGTACTAACAGAGCTGACAGAAGAGCTCACCAAGCCACTCTCCATTATTTATCAGCATTCCTGGCAAACTAGGAAGGTGCCAGTTGATTGGAAACTGGCAAATGGGCCAAAAGGATGATCTGGGGATCTATAGACCTGCTAGTTTGATCTCAGTTTCAGGAAAGGTTATGGAGTATGTTATCTTGAGTACCATCACACAGTACACATAGAAGATAACCAGGTGGTCAGGCCCAGTCATCATGGATTTACAAAAGGTAGGTCCTGTCTGACTAACCTGATCTCCTTCTACAACCAGATGACTCGCCTAGCGGATGAGGGAAGAGCTGTGGACATTATCTGGATTTGAGTAAAGCTTTTGACACTCTCTCACAGCATTCTTCTCCAGAAACTTATGGCACTTGGCTTGGATAAATATATCTTACCTTGGATAAAAAAATGTCTGGATGGTCAGGCTGACAAAGAGTGGTAGTGAGTGAACTAAATCTATCTGGTGACCTGGTTACAAGTGGTGTTCAGGGTTCAGTGCTGGGGCCTCTTCTCTTTAATATCTTCATTAATGATTTGGATGAGAGGATTGAGTGTACTCTCAGTAAATTTGCAGATGACACCAAGCTAGGTGATCTGCTGAAGGGTAGGGAAGCCTTACAGTGGGACCTGGACTGGTTGGACCAATGGGCCAAGGTTAATTGTATGAGAAGTAACAAGGCCAAATGCCAGGTCTGGCACCTGTGTCAGAACAACCCCATTGTAAGCTACAGACTTGGGGAAGTGTGGTTAGAAAGCTGTAAGTTGGAAAGGGACCTGGGGGTATTGGTTCATAGTTGACTTAATATGAGTCAGCCGTGTGTGCAGGTGGCCAAGAAGGCCAATGGCATCCTGGCTTGTATTAGGAACACTGTGGCCAGCAGGAACAGGGAGGTGATCGTCCCTCTGTACTCAGCTCTGGTGAGGCCACATCCTGAGTCCTGTGTTCAGTTCTGGGCACCTCACTGTAAGAGGGACAGAGAAGTGTTGGAGTGTGTCCAGAGAAGGGCAACAAAGCTCCTGAAGGGCCTGGAGCACAAGTCCTGTGAGGAGTGGCTGAGGGAGCTGGGGGTGTTCAGTCTGGAGAAGAGGAGGTGAGAGGAGACCTCATGGCTCTCTTCAGCTGCCTCAGGGGAGGTTGGAGCGAGGAGGGAAACAGCCTCTGCTCCTTGGTGAACTGTGACAGGACCAGAGGGAATGGATGTCAGCTGTGCCAGGGGAGGTTTAGGCTGGATGTTAGGAAACCCTTTTTCACTGAGAGGGTTTTCAGGTATTGGAATGTCCTGCCCAGGGCAGTGGTGGAGTCACCATTCCCGGAGGTATTTAAAAGGCATTTAGATCTGGTCCTTAGGGACATGGTTGTGTAGTTAGCTTACGGTGTTGGTCGAAGGTTGGAGTTGGATGATCTTGGAAGTCTCTTCCAACCAAAACATTCCGTGATTCTGATATTATTGAGTTCTCATTCAGTTCTTGTTGGTTTGTCTTGGAAAGGTTTGATCAATGGTAGTTAGAGGAAAACAAATCACTTAATTGAATGAACTAATTTGTGATAGTAATAATTCCTTCTCTAAACAGAATACAAACTCTCTAGATCTCAGTCTATAATTCCCACAGAGAATCTAGAGACAAGGTAAATGAATTTGATACCATATATAACATACTTGAATCTTTTGACCCATATTCAGTTACGAACAATAAAAGATCTATTTAAAACAATATATGCTGTCCTATTTCCACTTACATCACTGGAGTAGACAAAGATTCTTGTTATGAAAGATGGTTTGAAGATTGGAAAGAGTAACTACCTGTTACTGCATCAGCAATGAAAAAATTACAGCAACAACTTATCAAATGCAAAATGAAGCTAATTTCTGTGCAAGTGTGCAAAAAATATTGATCTGAGGAAAACAGAAAAAAAGGCTTTTTGTATGAAAGTTATAAACACAGAGTTCATTTCTGCATTTTATTCAAAAGAGTATGATTTAATTTTGCTGTTTTCCAGCAAAAGCTGACACATTACTGCTTCCAGCATATCACGGAAACTCAGAATAAGGTTTTACTATTTTCTCCACATTGCATTCACCACGGAACAAAAAACTTTCATACTGAGTGGAAACAAATCACACTGCATCCCTGAAAGCTTATCCAAGCTGGATGACTATAAATGTAGTCTAGTGTTGTAAGCTCTTTTAAATGAAGTCAGCCGTTCCATACAATGCTTAACGCTGTCAGTCTGACTCTTGTTCCTAGATACTATTAGAAAATAAATACAGAATAGTTTCCTATTTACACACAGATCTGTCAAACAACATGTATTCATTTTCCTATAAATCCGATCAATAAGTAAAATGTTCAATTACACTAAACTGCTTATTTTCTCTCTTTTATGTCAAAACAGTTACATTAATTTTAAGAAACCACTCTTAATTTGCATATGCCACTAAGAGACCATGCCTTGTACCATGAAATGAACCAGGGACCTACATCTCCCCACATTGCCTCAATGCAACTCAACTACCCAAAAACATGGCTAAATGGATAGGCAGCATGAGACTTTCGGTCTGTTGTCTGAGAGCCTGCTGATTAGCCTTGGAGACAAGTTACAAAATCAAGTGCCCTTCATTGAAATTCCTTGCCCGCAGTCCTTCTGCATTTTTAACTGTGGGAAATCAACTCTGCCACCTGAGCTGGCCTCAGCTGCCATGGCGTCACATGAAGATAAATGTGATCACTTACAGAGGTACAATAGGGAGCACTCTTCTGCTCTGCTTTCATCTCACTGCTTGATCTCAGATCAAAGCAAGGAGGCAAGCAGAACAAGAGCATGTCTACACGGGGATATTCCATCAATCTAGTTTGTTCACTCCAAGTGCAGCAATTTAAATACATCTCATTAAAAGGCATTTTCACCAGTTTGTCATGCCGATTTAAAATATTTTCCTTATTAATCATAACACCCAAACAGTTCCGTACGTGTATGAAATAACTGCTCCAACTTCCCAGCCAATATTTCATGTCTCAGTGTTTGCAACTATGATTTTTTCCTATGCTATAGGAGGCTCACTTGAAGTTAAAGAAATTTTTGGGTGGGGGAGCAAAATAGAATGAAATTAATGTACTCCTTGAAATCTTTTCCTGGTATCCATTAACATTGTCAAAAGCATTACTCCTTTACTGTCATGCAACATCAACGACCCATTACTTAACACCGTAATTATTGTAATATGAATTGAACAAAATACACGTATTTCCCATAGCACCACTGACAAGCAAATTTTCCCTTTTTGTTGAAACACGTTGACTAGCAGCATGGCTTCAGCACAGAAAGACCTGCTTTCCTCATGTGAAGAGAAGAGCAAAGTTATCATCTGGGCGAAGCTCACAAGGAGCTTCAGCAGACAACAACAACCAAGCCTTTCTTCAGGTCACGGGAGAACTAAAGTCACAAGGGCTGAAAGTTCAGTTATCTGTAGTCCTGCAGACCACGTGCTAGGTCACCTGGAGAGTCTTGTCCCTCTTGATGCCACTGTATTATTCCTTTAACAGCAGGTTTTTGTGCCTGAGCCTTTGAGGCCTGTCAGACCACAAGGGAAGAGTCAAATGGCAGAAATAGGTTTTTCAGTGGGCAACTCAGATTAAATTGTTTCTTCTGCCATTCCAGAGTGGACCCTGATGCAGAACAGTTTTATTTTCACATTCAGAAATTTCCAAGAGAAGTCAGCTTCATGAGAAATGTTCTAATCATAACCAGCACAATCCTTATCTGTCTCTGAAAATTATGGATTTTTCTGACAGCAAAGTGAAGTGTGATTAAAAGAATGCTCTAGGGAAAACACAAATTATGAATTTATGATAAAGTGAATTTTTCAGCTCCTTTATATAATCCATCCAAATAAAGAGTATAAGGTTTCTTAATAAGATCAATATATTTCTTTAAGTTATTGAATTTTCCTACAGCTACTTGATGCATGCAAGTTGTTTGAACAGAAAGAACTGACCAGGAGAGCAAAAAGCATCTGATATTTCCCACTGAGAAAACCTATTCTGGTGATAACTGGTCTCTGAAATTTCATGCTTGCATTTAGGAGTCAACAGTTACTCACAGGGCCAGATGTATTTGTACATGATGCATTATAGAACACAAAAAACAGTAGCTATTAAATTCAAATCACTCATTAGCACAGATTCATTTTCCACTTTCCACTTAATAATTTCAGCCCATGGATAGAGTGACATTAGAAGGCACAGCAGTTACAGCTATTTGTCTCTTTGATGTCAACCTGCATCCCACATCTGTCCACAGTTTGAGAATGTGAACAAGTGTTGATTCAGAGCTAGACTGGTAAAAAATTATTCCCAGACATTCAGTAATGGAAAAATGTTTGTTGGCACCAAGTCTCTCAAAGCACATATTGTAGTAAAAGTCATTACAAACCTAAATATATGTATAATTCTTCCAAAATGTATCATAAAATTTCTCAGTAATATTTTCAAATAAACAAATTAAGTATTTATACTTAATATTTTTATTTATACAAGTATTTATTCTATTGTACTTTTGATGAAAAATTAAAAAAACATTCTAAGACCAAAAAAAAAGGTGAAAAATTTTATTTATAGTACCTATTTTCTCTGCTGTCGTATTTAATATGCTTTATATCTGTTGTATTTAGGATTAAATTAAGTTAAACTTTACCAGAGAGGAATGTTTTTACAACAAAGAATGCTGTAGCAACTTGGTTAACAGTATTAGCTATATTCTTGATGCAGATCTTTGTCCTGCAAAGGACATACCTACACGTTGGCATTATTGGTCCCAGAAGAAATTTAGTTTTCAATTCCTAACAAGAAAATTAGTAGATATAAAAGAACTAAAACTAGTTGGTTTTTTTATTCTAAATACCTACAGGCCAGGAGTAATTTGAAATTTATTCTTCCCTACAAGTTGAGACAGGCAGAAAATGCACACTTAAATGGAAACACACACTTAAAAAACTAAAGATGTCATGCAAGTAGCAACAGGCGTATGAGAACTGCGTGAGTAAAACCTTAAAAAAATCAAAGTTTCTCAAGTGTTTTATTGGGCAAACCTGTAGCCTAATCAGAGATATAAAAAGCTCTGCATGGAAGACTTCACTAGTTGAAAGTGACATTGTGGAAAGTGGAGAGGGCAGGAAAGAGAACAGACAGAAATAAATAAATTTTTTAAGACCTGCAGTTGATTTTTTGCTACATGGAGGAAACAATCTCAATGTAATTTAGTGATTTAATCTTCACAGACCTTCTGGCAGCATATGGAGGAGCTACATAAGGCATTTTCCATTCCTGTTCAGAGCTTCCTAGACAATCCTCATTGCAGATAAATATTGTAACACAATTACAGCTTATAAACAGAGAAAAAACTTTCTAATCAATGGAATATTAAATGTTAGTATGCAATACATAAAAACACTAGAGATCCCAGAAACATGACTCAGAGTAAAGTATTAACAATTCTCCATTATAATCTTCAAAAGGTTTGGCTGCACTTAATCTTCATGTGGCTCCAGACACATTAAGGAATGAAAGAGCACATATAACACCAACCAAATAAGCCAAACATAAAGATTGCTTCTTTCAAAACACAGAAGAACCCTTAGTGCTCATGGTCTTATTAAAAACAACCGAGTCAAAGTCTTTGTGAACTAAACATGCAAAAGTGGGCAAATCATTCATATCCACAAACAGTCACTGTAAAAGTTATCTTATCAGCTGCATACAAACCTTCAAAAGAAAACACAAGTGAAAGCCTCTGGAGAAACACAGGTACACATTTATCCTTCTACCTTAGGACCATAGAATAGTCAAACTGATCTAATTCAAACTGATTTCATTGACAAAGCTGCATAAGCTATTTCCAGAATACATATTTGGAACACCTTCACTTCCTTCATGAGTCAAGCAGTGTCTTCTTGGATATTTGTCCGTTAATATTTGGCAAACACAGCTTAAAAATTAACATGCACTGCACTTGGTAATACCATTTGCTAGAATGTGTCTGTAAAATTATTCCTAAACTAGTGACTTTCAGATTCAAAAAGGCAGTTGTAGTATCCCTGACATAATATGGAAGAAATTTCATGTTTCTAAAATCCCTGAGAGAGAGCCTAGTTTCAATTTCTTCAGGGAGAGAAATTACTCATGCATCAATTGCTTTGAAGCTCTAATTTATGTGGAATTAGAAAACTATTCATAGCTGGAAAATGCAAATATGCTAAAAACGAACATACTAATTATAATGATTTGTTAACCTTTCCTTTTCCAAATGCGTGAGGTGACTTGGAAATAACTCTGTGTCTTTTTAAATTACTTCACAACAACAGCTTTGTTCAAGTTTTGACAGTTAATATTTTTGTACATTAGCACAACTGCATCAAACATTCATCATAGCTAGCTGGTGGGCTAATGTTGGTTTCCCACATTTCTAAAAAACAGTCATATTTCTACTTCTTGTCAGAAGTATATTTTAGAATAAAAAACTTATTGTCTGAAAGGCATTTTCTGGCCCCAGGGATCTTTTTTTGCCAAGCACAGAATCTCAAGTTGTTCAATCTCACTCATAATCTTTAAGGCAAAATGGATAGAGTAGCAGTCTTGGACATTACATTTTTATGGAAGTTTTAGATGCATAATGTAAAATCACTGATGAAAAAGAATTCTTTTCTTCAATTAGCATTGATTGATTGATTGAGAGAGAAGTTTTCTGTGTCTGGTGTTGAAAATATTAATATGGAGTATACCGCAATATAGAGTATACCGCAGTAAAAGCATGTAGCAGAAGAAAAAAACACACTGAGTGGTAAGCATAGAAGGCCTTATACAAAGTGTTATGTTTTTTTAAACAAACTTCCTGGGTATATTGAAATAAAATAAAAAATCCTCAATGAGAGATGAAGATGGATGCCTGTCACTATTTTATGTTTCTTTAATTTAAAAGACAAAGGATTGTTTCTTCACAAAAAATCTCGTCAGATCTCAGAGCAGTTCTGCCAGTCAAATCCAGTAATTATTTGAGATTTTCAGTTCTGCAATAGGACCTTCCAAATATCTCAAAACAGATAATCAGGTTCCTTCATCATAAAACCCACCAAGATGATGGAGAAAAAATATCTATTACACATCATCTTTGTTAAGCATCCCCACAGGCAGGCACAGAGCAGGTTGCATCTAAGTATATTAACAACTATCCCTAGCCCAAATCTACCATGCTTTGAATGATGCTTCGAAATACACTGAGACTAGAGACAGCATCATTCTTATCAAGATCAGTTTATCATGTTTTTGTAAAGTCTGTGTTACAGAGATAAAAGTCTTGGCAACAAGTGGAAGTAAAGCAATATACTACACAGGGCATCGGGGAATCAGGTGGATGTATTCACACTCTGACACTTCCAACTTCACAAGCAGCACTGTTTGAATGAACATATTGCAGTTTGCTTTACTGTAATGAGCAAGTCAATAAAGTTTGTGGCTGCAAAATAAGCAAGTACTTTAAACAGAGGGGTTGGGCATAGAGATGGAAAATCTTCTTTTGTTCATGGAGAGCAATGAAACTGAAAAACACATAAAAACTATTTTTCTTCAGTATAATATGGTTGAAAAGAACACCTCTGAGAACCTCCGAAAATTGTAAAGAAATATGTGGCCACACATGGATTCTTTAGAAAGAGTCAAGGAATAAGAAAGTGGCTATTTTTGTTAAAGAAGTTGTTATTCATAGAATTATAGAATGGTTTGGGTTGGAAGTGACCGGAAAGATCCAATCCCCAACATGGGACAGAAAGACCTCCCACTAGACCAGGATGCTCAAAGCCCCATCCAGCCTGTCCTTGAACACTTCCAGGGAGAGGGCATCCACAACTCCTCTGGGTAACCTGTTCCAGAGTCTCACCACCCTCACAGAGAAGAATTTCTTCCTAAAAAATATCTTTTTTCCGTTTAAAACCATTACCGTTTTTCTTGTCATCCAATGCTCATGTGAAAATTCCCTCTTCAACATTCCTGTAGGCCCCTCTCAGATAGTGGAACCACTATAATTTCTTCCAAAAGCCAGATCTTCTGAAGGCTGAGCAACCCCAACTCTCCCAGCCCGTCTTCATAAAGCCACTGTTATAACATAGATGTTAATTTAAAAAGTGACAGAGTATAATATTATGAGAATAAGATCTCATATGAATTCAAATATAGCTAATGTGTTTGTGTAGCTCCATACATTAAAAATAATTATCATGAGAAAATTTTGCTAATTTTTTTAATAAATCCCTTTATGTTGACAAGATCTTCTCTGTTTTAGTCCTAGGAATTAATTAATTAATTATTGATTGAATGAAAAGTATACTCTACTTTGCATATCTGTGAAAACATGTAAGCATACAGGGGGAAAAGGATGAGGAATTTTTACCACATCATTTCATGACACATCTTTGAGTTGTTTAGCTCAGTTGATTGAGATGGATTACTTCAATTAAGATGCATCTGCCTGAATACATTGCTATTGCAGGGAGCACCTGGTGGCACTGTCACACGTTGTGTTACAAGTTGTTTTACTAGACAAGTGAGCAATCTCTGATTTACACAAAAATATCAAGGCATTGTTATTCTTTTGAATCACAGGCCTTGGGAAGAGCATGGTAGGTTGTTGTGCATTTTAATCTTCTGGCTGAACCTGTTCTCCCAGCACCAGTGCTCGGTTGGAGTCAAACAGTCATGTTTGCTAAATGACAAGCACACACAATTCTCAAGACAACTCTCAGTAAAAGAGCATCCTGTCTCAGCAGCACTAATTTCTTCAGAAAGAGAAGAACTTGCCATGTCCCAGATTCTGCTATCATTTACTGGAGGGTGGCAATATGATCACAAAAAGGAAAATGTGTGTAGCATATGTTAAAGTATTCATATGTAATTTCTATTAAAATATGCATTTTTTTTTCCTGTTAAATATGGTTATTGGTCTGACACTCTATTCAAATACATCAGCACAGATCATTTTGATTATTTTACTGAGAGTAAAAAAATAGATATTTCTTCTCATCCACAGGAAAAAAAAAGACCCAACAAGCCTCAAATAAATCAGATCTGGTGCAAGTCAAGCTCCTATAGATATCCCTGCACTAAATTCTATAGTGACAAGATTGCTAATATGAGTCACACATTCAACATTAAATCATGAGAAAAAGATGGTAAATGGGGAAGTAATATTTGCACCGATAAAGTGGAACTAAAAAGATAGATATAATCTACACAAAGAAAGGATGGATGAGTAAATAAAGTAGGAAACGCAAATACTGCAACTCTTTGGAAAGTTCTTTTTTAGAGAGATACACATGCACACACCTTTTTTTCCCCTACTCCTAAAACCCACTTCTTTAAGATGACTGGAGAAACCCAAGCCATTCTTCAAAAATACTCATGGTTTTCTTTACTTCAGCAAACTGGGCTTTGAGTGCTGTAGGAGTTCACAGATGTCATTGTGAGGTCACTTTCTATTTGATCTTTGATCAGTCATGCTGACTGGGAGATGTGCCTGAAGGCTGTAGGAAAACAATGTCACTCCTGTCTTCCAGAAGGCTAAGGAGAACTCAGGGAACTACAGACTGGCCAGTGTGACTTCCAGTGATACCTGGAAAGACAATGGAGCAGCTAACTTTGGAAACCATTTCCAGGCACATGAATAACAAGAAGATGATCAGGAGTAGTCAGTATGACTTCAGCAAGGGGGACTCATGCTTGCCCAACTTGATAAACTCCTAAGGTGAAATGACTGACCTGAAGAAAGGAGAGCAGTGGATGTTGTCTACCCAGACTTCAGTGGGGCTTATGTCTCTCATTACATCTTTACCGAGAAGCTGTTGAAGCACAGGTTGGATAAGCAATGGGTTTGATGGAAACTGACTTAGCAGTAGGGCCCAGGTTGGGGCTGATAAATGGTACAGAGTTCAACAAGAAGTGCAAAGTTCCCCACCTGGGGAGGAACAACTCCATGCACTGATGTATGCTGGGGGCCACCCAGCAGGAAAGCAGCTCAGCAAAATAAGACTGGAAGGTCCTGATGGACACCAAGTTGAACACAATCCAGTAATGTGCCCTGTTGCTGCTAAGAAGGAAAGTGGCATCCTGGGCTGAATTAGGAAGTGTGCTGCCAGCAGGTGAGGACATAGGTGATTCTTCCCTTCTACTCAACACTGGTGTGGCCACACCTGAAATGCTGTTTCCCATGCTGTGCTGCTTACTACAAGAGAGCCCTGCACATGCTGGTAAGAGTCCAGGAAAGGGGAACAAAGATGTTGAAGGGACTGGAATACCTCTCCTACAAGGAAATGGCAAGGGAGTTGCAATTGTTCAGCCTGGAGAAGAGAAGGTTCATGAGGATCTTTTTAATGTACACCTAAAGGGAAAAGGCAAGCACGAGGGACCCAGGCTCTTTTCAGAGGTACACAGAATGACAGGACCAGAAGCACTGAACACCAAATGAAACACAGGAGGCTCCCTCTGAACAACAAGAAACACTTTCACTATTTCACACTTTCACTAGTTGCAGAAACACTGCAACTATGCACTTGTACAGATTTCCTAGAGAGATGGTGAAATTTCTATTCTTGAAGACAGTCAAACGCCAGACATGTTTCTGGGAAACTGGTTTTGATGGATCCACTTGAGCTTGGGGGTTGAAAGAGATGACCTCCACAGGTTCCTTCCAACCTCAATCATTGCCTAATTCTGTGGTATCTTCTAATTTATGCTTATTTATTTAAAATAAACAGTTTAGATTGAGTAAAAATGTGACATTGTATCAAGCTTAGTTTCAAACTCATCTCGTAAGTCAGCCATTATATGTTTTGTATTTGATTGTTGTGTCTGAAACTTTGTAATTTTGTTGTTAACTCTAACTAAACAAGTAGTTAATCCTTTGTTAAAATACAAAGGATTTTATCCTTTTATTCTCATCCTTCAGGGCCCACACCTGACATTCATCATTCACTCAGAGTGATGGCTGGAAATGGTTCATCCTGTGCCTATTTTCCATCCAGAAGAAAAGGATGACTTGCTGAGGAGCAAGTCAGAATGATACTGTTGCCAAAGCTCAGCCCTGGTAAGTATCCTTATCCGCAGAAATCTCCATCCCTCATCACAAATCCACCTTTATGGGTATGTGGAGCAACAGACCTGAAGGACACTCCTGCTATCTTATGGTTAGACACATACCCACAACTCTTTAAAAGCACTTCCTATTAAAATGATGCAGATCCATTGCTTGCAATGTTGTTCACCCCAGTAATAACCTGACACTTAGCCTGTGCCATTCAGCACATAAACAACTATAGAACTGCTAGGAATGAAGTTTTCTATCACCTTACCTCAAAGTCACCAATTAAATTAATTTATTGCTTTGGAATGCTTTTATTTGACCAACTGACATAATGCCATCTTTTGAGCTAGGGACCCCCTTGGGTTATGTCTAAAAAATAAGTGTTAGAGTGTCTCACATGTAGCACACAAAAAGACTTGATTTTTTAATTAGGAAAACTAAATAAGACAGATGTAGTAACAACCATTATTTTTTATTTTTCTCTCGGGTAACAGATGAGGGCTGCTAATGTTTTTCGCAAACTAATCTCTAACTCAGAGCAAGGTTTGGATTAATAGGTTAATATGTGTACAATTTGTTTTTAAGCTCAGTTACTTTTTCTCCCCTTCTAACACTATCCTATATTAATCGTAGCACTCCCGTCAACAAGAAAGAAATCTGTCCCTTTTGTCCCTTGGCATTTAAGGCTATGTTCAATGCAGATAAGGTTCATTTAGGAACATGCAGGGTTTGCTGAAGACAATCACTGGAGATAGAACCTTAATTTAACCTCAAGTCTGTAGTATTTCCCCTGGGACATGGATGACTGATAATGCGGAAGAAGGCAAGAAAAGCGCAGAATTATTGAGAAATGGAAGCAGAAAATCTTGAGTGTTGAATTTCTTCCTCTAAATCATTGTTTATAAGGGTAGTCATGCATGTCAGGCTGGGGCCACAGAGAAGTATCTTAAAAGTGTAGCTTTAAAATGCATTGACAGTGAATGTTTTTGAAAGTAATTTTCAACACATATAAAATACAGTTGTCATATATTCATCTTGAAACAAAATTACATTACAGAATCAAAATACACTTGCTCACAGTTTCCTATGTACATGGCAGGTCAACAGTTGCTAGTTTAAACTAAAAAGTCCTTAACAAAAAGCTTGATAACATTTCCCATAGGAACACTAGAAAATGGTGTTAATGAGCATTATTAAAGCCTGCTTCTGTAAGCAAATAGATCTTTATTAGCTGAGGTTAGACGTGGTGTTTTCCTGTCTTACAGCTCTAAAGGCGCAAAATGTAAAACTAGATAGTATTTTGTTTTAAATAAAAAGGGGTTTTTATCTGTTGTAAACTTAAAATAAAGCTATTCTGTTAGGGTACAAGGTTAAATAATTCTTTTATTTGCTAATGATAAATTTAATTGCCTGAAGCAAAACTGAATACAAGTTAATTTATGTTTTTCTTTCCATAGGGATAAAAAAAAAAATCTTTAGTAGACATAGCTAGAAAAGGCTGCCTCAGCTTCAGAATCCTTTCTTGCAGACTGAATGAATTAACTCTTTTATAATAGAATGTGAATATTATGTTTCAGGGATAAAGGTGTATGGAAATATACCTTAAGTGATAAACAAATTAAAAATAACAAATCACAATAAATAAATAAAAATTAAAAATAAAATAAAAATAAAATTTAAAATATAAATAAATAAAAAAAAATAAAAATAAAAAATAAAATAAATTAAAGAAATAAAAGGAGGACAGGAGCGGAATTGGAAGAACTGAGTTAAATATAAGCCCCTATTTTAAGGGGAAAATTTTAATCAATCATCAATCCAACACAGTAGTCTCCTCATATAAAATTAGTTATGTGTAACTAAAGCATTTGTGTTTCACTGTTAGAGGCTGTTGCCATTTATTTCTTGATAATAAAAAGCAAAACACTGAATCAACATCCTCAGCTGATACTCTAAAATACTTGGAGAGTTGCAGAGAAAACAGAGATAGTATTTTGATAAGACTTTTAACTCAACAGAAAGGCAGAGTAAAATGTAACCCCTTAAGACAGCATCTTGCACTTCATATTGAGCAGCAGCTAATGAAATCCTAAGAGGGTTTCTTACATAAGCCAGTGGACTGAAGAAACCTTTAACACGTAGGAAACTGGAGTTAATTAAACTGTTATGGGTATCCTATCCATCATTACACCAGACCTTTCCATTCTAAATCTATTTACATTTTGCAATTGAAAATATGTACTTGGTGAGGTTGATAAACCATATTTACTGTCCTTATTGATTTGACATTTGTGCATAACTTTTATGCTTTAATTATCTAATAGCATTTCTTGAATCTTTCTCTGTTACAGAAAGTACTTGATTTACAAGCAATTAGACACATCAGACAATTAGCAGACAGTGAGAGTGTTCCCTTCAATGACTTAATCATTTCGGTAAAGCACTGGTTCATCACTGCTCTGATTTTGCTGGAAAAGTTGTTTATATCTCATTTCAACCTGTTTCAGTACCTTACTGTAATCAAAGTGCATTTCAGCTATGCTCATATTTCATTCACAGGATAGACTGCCTTTGAGGAGCTTCCTTTCCCATATAATAATTCTGAAACAATTCTGAAAGCTAAATGCAACATAAGAGACTATAGATTTAAGGTGAACAGCTAGCTATATTGGTGAAAATCAGCAGAAGGAAGGAGATCAAATATTTTCTAATATAGATAAGGTGAAGGAAAAGAAAAAAGATTAAAATTGCTGCAATATAAATTCCCCTTCTATTTTGAATCTTTGATAAAACAGATAATTTTTTTATTTTCTGCTTGAGATGCAGTTTCTGATTATATGTTTTAATACATTGTGTGTATTCAGTTACTTTATGGTATTTTAAAACTTTACCCAAGATTCATTTGAGCATCTATTACAGAAAAAAAGTGATTGCAACATTAAAGGTTACTGCAGCCAACTTATAGAAAATATACCTGTTTCTTTGGTTTGGAGAAAATTTAGCGGTGCAAATTTAAAAATCTCCCTTACTCCTAAGGGAACTCTATATTGTATAAGGGCATAAGAGTCTAGACTCAATCCCAAAGTCTATATGCAGATAAAATTCTCCTTTCCCATCAAATAGTTTCATAAATACAAGTGATGGTTTTGCATGCATACACAGTCACAAAGAATATCACTGTGTGCAAATCAATGGAAAATTTGTTTTGTTCTAGTAAAACATAACTATTGTAGTTTACCAATAAGTAGTTTGGACATCTTCCTTTAATGTAAGAGTTTATAAATATGTGTGTGTGTGTATATCTTATATTCCTTTGTTTCCTACGTAGCATATAATGCTGTGCAGGAAAAAAATGCTCTTGGACAGGTTAGAAATAATTTTAAAAATGTTCTTTTCTTACTAGCTAATCCTTAGATTGAAAATTGTGAATATTTCTTCTTGATATAGTGGTTCAGTGTACCTTGCAGCAGGGCAGAACTTAGCTGCATTGCTTGATATTTATCTCATCTTTGTATACAGAAAGGCTTGATATAGAACCCTATTGTTTCTCTTGATACCCAGGAACAAGCCTATAATGCAGGCTTAAATTTTTCTCCATATTAATGACTTGAAGATTCCTTTTTTCCATAGCCCATTATTTTGCTAGAGGTGTCATTCAGAATTGATTTTTGATAAATTCCATCTGGTGCCTCTGTGACTATGGCACAGGTACAGTAGCTTTAAATATTTACATTGTGCTGCTGGTAATAATTATTATTCCAACTCAGTATAATTTTAATGCATTTAAATGTCAGCGTTTCTCAGTTTCATTCATCATGCATACATTCAGATGCTTGTATACATATATTCAGTATGCATCTCCAAGGACCTAAAAAGAACTATTCATATTTTAGCAGCTGTGAGAAAGTGAGGACAGATTTCCTTTACATTCCTAACTGTAAACATTAATTAGGTGCTTGACATTCATTAATGATTAAAAAACTATTTATAAAATGATCCATCATAATTTCGTTTATCACTATGCCAATCAAAAGAACTATTTCATTGTACCATATTACCTCTGATGGGAAAGTAAAAAATGATGTGTTAAAATAAAGTCCACTTATTTATTTATTCAGTTTGTTTCCATGGGAGAAAGTGGTTTTGCCATGATACCTAGTAAGTTTCTGAATTCAAGAATGTCATGCCTTATTATCTGTTTGTACACATTTGTTGAAAAGCCTTTTTGCAATTGTCTGTGCACTGAGTATGTTTTCTCAGGCTTAGCCATTGCAGCAGAACAGAATCTCAAGAACAAGAGCATGAACATTTTCTCTAGCATATTAATAAAATGCTAAGAGATATCAGAAAAAAAAAAAAAAACAAAAAAAACCCCCACAAAACCATAAAACAGGACAAAGCAAAACAAAACCAAAGACCGAAAAAAAAAATCACCACAGAACAAATAAACAACAGGAAAAAAAGAACAACTCCTTTTGCACAAACATGACTGGAATGCATTTAACCTTGACTTTCCAAGTAGTACTATTCACAACTGTTTTCTTAAGTAAAGCACAGAAGGAACATTAAATTCCCAAGAGCCCTAACAAGTGATTTCCAAGGTCAGGAATGTGCACAAAAGAAAAAAACCAGCTCCTCTCTCCATATCCTGTTACAACATCATACAGCACTGAAGTATTACGGAGGCTGCCATGCAGAATAGGTCTGGTGTTCTCCAAAATATGACACTGAAGCTGCTGCTTACCAGTACACAGCTAACAGTTCAGAGAATCTCTCTATTGATTTTCTTGGTGTGACTCCACCCCAGCTGTTTTCTCAGCCTAGTGTTGCATCTCCAGAATGTGTAATAGTAATTGACCAGAACGGAGTGTCAAGACTAATTAATGTACTCTCGTTATTGGTGAGAGTGCTCATTTTCCTAGCTGTTACTTATGGCATTTAATTAAGGTACAATCCTATCTAAATAATCAGTGTGTTCTAAAACAGAAGGCTCAAGCTATATCGCTACAATAAGGCAAACATAACATGCATAACCACATTTGAACAGAACATTCAGATATTTTGCAAGTCATGAGAAGTTTAGGATATTAGCAGAGTTTTTTAGCTTTTACAAGGTATGTGAAAGCATTCTATGCCTTCTAAATGGATTTACTCTAACTGCCTAATTCATTATGCTAAAACCATGAAGCAATTTCCTGTTCAAAGCCCAGCTCACAGGCTCTCTGTTGTCAAGTATTTGAATTTCAGATTAGAAATGTGTTCATTTGGATAGCATGAAAGGAAAGCTTTGTTGTCATCTTTGCTTTATGTTCTGCCAACAGACAAATCCCTCTTCTTCAGCGGTCACCAGCAAAATACCAGACCTCCACGCTGGTCTTGACTATCTTGAAACAAACACATATGCCTTTGGCATTTATGGCCTAAACACTGGTTTGAGGTTTACTGTTCTTCCCTCTCCCTTATTATTTTTTTAGGAATTATTTCTGACAGATGATATCAGCAAATGTTTAGATTGCACAAAGTTTTTCTCATTTCTACAGAAAGGGAGAGGGGGTTGGGGAAGAGCATTTCCACAATGGGAGAAAAAAACAAATACTTTGGTCCTGACAGAAGCTCAGTGGTTTGTTATGGAACAGCTAGCTGAGGTGGCTGCAGTTCATTTACCCTCAGGATGTTAGCAGCTATCGTCTATGCTGAATTTTAACTGCTTGTTAGCAGCTATTTCTTTGCTAGCTTGGAAAAAATACAGACAGCTGACAAAAGTCAGGCACTGTGTTTCAGGCAGAGCAAAGCAAAGTTACCTAATACAGCCCACAGAACAGAGAAAGAAAAAAAGAAAAAACAAAACAAAAAAACCCCAACAAAACAAAAAACCCAAACAAACAAAAAGCCTGCAAGCATTTGTATCTTTGCTTAGTAGTCTGGAAGTCAAGGAATTCCAGCCACATTTCTCACAGGGAAGAGATATTCAGAACTCTTCCATTACTGAAAGTTGTTTCTGCCAGGGCTGAGGTCTACACTGTGGGAGAAAAAGCTCAGCATATCGTTCTATTAATTAAAAGCAAACATTCACACAGAAATGTTGTAACCTAAACATGAACTTTAATGGTCATAAAATAGCTGGAAGCAAAAATAATTACTAGCAACTATAGACATTGACATATTTGTAATCCCTTTGCTTTTGAATACAATAACCCCTATGTAGTTGTAATAAGCTCTTCAGTATAGGAAACAGTAATAGAAGATCTCTCTCCTGATACTGAGGCTCTGCAAATAATTGATTCCTCATCTTAACAGATGAAGTGAAAGGAGAAAAAGAAGAAGAAGAAAAGTTTCATTCCAGCATGAATTTAAATTTTCTCTTTTTTTTCTGGTTCTAATGAAAGAAACCAGAGGCGGGGAGCACTTTGTCCAGCCTGCAATATCCTGCTGGACTCTGCTTGTAACATTTCACTCTGGACAGCTGAGAAGAAAAACTGGAGTCACTCAAGGAAGAGGCAGTGGAGTAAAGACCCTTTCCCTCCCACCTTATGTGCGAGTTGGTGTCCTGGGGGGTGTCTGCACTGCAGTCCCAGCAACAGGACAGAGGATGCTGCTACCTCCAGCTACAGCAGGATGGATCAAGCACACATTTCCCTTGGGGCACTAACACACCTCTTTTCATAACTGCCCCTGTAAACCTCTGCCTGCCAAGATAGAATATGGTAGCCTCAGGTCCTTGGCTCTTCTCTACCAGGTGAGTCAACACTGTCCCCCTTGAAGTGAATGTGATTTAGAGACACCCTAGGGAGCTACATTTTAAAGTCTATTTGACCTTGATGATGGGTTTGATCTTGATGACAGAATGTCTTCTGAGCAAATTTGCTGACACAAAACTCTGAGGACCAGCTGATTCACCTGAAGGCTGTACAACCATTCAGTAAGATTTGGACAGGCTGGAAATTTGGCCAAGAGGAATCTCATGACGTTCAGCAAGAAAAAGTAGTGTCCTGCAACTGGGAAGAAATAAAAAAATGTACCATTACAGGTTAAGAGGTGATCTGCTGGAGAGCAAGCCCATGGAGAAGGACCTTGGAGTCCTGGCAGACAACAAGTTATCCATGGGACAGCAATGTGCCCTTGTGGCCAAGAAGGCCAATGGTATCCTGGGGTGCATTAAGAAGAATGTGTCCAGCAGACTGAGGGAGGTTCTTCTTCCCCTCTATTCTGCCCTAGTGAGACCTCACCTAGAGTAGTGCATTCAGTTCTGGTTTCCCCTGTTCAAGAGGGACGGGGATTTACTTGAGAAAGTACAACAGAGGGATATGAGGATATATATAAGGGTTGGACTTGATGATCTCTGAGGTCCCTTCCAACCCGGCTAATTCTATGATGATTAAAGTTCTGGAACACCTGCCTTATGAAGAAAAGCTGAGAGATCTGGGGCTTTTTAGTTTGGAGAGAAGACTGAGAGGGGATGTAATTAATGTGTATAAATATGAAAGTGCTGGGCATCTAGAAGGAAGGAACAATCTCTTCTCACTAGTTCCCTGCGATAGTATGAGGGCCAATGGATTCAAGATAAAGCCTTTGGAATGCTTTAGTTCCATCTCACCATGAGGAAGAATTTCTTTACTGTAAGGGTTACAGAGAAGTTGTGGATTCTCCTTCTCTGGGAACGTTCAAGACCAAAATCCATCTGGATGCATTTCTGAGTGACTTGCTCTAGTTTTCATCCTGATCTGGCAGGGGGTTGGACTCAATGATCTTCAGAGTTCCCTTCCAACCGTTGACATTCTGTGATACTGTAAAGACTCTTTAGTTTCTCTAAAGAATAGCACAGACCTCAAAAAAAGGATCGAAAGAATCCCACCTCACCAAGCCCAAAGATTGCTGAGGAGTTCATCCTAGGTCATAAAAACTGGGAGGTCTTTGTTGAAATCCCTGTCCAAAACTGGGGACAAAGCAGGTTTCTGTTTCCACGTCTGGCTTCTGGCAGAGCAAGCACTGAGTATTTCACCAAGTTCTAAATGACACATTGTTCCAACATGCGTTTCCAAGTGTTAAAAGTGAAGACAAATGAAGGTATGCTGCTATGCCACTTTATAAGGTTCACAGCTTCTTATTTCTAACTAGCCAAAATGAGTCTAAAAGACTACAGAGTTTAAATTTTCTAATTCAAGAATTGTCTTGCACTTCAATTGTGTATGCTTTACAACATTTAAATGCAACTAATATTCAGCTCAGGTTTCCAACTGGCTGTTAAATGCCCTCTAGTTTTCTTGTGGAACTTGTTTCCTTAGCCTCAGTTTGTATGAAGAGAATTAGAGAACATTAGTATAAACTATATAAATAAAAGTTAAATAAGAGTGCTAAGAATTCAGGTCTAAGACATGTTAAGTTAAAAATTGCATAAAACTATTATATTGCAAATAACGTACTCAAGCTATTGCCAATGCTCATGCTTTTATATACCCCGAAGCATAACAATTTTACTCCACATATAAGCAATTCTTCAGTGCTGTAGGTACAGCCAAGTTTAATAATCCCTAATAACTTTACCAAACCATATCATTAGATACATTCTGCAGATGTCAGGGCAGTGTGGCTGCCATCAGCTATGACTCTTCATGGAAAAACACCTGCTGTGGTTTAGAGTGCCAAACTCTAAATTTTTCATTAGTAATTATTCATGAAAAAGAGTCAGGTTGCGAGTTACCATGATTTTGCAAAATTCAATACTATGATTCATAAGTGCACATCCAGAGAGGGGGAGAACAGGACTCTGACCATAAGAATACAAAAAAGCCCTTCTTTTTTCCCCACTACTTCGTAATCTATAATGAACACTAGAGGATCTGCAGACCCTTTCCTCTTAAAACCTAGAAGCACAAAATTGTTTAAAGGAGTGTGTTTTCACATAATAGGCCCCAGAAACTGAAAGTTGAAGCTACCTAATTAGACAGCTAACTAAAAGACATCACATATATGTCCCAAAGCACTCAAGCTAAAATCATTCACCTCCACATCACCTGTTCAGAAAGCAAATAGGTAAGAAGCTATTATGATGCAAATTCAATACCCCAGCCTAGCTAAAGCACTATCTCCTGTCAGTTTTAAGAGGTATCTAAGGAGGAGGCGATACAAAGTCATCTTGGAAAGTAGTTTTGCAGAGGACCTGTTGGTCCTGCTGGAGCCAGCATGTGTTGGCAATGTGCTGTAGTCATAAAAATGTAAGTAGTATCCTGGGCTACATTACACAAAGTACTATCAGCAGGTAAAGAGTGGTTATCCTTCCCTCCACTCATCAAGAAACACTTTTCACTGTGAGTGTGATTAAACACTGGCAGATTATCCAGAGAGGTAGTGGCATCTTCATCCTTGGAGATATAAAAAAGATGTCTGAACACAGTCCTAGGAACCCAGCTCTAGGCAAGTCACTTCTTCTTGAAGGTTGTAATCCAGGGTTCTTTCCAACCTCAATATTAGCCAGTGCTATGCTTTGGACTATTCTGGAAACAGCACCAATCTCTGATTTGAGTATTGAGCATTGTGTTTGCCTGGCATGTGGTAAGGCTGTGTTGTTTAATGAAGAAAAAAAAAAAAAAAAAAAAAGAAGGTTGTACATATAGATCTATATACACACTACACACACAAAGACTTGTCTATAGAATAATAGCTAAAGAGACTAAATTTCTTCTGATTCATAGTCTAATACAAACGTGAAATACATGTTGAACAACATCTGAGCAGAGAAAAGATATATTCCCATCACTATGCTGCCCATGAAGCTGATGGAGTCACACTGCTCCAGATTTCTGACTTCAGGAGTATAACTGCTTCAAGAAACCCCTGGCAAACTGTCCCATGGAGAATTCCTCCAACATCTCATATAGTGGTTAAAGTCAGCCAGTACAGAGACTTCTAAGCAGTAGTTTGGTGAGCAATTGTAATGAAATACCACTGTAGTAGGTATGATGCCTATTAAATTCAAAGAATGAACTTCAGGTTTCCGCAGTTCTGTTAGGAACTCATTATATCCCTGCAGTACTAAAGTACATTTTCTGGGTGCACCAGCAATTTAATTAATGAATAAAAAATTACATTCTAATGCTTTCAGATACAAAGTAACTGTTGTAGTCTGAGAGCAAACATGCCTTGATCATTTAAAAGATAAGCAGGTTTTCCTCTAAGAGGAAGGTAGTTTTTTCAATGTTATGTAGGAGATGTATTTTGGTCCTCTGATTTTGCTCTGCTCCAAATAAAATGAGACATAATTATTTCTTTGTGTGATCCACCATCTTATATATTCTGCCACAAACTTCTTTGTTATGGAAACCCTGATCCTAATCTGTTTCCCCCTTTTACAAATCAGATTACCTAACTGACTAGTGCTTTGTCCGTATCAGCATAGTCTTCATGAAAGAACTAAACCAGACTATTTACATGGTTTCAGGATGACAGGCATAGAGCTTGTCAAAGTCTCAGTTCCCGTGCAAAAGGGCAGTTTAGTTGCTCCACAGCAAGCTGACTCAAGATACAACAAAGCAGAGAACGGATTTGAAGAACTCAACTTACTAACCAGAATCAGAGGCAAGATATTACAGTACAGCCTACACTGACTGGCCTTGGAAACAAAATCATACACGTCAGCACAATTTGGTTATCCCACCAGGTACTGGATAATGTATTTCATTAAGATGAAACAAATGAGAGGTTATTTTAACATCTGGAATATCCTAGTCTTGACTTTTGGCTCACTCGTCTATTGTGCTTGTCAGGAAAAAGATTCTTTCTATGTGGCTTGCTGAAGAGTGTAGCGTGTCACTTAAATTTTACTGTTAAGAATAAGTAAGCCACAATACATTAGCGCCAGATGACATAGTACATAAAGAGTTGAGTACATAAATCTCAGTGTTATGTCATTCTCTTTCCTAGTAAATGGAAGACAAAAAATATGCTGCCTACCTATTCAGAACAAGCCGTTAACACAACTGTAAAAAGCTACAGAATGCAGGGAGAGCTCATGGGAGAGGGATTAAAAAGTATATTTCTGGAAGAATACACATATAAGCAAACATTTAGAAATGTTTTGGGTTTGGAAATCTTAATTGTGTAGCGAAGAATGGAGGCAGTACCACAGCAACATGAAAAAAAAAAAAGAGCAACAACGATTTTTTTCTATGCCAACTGTGAAAGTCACATATGGTGTCTGAGGGAGGGATTTTTAACCGCAGCGCCCAGAGCCCTGGTTTGAGAGGCCCCGGCCCAGCCCGCCCTCCGCCCTTCCCGCCCTGAGGCGCTCTGTGCCCCCGGGGCTGCCGCGCTGTGGCTGTGGGGAGGAGAGGCTGGGTCAGGTGACCCCAATGGACCAATCACAGCGCGCCTGCCCGGGGCCCTCCGGGGAACGGGGCTGCGGGAGTCTGGGCCTTTCGGGGCAGCTGCCTGCGTGTAGGTTCCGTATTTACATATTTCTATATGTTTGCATTACTGGTTATTATTTAATTAAACCTAGCATTAAGCTCCTTCTCCCTTGTTACTCTTTTTACCTTCCCCTGAGATGGTGGGGGATAACAGAGCATGTCACCCATTTGTTGGTTAAAACTGTTGACACTTGCATAAACAGAAAATGTGTGCTATATTTCTGAGAAAACCTTTAACATGCCAAAAATAATATTTATGCAACTCGGAGTTGCCTCTAATGAGACAGAGTTTTGTTTTTTTCTTAATGAGATTTTCACTAGTGTTCAGAAAGAGACAGTTCACTGCTGAGTTGAGAACAGAGTTCCAAAAATCCAGAGAATTAAAAAGCCTTTGAAGAAACAGATAGTATTCCAAAACAACCACAGCAAACTTTCCGTTTCCAAAAAGTAACCAAACCCAAGAGACCCAACAGGTAGTCTCTGTTAAGTCAGGTGTCCTCCAAATTTTTCTCTGTGGTTTCTCTGGGATACTAGGACAACATGTGGATACATCAGGTGAAGCAAGCCCTGAACTGAGACACCTGCAGAGCAGCAGACTGACTGACAGAAATCCAAATCTCTCCTAGTCAAGTGTCACCAAAACAAAACGGGCTTTTGTCAGCTGTTTAGAAGAAGTTGGGTAAGGGAAGGCCTGCTGAGAAAAAAAAAATAAAAATAATAGAAGTAGTTTGGATTTAGGAAGGTACATGAATGTGTGTTAGGAGAACAGAGGGAAGGTGGGGAAAGACCTCTTTGGGTCACAAGACAAAAGTGAGGTTTCAAAAAGTTCAAATAGGCATCTGAACTTTAGGAGCCTTACAATTACAGAGTCAGACTTACAAACCCTTTGATGTTTGCCCTCCAGTACTTTCACCTGGGAGAGGAAAGACTGAGAAGCTCAGCCAGTGAGCAGCTCCCTTTTCCGACCCTCACAAGATAAGAGCCTGCTTTGCACTGTTGTCAGGAGCACAAAACCTCCTCATTTTGGTGGAGTGGTTGCCAGGCAACTGATCCACTCTGCAACACAGGCTCTCATCAGGCGGGGAGCCTGATTAACCCATTAGCTTCTCAATTAAAACACTAATTTGGAACTCGAACACGAGCAGGTTTATGAGCTCAGCAGCATCCTTCCTTGTGCATGTGTGACATCTCTCCAGGGTGTGGGGACATGCAGGCGTAGCCTGGTGCCAGCAAGCTCTGACAGGGGCTGAGACGAGGCGTTGGCATGGCAAAGGGTGTGCCTCTCAAAGCTGGCAAACAAAAGATGAAGGAATGAATAATAAGGAATGTGAATTATTCATAACAGATTAGTGCAAGCCATCAGGGTCTGGCAGGGAGAGAGTTTTGTTTTGTTCATAAGATGGGTAGCTGCTCAACTGCACTTTTGTGCGATCTTATCGACACCATTCACACAATGACAGTATTACGTTGTGAGAGGTCCCCCGATGGCATGTATTAATTTATAATAGATGCAAAAGGAAGGGAGTATTTTTGTGTATCATGCTAGTAAAACACACAAGTAATCCCCCAAGGCACCTACCTATATGCATAGATTAAAACATTAGCAATGGCACTAGAGTCAGTGAGAGCTATGACGTACAACACAACCATTCACACACCATTCACGGTAATCCAAAGGCAACTCTTGATGCTCACACTGCTCTTAAAACATGGAAACACACATCTTAAGTACAGCCAGGATGTGTGGTGCATGCTCTTACAACAAAAAAAGTGAATAGTAAGACTACATCCAACTAAGCATCCTCTCAGAAGGAAAATATTTCATGTAAGAAGGGCCGTGTATCTGTTAATGTATTTGTTAACACATTCCTTACTTTAATAAAGAGGGATGAAATTAGGTGAGCATGGAGAACTGTAAATGTATAGGGATTTACCTGAGGCAAGAGTCTGTCTGAAAATGAGTTCTGCTTTTTTGCAAGACCACATTGTTACACTCCTCAGTTACTTTTAATTAAATTAAATTAAGTTCTTATTATGTTTAACCTAATGCAAATTAGTATTTGTTAGTTTGAGTTCCTACTCCTTTCTTCTCTTGCTGCTAAGAACAGTAATGGAAAACAAATGTTTATAAAGAAGAACATTTGGAACTATACTCTGAGATGAATAATCTCAGGAAAAAAAAAAAAAAGAAAAGTCAGAACCCTGAAAGCCAAAACTCTGCCAATTGCTAACTGTTCTTGGACAGTACTGTGTTTCAGAAAACACTACAATTAATTACTGCATTATCAATACAGTAAGTAAATAAAGGAAAATAATTTTAATTAAGAACATGCAAAGACTAAACCATTAACAGAAAATGCTTAGCAGTAGAACATTTTCACTTAGATTTTTCCCAGCTGTGGGACAGTTTGTAAATTATAGAAAAATCATTGCTGCCATGGTATAACTCAGGTGGTTTGCAGCTAGGAAAAAAGGTATAGTAAAGCTGTTTTGGAGCTAATGGAAGATACTTGTTCTCACACAACTTCAGATTGGAAACAGTTTTATCTTGGGCAAGAGGGATGACCTTTCAAAATGTACTTTTTGCCAGGCTGAGATTTTGAGATGTCGCACTTTCAGTCCTACTGGAATTTAGAAGCACTTCATTTCTATCTAACATACATAAAAAGGAAAAAAAAATTCTGAAAAGAAAGTACTTTTTCTGGTTTGTTTTTTTTTTCCCCCCTATGAGTGTTATACTAAGGCAAATAGCAAGTAATATACCTATTAAATTCTAGTTTGACATAGAGCAACCAAAAGAGAATGAAACATTTACACATCCTCCACTGGGGAATGCTCTTCTATTTGCTCCAGTTTGATTTTTTGTTAGTGCTTGCTATAGTTGGAAGAGAATAGCTCAGGTTTCTTCTATGAAGTTTTATTCAAGTTTTACTAGCTCTTCAGTCCATAGCGGCCAGTTCCATGGTCTTACGTGCAACCTTTGGAGAGCTGCAAAAATTAATTCAGCCTCTTCATTGCCTCTTCATTCACTTTAGAATGTGATTTGCTGTAGTATCAGAGTGAAATAAAAGGCTAATCTGTAGATTCATAACAACATGAGAGCAAGATTTATATACTAACAACCTTTTAAATATACAAAGCAAAGAGCAGAAAATGTTGTAAGAATTACAACTGAGATGCTAGGGTTTGTTTTTTTTTTCAAATTTAATTACAGAACAGGCTTACAAAGGAAAATGTCTTGCAGTAAACATTCTCAAAACATTCTTGATTACCCAGCAAAACTTTTGTCTAATCACTAAATAATAAATACACTATAAAAGTGATAGAAAACCATTGCTGAAAGTTGGAAATGCACATTTGAGTGGAAATATTTTTTGTGGTTCTTACAGTGATACATACCAATTTTACAATAGTAGAAATCTGACCCTTGTTTCTTAATGCTTCGACCTTTTCTTCCTGAATGACAGAAACATGTCTATTGTTATTGTAAAAAGTGACTGGACAATGTTTCTTTACTTAGCAAGCTGTAGAATTAAATTTCATAGATCAAAAAATTATCTCATTTTTTATAAATGAGGAGATACTTCAGATTTTTTTTTTTTTTTTTTTTCAGCCATAAGAACATGCAGAGGAACACTTGAGTAATCTGTTTCTCCACAATTTATTTAAACAATTAAAAAGTAGAAAATTGACTCTTCTTTCCTTCAGTCTTCTGATATAATCCAATATAAGCCCAAAATAATTGAGGGAGCAGAAGTCAAGAATATAAGGGGAGCTTATGCATGTGTCACCTCTCTTACAAGAAGAAAATCTGTTAAGAAGTGATTCCTAGAAAGCTGAGTGAATATAATGGGAAGTGTTGCTACAGGGACTGCAGAAGTAAAAGAAGATGCATTTGTAAGCTATGTACAGGTGCTCATTCCTAATCAGTGGTGGCCCTAAAATCAATACCAGATCCAGTGCAGACTATTTGCTCTCTGTTTTGAGATCAAAATAAGTACAAAGTCTTCCAAAGAAAACAATCTTTTCACCGTTCCATTGCCTTTCCCTTCTCCTTTTCACTAAGGCTTTGTCTGAGCATCCATTCAGTCATCTAGAATATCACATTTTTCCTGTCTCCTCTGCCTTTCAGACTTCCCATTTTTTCAATACAAAATGTATATGTACTAAAACGACAAATATTTTTAAAGATGACTTGCTTGCTACACCAAAATATCTTTCTATAAAATAGTGCAAAGGCCCTACAAATGACAGCTCTTCAATTGCTCATGAATAAATGAACCAAAGCAAAGCATATGGGGCTGTTACTGATGTTCAGATTTTGTATAGGTGGACTCCAGATCTGTAGGCAGACTAGAAAAGGCTTTTTTACAATTTTAAGATGAGTTAGAGTTGGCATCCCAGCACCCTATTACATGCTTAAACCTAAGATGCAAACAAGTCCTGGTTTTACTTCAGTAACAAAGTGGCTCCAATGTTTGTGAAAATCTGTGCATGAAAAGTGCTCTTCTGACATTAACCTACATCAGCTTCATCAACTATGTATTTTTAATCATTGTTGCATACCATTGCACAGTACTGAAGAGGAAAGAGTGACTGAAACCAATATAGGGTTGCAAAATTTTGTTCAGGAAGCTGGCTGCCTTGAGGCTTAGTGTAAGGCATTGACTGAAACAACACCTGTTCAACCGTAAAACAAATTGCCTTAGCAACTTATATTTCTGCTGCATGGTTTACATACACCAGTTTTTTTTTTTTGGTGACCTAGTTTTGCAATTAGACTGATGATTTCCTTCCAAGGATTTTACATTAAGTATATCTCAACTGAGACGAAAAAAATAATTAATTTTCTGGCAATCTAATTTGAGTGCCATAGAGATTGAAGTCTTTTGCTGTAACTACATAGATAATGTCTGGGTTAAGATTAGTGATGTATTTCTTCCCCTTCTCTGCTTACCTGTAATAATATTTCATACTAATTTTGATAATCAGTTTGTAAACATTGAGAATTCTGCCAGACAAATAGCTTGAAGTTTTCTGAACACAAATGACAGGTGAGGACTGTGTCAGAGAAAGGATAAATCTTGTATAAATAAACCCATTCCAAACGTAAGAAATGAAAAAAAGCTTTGTAGTTTTAGTACCTGCCGTTTGAGGTAAATAGAAAGGCATGTGCCATCCAAATCTATGTGTGAATATATTTTAAATCACTGAGTATGCTGAGTTGGAAGAGACCCATCTGTATCATCAAGTCCAACTCCTGTCTGCGCAGGGCACCCCCAGAATCACACCGTGTTCCTGAGAGCATCATCCAAATGCTTCTTGAACTCCAGGTGCCATAACTGTTTTCCTGGGGAGCCTGTTCCACTGCTTAGCTGCTCTCTGGGTGAAAAAACATTTCTTGGTATCTAACCCAAACCTCCCCTGATTCAGCTTTCTGCCATTTCTCTCATTCTTGTCTTTGGTCACAGGAGTAACAAATCAGTTCCAGTCCCCTCTGTTCCCCTCATGAGGAAGCCACAGTCTGCAATGAGGTCACCCTTCACCCTCTTTTTCTCCAAACCGAACAATCCAAGTGACCTCAGCTGCTTCTTATAAGTCATGCCTTCCAAACCCTTCACCATCCTATTTGCTCTCCTTTGGACATTTTCCATTAGCTTTTTATATTTTGGTGCCCAAAACTGCACAGAGCACTCAAGGTGAGGCTGTACCAGTGCAGAGTAGGGTGGGACAATCCCCTCCCTTGACTGGCTGGCAATGCTGTGCTTGATGCACCCCAGGACATGGTTGTCCCTCCTGGCTGCCAGGGCACACTGATGGGTCATGTTCAGTTTGCCACCAACCAGGACCTCCAGGTCCCTCTCTGCTGTGCTGCTCTCCAGTCACTAATTCCTCAGTCTGTTCTTGCCACCAGGATTGCCTCATCCCTGTTCTGTCTATATATATAGATAGAGATGTAGGTGTGTATATCCTTATGTATGTTTTTTTGATCCACCATCCAGATAGTGGCATATATGCCTCAGTTTACATTTTGTTACCAAATATGGTAATAATATATTCATTTCGATCTTGCTGTGAACTGAAAAATTGAATTGTGATATTAGCATCACACATGATTGAATTTCTGTACCCTTTTGGAGAACTGACAACAAGGAAATCAGATTAGCAAAAAAATACAGTTCTATATTCATTGTGTATGGGATTTTCATGTAACTAGCTTGATTTTTAGCTAGAGACTCCAAGTCAGATAGCAATGCTCTAAAATATTTTTTAAAATATCACAGACAAGTATTACAAAGCAGTTTTAATTACCCATAAAAAAGAGACTTGAAATATCCAACAGAGAGAGATAGTTCTTGGTATTAACTTTCTTCTGTTAAACTACTAAGCTTTCATGGATTAAGGAAAAAAAAAAGTATTAAATACAACTGTGTAAATTTCATTCCTAAATCTTAATATTCTTTAAAATCACAGTTTAAAAATTCAACCCTTAAGCCTGTATTTATAGTTTGATTCCTAGAATAATATTCTCCATAAATAGTTAATAACTAGCAAACTTTTTCTTTCATTTTAAAGTTAAATTCAAGAAATAAAAGATTCAACGCTATCACCATACGCTTCCTACCATGATGTAGACATATATGTCTGTGCATATACATATGCACACATAAGTGAAAACCAAGAAACCTAATAGCCAAGTCAGAGTACAGGCAAAACTCATGTAACCATCTTTCCTCCCTTTCTGTGCCCACCTCAATTCATCAGCTAAGTGCACCAGTCCACACTTACACTCAAATATTAGTGTAACTAATACACCTTTCAGGAAACAGCAGATTTTCATGCTCTAGATATAAGGGGGCTGAAATATTTACTATTAAAGAGATGGGATGGGTAGATGAGGATACTGTTCTTTTACCTGTAATTTCTAGATTTCAAAATTGGGCACTGAATTTCTACCCCCCTCTAACTGCTGTCTGGCTTCTACATCACCTCTGAATCCATCCCAAATCATGGGACCAGGGTGCTCAGTAAGGACCCCCAGACACATCATGGCTCTGGGTTTTCCACTGATCCTTGTACTTCATTTGGCTCTGAATGTATCTTCTTTGAACACTCAACTTTCCTCTGTCCCCATTTTATGTAGGTTACATTTTCATTTTCAGTTCTTTCCTAAGCTCTTTATTCCCAGAACTACAATCACAGAATCACAGAATGTTTTAGGTTGGAAGACACCTCCAAGATCATCCAGTCCAACCTTTGACCAATATCATAATCTAACTACTAAACCATGTCCTTAAGGACCAGGTCTAAATGCCTTTTAATTACCTCCAGGGATGGTGACTTCACCACTGCTCCAGACTGCTCTTCAAGCAAGAAGTCTTTGTTCCGCTGTGTATTTGTGTCAACCTTGGACACTCTATATTTATGGCTGACAGCCACAAAATTTGTCACACTTAGGTACAAGGGCAATTTTTGCTATTTTCATTTTCTTCATCTCGCTAGTAAGAATGTACATAGGACAAAGCCAAGGCAATTTATCCTTACTTCTCTGCAGTCTTCCAAAAATAAGCTTTTCTGCTTCTTACTTAAAAATGTTCTGTGTAACTAGTACAATTTTTGAAAATTCTTCTTCAAGAAGAAACTGATCATCTACCATAGTCTGGAAAAATTATTAAGAGTATCATCAGCAGTGTTGTTTGTACCCTGTCTCCTCTTCAGTGGGAAGACACACCTTTGAATATAACAAGAACTAAGAATGACAGGAATTTTACCTTACCTGCAAGGTCTGGAGTTTTTGTTTATTATGCTTATTTCCAGACTAATGCCAATTAGCCTTAGCTCAAATTTTTAGCTGACAGTTTGTACACAAATAATGTCTTAGAGTATCTGAAGCCCATTCTTCCTATACCCTTTCAACAAAATTCATGTTTGGTTGTTTTGTTCTTTTTTGGAAGAAAGTGTAGAGATGCAGTCAACTAAGTTACATCATGCATTTCTTGTTGTATGCTCAATGCTTTAGATTAACTGTGGAATAGCAATGAACTCCTTTTTATATTTTAAATACTAATTCTTTCTTCCAACCTTGGTCTTGTTAATGTTCTCTTATCCTTCCTTTCTCTCAGGAAGTGTTTTTCCATGCTTTCAGATCCACTGAAAAACTTTCAAAAATCCCCACTTCTCAAGTCTGAAATAATCCTACTTCAAATAATGCAAAAACCAGCAAGTTGGCTAGGGAAGTTTTCTTTGGTCTACCTGGGCAGGGGCAGCTGTCACAAGATGCTTTGTGAATTATCTCTCTTCATCTCCAATGACCACTCCCTAACTCAAAAAAGACTTTCCTAAGCACACAAAATGCAGTGGGAAAAGGGTAAAATTAAACACTACACACTTTTTAGTCTTTTTATTTGGTTATCAAAGGAAACCATTATGCAAAAAATGATCTGGATAAACATGGACCAGCATTTTTACAGTGACAAGAGAGGAGGTTTTGTTTTTCAAAAAGCTACTGAGTCTTTCAGTGGAAAATAAATGAAATGGCAAATAGGCTTATATTCTGAAAGCATGAAGTCAGAAAAGGGAAGCAAAAAAGGTTAGCCAGACAAACCCTTTAAACATGAGTTATCTTCAGGTATTTAAAGCACAGGTGAACACTAAGAAGTCCTCTGGATCATTTTTCTGTGTGTCCTAGGCTCAGCTCACTTCACAGGGAGTAAGCTGGAGAGTGAGTTGGGAGTAAGCAACATAGATAAAAAGTATCAAAGAAGAGAAGCAGAGGTCATGCAGAGACTCATGCTTTTTTTTACCAAAAGATGTATTCATAAATCACTGATGCTTTGCAAATGGCTCAAAACCCAGATCAAATCAGTTGACAGTACTTGGTCCACATTAACTGTGTCTTGCACTTGCTCAGCCTTTTCAGTTGCTATTCATTACAGACTGCTCTTTCAGAAAAACAAACCAGCTGGCTTGTTCATGCCTTTGATTTTGACTGTCACAAGCATAATTTGCACATTTACCAGGCCACCTAACCTGCACCTGTGCTTGTTACACCCTTGTAATCTAGTCATCAATTTCCTTTTTCTCTAACAGCTTACAGACTAAAATCCCAATATCTCTTTATCTTTCTTGACATCCCTTTCCCGCCTGAAATTTTACTTTTCTCCTGTTTTCTGAAAAGCACAAGTAAGAGAGGGTTCTTCCTTTCTGCACCCCGCATTCCCCTTTAGTGGTTTCTTTTGCTAAGCTTCTGACACACATCTCATTAGCCTGCAGTGTGTGCTAAATTTCCACATTGTCTGGCTGTCAAAGAAGGGAATGGTTAGCTACTCCTAAAGAGCACATACTTCTCATTCTCTGACTTTACTTAAATTCTGTTTTTCCTCATTGTCATACAATCATTTAAGAAACTCTATGATTGCTTAGACTCAGTGACATGAATGTCACTAAAAATGACAGTTAAGCTGATATTAACATAATTAATAACGGTTCACATTTTATGTCTTTTGTGATATTTTTTAAACTCTACAGAACCCATTCTCTTGTTGCAAGTTAGGCTCTGGTTGAAAACATAAATACTTCAGCATGTTTTATGCTCACTTGAAAACATGAACCCCATATTTCAAGGTTGAACTGCAACAGAACATTCAATACACTTCAAACAGCCCATGTTCCACTCAGAGACATTTACAGATAAGGCATCTATTGAAAAATAGCTGGTCAAGGCAATCTGGTTCTGTACACTCATCACTTTGTAGCAGAAAAAAATTTGCTAAGGGCTTCAGTCTGGAATTTCTAATCTGCCATATCTCACGAGGGTCTGTATGTGTGCTAGCAAAAACTTTAGTAAATGTTTCCCCAGCAAAATCTTAGGTTTGTCCATTCTGCTGCAGACATCTATGGCAAGCACAAAGGCTACATTCAGACAGTAGATACTGGCACACTGAGAATGAGAAGAACACACTTGAAACAAGATGTGTGTGAGAGAAGGGAAGCTAATTACACCTTAAAATGAGATTAAATTCATTAGGCATAAATGCATGATGGCCTTAAGCCCAGAGAGAGTCCAGGAACAACAAAGCTATGAAAAGCAGAAAAAAGAATCATAAAGTCATATGTTTATTGTATTATTTTCATGTAATTGCCTAAATACTTCCCCACACAAGTCAACAAGCTACTACAATGAACTTGCAGATCCATTAGGAAAAGAAGGTATAAGAGGTTTATTTTTAATGGTGAAAATATATTTTTCCATTCTGAAAAATAATAATAAACACTCTATGTAATATAGTATCCACTGATATGATGGTAGATAATCCAGAATCATAGTTGTATGATCACTATTCCGTCAGTAATATTAATCCATTAAAAAGATCTGCACATGTTAAATGATCTATATTATAGACTACCATGTGACTTTAGATTAATCTATGCATTTGAAAGCTATAAGTGGAAATATCAACATAAAAAGTGAATGTATCAGAAGATACACCTCACCTAAAAAGTCCCAACAACTTTAAAGCTAGACTGAATATACAAGGGGCAGACAATATATGAAGCAAACCAAGAAGAAAATACATGTTCACCTCCTCCAAAGAGGTGACTGTTGATGCACAAATGGAGTTGGGTAGAAACTCCTTTTTGCAGCTGCACATCATCATGTGTTTCTAGCGATGAAAGCAGAGCTTCAGCAAAGTATCAGTCTCTTGATTTTGTGCTAATACTATTTTAGCCATCTGGGGACAGGAGAGGGGAAATTGCAAGCAATTCAGAGAGGAGTATGTAGCCAAACAAGAAAGTATTTAAACTAGGATGAAATTCAGAGGTAAACTTGTTAAGTCCTATTTGTTAGAAATGAATAAATATGTTTAAACTGGATCAGAGTTTATTTGATTTATTCCAGGATACTGGAAAAGTAAGCTAAACAAAGGGCAGAAATCTACTATTAAGTTTTCTACCAAATTGAAATCAAAGTTTCATCATCCTATATTTCTTTCTGATTCACTTCAGCCATTTTCTTCACAGCTACATTTAACCCTTTGGTTATTGAGGTGCTTCTTGTATGAATTGAATTTAACTGTATACGATAATGATGTAACTACAAGTTTGTTTTATTTTTGTTTTTATTTTGTTTTATTTAATAGATTAAGATCATTTGGCAACAATAATTGCTTATCAGTTTAGTACAGAACTGCAATGTGTAACTGAACCTCAATATAAAGTAACTGTTGAAGTGGAATTCAGTCTCTAGTTAGTCCTAGATTGGAGGGCCCTACGATCCCCATGTGTTGGTCCTAGATCTTCATGAGGTGCACAAAGAACGAGGCAAATTAGCAGAAGCACTACTATAAATAGTTTGCAGACATTTTCACCACTTTTACTTTATAGAGAAAATGCTTGAAAAACACTTAAGCAGCATGAAAACTTGATAACCTATTTCAAAATTCTTTCAATAAAATAGATTATTAAACTGGAAGGGACTGTAGGAAGCCAACTTGATCTATATTTTTCCAGCTCTGTTGCTTTCTTCTGCTGTACTCATATATTCTGTAACCAGGAAAGACTTTGAAAATTTTTTTGTTTGTTGTCCAGTTTGACAATAGGCATATTCACTGAAACGTTTTTCATTAACATAAATTCAATACTCCTCATATATTCAAGTTATTTAGACACTTCAGATACATGAGATATGAATGTTTTCATATAAACATATCTTTATAAACCAAAATTCTAGTTTCTTTAGTTGATGGGAAGAAAAAATAATCCTAAAGTTTTCTTCACTTATTGAATAACTCATGTAAAATCATAGGAAGCTGATAATTTACGAGTTAATGCTTACTAAACTTTTTGCTCATCTATTGCAAATTTGCATGGATATGTTTTGGATATCTTTTTATATATTCAAGTTATTTAGACACTTCAGATACATGAGATATGAAATTTTTCATGTAAACATGTATTTATAAAATATATATCTTCATATATTTTATAAGAGATGTATTCTAAGCTTACAACCCTGGACTTCAGGCATGCAAACTTTGATTGTATCAGGGATCTGCTAGGCAAAGTACCAGGACAATGCCCTGGAGGGAAGGGGGACCCAGGACAGCTGGTTAGTATTCAAGGATCATCTTTTACATGTCCACTAGCAAAGTATATGGACAAAGAGGAAGGCAGGAAAGAATGGTAGGAGACCTGCCTGGATGAACAAGGAGCTCCTGAACACGCTACCTATAAGGAAGCTATCCGAGCAGCAGGAGACCTGGATAGAAAAGCCAAAGTTCAGTGAGAACTAAATCTAGCCAGGGACATCAAGGGGGATAGCAAAAATTTCTATAGGCATATGATTTTCTTTGGAACACAGGAATGAATATCACATATATCTTTTGCTACTATATTAAATATACTCAAATTATTATTTTTTTAATTTTTTTTTCCATATGTATTTTTTTACCTCTATCACCTGGAAAAGAAAGAAATATAATAGACATTCTGGCATTCCCTTCCACCTCCAGAGTTGAGATGTTTGATGTTTATGCAGTTCCAGCCACAAGCAGAAGCAGCAAAGACATGGAGGTTGCTCGGTGTAAACTCAGGTAATCTGCTGCCAGAACATAATAAATCTCTGAGGAATATCTGCAAGCAGAGGTTTTTAAACCTATGTAGATTTAACTAAGTAATTATAGTGTTTTGTTTATTTACATGATTGGTGAAAATCTGTGAAAATGATCCCCAACATCAGTGAAAGTGTGCCTCATCTCAGGCACAGACAAATACAATATTCTTAGTGAAACATTCCCCTCTTTCTTTTCTTTTATATGTGGGGAAAAAACTATAATTCTTCTAAATTGTAATCTCAGAACAGAGCACACAAGAAAATGAATCCCCAGTGCAAAGGACAAATTATGCAGACACTGGCATATCAGAAATACTTAGTGCTACAGTAAACAATACTGAGAAGCTAGAGCACCTTAGCAGTAAATTTGTGACTTACCTGAAGAATTTTAGTTTACATTTATGAAACAAATGCTCTGATATTGGCATCCATGGCATCCACTCTTAAAATTTACAACCAGGAGTTTTTCTGGAAAGGTATTCAATTTTATAAATTACAGTAATGAAAATACTTGGCTATGGTAAATATATTACTTATAGTCACAGTCGTGCATTGAGAAAAAAAGTAATGGAAATAGATATTGCATACGGACCGGCAGCTACATCTATGGAGAGGAGAGAGACTCCAGGAGTACCAACCCTGCTGTTGCTATAGACAGGAACAGTAAGCCTTTTTCACCAAGACACTTTACCAATATGCCTCCCATTTCTTCTCAACTGTCCACACTCTGTATTACAGAATCATATAGCAGTTTGAGTTGGAAGGGACCTGAAAGACCATCTCTTCCCAGCCTCCCTGTATGGGCAGGACTACCTCCCACTAGACCAGATTGCTCAAATCCCCATCCAACCTGGCCTTGAGCACTTCTAGGGAGGGGAAAGCCACAAATCCTCTTGGCTAATTGTTCCACTCTCTCACCACCCTCACAAGAAATAGTTTCTTCATAATACCTTATCAAAAACTACCTTCTTTCAGTTTGAAACCATTACCACTCATCCCATAGATACACATCCTTGTAAAAAGTCCTTCTAAATCTCAGACTTCCCCTTCTTTCCAGCAAAGAGTTCTTTCCAGCTTGCTGAGTTCACAGGGGAAAATGTGCCATCCTGGAACCCAAATAAGCCTCATGGAAAGATGAGGTCCCCAGAGCCACTTAGAGTAGAAAGAAGTCTGAGAGTCTAGCTAGCTAGTCCCACCTCTTTCCCACAGTCAGCACCTCCTTCCCACAGGCTTACCAAAATCTTGCACAGCACCTGAGAACTGCATTGGGCATCTGCAAAATCTGCAGACACTCTGCCAGCATTCCTCAGTTCCCCCAAATACCTTGTACTCTTCTGCTCTAAAGCTCTTATTTGCCTACAACATAAAGTACCTTCATTATGAAAATCTCTTGAGCAATAGCTGATCCTCTCACAATGTCTATAGGGGTACTTCTGATCAATTTAGAGACATAAAAATATCTGCTTTGCATTACACTACAAATAACATTTCCCTGGCACACTGCAGTAAAATAGCACCAGAGGCAGACAAGTCCCTTCTTTCTCCTGATCCCCATTCTCCCCAACCAGAATCCCAAAATTGTGAGTATTTTTTTAACCCACATGTATGTCAGCAAGTCTATTGCCACATTTTCCATGCACATATATAGTGATAAGTTTTGAACCTCTTTAGAGTAAAATATGCTTACAGAAAATGTGGTCTGAAATTGTTGCAAACATTTAACAAAAAATGCTTTTCCTTTTGACAATACACTTTGCACATTACTGAACATACATGGATTTTCTTTTCTTTAAGAATTCTAATGAGTTTTGCCCAAAAGTGTTTGATAAATGTTTTCCTCTAAGTATTTTTTTAAGCTAATCCCTAGTGTTTTGTAATTTTTTCTCTTTTTCTCACTAACAGTGAACTCACTCACGTATGCTTGGTGATTAGGACTCCATGTATGATATGTCACACAAATAAAGAAAGCTTTGGGTTACAGGTTTGCATATAGGTCACAAACATTATAATTGCCTATTTCTAAAATAGCAACTTCTGACAAGTTTTCAAAAAGGAAAGATTTTCCAGAGGACAAAAGCACCTCAAACATGTCAGAATTCACAAAATAATTGATATATCTGTGGGATCAAAGTTCTCCTGGAAATAAGGAGAGATAAACAAAAGATAAAGCATTTAAAAAAAGCTTAGACGGGCTAACATTAAAAATCTCATTGAACCAGCAGGGATTCTGCCTAGTGTTTTATTACTGAATAGGAACTCAATGCCCCAACACTTAGCAAAACCACAGTCTAATAAAGTATATGAACAGTGAGAACTCATTTTTCTCTATTTTAGCAGCTATAGTTCACACAGGCTTGGTAAAACCATACAATAATGTATATCAGTGTTGAATATCCGTGTTGAAATTAAGAAAACCAATATTTTTGTTTTGCAAATTATATTCATTAGCATTTTCCTATCTCATTCATCTGAAAGAGTTGCCTAATAATGTTATGCAGTAATGTTGTTCATTGCCAGCTAGAGAGCCTCTAAAAGTCAGCAACATGTCCTTCAGGTATGAGACCAACACTGGCCTTTGAAATTATGCAAGGAGATTATATTTTTGGCTATTCTGCCTACTGAAAAAAACCAACCTATGCTACTTCTAACACATTATTCCTAGAAATATTACATTCTTGCTCACTTGTCCTGTCTGCATGCCTCTGCCTATGATTCATAAAGAAAAAAATGTTTACATTTTTTGTAAATACTGATTATATGCCTGCACGTCCAGAGATCTACACTATCAGTACATGCTTGGAGATGAGATATTAGAAAGCAGCCCTTCAGAAAAGGACTTGGTGGTGCTGGTGGATAAAAAGCCAGACATGAGCCAACAGTGCACCCTTGCAGCCCAAAAGACCAATTGCATCCTGGGCTGCGTCAAAAGAAGCATGGCCAGAAGGTCAAGAGAGGTGACACCGCCACTTTGCTCTGTTAAGAGCTCACCTGGAGTGCTGCATCCAGCTCTGGAGTCCTGAGCACAGGAAGGACGTGGAGCTGATGGAGTGGGTCCAGAGGAGGACTCTGAAGATGATCAGGGGGCTGGAGCACCTCTCCTATGAAGACAGGCTGAGGGAGCTGGGATTGTTCATCCTGAAGAAGAGAAGGCTCCAGGGAGACCTAAGAATGATCTTCCAGTATCTGAGGTGGGCCTACAGGGAGGCTGGAGAGGTACTGCTTGCAAGGGCCTGTGGTGATAGGACAAGGAGCAATGGTTTTAAATTAGAGTCTATATAGATTGGATGTTAGGAAAAAGTTCTTTACTGTGAGGGTAGGGGAAAAATGGAACAGCTTGGCCAGGGAAGTAGTTGAGGCCTCATTCCTGGAGATATTGAAGGGGAGGCTTGAAGAGGCTCTGAGCAATGTGATCTAGTTGAAGGTGTCCCTGCTTACGGCAGGGGGGTTGGAGTAGATGACCTTTTGAGGTCGTTCACAACCCAAATTATTCTATGATTCTGTAAGATGTAGCACACAAACCAGAGAAGAGACACTTTTAAAAAGCACAGACAAATCTCTGATCATTGAACTGACAGTTTGATGGATCTTAAAATCATCCACTGTTTCCTGTTTTTGCGCACACAGATGAAGGCATTTTAATGTAACCAAAGACATAAAAATCAACACATTATGCCAATTTAATAACAAATATAAAACGATAAATTAGCAAGCAACTATTCAGTTATTACTGTGACTAATTCCTGTAGATGGTGCCACAGTAAATGAACCTGAACTTTTCTGGTTGACTGCAGTGTACAGTTGAAACATTTCCATTTGGTTTGTTTGCTGCTTATGTAGATCACTGAAGTAGATAGCATCTGTTTAATGAGCTCCCACTTCATTAAAGAGTTGCACTACTTACTGAGTCATTCTCCTTAAGTATGCAGGCTGCATAATCTGGTGTTGTTTTAAAGCAAATACTAATTTATGATTACCTGTTACATTAGGCCACTGAAAATTGTAGTTACACTAGCTTTCATGAGCAGAATGCTAATGGCCTAATTATGGATTGTAGTGATGTCTCATGCTTACAGTCTATGAACATAAATTCCCATCTCAAGCATATTGGCTGAACAATATACACAGTGTAGAAGGGAAAAGGGATAAGATACATTAATTTGTAAACCACACAAATTATGGTATCCATAGCCATAAAATTTTGAAATGCAGTAGGTAATCAGAAGCATTTCAGAGATTCTGTGCTGCCAATATAGACAGTTGAACGACAATACAATTCTTCATTGAAGTGTCATATTTATTATGTGACTAATACCAGAGAGATAGTTAGTCAGATTCATTTCTAATGAAAAGATGACAGATTCTCAAAAATGTTTCAATTACGAGACATAACACTGGTAATATCCAGATCACAAAAAACCTGCAGGGAACAGCTCTAAGCAAGATCAAAGAAGTGATAAATAAACACCATATTCTAGCTCAAAACTGGTAAAATTCCACCTTCAGAAAAGGTCCATAGAACTGGAAGTGCCTGCGAGTCATTGATTCTAGTCCCCAGAAGTAGAAGTCACCATGCAGTAGACATTTACTTCAGATGAACCCACAGGATGTCTTTTCAAACACTAAATTATCATTAAACAAAATGTTTCTTCATTAAAAAATTATTACATCCCTGTGTCCCACACCACACAGTGAGGTAGCAAATAAATACAGAGGCCTTTATTCTGCTCACACAGTCCCAGATGATATGACTATAAGAAAGCTCTATCTTAAATCTAAAACATTTATCAGAATTTATTTCTATATTAATCTGCTCACATTAGATCATTCTACAGGGTAACAGAGAACTTGTTATAATTGAAGAACAGGAACAAGGACAGGAAGTGCCTGCAGATCACCTATTGAGTAATACTGACCACAACCTGATTAAATTAAGGTGAAATACTGAAACCAAGAACTATTGACATTAAATTTGAACGTAAAACCTAACCAAGACACCTAAGAGAAAAAAATGAGTATACTGAAACTCTCTGAAATGGGATTAAGCTGCTTAGCCATACCAGCACAGAGTAGATGCATCCTATGAGACACAACTGAAAAAACAGGGCACAAAAGCAAGATAGTGGCAAGACTGTAAAAACATTGATCTGGAAGAATTTTACATGACTAACATGAAAGCTTAAGAAGACACAAACAGTTCAAGTTAGTCACATAGAAAATAGTGCAAGGTACAACGAAGGACAGGAATCAGGAAAAATAGACAAAACTTTAGCAAATAAAAATCCATTAAGATAAATGCATAAGAAATTATTTATTAGAAGAAAAAAAGTACAGATGACAATGATGGATTTTGCAGACATCTGAAGAAAGGCAGCTATAAAAAAAAATGAAGGTGACATTTCAGAGAAGCTGAAAGAATCTCAGTAACAATATTCACCACAGCAGATATTAAGATATTTACCTTTCAGCACTTCTTCCAGGCAATAAAGATGAAATATTACCAAAGACTATAATATATGTTATTCAAACTCAGTCGTTAACTATTTAACAGATATTTTATCCTGTTTATACTACCATACATAGGAATGTGTAATTCTCTACTTAAATGCATATAATTGTCTATGGAGGAGCACTTACTCCAGAAGAAAGCATAGAATGAAAAAGACAAGCAAGGCTGCAGCCCTTTAAGCTACAGTAAGAATTATTTTTTTTTATCATCTACTTTGAGGCAGATTATATTCAAAGATTTTAAGTTTTGTCCAATAATAGTAGTATGCTAAGACATTATATAAGGTGAAAGTCCTGCATGTATAGCAAGAACAGAAACAAGGACAGTGGATACATGTCCAACAAACTACTGTGCCTCTATAACACACTATTAATACATTGCTGCAATAGTATAGCTATTCTCTCACCTGCTACAATGCTAGCTCATTCAACACTATACAAGAGGTCCCTGCATGACAGTTTATTACACAATAGAAGAATATTTAAGTATTTCAGGCTTTCAGGTTGTAGATGAGTCTCAACTTGTCAGTAGTGTTTCTCATTACCTTTGTTAGCTGGACAGGCCGTCACCAGAAGAGCAATCAAGTGCCTCACCATGGACAAACCTTTAACCATAGCAATTAAACATCTGAAGCACCCAAAAAAGCTCAGCATAAAAAACTAAAAACCAAAACCAAAATCAAATGAAAAGTCTTGAGTTTTTCTTTGCATTTTTTTTTCCCCAAACTAGATCATTTTGACATAACTAAAACCCCAGCAGACTTTCAGGCCAATAGACCCTCTGTGCAACTGAGCCAGTTCTCCCTCTCTAAATCTGTGCTGAGCCACAAAGTGCCTGACTAGAATGGATCCTTCGTGTCACCAGCTCATATTCTCTTCTTGTGACATAAGGTACAAAGCTTTCCACAAAATAATCCATATCTCTCTTAAATAATTTGTGGTGTTTTGTTTTGGTTGCTTCTTTTTTCCAGAATCCAAATTATTTTATTTTTCTTTAGCTTTGAAGCTACTATGAGGCTTCTAATTTTCTTACTTGCATCCTCAGTGCCTGAAGTTTTCATATAAACCAACTGAAACTGGTTGTTTTCTATAAAAATGTTTATATTTGATAATATGTTTATATTTGATAATAATGTTTATATTTTATAATAAAGCTAATAGCCAGAACCCAGGTTTTGAATTATTTCTGAACTTGGAATACATGAACTCTGAAAGCAATAATTAGAAGCAGAAACCAGTTAAAAACCTCTTCAAAGTCAGAAAACACACAACTGTACACATAGAAGAGAAGACTGATTACAGGCAACTTTATTTCTGATTGCCAGTCCTGGAATACATTAAAAGTTTTCTAATCATTAGATGACGGTAGGTATGAAATTGTTTAATAGAAAATTCAGTACTGATCTTCATACAAAACCAGGTCCAGCTAGGCATACCTTTAAGTAAGAGAAAAAGACTCGTCATCCATAGAAAAGCACAACTTTTTTCTTACACATATAAATCTGAAAACCCAAACTTGTCCTAGGAAATCAAACCATGACTGAGATTTGGAACAAGTCAACCCACTGGAAGAACCAGAGTCAGTCGTTTGTACAAGGAGGGAGAAGTAGCACAGAACATCATCAGTGCCATACAGAAGCTTCAACAAGGGTCTCCTCTGGTTCAGAAAATAAATGTTATACTACTAGGAAATATATTTAAAGAAGAAAGGTATATGGAAATTAGGATCAAGTGAAAAAGCACATTGATATAATAAAATTTTTTAATCATACCTAAATGATAAACACGAGCCATGGTAAACCTGGAGATTGGAAAAGATATTCAAGAAATGCAACAGATTACATCACTTAGCAAAAACTTGCAGAGATACATTTAATTTGAAAAAAAAAAAAAATATAGCCCAGCTAGCTCACATAAAATTCACATATAAATAAAACACTTAGATCTGCATGCTATACACGGAGAAAAAAAATAGTTTTTCATGTTGAAAGGGAAATGTTACAAAAGGTTGGGTGTTGATTGCTGTTGTTAACAGCAATCTTAACACTACAAAGAAAGTCATACGCTTGAGTAGGTAACTGGATGAAATTCCTCCCTTGGGTGACACATGAACAAAAAATATCTGGGTAAATAAAAAAATCACAATGAAAAAATTTGTCACAATGCTGGAGGAAAAAATTACTCAGTGTTGGGTCAAAAAGTGTGTAAGATACATGGTCACATGGTAAAGGTTTACGTGGAAGGAAGGTGGGAGGCAAACATACCAATTGTAACAAAACAGTAAAAGAAACTGTTAGAGAAAATGAGAATCTAACTGTTCCACACTTTTTCCCTAAGAAAGCTCATCCCCAAGGTAGCGAATGGCATAACATCCATAAGGAGATGTTTGTAAGGAGTTTCAGTGAGGAGTTACGAACACACTGAGTACTTCCAGACCAATGGTGGACAAAGAAATGAGTCATAGACCATTTTGATTTGCAGACCTAGATACTGTTCTTTTTTTTTAGAATATTAAAAAAAAGCAAAAACAAACGTGTCTGTGTCAATAAAGTTTTGACATTAGTATCCATTTCTGATGATTCAACAGAATTAGAACCTAACCTGCAACAAAGTCCCTAATAAGCACCAGCCAGTCTGATGGTGCAAATTTTAAGAAAAAACAGTCCAATACTGGTTCAACTGTGATGCCGCTTTCTGGTGAAACTGAGATGTCCTAACAGCTGCAATGCATTTGGCCACTCTGTGTTAGAGTATAAGCATACCGAGTCTCAAAAATTTCCTCAGCAGGAGGTTCAAGGGTAGTTTTTATTATTTCCTGAGCATGTAGTATAATTCTCTCTATATTTCATATATTTCAAGGCCAAGCAAAGCATGCAGTCACTCTGTACTCTCAGTCTTTATAGCTGCAATACCAAAGGACCACCAGTACTCTCTGGGGTCCTTGAAGTCACCTCTCTTGAGGTAGTCTATGCCAAGGATGCACGGAGCATTTAGAGCAGTCATTATAGGGTGTTTATGCCACTTTACTCCAGTGAGGCTCACATCAGCCTTCACAATACTCAGTTCTTTAGATCCCCCCATCACTCCAGAGATAGTGACAGATTCTGTCCCTTCCTGATTCGATGGCATTAGGGTGCACTGTGCACCAGTGTCCACCAAAGCTTTATACTTCTGTGGCTCTAATGTGCCAGGCCATCAAATCCACACAGTCCAGTAAGTTTGGTTGTTCCTCTCCTCCACCTGGCTGGAGGCAGGGCACCTCTAACCTTGAGCACTTACAACATTGTCAGGACGTGCATTTACTGGGGTTTGCATCCCCGTTACTCACACCTGATGTACAGGGATCTTGAGTCACCAGCATATTTGCCCATAAGATTCTTCTTATTAAATTCTGTTTCTCTCAATTCAGACTCATAGGAGGGCGTCTCCTTTCAATGGCTGCAATGCAACATTCTCCTCCTGTCTGAGGAAAAAAAGGTGAATGCAGTTTCTCAGCTGATCCCTTTACAGATGGGACCCTGGCCCGACGAGGGGCTGAGACAGCATCTTCATATTCTCATGCTGTTTTAATCACATCACCCACAATTCCTTCCGGTTCTCCAGGAACCCATAGCATTACTGATAGTGTATGGTTAAAAGGTGGTGGTGCTGCATGCACCCTTTGCATCATAGGCTTAGGGCATGGCATGTGATAAGGATCTTCAATGTTTTCATCAGTACAGATCACAGCTCATACAGCCACTTCTTCCAGATACCTGATAGCTTTTTCAAGTGTGGATGCTTTGACCTGTGGGAAGTCTATTTCCACTTTATAGGGATATCTCTCCCTTACAGCTGACAAGAGTTGTCTCCATAGGCTGGTGGCTCCAGCCTTTTCCCCAAATGCCCAATCAATACCTGCATCTTCGGCCAGTGATCCCAGCTGCCTGGTTTCTCTCTGAGTTAATGTTATGGTAGAAGCCCCCTCATTCCATCATTGGGGTAACCAAGTAAGAAGTGGTTCACCTGAAAAACAGCTGACATCTTTTCTCAGGGTACACAAGTCTCTCATGGAATAGGACTGATCAAATTCTGAGTCTGAGTCCTCCTCAGCTGACTCTGCTTTAGAGTCTGCTTTAGCTGCTCTACAAGGAGAGGCAGTATCCTCTATTTCCTCTATCACCTGGTCATCTCATTCAGACTTTGAAGGGTTAAGGCTAGTTTCTGATTTCCATTGTTTTGCTTTTCTCCTAGTCACAAGAATTGCAGATCATATCACAACTACTTTTCTCAAGCAGTGCTTATTAAAACTATTAACACTCACTGCAGCTGCAAAGGCACACATCGCATATCCTGAATACCAAAGGTATGGCACGACTGGTTTAATCTCCAACCCTGTGAAATTTCCAAAGAAAGAGGTCTGATTCCCACTCAGCAATGCCATATTGGTATCCTCCCACTGGAGTTGGAATTCAAACTATTCAGGCAAATTAGTCAAAATTTGAACTGGGCTCAAGCTAATTAGTTCAGGCCCCACGTTGGGCGCCAATAAATCTGTCACTGTTTAACGCTGGCCCAGCAATTAAACTGAGTAACAGATGCTCTCTATTAATCCCCCTCTCCTCCCTGATAAGGCAAGGAGAGAGAATGAGGGAGAGAGGCTTATGGGTTGGAAGCTAAACTATGCAGCTTTAATGGAACAGTAACGATAAAAAGGAAAATATTACTAAATATATACCAATATACAGGAAAATTGATACCACGTTCCTCCTCCCTCTCCCCCAATAACTCTCATGTCACCATGGAGGCTGCAGGGCAGCCCTGGGAAAGTCCAGGCTGGACTCCTGGAGTCAGCAGCAGGGGAGCTGGAGGCAGGAACACACAGATTCAGGCTGGCAGGGATCAGGACCACAGGCAGGTGAACAGAGGGAATCCTCCCAGGATGCTGAAGCAAACAGGGACAGGTGAAGATGGGCTGATGGGAAAGGCAAAGGCAAAGAGGCGAAGGCAATGATCCCTCAAATTGATACCAAGGATGACATATATGGGATGGAACACTCAGTTTGGTCAATTGTGGTCACTTGTCTGCTCCTCCATAAAGAAGTGTTGCAGGTGTTACCCCTTCACTCTTTACTCTTTCCAGAAATAAGATGTTCCTCACAACCAAGCAGTGTCCTTGGTTCTGCACACCAGTCTCTATCTGTAATTATAAACATGGGGCATTATCAGTCCTAGAAGCAGACACTGACCAAGAAACTTGCTGTCAATTTCAGTAAGTGCAACTACTTAGAGACACAGCTGAAAGCAAAATTAGAAATAAGAAAATTTGGTGAAGAAGGAGAAGCAGGAAAGGGTTTGACCCTCGTGATCCCTCAAATTTATACTGAGTATGACATGTGTGGGATGGAATACTCCGTTTGGTCAATTTTAGTCATTTATCATGTCCGTTCCTCCCTAAGGTAGGATTTGCCGGTGTGACTGCTTTACTCCTTCTCTCCTTCCAGAGTGCAAAATGTTCCTCAAAACCAAGCAGTGTCCTTTGTTCTGCATACCAGTCTCTAGCAGTAACTATAAAAACTGAGTGTTAACAATCCCAGAAGCAGACACTGACTGAGACACTTGCTGTTAATTTCAGCAAGTGAAGCTACTTACAAGAGACCTAGCTGAAAGGAAAAGTACAAGACAGAAAATTACCTTTATTCTGTCCCAGACTAGGACATCATTAAAAAGTGATACTTAAAATCTGTAGGAAAAAAAAAACAACCAACAACAAAAAACCCAGTTGTACAAGTTTATTTTCTTTGTTTTGTTTTACTTTGTTTTCAATCAAGAATTGACTGAAAATCAATTTTCAATCAATATTTTCCAACCAAGAACCAATCCAAAGAACTCAGCAAATAAAGTGACAGTCAAGACTAATTTGAGAGGAAAACTGCTGAGTACCTCCTATAGAAAACCAACAACTAAATATTTAATTTCACTTGGACTTTCCAAGGCAAGTCAACAGTCAAGTCACTGTGCGTATTTAGGAGTATGGTTCTCATATTATAAAATCATAGAATCATTGAATTCTTCAGGCTGGAAAAGACCTTCAAGATCATTGAGTCTAGCCTTTTCCTAACCCTATTCCTGATGACCCACCACTAAATCGTGTCCCCAGACACCACATCCAGGTGATTTTCAAACATATTCAGGGATGGAGACTCAACCACCTCCCTGAGGAGCCTGTTCCAGTGTTTAACAACCCTTTCTGTAAAGAAGTTTCTCCTGATATCCAACCTAAATCTTTCCTAATGCAACTTAAAGCCAATTCCCCTGGTCCTGTCATCTGTCACCAGTGAGAAGAGAGGAACCCCACTCTCACTACAGCCTCTTTTTAGGTATTTGTAGAGAGTAATAAGGTCTCCCCTCAGCCTCTGTTTCCCCAGACTAAACAGCCCCAACACCCTCAGTTTCTCCTCATAAAGGATGTTTTCCAAACCCTTCACCAGCTTTGTTGCCCTTCTTTGGACTTGCTCCAACACCTCTATGTCCTTTTTAAGGTTCCCAAAAATGAACACAGTACTCAAGGTGGGGACTCACCAGTGCTGAGTACAGGGGCAGGATTACTCCCCTAGTCCTGCTGGTCACAAAATTTCTGATATGATCCAGAATGTTATTGGCCTTCTTGGCCAGCTGGGCACATTTTGGCTCATATTTAGCCAACCGTCAGCCAATACACCAAGGTCCTTTTCTGCCAGGCAGCTTTCCAGCCACTCTTATCCAAGCCTGTAGCATTGCCTGAGGTTCTTGTGACCAAAATGCAGGACCCAACACATGGCCTTATTGAGTTTCATACAGTTGGCCTCAGTCTTTCTACCATCCAGCAGATCAACAGTACCCCCAGCTTGGTGTCATTTGTGAATTTACTGAGGGTGCATTGAATCCCCTCATCTAGATCATTAATAAAGATGTTAAGTACTGTGCCCTGGGGGACACCACTTGTGACTGGCTGTCAACTGGATTTTACTCCATTGACCACAAATCTTTGGGCCCAATCATCCAACCAGTGCTTAACCCAGCAGAGTATATGCCCATCCAAGCCATGGGCAGCCAGCTTGTCCGTGAGGATTTTATGGGGGACAGTGTCAAAGGCTTTACTGAAGTCCAGGTAGACTACATCAATAACTTCTCCCTCATCCACTAAGCAGGGCACCTTGTCGTAAAACAAGATCAAGTTTGTCAAGCAGGATTTGCCTTCCATGAACCCATGCTGACAGGGCCTGACTGTCTGGCTGACCTTTAACTGTTCTATAATGACTCTTGAGATTGTCTGTTCTATGACCTTTCCTGGCACCAAGGTGTGACTGACAGGTCTGTAGTTACTGGAATCCTCTTTCTGGCCTTTCTTGAAGATGGGTGTCACATTTGCCAGTCTCCAGTCCAATGAGACATCCCTGGTTAGCCAGGAATTCTGAAAGATGTTGGAGAAAGGCTTGGAAACCCCATCTGCCAACTCTTTTAGCACACTAGAGATGATGTAAACCATCTGGCCCCATCAAGTTATGAGTGTCCAGCTTATGAAGCAGATCCATAACCATTTCCTCGTGGGTTATATAGGCCCTAAGCTGTTCCCCACTTCTTGAAGGACTGTGTGCCCAGGGAAAAACTAGTCTTGCTATTAAAGACTGAGGCAAAGAAAGTATTAAATACCTCAGCTTTTTCTTGATCCTTGGTAAATGTGTTTCTCTCTGTACCTAATAAAGGGTGGAGATTGTCCCTAGCTCTCCTCTTGTTGATGCATTTGTAGAAACATTTATTGTTATTTTTCACCACAGTGGCCAAGTTCAGTTCCAGTTGGGCCTTGGCCCTTCTGATATTCTCTCTCCACATCTTCACTTCATCTTTGTAATCCTCATAAGTTGCCTGTCCTCTCTTTCAAAGGCCATAAACTTTCTTATTGTTTCTGAGTTCCAGCCAAATCTCTCTGTTCACCGAGCCCAATCTCCTTCCTCATCAGCTTGCCTGCCATGACTTGGGGATGGTAGAAGAGGTAGAGACCATGTTGCATGAGGTATCTAAAGTGATTGTCTAAATTGTGAGATGCTAAATTAAATCACCCAGCCACAGTGTTTGACAGTACCAGTCTGAATCAACATATTACCGGACAGTCCATAAACAATATATAATATATCAATATTACTACAATAAGATAATGGGTCAAAGCAAAAATGAAATGGAGTGGATCCAAAGATCATAGTCTTTCTACAATGGAAAAAACCAAACCAAACCAAACCAAACCTAAACAACAACAAACAAAAAGCAAAAAACAAAACAAAACAAAACCTACAATGAAAATAAGTCTTACTTCACTAGCTATTTTACATTAAAAAGTAAGCTGCAAGGTCCATTCTGGGGCAGAATGTAACTTCGATTTTTATTTCAATCCATATATAGAGTGAAAAATCAATCAATAAATAATTGATACTATACACTGTGTTGCTTTGAAAACATTTTTTAATGCGAAATAATTTATCTATATAATGTTAAGTAATATACAGAGTATGAGGGATGAAATTATTTCTGTTAAGTACATAACATGAAATTAGAGGATTCAAGCAGAAAAAAGCAGAGGTTTTTTTGAGTAATAAAAAAGTTAATACATTCATAAGATGTTTAAATTTTATTAAAATAATATGTTTTAAATGTAAACATTTCTGTTCAACATTTTTCGACAATTTGAGCTAAAAGGATAGCATTATTGTGTATACCAACCTCCACAGTAACATTCCCAGTTGTACCATGAGCCAGATTCTCTCTAAGTGAAATAATAAATAAATAAATTATGCCTGCTTGAGTTTTCATTTGCTTTTTCACCTTCACTTGCAAAATTAAGTGCCTCATTTGGACATGCAAGACAAGGAACTATATGTGATATATTTTCAAAAGAACACTGCTATTTGCTATTGCATTTTAAGAGTTGTCAGTATACAGACAGATTACAAATACACTGAAAAATTTTTGGATAACACTTCTGCTCAGCAGGACATGAACTTCAGTACAAGCCTTCACTTGAACATGATTACTAGCAAGATTTCCTTTTTGATATTATTTATTGGAAGCACATATTCTCACACAATATTGCCCTCTGAAATCTTGCAAAAACTTCCTATTTTTTCAAAGTGTATTCCAAAAAAAAAGATTATCAAGTGTTCTTGAAGTTTAGCTCCTATATGAAAAACATTTGATAATATACTAAAGCCAGTTTGTAGCTGCCCAACCTTCCAACTCATACTGACATCAAATCTAACCTCAGGTCATAGTTTTATATACACAAGGAAAAATTTCTAGACTTCAAGAATGATCTATTCCTCAGTAAAGAAACAGAACAAAATATCTAGAAGCAAAATGAAGTTACACTGGCTTTGAATTACAATTCTCATATAACAAGGTGAAAATGACAGTTTCTTTCAGCTGAGACAATTTTTTTAGGAACTTAAAGCTAGAGTACACAAAACAAAATCTTGGTGTTGCATAGCTCCATGGCCCAATGCAGTATCTTACGATTCTCTAGGGAGCTGTTACACACATCATATTTTCAGCCACAAATGCCCTAAAGTAAGGTCAGCTACAAGCTTCAAAATATAAGACAAAACACAGAGCACAACTGTGAGGTTCCAGCCAGACTTTGCCTCAAAAGACAACTGGCAACTGAAAGCACTACCCCCCCACACTCCCAATAAATGGCATAGAGCAGGGGAGAGGTGGGGAGGAAGGGAGAAGAAATGTTGCCTGGATCTCTGCATAGGACTGACCTACAGCCCCATGCCACAAAATCCAGCAGATGGTGATGATCTTATTTTTCTCTTTCTCTAATGAGTGGGATGAATGATGTATTTTCTCAAGCAGTCTGAAGGCCTTGAGAAGAGATGGGAGGTGAGGCCATAAAGCTTGAGAAGAGACAGCTGGAGAAAAGATAAGAGGGGAGTCATAAAGTTTGAGAAAAACCAGCTCCTTGACAGGCCCAGGTTGGACAGTATTAGTTAGGAGAGACAATTATGGGGAAACACCTATCCAGAAACTGTTACTTCTGCTGATGCAGCAGGCTGCAAACTACAATGGAGGTGACCACTGGATGGAACTTTCCAGGCCAAGTCAGGACAAGCAATGATTGGCTAACAGCTGGGGCACAGCAAGAAATGGGTAGCATTAAAAAAAAAAAAAAAAAAAAAAAAAAGGGACTCTAACCCTTTGCCCTTTTCCTAGGATGAGAACACCACCACCCCCTCCTTCCTCTCTGGCGTAAGACACAGCTGGTTGGCAACTTGGTTGATGACTTTCCTCTCCTTCCTCATTCTCTCTCTCACTCTCTCTTTCTCTCTCTCTTCCTCTACCTTTGGGTGATGCTTTCCTTTTCCTTCTCTTTTCTCTTTCCTCTCTCGCTTAGGATCAAGCTAATGACTACAGTTTTAATTTCTAACAGATCTGTCTGTGTTCAATGAAATTGTAAAGTTGCACATGAAATTGTGTTATATTTTCTTTGTCTTTGTTAGAGCCAACAAGAATCTCCATGTTTCCAGCCTTTAGAACATGACAACAGCTTCTAGGACTCACAATGCCATTAGACATCCCTGCCCTTCCTCACCCCTGCTGTCTGATGCACCTTTGCACAGTAATGATGGTACTTTGATTAGCGAGCCTCTGAATGCAAAATGGGAGCACAGTGGTCAGCAAGACGTCTGCTGTTTTCATTTCAGTGAGGCAGACATGCTGAAATAATGATCCTGGCAATATGTTAGCAAAACATTAGAAAGACTTTAGTAAGCAAATAATTTAATTACAACCTTCTCTCAGGCAGTTTATATTTCATGACCCCTGACCTTTTATATTGCTGTACCTAAACTCAACATGGGATTCACACTTCCCATTCCTGTCACAGAATCTCTCCATCTTGTACCATTTAATATAGTGTGCTCCAGGTGTTCTGTGGTGAATGAATAGTTATATTACTACCTGTCAGACACAATCACGCTCTATTCATCATCCGCGGCTGGCTGCGTGAAGCCCTGCTTCCAGCAGGCTCCCTCTCCATTTCCTTGTTCAAACGTCTGCAGTGCTTTCAGCCCATCTGTCAAGCCTGTCATTTAGAGGGAAAACAGTATCAGCGCTTTAAATATATGGAGTTCTCTACTGAAACAGTACTGTGATTGAACTGTCAGCATTCCTGGTATCACAGACAGTAATTCATGACTGGTCAGAGCTCCATTTAGGTTGCTATTACTACTCTGACCTTGCCGGGTCATGCTGAGAGTTTTTTCCCTTTGCAGTTAGGTCTATAAATAGTGCAATTAACCTTTCAAGAATTACGAAATGTTCTCAGTTCCCCTCCTCCACAAATTCACTTGCTGCTTGCAGCATATATGGCAATCAAAGTGGGGGAAAAAAATTAACAGGAAAGGGCATTTCTCTCTTCTGAAGTGTACACCAAAGATTACATATCAGTCATCAGTAACATTGCCTCAAATTCCATTTTTCTCTATTCAAGATTAATATCTCGAAGTACTCTCAAGTACCTCACACCTGAACTAAGCCCCTGTGAGTATGTTGCAGTATAACCTCATATTTTATGGATTTTTTGTTTTGTTTTGTTAAAATTTGACTATGAAAAAAACCTGAAATCAAATCTCTCTGGAAATAATTTCAAAATGAAAATAGTACTCCTTAGGCACATGTAATTCCTAGTCTTTTTGCAGACACACCCTTCAGTTTAGGAAAAACATGGTAGAGAACGAATCTCTGTGGATAAGTGGTTCATATTGGTTTCCTTTTGGAACAATTGAAACAAGCAGTTTGTATGAACTGCTGAACATGAGATGACTCCACCTGGTAAGTACTAATCTTCTGTAATGGCTGCTATTAACCAGTATCTCTCTAGAGATCAAAATATTTGAAATAGTTTGGCTTTAACTTTAACCTCTGTAAAAAAACCAAAACAAAAAAAAAATGAAAAAAAAATTCAAACCAAAGCAAACAAACAACAAAAAAAAAAACCTTAGTGAAAATAAGCTCATGTGATCCAACATTGGAGAGCACAATGAAATTCCTCTGAATTTTGAGGATTCTGAATTACTAAACAATACATTATACCTGTGATGTATTTATGCCTGTATCTGAGTTTGGATTTGCATCTTCATCCTTTCTCAGCAGTTCAACCATGTTGCTTGGGCTGAATTGTCTCCACACAGCATCTCATAATCCCTCAAGCTGAAGGAGGGACAGCAAAACCAGGCAAGAGAGTCTCTGACTGCTTATGAGGTGTAAACAGGTTAAGAGAGAAATCAGAGAGGTCAGCTCAAGCCACTAGGGGCACAGAGCAGTGTGGAGAAGAAAGTGCCCCAGCTGCCTCCGTCAATCTAAAACCAAAGCCCTAATTTGAAAACAGCAGCTATGTCTCAGTAGGCTTGCTGGGTTAAAGCTTGGAACTCTAGCCTTGATTACATTTTCAGATGTAGACATGGTCTTGTCACTGTTCTTGTCTGGGGAGGTGTCTGGACTTCTGTGATTGCAGCCAAATATACATGATCAAACTAGGTAACACTAGTTACAGTAACTAGTTAGTTACTGAGTTTTCCAGTATTAATATGTTGTTAATAAACATTCAGAAAATCATTCACAATATTTTTTGGTGGTAATTTTTGGGGAGAAGTTATTTTAAAACATACTACCTAAATATATTTGTGCTTACCAATATTAATCTAGGCAATATTAAAAATCCATATAATACATCATCTCAATATCAGTTAAGTTGGGTGATTCATTGGAAAGCCCCCTCCCCAAGTATGTTTCACATGTGACCACAAAGAACATCATGTTGAAAATATGCAAGCAACAGCAATGGCAGGCAGAAGACTTATACAAAGCAAAATTATTTAATATGTGAAAGTGGCAAGGCAGCAGAGAAAAAAGCAAAAAGGTCTTTTCAAGGCAGTATTATCTTCTTATTACAGATACAGAGTGAATTTAATTATGTAGCTTCAGTCAGTCTGAATATTTTGGACTCTGAAAGAAAGATACAGGAGCATAAATCAGTCCTTGTGTTAGTAGTTTCCTGAATGTCTCCTTTTTAGGCTTCTCCACCATGAATGCAAATGTCACATCTTATTACAGATACTGAATAAATATAATTATGAAATAATTCCATCTAGTTTCTCCTTTCTTGCAGAGAGTAATAAAACAGAGAGACATAGAACAGTGCCCTTGTTGTTGGCTTTAGGATTTTTAATGAGTACATCAGTATCTGTCTGCCCTCAATCTGAAGGCAAAAGCTTTCACTTATTATAGAGGCAAAATAAGTGTCTTATCTCATTAACTGCCATATTACCAGGCTCTATGCCATACCATTCAACTTTCACTGAGCATTCAGAATTTCTTAATTATATACAGTAAAAACAGTCTGCTGAGACTTTCCTTTTCAGATTAATATGGAGGCATAAGGACAGAGGTCATCTTCATGACTCACTCTTGCTTGCCTCTGCATTAACTCAAAATGACAGCAGTACTTTGTTAGTGACAAAAAAATGCAATGAGCATTTGAAAAATAAAATATTTACATCTAAGGATAAGAGACACTTTTGATTTTTCAGACTAACAATTCTTTCCTCTGCGTCTCTCTGCATTGGTGTTGAACTGCATAGTACATCCCTTATAAATTATACCACCCTGTGTTAATTAATAGTGTGCTGACACTGCTTATTATTACTAAAGCCACTACATGTTTTGTGTGCTCAGATTTCAACAACTTTTCTTCTGCAAAATGTGGAAAATCTATTCAAGTTGCTGAGACTGGTCATTGCTCACATCTTTCTCTAAGCTTTCCCATTTTGTTCTATTCATAAACCAAATATTAATACCCACTCTGTGGTCTTCATTCCAAAAATGCTGTCATCCTTAGTTGAAATTACTGTTCTTACCAGGAGTCTGCCAAGACATCCCTATTGGAAACTCCATATTCCCCTCTCTGCCCCTCCCACATCACAATTCCTAGAGATTACGATCAAGTGCATGAACACAGACACACCTCTCACTCATGTATAAGCACCCCTATATATGGGTTTGTACTACTTTTCTCTGCTTTCCAATGGAAAAATCAGAATGAGCATTTTCGCAAAAAAATAAAAGCTCTTTCTCTCACTTAATCCTTTTCGAGAACTACACCCTGCAAGTGAAGAAAAGATGCCAACAAGGTTGATAAGTGAGTAGGCTGCATTATCAGAAAATAAATTAGATGGATTATCGTTCATTCTCCATCAATTTTGTATGCCATGTCTTTCTTCAGAAAGCACAACATCCATTTGAGTAAACGTAGATATTTTTGAACACAAAGACAGAAATCCTAGCAATCTCACTTAAAAAAATCTCCTTATTCACAAAGGACTATGCAAAGTGTGTTTAACGAAAAAAAAAATGTGTCACTGTAAATGCAAGTACATTTCCTAAACATCCTAGGAAAACATACAGTGCTTTTCTGAAGTTTTGGGGAACGTAATCTTACTTCAATATATAGTGGATTTCTGCTTTCCCAACGATATTACTTGGTTTAACAAATCCCAAAACTCCTCAGTTACAGTTTCAGACAAAGACAACTTTAACACAATTGCTGTACCTCAGTATGCATTTATTCTGTGTTGGCAGTGAGGGAAGATGTTGAAAGACTTTGTCACCTTGTCAGGGAAGAATTAACATATTGCTGTTAGTTGTAATTACTATTAACTTTAACAGTCTGGAAAGAAAAAAATTTCAGCAGCTTTGCATTTTCAGAAATATCTTCCAATATTTTTCCAGCATAATCCAGCTACTCAGGGATTTACACACAACTGGAAACACTGAAAAGCATTTTGAAATGATGGGAAGACTTGATGCTGATGTATCATCATGACACTTTGGCACAAATTGTGACATCCCTTCATTATAACCTTAGGAGGGGATCCACAACCTACCACTGGATAAAGCTTATCTGAAAACTTTTAACCAACAAGTCTATCACTGTCAAAATAAATTTGGCTTCAGTATACTCTAAGTGATTATTTACAGCCCTCTAGAACTACAGCCATCTATAAGACAAGCAGTGATTCTTTGGTTCATTAGCTACATGCTCATTTGACTTGTAGCATGGTACATTTCCCCTTTTGACTCATTACTATTAAAAATGACACAAACTTTAAGGCTCACATATGGGAAAAGTGCAAGCAGGTGATTAAGACCAAAGGAGACAATTTCAGGGAAGTCCGATATAAGCAAGTGGCTAAATGAGGTGATTGACAGAAAGGCACAGTAGCTTTCATGTTTATCACTGAGTTCATTTAGTCATTAAGCCAAGAGAATTCCTGCTAAACAAATGTTTAACTCAACTATAAAATGAAGGGAAAAGAAAGACAGGATTGGCACATGAACTACAAAAGAAAGATTGCTAATCCTTTCCCCTTTTAAAGACCAAAAGAACATTTTCCAGGGAGATGGTTTTACAGGTAAGAGTCTGGAGACAAGACCTAATATATTATTAGATAGAAAAGGAAGGTGGTGTCAGTATTTGTCTTCTACACCATAAAAATAGGCATACAGGTGCTGCAAAGTAAAGGGATGTGATAGGATGGTTTCTGCTTGTACTTCCTTCCTCCAGTCTTGTTTGATCTAAGTAGTCTAAAAGTTGCAAAAAAACCTGTTCTGCAGAACAATTTCCTGAGCAAACCCAAAGATTACTTCCAGAAAGGACACATAAACAAAGGAAAAGAAGCCGCAAAAGTCTGTAGGCTGGAGAGAAAAATTCCCCTCCTTCAACAGATCTGAATTACAGGTTTTTAATATCAAAATCAGAATAGTTACAGCAAACAAATGGATATGAATTGAACTTTATACACTGCTGTTGCAATGAAAAATCTTTTTGCTAAAGCATCGGAGTGATAGCCTTTGGGATTTACAAAGGGAAACAGTTCGGTTGTTCCTTGGTATGTTCCTTTAAAAAAATACATAAACTCTTCGGTCAATATACAGAGAAAAGCAAAACAACTGGACTCCAATATTCCACAGAAAAGCACCTCACCTCTGGAGAAAATAGACAATGAGGTTTCATTTTCAGTCCTGGAAGCAACAGCTACCACATTAGAATAAAAACTTTTAATTCTCATTTCTGGACAATTTGGGAAAGTAATTATTCTTTCCAATACTTTTGTATTATTAACAAGTATTTTTCACATGTATATTTCTCATGCTAAAAAGAAAGCTGTGGATACAACTTGCATCAGTTTTTTTATAGTTTTTACCTATACTCAGGCTCATTTCCGATACAAATCAGTAATAAATGGAAAAAAATGAATAATTTTCACTTACTCCAATCTGAAAGTTCTTCTCTTTCCATTAGTTTTTTACTGTCCATTAACTCTGTGGTAATGGAAATGGCTTTATTCTTATGTATCTAAACTGTCAAAAAGTGGGAGGATATAGAAGACAAAGTATGAAGATCAGAGATTAACACCTACTACACTACACCCTTCTGTCCGGCAGCTGTAGAGTGATAAGGTCATCCCTCAGCCTGCTTTTCTCCAGACCAAAGAGCCCCAGTTCCCTGAGCCACAGTTCCCTGCTTGTAAGATTTGTGCTCTATACTCTTCACCAGCTTTGTTGAGCTTTTCTGGACATGCTTCAGAACTTCAAATGTTTTTTTTGAAGGGCCAGAACTGAACACATTACTTGAGGTGTGGCCTCATCAGTTCTGAGTACAGAGGCACAATCACATAGTCCTGCTGGACACAATATTCCTGATACAAGCCAGGATGCTGTTGGCCTTCTTGGCCACCTGGGCACACTGCTGTCTTATAGCCAGCCAGGTGTCGACCAGCACCCCCAAGTCCTTTCCCACTAGGGGTTTCTTCAGCCACTCTTCCCCAGTCTTGTAGTGTTGCATGGGGTTGTTGTGATTCAAGTGCAGGACCTGACACTTGCCCTTGTTGAATATCATTCAGTTTGCCTCAGTCCATCAATCCAGACTGTACAGATCCCTCTGTAGAGCCTTCCTACCCTCAGGCATATCAACACGCCAAGCCAACTTGGTATCATCATCTTCTATGTATCTGGTTATTTGTGTGCTTTCTTTTCAGCTGACCACATCTTACAGGCCAGCAGGAACTTCTAGAGCTCTATGCAGGACAGAAGGAACTCTGTGTGTGTGTGTGCTGGACTGCAGCATGCACTGCTAGTGCCTTACCCTCTCTTTGTGGTCTCTGCTTATCTCCAGAGCCAGTGTTACTACTTAGCTGGTGTGATGTATCTGCTACATGGCTATCCCAAAGTAAAATCAGATTCTTATTTCTATTCTTATTGAGATGAACCTTATTTTTCTTCTTCACTATGTCAACAGTCCACTGCAGTCCTTTAGATTCCAAATCATATTCTCCAATGTGATTCCAGTAGATCTGTTTCTATTCTCTTTGAGTTATCTGTTTTGTGGTATCCAAATCATGAAAGAAAATAGTGAATGATATTCAATGATATTTTGATTAATTTCAGGATAGTGGCAAATTTACATTTTAGAATATCTTTTTGTGTGTTAATCATTATTGAAAACTTCAGAGATAACCAATTGATCTCTTACAGTCCTTTTCTTCTAATCCCCATATGCCCTCCTCTAATTTGCTTTTTTAACTGTAATGTATTTTTTTATTAAAGAACTGCTGTCAAGTATTTTCCTCTTTGATTTTTATCCCACACGGTGCAATCTACTGCTTATTTGAACTTTCCTTTACCAAAATGACTGGTCATTATTTTTATACTTCCCTCTCATAGTGCAAGTTCTTAGATCAAAATAGCGCATCCATTTTCCTGGAAAACCTTTCATTTTTAAGTATTTTGTAATCTTTCTAGCATGGGGTTTCACTTGCCAACTCAGATAGGGACCCAGATCTGTAGTGTGATTATTTGTGACATACCCAAAGGGTAACTAAAAGGATTTTGAATCTATCATACCTGTGTATTACATTAATTTAACTTTTTTGAGCAAACTATGCAATTACTGGTAATAGAGATGAAAATCCTGTTAAAAAGTTTGACTCAAAGAGTAATGAAACTGAGAGATAAGTGCACTTTAGGTCTATTCAGAATGGGGAAAGAGTTTGGGGGGTTTTTTTTTGAAAAAACATTTTTAAATTTTAAAAAATTTTGTTCCTTTTTGAAAAATAAACCAGTTTATAGCATGACTGAAGGGGTGATACAGGGTCCTACGTCTTGATCAGAACAATCCATGGTATCAATACAGGTTGCAGGACGAGATGTTAGAAAGCAGCCCTTCAGAAAAGGACTTGGTGGTGCTGGTGGTTGAAAACCTGGACATGAGCCAACAGTGCACCCTTGCAGCCCAAAAGACCACTTGCATCCTGGGCTGCATCAAAAGAAGCATGGCCAGAAGGTCAAGAGAGGTGACACCACCACTTTGCTCTGTTAAGAGCTCACCTGGAGTGCTGCATCCAGCTCTGGAGTCCTCAGCACAGGAAGGACGTGGAGCTGATGGAGTGGGTCCAGAGGAGGACTCTGAAGATGATCAGGGGGCTGGAGCACCTCTCCTATGAAGACAGGCTGAGGGAGCTGGGATTGTTCATCCTGAAGAAGAGAAGGCTCCAGGGAGACCTAAGAATGATCTTCCAGTATCTGAGGTGGGCCTACAGGGAGGCTGGAGAGGTACTGCTTGCAAGGGCCTGTGGTGATAGGACAAGGAGCAATGGTTTTAAATTAGAGTCTATATAGATTGGATGTTCTTTACTGTGAGGGTAGGGGAAAAATGGAACAGGTTGGCCAGGGAAGTAGTTGAGGCCTCATTCCTGGAGATATTGAAAGTGAGGCTTGAAGAGGTTCTGAGCAATGTGATCTAGTTGAAGGTGTCCCTGCTTACGGCAGGGGGGTTGGAGTAGATGACCTTTAGAGGTCCCTTCTAACCCAATTATTCTTTGTGATTCTATTCTGTGGAAATGGATATTTTTATGCAGAAAACTTGAAAATAATATAATTCCTGTTGATAAGCTCAGGGGAAAAAAGGTGATTTCAATGAAGTGTCTTGGGCGACGTTTCTTCTAAAACAGTTCCTACAAAATCCAAAGGTAGATATAGAGAAATGCTTGGAAATTTTATATAATCTTCTACCCCTAAGACCCCTAGTGACTGCAGAAAATTTTCTGCTTTGACTGGAATATAAAATCTATATTGAAGTATGAGTATATTAGGTTTAATTTTAACAATATTTCTGGGTAAGAAGTGTTTTGAATAAGAATAAAGAACCTTGTGACTCCATAGCAATTAAATTATCTAAACTAAATAAGATATGAGACTGGTTATATCCTAGCCAAAACTGCTACCTTTGTTGTAATAATTGCTGCAGACATTAGGGAATTATGATAGCTTAATAGGTCAAGACAGAGACAACACCTGTAAAGACTCTATTTCCATCAAATGAAAGAGTGCTAGAGAAAAAGTGACCTTTGTCCCAAATACAAGATTTCCCAGGTGAGTCCAGTAAGTAGAACTGCCAGTGCAATAGCAAAAGAGCCATGTATAGAGCTTTTGTACAGTTAGAGAGCATGCAGCATTTTCAGTGCCGAAGCAGCCCATTCCAAAGACCTGAAATGTTTTGAATGGCTTAACCATGGGGTCCCACTATGGGATTGGGCGGGGAAGAGGAGGTGGGGAGGGGAAAGTGTTAAATCTTGTTATCCAAGAGATGAAAAACCTGGAAAAATCCAGCAAATCTAGTAGCAGTAGTTTAATCCATTAAAAAAATGTCCTTTAGCTAAACAGGATGCATGGTAATTGGGAAAGCCATATTTAAGATCCTAAAGAGACAGCATTTGTGCTGGTGTGCTGAGTGTTGTGCTGGAATCACTATGGTGTGGGCACATTTAACATTCAGGATGGAAACAGCACAAGACCATGTAGCAAAAAAGTAGTAGTGGACACAGCATGAGTGTCTGAGCATCTAAGCCATCATGGTTGTTTTCTAGCTGAGAATGGGTCAAAAACTTACTAAATATATTTTAAACTCTATGCAGCTTAGCACATTTGCTGAAAAAAATTGACTATAGATGGCACTAGTAGCTTATGAAGATACATTGTGGTGGAATTTGGCTCAGATTTTAGCTGGTCACCTATGCACATGTGGTTCTAAATATGCAGTTCTCAGCTGAGTGATGCATGTCTACCAAAATGTTAAAGTAGTACCTGTCTGGCTGTGTCTATGAAAGGGTCCTTCTATATCAATCAACAATTAATAAATAATAAACCAGTGCTAGCTCAACTAAATACATTGATTTTTTTTTCCTGTGGCAGAGTTTGTCTGAATGTGTGAAGTTTTTAAAACAGAAGTTGCTTTCAGTTGTTATTGTCCCGTCTTTTTTCTACTGCTTTTTTCAGTTGTTGTCATCATCCTGTCTTTTTCATCGTACTGCTTTTTTTCATTTTTAGCAATACAGAATGTGCATCCTAAGTATTTCAATGAGTAAGTCATCTTCAAGCATTCTTTCTTAAACTATATTTGCTTGCTACTATTGTGTGTGATACCCCCCAGGAGGATTAAACTGCACACTGCAAAGCATGGTAACACTGGTATTTAATAAGGACTTTCAGAAGCCACGCTCTGAGTATGACTTCATTCAACCGCAAATGGTTGAAGATTAAGTTATTGATCATCTTTTGCAAGTTCTAGAGACAAAATGCTGTAGATTAAATTGAATCTGAATCCTTAAATGTGCTGCAGAAGAACATCCATTTGTACTATCATTCTGCCAATCAATGAAAGCAGTAAAACAATACTGGAAGAACTTGTATATTCATTTGCCTGTCAGTGTAGCATAAGTACCTCAGAAACATAAAATTTCACACAACTTGAAATCTACAAGCTATTATCCTCTGTACCCCACTTTCTAGACTTCTTTGTTCCTCTGCTCTTCATTCTTCTGCTACTTCACTGTTTGTTACTGAATTAAGAGAAATTATCATTTCTCACTTTTGCTGGTTTCCAGTATCTTTTTTAATAAGATGCATCTGAGAGAATGAAGACCTGCTATCATACTCGTTCAAGGACAACACATGGCCTGCAGGCCACATATTTGTGCAGAAATTAAATAAATCTATAATCAGTCTTAAAAACAATGTTGAATAAAGAGATACAGCCTTATATTCTCTGACTCTGTGGGTGGAAAGGCCAAAGGAAGGTCCATACTACAGCTTCTTATGATCACGTCTTCTTGTTCTCAAACTTGAGGAGAGGAAGGAGAGAAGTCCTAAGTTTCATGATGGCTGCACATTGATGAGCATAGATTTATCAATGATCTGGATAAGGGGATTAAGTGCACTCTCAGTAAGTTTGCAGAGAGTAAGGTGTTCAAGAGGTGGGTGTCAGTCTTTTCTCCAAAGTAGCAAGAAAAAAAGGAAGAAAGGAAACAGCCTCAAGTTGTTACCGGAAAGGTTTAGATTGGATATTATGAAAAAGTTCTTCACCAAAAGGGCTGTTAAGCACCAGAAGAGGCTGCCTAGGGAAGTGGTTGAGACACTGTCCCTGGAGGTATTTAAAAGATTTGTAGACATGGTGCTTAGGGATGTGTCTTAGTGCTGGAGCTTGTAGTGTTAACTGTTGGACCTGATGTCTGTAAAGATCTTTTCCCATCCAGTGATTCTCTGACTCTAAAATGTGATCAAGAAACATAAACAAAAAATGGAGATGAGTATTGTGATAAGAGAAAAAAAGATACGTGATACAACTCTCTTTTGTAGGATGCAACTGCAAAGCAAGTTGCCAAGTTTGCTCCATATTTGCCAAGTTTGAGACAAAGTATAAGGTCAGATGTAGTAGAAGATACAAGGCTAAATATGAAGAAAAATTCTCCAATAGAAAGAACAGAGAAGGACTGGAACAGAGCTGGAAATGTTGCTAGATTTCTTCTGTTGGAATTCTGTAAGAACAGGTCAAGGAAACACTCAAGTGTGATGGGCAGTTTGTTCAGGGGAAAAAGACTGGTTTACATAGTCTTTCTAATGCCCCTCAAGTTCTAATTCTTAATGATCTCTTTCTGCTTTACATCAGCAAGCTTCAGTTAGACCACAGAATGTTGGAACCAATATTTTGGCATCTTAAATATCGTTGCATGAAAACTTTATGAAGTAATTCTCAGTTGGGTTTATTGCTTGTTACTTTTACTCATCAGCTAAAGTAGAATAGACTTTTATTATCAGTGCCTTACAAAATAATAACAATAACACCTATTGCCATATAGCACTTAACCAGAATACATGCTATTGAGAAGAAGCTGAGAAATGTCAATGGCATATTGCTTTAGCAGCAACTAACTTTCTCTGCTTAAAAATTTATTCTGGAGAAGTTCTCACTTAGTTTTTAAGACTTCTGAAGGGCCATTTTAAAAATATTCAAAATAAAAAATCAGATAAAAACACACGTTGGAATGAGTGGACTGCAACCAGCACAATCCAGTATTACCACGATCATTGTTTCATGCTCTACCCTACAGCACTGTTTGGCAAGAACTAGATAGATGTAATATATTTCTAGACTCCGAGTGAAAATTGTCAGATTTCTTTTGCTTCCACTTAAAAACTGCTAAATATAAATTAAGAGACAAAAAACACCTAGAAAAGAAAATTAAAATCATTCAGTGTCAGAAATAGTCTTTTTTCTCATGGTCAGCATTAACATGTTTTACAGTAACTCAGCAGGTGATTTCTTTATTACACAGAATGACCAAAATACACTTAGGCACATTGCCAACTTGGGACAATGTGGTTTTTTCCATATTATCATTCAGAAATAGTTTATCATATAACTTGCTTCAACATGTTTACTCACAATTCCTGACTAAACATTTTCATTTTCCCATGTGAAAAACTAATTTAAGATACACTATTATTAAAAAAAAAAAAAACAAATTTAAAAAAAAAAAAATTAAAAAATTAAAACTTGCACTGTAAGAAGGTATGGTATATAAACAGATTAGGACCATTAGTAAAGGTAAGTAAATCAATCTGTCCTCCCCTATCAAGAAGTCCTATTAAAATAAATGTGGTTATTCATGTAACAAAAATGCTGTGGGTGTACTAGGCTGTGAAACTAATCCAAATCATTTTGTTCGTTGTAAGAAAACAAGAATCCTCATCCTTCTGCTCACAGCTGTTCATCACACAGCCATCTCTGGTTATTAATATTAATATTAAAAGTATTCTTGTCCAATTGTGTTCAGTCATGTTTCCAGTTTTTGACTCTATTCTTTTCCTCTACGTTAAACAAATCTAATGATTTCTGTCCATGGCAAATGTGGAGCTGATGAGCAAATGGATGATAAAAATTCCTATTATTCCTTTGTGCTCATCTCTTCTGCTTAAGATTCTTGTCATGCTTGGGGCACTCTAGCTGTCTGATATTGTTCTTTTATTTCCAATTCCAGTGCTTTCTCTGCTGAATGTTTTTCTGTCCCGAACATTTGGTGCACTGCCTAGTACCAAGAAAAACTGCTTGCAATGTAAGAACATGTGGAGAAATTATGTGTTTTTGTCACACCCTATTAAATGGTATTCAAAACACAATGCCCCAGAAACTAAATTGATTGTAGGTTTTATAACCCTTTTCAGGCTAATGGAAACAATTTAGTGCCATGAACAAAAACACAGCTAGTGCAGCTGTGGGAATCTTAAATTGCTTGGCTCAGCAGTTCTGTTCCGGCTTAAGTAGGATAAAGTAGTTAAAGTTCAGTTAGATTCCATTCTTCTGGATCTTTGACAGATCATTTCAGATTAATGTCTTCAAAGTTTTCAACATTCCTTGTAAAAGACTTTCTGAAGAGTTCCTGGTTTGTGCATTTAACTTTGGGGGAAATGGGAGGGAGTTGTAAGAAATGGAAAGAGAGGGAAAGTGGGGACAGGAATGAAGTTTTGAATCATTTTGGGGAAGTTTTGAATCATTTTGTAAAGTTTCTTGAGCCATCTACCTCTTAAGTTTGGTTTTATTCTTAATATATCAAGTGACAAGGAAAATCAAAACACACAAACAAACAAGCAGGACAAAAAAAAAAAAAAAAAAATCAACAAAAAAACAAAATCCAGAAAAAACAAACCAATCAAAACAATAAAAGACTAATGGCTTTCTTCTAACCTTAATGATTTAGCTGAGACCACAAAAACTAGACATGTAGAGCCAATACTGAAACTTAGCTTTAAGTCCACACTAGGAATCTAAATTTTCTTCTAAACTCATTCATTTTTTCAGTGTTTAAAACTGAAATCAATAATTAAAATCTTGACAGGGAAGAGGAAAATTCGACTGCTGAAGACTCTGCACGACACTTTACAAAACAAATCCTCTAACTAGCCACTTATGAGAAGGAAATCATTCACATGGGTATTACCTGCACTGTACTACCAGGAAAACATCTGTGAATATATTTGACAAATTGATCACTAAACGAGCCATTAGCTTGCAGGGTTTTTGTAATGCCTTAGGAAAGGGGAGTGCTACATAGCACAAAGGCTTACAGATGCAAAATACTGATTGGCAAAAAAAAATTATCAAGAAGAAAAGCAGTAATAAAGCAAGCCTAGCATGAAATTGTACCCTTTCCAAAAAGTAAACCGTCTATGAGAAGCAGTAGTAAAACTGCTTAATTCTCCTGTGACTCTGGGGAGAAATATGAGCCTTTTGAGAAGTGATGGAGACAAAAGTGAAGCCAATGGTGTGTTTGTCAGTGAGAGAATGCTGTGGAAACAAAGTTCGTAATTTTACTATTCCTGCTTGCCTAGAGCTGACAGGTGTGTAGTTTCTTATTGTTCTGAATGGCAGCCAGAAACCACAGTTTAATATGCATCTATGTCTTCATAGTAGGAAGAAAACAGCTGTCTCTCTGGCACATGATACAAGATGATAGAAATATTGAGACACACTTTTCTTTACAGTATGTTACAGTCATTTGCATGGCTTTGTTTGATCATCCAACAAAGCACATAGCTGGGAGAAAAAATAAATGCTGCAGCCCAGATCAGATCAGAGATGATGTGGCAACTTCTGCTCCCACAAAGAGTTATTATTTCACCAAGCCTAATCATCCTAACAAGAATTTTTCACATGAACAAGAACTGAAAGATTAGAGCACATCAGCACATCAAATCTGAAGACTTTCTACAAACAAGTCCATTAAAATTGTGAGTAAATAAAAACATGGAAATACCAGGTTATTTCAGATAAACACACAGTAATCATTCCTAACCATTCTTAAAGAATTACTTAAATTCTTAAGGAATTAATGCCATAAATCCTTCCACTTTAAACCTTCCAAGAGATGTCTGTGATTAATAAAGCCTTTGAACACAAAAGGTTTCCTCACACATGATGTGTGTTTTCCTATAATACATGGTAAAGCAATCTTTTAAATACTAAACCCCTCAGGAAGGTAGAAAGCATATACATGTTATACACACATACACAAGCACACGCACAATTTACCAGATGGAATAAGCTGTAAGAAATGTTAGACTTTCTGTATTAAATTTCCTTTCTTTGCAGAAATATACTACAGTGTTAAAAGCTCATGGTAACTGGCTGGCAGATTGTCAATTGGATATGCATGAAATGTCTGCATTGTGTCCAGGCTTCTATGATTTGATAATTTGACAGACATAATTTAAACATTAAGACTTGCAAGTTTTATATTTACCAGAGTATGACAAAGGGGATTTGTACACTCATACAAATAATATAATTTTGGAAATTCTGAAACTCTCATTAAAATACCAATGTTCAGAAAAATACTGGGATTGACCAGTACTGGGATTGACCTTTCAGAGTCAAAATTTACTACACAGCAGGAGGGGTTTTGAAGCTACAAATCTCCTCAAGATGCATGGAAAGTTCATCCAGGCCTGTCTTATCTCACTATATTCAGTAAGTACGTTTGCCAGAATTGATGTCATATTCTGATGTCCCTGTTACTACAGATATCTTTCCATCAAAAATGTCCTCAAGGGTCCCAGCTCAAATCTCAAAAATCCCCACATGACAAAAAAACCCAAAACAAAACAAAACCAAAAAGCAAAACCAAAACCAAACAACAAAAAAACCAACCAACCAAACAAACAAACAAAAAATAAAAAACAAAAAAACCCAAAACAAACAAACAAACAAAGACCCCACCAGTTTCTCTGTCCTGGCTTTGGCCAGGATAGAATAGATAGTTTTAATAGAACTAATTTTCTGTCATGTAATTTTGCTTTCAGCTAAGTCTCTTCTAAGTAGCTGCACTTGCATCTCCATAGATTTATATACATTCAGTTGCAGCCACAAATCTTGTAAAAATTCAAACACAATTGTGAGAGCATAATTTCCATAGTTTCGGTCCTCCAGCCCACAGCTCCAGGCATCCCAGTGTCCATCCCTGGTGCTGAAGAGAGGGGCAGAGGTGGTATAAAATGTCTGCTTTATCTTCCTTTATTGAGGTGACAACAGCCTTGCAAAGTAATAGACCAGTATTTTCTCCAGTCCTCTTTCTTCCGTTAATGCACTTTAAAATTCCCTTTCTGTTATCCATCACAGTGGTCTGATTCAACTCCAATTGATCTTTAGCTGTACAATAACTGTAGTCCTCCTGTGTACTCTGACCCTACTTGAAAAATCCATACACTTTCTTATACTGCTTAGGTGTCTAGAAGAAGATCCCTGTTCAGCCAACTCAACCTTCTGTTCCACTTTCTTGACTTCCAAAACATTTTAATTGTGTCAGAATTCTTCTGTGCTCTTTTGAAACATGACTCTAAAAAAAGTTACTAGCATTTATAGACCAAAATAGCATGGATCCATGAAATATAATCCCCAGGAGACCTTACTATCTAGTTCCTTGAGCACCCTAAAGCCTGTTCCTCTAAAACTGAGTAGCATTTGTGATCATGGATGTGAGGAAGATATATGGGGGTGATGAAACACCGAAACAGGTTATCCAGAGAAGTTGTGAATACCCCACCCCTGGAATTGTTCAAAATTAAACTGGACAGGGCTTTGAGCAACCTGATCTCGTGAAAGAGTTCTATAGCCATGGATGGGGTGTTGGACTAGATCTTCTTTGGAGGTTCCTTCTAACCCAAAACATTCTGGGATTCTACAAATTCCCTAGACATCTTCAGATCTGCTGCGTGACAGTCCCAGTTACCAACTGGGAAGTTGAAGTTGCCCATGAGAATCAGGCAACTGATTTAGAATGGGGGGTTAATTCCTTCTAGACTAATACATCAGTGTCACCATCCTGGCTGGAGGGCAGGCTCCCAGAATACCTTTTTTATTAGTTTTCCCCTAGCACTTAACCAGGGGTTCTCAATCATCTCTCCCCTCACTGTAAGGACTGTGCAGCCCTACCTCTCCTTTACATCCAAGGGCTACCCCTCTGCTCTCAGCTTGGAGGAGTCTAGCACAGACCTTCTCTTCCAAGACACAGGTAGACCCCTTTCAGCACAAGGCTTGGGCACTCCTTCTGCAAGCCATGCTCCCTCCCCAGGGCAGACAACATCATCCAAGGACTAGCCACAGCTAGACATCCTTGCAATTATCTGCTCTGCTTCTCCTGTTCACAGAACCATAGAATCATGGAATCATTTAGGTTGTAAAACACTCCTAGGAGATTACTGAGGTCAACAGTAAGCCTACTACCAAGTCCACCACTAAACTATGCCCCTAAGCACCACATCATAAAGCTCAGTTGTAGGCTCAGGAGCATGGGAAACACCTTGTCCTGCCTCACACATCTGCAGAGTCACCTTCCCCAGCAACTGTCCATGGGCTGGGCTTCTGCAGGAAGAGAGCAGCCAGCTCCTCTGGAAGAGGGAAGCTGCACTTCTGTCCAATGCTTCAAGCTCCAGGCCACGACATTGAAGGTTTGTGCTGTGGACCTAGCTGAGACCTCGATCTTTGGAAAGAAAAGACCACCTGAGAAACAACCCTTTGTGGCTGACACCTTGCACAGAACTGCAAAGATGAGCTCAGTCTTGTGCTCATGGGGGGTGCCCTTTATCATCATTGCACAAGTGTCATCTTGAGTGCTGCATGACAAAAAATTCATGCCTCCTTGTTTCCCTCTCAACTCCCAAGAGTTTCTTGGCACAGGAAAGGGGAGCATTTCTGGGCAGAGCTGACAGAATGGAAGAGAAAGAGGGGAGAATGTGATGTAAAGCAGGACTTTGCCTATCCCCTTGGTGCACCACACAAATATATAAGCAGACCTGGATGGAAAGAAATTCAGACATGTGGTACATCAGGTACCCCAAGGTTTTATCTTTCCTCTCTAGCATGGACAATAGCTCCTCAGGGACATTTTTTGAATACTTGAGATTGGCAAGAACAAACACTAGGGACATGTTCTCTGGATCCACAATTAGAAGCATGCATTAAATAGGAAGGTACAGAGATTATAGATGTGACTTTAATTTATATATCTTTGTATATATCACATTCTGTACCACCTTCCCAGCAAGGCATGCATGTTAAATCGTCAGCACCACTTCACATAATCCTGTGTATGACACATACATACACACACACAACAGTGAGAACTGTCTTCTATTTCTACCTCTACTCTCCATGCTTGTCCTTCCTTCTTTTTTTTCAAAATAAATTTCCAGTTTTCTTTCAAAAATAAAAAATAATTATGTTTCTATAAAAGCATCTGGGAAACTCTTTAAAAGTGCCTATGTAAAGCGTGAATCTCCCACAGGCATACTTTTTTGTAAAGTACTTTGCACTCAGAAAGTCAGATGATGTAATGAATGTTCCATGCTCTTAGTGTGTTATGTAGAGAAACAAGTAATTTCCTGTATTATTTAAAAAATTATAAAATGACCTGCAGATACACTGAAATATACATATGAATATATCATACAGTGAAATAAATTCAAAAGTCAGTGTTCAGCAGCTACTACCATCTGGTACATTTTCACTTGCACCTTTCCGGAGCTGCTGCTGAAACATCACCATTCCAAAGAAGGTGCTTTGTGTAAAGTGCTGACTTGCAGCATTTCCAGATTTATGCTGGGCAAGGAAAATATAAATGAACTCCATTCCCTCATCTTTCTACAGTCCTCAGACTTGCATTTGTGACTGTTCATAATGTTTCTGAAAATGGAGTTTAACTGTCAGCTGACACAAAATTGTTTTAGCTGAATTCAGATTATTCTTTATGACAAAAGATCAGGATCTAATCCAGAGTGGTTGGATGTTTCACTAAAGTGGATATTAGAGGCAATTTTTGCACTTCAGTCGCAGGCAAAAGAATTAAGAAAAAGTGGAACAGTTTTGGATGTCAGCGGTGGCTGTTCAGCGATTTGAGTTAGATGATGACTTACTTGCCTTTGTGTAAACTCATGAAATGGAAAAAAACTCTGGCGGCAAAAGTATACAGTACTAGAAAACAGGAACTGCAATGATTGCCCAGTGACTCAGACTTCCATGGCAATGCAATTTAACATAGAGAGAGTAAGTGCAGATGAGAAATAAGCACTGGCTCATATGTAGAGCTTTTGAAAGTTAATCTCCATGCCAAGAGTTTCTGGACAGATTATACAGAGCAGCTAAACCAAAACTGAACAACTTCACTGGAGGAGTAAAGAGATATGTAACACTTATACTGCCATGGTCCACAGTTTACTGGCTAGCTGAGAGCCACCATTCCTGAAGGCAGTGGTCCGCTACTGCCTTGTTACCTAAGGATTTTCCAGCATTGACCACAGCACAGGACATTAAAAATATGAATTAAGGCTGCCAAGAAAAGTAGGTTAGCTCGAGTAAGTTGTTAGCCATAGGTATCTTTTACCCAGGTATCAGTTTAATTTAATCAGTGTCCTTTCTCTTCCAGTATTACAGAGAAAAAGTCAGTGCCAAGATAATGACCAAGCATTTATCATTATTATTTCTGGTCATCTTGCCTTCTAAAGTACAAAGTCAAAGAATGATTACTACAGATACCTGAATCTGTATTTCGTGTCTATACATTTGCTGATCAGAAATCATGGTATTTCAGGCTACCAAACTACAGAAATGAATTAGCTTTCACCTCCTTTCTACCTTTTTCAGGAAAAAAAGTACAGCCAGATTGCATTGTGCTCTTGCACTGAGGGAGCCACAGTGGCAGCAAATATTCCAGTCTGGAGTCAATGGCAGAGGAGCACAGATTCAATTCCAGACCCATGGCAAAAAGTGGACTGTCTCAGCCAAACATATTTCAATGCCTGGTGACTGAACAATAAATCAGTAACTGAGGATAATTAGGAGTTTAGAGGAGCAGGCATCAGCTGTGCTATCAATGTCTGTTTCAGTATACTGGGAAAAAAAGTCACTGGGTGGAATCAGGCAGCTATAACATTCATATAACAAACAGCAAATTACCTATTTAATTTTTTTTTCTTCTTTTCCTTCCTCCTCCTAAAGAAGAAGAGCTATGAAGCAGCTGTACAGGAGGGTAATCACTGTTGGAACTAAAGTATTTTCTTTCCATTTAGTATGATGAGGTATTTATAACACTTTCTGTCTGGAACAATGCTGTAGTGCTAGAAGAAATATCATAAATACTGTACAGTTGATATATATTTATCTATGCAGTCATGTTTTTACAAAGTCTGTAATCCCAGCATAAGTAATCTTGTTATGAACAACCAGTTATATCTTCGCTAGAATAAATCACTAGTTGCCAGTTAAAAGTTCTCACTGTTTTGCACAGACACTTTCCCTACATAGTTTACTTAGGAAATGGTAGAAACATCAATTAATGTAACAGGAACTTCTGGCCAGAAAAAGTACTCTGAAAGTGAAACTGCACTGGTAATAAACCTGCAAATCCCTAAGCTCTTTCTCCCCTATACTGTTGCCAGTCTTGCACCAAATAACAGTATTAGTTCCAGTCTAACCCTGAAAATTAAGTTAATGTCAATTAGATTTTTATCTTAGAATTTGTCCTTCACACATTTCCTTTGCTGATCTGTTTTAAAATATGAATTACAGTAACAGATTTTTAAATATAGATATAAATCTTCTGTTTCACTAACTTAGCAACCAAGGAATCCAGGTCTGTTCCTGGCATATGTGAAAGTTCCTATAGTAGGCCAGCTCAATAGGGAACTACTGTTGTGTTGTCACCATCCTTTACTTTGAACTGGGTCCCACTGACTCGCTTACTGCCTGCTCTTCACAGGAAAAAATGTGATCAGTGTTAAAGGAGGAGACAGCTTTCTGGACGTCATTGACTGGATCTCACTAACCAAGGAGCAATGATGAATTTTTTTGTTTACATTCAGCTGGAATACTTGTTTCTATAAACTGAGGGGCCTCTGGGGTGCATGAGGTAAGTTAAGAGTTGGGGCCATTGTTCCATAGCCTTGCTGAATTCTGTAATGAATGTAGAATACAACAGTATAACAGTTAGATACAACAGGTAGGTGAGAAAACAAGAACTTATTCCACTTGGATTACCAAATATGTAAGAACAATTTAGGAAAGCAATCTCTAACCAGTGAGGAACAGCTTCTGTTTTCCACCTCAGTAAAAAATGCTGTGACTGGAAAGTTACAACTGGTAAGTGGTCAGGTGGATCTGTAAAAATAGCTCAGCAAGAAGAGGAGCTAAGATACCAAAAAAATTTCATTTAATAAACATGGCATATTTTCATTATGCATAATTTAATTTTATACTACCTAGAAATGCATATAAATTTATATACACCTATTCACCTCAGATCTATGTCAGTTTGTGCTGGAGCTTTTTCTTCTGGTGCTGTCCAAAGGAGAAAATGAAACATCTTGCCCCGTTCAGAATGGGCTTCTACCTATTCTGAGAACTGCCTGAGTTCCCGTTCACCAAAAACATGCTACAGTTAATCATACTAGACCTGACATGTTTTAAGTCCCTCCCTAGCCTGTGATTTTGTAAGATATGGATATAGTCCAGGTAACCTAAAGCAAGGCAAAAAGATAATGACTGAATTTCAGCCCCGCAACCAGTTGGTTTAATTCATAAACAATTTCAGACCAGCTGAAGTCATTTTCCCTTCACATTCATTTGCTCTCCATTAAGGGAATGCAAAATGTTGGAGCCCTCACCAGAAGAAGGATGTGGAGCTGTTTGACTGAGTGCAGAGGGACACAAGATGATCAGAGGGATGGAGCACCTCTCCTAGGAAGGCAGGCTGAAAGAATTAGCATTGCTTAGATCAGAGAAGGGAAGGCTCCAAGGACACCTTTTAGCTGCCTTCCAGTACCTGAAGGGCCCACAGAAGGGCGGGGGAGGAACTTTTTACAAGGGCATGTAGTGATAGAACAACAAGTAATGGTTTTAAACTGGAAGAGGGTAGATATAGATTAGATATGAGGAAGAAAATCTTCACCATGATACTGGAACAGGTTTCCCAGAAGAGATGTGGATTTCCCATCCCTGGAATTGTTCAAGACCAAGTTGGATGGAGCTCTGAGCAACCTGGTCTGGTGGGAGGTGTCCCTGCCCATGGGAGGAACAAAATGACCAAACCATTGCAACCCAAACCATTTTAATTGCTATGATTCTTCACAAATACTCACAGCAGTCTTTACATAATCTATATTCAAACACAAAGACCAAGCATCTACTTTGGAGTTATCCAGATTTTAAGTTGGAAAAACAAGTGGAAAGATTCAGAAAAAACTGAACAACTACATCAGCTTTCACCAAACTGAATAAAAGATAGCTTCCCATTCCTGAATGATGAGGGTCATTTAAATGTCAACATACCATATTAAAGAACATAAAGTCATCAAGTAATGGTACAAATAAAACTATATTTTAAAAGTTCCTACCACTTCAGCTGAAGTATTCTCACACTGTGACTATCTGTAGTACTACCCTTCAAACAAAGCTATAGTTCAAGACAATTTTGACACTGAAAGCATCTGAAAGTTGCATTATGCTGAGAGTTGCATTATGCTCACTATTTTGGATCTGCAATCACTCTCAGTGATTTATAGGTGAATTTCAAGTGCTATTTTATCTGTAAAGCTTGGAATGCCTATCAGCACTTCAGAAAAAAACTGGTTTGTTTTTTTTTCTATTCCATTTTGTAGACCTTTCAAATTTGGTATGTGTTCCAGGACTTTATAATTCTATAAAATGCAATTAGGAAAATTTCAGATGTTTTTGTTTGTTTCTACAGAAATCTGCTGATTAATTTCTTTCCAAAGATACCTGTTAGTATTTTACAAATCCAACCTTTAATTCTCCTACCAAAGACCAAATGTGATAGCTGAAAAAAGTATAGCACAGATGTACCTGTCAGCTAATAAACATGTTGCTTGATAGATTGAAAATAAGTATTATAAAATAATTAAAAAACCCAACCTATGCATTCAGTAGTGTCTACTATTACACAAAATACTTAATACCATTTTTTAAAAACTATGTACAATAAAAAAAATATTAAATTACCTTTGAAAAACATAGAAAAGCTTCATGCTCACAGAGCATGAACATATAACATAGTATAAAAACAAGCTAGTAGTTCACATGACAAGATAAGATTTTTCAAAGTACATAATTAGAAAGATATTTTGTATGGAAATAAAATATCTACATTCAAGGCTCACTGCCTGAAAGACAAAATGTCTTCTGTGAAGAAAAGTGTTTATACCTATAGTCTTTCACAGCTTCTCCTCCTGCAAATAGAATAACCAACAGAAATAATTTGTCCAATGAAAAAAAAAATGCAATGAGTCACTTACCAAGTTTCAGTCAAATGCATTTTTAAATGGCTGAGCTATAAAGCCCTTGAAATCAGGTTTTATAATGGAATGCTGATAGACTCTTAACTTTAATGGCTCTTCCAAGTGCTTCTAGAGCAAGAATCACTTACAATGTCGTAAACCAATGTTTAAAACAGTAAAGAATTTTCTCAAGGCAGATAAGCAGGTGTTAGAAAGGGCAGCACTACTTAAACTTCACTGATTTATGGGACATGCTACATGAAAGGCCAATAATCTTTATGGAAGCTCACAGAAGAAACTTTGGACTTTAGGAGACACAGTACCACCATTTTCATCAATCATTTGAATCAATGATCACCAATACATATTAATTCCCACTTTGTAATATTTGAGCTCCTGCATCTTGTACATGTTACTGGAAGTGAAACATATTCCTTACCTCAGAGGTTAGGGCTCTATTCTACTGGTATATTCTTCATAGAGCATGTAATGAAATCCATTTCTCAGCTACTTCATCAGACATTGTAGTGAGCTACCTGGTAAACTGTACCCTCCTACTGTTATTCTAGAGACACCATTTCAATCACAGTTATGAACTAAGCCACTTCTCTCTGACTTCTTCAAGCAAAATAAAAAGCAGATCATTCGGGAAAGTTTACCTGTCAAATTACCCAGTGGCCAAAATTATCCTCCTGAAAATTATCTCAGTATCAGTAAAACAACCAATAAGACATCAAACCATTTCATGTAGTTGATTAACATTTTCTGCTTATTAACGCGCACACACACCCACAGACACAAATCAATAACCTCATGGCTATGGGACCCAGCCTCAATGATTTAGTGAAACTAATTTACTCCAGGCAAAACCAAAAAACAAACAAACAAACAAAAAACAGAAACAGTAAAAAAAAAAAAAGCCACTATTAGCACTCGCTAATAAACTCAATTAAAGAAAAATGGTAGGAAAAAAAAAGACCATTACTGCTTAAGCTGTAGTTAGTGCTAAATTACTTGATATAAATAGTTATTTCCACTTTCTTTCTAAAAGCAAATAGTTCTTGATGAACACTCCCCTTGCATTTCTGGTGCTACTATCAGCTCCACACTAGTAGATGTGGTAAATAAATATTGACTCAAAATTTCAGAGAGAAAAGAAGCTGGATTATAATCTTGATCCCATTGTTCTCAAAATAAATATGAGTACTTTCCCCCCCTCTTTTTTTAAATGCTTTTTGAATCAACTTACCTGTACATTGATTTATTTTTAAGAAATCTTGACAAAGTTATGGGAGAACTGCAAGGCCAGATTCTGAAAATCATAACATGTTCTTTGGTCTCTTTTGATGCATTAATGGACAATGTTATATATATACTAGACAATAGGTAGTTTATACAGTAGTTGGAGAGATAAAATGTAGACAGTATGTATAGCTGCAAAAATTAAATTCATTTTAATGCCGTAGTCAAGCCACATTTTGAAGTTAGAGTTTGCAAGTTAAAATTCAGATTTCTGTCACATATCTAATATTTCTCACTGACTAATATTTATACAAGCAGAGAGATAAGAACCACAGGAAGTAGGAGAACTTACCAAACTAAACACTATTTAATGAACAGCTATACAAAGAAGATCGAGCCTAACTCTGTCACAAAAATTATTACAGCCTGCATTTTACTTGATGTGATCACCACCAAGTTATGCTTTGGTATAAGCAAAGTTCAGCAATAGCAGAAGTAAAATAAATCTCAAGTTCCCTGATTCCTATTTTTTATTCAATAGTACATAAAGTAAAATGAGAAAAACAGTTTTCAGAGTAATTATCATCTTATGATATCAGGCTGAACCTTCTTCCCATAGACTTGTTCTCCTTTTCTGAGACATTGACTTTATGACCATCATGACCACAAAGAAACATTCTTGATTTGTGATGAATTTCCTGTTCTCCAGGTATCCTTTACTGCACCTGAAGGTTATAGAGAGAAATATTAACACCTTCTGTGCAAGACTGAGACCAAGATTACAACAGATGTAGAAAAATGTAAACTGATATGAGTTAAGAACTGAGGTAGTGCTTCAGCATTGTTTTTCTTCATGACCAGTTTTAGGGGTCATTGATGTGAACATAGTCATTTCTTCTTTTCTTTTTTACAAATAAAAAGAAAGACAAGACCATGGTTTGGATCTAAAAGAAGCTCGCTTAACAAATGCTAGCTTTGATATATCTTACTGTGAAGCATAATTTCAGATTAAATTATAGCAACACTATAAATAAATCTATGAGTTTTATTTTTCCTGGGCCCATGTAGCTGGAAAAGTTGTAAATCTACTCAGACCTTTTATCAGAAGCAAAGTTTTTGTCTCTAACATAATGACAAGGAAGCAATATTTGAGCAGTTTTAGGTTTTGCTGTGGATTTTTTTCTGATTTATTTTCTTCCCAACTTCTCAATATCTTTTCCCCTTTTAGGACTTTCCTTTCATTACAATCAGTTCTGAAAAAAATACATTACCCTTGGATAATAGTGAAGGATAAGGAAGACAGGAGCAAGAAAAGAAGTCCTCCTCCACTGACCCAGAGAAAGGGTCACCATAATGTTAAAATTATGGATTTTTTAAAAGTTGATCAAACAAACCATCCAGGGCACAGATGTTTGATACCATCATGATATATTGTACTGCTACTCTGCTCTTCTCTTCTATACTATTCTTCATGTCAGCAGGAAACAAAATTCAAAAGATTGTAGCCCTCTGAACACATCAGTAAGTTACAGTCTTGTCCCTTTCAGTCCCTTGCTGGTTCAAATAACAGGAGCCAACAGAAGGGATAGTTCAAAGATCTTATGAGTGACTGGAACAAATCCAGAATCCTTGAGGTGGCTGTTGGGTACATTACACTAACAAGCTTAACACAGTTGTAGTTGCTCTCAGGTTTTTTATATTCTCAACAGAATTTAATCAGAAATATTTATGTTCTCTCTGAGTGAAAAAACGAAAACTGTGGGAGGAGGAGACTAGGGAGTGGTTACTCACCCTTAGAGACAATTAATTTATCTTTGTTATCAGCCCTTCCCACCACCACTTGTCAACGTGGCATTTTAGGGTTTAGACAAATCATAAATAGAAAATAGCACCCAAACTCAAAGACAAATATTTTTATCCACTTTTATCTCTGTGGATTTAATACAAGTAAGCATTGTTCCACCAACAAAGCACAGCTCCTTGTGACAATTCTCAGTATCCTTTTCAATCCTGAACTCTTCCTTCTGTTATCTCTGACTAAACAGGCATGATGAATCTACACAGTTATTTGCATTTTCTCTGCAGATAAGCAGTCCTCAGCAACCTTTTGAACCCACTGCATTCACTTTACCAGTAATTCAGCTGCAGTATTTTGTTTATTTCAATTACACTTTGCAGATATTATGAGGGTAGAAGAGTTGGATTTTGCATCCAAGAGATTATTTTACAGAGTTCATTGGAAAGGTTTTAATCCCCCTTCTATTCAGCAAATGTCAGATCTTCAGCCAATTTTGGAGCAGATCGGTGCAAAACTCTTTAGCACAGGTGTTTACAGGACTGGGATTTGTTAGGAAAAGTTACTGTTTCACAGCTTATGGCCCATATAAAGCCAAAAGCATCTCTTATTTTTTTCAAGATTCTGCTGAAAATACTTTTGACACAGATCTGAAGATCTGAAAAATATTGTAAATAATATTAAGTCATGTTTCTGCCTTAAACAGTGCTTTAACTTGTGGGTTCTCATTTATTGCATTCATATACATTTGTCAGCCAACTAGTGTAACCTTTAATCATACCTTTCATAATCAAAGTGTATATAGGGGTAGAGTGGGCTACCATCATGGGGAGTTATTCCTTAAAAAATGTAGGTCTACTGGTGTTTTAGTTCATTTTACCACACCATTTCCACTGACTTATTGCCAGGTCAAAGACTTACCACAGCACTGCTTAATAACACTGTGTAGTTCCTGACATTTATTTATAGTATAATAAAACCAATTCAGGCTGGGTGGTAAGAGTTTTAGACCACCTGAGATGTCTTTAAATCTGCAGCACATGTTTAACTGCAGGAAGACTAGCAAGAATATTTTGCCTGCGAAACTTTGCCAAACAAGCTCTTATACCACAGACTCATTCTTTTTGTGAGCAGTATCTGAGCAAAAAGAAAAAAAAAAAAACAAAGGAAAATAAACAAACAAAAAAACAAAACAAAAAATAACAAACAGGTAATAATAAAAAAATTAAACAAAAAACCCAAGAGTACTTACTTGTCTTTGTTAGGCACAATGAAAAGTTGGAAAAGCATATTTATTAAGATGGTCTGCAGTTCAGTAAATCTGTGGCATTTAGTTTTGTTTTATTAATTTGGCTTAATTTTAAAAATTTAATGAGAGGGGATAATAACCGAGGCCAAATCAGAATAACCTCAGATATAAAGAACTATTTAAACTCACGTTTGTCTTGCAGGACAGTTATAGTCACTACAATGATTGGGGAAATTCAGATGACATAAATGCATTCTGTGACAATTGCTCTTAAAAAATAACCAGAACACTTTTCTTACAAGAATCTTATTTTTAATCAAATACACTTTACTCTTCAAGCAGAAAGCCAATTTGCTATTACAAATGTTTTTGCTAAGTGATGCGATGTGCAGTCATATACCAGCAATTGAATCCTGAAATTCAGTTTGTCCATGCCAGAGAAAAGCTTTTGGGCTCAAGCATACAATGGTAGTCACATAAATACACGAGGAGGAGGCCATGCATTGTATTTCAGAAGACTGAAACACATCTTGCAGCACAGGGCTTTGATGTTATTCATATGCTAACAATATACCATTTCTTCCAAGTGCCCAATACATTGGGATAAAAAGACATAATTTGCTCACATTGTGCTGAACACTTCCTGTCCAGAATACTGATCTATTGTCATTCAGCTTCCAAGGCTATTCCACCCAAAATAGCCCTCAACATAACCTTTACATTATTCTTTTAACACTTTAAAACTCCAGTTAAAATATTTTACCATAGAATAAAACAATGAAACAAAGACCATAACTGTATTTTCACTCTGCTTCTAAAATGCAGTTCTAGTGCCCCAGGGACTCCTTTCATCTAGTCTAAGTGCTGGCATATGATGTGATTGTTAACATAGCTGGCCACCAGATGAAGTGAATTATCTAAACTGCCAAGGTTCCTACTTTCAGCCCAATTTAAATATCAATTTAACACAAAAACTGAATAGTATTATGAAAGCTTTAATACAAACCATTTCAGACATAAAAAAAAATAGAAGGATTTCTCAAGCCATGAAAAAATAAACAAATACATAATACACTGAACATGAAGATGAGTTGGAAAATGATCAGTGCACAAAGGCATGTCTACCTAACTCCCATGCTAGTGAATGCCTGCAGAATATCCTGGGTTTTTTGCATTTTGCAAAAAATTATTTACTAGTATGAATCCACAAGGGCATTATCCAGAAGCAACTGTTATACAAGATGATTAAAAGGGGAGCCTGTAGCCAACAAATATTTGGTTATTTTTATATGGAAAAACATTTTGAAGCACATTCTGGCCTTTAAGATTAACATATTCATGAAGGATTTTAAACAATTTTATTACACATTTCTTCTGTGGATCACTTAATCAACTTTTCTTGCAGCTCCTTCATCCTTCATATAATAATTATTCTCTCACGTGGTTCAACATCATACCCACCAGGCTAAGAACCCTTTAAAACATCAGCTCTCTTTGCACAGCACAATACAGTTTCCTCTTATCTAAGGCACTGAGACATCATTAGACAGAAAAACCACATACAGTATTAATCAGCTTTCTATGCTCCAAGAAAATGTTCTAGTATCAAAGCATGTGAGAACACTCCCTGAACAAATGTTCTGGGGCAAAAAAAAGCTTTTATAGAGAGAAGGGTCCACATCTTCAAGGATTTATGTGACTATCAAGTTGTTTAGAAAGGAATGAGTAGTGTTGAGATGTAGTCGTTTGTGGACAGTTTGCATAGGAGAAGAAAAATAAATTAAATCAAAAAAAGTAAGCCACAAGTCTCATATCTCGCAAATCTGCTCTACACAGTACTACCAAAAATAAAATGAGAAATTGTTTCTAAAGAGGCTAATCCCAGTGCACCCAATAGGCTCAGATTTTTCTAAAATTCAAGATTTTTACCTACTAACATAAATCATCTTAGTCCCTTAGTGTAAGGAAATGTTTTTTCTACATTATACTTGAAAAAGAAAAGTTAATCAGTGACAAGACTAAAAAACCACTGAAGGGAAGGATAGCTTTTGAAGAAAATGTAAATATGGGTGCTTTGGGGTACCCTTACCCATTTTGTTAAATAACAAGACTGCAAACAACCAAAATCATTCAAGAATTTGAGGATGCAAGTTGGCCTCTAAAATTAAGGGCAAAAGAGACAAGTGACAAATTTCAAGAGACCATGAAATGAGGTAAACCTATAAAAGTGGTCAGACCACTGTTTCAAAGTAGTCCTTTGGGAGATCAATGGGAGAGGGAAAGAAGTCACATCTGACATAATTTACATGAACAGTGGTTGTACATGGAACAGGGTGCCAAACTAAAAGTTGCTGGTAGTCACAGTGAAGGGAATTTGACAATTTTGACAGGACAAAACTAATCAACTTACCAATAAATGGTCTGTGTGGTTTATATTGAAAATTCCATATTGCTCTCAACCACCTAGCTACCAAAATCTCAATTCCACAACACAGGCAATGAAAAATAAGAGCTCAAATCAGGATAGACACACTTCAGTACAGGTTCAAACACATACATTTAAAACATTGCTTTGTCTGCCAGATGATTTTCATGCAGAAACCCCATATGTTTTTCAAAATGCCTAAGATAAAACAAAGCAATTTAAAAAAACTAGCAGCTTTTAGACATAATAACCAAATCTTTAAGACCAAATCTAAAGGATCTTCACATTCACCGGACAGTGTAGTACTTAAATATAAACAAAAGCGTAGCCAGTAAACTTTGTTAGTATTTATAAAGGCAAAAGATTTTTCAAGTGTCCTTCCACTCTTAGCATTCATGCATAAAGGTTATGTAGCATATATAAACAAAGCCAACAATTTCATCAGGCAGTTTAAGTGACCTCTTAAGCCAGGTAAGTGACCACTCTATCACTTAAAGAGTACTGAGGCAGCTGGAGGAAATGCTCATCAATCCACTTTCCATCATATACCAGAAGTCTTGGCCCATTGTGGAGGTCCCAGCTGACAGGAGGTTAGCAAATGTGACACCCATCTAGAAGGGACAAAGGTAGGATCCAGGGAATTATAGGCATGTCACCCTGACTTTGGTGCCAGGGAAGGTTACAGAGCAGATCATCTTGAGTCCCATCACACTGTGCATACAGGACAGCAGGCTGGCATGGGTTCATGAAAGATAGGTCCTGCTTCATTAACCTGATATCCTTGTTTACCTGGACTTCAGTAGTACGCTGCTCATGGCTTGGACCAGTGTAAACTTTTCTGGGTAAAAAGTTGAGTGGAAGGCTGGGCTCAAAGTGTCATGGTGAGTGGAGTCAAATCCAGAGGAATTAAATACAGGAAATCTACCAAATGCTTCCTTTATCTTTTTTTAACTCTTAATTGATGCATCCACAAGACACCTAGGCTCAGGAATACAGCATACAACGTGTAGTGATATCCTGTACTGTGTATTTCTACTACTAATCATAAAAGGTACGAAAAATATGTTACTTCAATACTGATGCCATTCTACTTGAAAATGCTGCAGTTTTGTCCTTCTTGTCAATCAGTTTATTATTCCCAGCGTACATTTAATGAACTAGTATTTTACCATTACTATATGATGCATAAAATTCCACAGAGATAGAAAGTGCAGTCTCAATTCTTCTCCCAGTTCCATTCAGCTTTATCTGAATCTCAAATTTTCATGTGCACGTGTATTCATTTATATATATTTGTGACTTTGGAATTACTTTTTTAGACTATTTTTTGTTTAGTTTGTTAGCTGGTTTGTTGGTTTTTTGCAGGGAAATAACTCATTGAAAATTAAGGCACAAGGAAATACAACACAGGAATGCTTGTCAGGTGTGGAAAGGTAGGTATAGCAGAATACATATATATACATATTCTATAAATATACCTATATATATTACACAGGATCCTTCCTTTCTTGAATTTCTTCTCAACTTCCTGGTGTCTTGGACATTCTGCTTAAGTCTCGAGACCATTTACAGTAGTTCCAAAATGCTGACTTTGTTAATGCAGAGACCTCAGCAGGACAAGGAGTGTTCCAAATGATTGATTGAAATTCAGAACATCTTACAAAATGATTTGTTTGACATAACCAGTAGGGAGCTCTTGTTTGCTGACTTATTATTCATTCATATATTCATGAAAAAAAATACAATAAAAGCATAATCCCTCCATAATGCCTGAATGATCACATTGAAATGAACCCAGAGCTTTGCAGTGCTAAGCAAGGTCTTTACTTTGCAACAGAACAGTTTTATATTGCAATATCATTAGCTGAGCCTAGAGTTTACATTATACTTATAAATCAGCAAGGGAAATTTAACCTCTATCATAATCTACGGTTATGCTGAAAATCAGATATTAAAAATACACTTGTATGAGACCAACTGTTCATATGACTTTTTAATTTTCTTTTTCCTAAATGATTAACAATTACTGTGATGAAACATAACCAAAACTGTGAATCTCTTTGCAATTTGAGAACTAAGATGTAGGTCAAAAGAAATAGGAAAATACAAATAGTCTTTGGTAATTGGAAAGAACTGTTTATAGTAGACTAGAATGATAAAGGAAAAAAAAGCCTTGTTATTTGAAAAAAAAAATACCAAGAAGATATAAATCAAACTGTGTTAAAATACTGAGAAAATAAAGGACAACAATTTCAGGAAAAAATCATTATAATCTCCAACATTGAATAGTGCTTACACTCACAAATGTGAATGGGATATAAATCACTTTGCTGTACCATAAGATTACACACAATACTTTATTTTCCATTACTTACTAAGCATTCCTGCTGCTCCTCTTTTTAGGCTCAACTTTTCGACGTTTCTATTCAGTTTGTTCTAGTTATGCGTTGTATATTCACATCCTGTCTTATCTTGAAGAGAAATATAATTACTGGGCACATCAGGTCTTGCATTTCTGATTTCCATAATTTGTCATTTATTTTCATCCACAGTAGATGCAGAGACACTTGGCAAGATACTGCTACAGTACCTGACCTTGCTGTTGTCAGACGGTTGCAGTAAGCCAACAGGACTTCTGGAAATCAGCTTGATGAGCTGTTTCTGCTTGCTTCTAAAAGAATCTCTTCTCTGCTGAAGGCCTATAATTTGTCATAGAAGGAATCCTCCTTGACTTTAAAAGGTCTGGGTCACCTTTCAATTGAGTACTTTACATCATTTTCGATCAAGCAAACCAAATAGGTAAAAAAGCCTTGAGTTAACAAGGTATAGCTGAATGCACAAAAATTAATTATTATAAAGGAGAGAGAGAAAAATAAGCTAGACTCAGCCTTCAGAACTAACCAAAAGAGTAGACAATCATCTCATTCCTCAGTATTAAAATTACAGAACTCCTGTTTAGGGGACACCTACACTGTTTGCTTTCTAAAAAAACCTTCCTCCCTTACATTAATCTCTGTTCCTACAGAGATTCCTTCAACTGGACAAAAGATTTAGCCAGTATAAAGGCTGTGAAATTTCTCTTTACCCTGCTTGCAAAGAATGTTGATGAGTATCAAAGAGTGTAAGAATTTCCAAGGTACAGAAGGTACACGTCTTCCTGCACCTGTGATCTAAGCATGTGAGATTTGCATGCTGTCATCCTAGTAAAAGGAAAAGCATGAAGGTTCATCCCTGAGTTGATGCACTAAAACACATTAAAGCAGCCAAGCCTGAAATCAAGAAAGGTTCCAGCATTTCTGAATAAACAGCACCTTAATACTTGAGTAGTCACGTAAAACTGGCTTCAAATAAATATGTCAATGAAATTCTAACATCATGCACAACTACACTCTGTGTTGCAGAGTGTCGTGGGGGTTTTTGCACTTGAAAAGTTTTAAGTATTTCCTTGAGTCCTGAGGAGCATTTTGCTGTGTTCATATACAGAAAGGTGAATACTGATACCTAGAAGACAATACTGTTTTCTAGATAATGGTCAAATAATAGCTTTTAAAATAAACTTTTATTTAATTTGGAAACAGTGCAAATTTGTTATCAACTTGTCATCGCTTCCCCAAATACTTCTGAAATAACTTTAAATTTTTTGCATTCTTTTCTTCTGCATGTTACTAATAGTCTGATATAAATCCATTTTAAAGTCCAAAAGCATTACAAGTAAATACACACTAACAAGACATTCTGCTAAAAAGTCATTGAACAATAAAGCTTCCAATGCATTGGGAACATGTAAAAATGTTATTTCATATGCAATATCAACATTACTTCAAATGGTGACACTGATATCAGACAAACTGGAAATTAGGTAAAAATCTCATAAATTGCAGAGCTTAAATCCAAAGGACATTATTTCACTTAAATAAAAATTGGAAGATGCTTGCAGTAGAACTAAATAGTCAGAAAATGGGAAACAACTCAGTTTTCAGAAACATAAGTTTAACTTCTTATCTGTTAAAAGAAACCAATCTCTGCATCATGTGATGGGAGAATCTTTCTTCAGTTCAGCAGTGAAACAAATAAAGAGGCCTCTCCTTCCTTAACTCTTCAGAGCTAGGGGGTCTACAAAAAGAAGGGCTGCCTGTGTTTAGATTCTCTATTCTGAGCACCCTGAACACTTCACTCAATTCTTTGCTAGTCTTACAGTAGTTTCAATTATAAAAATACTATTTAAGTTCTCAGACTTCAGTCTCATGACAAGGTCTTTTTTTTCTTATAAAGGACATGCAATTTTTCAGGCCATTTCAGGGTATGCTGTGCAAACATGCTCACACACCACCCCACTGTATCTAGAAGGCAGATAACACTGCCAGGCAGAGATGGTACGTCAATTTACGGAGATATTTTTGTATTCATGCTGAGAAGCAGAATTAACTGGTTCAATACTACTGATGAAATGGCATTAATGGCAGCTATACTGCCACTTTTCAAGTAGCTCGCTTACCTTTGCATATACCACACTGAATCATACATCATAACTTACCAGAGCCTTTCTACCAGTTTTTCTCTTTCAACCAATATTCTTACAAGCAGGAGCTACACAGATCCTTTGAAGGGATTGTCTCCCTTCACTCAGGATGATGCAGAGTTTTTGAAGTATCACTCTTAAAAGCTGGATTGCTTTCTCCTGTCTTAAAAGAGGTCTGATTTTAATATGAGGTAAGCAGATGCAAGTCTGTCATCTTCTAAACCAAATAAAACCACAAAAATTAATTTTGCTGTCAACTTCACACTGAAGTTGTTTCTAATCTCTGCCTATGGAAAGCTCCAGCTCTTCTCTGGTAACTCACACTGTTGTCATTTTGCTATAAGGCTAAAAGAAGCTACATGGATCTAATCAGCCTGTAACTGTTAATCATATACTAATGATTAAATAAATTATTACCCTATTACATCCTCAGTGAATATTGTATATAATTTCTTATATCAAATGCTATCACAGATATAGGACAGTTAGGAACAAGTGACAGGTTTACAACCCAAGCAGTAACTGTCTGTTCTAGAAACCTTCCAAAGTGACCCTTTAAAAGCCTTCCTTCCCTCAGACTCTTAATAGAATCTCATTTCCTTTATTCACCAAATTTATCTGAACTCCCTCCATTCTAGTCAAGTAAAACTGAGCTGAATGTTCTTTAGCAGAGTGCTAGATCTTCGCTGAGGAGTACCATGCATATTGTGACAGCAGCTTAAGAAAACACCCAAAGTGCATCTTCTGCTACAATGAAGGCATGATCAATGGACAGCTGAATTCACTGGAAGTAAAATGGAACTCAAAATCTTTCTCATATTAGAAAAAAATATTGTCCCATTTACCATGCAGTCATTCCTTAATACATATCTGAACACCCACCCTTTACTCAGTCCCTATTCAGCCATTACTACATTTCAAAACTTGTTAGAAAATTATTCATAGAATGTCTTCCAGTGACCTTCAGGCAGAGAGATCAGCATTAAAGTCTTTGGGAGCAGCAGTGTTTCCTGATAGTGCACAAGGGTTTTGCTATGAAAATGTCTGAGACTAGACAAATGTAAACTTCTGTTCTCATGTGAAGTTAGTTTTAAGATCAAGGCATTGGTCAGTGTAGTCATAGCAATGGCAATTGTATTGTAGCATGCTAATATCCAAACTGTTACCATGGAACCAAGTTACAAAGACTACAACAACCAGTTCCACTTATAATACTGAAATGGTCATGACTTAAATTTTCATACACTTATAATTCAATATTTCTGTCTACTGAGGAGAAGCTGATCTTAGCATCACAGTACCAGTGCAGATTATTCAGGATATAATTTTCCCTCATATTCACATGATATATTTTTCTTTTTTTTTTCTTTATTTTTTTCTTTGTTTTAACCTACAGCTAAGTGATGTTGAAAAATGTAAACTCCCGTTGTCTTCGGAGATCAAAGAAAATCAAGAAAATTGCTTCCAGTCTGTTCATGAGTAATCAAAAATTCAGCTGTTTTATGTTTCAAAAAGCAAACACATCAGCACTAGCTGTAACTGGATTTAACAAAGTAATTTTTTACAAATTACTTTACAAATTTTTTACAAATAATGGTAAAATTAAATTTCCCTGTGAGTTGATTTTGGAATAAAGCAGAAGAGAAATAAATGGAAAATAATAATCAAAATAAATTTTTAACTATAAGTTTGGTTGTTAATTTAGAAAGAACAAAAATAAAATGTAATTTTAATTTTTTTTCCTCATTGATGAGAGAAGAAAGTAGGAAACAGTGAAACAGCAGACTAATCAAAATAAGTCTGCTTGTAGCAGCTGTCATCAAATGATTTTTCAGCGCTTACCAAAATACACTGTCTGGTGGTCATAGAATCAAATGATACAGCTATGCCAGAGGTACATTTATTTGATGGACAAAATAGTAAAACAAGCACCTAGAATACTCACTTCAGCAGACCAAGTGCAGCCTTCTCCATTCAGGGTCCAAGATATTTAGGGGTCTGTATGTAAGTTACACCTCTTTCTCATTTGGACAAACAGTCAAAGAATATAGAAATCAAAGCATAGTATTGTTTATTTCATGCCTTCTGCCACCAACATGTCATAAATTTGGACAGCACAACCCATTTCTGTTTGTATAACAGTAGCATAGAGGTGTTTACTGGTAGCAAGTTGGTTTTTTGGTTTTTGTTTTGTTGGGGTTTTTTTGAGAAAGTGGATTATTTTGCAGTTGCTTGAAGATTCCATTTTGCTTACATAATTATTTGGAGGAATGTTGTGTCAATTTATTGCTTGAAATGCTGTTCACCTGGAAAATCAAGTGTATGCAAAAAAACCAACAAAACCCACAATATACAACATCAAGACTGTTATGCCTCTGTAAAGCAAAAAATGCCTGCAGTAAAAAACACCACACTGATTTAAGCATTGCTGTCAACATTTGCTTCTTTTGGACCCTAAGGACCAATAGACTCTTAGAGGGAAGCAAATATGGGTCTTACAGACAGGCAAAGCTCCTACTACTGATTATTCACAGTCAGTTCCCCAGGAACTCTTACCACATTTCATATTTTTCAATTTGAAAGACTGTACTAATCTTGAAACCTCCTTTTTCCCAGCAATGTAATCCATCAATGGAAATGTAACATCAGCAAAAAAAAGCACCCTGCAGAACTGATGTTTGCCTCTGATTTTGCCTTAAGTGTTCAATAAATTAATATATGTCTATCCACCTCAGAAATCATTATCCAACTGTATTGTTCATAACCATAAAATACTACTATTCACTGCTATAAAACTAAGTTCAGAGCCTCTGTAACTACCCAGAGTTGTGATAGCCTCCTCTTTCAAAGCCTCATTTTCTTAATTCTATGTGTAGTTTTGCTTCTGGATTTAGCAAATGATAGAAGGGAGCAGATGTTACAATATTTAATCATTCATTTCTTTTAGCTGCTCTCCCCATCTCCTTGAACTGTAAAATGAAAAGCAGTAATGTTATCCTGGAGTGAGAGAAAAGAAGAGAGGATTACAAAGAACTCTGAGGAGAGATCTGAAACTTCAGACCTGGTTCTGAGACCCGCAGGTGTTCACACACTCCTATCTGTGCTATTGTGTTGCATCCTTTATTATTACCATCAATGTTTATGATACAGAAGAGCACCAAACTATGAAAAGATAATCAAAAAGCAATTAGCACAGCAAAGTATGTATTTACTATGTTAATAATTGTCTCTCAAGTCTAAATAACTTGAACAGATCTCATAAGAACATCATCAATATTTCTGATTAGTACAAAAAACAACCTATTTTTTTAATTGCATATCACTTCATATTAGAGCACTTAAAATCTCATTTCCCTACCTAATCCCTTCCTTAATGTCTCTTCACTACCTGTGACAATACTGTAAAGTATTCAAGAATTTCCCATTATTTAAATATCTAATCCAAGGTTAAAATCATAACACTGAGCCAACTTACTTAGGTATACAGATATAGTTTGTTTTTTCTTTTGGTTAGGGGCTCTATCAAATTCCTAAATACTGACTGTTGTTTATTCTGTCCAACCAGGACACAGCCTTTGTTGAAGCTTCTGTCCTTAACAATGTGAGAATTACCTGTAGAGACGTTTTGTTTTGGTTTGGTTTTTTTAAGATATGTATATGAGTATATAAAGTACAATGTAATAAAACATTAAACTCAATAGAGAATAGACACTTGAGATTAGATCGTATTATTTTTCAAGCAGGTTGAAATGCAAATAGAACAAGAGATGTCTCCTTATTGAAGATACAGATGCAAGTACCTTAGATAATGATGCAAATGATAAACTATAAAGATGGTTTTCCTTTGGTGGATTGTAAATCTACAACTTTAAAACTCAAAATCTTGGATCAAAATGCAGGGGATATGGTAAAGAGAGCAAAGATGAATATGGCTACTCACATGCCACCTTTGTGTGTGTGTGTAAAGAGAGTATTCTGAAATTTCCATTGGTTAACTTTAAGCTGAACACCAAAACGTAGTTCTGTAAAGACAAAAATTCTTGAGACTTTTTTCTTACAATTTTCTCTGACCTTTCTTTACCAACAGCTCTGATCTTTCTTCCAGTCTGTGTGTTTTATCTCCTGCAGTAATGAGCATGTGTTTTCTAGGGCTGGTGCCAAATGAATGGCAAATAGTTGGGCTCTGCCTGCTGTTCCTGACACTGCTCTCTTTCCATTGATTTTCATGCATCTTTAAAGAGTGTAATTATCTTTGAGAAATCCATTGTTTCTCAAAATTGTTTGGAGCTGACCAATCTTTGCAGTAGAAGAAGGGAAACATCTACCATGTTAAATAGTAGTTTTATCTGCTTTCTGGATCTTTTATAACAATCACTGATACACAACAAAGTGATGTAGAAGTATGGGTATTGGCTCTTTTGCTCCTCTTCTTTGTTTCCTAATTTGCTAGAGTGCTCAAAGTATCTCGGCTGGCATCTGCTCTGAGATACAACTGTTGCCAGTATTACTTGTTGAAGTTATTTGGTTTCTAATTGAAAATGAGACATCATATTTTAAAAACTTATTTATAAGAAGCAGAAACAACATAACTACATACAGATACACAAGGAACACAGTCCAATTGCATTATGTGCATGAAACACAACAAAAAAAGCATTAGTTTGCATAATAGTGTTTCAAAAGATGGTTATGGTACTGCTTGTTCAGGTTTTCTTGACATATTTGGTGTATTCCAAAAATGTTTTTTTGAGAAGAAAGTCTCATTCATAGCACTAGCTGTTCACAGTTCTAGCAGCTCTTGTGTTTAAGCTGGAAAAGACAACACCAAAAAAAAAATATCTAAAGAAAGAAAGACATGACAAATGTAACTCAATTCAACCTCTCTCTAAACTGGCAGAACTGAGAAGCAAAAGCATCACATTTTCCAGCACAGACAATTAGGCATACATAATCCTTTCTAAGCAGTCATTCTAATCTTGCATATTTAAGTAGCAATGGCCTGGTTTACTATGCATTCTTTGGATTCCATGTTTAAGGGAAAAAAAAAAAAAAAAAAAAAAAAAAAAAAAAAAAAAAAAAAAAAAAAAAAAAGGGTCAGGATTCAGATTATTTGAAGATTGAGGAGGAGCAAAATTTAATGATATTGCCTCATCAACTTCAGGAACTGCCAAATCCTTCCCATTAGAATTATTTATCTTCAAGGGTCTTACTACATTCTGGTTTCTTGCTCTTCCAAAGAAAAGCCTTCAGTTTTATGAATAATAAATGTTTGCTACACCATGAAGAGATGCATGTTAAGGCAAGAGTTTTACTATGAAAACTGTAGAAAACAACAACAACAAACACGAATTAAAGAAAAGTAAGCTAAAGAAAACCAAACATTTCTTCTATTATGACAGTTCAGATGCTGTGTTTGGGTCCCATCAAGCTGCATGCTCAGAGATAACCTCTTACATCGAACGACACTGAAAATAACCAATGCTCAAGATACACTGTGGGTTTCTTAACCTTTGGACCCTAGACCCTTTGTCAGGTCTCAAATTGCATATAATTTGGGGGTTTTTTACATGAAAACATTAGAATCTCAAGATGTTTCCTAGGATGAACTGAAGCCTGCCTTGAATACCAGCTGTACATACATGACCTTGAAGACCACTAGTGTTTTTCGTATTAACAATGCCTACAAGAAAAGAAAAACAAATTTTAAAAGGCAGTAACCATTCTCACATTAGATACAGACCATGGTCTGAAGCTGAGTCAAAAACATATTCACATTTGGATTTGATAATACTACTAAACCCACAAGACCATAGGTAAAAACTACAGAACCATTTTCAGATTTGACAACTTTCCTTTTGACTACTTTCACCTTGGGGTGAAATGCTATAAGAACATTTTTTGGGTTTTGCTGATTTTGGCAACTGAATTAGTAATAAAGAAATAAGCACCTTATATATTAAATATGAACAACCACAAGGAATCCTATTAAACCTTCATGTTCAATATTTACCCATAAAAATTTACTCATTTGAGCTTTCCCAAAATAAAGTATTTCTGCTGAAACAGCAGCATGTAAATACCATTTCAGTACACAAATTTAACTATTGCATAATATGTTTCCTTCATAAAAAAATCAAACTGGTCTGAGTCAAATTTTCTTTGGAATTATTTGTATCTCAGAATAGCAAAGATGTTAGCAAAATATCTAAGTCATACCTTTCAAATCTCTCCAACTTAAATGCATTTTAAACACAATAAAACTCAGCAGCCTTAATCTAAATCATACACTTACCATTTTTTTTACCATAAGCCTTGAGGCCTAAAAGTTACCATGGAAACAAATTCTACATTTCCACAAATTGGAAGAGCCAGTTAAAAAAAAACAACAAAAACAAAAAACAAAAAATCTCCTTGTTAACTATCCCTTATTCAAGGCATAAAGATGTCAATGGCTAAACAGCTTGTAAGCAGTCAGGAGTAATGACAGTGACACACTGATTAGATAATTAATCTACCAGGGATCCAAAATGGCATGGTCACATAAGATCTTCTTAAAAAAAATCATGCTGTTTCTTCTAAGAAAGCATTTCTTTGCAGTGTATTTACAGCATGGTAATGTGTAATAAGAGTGCCACTAAACCACATTAGCCTGTAACCTAAGTGGAGTTAGAACTGCTGGCTAGAGTTTTAGATTCAAGAAGTGTATACTTAAAGTATTGCCTACATGGGAGGATTACAGAGAGATTTAATCTCTCACTGCTTTTGTTTCCTCTCTATATAATGGGGACAGCAATATTTGTAATTGCAGCTAATGCTTGGGAGAGGTATTACTTGTTTTTATCTGCACAGTACCCATGCAAAATCATACAATGACCATATTGTACTCTCTTTTTATTCTATTGTGTTTTTCTTTGAATTTAGCAATACAAATAATCTGTAAGTCCCAAGGTCATCTCTTAGTCTATAGACATGAACAGATGCATCACCCAATGCCTATTTTGTACCAAGGTCTCATACATTTCAGATTATACATGACCTAAAGGCATCAAAATGCAACAGCTAGAAGCCAAGAACATCCACTACTGGGGAGCAGCTCTCCTTGTTAAACCTAAGTCCATGGAATTTCTAGTATTGAATGAATTAGGACTGGAATTATTATTCCAGAAGTTCTTTTTATCCATAGGATATAAAAACAGTTGGAAATTGTTCTGATACAGGAATTTGCTTGCAAACTCTCCGCCTTCTGAGTGATATTATTCTCAATGTATCTAAGGCTGGGTGGCATCATCATTTTGACATCTAATTTATCCTCTAAATCCTCATCATTCTTTTTAACCTTGTTTAATCATTGTATTGTTATTAAACATTGTGTCTTCTGAGAATACTGACAAATGTGACAGTCCTTTATGTCTTGTAGATCCTTTTCAGTTATAAACCAGATTCAAAGCACAAATGACACTGAGGTAGACCAGGTAGTAACTTTCCTTAACCTAAACTGAATATAAACATAATGTACAGCAGTTATATTCAACTGTTGCTGAGTAGTATTTCTAAGAGATTTTTGAAAAGTGCAAAGCCATCCACAAGGAGCTTTGAACTTGTACAGCAGAATCACATAAACTGAAAAAGCTTAAAATCAAGCTTTGACCTGGAGTCAACAGTTCTTTGGAATGCATTACATCTCTATCCTGATTGCACTGTAAAAAATATATTTTTTTTTTAAGTGTTTCTTTTTTTTTTTTTTACATTTTTTAAAGTCTCACAGCTTAGGAAGCTTCTCATAAAACAAGTGCTTTCGTCAGCCAAAGCTGTTAAATAATACAGCTATGAAAAAGAAGGGAAACATCTGAAGAATCTGTACATTGCTCTTCTTAGAATAAAATGTAACAAATATTACGGGGACTGTATTTGTTGACTTTAAATTTAAATATTTCCAGATACTGGAATGTATCTGAACACTAAGCATCATGTGCTCTAGCAATTCATTTCCAGTCATTCACATTTTGCCCCTTCTCTGCCATGAGAATTGATGTGCTGTCTAGAAATCAGTATACAAAAATATTTACAATGTTATTTATCATATAACAATAATAATCTAGAGCCAATATAACCTATGGCTTTCTAACAAACAAGTATTTCTCATTTTTTTCCTAAAGTTCAAACTGAATTTCATATATAAAGTCATCATTAATCTGCAACTTTACAGTGTTTCTTGAGAGTATCCTTCAACTTTGCTTCAAAATTATTTACTAGGAGAGATCATTTCTCCACTAAGATTAACACATCTTAATTTTAACACAGATTTTATCCAGAAATACTTCATAGTGATTGCAAATAGCCAATTGTAAGACACGTACATACACACAAGGTGTTAAATAGTTTCCTTTTAGGATATTATAATTATTAGGTAATTGCTAACTCTTGCCACTTTCCACAAATAATTATTTTTTTATATAGGAAATAGAAAAACACTTTACTCCCTAAATAATGCTTTTAGCCCTTTTATCTTTAATCAAAAGTTGCAGAATAGTTTCGTTTGTTACTAATATAGTAACTTGGACTAAAAACATGCTATTTTTGATCTCTGTTCTCTTCATGACACAAATATTTTTCACACAGACCTTTGACACCAACCCTGTTGGCAAAGTGTATATTCTTACTTGTAGAATTCAATAATATCTTATGCATACCCCTAGAAATCTGTAGCACACTAATCCCAACAATGATAATGTTGTCTTGTTCCCTTAGTTCAAGGTTTGTCTGATTATGTTCAGTAATATCAAAAAGTCCTATGCATTTTTAAATTTAATGAAGATGCTCTATCATCTTGCATATGTAAAATATTGCACATCTGCCATAACATGCTCATCTGGTAAGAAGGTCTTTTTAAGAATTTACGGTTGTCATGTTTTGTGACACTTCTCTTTCAAAGGACTGGACATGAGAGATATGTTTTGTGTTCTCATGTACAGTATGAAACAATGTTCACTGAAGTGAACTGCTGCAGATCTCTGTCTTCTAAATCAGGCTGATTTTAAGCCAACTAACTTCCAACCATATCACTGTTTTCACTAGGCAAAAATAACTTTCACCAATACATGGGAAACACCAAAGACTATAATACCTTCCAGTCTCTCAGAAACCAGAAAACTGTTAAAGAGAACATCAGCATCAAGCAACAGTTTCACTAAGGAGAGACTGAGCCATTAAATCTCTGAGAACAGCTGACAGCTTGCCCTTGTTTAAAAAGGAATTAGCAATGCCTTCCAACAATACACACAAGCCTTTTCCACTTCTTTTCTACAGGTATACAAAGGGCACCGTTCAGAGACACAAAATGTTAGGGAATGGAACAGATGCCTGACGATCATCTAGTCCACACCTCCTGCCAGGGCAGGTTCACCTAGGAGAGGTGGCACAGCATGGTGTCCAGGAAGGTTTTGAATGTCTCCAGGGAAGAAGAGTACACAATCTCTCTGGGCAGCCTGTTCCAATGCTCTGCTATCCTCAAAGTAAAGAAATTCCTCCTCGTGTTTAGATGGATCTTCCTATATTGAGGTTTGTGCCTGCTAACTCTTGTCACAGGGCACCACTGCAAAAAAAGACTGGAAACATCCTCCTTACACCCATCCTTTGAGTATATATCTAGTAAGGAAGGGAAGAAACCAGAGTGGCTGAGCTGTGACTTGCTGGTCAAACTAAAAGGCAAGAAGGAATGGCACAGGTAGTTCAAGCAGGGAGAGGTATCTTCAGAAGGGTATAGAGATGCTGAGTATAGAGATCCCCCTTATGCAGAGATGAGGTCAGGAAGGGCAGGGCACAGTTGGAGATGAAATTGGAAATTGCGTGGAATAACAAGAAGGGATTCTACAGCTATGTCAATGAAAAAAGGAAGGTTAAAGGAAACATATCTCCCCTGAAGATCAAGTCTGGTGAGCAAGTAACAAAAGATGAGGAGAAGTCTGAGGTTCTCAACAACATTTTTTTTTCTCATTCTTCACTGTCAACCTCTTTCCCAGCAAGTCCCAAGTTAAAAAACCATGAGGTGGGGGATCCAGGGCAGCAGAGTCCCTCTTACTGTATCTGAAGATTGGGTTCATGACTACCTCAGGAACCTGAATGTTAGTCCTTGGGACGAGGTAAGATGCATCCCAGAGTGCTGAGAGAATTGGTGGATGCAGTTGCCAAGCCACCCTCTATGATATTTGAAAGGTCGTGGTGGTCAGGTGAATTCCCTGGTGACTGGAAAAAGGGACACATTACAGCCATTCAAAAACAGGGTAGGAAGGAGGACACTGGGAATTACCTCTCACCTGTCAGCCTCACCTTTGTGCATGAGAAGATCATGGAGCAGATTCTCCTAGGTCTAATAAGGGACATGGAAGGTGATCAAAGACAACCAGCGTGGCTTCATTCAGGGCAAATCCTGCCTGACTAACCTGGTGGCTCTCTATGGTAGGGTAACTCCATCAGTGGACAAGGGATGGCCTATTGATGTGATCTATCTGGATTTCTGCAAGGCCTTTGACATGGTTGCCAACAATATCCTACTCACCAAGTTGGAAAGAGACGTATTTGATGGGTAGACTGTTCACTGGATAAGGAAGTGACTGCATGGTTGCATCCAGAGGGTGGTTGTCAATGGTTTGAAATCCAGATGGAGATCAGTGACAAGTAGTGTCCCTCAGGGGTCCATACTGGGAACTGTACTGTTTAGTATTTTTATCAGTGATATAGACAGCTGGACTGAGAGCAGCATCAGCAAGTTTGCAGATGACACCAAGCTGAGTGGTGCTGCTGACAAGCCAGAGAGACAGGATGTAATCCAGAAGGACCTGGACACACTGGAGAGGTGGGCCCAGGTGAACCTCATGAGGTTCAACAAGATCAAGTGCAGGGTCCTGCACCTTGATCAGAACATTCCACAGTATCAATACAGGATGAGATATTAGAAAGCAGCCCTGCAAAAAAGGAGTTGGAGGTGCTGGTGGACAAGAAGCTGCACAAGAGTCAACAGAGCCTGATTGCAGTCCAAAAGACCAATTGCAGCCTGAGCTGCATCAAAAGAAGCATGGCCAGAAGTTCAAGAGAGGTGACACCGCCACTTTGCTCTGTTAAGAGCTCACCTAGAGTACCACATCCAGCTCTGGAGTCCTCAGCACAGGAAGGACATGGAGCTGATGGAGTGGGTCCAAAGGAGGGCCACGAAACTCATCAGGGGTCTGGAACACCTCTCCTATAAAGACAGGCTGAGGGAGCTGGGATTGTTCAGCCTGGAGAAGAGAAGGCTCTGGGGAGTGACCTTCCAGTATCTGAAGATGGGGCTACAGGAAAGCTGGAGAGGTACTGCTTGAAAGGGCTTGTAGTGATAGGATGAGGGGCAATGGTTTTAAATTAGAGAAGAGTCAATATAGATAGGATGTTAGGAAAAAGTTCTTTACTGTGAGGGTAGGGGGAAAATGGAACAGGTTGCCCAGGGAGGTCATTGAGGCCTCATTCCTGGAGCTATCCAAGGTGAGGTTTGATGATGCTCTGAGCACCCTGATCTAGTTGAGGGTGTCCCTGCTTACTGCAGGGAGGGTGGACTAGATGACTTTTAGGAGACTTTCCCAACCCAAATTATGCTATGCTTCTATGATTTATAGGCAGTAATGAGATACTCCCTCTGCCTTCTCTTCTTCAGACCCAAAAGACCAAGTCCCTCAGTCATTATTCATGAGAGAGATGTCCTAGCCCCTGACTATCTTTGTAGCCCTTTGCTGTACCCTCACCAGCAGTTTCCTGTCCTTCCTGACCTGGGAACCCCAGAATTGGATGCAGTATTCCAGATGAGGCACCACAAGGTAAGAGTAAGGGGGGAGGATAACCTCCCTTGACCTGCTGGACACACTCGTCCTGTGCACCCAAGATGCCATTATCTTTCTTAGCCACAGGTACATTCCTGGTTCATGGATAGCCTGTTGTACCAGGTATCCCAAGCTTTTTCCCACAGCTCTGCTTTCTAGTAGGTCAGCCCCTAACCTGTACTGATACGTGGGGCTGTTCTGCCCTAGGTGAGGTACCCTACACTTGCTCTCGTTGAATTTCATGAAGTTTCTTTCTGCCCAATTCTCCAGGCTGTCCAGGTCACACGTTATGGCAGCACAGCCTTCAAATCCTATATTGAGCTGGCTGTGGAGATCTTTTTAGCACATCTGAAACTGCCAACCGGGGCAGAAGACAAAATTCAGGTTATGTTTTCCATTGACATATTCCTGCCTTCATATCATCAAATTGCTGTGGAACCAATTCTGTAAACAATTTAAATTATATCTACAAAGAAAATTAAAATAGAATCTCTTTTTTAAAATCTACTCATGACTATCTGAATACCTGCTTAAAATTGTGTCTTTGTAGAAAAATCTTTCACGATTTAATATTTCTTTCCTTGGAAAAGCATCCACTATATTTAGAACATACATATATTTTAATCACTAAAAATATAGCACCATGTGAAAAAAAAATGGAACCAGAAAATTCTATAGGAAAAAATAAGATAACCGAATCTAACAAATATAAATACAACCCTCCAGTTATAATTCAAACTTTTTTTTCATTGCTGTCCTGTGAAATGTTTAACCAGTGCCTTATTATTACTTCTGCCATTTTATTAATCTTATCTGCACTATTGTGTTCCCAGTCTACTAAAAACATTGCATAAAGCCTTGTCTATAACATAAATAATTTCTATCTGATTACCTAGGCATGACACAAAACATTGTCTATGAACAAAATACAAAATTAAACATCTAAAAATGCAAAGCTAAGGGAAAAAGACTTTTTTGTCATAATATATTATTTATATTGTCATAATATATTATTTATATTTAATATTCATATTCTCCTGCCAAATGTTTAAGAAATGAAAGTGAACAATATTTAGTGTAATCTAATTTTAAATCTTATGCTAATTGTCAGTGACCTTTGAACCTTGGAAGTAGGGCTACCATCCACATGGCAAATGTAATTATGGAATTTGATTTTCTATATGTTGTAAGCAGTGAAACTGCTCTAATTGACACTGATATATATGTGTAATAACTTCTGTGTAAATTAAAAATCAATGCTAATTTTAGCTCCCTTGATAGTTTTTTTATTGAACTGGTCATTTTTTTGAGAATTGGAAATACACAGAAGAAAACATTTTTTACAGTGTGTTTTAAATCCCATTTTACTGTGTATTCATTCCATTTACATTTAAGGCTTATGCATCTCACAGTTATGTACACACACATAAAGACAAATCCCATCAGATCTAGGCTGCCTTCGGGAGATTTTGCTTCCAGCTGATTTTTGATTGATTGTCAAACATGCTTCACAATGACTAAGTGGGATAGCATTGTATTATCCATTATCAATGCTGCAGTGCACCATAGATGTCCAAAAAGAGACAAAAGAAGCTAAGAGTAGAGTTATTCTTTTTTTTTTTTTTTTCAATTTATAGGGCAACCTATGTTCAACAAACCTTCCAAGCCCTGTTGTGCTTTCAAAGAAATAGTTGGCAAATATTTATAATTTGTTTCTTTCTTATTATTTTTTTTCTTTGTTCCCATATTCATTTATTATTAAATGTTGGAAAGCAAATTACAAATACAGGTCTAAAGGAAAGATACAGTTTCCTACCAAGGTCTCTGGTTTTACTTGGCATAAATAAAATTATTCTTCTATTAAGTAAAATTATATATATGATATGATATATATTGTATGTTATATGTATTTTATTTATAACAGGTATTCTTTTAAAATTTAGGTAAATTTCAAACATTGAAATAGCCACAACAGCTACTGTTGTGGATTAGAAAGTGTTCTTTGTGGCTTCAGTGCCAAAATCATCAAGCTGAATTGTGTGTTTTTATTACCATAAAAATCACAGTAACTTATAATTTTTCCTTAAAAGTAAAAATATTATATGTATATTATGAAATGACCTTTTATGTTTAGATAGTGTTAACTATATAAACTGCGTACTAAATGAAGATGCCCTGAGTAACAATGAAGAAAATAAGAACACTCACAGCTCAGAGGTCTTGCTCTCACACACAGCACAGGGCCACATCTGATCTCACAGTGTTTTATCCTGCTGTGACTGTATAGACTCCATTGTGCTTCATCCTTTATACAAACACAAATGAATACATAATAGAAAGAGGAGAATTGCATAGATTTTACACTACAAAAGGGAAAGGGGGGAGAGGGAGAGTCTTAATCGGGAAGCACCAGGCTACAGCTCCAGTTCTGTTTTCAAAAGCTGTTCACGTTATACTTCTTAGCAAGAAATTACATCATAGCTGCAAAGCAGCAAAGCCACTGCAATATTATAAAATATTAGGGCAATTTTGGCTTTCAAAGAAATGGTATTTCTCATCTGCAATATAAAGTCAAGGTACCCTAAAGTAGGTCTTTAAATTATAAGCATAAAAATATACCCACCCTTTATAATGATTTATTTTTCCTCTGTGTGAGGGAGAGATCTCTTTTCTCTCTTGGATGCTTTTCTAGCAGCCGTAGTCTAGTCAACCATCAGGATGTACCTAGGACTTGCACTCCACAGTGAGAACCATTACCAGCCCTCTCATTCCAGTCAGCAAATTCTCTCATTCCTTTCAGCAAATTGAGTTTGGGAAGAGGGAAAGAAAGGAAAATAAAATCAGACAAGTTCAGAACATAATTGGTTTCTGTTAGCTTGCAAAAAGAATCACCATTTTTGCAATCAATTATTTCATTGTAAGGAACTTCCCTCTTAAAAATAAAAGAATGAGAAGAAAAAAAAAATAAGATTTTGAAAATGCCACAAAGGCCTAGCCTAACCCAAAATACCTGTAGTTATATTTTACTCAGCAAACAAACCTTCGACTGGTAATTTGCTTCTGATGTAGCCTAAAAGCACTTTATTATATTAAAGGTTATTGATGCCTGCAAGGCCCTTTTACCTACAGCTATTTCAAATGTAGTGAAATAATGCAACACTAATCTCTGACTTTTATTTCATAATAGATGTTTTTCTCACTAAATCAATTCAAAGGCTAATTGGGGTGGAAGGTGACTATCTCCAGTGGTTATAAATACATTTGCATTGCTATCAATCTTTTACACGACTGATGTTTAACGAGGCTGAACGAGAGCTCAGCCCAGCCTTAAAACGGTGAAAATAACTCAAACACGTAGCCAATGCTGCCATCAAGTGTCCTCACCATCAGCTGCAGGGCTCCAGAATCTCCGGCTCCGGCTGCCTGGCACACTCACCTCCCAGTGACCGAGCACCAAGAGGAGGATATGTCTGGGATGCAAGGTTCTCTTCCTTAACTCCGCATTTTCCCTGTGGATTCCAGCAACTCTTACAGCATCCAGATACTGTTGCCTGAGCAACCTCTGCTCTTCCGAGCACCTAAACTCAACCTGTTTCCATCTAACACGCTCCGGGATGTAACAAAAAGCAGCAAACATTCCACAACTACTTAAAACACACGAGCCTCTCCTCAAAGTCTAGGCAGAACAGAAAAGGTTTCTGATTCCTTTGGTGTATCTCAGACCATAGTCTATGTCCATACAGCCTAAGTCATGCAAAACATCTACAAGTATATTCCATCTTCCTGTCTAATGAAGAGTTTCTTGTCACTTTGCAAAACAGGTTTGCTCACACCCACGACCCTGACAAAAAGTCAAACAATTTGCAGTTGTGCTGGCCAAATAATTTAAGGTTCTATATATACCCCATAGATCCTAGGTACTAGAGATAAAGACTCCAGCGCTCATCATGTGACCAGCTCAAAAATATCTCCAGGCAAGGATGTTCACAATATTCCTGTGAGATAGGTAGAACAGGATAGCCAAAATATATAAGTCCACTTTACCTGACAAACAAAACCTGAATTTGTCTGAAACAGGTGGTAAGACTCTTCTCCTTAGACAATAAACTCCAATATTTTTGCACAGAAGCATGCTTAAAAGCATTTTTAAATCTTTTGCCTAGTGAGGAATATTGAGATATTAGCAAGAAAGTAGCGGGTTTTTTCTATCATAAGAGTTCTGTGAGGAAAGAGGTGATTTGTTCACTTGGCTTACTTGGCTTGCCTGTGAAAGAGTCAGATTAACTAAGTGAGTTCTTTCCTCCATGCATCACTTCTGAATGGACAGCTTGCAACCAGTGTATCTTTCTCTTGAAGACATCTAAACAACTGATCTAAAACAACTGTTTTGCATACACCTGCAACTTTACATATCACCAGCCAGACTGGTACAAGTATTATCTGTGGAAGGATCATGCAAAGTGAATAACAAATATTTAATAAACTAACAGACAACTTTTATGAAGTTACAATTTTACTAAGTGCTCTCCAGAGTTTTACAGCCAAAAACTTAAAGAAGCCAATTGTTGTGATGATAGAAGACTGAAGTTTACTGAAGCCAGGTACTATGGTACTATGGTTCAAAAATTTTGTGCCTTAATGTTTCAGTAAATTGTTCATAAGCTGCAAGTTACTATGTTAAGGCAACATGCAAAAAAAGACTTGTTTTCTATCCATTATAACCAAGCATTTGTACTTGGTTATACTGTCAGAAGACAGTATTTCCTCTGTAAATAGTAATGTTGTAGCATGCTACTTTATATTGCAAGTAAAGACAAACCTTAGTGTCAATGAATACACAGGCTAAAACAAGCACTGGAATCGAAGTCAAAGCCTGTGGGAATACAGCCTTATGAAGACAAGCAAAATGCACAAAATAAAGTAAAAAACTCACTGAGGTTATTAAACTGATAAATACTGCATGTGACTGTGAAAGTTCCTGAACTCCAGAATGCCAAAAACAGTGACTACTCTGTGGAAATATGACAAAACCCCTTTAATTTTCTTATGTTCTTTTTTAGGTACCTGATAGCAGTCACTGTCGGTGACAGAATACTCTGCTAATAGACATTCAGTCTGCTGCAGCATGGCTGGTTTTGTACTGCTCTCACTCTTTTAATGGATTATTGATATTTGGAAAAATTACCTTTGAAAAAAACTTCAAAAATTATTAGAAATGCCCTTTACAAGGGCATTTACCTGTCCATGCTGAGACACCTTGTGGTTTTGGATAAGCCTTCTCCATTTATATATACTTTATTAAAATCTTCACAGATGTGGGTCAATCTTCTGTCTTCACATGAAACACTGACTAGAAGAGATCTGCTGAGTTTCCATGCAAACTGATGCTGTGCTTTTCACGCTGGTTAGGTTCTTTCACAGGTTAGGATGGCTCACTGATACACTGCCAAACAACCACAGCACCTTTGATCACCATAAACTAACATTTTACTTATGCTAATATGGAATGTTTGAATTTAAATAATGAAAACACTTCATCAAATATAAAGTTCAGTGAGTGTGCATTTTAAATTTAAAAATCAAAACAGCTGGCTATTTTCATATACTTTTGTTTTATTTTGTCTTGATCTAAGCATCATTCATGTTAAAAAAGAAATAGTTTTTGTTGTATGGAGAGATCAGTCACATGGAAGAAGATGCAGTTTTTCTGATATCAGGCCCAGATTCATATCACATTTTATTCAGCAGAAATAGCCAGCTTTGTTGTTCTATGTTACTATCTATTAATACAAAATTGAAATCTTTTCAGTACAACAGCTTTTCTTAGAAGACTCTTATAGGCAGATTTGACATTTATGTTATGAATTTCATTTCATTGTAAGCTCTCACATTTATAATACTGCTTAACATGAACTCTCACTGAAATGTGACCTTGCAATTTCTGTCTATATGTATACATGCTAAGCTTTCTGCTTAACCATGATCAGGCTAAAAGCATAGTTATAGCTACCTCTAATAGTTTTTGCCAAAATTGTTTTTTCCCCAACTTCCCTTTCTCTCTTTTAGGTAAGGCATATAGTTTATCATTCTCCACCTAGAGGATAAAAATGACAAATACAAAGATTCAAAACTTACCAAGCAATGCAGCTGGAAAAAAAAAAAAAAACAAAACCAAAAACAAAACCACCTGGCTCAGGCCTGACTGTGTCTGGTGTTTATTCATACATTCTTATCCCATTAGCAAATAATTTTGCTTTTCAGGAGTAGGCATTCAAATAAAGGACCCCAAAGAGATTTATAAGCTGTTCAGCTTCATAATCTTATTGAACCAGATAAGAAGAACTGTACAAGTCGATTTCCATGATGAAAGATGTGGTTGATATCTAACTCAGATTTCTCGACACTAGTGCCTCACTGTACATTAGGCTTTATTGGAAGGCACAGAACAACAGATATTGATACCACGAAAGGACTGAAATTTTTTAGTGCATTTTTCTAGTTGAAATAATGAGTTGTTTTTTCATTAAGCAGATAAACATATTAAGAAATAGGCGCATATTGTCAGTTGTGCTCTGTAAGTATGCTTCCATGTTCACAGGAAATGCTCTATTGTACAATATAAAACAATGCAATTTCAAAAAAATAGCAAAATATGAAAATAAACAAAATAAACATGTTAGTTCTAAAAAAAAAAACCAACCAAACAACAAATTTACAGTCTCTTCTGTAGACTAGTTACACAAGATGCCTATTGAACATTTATAGGGTGTCAACATTTTCAGAAGTTTAACATATTGAACAAAAGATCAGTAGTTAGGTTGAGGGGGGTTGTGTATGTTGTTGGGGGTTTTTGAGCAATGCATTTTAACCACAAAATGGAGCACATGTTCCAATCCTGGTTATAGTTCCTTATAAAGCATATTGTATTTGGAAATAGTTAATGATGTCAGTGACAAAGCACATACAGTAAGAGCTTTCAATTGCCCACTCTATCTGGCAGCACAGCTGAAATAAAGTGTTACTTTTGTGTGGGCACATGGAGTACAAAATGTTTTGGCCCAGGGCTCCTTCTCTTCCTGAATAGCTCCATGCCAGTGATTCTGGACAGACATCTTACAGTCCTTAACCTCCTCAAGTCCTGCCTTCCTGTGGGGAATTAACTCTGTTGAAAGACTGGGAATTTACTGCTAGGCAGTTATCTTGGGAAAGAGGGGGAAACATGAGTGTCTGATGAAAGTGTTTACACAAATCCTCACTGTCAAGGTGTTGCACCCATACAAGGACAAAGAACAGCTGAGGCAAATACTGTATTTGTGAAAATACAGAATTTGAGAAAAACAACCTCAGTACCAACAGCAATTCAACTAAAGTATGGGAGCTGCATCCAATGAAATCCAGTAATATTGATCTAATGTACTGTAGTACATTGACAAAAAAAGAAAAAAAAGACATTATATGGAAATGGGGGTGGTGTCATTAGTTTGACTGCAGCTGCACACTTCGCAAGTAGCTACGAAACACCAATAATTACTGCACTTATATGCTATCTTTAGTTAGGATAGATCAAAATGTAGGCCATATAGCTCAAACTACTGAATGCATAGTGCTTTCAGCCCATACAAGAGTTTTGAGCCATCAGCATTATTTAAAAATCCCTCAAAAAAAAGAAAATATAGCTGTTGTGTATGACTCTTAGAACAACTTCCACATTAGCTGTTACAGTTGCATAGATTGTACTGGCTTAGTGTTATAATAACTCATCCAAGTTCATTAATGATGGGCATACCATAAAGAAAATCTTCACAGCCCAAAGGCTGAATAAAACTATCTTCATCATAACACAGAAGTATTTATCAGTAGAAATCAGTCTGAACTTTTTAACTTTAAATTCTAGTCCTAAAAAAAAAAAAAAAATAGTATTGGCTTAATTTTCTGGGTAATTAAAATGAATGCCAAAAAATATAATGGTTTTTTTGAAAAATGTGTATAATAAGAATTGAATTTTTTCTTTTCTTTTGTTTTTTTAATATCTTGGATTTTAACCTAGTGCCTCTTATTTTTTCCCTTTACACACAGTATGATTAACCCAATAGGTTTTACACAACAAACACTGAAGTTTAGGGAAGGGGTTTTGGCTTTGAAGCACCAATAAAAATTTGTGTTACATGTACACACATCTGTTTTTTAAAAAATCTGGCTTTGATCACATTCATCTCTTTGACGCATTCATCTCTAACATATGGCAGCATTTCAGGAGAGGAATGAATTAGCTTCTCAATTCATAGTCTACATTATAAAGTAATGACTAAGATCATGGAATTATGAAATATAATTCAGATCTTAGAACTGATACACACAATGGCTACAAGTTTATCTGCTAATAGCTGCACTATTTAATTAGGTAAAACTTGCAGACATAAATTTATTGTGTCTATGATGAATAAAGTTTTTACTTATGGGATTTACTAAAATTATCTTAATGCATCATTAGGCATTCTTATCAGGCAAAAGTTAAGACTACTTTCAGCTGTAAATTTGTGCAGTGCATTTGGGATGCATAATGAATACAGGGCACACACAGGAAATACCAATTCAAGAACATGGATTGCTCACAGAATTCTTCTCCAGAATGCCATCTTGGCTGGGGAACAGTCTTCATTTCAGTTCACTTCAGTACAGTCTGTATTTTTAATTAGATTTTGTAAATACTATTATTCATAGAAAGTGAGGAGTACACCTCTCTGTTAGGAGAAAGAATCTAGAAGTCTATCAATCTTTGGCATAAAACCATCAATCCAGATTTATTTAATAACAGGACAAACATCTTAAGAGGTTCTGTCATATTTATTATTCAATCATTCCTCAAGGGTGAAATGGGTCACTTCCATGCTGATCAAATTAATTTCACGAGAGGTTGAGAAAACTGGGCCTGTTCAGCCTTGAGAACAGAAGGCTTAGGGGAGACCTTATTACAGTGCTGCAGTACTGATAGAGCAGTTACAAAGATGATGGAGAATCCCTATTTAAAAGTAGTTACATGGACAATACAGGGGGGCAATGAGCACAAGTTGCTCCTGGGAACATTCTGTTTGAGTACAAGAGGGAAATGTTTCACTATGAGGACAGTCAGACGTTGGAATGGTCTCCGAGGGGAAGTGGTAGATTTCCAGATTTCACTTCAGAAAGTTTTAAGTCTCAGCTTGATTGGGTGCTGAGACATTTCATATACAATAAGGGCTGAGAGCACTTCCCCTGTGAACACAGGCTGAGGAAATTGGTGTTGTTCAGCCTGGAGAAGAAAAGGCTCCAAGGTGACCTTATAGCAACCTTCTGATATCTGAAAGGGGCTTACAAGAAAGCTGGGGTAGGGCTTTACGACCAGGTGTGTAGTGACACAACAAGGGGAAATGGTTTAAAACTTGAAGAGGGGAGATTTAGGTTTAACATTAGGAAGAAATTCTTCCCAGTGAGGGTGGTGGGACACTGGGACAGGTTGCCCGACGAAGCTGTGGCTGCCACCTCCTGGAAGTGTTCAAGGCCAGGTTGGATGGGGCCTTGAGCAACCTGGTCTGGTGGGAGTTGGCCCTGTCCATGAAGGGGGGTTAGACCACGATGATCTTTAAGGTCCCTTCAAAAACTATTCATCCTGTGATTTTATGGTTCTATTAATAATATTAGAAGGGCTGGACCAGATGATCCCCTCCAACCTGACATTCTATGATTCTATGAATTGCTAAATTTGGGACTGACCCAGCTGATCAATACAGCAAATCAGAGTAGCAGCAAAATAAAGCAGAAATCACCACACACATTTTATTTTTAAAAAACCCTGTTTTTCTTTAATATAGGCATAAACAGTTCAAAATGACACTGAAGTCAAATAACCACACATTTCAACTGGAAATTTCTTAAGTTAAGGAAAAAAATAGTTTAAAAGTCCACATATCAACGCTGAATTTTAATTTTTATATAATCTTGTCTTAGAATTGTTTTAAGTAAAGTCATATGAGGGACTCCATTTAATTTTATTTATTTATCCATAATATCCATTTATCAAATAAATGCTATGAATATTACACAGAATTACTTTATTTGAAATACATTTTTTAAAGCCATTATATATATAATGGTGCTATGCACAAACTAGACACTTATATCAAGATTTGGTATTAATAATTGAATTTATCCTTTTGGAAGTTCTACCTTACTAGTGTCACTCCTACCTACAAAACAAATCCACTGAGATCCGTTACTTTGTATTGTCCCTGTAACACATCAGATTTGTATGCATTGACACAAAACCTCCTCGGCTTCTTGTAGTTGAAATGAGACACTGTTTGAATCCAGCCTCCAAGACACCAAAGAAAATGCTTTGCATTGCCCATCTGTACAGGGAATTTTACTCTTTGTTAATATATCTGCTAAGAGGAACTATCTGGCACATCAACAGCTTCCTCAAAATTGGCAGCTGTTTTTCTATAAAGCATTTGGTAATTGCTTTGTAAAACAACATGGCTTTTACAAAATCTGAAATCTCACCTGTCATTTTGATGTCAAAATAGTTTGTCTCAATATATACTGCAATTGTTTCAAAAGTTACAACATGTAGTCTTAAAAAGTGAACTAAAGCAGCAAAACAGAAGAATCAAGCACATAAATAAAACAGGTATGCAGACCTCCTAAAAGAAAAACAACAAGATATCTGAAAACATGTTATGTAAAATTAGTTTATAGAAAATATAAATTAAGACAGGATTAAGAAAGGAATTTTCCATTTCTTTTTCAGGAAGACCTAGCTAACTGCTACTGCAGACTGGAAAGGAAGATTCCCAGCAGCACAGACTTTGAACTACCATCAGATGTGAAATAGAAATTTAAGCCCTAAATTTCATAAAAGCATAGAACGGTTTTGCTTTGAAAGATCACCTAGCCCACCTCTCCTGTGCAAAGGGCAGGAGTATTTTTCACTAATCTGGGTTGCTCCAAGCCCTGTCCAGCCTGGCACTGAACAGTTCCAGGGAGCTGGCACCCACAGCCTCTCTGGGTGAATTTCTTCCTAATGTCAAAAGTAAATCTACTCTCTTCTTGTTTAAAGCCATTACTCCTTGACCTATCACTACACACACTTTTAAAAAGCCCTTCCCTAGCTTTATTGTGGATCCTTGAGGTACTGGAAGGTTACTATCATGTCACCTTGGAGCCTTTTCTTCTCCAGACTGAAACCCCCCAACTCTCCCAGCCTTCCTCCATAGGACAGGTGCTCGATCCTTCTGATCATCTCTGTGACCCTCCTCTGGATTTGTTCCAACAACTCCATATCCTCTTGTGTTGGGGGCTCCGAATTTAATACAGTACTGCAGGTGGGGTCTCACAAGAACAGAATAGAGGGGAAGAATCACCTCCCTTGACCTGCTGGCCGTGCTGCTTTGGATGTAGCCCAGGTTATGGTTGGCTTTCTGGGCCACAATCACACATTACTAGCTCATGGTTGAGCTTTGCATCTACCAGCCTCCAGGTCATTTTTCCCTTGCGGTTGTTCTCAATCCATTCTCTGCCCAACGTGAGCCCTGTGCAGGACCCTGTACTTGGTCTTTTTGAGCTTCATGCAGCTTGTATGGGCCCACATGTTAAGGTCCCACTGAATGGCCTCCCTTCCCTCCAGCACATCAATCACCCTGCACAGCTTGATGCCATCAGCAAACTTGCTGAGGGTGTCCTCAATTCCACTGTCCATGTTGCCAACGAAAATGTCAAACAGTGATGGTTCCAATTCCAATGCCACTCATCACTGATCTCCACTTGGATGTCGAGCCATTGACTGCAAGACTTTGAGTGAGACCATCCACCGAATTCCTTATCCACCAAGTGATCCATCCAGCAAGCCTGCATCACTCCAATTTAGAGACCATGAAGCATACTGGACAGTGTCAAATGCTTTGCACAAGTCCAGATAGATGACATTATTCACTCTTTCCTTATCCACCAACCCTCTTACCACGTCATAGAAGGCCACCAAATTTTCCAGGTATGATTTGCCCTTAGTGAAGCCATTTTATTATCACACTGTCCTATCATTAGAGGCTCTGATAAAAAGTCTCTCTCTATGTTTCTAATGAGCCTATGGGCTACAACAAGATCTCAATCTTCTTTTCTCCAGGCTGAACAACTCCAAGTCTCTCAGCCTTGGCACAGATTAAGATGTTAATTTTTGGTATCTAATGATCATTAAACTGCACATAAAAGAAGATGCAATGAAACAGTTCTACAATAAATCTGCAAAACATAATTATAATAAGTTACTATAAATTGATCTATTTGTAGCAAAATGAGAGGTGGTGGACTACATAGATTTTTCCATCAGATTGACAAACTTCATTTGTGAGACATGGGGCAACAGCCTGCTGAAACCCTAGGGATCTCCAAAGGGCCTCATCTCAGGCCCAATGTTTATAGGGTCTCAAGGTGATTGACTTTGGTCCATATTTTTTCCATGATGGACACAATTTGAGTTAGGTCATCTTTGACAGCTTTCTGATTGGACTTGTGATCTGAGCTGGAGAGGTCTCAGGCATGTTTCCCAGACCAGAGACTTCTCTGTGTGGTTAGAGTGTGCCTGAAGGCCCGAAATCATTGTATTTGCACTAGGACAATAAGGTAAGGTAACACACTGTTCCAACACACTGCTCCAGTAGGTAAGGTCAGAAAGTACCAGATTGTCTCAGACTGCTGCACTTGCTATTGAAACATGAACTATGTTGGGCCCACTGCCCTTGTAACTAAAGCAAGAACAATGCTAGCTGGTGTTGACATTAAAATGAGACCCGGTGAGCAGGGTGTCTGCACCACCACACCTTCCTAAGCCTCTTTGACTGAGAGGATAGAGAAGACCACCTGTATTCCTGATCCTTTTGACACTGCACCAAGGGATGGATAATCTCTTTGAATAATTCTAAACTACCTCAACACAGTATCACTGGTGGATACATGGAAGAGTAAGAGTGTATTGTAATCTGTGAGATCCACCAGGCTTGGCAGCCTCTCAGTGACACTGTGAAGCAAGCTCCTGGTAGGCAGCCAGCGTCCCTAGAGAAGTTGTCTGGACAACAAATGGATGCTTCTCTGCCTCTTAGTAAAGACTCTCCAATTACTAATACTTCACATGTTTGTCTGGTGGCATTGGCTCTAAAGTCCCCAGATGCTGTCCTTCCTGCTGAGCTGAAAAGTTCTAGCTGGGTATAGTCCCAGCTTCCTTCCATCCTCTGCTTCCTTCAGGTGCCAGGGGCACTTCTAAATGATAGCTCTTCATGCAGCCTAAGCTTTGGACAGCTATTTCCATCTTTGGGAGGTCTGCCTGAGCAAGATGTCAGCATAGGTGATAGGCTGCAGTGCTTCTGTTTTGAGTTTTAGACTCAGCCTTCTAATTGCAGAAGACGGAGACCATATTTTCTAAGTAAGACACACTGTCCTCACAGTTCTCAGAAACAAATGTCCCAACTATTTATAAAATTGTTTTAAAAGATGCCAGCCTTTTAAATCTAATTCCCCACAGACTTAAAAAATTCTGGGTAGACCTGCACAGCCATTAGTTATTTTGAGTGATCAACAGGGCTGCAGCCTAAGAATGCTGGTGAGGAGAGCAGGATCACCATCTGTTTCTGCTCTGACTGAGCTCATTGCAGTGGCAGACTCAACTTCTCCTCTCCTGTCAGAATGGGAAAAAAGATCAGCTTGTGGAGCTTAGCAATAAAAGGCCCAATATCAATATGCAGGTTGGAACCACTTCTTACAGAGCCTGCTACCTCCATGAAGCTTGGGTAAAAAGTTTAAAGAAAAAGCTTCCCACCTTAGCATGGCTTTCAGGCTATTATCCATTATTGATTTTTCAGGAAGGCAGTGATGAAGTTGCTTCAAGAAGTCCAAGGATTATCAGGACTTCCACATTATTGTATGTGGAACAACAATTCAGAAATCCTGAACACAAGCAGTGTCCTCTATTGCTCCAGATACAGGGAATGATGAGAGAAGGAGAGAGACAAGACAGAAGATCAATATCTGGCTCCAAGACTGGTATCACTGTCAAGATTTGAGGTCTTTCAATCATGGGCCACTATACAAAACACCAGGAGTTCTGGAAACAGAGAGGTACAACTGTCTCAAGGGGTAAAAACGTTTTAGCACAGGAATTTGCAGGGCTTGTAGGTAGAGCTTCAAACTATACAAATATTTTAAACTAGATTGATAGCTAGATATTTGAAGGAGGAAGAGTGTAAAATCAGACTTGGTAGAGACAAGCCTGGGGGTGGCACACCCAAGGTTTTGTGAGATGGTGTGGTACAGAGGTCCTTCTGTCTGCCATTTCAGTGGAGGTAGAAGATGGACAGCCATGCAGCAGCAAAGATGCAAGGGTTATTTATGGGTGGGTTAGAAACCACAGAGCACCTGAGAATGATCAGGTAAGAAGTAGAAATTTTCCCCTCAGAAAGGTGACAGCATCAATTGCTCGACTGAAGCTCATCTCCACCAATCCACAGAGCATGGGCAAGAGACAGGAGGAGCTGGAAGCCATTGTGCAGCAGGAAAAGTTTGATTTTAGTTGCCATCACAGAAACAGGGAGGGGTGAGACTCACATAGCTGGAGGGCTGCAACAGGTGGCTACGAACTCTTCAGAAGAAATAGGCAAGGCAGGAGAGTCTTGGGGTGGCTCTGTATGTTATAGAGTGTTTTGATTGCCTCGAGCTTAATGGTGGTGGCAACAGAGTTGAGTATTTATGGGGGAGAATCAGGAGGATGGCCAGTAAGGCAGATGTCATGGTGAGGAGTCTGTTACAGAGACCCAATCAGAAAGAGGAGACAGAGGAAATATTCTCTAAGTAGCTAGGAGAAGAATCATGACACTATCACTTGTTCTCATGGGACATATCAACTTAACCAGGTATCTGATGGAAATACAGTAGAGAAGAAACAGTTTAGGGAATTCCTGGGCTATGTGGAAGTTAAGGTAACTTCCAGAAGATAACAGCTGGTGAGGGAACCAGCTAAGGAAGAAGCTCTCCTAGACTTGTTCTTTGCAAACGGAGAAGAACTTGTGGGTGATGTGAGGGCTGGAGGCCATCTTGAGGATGTGATCATGAAATGACTGTTCTCAGTTCTTGGCCTTTCAGAGGGCATACTTTGTCCTGTTCAGGAGATGGGTTGACAGAGTTCCTTAGGAGGATGTCCTGAAGAGCAAAGAATTCCAGGAAGGCTGAACACTCTTCAAGAAGGAAATCTTAAAGGTGCAGGAGCAGCCTGTTGTCCTGTGCAAAAGATGAGCTGTTGTGGAAGAAGACCATCTTGGCTGAAAGTCAGAAAAAAAAGGAGAGTGTACGGTCTTCAGAAGAAGAGGGATGATGAAAATGTTGTGAGGCTATACAGGAAAAAAATTACAGGAGACAAAGTTCAAACTAGAACTTCATCTGGCTGCTGCCATAGAGGGCAATAAAAAGTGTTTCTATAAATGGGTGTGGAACAAAAGGAATGCAATAGGGGATCTCCATCTGGTGTTAGATGCAGGGAGAAACATAGTGACAGAGGGTAAGGTAAAGGTTGAGGTACTTAATGCCTTCTTTGTCTCAGTCTTTAGTGGTAAGATCAGATCTTACTACTGGTTCTCCTCCAGGTGCCCATGTCCTGAAGTGGGATACAGGAACAGAGAGCAGAATGGAGCCCCCATAATCCAAAGGGAATTCAAGCTCCACTTAGCCCCAAGAGTTTTATGGGACTGGATGGGATCCACCCAAGGGTACTGAGGGAGCTGGCAGAAGTGCTCACCATCATTTACCAGCAATCTTGGCCAACTGGGGAGGTCCCAGTTGACATGAGGTTAGCAAATGTGATGGCCATCTAGAGAAAGCTCAGTAAGAAGGATCTGAGTAACTACAGGCCTGTCAATCTGACTAGGATGCTGGCACTGAGGAGCTCCCTTTGCCCACAGCTGTTCTTGCCCGTGGTGGTGATGTGCTGAGAAGAGCTGAGATAACCTGTTGAGCTCCCTCCCTGTGACCCAGGCTTCAGTGTCACCACATCAGAGCAAAGCAGCAGCTTGTTATCTGAGGACAACATTGCCTCTGCTCTCATCCTGGAGGAGTCCAGAACAACCCTTCTCTCCAAGGAGACAGGAAGACCCACTTCAGGCCCACAAATATTCAGTAAAGCTGTATGCTGAGTAAGGTTCAAAAAGATGTAGTAATAAGATATAGAATAGCCTATGTGATAAAATAAATAAAAATTGAGTGTTTGAGAATGAAATACATCCTTAAAACTGTACTACCTCAGATTATCACCCTTCCTGAAAATTTAAAGAGGAACATATTCTGGGAAAATATACTATTTAATGTGATAAGACAATCAAGAAATGGGTATAGTGGATTGATTGACATAACCAATTCTGTAATCTTCATGTTTGAAATACCCTTTTAAAAAGTGACTAAAAGCTCCTAAAAAGCTACTGAGAAATACACAATGGTGTATTTTTAAGCATTCAGGTGCTAAAATTCTAAGTCTCAAACAGAAGTTCTGAGGAAAGTTTTAATTGAAAAAATTACCAAAAAAAAAAAAACCAAAAAAACCCCAAAACATGATAAAAATTTTACTTGCAATTGGACCTTGTATTAATGAATAAAGAAGGTTTAGCTGGGCACATTAAGGTTGGGGATAGTCTCGGTGATGGTGACAGTTACAATGACATGGTGGAGTTCAATATTTTATAAGGAAGAAAAAGGGCAATAAGTAGGATTACAACCCTGGACCGAAGGGCTAATTTTGTACTCCCTAAGGATCTACTTGCAGGAATCCCATGGGTTAAGACTCTGGAAGGAAAGGGAGCCCAAGAAAGTTGGTCAATTTTTAAAAAACTTCTTCCTTAAAGCTCAAAATTGGTGCATTCCTTGGAGTACAAAATCATGTAGAGTTGGTAAGAGACCTGCATGGATCAGCAAGGAGCTTCTGAAGAAAGTCTCGAGGAAGAAAGAAAATTACAGCTCATGGAAGAAAGGACTTGTCACTTGGGATACCTCTAGGGATGTTGTCAAAGAATGTAGGAGGGCAATAAGAAAAGCCAAAGCCCTCTTAAAACTCAAACTGTCAAAGGAAGTAAAAGGAAATGAGAAGAGCTTCTTCAAATATATCAACAGTAAAAGGAAGAATAGGGAATATGTGGGGCCACTGCTGAATGGGGTGGGAGCTCTCATCACAGAGAATGCAGAGAAGGCAGAGTTGCTGAATGCCTTCTGTGCTTCAGTCTTTACTCCTATGAGCTGCCCTTGTGAACTCCAGACACTGGATATAAGAGAGAGAAAGCCTCGAAGAGGGAAGATTCTTCACTGGTCAATGAAAACTAAGTTAGAAATCAGGTTTGCAAATTGAATATACACAAGCCCATGGTCCCTGATGGGATGCACCCAAGAGTGTAGCGAGAGCTGGCTGATGTTATTGCCCTACCACTCTCCATCATTTTTGAGAGATCATGACAAACAGGAAGGAGGAAGGAGGAAAGCCAGTGTCACTCCAGCCTTCAAAAAGGGAAAGAAAGAAGATCCAGAAAATTACAGACCAGTCAGCCTCACGTCCATCCCCAGAAAAATAATGGAGTGGCTTGTTCTGGAGGTCATCCCTAAGCACATGGAAGAGAAGGAGGTTATCAGGAGTCAGGATGGATTTACCAAGGGGAAATCATGCTTGACTAATCTGATAGCTTTCTATGATGTTGTGGACTGAATGGGTAGATGCAAGGAGACCATTAGATGTAGTCTACCTTAACCTTAGCAAGGCTTTTGACTCCAGCCTCCTGCGCAAGCTCAGGAAATGTGGGATAGAAGAATAGACAATGAGATGGATTAAGAAGTGGCTCCACAATAGAGCCCCAAGAGTGGTGATCAATGGCACAGAGTCCAGATGGAGACCTGTGCCTCGTGGAGGCCCCCAGGGATCAGTGCTGGCTCCAGTCCTGTTCAACATCTTTATCAATGACCTTGATGATGGGACAGAGTCTCTTCTCAGCAAGTTTGCTGGTGACACAAAGATGGAAGGACTGGCAGAAGGTTGTGCTGCCATTCAGAGGGACCTACACAGACTGGAGAGTTGGGCAGGGAGAAATTTAATGAATTACAACAAGGACAACTGTAAAGTCTTGCATCGAGGAAAGAACAACCCCATGTACCAGTACAGGTTGGGGACTGAGCTGCTGGAGAGCAGCACCTGGAAAGAGACCTAGGACAGAAGGATGACCATGAGCCAGCAATGTGCCCTGGTGGCCAAGAAGGCCAATGGCATGTTGGGGTGCATTAGAAGGGATGTGGTTAGTAGGTCAAGAGAGGTTCTCCTCCCCTTCTCCTCTACCCTGGTGAGGCCACCATCTGGAAACTGTGTCCAGTTCTGGGCCCCTCAGTTCCTGAAGAACAGGGAACTGCCTGAGAGAGTCCAGTGCAGATGCCCAAAGATGATTAAGGGAGTGGAACATCTGCCTTATGAAGAAGGGCTGAGGAAGCTGGGTCTCTTCAGCTTGGAGACTGGAGGGTGACCTCATAAATATTTACAAATATGTAAAGGGTGAGTGTCAGGAGGATGGACCCAGACTCTTCTCAGTGATGAGCAATGATAGGTCAAGGGGTAACAGATGGAACTTGGAGCACAGGAGGTTCCGTGTAAACATATGAAGCAGCTTTTTCACTGTAAGGGTGACAGAACACTGGAACAGGCTGCCCACGGAGGTTGTGGAGTCTCCTTTTCTGCAGACATTTAAAACCCACGTGGACATATTATTGTGTGACCTACACTAGGTGATCCTGCTCTGGCAGGGGGAGCTGGACTCTATGATCTCTCAAGATCCCTTCCAACCCCTAACACTCTGTGATTTCCATGAACTGTTCTGCAGATCTGCAAGAGCACAGGCAAACAAAAACCTCTGCTTATAAAGCAAAGTGGAAAAAAATCTTAAACAGAAGTCTACCAACTGATTTTGCCTGTTAGCATTGTTTACATCATAGAATCATACAGTGCTTTAGGGGTTGGAAGGGACCTTAAAGATCATCTAGTTATAACCCTCCTGCCTGGGTAAGGACACCTCCTACTAAACCAGGATGCTCAGTGTTCTGTCCAACCTTAATATTTCCAGGGAGTGGGCAGCCACTGTTTCTCTGGGAAACCTGTGCCAGTGTCTCAGCACCTACATAGGAAAGAATTTCTTTATAGAGTTTCTAAACCCACCCTCTCCCAGTTTAAAACCATTACCCCTTGTCCTAGCACTACATGCCTTAGCAAAAAGCCCCTGTCAGATACTGGAAGGCAGCTATAAGATCTACCTGAAGCCTTCTCTTTTGCAGGCTGAACAACCCCAACCTTCTCATCCTGTCTTCACAGAAGAGGTGCTCTAGCCCGCTGATCATCTACTTGCTCCAACAGCTCCATGTCCTCCTTGTATTGTGAACTTCAGAACCTGACACAGGACTCCAGATTGGGTCTCACAAGAGCAGAGCAGAGGGAGAGAATCACCTCCCTTGACCTGCTGGCTACACTTCTTTTGATGCAGGCCAGGTTATAGTTGGCTTTTTGGGCTGCAGTAACACATTGCCAGCTCATCTTGAACTTTTCATCCACCAGTATCCCCAAGTCCTTTTCCTCAGGGCTGTTCTCTACCCAGACATCAGATGTATCAAATGCTCTACAGCCTGGAACAAACACATCTACCAAACAGAAGGCTGTGACTGAAGAACCAACTATAAATCTTTCTTTTCTACATACCTACCTGGTAAAATTAAAGATAACTTTATTGCATATGTCACAGTATTTGTAATGGCTTTTATTCCAGGTGGCGCACACAGCATAGACTTTAGTGCATGGAGACCCTGAGTAGATTTTCTAGTTACAAACATATGTATTTAAGTCTCTTCACTCTATTATTATCATGAGGTGCATTAATGCATATAACAATAACACCTATTATCTAAGAAAACATAACTGCAATGTTGAGGTAGTATTTCAAGTAACATGGTGTCAAATTCAAAATTAAAACAGAAAAATATTAAGTGTTCAGAAATTCTTAAAATAACATCTTACCTTATTTCAAAGACTATGAAATGGGGAAAAAAGACAAATTTTAAAAAACTATCTTTATTTTTTTGTCTTACATTTGAACAAGGGCATATTTCATTTTAAGACATCCCACCCAATGTCAACTTCATTAGTTTAGAGAGAAAAAAAGGGTTTAAATGCACATCATATTGGCATAACCTGAACACACCTGTATTAGTAGTGACAGCCTTGCTTTGCTAGAAGAAAACCTTCTTCAGCATTACAATCAAGCACTTAAAAAAATATTGCTGAAAAGCAAGTGCCTAGATACTGGTCATTTCAGCAAATAAACAACTTTTGTATGTTCAAACATTGAGTCCATAATACCCAAACTTTATCATGTGTATGGAGTTCAGATCATACAAACACTGTACAGGTCAAAAACTTCTGAGAGTAAAACTAAATAGGTGTGTGAAAAGCACACATGCTATACATATTAAAAAATCTTATCTAAAGCAATGAATTTGGTCAACTACTACAAAGAAGAATGTGTTTTCAAATAAGAATGGTCAAGTAACCTCCTACCTTTTCAGCTTAAATAAAGACAGAAAAGGAACTTCATGAGTTTGAGATGGTCAATAACACAAACTGGTGGAGTGGAAACTTAGGACTAGTTATACAGTGTTTTTGTATGCCAAGCTCAGGTTTTGTAAAACAAAAACTTAAAAGTCATGAACAGCAATAATGACAAAGATCAAAGTATTCATATGAGCACATAATCCAAACAAAAAAATACACTTTGGATTGTTAAAGAAAAATAAATTACAAAACACAGTAAAATCCTTGTAAATGCAATAATGAATTCAAAGGTGTGCATTACTTTAAAAGTACATTTACAATGCCACCACAAAACAGATGAAAAATAAATAAGAATGCCAAAAAGCATGTGAGGATAGAAAAAAAATGCTAACTAGTTCTGGAAGAATTATTAAAAAACAGATAATTTATGAGTTTTGGTCAACAAATCTGTCTAGTCACTTCCAGTTTTCACAGCTCTTCTTCAAGTAACTGGCAGCAAAACATGATGAAAGCACACCTTTGTAATTATGGCTTTTTAAAAAGCATGTATTTTCTAAAGAAAAAAGTATAAAATTGCCTGCCTTGTCTATAGAACTGCTGGTTTGTTTTTCTTGCAGGCACTTCATTGGACTGTAGGGAAGTACCTGACACACCCTTGCCATCCTGCTATAGTACTGACATTACCCTGGAAAGACAAGATATTTCCAGGACAAAAAGATTTTGCAAAGTTTTGGGCACTATGAGCTAGTATGCAGAAAAGGAAGAGGTCTAGCCCCTTTCCATTGCATTTGTTTTCTAAATCAAAGTGTAAACTAATTTACAAATCGATCTCCAACATCAAATGGCACATCCATATTTTCAAGTCAAAGATGTTGTCAATCATCAATTACTTTAGTGAACATACAGACTTTAATACTGATTCCACTTTAACCAGATTCACATTTATTTCTTCTTTTGCAATTCCTCTGTAGGTCCTCCTTTGAACGTATTTCAATCTTACTAACATTACTGGAAGCACAACCAATTGTACAAATTCGTTGTAGTCTTTGTACAATTTTGTACAATTCTGTAGTCTCTGTACAAACACTCTTGAAATTTCTGCTGTACTGGAATTCCATTAACAAAAGCAGGTCTTCAGACTCAGAGGCTATTGAAAATACTTTGTTCATTAGCATTGCCAGCATTTTAGACAACTGTGAAGAGTTAAATCAGCTTCCTCAGTATCTCTGGGAAGTGACTGCACCATACTATCAAAGACAGGGTTTAGTGCTAACACAATTTTACTAAATTATCACCAGTCATAATGGGAGAAAAGAAAAAAAAAAAATCAACATGTCAAAAGGAATCTTAAAATTTTATTCTTTTTCTACATGGCTGTGTATATTCATTTTTCATCTGTATTTTTAAAGAAAACTGCTCTTTATATGCTGCCATGAACTCACTTAACAGCTTTGTCTTCAGCTAAGACACTGCTAGTACTTCGTAGGTCAGGTAAAATACATTTCAAGTTTAGTTTTGCTGAAGATACTGTTCATTTGTACCATTTCATTGGTCCATTTCACTGATGGTCAAAGAAGCACTCATAATGTGACAAAATCTTAAAGCTTTCAGAATAGATGAATTAAAGAGATGGAATACGGATGCAGGAGAATCAAATCAAAGCACGTAGGCATTGCATTGTTTCTAAGGAAGTTCTTGGAAAACATGTGGCCATTATGGAAGTTGGTTTGGGTTTGTTTTTTTTTAAGAGCACAAGAGAGCAGTTGAACAAATAAGCAATTTCCCATGTTCTCCTCGGTTCTAGTTATTTGTGACGCTGAACAGTTTTCCTTTTCCTCCGCTTGAAAAAACAGCAGCACCTGTAGATGTGACATGACATATGATATAAAACAAAGCACAAAACTAAACTGTTTTTCCTTTCCTAGTGAAAAACTGAAGCAGAGATATCTGACATATTTCACAGGTTTGAGGTTTTTTTAAGTACCAAATGAAAAAATATAAATAATACATAAACTATAATAATAATAGCTATTAATTTAATAGTATTGTGTGTGGGTATCAAAAGCAGAGGCATTACATGCTGTCTTAAAATGTATCTAAAGAATGTTCCATTACATGGGTATTATTTCACTTTAACTGCTATAATACCAAACACAAACTTGAGTCAAGATTGTGTCATCAAAACTATCCACTTAAGAAACTGTTGCTGATACAAGAAAACAATTTGAGCCTTTTTTTGTCAACTAGAACTTTTTTAAAAAAGCTCCCCTGGGGCTAATAAGTATTTTAGAAGAAAATGTTCAACAATATAATCAATATTCTGATTTAGTACTGTTATTCTAGTATTATATTTATTATTTTATTACACATGTATTATAAAATCACACCTTTAAGTGACTTAGAGTATCCTAACATACTTCTGCTTTATTGCATACTACATGAAGGACACTAGATTTGACAGATACTGTGAATTTCACTTAGCAGAGATAATCTGAAATTAACTGAAAAAAACACAACAGAAGGAAAAAAGAATTGTAGTAAATTAGAGATAGAAAATACGGAGGAGGACTGCAGAAGTCCAAGAAGTATTTTTGAAGGTAAACTAAAGGGGAAAGCGACAAATGCACAAAGAAAACCTTTCAATTTTCATGTTGTCCTATTTTAAGCAATTCCTATCTCCTGACCAACTCCTTTCAACTTCAAGCTTCCCCTTAGTAAAGCGTTAACAATTTGCAAACAAAAAGAAACCATGCAAGCTGTCTACCTTAACAGAGCTTGCCCCATGGAGTTCTGCAGTTTTGGCTCTTGAATGCTCACTCGCAGAGCTATACTATTCTAGAGTGTTTCTTAAACTATGAAGTACAACAGAAGTGAAGATACACATGTACTGCATCAGTAACCTCACAGTAAACCCTGAGGTTCTCCAAGGATTTTAAGTGTCACTAAAATTCAAAAAGAATCCTGATTTTGTTTGCAATATGGGGAATAGGGATTTGAAAAACTGGGAGATTAAGAGTTTAAAATTTAGGATCTACAAGGGTTGAGAACAACAATTAAAAGGAAGGGGAAACAGAAGTTACCTTCTCAAAATATCCAAAGGCACCCTGTCGCTCAGTCACTGAAAAAGTAGCAGTGGGCAGAGGCAGACCAGAGCTGCTCTGAGAGTTACATAACTTTCAGCAGAAAAAAACATTGGTTATTGATGGAGAGGAAGTCCAAAATTAAAATTCAACAGGGGAAACTACGTAGATAAATACTTTTACAGCTAGAAGAGATATCATATTGTATTAACTTTAAAATGTTTCTACAAGAGACAAAGTTGTGTTCCAAGGCTAGCAGCCACCAACTGCAACTGAAATTCCCCCATAACTACTAGTCCTTTTATCTACCACTAATATCCACTATGACTTAAGCTTTGAATTTATATGCAGATAGAATCCAGGTTAGTTTAATCCTTCTTTCACTCCAATCTTTCTCTACGTATTTTATGTATGTATATCTATAAAAAAACCAACCAAACAAACAAAAACCAATAAACAAAAAAACAACACACCAAACCAAACCAAAACAATTTTACAGTGGTCCCTGCCTTTCAACATGAATTAACCCATACTCCTGTAAATGAGAAAATCCTGCCCTGGATTGTGATGGCAAATCACTTTTGTATCTGTTTCAGATTAGAAGGCTAATCTTTCTTACAGAAAGAAATTGTCATAATTCATAATTTTCGTATAAAGAACAGGTTACATAAGTAATTGTACAAAGATTAAAGCATGGCAGAGAATTAATATTCAAGAAAAACAATACAGAATTTACTGTTCACTGGTTAAGTACATTATACTAGTAAGGAGTGTGTCTCAGGAAATACTTACTAAATGCTTAAAACTCCTTGGATTCTCTGTGTAATTCAAAGACAACTTTGATTTTCTTGATTTTCTTCCCAGAATACTTCAACCCATCCTTACTGCAAATCTCATACTGTCCTTTATTATTTCTCCATACTCTACTTAGTTTGCTATTCCTCTATCAACCACAGAAGGTCATCATGCTATGAGGAATTCAGGAGTTCAACCCTGAACCAACATAAAGCAGTGCCTTTTTAATCTCCTGGTCTTCTGGAATTTGCATAATACTACTAAAAAGTGCATAGTTTCTATTCAGAGCTTCTTATAACTAAAAGAACTATTCTCAACTGATTCTAATTCAGGAAATTTCACTAAATGCTGAAGACCTATTTGTTGTGAGAAAAAAAATCCCTCATTAGTATATAATATATATAAAAAAGTACTAAAGGAATTCAAATTCCATAGAGCATTGTAAACCACAGGACTGCATTAGAAGCTTACAGATATGTCATATTTATAACCCTAGAAGTGCTATATCTGTAAAACCTTTCAAGGCAAAATAAATGTAATTTTAAAATATATGCATATTTGCATGGGAATAAGACAGGTCAGACTACATTGCCCGATAATAAATTTTATGAAAGAAATGTAACCCTGAAATTAGAGAACCACATAGCATAATCTCTTGAAGAGTATAATTTGTAACAGAAATGCAGACATGTTTTTAAGACTCCTGCCACTAGAGGGTGCTATCATCACTTTTTAAAATATATATATTGCATTGTTCAAAAACATTTTTAAAGCTACACATGGGACACAAATTTATCATATTATTCAATATGATAAATGCACAATTCATAAGAATAGATACATTCTGAAAATACTAAATTCTAGGAAAGAAACTTTTTAAAGAAAGTATTTAATGACTGTTAGCCCTTTCCTCTGTATAATACGAAAACTTTCTATAGTGGGCAGTATAATACAGATTTATGAAACTCGAGAAAAAAAATGGTGTTCTTGTACAGTCTAACATGCTCTTTGAGATGTAACCTAAGGTAGTAATATCAGTGTTACGGGTACAAACATTTCTTGTCCTTCTTAGAACATTATCATACATTTTTCTGCTAAATACTGTTACCACTACCACTTAAGCAGTCCCTTAGAACAACATGCTAAAATAACTTAAGTTCTTAATTGTGTTTAGATAGATGTGTTTTTATATGGCATGTGGCAGCACTTTTCTGCAGGAATATTAACAGACATTTGAAGTGGCAAAGCGAATGCAAGATCCAAAAAGGATGGACCACAATATTTTCCAGTTTGTCCTGCTCTGCTCTGCAACAGTTCTGATAGCTACCAAAGAGTATAGGAAAAAAAGGTAACTGCTCAGTGGAATACTGTCTGTCAAAGATAAGGTTTGTAAGTGCCAAGGCAGGACACTGATAAGGTGCTCTACCTGCTTTACAACATCAGTAGGTAACAACTGAAATAGGGCTGAAAGCTACTTCTTTAAAAAGTAAACAACACAAAACAACCACACAAACACAAAACAACCACACAGACAAACACACACAGACAAACACACACAGACAAACACACACAGACAAACACACACACACACAAACACACACACACACAAACACACACACACACAAACACACACACACACAAACACACACACACACAAACACACACACACAAACACACACACAAACACACACACACAAACACACACACACACACACACACAAACACACACACAAACACACACACAAACACACACACAAACACACACACACAAACACACACACACACAAACACACACACAAACACACACACAAACACACACACACACACAAACACACACACACAAACACACACACACACACAAACACACACACACACACACAAACACACACACACACAAACACACACACACACAAACACACACACACAAACACACACACACACACAAACACACACACACACACACACACACACACACACAAACACACACACAAACACACACACACACACACACAAACACACACACAAACACACACACAAACACACACACAAACACACACACAAACACACACACACAAACACACACACAAACACACACACAAACACACACACACACACACACACACACACAAACACACACACACACAAACACACACACACACAAACACACACACACACACACAAACACACACACACACACACACACACACAAACACACACACAAACACACACACAAACACACACACAAACACACACACACAAACACACACACACAAACACACACACAAACACACACACAAACACACACACAAACACACACAAACACACACACAAACACACACACAAACACACACAAACACACACACAAACACACACACAAACACACACACAAACACACACACAAACACACACACACAAACACACACACACACAAACACACACACAAACACACACACAAACACACACACACACACACACACAAACACACACACACAAACACACAAACACACACACACAAACACACACACACAAACACACACACACAAACACACACACACAAACACACACACACAAACACACACACACAAACACACACACACAAACACACACACACAAACACACACACACAAACACACACACACAAACACACACAACAAAACCGAAATGCACAAAAAAAAAAAAGCCAAAGCAGAAACAAACAACCAAAACAGTAAAACCAACATCCCACAAACAGAAAAAACACCACCTCAACCCCACAGTTTCTGCAAAGTAACACATAAGCAAGCATGAAGATGACAAGGCATAACATTTAGAATATATACTGCACTGAAGACATAAACATATAAAAAATGGAAGAATTGGAAGTCTGTCTCAAAACAATAAATTGCATACTGAAAAACATCCATATGTTCCATATGATTTACAGCATCCCACTGAAGTGCTAACAAAAGTTCTAATACACAGCTGAATATATTTTTGTTGCTGGTTACAATCACAAACTATATGTCACCCTTCGATTTTTAAACCAAGATACAGTCATACTAAGTTTCTAAAACTGTGAAAAAACCTGGAAGGAGGAATTAAGTGTTTCTAAAAAATTCATTGAATTTTTTCTCCTCAGAGTATGAGGAAATGAAAGGACATCAACAAGAAAAAGTTGACTGTGTTCATATTTCCAGGTGGAGAAAAGACTATGGAAGAGGAATAACGTCTTTTGATAAAACTGTCTTCTTAAAAACAAAAATGGATGCATCAGACATGAAGGACACCAATACTTGCATTTCATTACACTCCTCAACAGTGTAAAATGTATAAACAGATATTTTTAAAGGTATCACAATACCTTTTGGTATTAAACTCACAGCTATTACGTTAAAAATTGTAAAATTACCAAAATCTTATTACTGAGAAAATAGGCACTCCTATACATAGATGTGTGGCAGTAATGCTGAGGAGTGTATGTGGGTGCGAGACTGTGCGTGTTTCTTTAATTAGCGTCAAAATATAAAACAACTTCTAGCCCCAAAAAACTGTGAAGGAGGAAACTGCTGCTTTAATAAACACCACTGAAAAACTAATTTATGTGTTTCATACTGAAAAAAAGAAGATAGAATATTGAGACTAGATATTTTTTTTGAACAAAACTAGTGAAGACTAGGCCAAAAAGGTAAAGGAGAGCGTATGTGCCCAGCAATTACTCACATCAGAGTAAATTAACTTCCATACTACATCTTGGTTTTTGAGAATTCTCTTACTTTCTCTAAATAACACGTCATAGGTTTAATTGTGCTAAACAGTACTCTAGTTTTTAAACACTTAATCTCCTTTGAGTATATAAACTGCGGACTGAGGAACATTATCACTGCACTTATCAAAAGGGAAAGGATAGGAAATTTTTCTATGTGCATCCTATCAATATACTTGATCTTTGGAATCTCTTTGTTTTAAATACATATAAGAACACTGAATTCTTGGCAGAATAATAACAATACAGTACTATGCAAAGATGGTAGATGAAAGAACTGGTATTCTAAGTGCTCAGAGAAAGCTACTGCAGAAGGTTGGTGCAGCAGGTACCTCCATTCACAATTTTGAACTACACATGCCCATAAATTTAACATATCAGAATTAGAACCTGCACAACAATTAGTTCAAGAAAAAATTATATTTTGAGAAATTTCTCCTTATCTGAAAGGTAGGAAAACAGGCTCTACAAAACTTACTGCTATTAAGGAATGCTCACTGCATTCTTCAGGTGCACTTGAGTGCCTGGAATTTATGACAAGCTAGATCTATACCCTAGTAAAATCCTATTTTAAGAAGAATTACAGAAGAAAATGTGTTAAAAGCTATAGTGCCTCTAGCTATCAATAACATTTTGCTGTACTGTTTCAAGTCTAAATTTACTACTCAAAAGTCATTAGTAGTCCATCCCAGTTAACAAATCTTAATATTTTCCTCTTCATTACACTGTATCTTATGTTTTCATAATTAGTTAGGTTTTCAGAGACTAATAATCTGCCAAATATTATGTTTACAGAGATAATAGGCAAAATTCAAACATTTGCTAGCATTTAGTACTTGTTCAGAATGGTGAGTTGTTTTCTATAGTAAAAATACTATATGAATGCCACAACATCTGAAAATAATAGGGTACCCCTCTAAAACAGGATAGCAAGAAAAAAAATACTGAAAGGGATAAAATGAAATACACCACAGACCACACAAATAAAAACCAAGCAACACTTGATGCAGGCAAAATAGCTCCTGAAGGTGGCTGTTTTTCTGTAAAAAGCCAATTGTTTCACAACACTAAAACATGTTTTGTGATTTCCAAATGGACTTGTTATTTTCTGGACTTCTTTGAAATTAGTTTTAAATTGAATAACCCCTGGGGCTATTTCTGCCTGCTTTTTGGTACTGTAGAACTCACCACATGTTCAACACTTTCTGGCAGCTACACAGAAAGAAAGTAAGGGAAAAAAAGAGAATCAGAATAGCATACAAGAAGAATTTTTTATTTGTCATACGTAACTTTTGATAGTATGCACACTATCTTAAATTAAATGGTTCAAAACTAACTGAAATATTGAAAATGCATTCACATGTATATACTAGAAATGGATAATTGATGGCTTTGTTTAAAAAAGCAAAAGCTATAGGAAGTCTATTATTTAAATATTTAAAGACAAAACTATGTGTAACACTGCATTTTTGCCCCCAACTGTGGATATTCATTTTACACAGTATTTTCATAATAACTATACAAGAAAAATTTTTAGTGTCTGAGCACACAACAACCAAAGATTATAAAAAAGATGGACATACTTTGTTTCATCCATTACTTCTACTTCTGCAGGAGCTGTGATGGGTGCATTTGAACGGCCTGCAGTTGGGTCATCTGTGTTCAGTTCTCCATTTGTTGAGCTTACTACCTGAAATCACCAGAAATACCTGAAATTATGCTAGTGTGAGACATACATTTGTCAATTCTTAAAGTTACAATACAATAAAAATTTTAAACAAGTAATTTTTGTTAATTCCAGGAGTCTTTTTATTCCAATAATGGTATTTTTCCAGGTTATATTCCTGTATCCGTGAACTCCTGCAATTTTTCTCTCATATCCATTAGCAGAACAGACAGCTATATGACAGAATCAAAATGAGAAGACTAAGCAAAGTAATTCTGTTGATTAGGTTTGCTGATCTCTCTCATGTCTTCTCAGAGCATTAAGGGATGGCAGTAGCCACTTTGCTGATATCAATTCAGTCAGTCTTACTCCATCTTCATTTCTTCAATGCTTTTAAGCTCTTTAGTATCCTTTGTGTGGCACAATTCAGTTGTATCTCAGAAGAGTACTCACAGAAGAAAGGAGAACTAAGAAATTCTCTAGACCTAAGAGAGGATGGTGGCTGGTTTTCACTCTTAGAGCATGAAAACACTTAATGCCATTAAAAAAAAACAACAAACAAACTTAAAACCAGATACATCTTGATTTCCACTCATTTCCTCTCAAATTCCTTTGTAAATTCTTAAGCCATCAAGACAGCTGTGGTTCTCTGGCAATGTTTATTTTCATGTTAAACCAAACAGAACCCAGTATTCTCTCTCCTAGTTCCTGTCAGCTTCCCTGCATGTCAGATGTAGTTACCCCAGAGGCCCCTCCCTTGTTCATCTCTCAGAATCATCCAGGAAGATGGGTAATGATACAGGACAAGTGGTATCTGGTCAGGACAGCTGGTAGTGCTAACTGACCCATTAAAAAGTATCAACAGGTCTAACTAGCTCCAAAGTAGCAACAAACGGCTGGCCAAGCAGCATTGCAGAAAAATATCCTCATGGCCAAATATATAAGAAAACATCTGCAAAATATAACCAGCTACAGTAAGTGGACCAATGGTAATTCATAGTTGAAGATTCAACAGCAACCAGATGATGCCTGAAGGCCAGAGATTAAGGCAGAAGAAAGCAGAGACAAGGAAAGTCATCATCATTATGTTACTATAGCCCTCACCCTTCCAAGCCCTGCTCCTAAAGTGGAAATTACTTCTCATCTATTTATAACCAGAGCTAATAGGCTTGTGCTATTTATATCCTAGAAGCCTTGCCTGGTGAGGGTTGCTTTGTGCTTTCTATTGTATTCACTGAGTACAGATGGAGCTACAGAAGTCTGATGAACTTAGGCCATTTCCAAGCCATATGCCTAAGTCAGGCTGCAATTTCTTCATTTTTGCACATTTCAGTAAAGTACCAATCACCGCTACACTGGCCTGTCACAGCAGCCCAGTAACAAAACAAAAGGAAAAAGGTCCAAGATTGCAAGAATCAAATTACTTAAATTTTGGTCAATGTCGCTGAAGGAATCCTGGCGTTTTGGACGTGATTTCTGCTGACTGGTACAGTAGTTTCAAGCAGGTGGCTTAGATGATATCATTTCATTTGGGATAGCGGCAGCACTGCCAGAAGTGACAAATAGGTAGGAATTGTAACAAATTATAAGATGGTGAGTTAGGCATCTTAAACTAAACATGCTGGGTTAAGTAGTCTGTTTGATTGGTTGTTTTTGGTTTTTTAAACAAGTATTTCAATATTTGTTGGAGGTGGGGAAGAACATAAGGAGTCCTCCCCCTGAGGAGGAAGGAGCAGCAGAAACAGCGTGTGGGGAACTGACCCCAAACCCCCCCTGTCCCTCCCTGTGCCTTGAGGGGGAGGCAGCAGGGACGGGATCCGGAGCTGGGGGTAAGGGAGGGACAGGGTGAGGCATTGAGATCTGGCCACGTATTCTCTCCTTGTAGCTTAAACTAGTTTTTCTTTTCTTTCCAAGGTGAAACTCCCTGTTTTTTTTCCCATTACTATAACTCGGGCATGAAAACCTCCCTGTTCTTGGTCTTCACAAACATGCCTTTACTGGATTTTCTCCTCCCTGTCCCACAGGCTTCATTGATACCAGGCCGTTTTTTCCTACTCAAAATACCATAAGCCAAACAAATTCAAAGTATTAGATCCACTGCTATGATGAGACATAACTGTGGAGCAGCTTAATTTCTTAGACATAAGGTCCTTTAGAAGCTTTACATACCTGTAACAGACAGGTACAATAATACAAAGTTAAGCACAAACACCAGTTCCCCAAACAGTAAATGTAAATCTTCCTGCTACCCCTATGCTTTGTTTTGCATTAGTATGTAAACTAATATTTTATTTGCCATGTTAAAAAAATCAATCAGAAAGCTCCTCGAAGCAATTTTTGCCAACATTCACACTTGTAATCACAACAAAGAATTGTAAAAATTTGGGAAAGATAAGAATTATACTTTACTTGAGGAACTGCAAAAGGTTTCTTATGTGCTACGGTTATCAAAAGAGTGGTAAGATATACAACTTGGAAATTGCAGTAACTGGAATTTAACAACATAAATTTGTATTTTTCTAACCAACAAGACATAAAAATCATGTAATAATTTTGGAAGATACAATTTCAAATGCAACTCTGATTCCACATTAATATACTGTTCTCAGAAGATAAATAACTACCTTTAAAACTGATGTTTTTGACAGAATGACTGCAATTCAAGTTGAATCTACAGGCAAAGTTCTTAAAATATTAGTTAATGGGAAGCATAGAACAATTTTTAAACACTTCTTGAATATGCAGTGATATTTGTCATCTATCATCTTCTCTTACATGACACAATGCCAGTAGCTTATGAGCAGCAAAATTTAGCAGATATTAATTTTTAATTGAGATGTAAAGGGTTTAGAAAAGATATGGCTTTATAACGCTGGTGAGACTACAGCTCTATTTTCTTTACTGTGGACTTCTCATTCCTTCTTCAGACATCAACAATTTTTTCAAAACCAAAACTTCAGTGAAGTATTTCATTAAGTTTTTCAAAATCAAAAATAGAGCAGACAGCCCAAGTATTTTTTTTTCAGACAAGACTTCAGAGAACAAAATTATTTTCATTTCAGACTGAAAGCACAAAACCCTTTTAACCTTTGCAGATGGCATTTTGATTCCTTCTAAATTAATTTAGATTTCTTCAAGCATTATGCCACACATCTCATCCCAAAATAAATTTAAAGAACAAGACACCAAAAATTCTATGAAGAGGAAGCAAACCAGTAAGAAGAGAAAAAATGTTGGTTTCTGCTCATTTTATCACTGATAATCATGAAGTACTTCCTGGGAAACATTTTTCTACTTAACTAGGGTTTGAGTAGAAGTAGTAAAGTTTAAGCTGAAATCACTACTTAACACTTTCATTTGAAATTTGCATAAGGAACAAAAAAACCAAGACTGGAACAACAATGAATCCAGTCAATAGTGGTTTACAACTAAATAATACATCATAAATCTAAACTTCAGTTGCTTGCACTGATCTGAGTATGCACCCCCTCAATGAGAGAAATAGCATCATTGCTTCAGGTTTTCACTAAGAAAATTGTAGCAGAAAGTTGAAATACAAAAAGATAACCAGTTTTCTGCATCTGTTTTAACTTCAGTTTGGCCAGTGTGAAGTAGGGAATATTAGGAATATTCTGAACATTACTTGAGAGCAAGCTTAATACGAAAACAGGAATCCTGACCTGCATTACAGAAAATTATTACATCAAAATTATTAAGTCATGAAAAGTAGAAAATACCTGTACTGAGCCACCATGTCTGTCAGCCGCTAGATGAGCCCTCAGATGATGTAGATTGGCCTGCTGTGAATCCCAAGCATCTCTATGATCTGTTGACTGCAATTTTTAATGCATTAGGAATAAATGCAAAAGAAATGAAAACATCAAAGATAAATAATTTCTGCAGTAATTATATTTTTTTCAAAACACTGAAGCACTGTATATGGAACTACTATACATTTTGTACATCAACATTATCTGCATATTTATATATGCCTACACACGAAGCAGTACAGCAGATAAACCCACAAAATTCTTAGTAAGAAATGAAGTCATAGAATCATAGAATTGGCTGGGTTGGAAGGGACCCCTGAGATCACCAAGTCCAACCCTTGATCCACTACCGCTGTGGTTACCAGCCCATGGCACTGAGTGCCACATCCAGTCTCTTTTTAAATATCTCCAGGGATGGAGAATCCACTACTTCTCTGGGCAGCCCATTCCAATGTCTGATCACCCTCTCCATAAAGAAATTCTTTCTAATATCCAACCTAAACTTCCCCTGGCACAACTTGAGACCATGCCCTCTTGTCTTGTTGAAAGTTGCCTGAGAAAAGAGCCCAACCCGCCCCTGGCTCCAGCCTCCTTTCAGGGAGTTGTAGAGAGCGATGAGGTCTCCCCTGAGCCTCCTCTTCTCCAGGCTGAACACCCCCAGCTCCCTCAGCCTCTCCTCACAGGACTTGTGCTGGATCCCTTCACCAGCCTGGTTGCCCTCCTTTGGACCTGCTCCAGGACCTCAATCTCCTTCCTGAACTGAGGGGCCCAGAACTGGACACAGGACTCGAGCTGTGGCCTCACCAGGGCTGAGTACAGGGGCAGAATCACTTCCCTGGACCTGCTGGCCACGCTGTTCCTGATCCAGGCCAGGATGCCATTGGCCTTCTTGGCCACCTGGGCACACTGCTGGCTCCTGTTCAGCTTCCTGTCAATCCAGACTCCCAGGTCCCTCTCTGCCTGGCTGCTCTCAGCCACTCTGTGCCCAGCCTGGAGCTCCCCATGGGGTTGTTGTGGCCAAAGTGCAGGACCTGGCACTTGGCCGTGTTGAACCTCATCCCACTGGAATCAGCCCAACTCTCCAGTCTGTCCAGGTCCCTCTGCAGAGCCCTCCTGCCTTCCAGCTGATCCACACTCCCCCCCAGATTAGTGTCATCTGCAAATTTGCTGATGATGGACTCAATCCCTCCATCTAAATCATCAATGAAGATATTAAATAGAACCGGGCCCAACACGGATCCCTGGGGGACACCACTGGTGAGCGGCCGCCAACTGGATCAGCACCGTTCAGCACCACTTCTGGGGGCCTCCAGCAGTTCCTAACCCAGCACAGAGTGCTCCTGTCTGAGCCCTGGGCTGACAGCTTTTCCAGGAGAATGCTGTGGGAGACAGTGTCAAAGGCTTTGCTGGAGTCCAGGGAGACTCCATCCACAACCTTCCCCTCATCCCCCAGGCGGGTCCCCTGATCATAAAAGGAGATCAGGTTGGTCAGACAGGACCTGCCCTTCCTAACCCCGTGCTGGCTGGGTCTGATCCCCTGTCCATCCTGTAGGTGCTGTGTGATTGCCCCCAGGATGATCTGCTCCATAACCCTGCCAGGCACTGAGGTCAGGCTGACAGGCCTGGAGTTTCCTGCATCCTCCTTCCATCCCTTTTTGTGGATTGGCGTGACATTCGCCAACTTCCAATCATCTGGGATGTCCCCAGTGAGCCAGGACTGTTGGTAGATGATAGAGAGAGGCTTGGCGAGCTCTTCTGCCAGCTCCCTCATCACCCTTGGGTGGATCCCATCTGGTCCCATAGAATTGTGGAGATCCAAGCAGCTCAGTAGGTCACTGACTGTTTCCATCTGGATTACAGGGAGGCTGTTCAGATTCTTCTCTCTTTCTACAAGCTCCAGAAGCCACCTGTCCTCAGGACAACCTGTCTTACTGTTGAAAACTGAGGCAAAGAAGGTGTTAAATACCTCAGTCTTTTCTTCATCTTTGATAACTATATTCCCACTCATGTCCAGTAAAGAAGAGAGGTTCTCCTTGCCCTTGCCCTTGCCCCTCCTTTTGTTATTGACGTATCTGTAGAAGGACTTTTTGTTAACTCTCACAGAGGTGGCGAGATTCAGTTCCAGTTGTGCCTTTGTCTCTCTAATTTTCTTTCTACACAACCTAACTATATTCCTAAATTCTTCCTGGGTAGTTAGCCCTTTTTTCCATAATTGGTAGGCTCTCTTCTTTACCCTGATTTCTTTCAAAATCTCCCAGTTGAGCTAGACTTGTCGTCTTCCCCGCCAGCTCGCCTCTCGGCACACTGGGACAGCAAGCTCCTGTGCTTTCAAAACTTGCTCCTTGAAGTACGTCCATCCCTCCTGGACCCCTTTGTTTTCAAGGGCTGTTTCCCAGGGTACACTCTGAACTAGCCTTCTGAACAGGCCAAAATCTGCCATCCGGAAGTCCAACATAGAGGTTTTATTGACGACCCTCCTTGCATCCCTGAGTATTGAAAACTCTATTATTTCATGGTCACAGACGTCCACCACATCTCCCACCAGCCCCTCTCTGTTTGTGAAACGGAGGTCAAGCGGGGCTCCATCCCTGGTAGCTCACTTATCAGCTGGAGCAGGAAATTATCCTCTATACACTCTAGGAATTTCCTAGACTGCCTCAGGTAAATGGACACAGCTCTAAATTCCTATAACTGACATCGGTCATTAATCTGGCTTTAAAATTTAAAAAACAAACTTTTAGGACACCTTAAGATCTTTAAGACCAGTGTAGATATACATTAACAAGGATCGATTTAAATCAAAGACAAAAAAATAATCCTGGATTCCATTTTGTTTGAGAGTTAAGAGAAAAACGAAATAATGCTGATAATGTCACATGAGCAGCTTACCTGATTTTTGGATTGTTGCATTTTATCTCTGTGCTGATATGCTTCTCTGTTTGAAGACAGTGCAGGATCTGAATGTACTGAACCCACTGGAGCAGGCTACAAATATAAATAATATGTAGCAACTGGTAAAAAAAATAAATTTCTAAGTCTTACCAAAATTTCCTCATTTGTAATACAAACTTAACTTTAAACCTTACAGCTTCCCACAGCTGATAATTATCAAATTAAAGCAAAAACTTCACTAGATATTTACTAACACCAAAAAGAAAAAAAGGCAAATCAAGACTTGCACAATTTCATGAAGTAGCAATTCTGAATATTATCAGACAGTAATTTTTTGGAAGTCTTTAGGCTGAAATTTCCTGCGATTAGCAGGTACATCATTCTGATGAAAGCCTGAAGAAAGGCCTGAAGTCATTTTTAATGCTAAACACTGAAAAAAGATTTAGCAATAAAATACTGTAAGTCTCCAGGAGGAGAGGAGGCTCTGAGGTGACCTTATAGCAGCTTTCCAATACCTGAAGAGGGCCTAGAAGTAAGCTGGGGTAGGGCTTTCAGCATGGGTGTATAACAAGAGGATAAGAGAAAGCAGCTTAAAATTTGAAGAGCGGAGATTTACGTCAGACATTAGGAAAAAATTATTTTCTGCAAGAGTGGCAAGATGCTGGAATAGGTTGTCCAGGGATGTTGTGTCTGCCCTCTCACAGGAAGTGTTCAAGGCCAGGCTGGATGGGGCCTTGAGCAACCTGGTCTAGTGGTGGGTGTCCCTGACCATGGCAGGAGGGTTAGAAGTAGATGACCTTTAAGGTCCCTTCCAACCCAAGTCATTCTATGTATTCTGAAACTGAAGACTAACACCAGCTCAAAACTTAACACACAAAAACCCCAGTATGTTACTAATAGCTTAACCATACTCACCAGCTGTTTCCCAATCCAGTCATATTCATAATCAAATATATAGCCTTTCCGATCAAGTAAGTCTGTGAAGAGCTTTCTTAAGTAGTCATAATCTGGCTTTTCAAAAAAATCTAGTCTTCTTACATAACGTAGGTATGTAGCCATTTCCTCTAAATAAAAAAGATAGGTACATGACTGTCACATCTCTTCTAATGGCACCCCTAACACGTAGTTATTATTATATTTAAAAGCAACTTACTTCTACTTCTCACCATAAAACTTGAACAGTTCTTCACTATGAATTTAATAGTCACTTAATAATAATAATACTCTTCAAGATATACAACCCTATTCTAAAGACATCCTAAGTGACCCTCACACTATTTTCTCTTTACATTACCTGCTGAGATCTTGCATTGAATCGTCCAATCATGGTGGACAGTGTGTCAAAAGAGTGGGGAGAAATGCCTCTAATTTTCAGTATTTTCCCCAGTTAATTGTTCAAAGACAAGCCTAAGGAAAGGTAAAGAAGTGGGTTTATGAAAGTACAGGGTGGACTATGTCTCAAAGAACATCTGCTACTGGAATGCAGCCTTCCTTGAAGAGAAGATCCACAGATAAATCCTGAAGTGTGCAACTCTAATTGTCGTGACAAAAAACATTCAGTATAGGCTTTGTTGAGCTGTAACTGCAATAGGACTATGGAAGGCTGCAACAATGCTGAATGCTTCAGAGATGATGCTACATGAAGGTGTTGAGAAGAAGTGGAAAATACCCTGAATACAAACACTGCAGAGAAGTACTAAGGTTACCTGAGCTCTTGTAGAATGACTTCTGAGCAGTGTCAGTTTAATATCGCTGTTTAAATACCATGTCAGCATACAAATGGAGATTCATTTAGGTAGATGTTACATGGAATTTATAAGATTCTCCCAGTAGTGGAGACCAGGGAGATTTCTGAAAGGGCCTGGACCTGTAAAGATAAAAGGAAAGAGCTTTCCTAGTCATTAAGGGGTATGAAGTACAGACTGTGCACTAGTAGCCAGAATCTTCTAGTCAGGACAAGAGCTCCAGCACAAGCATTTTGCCAGGTGATTAGAGCACACAGAAGACCCATTGTTGATAATGGGTTTAAGCCATGAAAGGTTTCTGAGACAACAGTTTTAAGGAACAAGCATCCTTATGGACAGAAGACTACAAAGAATCCAAGGGCTGAATGAGAGGACCCATGAACATCTGAAGCTCAAGCTTCAAATGCCATTGACAAGCTGCTCAGACATGTGGCTACATTTGCAGTAACGCTTCCAGGAATCAGTGAAATGGGAAGCATGTGGAAATACAACAGCCTGAATAAACAACAGATGGTGAGAAGAAAAATGTTAACAAGTTTTCAAGAGACTAAAAACCTAACCATTCTGAAACCTCGGTTCATTCAGACTCCATCCATCCACACCTTCCTGTTACAGAAGGAAAAAAAAAAGAGGGGGGACGGGGGGGACAACAATCACACTGCCATAGTTTGGAATAGAGTACTGAGACAACTTCTCACAATCTGATACAGTCTGATGAAGATCTCATGAAACACCTGGCCAGGGACACACAGTCCAGGCAGATATAGCTCTTAAAATCTAATTTGTTTACGAACCTTTGTAGGTCATGAAAGATTGGGAAACCATCTTATGACAAGTGGTTCCTAGAAAAGCAAACTAAAAAGACCTCAAGCCAAAAGACCACTCGCATGGTCCCACAGTACAAGAGAATGCATATGACCAGCAAGACAGAGGATGAATAAGGTTAACTGTAGATGCCACCAAAACTCACTGATCCTATGAAGAGGCACAACAGTATCACTGCACACTCTGATTCACACGGAACACTAAGTCTGAAAAAGCTGACCTTTTGTGCTAAAAAAAGGTGCTGTAAGAAAGAAGCCTATTTTCTGACAGAGGATGACTTAGAAGTGCAGAGTCAATGCTAAGACTGAGCTATGCCAAGTTAAACTCCTTTAGAGATAGTGGGGTAGAAGCAGGGAGAAGTGAAGGTTTGAGACCAGCCTGATATCCAAATATTGCAATGCAGCATCACATTTGTGCTCTCAAGAATGCACCAGAGGACAATGGTGCTGACACATCCCAAATTATTCAGTTCTGACAAAACCAGAGTATTAAACACCGTGTTTTAGGCAAGCAGATGGCACAGTAGATAGAAGGAATTCATTGCCACTTAGGTTCAGTTCAGCAGACAACCAAGACTTTTCACTACAACTGGCCAAGGAGATAAGTGCTTGAAGTAAGCAAAGAGAAATATTCACATATTGCTCCTTAAATACACTTTCCCAATATAAACCAGAACCCAAATCATGTAAGACTTCAGAAGTAGGAAGGCTGGAGCTGAGCTATTTAATGCAGCTTAATCTGCAGTTACAACTGGCTGACTCCAAAAAACAAATACCACCATTCATGCATTTGAAGCCTGAAATTAAAATCCTTGCTCATATTTTCTACAATGCCACAGAACAAGGGATAAAGTGTTTCACATGTGAACAAGAACAAAGTATTTTTCACTGGTAGTACAGAGTTCTCTTGATTTATGGAACATCAACCAGCTACTTTAGTCTGCACCCCAACTGAAAAGAATTGAAATTATCATGGATGAACTCCTCATTCTATTGTATATCCTAAGTGACAACCAGGACAGGAAAAGAGGAAATCCTCAGATTCTTGATGTGCAAAAATTTCGATATACAGTAATATATTTATTATGTAAATGTGCATTATGAAATAATTTTATCTTTTATGTCCTCCAAGGTAAAATATATTTTCCCTTTTCCACTTTCAGATCCAATTCTTTCAACAAATATACACTTAATTAATTTGGTGCATATCCAGATACATCTGGATATATATAATATATCAAGAAATAGTACTGTGGATATATACAGCTACTCATGAATAATTATTTCTAGGATCTGCATCATCTACACCTCAATTAGATACATACAGGATTGCAGCAACTACATAAAAATCAGCATTCAAAATGTGCATGAATTACTGGATGCAAAAGACTTACATTCCCGAACAGGCTTTATTCCCCACATTTAAACTTCTGTCAATCCAACAAACTTACGTTCAGACATTTGGCCTAAGTTACGTAACATAAATAATTTCCACTTGATTTTTTAAAAATTGTTTTTATTGTTGTTGCTTTTGTTTCTTTGGGTTTTTCTTAATAAAGAGAAGAAATCTGATAATGGACTAATTTTTAGTACACAGTTGGGAAGAACTTCAAAAAGCCACCTAGCACACTGCCCTATCCCGTAACAAATCATACAGTTCCAGTGAAGAAAGCTCCAGTTTCCCTGGCAATGGCAATGCCTTCATGCTCTTCCTTGTATTCGAAACACAGGAGTTCAAGTCCAAATTTCACTGTTTGGGATTACATCCATGAATTTGTTCTGCGGTGGATGTAACAAACTTAACTCCTTTCATGTTTGTATCAGCTTGTAAGTACAGGAGAACTTCCTTCTCTTACAATTTTGACTAAACTATCTTCATCTGCTCAGTCTTTGGTGTCTAGCAAATAAAGCATATTAGCATTCTCACTTCTTTATGAGATAAAAAGGATACATTTTCTTGAAGTACAATCCCTAAAATGGAACATACTGCTTCAGCTGAGGCTTTACAGACTCAATGGAGTAGAAATGGCAATTCATGTGTCTTTCAGGCTATATTCTATTTAGATAATCAAATTTAGTAAAGGATTTAATTTTAAAAAACAGCAGACTACACTGTCCATTTTCATTTTTTTCTATGTAACTGAGAGTCATTACCTAAGGAATCATTCCATACACAATAATTCTTAATTTGGATCTAATCCTACCTTCATATACTATAGTATACTTCATATACTATACCTGGAATATAATTTATTTAGCTGTACATTTTATTTTTAAGGATTCTTTGCAATATGTCAGCATATGCAATTAGCTGAAATGGCTTGCAAAATTTTATGTCTGAAGACAACACTAAGTTACTGCTTGACAATTCCAATATCAAAGGATAACTCTTTTGTTATCATAGTACATAATATATAATTTTTGAAGTATTAATTTATTTCTTTTTCAAATCAGATGTTAATTACCTATGCCTGTTTCATTTTCTAAAACAATAAACATTTTTATTAACAATAGACATTACCTGGGAAGTTTTCACACAGTACTTCTGTAGGGGTTGCTCTTTTTGTGTCTCCAATTTTCTGGTAACGTTCTTTTAATGTATCAGCCTGCAATACAGGAAGAAACACAAAACAAAACAAAAACAAACAAATAAAACCAAAACCAAAAATACAAAACAAAACAAACAAAAAAGCAAACAAAAAACAAGCTTCTGAATTTATACAGGTTACAGACAAACTTTCAAAAAGAAAAATATCATGGCAAGAAAAGCTGATGACGTGAAAATAAGATAGAGGAAGATATTTAAAAACCACTACCTTTAAACCTTGCCATGGAAGGCTTCCTCTGAGAAAATACATAAACATATGACCTAAAGCTTCCAAATCATCTCTTCTACTTTGCTCTGAAACAAAATTCAAATAATATTAGAACATTAAATCTGTATAATTTAACATTATATTTAACAGGTTAGATATAACTAGATGTTAACTATGTTTAACAGGTTAGATTCCTAATTAGGTAAAAAAAAATTGGGAAGTATAAAGTAACTGAAATCAAACTAAGTATAAGGGTGTGCTTCTTGTGCAGTATAGACTCCATCAGGACAAGAGCTACAAAACAAAACAAAAAAAAGCAGATGCACACTGCAGGTGTATTTATCCCTAACAGCACTTTAAACAAGTTATATCATAAGAAATAGTTTTTTTAAAATACATTTTTTTTAAAATACATTTTGACTCTTTACATTTATAATTGCATTTTGTTATATTTTTTAGTTGTAAATTGAAAAGAATTTAGGATTTAATTGACCCGATTTCTCTTCTATAAAATCATGAAAAATTTGGCATGGGGAAGGATTTTTTTGTTTAATTTTGTGGGGGTTGTATTGTTATGTTGAATCAGTTTGAGTTCTTCATTGATCGCTTTGGAATAATCAAAAAATAGCACTCAAATATCCTATGGAGTGGATTCTTCAAGCTAAGCCTGGGAAACAGGAAACCCAAAGATTATATTGCTATTGTTAGAAGAATGGTCTCTGAAAACTGGAAAAAAATAGCAGTGGACCACTGGAATGCAAAAGGATTCCAAGTATCAGCAGGAGGTAGGGCTGCTGATGCACACTGATCCTAATTCATCACAATTTAATGAGATGTTGTGCTGACTAATAGGTAATACAATTATACGATAACAAACACATAATAACAATTTAGAGCACAAGGCCTTCTATCTCTCAAGGAGGTCACCTGAAGATAGCTAAGATACCAAGAAACTAATACCTGTTATTTAACTCACAAGCAATACACAAATTAATTATCTTAATTCAAGTAGGTTGATTTGAACAAGAACTAGAACCTCATTCATCAGGCTATCTGCAGAAATAGTTTTTTAACACACACAGTAAAGTAACCATAATGGAGGTCAAACAACAGACATTGCATCTTCAGAAAGCATCTATTATTAACACTGCATCCCCTCCAAAGAAAGCTTTACTGTTTGGAAGAATGCTGAGACAGTAGAAACAAACTATTTATTTGGATCAGAACACAGTTTTAGCTTTTAGATGATTACACAGTTTGACATACGTACTCATTACTATAATCACAAAGTAGATGAAAAGTGACAATCGCATATCCTGAACAATCAGTTTATAAAGTTTAGTAAAAAATAATTGTTGGCCTTACTAAAAATTATATGATCCCATACAATAATATATTTTGAGGGAAAGAATAGTATCCCATCCTGAACAAAATCACAAATCCTGAAGTTTGAGAGTCTGGTTGATAAAAATCAAGTTATATGCCAATATTACCATAAGCACATATTGTAAGCTGTACTGTAAGCCATACTGTTTTCACTTATACCTTTAATTAAGGGAGGAAAGATTTATTTAGCTTACTTTGGATTAGAAGCATTGTTTCATACACTTACAAACTTATAAATTTATCTTACATAGCAAAAGGTATTTATCTATGGCAGCTACAATGCTGCTCCTGAGGTACATTAATAATTCAGTAGGAGCAAGAATTTCCTACATTTCTAGATCTGGAAAAGAATTCAATTCTGCACCACTTGCTCAGTGATAAGTGAAATCTGCCAGAACTCCTGGAGTGCCATTGCCACAAAGCACAACATTTAATTGCAGAAAACATATTTTTTTTTAGTTTCCGAAAAAACTCCAAGCTTTAGGCTAATGTATTTTTAGGTCCAAATATTTGTGATTTTTATTAGAAGAAATGTGTTAAAATTGATCCAACGTACAGTATTTTTTTGCTGGGATAGATTACAAAAAAGTCTGGCCCTCATACGGCTTATTGAAAATCAAAAACATATGAGAGCTCTAATAACAGAATAGATCTATGCTAACTGTAAAGGGGGGTGTGGTGGGTGGTTTCATCATTTAACCTTCCAATTAGCATTACACATTACAGTTGCTTCATCCCCAAGAGTCTCTGGCATTTATTGCAAGGTAACTAACCTCTACCTCTTCAATAATTAAGAACTACAAAAAACAAGACCAGTACAACCAAGGATACTGGCTGCTCCCCAGAGACTACTACAGACAGTCATATTACAACATTTGCAAATTCACATGGCTATACTTTCTGTAGCCAAATAACTTAGACATAAACTCAGTATGCTGTTTTTCTGCACATGCTCTAGTGGGATGCTGTGGGGTTTTATGTTGTTTTTTGGGGGGGATGGGGATAGGCAGAGGGTGCTTGACATTGGGCTGACTGTTGGAGATGGTGATCTTAGAAGGTCTTTTCCAACCATGATAATTCTGTCATTCCATGATTTATGGAAATCAAGAAAACAATGACCAATTTAGATTTCCAGAAAATTAGGAAAAGTGTAGGACTTTTTACAGATACATATTTTTGTCTTCCGTAGCTCCCAAACAGAATCTAAATTTTCTTACATCCTTCTCACCCTTCTTGGAAATGGAAGGGAATTGGGAAAGAAGCATTTTATCCCCCAAAGAAACCACTTTATAGAAGCAAGGCCACCAGCTACGTGCTGCTAAGAGCTGTAGAATACTTGTATTTCCTTCAAATAGCTATGTGAATAAAGGCAAGTCATTTTCATATAGACAAAATACCTTCTACTCAAGATACTAAATCCCAGGATGGCACAAAACTACCAGAAACTCTTGATCAAATATATGTTTCTGGAAAAAATAATATCATTGAAATAAATGGCTTTGTGATGTTCAAAAACTCTATACCTCAAAAGAGTGGGCCTCAGTAATTTTTTTTAAACTTTTGCCTACAAACATATGCAAACACTTGAAGTCTTCCTATTTAATGTGCACTTGTAATGACAGTTTTGAACACTATGGATCCTCAAATGTACTTCTGGTCAAAGGATAACATTCTCTATTTCATACATACTAATGTAGAACAAACTACAGTTCAATAAATGTATACTTGAAATCAAACTATAAAAGATCATGAACCTGACATTCTCTCTTTTTAGTGAACATACACTCATTTTTTACAAGGGTCACCTGACAGCTGAGATAGTCAAGAAGCTAACACATGTATTAACTATCAGACAATTTTGTTATCGCACAGTTTCAGTTGCTAGGAAAACTACCTAGTTTTCCCTTAAATTGACCTAAAAAATACTCTAAATACTAGTGTTTTCAGGGCTGTATGTATCCCATATGCCACTGTCTGAAACCAAAGGGACAACAGTGTTCCACAGATCTCACTGCAAGAATTAAATAAATACTTCATTTGTACTAGAGAATCACAGAACATACAGAAAAAATAACAAACTTTGCAAAAAGGAGAGAGTCCCATTCACACTGTTCAGTGTTTTTAAGACCTAACAGACCAGGATGAACATTGCTCTGTCATCAAAAAATGCCTGCAAAAAAAACAGGTCAATAGGAATCACTCCTCTGAGTTTGAATTTGAGTTGAAATATGAGGTTGACCTCTTTTGCTTTGGTCAGAAAAGCCACCAATAAAATTTCAGAAAGGCATTCTAAACCTTTCCCATCTACATTTAAGAATTACTTAAATATTTTCATATCTCCTGTGAGATGGAGACTTACAACAGCAGACTGAGACATACTACCAAAGATCATTTGCTTTGTCAAGCTACTTGGCGAGAGGAGCCAATATGTACCTATCCTCTCCTCTTCATGGTTAAGAGAACTATTCATGCTACACAAATAAATCTGCCAGAACTTCCACACATAGTAAACAAGTAAGTACTAGACAAATATAAACCCCTCCAAGCGGAGATCAAGACTCTACCCAAAGAGCAGAAAAATCTCCCTTGTAGGACAAAGTGTCATTTACTGTGTTCCTGTGTTAATATCAGACATGTAATTTCCTCAAAATTCAGCTATGTTCTTCATGTAATTACAATACTTACAATTTGGATTATTTTCTTTAATGATACGGAAGGATCTCTTTTTTAAGAACTAAAAAAGCTTATTTGAATTTAAAATTAATTGTACCACTTTAAGTTGACACAAACTTGGTATACTAAGCCTGAAAAATAAAGTTAATGTCTCCTTGAGCAACTTTTAAAACAAAAATTGTCTTGGAACCTAGATATGGAAAGAAAGGCTATTAAGTCAAAATTCAAAACTCAGGGACAAGAGAGCTGAGGAGTAGAAGGGCCTGTGAACTTTGTTCATAAATTGCTTATTTGAAACAAGGATGAATCCAGATTTTTTTTGTATTATCAGAAAATAAAGTATGTATGAATTATAACAACAACAAAAAATTACCTTTAAACTGCCAAGAATCAATTCGTCTGCAAAAGGAAGACATTTCTCACCTGCTTCATTTTATCTGTTCAATCACATGACAATTACACTGTGTACATCTTTATGTACAATTGCTTTAGTGTTAAACAAGGAAAACTGAGTAACTGTTTCACAGCTGCTTTGTTACATGTAAACCCACCTCCTAAGCTTAGGCCAAAGAGGCTGAATTCTAGGATGCTCTAGAGCTGAGTCTAAATTGCCTTTCACAAGACATGGTTATATTACAGATAGTAAGTGTGGGGTTTTGACAAACAACAGTTATGAAATTTGACCATGAATTTGGTAATGAAATTTGATGCAAGTACACCAATGCTTGATATATTTAGCAAAATCTACCTTAGATGTCTTTACTTAATTTAATTCTTTGCTTTCTACAGAAGCAATTCCAAAAAACTGAGAAGACAGGCACAAGAACCCAGTCTCTTACTTTTAAAAAGGGAAGTATCCTATTTTATCTTACTTCAGGATGCAGGACTGCTAATGAGACTTCAAAAGCAACTTGAAAGGCTGCCTCCAAAATGAGGTAAGACATTAGATAGCACTTTTTTATTCCCCTAAAAAAAATGCAGTGTGTAATTATGTAAAAAGTTATTTAAATTTAGATGTATAGTACCCAAGTACAACTTATCAAGTGATTCAGACCACCTTACAGCAATTTCAGTGATATCTGACCATAGGCTTCTAATAATCTAGGGTCCACATTGCATGTATTGTTAATCTTCCCTATGACTATGTAATATAGCCACAGTTACACTTGCTTTTTTCTCTCTACGTAATGGAAAAAAATGGGGTTAAGGAATCTGCATGGAAAGAGCAAGATAACTCATGCCAAAGTCCAGAATGAATGACAGAATTGGTTTGCATATAGCTAAATTAAATCCTTCAGATTTGCTTGTGAACAAGCAAAGCAGTCAGAAGATACAGAGATTGAAGACAGGTGGAATACTACTTAAAACTAATTTTAAAGTAATGTATGGCCATGTGGAATCAACGAACTCTTGAAACATTAACATAGAAAAACATCTTCTTTTCATCATCAGTTAAGTCTACCATTTGAGGTACCCCTCCTATCTGTTTTGAAGATTTGCAGCAGAAATAGGCAGAAGAGCTTCATCCTGATTAAGTAAAAAAAAAAACTGTCTGTAGACAAGGTAACTGAATTCTATTTTAAAGAAGGCATGAATGCTGAACATGTATGTCTACTTACTACTCTTCAAAGGAAATCTGTCACGACTCCATTACAAATACACCAAATTGAATTACATTGCTGGAGCATGTCCAAAGAAGAAGCTGGTGAAGTGTCTAGAGAGCAAATCTTGTATGAAGAAGCGGAAGGAGCTGGGGTTGTTTAGTCTGGAGAAGAGGAGGCTGAGGGGACACCTTATCACTCTCTAAAACAGGAGGTTGGAGTGAGGTGGGTACTGGAACTAGAACAGGCTGTCTAGGGAAGTAGTTGAGTCACCATCCCTGGAGGTATTTAAGAGACTTGTAGAAGTGTTGCTTAGGGACATGATTTAGCAATGGACTTGGCAGTGCTAGTTTAATGGTTGGACTCAACGATCTTATGGGTCTTTTGCAGCCTAAATCATTCCATGATTATATACTTTAACATCATATTTTTAGCTATGGCTGCTAATTAAAAGCTACTATGGTCTGATTTTACTGATAAAATACCTTTTTACTATCTGAAAACTGTGAATGGTTTCATATTTGCTATATTAATATGAAGTACTTTTGAACCTTAAGTATTGTGCAACATTTTCAATGACGAGTTAAAAGAGTAGCCTAATTAATTATTACAATGCAATAATATGCATTGTAATATGTAATTTCAAAGGTCTAAAACCTCTTTTCACTAGTAAACCTCTTTATAAATGGAATAAGCTAAGACTGCTCATGCACATTTTTTCAGCTAAATATATTCAATTCAATAATAAATTAGCTCTCTATATAAAATTCTGTCATTTCTTTAGGTCATCGTAACTACAACACTAGCATAATTTATAGCTACTCTGACAAAGTCTCATAAACAGGATAAACATTAAAAAAAAAATCAAGAAACCAGCATCAAATAAAAGCTACTTTTATTCCACTACATGGTACATTTCAAAAGAATCAAAATACTTGCAAGGGAGCTTTGAAAAACTGTTTTTACAATCTGTTCGCTTCAGGATCTTTAATTACAACTTGTAAGTGCATCTAAAACTACTACTTGCAAAATAATATTATTTCAAACAAATGATAGCTGTTGAACTCTTGTTTCTGCTTAACTTAAAAAACTTACCTTTTCCTAAATGTGTATTTATACTCATGTATCTAGCTGTTCCTGTAAGGCTCTTGTGTTCTCGATATGGTATGTGCTTCTTAGTTTCTGGATCTACATACTCCTTTGCCAACCCAAAATCTATAATATGAATAATTTGCTGCGTTTTATTTCCAGGTCGTCCTATTAAGAAGTTCTCAGGTTTTACATCTCTGTATATCAAGTTCTTGGAATGGACATATTCCATACGAGAAATCTTTAACAGAAGGAAAAAACGGACAGAAAGTTTAGTTTCAAATTCAGGTTGCCACATTAAATTGTGGCAGAGGATAAGTATCTTAAACTGACTTCATATTCAGCGTAAATCATTCCTCCTACTGCTTTAAAACCAAAGGGCTACTGATCTTAACAAGGTATCTGCCAGTTAAAGTCAATGAAAATTTTACACATCCTCTAAGATAACATGCCACAACAAGTATTGGAAGCTTTCACACTGGACATTAGGCATGAAACAGTAAATAACAGAAGCTATGTTATTTAAGAACAGCTGGCACCAAGTACATTTTGTGTACATTAAAACTATAACCAGAAAATATATCACCAAATACTGAGAAGCCAAATCCCATGTCGATGTATTACATATTAAAGGTATACACAAGAGAAGCACAGAAAGTTCAACACCATACTTATAACCTCCATTCTAGCTGGATCACTTTCTATCAAAATTTACATATTCAGAAAGTAACATCAAGTGTTAAATAAGGATGATCTTTGATCTGTGATGATTTGACATCTTTTAAAATTAACTTGTCATTTTGTCTGTAAACAAGCTGAACATGGCTATTTGTCTATAGCTGCAGGCCTGTTACCCAATGACAGTTGTTTTTTGAACAGCTGTTTTTAACACTTCATGGGAAAAAATATCAGTATCTTTTCAGATTAATGGAAGTTCAGTCTCTTTAATAGTTTGTAACACACATTTTGAAAAGCTTAACACACAAAGGCTTAATGCTCTCTCTCTCTCTCTTCTCACTTCTACCCACCATCACATGGGAACCAAACCAGAAAATCTTCTAAAAAAGAGAAAAACTCTTCACTGAATAATTTTGGGCTATTTTAGTACTCCTGAAAGAGTTAGGGGAATTTTTGGTTTGCTTTGGTTTTTTTGCTTTCTTTCCAAGAATGCCCAGGAAAAAAGTTATGGTATTTGGGAGTCCTATGATCCAACTGCTTTCAAGAGTTAAAATTATTTTATTTTAATTAATGCCTTCTCTTTCACTGAGTGTATCAAAATGACATTTGTCAATAAAGGTTGTGGTTATGGAAAGTCAGAAGACACAAAAGAGTTAAGAGTCCTGCTAATGATTCTTGCAAAACTAGAGCAAAATTGTTGGAAGTAACATACAATAATCTTCCTGCTAAAAGTGCATCACAGGCTCTCCAGAATCCACCAACATCAATTTAAAACAAAGGAAATACAAATCTTTTAAATCGAATAAGCATTTAATCCATTGAAGACTGACTTAATTTTTGTAAGGAACACTCAAATTAACATCTATTCTACTTACCAACTGTATGGCTATCATAAGAACGGTTTTAAGAGAAAATGTCCTACCACACAAGTCAAATAAATCTTCCAGACTAGGTCCAAGTAGTTCTAGCACCATAGCATTATATTTGCCACATGGGCCAAAATAGTAAACCTGAGGTATTCCATCTGTAAAAAGAAGATGCAAATTAATTATAAGGGGAATGAATAAGTACTGAACATATCAATAAAATTCCTGATATCAAATTGATCTGAAGTTAAAAACACATTATTCACACAACCGAACAACAAAACCTCATTAAAACTACAGGTAAGACATAACAGGAGTAACAAAGGTAGCACCTATTCCATTAAATTTTTTATGAATATTACATGTTTGCCTTGTGAAAGACTAAAAATTTTTATACAAAATAAAAATCAGAACCTACCTGTAAAGTAAATTGAAATTATGATGAGAAGTTCAAATAAGTTCCTTTTCAAAAAAATAGGCATTTAAATTAAACTTTTAAAATTAAAGCTATGATAACCTACATTCAGGAATAAAGCCGCTTTATTGTTATCTACAGAACATTTTACACATAATATATAACACATACAACAAATTATTTTCCTTAAATGTGATTTAGTCCATTAAAATCTAAGCACACTTGAAGTTTGATTTTATTTTTTTTCATCTAGTAAAATGTACAGTAGAGTGAGCCTTACTAGTTCAAATCATATGAAGGCCAGAAACTTTTTTTAATGTCATTGTAAGAACAGACTACAAAGGGAATTTGTAGAAGACTCAATGGAAACCTTTGATATTCACCCTGGTTTCCAAAGTATCACAGCAGACATCACTCTTCATTTCTTAAGCTCTTACAAAAACTGATGTCTGTAAAGAATGTATTGAATTCTATTCTTACGGTCAAATCATTAAAATTACTTAGAAGAAAAAACCTCTTTGAATAAAATACAATTTCACATTTTAATTTTTATATTTTGGGGGGTGGGTTGACAGTTGGACATGGTGATCCAAGATCTTGTCCAATCATGACAATTCTCTGACACTAACACTCTACAGAAGCTTAGTTGGTTTTTGGGGGGTTTTTTGTTTCATTGTTTTTTGGTTATTTGTAGGGGTTTTTACTTAGAAAATAATTGAAGTAAAAAATAAGTTCAGAACAAAATATACATCATTTCCAAATAAAATATATGGGAACAAAAATATGCTGCTGTATGTTCAGGTAACAATCTCTTATACACTCTGTATATATCTGCGTAGGAGCCCTCACTCAGTCAGATGGTTGTTCACATATGGTATGCACAGGAGAGAGCCTGGCAGAGGAGTGGGAATGTGGAGATGATGACAGTAGAACACTTCATTCACTCACTTTTGGCTTACTGCAGTTTACCTGTGCCCATTTAAGTTGATTTATGGATAACCCTGTCTAGTTTTCACTAAATTACAGAAAATGGACAAGCAGCTTGAAACAATTCATATGAAGAAATTATGCATTAAACATAATGCTGCTAATGTTAGCACAACCAAACAAGAAAATTAAAGTTGACACATCTGCTCCTTGTATGAGCTTATTTTCAAAAAGAATTTCTTGAAAAGCTAACTACAGGAGACTGTCACCCCGTGTTTATCAGATCAAGAAAACTGCATTAAGTATGCTATATAAATTATCACATTGTGATAGAAATTGTGCCTCATTAAAATATCAAAAACATCAAAATATCAAATAAGGGGCATACATCCTTCAGTCAGTCATTTTTTCTACAACTGTATACACTGATACATCTCCAGTATTTTCTCATAAGACATAATTCTCTTTATATTCAGAGAGTAGAAAAGGGACAGGAGAGAGAGTAGAAAACAAGTTGTGTTTTCTTCTGTTCCCAGTTTATTAGCACTGAGTAATGAGCTATTGAATAAAACCACCTCTGTCATCTGTCAAGACTGGTTTATCATTTAAATGCTTTAGTCTGCCATGTTTAGGTACATGAAATCCAGAACATTTTGAAAGCTGACAGGACTTACTACCTCTCTAACAAAGTCAAGATTGAAACACAATAAAGGAAGTATCATTGGTTGATTACATCTGTATTTGCCAAGCATCTTTAAGAAAAACCAAGAGGTTCTGCTAGTTCATGACAGGTATGCACACTTGTTGCTATCTTTTTCAAGTACTTCAGCATCAAACCTCACTTAAGCCTAAGGCTACACGCTGTTTACTACAATTATGTAACACAACACACACCATGTTGTTAAGCACAATGTCTACATGTGTCTTAAATCCCTCCAGGGATGGTAACCCAGCCACTCCCTGAGCAGCCTGTTCCAGTGCCTGAAGAAACATTCAGTAAAAAAATTCTCAATTCAAACCTCTCTAGGCACAACCTGGGGCCATTTCCTTTTGTTCTACCACTTGCTACTTGGGAGAAGTGACCAACACCCACAGCCTCCTGTCAGGTGGTTGTAGAAAGCGGTAAGGGCTTCCCTCAGTCTCTTTTCCTCCATGACAAACAACCCCAGATCTCTTAGCCACTGCTCGTAAGACTTGTCCTCTAGACCCTTCACCAGCTTCATTTCTCTTTTTTGGACATCCAGAACCTCAATGACCTTCTTGTAGTGAGAAGCCCAAAATTGAACACAGGATTTGAAGTACAGCCTCAACAGTGCTGAGTACAGGAGCATGATTACTTCCCAAGTCCTGATGGCCATACTATTCCTGATACAAGTCAGGATGATGTAGGCTGCAATGGAGACCTAGGCACACTGCTGGCTCATATGCAGACAGCCCCTGCATCCTTCTCCTCTGGGAAGCTCTCCAGACACTCTTCCCTAATCATGTAGCATTGCATAGGGTGTTGTGACCCAAGCACAGGATCTGCTGAACCTCATATAACGGGTCTCAACCCATTGATCCATCCTATCCAGATCCCTCTGCAGTCTTCCTACTCTTAAGAAAATAAACACTTTCACCCAAGTTGGTGTCATCTGCAAACTTGCTGAGGGTGCAACTCAACCCCCTCATCCAAAGCACCAACCAAGACATTAAACAACTAGCCCTGATACTGAGCCTTGGGGAACATGACTTGTGACAGGATACAAGCTAGACTGAACTCCATTCACCACAACTCTTCAAGCCCAGTCAGCCAGTTTTTTTAACCCAGCAAAGCAGATACCCATCCAAGCCAGGAGCAGCCATTTTAAGCAGGAGAATGCCGTGAGAAGCAGTGTTGAAGGCTTCATTAAACTTCAGGAAAATATCATGAACAGCCTTTTTCCCTTGTCTACTAAGTCACCAGTCAGCTTGTCACAACACAAGATCAGGTTAGTCAAGCAGAATCCACCTTTCATGGTGGGGGCTGACTGGGTCCTATCACCAGGTTCTCCTGCATGTGACATCTGAGGGCTCCTTTGTAACCTCTCCCAGCACCAAGGTCAGGCAGATAGGAATTAGTTCCATGGATACATCTTCTGAGCCTTCCTCTAGATGGGAATCACATTTCCTACTCTCTGCACCACTGAAATCTCTCAAGTTGGCAAAGACTGCAGTTAAATGATAGGAAGTGGAGCAGTAAGAAGGGACATCCTCAACACGACCAGGTTGCTCAGAGCCTTGGCAAGCTTTGCCTTGAGTATCTTCAGGACTGAGGCCTCAAAGACATCCCTGGGAAACCTGTTCCATTTTCCCACTACCCTCATGGTAAAGAACTTTTTCCTAACCCAATTTAAATTGACTCTTCTCTAACTGAAAACCATTACCCATCATCCTATCACTACAAGCCCTTGCAAACAGTCCATCTTCAGCCTTCCTGTAAGCCCCCCTCAGATACTGCAAGGTCACTATTAGGTCTCCCTGTTAACTTCTTCAGGCTGAACAACTCCAGACCCCTCAGCCTGTCTTTGTAGGAAATGTGTTCCAGCTCCCTGATGAGATTTGTGTCCCTCCATCAGGTCCATGTCCTTCCTGTAGCAAGGGCTCCAGAGCTGGATGAAGTACTCCAGGTGAGGTGTTACCTGAGTAACCTCTCTAGATCTATAGCACCACTCAGCTTGGTGTCATCTGCAAACTTGCTGATGCTGCTCTCAGTCCAGCTGTCTACATCACTGATAAAAATACTAAACAGTACAGTTCCCAGTATGGACCCCTGAGGGACACCATTTGTCACTGATCTCCATCTGGATTTCAAACCATTGACAACCACCCTCTGGATGCAACCACGCAGTCACTTCCTTATCCAGTGAACAGTCTACCCATCAAATACGTCTCTTTCCAACTTGGTGAGTAGGATATTGTTGGCAACCATGTCAAAGGCCTTGCAGAAATCCAGACAGATCACATCAATAGGCCATCCCTTGTCCACTGATGGAGTTACCCTATCATAGAGAGCCACTAGGTTAGTCAGGCAGGATTTGCCCTGAGTGAAGCCATGCTGGTTGTCTTTGATCACCTTCCATGTCCCTTATTAGACCTAGGAGAATCTGCTCCATGATCTTCTCATGCACAAAGGTGAGGCTGACAGGTGACAGGTAATTCCCAGGGTCCTCCTTCCTACCCTTTTTTTGAATGGCTGTAATGTGTCCCTTTTTCCAGTCACCAGGGACTTCACCTGACCACCACGACCTTTCAAATATCATAGAGGGTGGCTTGGCAACTGCATCCACCAATTCTCTCAGCACTCTGGGATGCATCTTACCTCATCCCAAGGACTTAAATTCTGATTCCTGAGGTAGTCATGAACCCAATCTTCAGATACAGTAAGAGGGACTCTGCTGCCCTGGTTCTCCCACCTTGTGGTTTTTTAACTTGGGAGATGAGGAGAGAGAGGTTAAAGAGAAGCAGACCTCTAGCAAATATGACCCTCATCCCTTCTTTGCATCCTGTTTCAAGGTGGCTGTCACAACGGGGATGGCCTGCCTTCTCAGGTTTGCTTTTCCATCCAAGGTCTCAGCTGTGTCCACAGCATGAAGCTTCAGTGCAGTGCTGTGTCCTGTACTCTGTCTCCTCATTCTGGTTGGGTCTCTGTAACAGACTCCTCACCATGACATCTGCCTTACTGGCCGTCCTCCTGATTCTCCCCCATAAATACTCAACGCTGTTGCCACCACCATTAAGCTCGAGGCAATCAAAACACTCTATAACATACAGAGCCACCCCAAGACTCTCCTGCCTCGCCTATTTCTTCTGAAGAGTTCGTAGCCACCTGTTGCAGCCCTCCAGCTATGCGAGTCTCACCCCTCCCTGTTTCTGTGATGGCAACTAAAATCAAACTTTTCCTGCTGCACAATGGCTTCCAGCTCCTCCTGTCTCTTGCCCATGCTCTGTGGATTGGTGGGGATGTGCTTCAGTCGAGCAATTGATGCTGTCACCTTTCTGAGGGGAAAATTTCTACTTCTTACCTGATCATTCTCAGGTGCTCTGTGGTTTCTAACCCACCCATAAATAACCCTTGCATCTTTGCTGCTGCATGGCTGTCCATCTTCTACCTCCACTGAAATGGCAGACAGAAGGACCTCTGTACCACACCATCTCACAAAACCTTGGGTGTGCCACCCCCAGGCTTGTCTCTACTGAGTCTGATTTTACACTCTTCCTCCTTCAAATCTAGTTCAAAGCTCTATCAAATGAGCCCTCCTAATTTCTGTGCTAAAATCTTTTTACACTTTTGAGACAGGTGTACACACTTGCCAACAGCAGGCCTGCTGTTAAATTGACCCATCTTTACAGACACAAGAAGGAGTAATGTAACAGTGGGATTTTTTCTTTAAAATAGATCTAAGTATAACTATTTATGTCACTAAACCAGAATTAGGCATGTATTTTTATTCTAAACGCTACAAATAGAATATACATTTATCCAACATTTACATTGTCCTGTGAACAGTGCTGTTAAGCCTCCTTCACATGCACAGCTATTATATTTTATCCAAAAAAACACTGATTCCTCTCTTCTATACCTGTGTGATGTCCTATTCAAAAATCAATACAATTTTTTGCAGACTGCTAGGCTTCTTATGATCAGTCAATATTGTTCCTCAGGAACATTAATACACTCACCTCTAAGTTTTAATTAAATTTACACAGCTGCCATTCTTACCAGATCTCTTTCACTTATTATAGGGAAAAAAAAACTTTAAATATAAATTGAGGAAATTCTGTACACATCCTTGAGATCCATACTAGAAATGACTGGCATAAACCAAGAAAAACTCCCCACAACATTTTTTTAGTTTTTGTTGGACTACACCTAAAAAACCACATTTGTATATTATCATCATTGCTCATTAATTAAGCTTAATTTTATTCACATATTCACGTTAATCATTGAGAGCTCAGCCTTCTTGTTAAAGTGTATCAGCAATAATAGAACTCAAAAGTGAGTTACCTATTTGCCCAATCAACTCACAAAACAACAGCAGTTATCAGTACACAGATTAATACTGCACATGAAGAAATACCTCTTCAGTCAAGACAGTCATTATTTGATAAAATTTAAGTATTTTTACAAGAAACTTTTAAACCTAGAGCAAGACTTTCTAAGTTCCTCTGGCTTGTACTTTTATTATTTAAGAGATTAAAAACCACTTTGACTAACTGCTTATATAGTAACCTAAATGAAATTAGAACAAATGTAATAAAGGGTGACAACATTACTAAATAAAGTCAGTTTTCTGGTTAGGAGCAACTTCTCAGCTACCTAGTAGTATAGGTCAAACCAAGGTTCAAGTGAACTTAACAAAAAAAAACCTAAAACAAAAACAAAACCGCACACAAAAAAACCAACAACAACAAAAAAACCCACGAAAACAACAAGACCCTTCCGCCCCCCCCCCAAAAAAAAGCAAAAAAAAAATCCCAAACAACCAAAAAAACCCACTGTGCATTTATACTGAATGACTGTTATCAATTCATTTAGGAAGGTTATGTCAAAGACACACACATAGGTAAAGAATGTTTTATTAGCTTCTATGTACAACTAAGAAAGCTTACCCTTAAGTGAATTACTTTCTACTTTGTAGTTCACAGGTATACATTTTTTCTTCAACTTTCATACTACACTTGCTAGAAAGCCTAAAGCCTTCCTTCTACAAATGAGATCATGTTCTAAAGTATCATAGAATCATAGAATCGGCTGGGTTGGAAGGGACCTCAGAGATCATCAAGTCCAACCCTTGATCCACTGCCGCTGCAGTTACCAGCCCATGGCACTGAGTGCCACATCCAGTCTCTTTTTAAATATCTCCAGGGATAGAGAATCCACTACTTCCCTGGGCAGCCCATTGAAGCTACCTTGGACTCTTCTTCCATGTCCTCCAATTTACACACTGACAGACATAAAACTGCCCACAAAGCAATGCTACCCATATGGACAGATCTGGCAAGAGATCTGTATCTCCTCTTCTATATAGGGAACGTCCTATATACATAGAATTTACACATTTACATGGCTGCTTTATTTTATTTATCACTCAGTCCATCAACTTTCTATCGCTATGTTTTCCAGCTGTTCACGTGACAAAAGTTCTTAAATCTACATGTGACAGCAAACATAGATGTCACAACAACTTAGTACAGCCAAACGTCTCAGATTACCTGAGGACAAAAACTGTATAATTCTATAACTTTTTTCTAAAAGAATATTAGTCTGGATAACTTCTTAAGCTTGAGAGACCAACTCCTGCAAAGATGGAAAAAGGGTGTGCGGCAGAAAGGAATCAGCATTTTTTTAAACTCCTGTGACAATGGTAGCACAAGTATTATGGTCTTCATGATGGGTAAAAAAAGAGTCTTAAGTGGAGTGCCTGAGAAAGTCACACAAGACTAAAAAATAGCTTACAGTAAGCTTACACCTCCTGATGAAGGCTTTCACTTTGAAAGTAGACTACTTTTGAGGACAGAGAAGGTCTAACTAAGGCTCTTCCTAAACAATGAAGATGGCTAATAACTCAGCTTTATCTTCTTATTTTCATCCTAAAGTTCTCCTCAACTTCATGCAAAGAATAGAGGTCATTGTCCAATACAGCAATAGAGAAAGTGATAAAGTTAATACACCCAACATACAGTTACAACCACGGATTGATAGTTGAAGTAAAGCACACTAACTTTGACTTGCATTCTGACATTAAACATAGTCCCTCAAACTTATTTGGTAAACAAAAATGTAAACAAAATAAGATTTTGCTATGGTATTTTTCCACAAGAAATATTCCCATAAGGGTTCCTATCTTTGAGAAGCATTGCCTATTTTCTGCAGTCTGAACTAGTAATTACAGTTTTGTTCTTATCTCAACTACACAGCTACTTTGCAATTCTAGATCATAACACCTTGGTTTTCATAGTTGGGTTCTGTTCCTGATGTGTGGGTTGCCTCATTAATAAAGAGATTAAGATCTCTGCTTTCCCCTTATTAGTTATTTCACAATGCTGATTATGTACAACTACTTACAAAAAAACAGACACAACAGAATCACAGAGTCCTAGAATGGTCTGGATTTGGAAGCAACCTGAAAATTTATCTAGTTCCAACCCACCCTGGATGGGCAGGGACACCTCCCACAAAATCAGCTTTCTCAAAGCCCCATCCAACCTGGCCTTGAATATTTCCAGGGACAGGGCAAGCAGAGTCTCTCCAAGCAACCTCTGCCAGTGTCTCATCACCCACATATTGAAGAATTTCCTCATAATCTCTAACTTAAATACATCTTCTTCCAGTTTAAAGACTACGCCTCAGCCTACCACTTGCATGAAGTACCTACCCAGCTTTCTTATCTTGATTACTTTTCACCAATTGACTAGACAGCCTGCCACAGAATTGTCCATATATGAACAGGAATAGGCAAGGCCACTTCTTGCAAGAGTTCCTGGTTGCAAAGCATTCATCCTATAGCATCAAAAAAGAAGTTCTATATGAAAATATTGTAAAGTCTGTCTCCCTGCTCAGGGTCTTTAAAAAGGATCCAAAATGTTGAAAGCTACCTACACGTGGAGAAACATGATCGAATCAATGAACATATGATCCTCAATTTCTGAAATATAATGTATTATTTTAAAAGTATAAAAAATCATAATATATACAGTCAAGACAACCAAATAAAGTCATATGAGCTTGTTCATTTTGTACCCCCTGACTTCTGTGACTTTTCAGATTAAATAGCATTTTATTGTAGTTTAAGCATAGCTTTAAAATCACCGCTACAAAATTCAAGGTGGCTTTGGCAGGGAAAAAAAACCCAAAACATGAGTGTGCATTTAAACAATAACTATTAGTAGTTCTTTTTACAGAAATAATTTCTACAGTAATTAAATTGAAAAAGTAATTAACTACATGACATATGAAACATTGTATTACAAATTAAAGGAACATGTTAAAAGAAAAAAATCGCAACATTTTTTCCTAGGGCATAACTGACTTAGGGAAGATCTGAATTCATTTTCATAGCAGAAGAGGCCTCATATCTTCCTCAATATAGAGTTTTATAAAAGGCATAAAAATACGTGAAATTTTAGGCATTGGTTACCTAGAAGAGCAAAAAGTGATAAGTCTGTAATTGAGGGAACAATCATCAGAGTATTTCTGGGTGCAAAAGCACCAAGGGGAGTGAAATGAGTTTCAAATCTTAAAATGCATTTAACCTTCTTCTAGCTATCTAGACGCGATAGCAACTCTAAAAAATGTTATTAGTAGAGTAGCAGTTTGGTCATTTATAACGTTTATTCAAAAGAAAACACTGTGAATACTCTAAGACTGCTTAGCTTAATGTATACCTATATGCACACAAAATTTCTTATATTTAAGACTTATTAAATAGTCTTAGGATTTCACAGACAAAGCGCAGAACAAAAAATTCTTACAATACTAGAAAAATGTATGCATTAATTCCACTGGGTTACGGGTTATTTGGTTTCTTGTTTTGTTTTGCTTTAAGTAACTATGGACATTTTATTAACTTGATTTATACTTCTAAGCCAGAAAACTTCTGTGAAAAACTGATCTGGATTACATTACAGTAAAATGTATGACACTGCTTTTTACCTCCAGATCCTAGCTGCTTGTAGAATCTGTATTCCAAATGTAGCTGTGGTGCTCTCGACTTCATTGGCTCCTGATTTAAAAACAAAAACAACATTTAAAACAAAGATTCTGCCCCAAAGCCCAATAAGTAATATAGTAGGATACTACCAGCCAAACGAACCCTACTGCTTCTAAGCACTTGTAAAGTTTCAATGTTTCTCCCAAAACACTAGTAATGAAGAAACTAAGACAGACCAGAGCATATAGGGATATTTTGATCTTGTATTGCTCCAGAGGCTGGGGTGCAACATGCAAATCCAGTCACAGATCCACAATGGAATAGCTGAAATACAATTTGTCTCGCCAAAGCATGTAGGTGATGTGTCTCGCAGCTCAGAAGGTAGCACTGGTATGCAGCTTAACAAATTAAACAGACTACCCACACACCAGCTATACATAACAGATGTATGTTTATGTGAAAAATCTTTTCTCCTTGGATCTCGACAAAAAAATACCAAGTCTATCTATGAAACACTACCAGTTAATCAGAAAAAAAGAGCACTATTCTGAACTATATATCCAGAACAACAATGAAAAGACAACAGAATAAATTTATATCTTAAATCTCTTTTCCTGACACAATTTACTTAAGTTAATTATCTTAGTTCTGTGTTCTACATTCTAGTGTGGTATGTTCTAATAGAATAAAGCAACAGGAGATCAAGCACAGAACACAAAAGCACCCTAAATGAAAACCCTAACTTCTTGAGTATTCCCTTTGCAAAGTAAAGGGATTCTTTAAGTAATGTCCTGGAGCATCTAGAGCATTCATAAGCATTTGTTCTAGCTGAACACTAACTCTTTAAAAAGAACTTTCTAAAAATGGTCTAATTTCTTCACAAAGTGAATTTCTAAGCAAGAATGACTGTGTGACAAAAGGCGGAACTCTTAGTTTGAGAAGAACACATGGAATTCACTGTCAAGTAATAGGGACAGATATCCCTTAACTAAAATACTTCCTTGTAAATGCAGACCTAAGCAAATCAGTGCAACTATCAACCTTCAGTGCTCAGCTACCATAAAGCATGTTATTAAACCATTTTAACCTTTCACAAAGCAACACAAACTTTGCTATTAATTTGCCTACCAGTATTATACAAGTCTATTAGTTACAAAATACAGCACTCTCTACTTCGTCTCTAATTAAAACCTGTAATTACGCACGCTAAGAGGAAAATATTTTACTCCACAATATGCTGCATGTCTGCTGAGTTTACCAGGACAAGACACTGGCTTATGGGCAGTTTGATTTTGTCCAGTAATAGAGCTTTGCCTTAAATGGTAGTACATTAACCATCACCACTCAATGAAAAAAGATACTGCCACAACAAGGATGAAAAAAAATCACTGTTATGTATTAAATTTATGTAACTAAGACTCAAAAAAAGCCCTATTAAAAAGAAAAAGCTTCTGGTTTTTGACATACAAAGCTAAACTTTTTCAAATGAATATCGCCTGTTTTGGTCTTTAGCAGGATACAGTTCTGATAAGCCTCCAAAAGGCAACTGTTCACAAACAGTCAAGCAACCCTACCTGGCAACTGCAAACCAACCAAAGACTGAATTTAAACCCAGTCTACCAGAGCAAGAAATACTTTTATTCCCTCCAGTAATGTTGAAAATAATGTTGGAACATGCACAGGTAGTCCATTTATTGACATTCTTCTGGACATACTTCTGGCATTGCCTTATTTTTGTACAAGGCTTAGATATTTTCCTGGCTGTTTTGTAACTCCAAACACTCAAAGCAAATAAAATCTTTTGTTCAAAAAAACTTGTGAGAGGGTACAATAAGTGCAATAAGCTCTTCACATAAAATTTGTTTTTCTCCTACACATTCCACTTTGAAGTATAGAGTGAACTACTGATAAATGAGATAAGATAACTTGATAGGGCTAAATCAAGAAAACCTGTGTTAAATATAATCTTCCACTGTAACACAGAAGTGAAGAATACACCAGTGTAACTACAATTTTATGAGTAAGTCTAAAAACCATATTCAGGAATAAAAAGCAAACGGTAAACCACAGCAAACCATGATTTTATTTTCCTTAGTACTTCTGTAGGCTTCAATATCTAAAAATAAACATGGGAACATGGAACTGTTCATAGATTATGTTAATCCCAGAGGGATTTAAAGCCAGTTTCTTCTCTCACTAAAAGAAATTAGTGCATTTTGTTCACTCAGAAAAGCTCAGGTCTTCACTAAAGTATCCTGAAAGAATTGGTCCAGGAGCTTCACAGCGTTCTGGAAAAGACCTTCATTACACTACTCTTCTACTGTAGTCTAATTATTTCCAAGCTTCTATATTGGAACATAGATAGCTGTTTTTCCCAGAAAGGTTTCTCTCAATGAGGGTCATGCTGCCAAAGAATTAATGTGTAGTTTACTAAGCAGCAGTTACCTGAGCACCAGAAACAACAGCTCCATAGCTCATCAGAGGATTTTTTGAACTCAGCTTTTTCTCTCTTTTTTTTCTTTTGTGGGACGCTTATACATTCAAGCAAGAGGATAAAGACACCTGAAATGTGAAATTTGTTTAAAGTTGGGTTTTTTCTGCTATTATTTTTTTGTGCCAAATATCTGGAATAAGTTAATACACAATTTTTAAGATATGTCAATTAACTTTTAAGGAGCTTTTTAGAAAACGGATTATTTTAACAGTAAGGTTAGAAATTTAAGAACTCTGATGTTACCCAAAGGACAATATTCAACAATTATTTATTTTTCCTGCTTTTAGTTATCCAGTGAGAACCCCTAACTGAGCATATCTTTTTTTCTCTGCTTCATACTTTATTAAGCAACAGCAAACTTTCAGTCTACTAAACACAGTTTACTACAGCCTAATAGAGAGGTTTTGAAATGGTATAATTCTAGACCACAGTAATTATTTTAAAGCAAGAAGGAGGAAAAATGTATTCCAGACTTGGAACTAACTGCAATCATTCTTCTACACACTCTCTATTTATAATTTGAAGGATTAATATCTTAACACTTAAACAATTAATGAATCAATTAATTAAAGACTGCAGATGAAAAGCACCAGCAACGACCTCATAACTTACTGTCTGTCACACAGAGAAAAATCTTGTTTCTGGAAGCAGCTCAAGCAAAAATTTAGTTTGCAACTGGTTAGTGTTTAAGCATCCTGCAAAGGAAGCAAGTTTGAAAAATCCAGAAATTTGTCCAAGAAAATGGGAAGAAGCATGAAGGAGTAGAAAATCCTGAACAGAGAATAGGATGCCAAGTGAAATGGAAGGTCATGTAAGTGAAGTAACACTAACAATAAATGAAGGGAAAAGCAGGAAACGTACAGTTCATACACACCAAATAGTTATTGCTGAAGATCTCTCATCAGAATATACTGACTGACCTGTATACAAGTAGACCAGCAGAAAGATACAAACACTGCTTGGCAGTGAACAACTAAAAAAACTTCAGTTTTTAAGAGTCTTTTTTCAGTTTTTAAAGAAGTCCACTATAACCTTCCAAAGCAGAACAACCCACAGTGAAAGAAGGCAGATTAAGAGTAGGATTCTGGTGCCACTGTTGTACCAGAATAACGATGTATTTACATATAAACTTTATACATTAAAATGCATACATTTATGACCCTCAGGCCCCACGCAGAAATATTACTGTTTTCTCACAAGTAAGTCCAGAAGTTGCCATAAGCATCATAAACAGGAACATACTTGTAGAATTGTGTCCACAAGGAAACTAATTCAACACAATAAAATGTTACTGTCAAAACAGTAGCTTTAAATCCATTTACTTTTAAGATCAAAAGCACTCCTGTAAGTTGCTGAATAAATGCAGCCATTGTAACTCATGCTCTCAAGAGAAACCTGAACAACTCTCCTGCATTAGAGTATATATGGTTACCATTTTATATACAGAACACGCCAAATAGGAGATGTCTTGCTGCTCACAAAAAACCACTTCCATGTGGAATACTATTACAACTTCAGGATGCAGTGGCAAAGATATTGCCACAAACCATACCTGCCAAGGATTACTGTTCAAAATAGGCTACATACATAATTCAAGTAACCCAGCTCAGGCAGGCTAAACTCTAACTACTACAAGTATGAAACAAAGAAGAAATTAAGTCCTCCTCATTTAGGATAACAAATCCAAGACTAAGTATAGGCCCAATGACTGCTTTCCAAACACATAGGGACTAAGTGACAGAGAGAAAAAAAAACAAAAACCTGTAAGGCTTACATTTTAAAACAAAAATTATGGCATACCACAAGCAAGTACAGTTAACCTATTAAGAGTGAAGCCCTGATATTGTCTCAAATCGGAGAAGGAAAAAAAAAAACAAAACCAAAACCCCAAATTTCAACTATATCCTACAATTTGATGTAGCTGCTTTTATGAGACAAAGTCTTGTTACCCACCTCCTTTCCAGTTGAAAAACAACATCAAAAGAGCTAAAAGCTCTTTAGAAAAAAAAAAAAAAAAAAAAAAAAAAGAGAAAAAAATAAAAAGGAAAACCATATTAAAAGAAACCACTAAACCACTAGTTCTACTTAATAAGTTCATTTTTACCTTACAATGACAATAGAAGTTCCAGTGCTGATTTTCACTGTGATTCCTTCAATTTGTTGTATATTGCAAAAAAACAGCTTTCTATACCACTAATGTAAAGAGGACAACTCAAAAATTAACTACATATTTACAGTTCTTTAGACACAAGTAGCAAATGACAGACAGGCTTTACTACACTGGTTCTTTAGTGACTTCAAAGTAAGTTATTCAATAATTATCCTTCAAGCTTTTTGCAAAGCTGCAGAATAGCTGGAAGACTGAGTACTGCAAAGAAAGTTACAGGTTGAAATAGTAGCTAAGTCTTAATATTGTTATGGTTTGAGTGGGCACAGATTAGCTTCATATCCATACAGACTCTGAGGGAGGATGATGCTTAGGACCCTGAGGCATCCCAAGAAGAAAACAAAGAAGGGTCAGTGTTCCCTCCCATTCCCTGCCACACCCTACAAATCCAGAAGAATGGAAGTTTCTCCCTTCCTGCTTCAATCTTCCTTCCTGTGACTGGATGCCTGGGAGAGAAGCTGGTGCTCTGCCCTCATCTTCCCCTGTGTGCAGCAGGATCTGACTCCACCGGCTGCTGGGAAGAGCCCTGGCCCCATTTTCCCAAGTCAGCTCCCTCATGAGAGAATTCTGGGCACTTGTATCACAGACAATTTCAACTTCTACCAGTGACCAATTTTAAACTGGGCTTTGTATATATTTGTGTATATTTCATTAATATGCCACGTGTTAGTATCCTTTCCCTGCCCAAGAAAACCTGCCCTAGTTCTGACTTCCAACCTTGAAGTCTCCTGTCCTTATCCCCTTTTTATCTTTGGGCTATAGCAGGGGAGTGAGAGTAATAGAGTGAAGTTCTGGTACCTGGGTTAGCCCTGATCACTAATCAGAGACAAGTATAGTTACAAATATAATAAAACCAGTTTTACCAAAACATGCTCTTGCTCTACATCAAGAAGTAGAGTGCTTAGGAAAAACAAAACAAAACAAACAACAAAAAAAAAAGACAAAGCAAAACAAAAAACAAACTAAAACTCTATGTTGCAAATTATTCCTGAATGTGCTTTACAGTAACACGAGGAATTCTTAGACCATTTTGAGGTTTTCCTACAGATACAAAAAGATATTTTAAACAAAATTAATTTAAATCCACTATAACAGACACACACTATAATCCTCAAAAATCCACACAGTGCTGCCCTGTCTAACCTCCCTATTATGTTTCTAAATCTGTAACTACTCCTATTTTTCTAAGCAAGGATAGTGATGCTAATATTTTTAGGAGTTTATTATTAACATTTGTAATGCTTTTCAGATTGCCCATCTAAAAAAAAAAAAAACCACTTTAAAATTGCCCATTTTGTTTTCCGAAGTTTACCTTTCACTTTATTGAACCAGAAATTCACCATGTTATGCTGTGAAAAACTTTCAGTCCTACTGCAGTAACAAAAAATTGATGGAAATCCGAAGTCCTAAAATTCCTCTGATGGCAAAAAGCAAACAACTGAATTTCATCATGAAATAATTTGGGTAGGAAACAGGTCATTTACCAAGAAGTCAGAAGTATCCAGAAGCAAAAACATGTTCTAAAATGGGTAGTTCAGATGAAAGATTCAGAAAAAGACGAAAAATGACATAGTAACAAAATATACAAATTTACCCAGTTTCTAAGTGATGGAAATGTTTGATGCGTCTTTGCAAGTAAAAAAAGACTACCAAAACATATATGCAAGTACCAGTGATTACAGGATGGGAATAAGAGTGCTAAAATACAGGAAGTATGTAGAATTTCTGGAGCTTCTCTCCCACCACCTGATGTCAGTTCAAATTAAATTTGGTGCTCCTTTAATTGCTGTGCAAAAAGGAATCTATTAGAAAGACTGCTTAGTATAGACTTGAAGAAGTCACCAATCACCATCAACTTCACACAGATTTACCTCTGAGAACAATGACAGTAATTAACACTGTTTTTATTCCATATTACCAAAGTATGTAACTCAAATCTACCAGACTGCTTGCTTCTGGTTAGTTGAAAACTTAGACTATTAAAGATTTTATTTGAGGAAATCAAATCATTACATATGAAATAGAAATACTTGTTAGCTTCTCACCCCAAATCCATTAAAAAAATAATTAACTTACCAGTTTAATTGCCACATATTCATTCGTGTATAAATTTTTTCCTTGAAAAAAGAACAAAAAAAAAAAAAGAAAGTAAGATATTGGCTTTACTGCTCAATTAAAATAATGTTTAAACCTCAAGGAAGCCTTTGAAACATTTTTGATCTAAATTACTTTTAAAATGTGGCTTTTTTACTCTGATAGCATACGTCAAAGAGAACTTTGTTCTTCAATTGTGAAATAGGTCACAGTTTCATTGAGACAGTTCCAGCTATATCACCAAGTCTGCAAAAATTTTACATGCTAGAAAAGCTTGGAAATTGGTATATTATTAGAAGTAGAATGTTACACTCTGTTTTCATATCATTTCTGAAAACGATTTAACATTTGTTAAAATTATATGGTTTGGAACATAAGTTATTAATTCAAGTTAGAATTAACCAGAACCATTATCTCCTTAATTCTGTAATTCACTAAACTCAAATCTAGGACAAATAGGACAAGGATATTACTGCATTAAATGAGTACACCATTTGGAAAAAGCATCCGATGCTTTAAAAGTTATTTTGTAACTGAAGAAGCCTGTTTCAGCAAGTCATTACTTTAAACTCTATGCAATGACTAATAAATTATACAGGCTTCACAGGTATAAAATTAAAAAACAGCTGATAAAGGAAAAAATAAGTTTTCACTTGCCACTCAGTTTCCCTACAATCTTCAATTAAGTATGTATTATTTTTAATTAGAATCTTAAATTTTTCTCTGTAGTATTACTCAGGTGTGAAATTCCCATGCTTAGCTCATTTTTGGTAGAGAAATAAATGCAGAAAAGACATGGATAAAGAAAAAAAGATTACGAAAATAAAAAAGACAGTTACATTTTATAGTCAAAGATTATGATGTCACCTTTCATTCATATTTTAAAAACAAAGCCTAAAAAGATATATTCAAATATATATACTTGCATTTAAGATATATTTAAGCCATTTCCGTTACATCTCCTTTAGAAAGAGCAAGTTACCTAAAGGCTGTATAATAATAAACACAGAAAAAGCATGCCCACTAGAAGAATAGATAATTCCAACGCCTACACAGGGACTGAAGTGGAAATTCAGGCATCTCCAACAGTTTTTTTCTTTTCTCAAAATAATTTTGAGTTCATTTTTTGACAAAAAAAGAGCACTTTATTTGAACTTTGCTCATGTGTCTTCCCATGTTATTACAACCTTGAAGACATTTAGAAGCAACTCTTGCAGGGGCCATGCTCATTCAGTCTATTAGATACATAAATCAGATACTGGAAAAGATAACAAATCCTGTTTCAGTTATGTGATTGGATATTGGGTTACAGTACCCAAATGAAGTAATATGAGGATTATCATTCTGAAGAAACATCAGAATGGACATTATAACTTTCATGTGGTGGTATCAGACAATCACCTCTCAAATACAGAAGATTTGACACCACTGTTGATCTATCTGGAAGCACAGAACAAGTACCCCACTTGAAGTACTGGGCCCAGTTCTGGCAGCCCCAGAATAAGAAGGGCATACAGCTCCTGGAACATGTCCAGAGGAGAGACACTAAAATGACCAGAGGGATGAAGCACCTCCCCTTTGAAGACAAGCTGAGGAAACTGGGTTTGTACAGCCTGGAGAAATAAGGAGGCTCTGAGGTGACCTCACAGTGGCTTTCCAGTATCTAAATGGAACTTACAAGAAAGCTGGGGTAGGGATTTTTACATGGGTGTTTAGCGAGAGAAGGTAAAATAGTTTAAAATTTGAAGAGGGGAGATTTAAGTTAGGCATTAGTAAGAAATTCTTTCCTATGAGGATGGTGAGACATTGGGACAGGTTGTCCAAGGAAGCTGTGGCTGCTCCCTCCCTGGAAGTTTTCAAGGCCAGGTCGGGTGGGGCCCTGAGGAACCTGATCTAGTGGAAAGGGTCCCAGCCCAGGCCAGGGGGTTGGAACTAGGTGATCTTTAAGGTCTCTTAAAGATCATCCAGTCATCTTAAAACCCAAAACAAGGTCATCTTAAAACCCAAACTATTCTGTAATTCTATAACATATAACATGTATAAGCAAAAAGATTGCATTTACTAACCCATCAGTTTAATTATAAATCAAAAGAGCCTTAAAAATAACTGCTCATTAATCAAAACAATTAAGTCCTTTGCAAGTTAAATGGTTGCCAGTCACATACACTTTTTGCTGCACAAACATGCATGTATTGCTTCACATACAGCAAATTTACCATTTGATCCATAAGTGACTACCCAAGTCTGGCAATTCCTTCCTTCTCAGGTGGAAGAACCACAATGCCTACCAATTTGTAGCTGACTTCGTACCTTCTGAAGTGCAATTTCATCACTCTGAGAATTCTATACATCCTCTGAGTCTAAGATTTGACCCTAAGACACACACTGAAAAAATATTCCACTTTGAGGAAGTGTATGTGAAATAAATCAAGTACTTGCATGAATCTTTGTATGAGGGATGCCCATGCTAAGTTATTTGCTACTAAAGTAATGTGAATGCAAAAGTAACAAATTTAAATCAGAGCTGTAATACCAATCAAACTACTGTTTTTAGTAACTGAAACATTTAAGATATCTTACTCTACAAGTAAGAGTAAATAAGGATTTAATGTTATAACATATATAACATATATAACAGCACTTGTACCAGTGGCTGTTGTAGGACAGTACACTACAATATTACCTTCCTCCTCTTTCATTTACTTGTTTCTCCCAATTTACTTCAGTACTATCAGACTTCGCATCTTAAGTATTTTAATATTGTATTTAGAATGAAACAGATAACCTTACTATATGTCCTACAAGCAAAAGAGTTAATCTGATATTGATCTGAAACAGATTATCAACTCTGCACATTGTGATCGCTCCAAGATAAAAGACACGGAAAAAAATTAACTTAATTAGTTTACAATTGTCTTCAATAGTAAATGTGACAGTAATTATACTGGTTTGATATAGTTCATGGAAAGGTTTAAAAGAAAAATTATCATTCAAAGGCAGTTTAGAAAAGTTGTAGGAGAAGTTGAAGACAGAAGTTCAGCTTTACTTGTAAACAGTAGAGGCACTCAGGTAACACCATAAAGGTGAAAAAATATATTAATCTTGTTTAACTATTAATAGAAATAACAAAGGTACCTCCTACTAAGACTATGTTAAATTCAGCATCCTCAGCTATAGCTTCAGCAATGTTATCTTTCATTCCCCTATGGTATTGACATACTAAATTTGTATACATTCAGATTTGAACTAGACAAGGCCTCAAGATAGCATGTATTAAAAATACTGTCAATAAGGACAATGAGTCTCTGCCTCTACCAGAGGCAGATTAACAGAAACAACACCTACATAGCCCATCCTACTCTCAAATAACCTTCTTTCAAACACATCTCTTAAAACCTGAAAGCAGTGCATTAACTCAAGACTTCCATGAATACAGGAATGAATTCTTCATATGAAATGTCAAATTCTATTTCTTAACACACAGAGAATTCCCAGATCCTGAAAACACTGGGTAATCAAGCTATCATCATGGAAATTTAAGTCCACAAAATTAAACATTTACTTTTCCGAAAGTATGCCCCCATAATTTTGTGCCTCTAACTGGTAAAATTCCCAGTTTTGCTGCCCAAATTCTTCTAAATCTCTGTCCCTTCTTCACCATTTTATCTTCACCGTCTATCTGTTCAGAAGGAACTAAGTCACCGAATTACTCATCTCCCAGTTTCTCTCTACAAAACTATTCCCACTGTCCCTGTCTTAACAGCTGCTTACTTGTCTAGCTCACTACGCTGATAATCATGAAAAGGAAACCAAGGAATCCAAAAGCTTACTTCTAATTATTATAATTATTACACTGTAGTAATACCGCCTTCTCCAGTGGCTCCATGAGACACCACAGTATTATAAGCTGGACCTACAGCAGGAAGATGTGCTTCACATAGACTTACCAACAAATACATCTGAAAAAACTGCTTCATGAAGCCAGGCAAGATAGCAAAACAAAATAATAATGAAGCCACCTCTAACATCTCAGAAGAGACAACTGATTAAATTTATCCTAGCACTGAACAAACATACAAAATATTTTTAGACCCAGAATGTCTCCTGCTACAAAGATTCTTAATATATGATAGAACTCGTCCTGGCCAAGGTCAAGCCACAAAAAATATGCAAGTCAAATTCAATCTATCCAAAGGCTGGAAGTAGTCTGAAGAGACCTATGGTGTGTTCATGTAGACCTTTTCATGCCTAGACTACATACAATGGCCTTGAATAATGTAAACTGAAAAAGAAACAAGGATCTTACCTAATCGTAGTTCTCCAAAATTACCGCATCCAATTTTTTTGCCAACTCTGAAGTTAGGGCCAACCATTAACACTCCAGAATTTGAAGAACCAGTTCCACGTGTATTATGGCCTGACCTCCCACTCGGCCGTGTCATTTTTTCATCTGGTTTGTCCTTGTCTTTCTTTTTATTATCCATGCCAAGTTTACGGTACTCCACTTTGATTTCTTCCTCTTCTTCAAAACCAGTGTAAGCAAACTCTGGTTAAACAATGTGAGAGGAAAACATCACCTGCAAAGTGCCCAGCTGGCTAATGTCAGAAAGCAGTGTGTGTCTAGAGCAGTGTGTTCATCCCATTCACAAATGTTGGTAGTATCTGTAGTTAAAATGTATCTCCAAAAGGCACACCACCAGCAATATTGACTTGTATTTACAGCAGTTCTGTTAAAGAAAAACACAGTTATTCATTACAGTAAGGCTCCTGTATGAAACAGCCTCTCTCCTCAATTAGTCATACAATTAAGTTATAAATAATTATATGTGCTTTACAGATTAAAACCTGTTTAAGACATAAAAGCAAGATACATTGGCACAACTGACAAGATCTAAAAAAAAAAATAAATATCAAGGCTTAACACAAAAAACCCCAAAGAAAAAAACAAAACCAACCAACCAAAAAAAACAAAACACCCTTATAACTAGGTAGGCACACTTAAAAATCAGCATTTAGATAGCCATTGAACATGAAAAAAGCAAAAGAAAGCGTTTTATTTTTGTTTCCTTAGTACTATCTGTTGATCTAAGGAAATGCACACTTATTTAAGTTAAAGAAAGAAATTCAAAATTATTCCACTATCCTGAATTATAATTTGAGACACACAGTTTATAAACTCATGGCAAGGATACTTCAGTTCTTTCAGTAACTCCTAGAGTCTGAAAACAAAATATATTTATTCTTCCCTACCCTGCTTAATTATATCATGAATTTGCTCCACTCATCCATTTAGCACCACTGCCCAGAGACTAACTCCAAAATGGATTTCAACAAAAACATGCTAGCTTCCTACTGTAATAAAGAATCACAAGAAAACTTTCATTTTTATTTTGCCCATATGAACAACTGTTTGATAACAGTTTGAAAGTCAAAAAATCAGTAGTTGGCTACAACATAGCCAGAACTTCAGGAAGAGTTCAAGTATCTGTTAAAATTGTTCTGCTCTATTTGTTTCAATGTTGGGAATATACCACAGTAAAGGAAAACATTGTCTGAAAACAAATTTGTATGTTACACACTATTTTAAAGGTGGTGAGACAGTGGGACAAGTTGAACAAGGAAGCTGTGTCTGCCCCCTCCCTGGAAGTGTTCAAGGCCAGGTTGGGTGGGGCCTTGAGCAACCTGGTCTAGTGAAAGTCATCCTGATGACTATTTTAAAGATAGTCATCAGGAACATTTTCGACTGAAGACACTCATTTCTTGAACACATTTTTCATAAAGTGAAATTGTTAAACACATTTTCTTATTACAACTTTTTAAAAATCAAAGATCAAAGAGAAAAGATAGCAAATCAATCAAAGAGAAAAGATAGCAAAGAATAAGAATGACCACCCAAATAACTGAACTTGCTGAATCAATGATACTCATAGTGTGGCCATTGCAAGAGTCTATTTTTAAATCACTAACTGGCTAACCTTCCAGCTAATCTATTGCCTGAACAATGAAGCACATGGTAATTCATTTAGTGAAGAAACATGATACCCTTGCTATGAAAAGTGGAACAAAAAACACATTTGCAGATTCCAGTGCAAGTACACTTGATTAGTGCAAGGGATAAGGACTTCAGCTGCGAGTAATGAAAACAGTGATGTGGTATGATATAGACAGAGGCATTTAAGAGAAAAAGACAAGCACGTTTGGAAACAACATAGTTTTGCATGTGTTCTAACACCACCAATAGCTAACCCTAAATCACCTTCCAAACCTAAGAGGAAGATTCAATGGGAAGCAACAGGTAACTTTTACTCTCTCACTGTGCTACAAACGCTAAGGAAGAAAAATTAAAACTATAAATGAAGTGTGTTGTGGTAGTAGTTCAAGGGCACTATTTTATGCTTGGAAACAAGCTCAGTACATTTGATGCCAGAAAAAGAAGAAACACTTCAAAGAAAAAATAGTCTTGCTATTAGTCTGTCTAAGTAGTTCTCCAGTGATAAATAGCAAGGCATGCAATCCTAGAATTTCCAGTGCTAATACACGACCTTCATGGCAAATAAAAGCAACCTAAGCATAGCACACTACTGCAGTAAACAAAGCATAAAAACCACAGACAGTTACTGACACAATGCTTTGGTCATCTCAGTAGCAGTAGAAGCCTGAACTCCCTAGCACTATTTCCCAGACATAAAAATCTTCATACAACCTAGTGCTGAAATATTTTTCTCAGAACAGTGGAAGTCTAGAAAAGAGAGCTCATAACAGTGAGACCAATGGGCACAACAGAGCACTAGGACTACAGAAGTGATTGGGTATGCAGGCAAACCTGAAAAATCCCAAATCCGATTTGAGGGTTAATAGGATTCTTAGATTACAAGTTTACCATAGCTTGCCTGTTCACACATGTACAATATCTAATCACATCAAATGAGTTTAAAATTGCATTCTTATACTGCATCACAGTTTTATTTAAGAACGACAGAACAGTTCTAGTTTTGCAATTGGTTTCAGATTTCCTAATTTTGTCTTTATATTTACCTACCATCTGAGCATAATATGGAGCCTTGCTAACTAAGCGGAAAACAGGTATAACAGGCTGGGGTTTGAGGGTGCTGGGAGGTAAGTCATGATGCATCAGGAATATTGAATAACAAGCACGCAGCATGAGGACAGAGGATATTAGAAATTCAGTAACAGCACTAAGGAAATGGTGATCTCCAATAAATAAATTATAAGCCAAAGAAAGCCCACCACCACCTGAAAAGCTTCCAGTCTCACACTGTTTCTGCTGTAACCCATAGACAATCACACTGGAGGGGGACAACGTCCATCACCATCTCCATGGGCTACACCGAAATCTATGCTCTGGTGCCTGAAGCACCTACTACTTCACCCCTCCTTCACCTCTACAGGACTGTTTCTCTCACAGCTGCTGCAACAGCTCCTTTTACTGTTTTTAAAGTATCTTTCCCTGCAGGACCCACCATCTTCTCTGCCAGACTCAGCATGTCCCATGTCCAGCACAAGGCATCATATCTACCCAGTCCTCACACAGACCCCCGCAGCCATTCCACCAGCACCTCAGCACAGGCACCAAGTGCATGTACAAAAGCAACACTCACAACTTCCAGATTTGTGAAATTCCAAATGCTACAGATGAGATTTTTTTAGGGCAGTATGTGCTTCCCAGGTTAAACAGCCTATCATACACTTTCCAATTTAAGAAACCACTGCTTCCAAAACTTCTGTATCTGCACACAGACTCATCACAAGCTGTCTGCTTGATGTCATTTTAAAAACTGAGTATGCAATAATAGAAAAGATAGGTTACAATGGAACCAAAATTAAGGATAAGTTTGAGTATAAGCTTCAGTCTTTATCAAGTAGATTAGTTCTGCAAATACTACTAGAATTTTGGAAGCAAATCGCAGAGCAGGGGAAAAAAAATTAATAAACCCTAACAAAGTACTTCAGACTATATAGTTAATAAACTGATTACTAGTTCCTTCCTAATAAAATATTTTCTTATAATGTGTAAGTAATGCTTTGAGTGTTTTTACTGAAATTTAAAGCAACAATGCACGAAACAAAATATATTATTAAAAATATTAATACCAGTTTTCAAAAATTTAACTATAACATGGTAACTTATGTATTTCTCTCTTCTGCTGAGTGTGTTAAATCAATGTACTTACTTACACTGTACTTACCTATGACAAAGTTATATTGTTGATGGCAGTATCTTTTATTCACCGTAACAGTCATATTCCAGAAGAGAAGATCTAAAAGACAAATTATATATATATATGTATATATATAGTACTTGCAATCACTTGGGCATGCAAAAACTTCTGACACAGAATGAAACACTAACAGCACCTAGTAGAGTTTCTACTTATTTGATGGAAGTTAATGGACATTGTAGAGAGGATGCCTGAAAGGCAAGAAGAAAAGTGAGGAGGAAAAGCAAGAGTGAAAACAAAAGCTAGAAACATGTTTCAGATGATTGACAGCTGTCATACACTTAACAGCAGAAGAGTAAAAGCAATCTCAGGTTCAGTTTTGGAAATATAAATTAATGTCAGTGGCAAAAGACAGTCAACGCTATTAGTCCTTGTGAAATTACTTAAATACAGAACATACAGTCAACCAAATAAATATAAACTTAGCAACAAGATTACAGTAATACCAAACCAAAAACAAAATCTCAATTTGCAATGAAAAAGCACTTGAGGGCAACTGCATTTTTTAGGTCCACAGAGTATTAACTATTTCTGCCAGTACTAGCTTTACTACACTTAATGTAATAAGTGAAAGGCAAAACTTACTAGCTTGGATTCGATAACACATTGCGAGCGCTAAACTGATGACTCTGGAACTACAGTAGTTAATCCCAGCTCAGGAGTGTTGGTTTAGATCTTTGCTCCCTTAAAGAAAGATGCTCTAGCTCACCTACAAGCACTATCACTCCCAAACTTCTTTGCACTTGGTCTCCTCTGCAGTAATATTCTTCCTGAACTAGAATAGGTGATTAAATACTTCTTCAACAAAGCCAAGGAACAGACTAAAGGGATCATTCTCTAAAGATCTGTACTGCCTAAAGTTTAGATGAGCAATTTCGTGATATTTGGTAACTATTTCCTTGAAGGAACATTTCTACTCTGCAGAATATGCTTTACGAATCGATTGGCACACAAATCTTGCTTACTATTTATTAAGGACAAAGAGATTCCAACTCAGAAAATTCAGTGTTTGAAATGTTTGTTTATCACTCTCTGCTGCATAAAACTCCACACCAAGAGCAACTGAATTAGTTTTGATGGAACTATGCAGGCATGTAAATAAAAATGATACTCCAGTTCACAACTACACTCAACTTTTTATTTAAATTCATGTTGTGCAGTTGTAGAATTCTAAAGAACTCCAAACACTGAAAACTCCCCAAGAATTCATACAGAACTAGACGTTCGGAAATTAAGTTCAAGCAAGTATCTTGCTTCCAAGTAAGTTCACTGTGAAATACTTCAGTATTTTTTACCTTAACAAATAGATTATGACCTCTGAATAATTTGTACTAAGAGTATTTGCCTAAATATCTAAAGAGAACTGTTTAAAGGCACTGTAGAAAAACACTAATATTCTACATATGGTGAGTAAGTGGGTGACTTAGAAAAACATTTTCAGGCTCTATTCCATCTTCCATTACACAATCATTACACAATACATTCAACAGCTTTGCTGCAATTTTTCCCGAGTTCAATTATCAGCCAAAAGAACAGATTTTGTACTAAGCAAACATACGCTGCTCAAGAAAATCTGTGAAGCAAAATCCTTGAAGCCAAACAATCTTTACCTAAACCTATCCTAAAAAAACATCTCTTTTGAATCCTCCTCATCTTTTCTTCCTTGATTCAGTACCCAAACCCTAACAGAACAGTGCAACACCAACTGTAAGAAAAAGGATAATTATACAAGGCCACAAAAAAGTATGAAATTGTATACTTATTTTAAAGATCTCCTTTTCCAAGTGCATTGGAAACAACAGTGTATTCGTTAAGTTGCATCGCTACCAACGACCATACAATGACCATACCAATGACCCCTCAAAATTTCTCTCATCTACTAGTAATAAGCCCCAGCTACGATGGAAATTTTAAAGCACCACTGAGTTTTATTATCACACAAGTATTTCTAATTTCTTACACAGACACACACATATATTTTATAGTATATTTTAGGGTCAAAGTTGAATTACGGTCAATAAGTAGGAAGCTGCTAATATTAAAATTCTAATACTGGCACACAGAAAGAAGCTACACCACGGAAACACTGGAGATACCCCTAAATTACAGAGCAAGATACATATACTCATGCAACTAACTCATTTAGGAACCTTCTTTATTCACACATCTCTCAAATGACGAAGCCTGAGGCAGCAGCACCACTGTAATTTTATGGGTTTAGATGTTCCAAGGTGCGTGTCATAACAACGTTGAAAAAGTGCAAGTCATCTTTAAATCTTGCCAGATACTTCATTCCTTTCTTGTGTTTTAGATTTACTCTTAAGTAAGCCTATTAAGAGAACATTAAAGCTGCTAAATAAAACATTCCACTGTCTGAAAGTGGCAACATTACATGAAACACGCAACCAGAACTGTTCCCCTAAGCAACATTTGCACTACCTATCAGACTGAAATTACAAGATCCTGTATCCTTGATACCATCAGTATACTAACATTTTTTTGTACTTTTAGAAAAAGCATACAATAGAACAAGAGCTAGGGAGATAAAGAATGTCTCCCATAAAACAAACAGTGAAGAAACACATGGTTTAAACAGAAGACATTTAAAAATTCACAAATACTTCTATTATTCTGATACATGTTCAGCTTTTCTCACTTCCTCAAGCTTCTTTGTTCACATACTTCCAAGGTTTCACAGGTTTTTCACTGACCTCAAACTAGAAGGAAAGCTTCTTCTCACACCCAGAAGAACACAGAGAAAGTTTCCAGTGCCTCTGCCACAGATTTCCAAGAACCTTCCTCTAATGTTACCATAGTTCTTATGAAATAATTCACCTACTAAGTGAATAATAAGCCCTTATTTCAGACATAGAACAGTCCAATATGTGTTTAAATATTAAAATTAAATTTAGATTACAGATAGAATAACAAAGAATTTTATTCAGCAGAACTCCTTTAGAAGTATTTAACAGTAGAAAAAAGGCAATTCATACTACAAATCTGAAATCAAGCTCAGAATGAGAGCTTCAGTGTGAGGTAATCAAATTCAAATACGTAATCAACTATATCTACTATTGTTTGTGTGCCTCATGAGAAAACTAAGTATTTCATTCTAGCATGGCTCTCAGATGACTGCATTTTTATCATTCATTTTTGTATATGTATCTCCATACAACAGCAGACACTTGTGAAATTTCAAATCCACAGCAAAAAAAAAATCACAACTGAAGAGCTCTTGATAGAACAGGACAGCAGTTTGTATCTTCAAGAACTCTTAGAACAGAATTTGAACAGGAAAATAACTGTGAATTTAATATGTTTTAGTAAGATTCACTGCTTACTAAGATAAATAAATCCACACTTTAATAGTTATATATTTATTTTCCATTCAGTTCAAAGAAATTCAAAACCTCACATGATCTTCATGTGACCCAAAATAATACAGTTACTATTGCAACAATCTATATTGCGAATAACTTTAACTAAAGCTTTATTTTTTATACAAATAGGCACTTAGCATATTGGTATCACACCACTTTGATAGCTGTTTCTTTTTATCATTCTTTTAACCTGAAAAATACTTCCATATACAAACTCCAGAACATCTCTTAAAAGGTTCATTGCATATCTCAAACGTAACCAATCTGATTTGGACTTAAGGATGTTATTTCATCATTTTCTAGATTTCAGAAGCAGATAAAAAGGTAAAATCATTTTTATTTCAGTCAAAACTAAAGAAAAAATGAAAGTGCTGGAATACTCAGCACACAGAACTTCCAGAGGTGATACACACTTATGAGATGAGCTGAAAAAAGAACAAAAAACATTTCCAAACTAACTTCCCCTGACATAATTTCTCTCCCACTATCAATAACCTGTATCAAAATTGTTCATTACGGTATCATTTTACATTTCTTAGGAGTTCTCTAAATGAAACCTTCATCATTAATTTTGTTCATAACAACATGATTCACTCGAAATACATGGGGAATTTCAGTTTTAATTCTGCAACTGTAATGCAGCCTAATTTTCTAATTTTTTTAATCTTTCTACATACAAAACAAAATACAACTTGGCATTATCTGCTCTTTCTTTGTTATTATTCATCATACTTTCAGAGGTAAATTGATTAATCTAAGAATTTTTTTTCTCTCATTGCTTAGGTACTAGCCATTCTGACTTCACTCAGGCAAGCAACTATCTTGGAAGCTCTGTAAAAGGAACATGCAAATCTTATGAAGCAGTACTATTCTTGATGCCTCTCTCCCCCCAAAAAAATTTTTAAAAACCCACAAAAACAAAACAAACAGAAAAAAAACAGAAACAAAAAAACAGAAAAAACCCTACCACACCACACAACACTAATATTTTGCAGCAGGTGTTAACTAATCCAAGAAACAAGGATGAACTTTTCCAGTTTTGTGTAAGAGGCTGATGTCTACACCAGATGAAAAACAGAACACAAAAAAAGTGAAGAGGCACCTGAGTAAGATCTTCAGCAACATCTACATTCAGATCAAAGGCCATTGTTCACATTCTTTCCAGTCAGCTTGCCTTTCAAAAATCCCAAAATTAGGTCCCACTTGTGCTTTTCAGCAAAGCAAAGGAAAACTAGAACAGCAAGTACTATGTATTTATCACATTCAGACCAAACTCATCATCCTTCAGAAGATGCACATTAATTGGAGAAAGTAAACAGAATAACCTTATTTCAAAACCATGTGAAACCTCCTTTTAAGAGATCATGAAGGAGTTCAGCTGTGCAATTTGTTTCTCAATATATATGGCCTCAAAACAGTTTTGTTTGGTTTGTGTTTTTCAGCAAGCACCTAAAAGCAACTAAGTTCCTAAATGCACTTAAATTTTGTTATTGCTACCAGCATTTCCTACAATGCAGTGTTTGCTTCTCAGGTACCTTCTACACTCCAGCCTCTGTCTTTTGTACTTAGAAGTCTAAGTTTTCCATAGATTCCTCCATTCAGTTTCTATTACTACCTCTGACCACTGTACCATTCAGGCAGCATCCAGTCTTATGCTTCTACCTTCTGTAATATCATCAGAACAGTTCTGCAGAACAAAATTATTATGGGATTTAAGAATTCTGGCATGCAAATAACATAAGCATTCCTGAAAAATCCAGTAATTTTTTTTTAATTAGTTGTTTACTCTTAGAGGCTTGTAAGATTCCCCTCATACAACATTAAGTTTTATGTAATGAAATGCAAATCTACATACTCAGTCTCAGTCTACAAATGGATACATATGAGATTCACTCAAACGGGCTAACTGAAAACATCAAGGTAGGTCTGAGTGGCTTTCTTATGAATAAAAATTTACAAGGCCACACCTTCTAAAAAATCATGTTCTCCTATCAGGTTATGTATCCAAGATTACACTTCCTTCCTACAGAATCAACAGCCATGCATTATTTTCAGCTAACATGGATAGTACAAGATTCCAGAACAAGGTTATAAAGGTGCAGGTATATAACAATTTCCTTAAGGAAAGTTCATCAGTGAAGTGCATATGGACAAATCATTCTTAAATACACAAAACCTAACAAACAGTCTTAGTTACCAACACATTTAAATGCCTTTCTACAAAAACTAACTAAAAATACACCTTACCTTTATTGAAGCTTGTTTAAAAAGTCCAATCTAGTTAAGCTACTGTGATTTTCCTTTTATGAAGCTTCTACATCACATGAAGAAATCTGAAGGCTACCAATACCCAAACTTTAGTATCTGATCTGTACATTTAATTTTGTCCCTTTAAAGACTACAATACTACAGATGACCAACAATAATGCAGCCTTTTTCACCACCCATCTGTCAGTTCTGGTTAAAATACAATCACATCAGAAGACATGAACACTAACACAGGGTCACCTTAACTCAATACCAATTTTTCCCCAAATGACAGACTAGACTAATTACATAACAATTAAACTTTCCAAACAACTTCTGTAAACTTACAATTAGTATCAATCGAGGACTTATTTTCTGTTTGGTGCACAAACATATTTTCTCACTGACCCCGAAAAAGTTTGGCCCTAATCCACAAATAACGCTCCATTACAGGCTTTAACCACAAAATCCCACCAGCTTCACTTTAGGATTCCACTGCAGTGAACGTATTTACTTGGTTAAAATCTTCATGTGTGCATGCTTTTTACAGGATCATTTTAGAGTAACAGCTGATGGTCAGTTTGCAGAATGGAGTTGTTTAAACAGAAGGAATAATTAAAAAATTAAACTACTAATGACATTTTAACATGTTATTTACTAAGGAGCAGAAAAAGGAGATAAAATATGGTTAAGCAGCATTCCAGTAATTAATTTTTTCACTTTTATCACCACCTTCCTGGAACACTTAAGGGGCTATACAATCCACAGCTGACTGAAAACTAATGCTGAGTCAGCTAAAGCTATAATGGATACTTTGATTTTCTACACCAGACACCGTACCATCAGCACTCAGCTGTGAAAGGTATAGATTAGTTTAAAGCTAGGCAAAAGAAACTGTAAAGTTAAACACATCTAAAAGTTAAGGAAAAAAATCAAGGATAGCATTGTATTTTATCTACCACCATAAGTATGTATAAGACAAAAGCACAAGGTTAAAGTTCTCTAGCACAATGTGGTCAAAACATTTTCTAATCGTCCAAAAGATCATAATTCTGATTTTAGGTTGTAATTTGGATAGAATACACAATGTGCTCTAGCATCCTACAGTGATTGTGAAGCTCTGTTTTCAAAATAAAAACTCTGTTTTATTTACCCATTCCTCCTTGCCCTTATTTTTAATTATATGGTAATATTTTATGGTATGAACTTACAGAGGAGTTAATTTCAGGTTAAAGTATTTTTAACTCAGAATTTTTCAACTTACAATTTCAGTCACATCAGGAATTAACCGCTGCGCTACACACCTGAAAAACAAGCCTAGAAAATAATAGGTCACATGCTTATGCCTAACAGGTCATGATCTGATCCCATAGGACAGTCACCTGTTACCAGTACTATTGAGCATTACTGCTTCTTATGAGGCCAGATGTCCAGAGGCAGCTATTTCAGTTTCACAGGCCTTGGCAACACCAAACTACGAAGAGTATGTTTAAGTATTTCAGCCTGTCTTCATTCTCACCTCAACAAAAAGTAACTTACCACTCTCATCCATCCCTGAACCACCTAGGCTTTTCCCTCTATAGTTCTCTACCTACTTTAGTCCAACGACAACTGAACTGAAATGCAGTTCAAAGCATTCTCTTCCACACATGGCCAGTACAGGTACAAGCACTAGGATCAGAGAGATGCCCACAAATACTCCTTTGTCACCCAGCTCAGACAAGGCCCATGTCACAGTCCTAGTCACCCACTCACTGTGGGAAGTCATGTATTTCCTCCTTTTCCTGGGCTGAAGCATAGAAAACACAAAAAATACAAGATGGAAAGTCACTTTGTGGTAAATTTCAGTGTCCAGCAGCACAGAGATCTCCCATCACAACAAAGCAGATTCCAAAAAGTTCTGCTCCATTCATGAACCACAGACATAGATACGGTCAGGACATAGTTTTAGCTGAATTTCTTCCAAACTGACAGCTGTGTCTTACTGTTAAAAATGGTGTTTCTGAAACTCTTAGGCCTCAGCAGAACGTGCCTTGGCAGCAATAGCTTGCTAGAGCATTCCACCAAAACTCTAGTGCACACCTTAACAGTACCAGAACACAGATCAACAATTTGGTTCGGTGGGTGGGAGTTTTTATAATTTCAGTTTGGTTTGCTTTTTTTCTCCCCCCATATTGGTACATCTTCACCAATGTTTATTTTCCAAATCAGCCAAATGGTTTAATCCAAACTATTCCTATTTCTGCTTGAGGCAGAAAAGAGCATAAGAGACTTCATCTGAATTTGAGTACGCTTTTGCCACTGAAAATACAGAACCTTACAACAAATGCTAACCATACGTGTTTCTGCCAACTCTGCACATAAGGGATAACCCATAGGACAGAAAGCTGTCTCCTGAGTAAGGTTTTCTGACAATAGCAGGCTACATGCCAATCATATGAATCCGCAGTTTAAATAGTCTTCATAAATTAAGACAGGTATCTTCTACAGAAACAAGTTTCCAGTATTTTACTATCCAATATACTTGCAACTCTTCTCACATGCATGGCTTTCACTACAGTGTCTACTCAAAATGTCTTTATTAAAATAAAACTACAGCATAGTATCTTCAAAATGACTTCTATAGGTTTTTCTTACTTGACAAATCTAATAAGGAATAAAATGTTATAGACTAAAAAAGCATCAGACACCACACCAATCAGAATCATGTTTTCCATCTTCATGTTGAACACTAGTGACATGAATTTAAAAAAACAGAAGCTAGCCACAGTTAAATTATTTAAATCATCACTACTCAGCTAATACATAACGAAACCAACTACTACCTACAAAATTCAGAGCAAAAAGATGGTCTCCCAAAGTTTTTCACAAAACCAAACAATACTGCTTATGAAATCATCTGGAGCAAATGACAAATCCTGACAACAAAACAACTTATATGCTACGGACACCCTGTAGTTTTGCCAAGGTCTGGTGGCAATTAACTAACTAAAAACTAAGTTCTAATGCACTAAAATAAGGAAATGTTAGCAACTTGGTATGGGTACTGTGTAGCGAACTCTTAATTTACTACTTAAAGAGACTAAGGCTGGTTCAGACTAAGAAAATCGTTCCTTAAAAGCAGCAATGTTAGCTAAGCATAGCTCTCTACAGATTAAACACCCACACAGCCTTACTGCAGTAATTTCAGCTTGTTGGATGTATTCCATGTTTCCACAGTATTCCCAGGCCTCCCCCCATTACATCTAGAGCTCTTTCTCACAAAATCCATGGTTTCTTCCCACGATATAACTCATACCTTCACTTCTCACTCAGCAAACAAGAAAGATGTTCTGTTGCCTGCTCAGTACAAGTTGTAAACTGACATTTTCCTACTAGCACCACACAGAACAGGCAATGATCTTAATTCACTGTGTATAGCTAACAAGTATCTACTCCTGAATAAATTGTCTTTTAGGAAGTTTATAGGAACATTATCTTCAAAGACAAGAATTTTTCAGAAGCCAGTGTTTGCAGTGCACAAGTAAGAAAATACCAGTGATCTAGGCTAGAGCAAAACATGTCTCCCAAGTTCCTTATAGCAATCATGTCCCCAACCATACTATCTCCAGTACTACTTCACCTTCCAAAGACAACTGCAAAAATTAAGATATCTGTATTTATGTGGGCATTACCTACATTTAAACTGTGTCACAGTTTAGTGCTGGGCTGACAATTAACAGAAAGACAGATGCTCTCTATTGAGCCCCCTCCCCTCGCTGATAAAGACAAGAGAATAAGGGAGACTTATGGGTTGGAAATTAATCTACACTGCTTTAATGAAACAGTAATGATAAAAGAGGAAAAATTATTAAATATATACAAATATACAGAAAAAAAAATACCAGGTTCCTCCCCTCTTCCCCCAGTAACTCTCATGTCACCATGGAGGCCGCAGGGCAGCCCTGGGAAAGTCCAGGCTGGAATCCTGGAGTCAGCAGCAGGGGAGCTGGAGGCAGGAACACACAGATTCAGGATGGCACGGATCAGGACCACAGGCAGGTGAACAGAGGGAATCCTCCCAGGATGCTGAAGCAAACAGGGACAGGTGAAGATGGGCTGATGGGAAAGGCAAAGGCAAAGAGGCGAAGGCAATGATCCCTCAAATTGATACCAAGGATGACATATATGGGATGGAACACTCAGTTTGGTCAATTGTGGTCACTTGTCTGCTCCTCCATAAAGAAGTGTTGCAGGTGTTACCCCTTCACTCTTTACTCATTACAGTCTCTAGCTGTAATTATAAACATTGAGGTTTATCAGTCCTAGAAGCAGACACTGACCAAGAAACTTGCTGTTAATTTCAGCAAGTGCAACTACTTAAGAGACACAGCTGAAAGCAGAATTACAAATAAGAAAATGTACTCTATCCTGGCCCAAACCAGGACAAGTTGATACCAACAATAATGCCTGAAATTAATTACGTACTTCATTTTAAGCTACTGGAACTCCTCTGAAGCAACACTGAGGACCTTAATAAAAGCTATTGAAACATGAAAAATCTTTCATGTTTTCACATACAGAAAAGCAACCTGCTTTATATAAGTCCAAATATAAGGACCTAACATGGAAAATGTTTAGTGCCTTAAGTACAGAAAGGTATTCAAGAGACTCTTCTATACATAACAATGGAATTTTTAATTACTATTTTCTTCTAGGCTGCACTTCTAGGGGTGCCCTATCCTGAACTAAACTACAAGTTCCAGCATAACTAAGGTAATCCGCAAGGAAGCCTATACTTCTGAAGCACAAATATATTTTTCTATTAAAATATTGTCCGTGCAGCCTTCAAAATGTAACAGGTCAACACTTATTAGGTAATAAGAACCTCAAGTCCAAAGACAAACTGAACCAAAAAGAACATTTAGATGACAAAAATAGAATCTAAGTCTGAAATTTTTAATTGAAAAATAACAATATAATGGGTCAGTATGGCTCCCTTCTCCTGCTGCAGCAGGCCATAGGTACTGGCTGCTCCTGCTGCTTAATTTAAACAAGCCTCAGCTCTACAAAGCAAAGCCACTGACTAACATAGGAGAAAGTTCAGACACTCAACAGAAACTTGCTACTGAACAGAAGCTGATTCAACTCAGCAGAGGATACAAGAGGCACATGCAGAGCAAGTGAAGGAAAATACTGCACAGCCAGGAATGGGGTGGGGGAAGAAGTAACAATGGACAATCTTCCCAGCAGCCTGCAACATAATTCCAGTATCTGCAGTTTCACAGCAGGTTTAGTGCATCTCTTAAAAGACTTGGTCTCTATAACATCCATAGGCTGTCATGTGAACATCACCATTAACAATGCTTCTATTTGAAACTTCCATATATTTTCTTCTTTTGTGCATGCTTTATTGAATATAGAGCATGGCACCTCAGGAATTAGTCAATGAATAAACATAGAGCCTACAAGAAAGCATGACAACCCACTTACTGTAAACTAGAATCTAGGTCTTCTTTGTCATAAAATAATTATTTTTGTACTAAGGAAGAGAAAATTATCCTCCACTGTTACAATCCACATTCCATCTTAATTGAAAAGAATATAATTTAAATGTGTGGTTGATGAAAAGTAAAAATTCCCATACAGTCAATTACATCCATGTAATCTGTAAAAAAATCCTTTTTTAGGAAATGACAATAAATCACTAGCAGATTTTAGTGAAGTAAAACAGTTACTAAAAAAGTCTTTTTATATTAAAATTTAAACAGGCTAGTAAGCTTATAGGAAAGATCATAAAGCACATCAAAGCACTACTGTAATTACACTGGGGAGAGTCAACAGAAAGTCAGATTAAGTAATAAACCTACTTCTAGTATGCAAACCATAGCCTGCGTGTCTGTCACAAACTGCTACAACCTACTTTGGCTGCTGAACAGTTGTGATTGATTAATACACATGCTCCCATTCCTAACTCCAATGCACAAGGCAGCAACACAATACTACACATACAAAAAACAATTCTGTCATCTTTTCATACCTTCAGGGTACAATTATTTTGTATAAAATACCCTTCTTTAAATAGCCAAAAGTGGATATTATCTATCTTGTATTTAAAAACTTTCCTAAAATGCATGCTGCAGTTTTGCATATAGATACACTCCTAAACACCAGATAAAGGAAACAAGAGAAAAAACTAGATATGGAGTAACTACAAAAAAGCTCTGTCACAGAGGAAGGATCATTCGGTTCAATAAACACACTAGGAGAATGCAGTGGTAAGGACATTTGTAGGATTCTGAATATTTAATTTAAATATTGCATATTTAAGATTTACAAATATTCTCTGCACTCTTTCTTAAAAAGAATCCTCCTACTCATTTGTTTAAGGTAGTGAAAAGATCATCTATTGAACACTAGAACCAAATATAACAGCTATCTAAATCTGTTGTCACGGTTTAACCCTGGCCCAGCAAAACTGTTCAAAATAAATTCATCTGCATCTTCTGAGCCTTGCAGAGTACTTCACTATTCACTAAGAGTTTCAGAAGTTCCTTCGCTTTCAGAAAGCTAAGTAACCAAAATCCAAACTAATTCTGTAGTACAGAATGGTGTGTAATCTCTAAACTTCCACATCCTCCCTATGTGGAAGAGGAGACATTACTTGTAAGTGGCTTACCTAAGGTCATAGGGAAGGACAGATGTTCCAGTCACTGTCATCATTGGCCTAGCTTTTCACTACTTTCTTACTAGTCTTCTTCTATTTATGCAACCATTCAGCTTAAGCACACACACTTTTCTCCAATGAACTACTTCAGCTGAGGCACAGTGACAGTGCCTAGGAGGCTACCCAGAACTGCACTCAAAGAAATAAGCTCAGCAGCAGCAGGCTGCTGGACAGCACTGGTTATGCAGCAGCCTTAAGGAAATATTACAATGCCTGCACAGTAAAAAAACCAAACAAGCAAGCAAGCAAGCAAACAAACAGCAGCACCTTAATTAAGGATTAACCATTAGATAAAAGTTACTTTAAAGTTACTTTTTTTTTTTTCTTACCTTTTAATAGATCAGGGAAAATAATTATATACAAGTCTCAACATAGTTTTGAAGCTAAAGGCCCAGAATAAAAGTAAACAGTAAGTCTTACAGTTGTTCCAACTCTTCCAGGGTACAGTAGTTGCTGCTTGTAACTATACCATCCCATTTTCATTGCTAAATAACCCCCAGATATGATTAGTTTAAGATCATTTACAGTCCTCTGCTGAAAATTATTGTCCCAATATTTCTCTAAGCACTGCTCATAGAATTGTGGGTGGAGTACGTACCATTGACTAAAAACTCTTGCAGTTAATTTCGAGCAGCATGTTAATTGTGAAGAAGCAGCATGCCAATACCTTTGCAACTTTTTTCTCCCTGTGGTCTGTTTGTTCCTTTATTATTCCATCATTACTTTTATGTCTGCCATTCCAAAACAACCAGTTAAAAGTAAATTGAAAAACATAAGGAATACAAAGCAGATGAATATCTTGTTTAAACAGACTGAAAAAAACTGCTTAGCTGGCATGGCCTTATTAAGAAAGTTAGATAGAGATAGTTAATGCAGCTGACCTGTTCCCTGTTCTTTATAAAGCTTTGTAATTACAAGACACTGCAGAAAAGTAACCACTATCACTTTCCTTTCACATTTCACCTATTGCTGTCTCAAAGTCGTAACTAACCTAAACTTATCCTGAAGACTGGGAGATTTCCTAGTATTTTATTTAAAAATAATTTTAAGACAAAAGTAAAGATGATACACATAGATGCAAACATGATTACTTCTAATAACAGAAAAACTTAGCATAGTCACTACCAAAGAAGAAACAACCCTGTCTTCATAAGAAACAGTGTCCATGCAGTTAGGAAACTAAATTCTGACACACTGTCCCAGATGCAAAAATTTATTTAATCTAGTTATGAGACTGCTGAAAAGTGAAAAATAACCACAAGAAGTAAATTCAACCTTGTTAACTATACGTAAGTAAACTGGATGAGGAAAAACCCTCTTGCAGATTTAGTTACTATTTATTTTTGTTAGGGAAGAAAAAATTCAGAAAGGTTTTTAAGACAGGCCTACAAATAAACACGTTGGATCTTCTAACTAACCCTGAGTATCTTTATCTTGATCACAAAGGAAAAAAAACATTACAGAAAATGCAGTGTATCACTGTAGCAGAACTGGTATTGTAGACTCTGAAATTCATATACAAGCAAAACCTTTACTTCATTAAGCAAATACATCTATTTGAGCCAAAAGTAAGGTAGCAAGACAAAAAGATAGATTTCATCATCATCATTCTCAACTGATGAAAAAGTCTGTTTGCCAGGTAATTTCTCTATTCAGGCCAGCGAAATTATTTCAAGTGGGAAAAAGTGGTATTACTGTTTCACTTAGTGAAACTTCTCCATTCAAAATAAAATGACAAAAAGGATATCCAGATCAGTAGATATATCCTAAAATATAGTTAACAAAGAAACCTTTACGTCCTTTTTCCTTATGAAAGTGAAAGTTGCATTACTCCCATCTTGGATTTTAACATCTCAATTCAGCTCTGGATAAAATGCATACGCTAGACATCGGTTAAGTGTTCAGAAAAGCTGAGAGTCTACATTACAGGTAAGTTCTTTATTCCTACAAGCAGTCATAATCGAGATAGCAATACTTAATGTGCTTAACAGTGCTCTTCACTTATGATTGTGTTTAAGAATGCACAAAATAAAAGGCCAGTTTTGCACAGTATATAACTATGCATATATTTACAGAAGATCTTCCTTACAAAACGCATTAAAACAAAAAAAAAAATCCTGAATAACATTCCAACTCCATTTGTGCCAGCAAAACCACTAGGGAAGCCTGTAAACATGCCCTGTAAGTTTCACAGCATACCACCTGGAACACCGCGCTAAAAGATTTTAATGAATCAGCCTTAAAAACACCACATTGAGAGTGTTTGTTAACCAATTAAAAAAACAAAAAAAAACAAAAAAAAAAAAAAAAGAAGAAAGCATTAGCAAGTCAGTTTGCTCCTAGTCTGCTAACAAAGCCGGTACAAATGCACTCCAACAACTTGCTTCGACAAAAAAAAGGTAACGCATTTACTCACTTGTTCGTACAGAATGGGCTCAATGCTTGGTCGGACGCACCAGCCCCCTCAGCACCAACATCGGCGATTAGTCAGCAAAGGAAAAAAGCCGCCAGCAACACCGCTTCGGGAAAGGGCAGCTCTGGGTCCCGCAGCGCCAGGTTCTGCTACGCGGGAGAGAAACTACAGGAAAGCGAGGGACCCTTCCACCGCCGGGAGCGGACCGAGCCCCCCGGCAACCCCTCGGCCGTCACTGCGAGGCGCTCCCTCCCGGTAACCACCCCACACCGGCGCCACGCACCACCTGCCTCCCGCCTCACCCCACCGAGGGGCTCGCAGCCGCCGGCTCCCTCCCGCCGCCCACCTGGAAGGCAAGGGGAGGGGAGGATGTCTGCCCCAGCCCCGGGCCACCCCGCCTCTCCAGCCGCCACCTCCAACTGCCGCGCCCGCCCTGCCTCCCAACCCCGCGGCTGCCGGGGGAGAGGGGAGGGAGCCGGTTAAAGGCCCAGGCCGGAAGGTTGATACGAATGGCAGGAGCGACGCTCCTCCGAGGGGCAGCCAGGGACGGCTACCTACCGGCTCGGCGGAGCAGCAGGAGCCGCTGCGGGGGAGAGGCTAAGGGGAACCGGTCCGGTGTCCGGCCGGCAGAGTCTCCGGCGAACCCTGGGCACCGTTCTCTCACCCTGCCCTGCCACGGCAGCTCCGAAGCGGGGCAAGCCAGGGAGAGCGCAGCCGGGGACGTCTTCCGAGTCAGAAGAGAAGCGGCAGCACGAAGCACCCGCTCCTTCCCACCGCTACGGGAGCCCCGGGCGGGCGGGCCGAGCATCCGCCCGGATGCGGAGGGGGCGCACGCGTGGGCGGGGCCTCTGGGCGAGGGCAAAGGGGGAGCCCTGGGCCAAGGGCCATCGGCGCCGCTCGCCCGCCGCGGCAGAGATTGGCAGCGCCCCTCGGCCACTGGGGAGCCCAGAAGCGGAGGCCAGGCCCGGGCAGGGGGCGGAGCCGGCTGGTGGGCAGAGGCGGCAGCCAATCAGATGTGGCGTGGGCGTGGCCAAGCGGAAGGTCGGGGCGGAGCCCTGTGCGGGCAGCGGGTGTTGTTGTTCGCGGGCCGGGGGAGGCAGCGCCCGGAGCGGTGGGGATGGGGAGCGGGAGCGGCGTTTGAGTGCGCTTTGGTTACCAGAGGCGTCTGACTGCCGGTACCCGGGCGCGCCGGTCCCGCTGCTTCCCATCAAAACCGGAGAGATCCGGTGTAAGGCAGGAAGCGGCGGCGGGTCGGTGCGCCCCGGTGCCTCGGCGGCTCGCCTGTAGCCGGGGTGAGCCGGGTCTTCGCCGCTGTCGTTTGCAGGGGGCGGCTTCAAATGGGAAGGGCTGGCTGTGTGCCGGGGCGCGGCTGAATGAGCTGCGGGGCACAGCCGCGCCTCTGCTGGGCATCCGACCCCGAAGTGGCGGTACCGGTCCAGGTCGGGCTGCTGACGTTCGGCAGGTTCTGTTAACCCCGTAGCCCATATCATCGTCCCCGTCTGATAGGGATGCAGGGACGGGTGGGTGAGGTTACACAGACAGCTTCGCCCAGGCCTCGGGCCTTCCCTCTGTATCCCTGCTGGAATCGGGGAAATAAGATTCCCGATTGCGTGATGGGTGCGTGAACTGCCGTGTATTTGGTGAAAAATAATTTTTTTAATACTTTGTGCCAACGTATCTGATAAGGGGAGACGAGGAACGTCTGAGGTTTTCGGTGATTTTTTTTTTTTGTCAAATTTAAAACTAAAAAAAACAGCTTTAAAAGTTTAATGGCTTGTTTTAGAGTCATCATATTTATGGAGGATAGGGGACCCACTGGGTGAATGCTGAAGCTTCTGAAAGGTCATAAGAATTGTTTGTCCAAATCTGTTTTTTAGACAAAGCTTGAATCTTTCCAGAGCCTTTGAGGAATCTTTGCAGAACAAATAATTAAAAACAATGTAACTACACGAGACTTTAAGAAGTATTCACTCAATTTTCTTTTTCTCATTTACATTTCCTGGTCTCATTATACATTTAATTACTTTTGCCAAAACCCCTCCATAGGTAGCCTGTGCTGTTACATCCATTAAGATTTTGGGTTTGTTTATCTGTGATGTGGTAACTTGAGCCCATTGATAATTGTCCTGTATTTGTGCTAGGTAGTTTGTGGAGTGCTGGTATATAATGCAGAACTTAATAACGTTATTGTCATTCTCAGAACTGTGTAACAGCTTGCTTACTGTGTGGAGTGTGGATTCACCTTCAGAACATCTAACTTTCTTCTAGCAATTCACGTGGCCTTCTGCAGCATCATACGGGATGCAGCCTTGCAGCAATGCAGAGAGTTTTCTGCTGTTTTGCATTAAAAGTTTCCCCTCTGTAAAATATGGTTTCATCAAAGAGTAGTGAGCACATACTTGGTTCTAGTTGGTATTGCAGGATCCTGTCAGACACTTAAGCATTCCACTCTTACAAACAACTACACTTAAACAAAAACAAATCTTGCATTCTTGCATGTCTGTGATTCTAGATTTGCTTTTTAGAATTTCTTCTCAAACTTGTTATTAACTTTAACCAGAAAGGGACATTGTCACTAATACTGCCTTTTCCAGCCATGTCTAAACAGACTGTCAAAACCTTACAAGTCGAGACTTACTTTTTTAACAAGATCTGTAGGTTATTATTGCAGTTATTTTATTATTTCTGAGTAAAAAAAAATAAAATTCATTAGCCTTTAGTTCAGCTCAACATACTACTTAATAAACTGTAATTTTTCAATTTAGATTAACAGTTTAAGGCAAAAGGTAGGGATATCTGCCACATTTCAGAATTTTGAATTAAATGTGCATCTGTTTGGGGTGGTTTAAAATCACAGGCTGCAGTGGTGTAGAAAGTGGATAATTGCTACATGTGAAATGTGTATCTAAATTACTATGAACAATAGAGACAAAAGCAGTCAAGTACATAAAATAGGAAAGGAATGCTGTTGCTTCAGCTTCTAAATGTGATACACTTTGCAATGTACATGCATGAATGCTGATCCAAGTGAAAGGAAAAGTACTTCCTGTGTTTAATTGTAGACTGAGTATATTGCCTTCATAGGATCCTTTGAAAATTCCTGCACACACAGTAAAATGACAGCCAGATAACGTCTCTTAACTTTCCAAAACTTTACCTTTAAAAAGTACTTTACCATAACATTGGCAAAATATTTCATCCCCTGTGAAATTTAAACTTTCATTTTAATATTCGTCATTTTGTACTGAGATTTTCAACACAATGTCCTTTGTGCAGTTGCTTTTTTTTGACAAGCAGTTTTTTTCATGCCACATTAAAATACTGAATTACGAGATACTTGTGATTTAAGAATTTTCACTAAAAAACCCCCACAGGCATAACTTCTGGCTTTTAGGTATGGCAGTTCAAATTTCCCTTAACAACTTAATAGCTCTTCCAGTTTGTTAAGATACTTGTTCTGCTCACAGACATGGAAGAAATAATCATATGATTTCTTCTTCTATCTAATACAAGTTTTAAACTTATATTCAGCTCTAGGTATTTGTCATACAACTCGAGCCAGTCAAGCTTACGTAGAATGATTGCTGTGGTATCTCAATTGCAGTCCTTCCAAATTTCTGCCATTCAGGATTCTGTAACTTAATCCATGTATCTAAGAAGATCTCGGCGCCTAAAAATAGAGCTAAATAGGCAGTAATGTAACCTATTGCTGTAAATGAATTTGTTCTTATGGATCATCCAAATTCAGTTTGACTAATCTTTAGCTTAAGTTTCTTGTTCTGGACAGAGTTGACACAGTGTGAAACAAAAATTACTGTGACAGAGTAAACGAGTCATGAGCCAGCAGATGCCCAACTATTAGCCCTATGTGGAGAGGCAGATGAAGGAATCTCTTCTTGGTTGTTGTAAATGTGCCTTTAAAATTGGAAAAAACAAACAACACTTCATGTGTTCTGAAGTCCATGCAGTTTGGCAGCACACACTTGTTTGTGAAGGAGAAGCCTTACCAGGCAGGACCTAGCAAGTGTGCATTGTACATTGAGGCTGAGGTACACTTGTAGGTTCCAAAATTTTACAAGGAGCCTTTTGTAGCCATCTTCTGAATGTAGAGAGCACAGCAAGGAACCTAGCCTTGTTAAGATGGTAACCATGGGATGGGGCTTGCCTTTTGCTGTGCATGACAAGGGCCCAGAAAAGAAGCAGGATCTTGTGTGATTGATGGTGCAGTGCTGTCATTGCTAATGATGGTGGAAAAAACATGCCTAGCTTGAGATGCCTGTAATGACATCATCCTTGCCCATAATACAACATTAAGCAGGAGACAGAATGTCAGTGCTGTAAATAAAAAAAACAAAGTCAGGCTTTTGCTGTTCATGTCATCTGACCCACATACAAATGTTACACTCTCTCCATAATGATCAGGTTGTTGGTTGAGCCGTGATCTCAGCTATATGCAGTTCTGAATTTTTTCAGGACTCCATATAACCTGGGAGGAGTACTCTTACATGAGAAAGAGATGTGAAGGCATCGAGGCTGATGCTTTCCATGCTAATGGACAGCAATGAGCTTTTAAAAGCTGGAGAAGATCAGAGTTGCACAAAAAAAAAAAAAAAAAAACCAGAAAGAAGATACATAGATCTTCACTGATGACGTGCCTCAATTGCATCAAAATCTGTTTCATTACAACTGGGGAATTAGATCACTAAATTGTATAATAAAAACATGAGTCATCCCTAGTGAAAAGACAGAAGCCACATGCATGAGAACCAGGTAATAAGATGAAGAAACACAGGTATTTTGGTGAGATGCTAAAATTCTCAAGTTTGAAATTGTGATAAGGGGTCTAGTTGTTGATCTGAGGCTGTTACATAGAGGATTTTGTTTGTTTTAAGCATTTAGTTGTATACCGATTAAAACCAATGGTAAGCACTTTATAATTTGTTCAAGAGGCTGAACAGCAGTTACATATATTTTCATGTAGGTAAAAGCTTTAGTCAAAGCTCAAAGTTTATGGAAGATAAAAATGAATAAAAAGATTTCTGTGAAATTCTTTATTTCTTCCTCGTAACTGTTGGAAATAAAATCCTCTCACTGAAATATTTTCAAATAAATGTGCCTGCTTCTTTGTTCCTTCTATGATTCCAAATGTAATTAATTTAAAGCTGGTACAGACTTTTAAAAATGGATCTTTCTTTTAGCTTTCTTTTATTAATATAAAGAGGTTTTGTCTTAAGAGCAACTTTTTTTGTCTTTGAGTAACAAGAACAAAAAAAAAATCCCCAAAACAACAACAAAAACAAACAAACAGAAAACCCAACAAACAAACAAACAAACATAAAAGCAAACAGAAGAAATACTACTGTGATGTAAACATCTTCCATGTTTTTCAGGCACTGTGTTTTTGTGTTTATTTATCCTCTTAATGTAGCAGTCAGGAAGTACAATAAACTATTTATATAGTTTATATATGCAAGGTGTTCTGCGATATTTCCAGTTCCTTTCATAACAGCAATTAGTCAAGTTCCAGGGTTTTAAGATGCTGCATTTGATAATATATCACAAACTACACTATAAATTGTACTTGGCTTTTATGCAAGCTGCTAAATGATTCATGATCTGGTTTCACCAATATTTGTATTTCTTCCTATTCCTTTCACTTGAAGAGGAGCAATTAATAATCCTTTTGCCTCAATCTAGATTTTTTCTCTTCTTGCTCTCAATACCCAACTATCAAATCCTGTTTTCTGGTTTATGAATTGTTTCTGTTCTACCTTAGAAAACACATAATGAATTAGTCACAAAGCACTAATTCTTAGTACACAAAGAGTACTAGCAAGGCTACTCTGCAATGCAAAATTTACTTATTCTCACTGATTTTCTAACTGCTGTTCCTCAGCAACTGACTCACCCACTCACCCCCCCCTAATAATTTCCAGAATAGGCTACATGAACATGTTAAAAAAAAGGAAGATTTATTAGAAGCACCTGGTAGAAATGCAGAATAAACTGTTTATTGCTGTAGACACTTCTGCCTCCCTCTCATCATCCTAGAGCTTTTGCTCTTTCCCACGTCAGATTATGGCCTTCAGTGTTTTCCAAAGGAAATGCCATCACTGTGTTCTGTCCACTTCCTGTGAAACTCTCTCAGTCTGAAGATGAGACAAAATGTTTCATAATAGAACCAAGTTAATTTGTGTGCTATTGTACTGAGTACAGTCAAAGGTCACCAAATATAGTAGAAGATGATTAAATGGAAAGTATGTGGGGGAGCAGAACTGTACTCAGATGAGGCAACTCAACTCATTAGCTTGCTGAATCACTGCAGCTCTTTCCCAAAGGCACTTATTTTTCTCTCAGTGTCATATAACATTATCAAGAATATCCTCTTACGTATTAGGAGATCACATATTCGTGCCAGATTTGTACACATCAAGGGTTCCATCCATTTTGACACAAAAGCCTACTGTGTGCAACCTTTCCTTAGGAATCTTAGACTATCGAACATTAATTCTGTGTATACCTTAATTTTGACTCAGAATAGTTCCTTTTGTCCCTTACCAAAAGCCATTGCATTTCTTTCCTTATTTACACTAAGAGTCATTTCCAGCCTTGCTCTATTGAGTCCACATACATTTCCCTTTTGCCCTTTCTGTAAAACTGGTTGTTTGATTAATGAAAAATTAATAAAAGGTGTTTGAGTCTGTCGTTTTGTTAAACAAGCACAACAGATTGTACAGGTTTTCCATGTTCCCCTTTTTGGTTTTCTTGATGTCCACCTAATCAATAGCATTCTGCCCACTGACACTAAAAAATTTTTGTGAAATTGAGGAATTGATCAGATACAGAGCTGCATGGAAGAATTATGGCTACGGTACATAGGGGTTTGTATAGTAAAAGCTAGTTAATTCACTGGAGATTTGCATCGCATTATATTGGCTCTTATGAAAAGAAATGAGCTTATATATTTCTCATTAAAATGTTAAAGAGAAGGCTATCAGGCTATCACATTCATCATCACCTAAGTCTTGCTTTCCTGTTGGAAATAACTAGTTTTACAGTAGTAAAATTCATATTCAGATTGGCATTGCTTTTGTTTAGTTTTCCAGATATAAATATTGCACTATATTTATCACTATGTGTTCTCTGAAAGTTGAGATCAATAAACTGGATTTCACAGATAAGAAACAAGGCACAACCTGCCCCTCTTCCCTCCTCTCCCCCCCCCCCCCCCCCCAAAAAAAAAATCTGCTAGTTTTCAAAAGGAGATTATCTTGGCTTTATTTATATTTCTATCTATGTTATTGATTTTTAAAGAGTTTCTTCAAATGGTTATCAATTCGAAAGCTTTGAACTTTTCTTTTATTTGAGAATTACCCCTAAAGAAGCACTATGTATCTTACTAAGATATGAGTAATAAATTTCTGGAAACTGGATTCACATGGATTTGGAGGGCAAAATAAGATTTCCTGTTCCATCCAGAAATAGAAACCATTTATACTGTCAGGTGGAGCATAAAGGATGAGGCACTAATTGCCTGACTTCCTTAAGATCATTGTCCCTTCATTAATTCAATAAAAATCTGTTTTTAAGGGCTCCTTCCGTGCTCTGTATTACTGCTATTATATAATTTTCTCCTGGAACTCTTTAATGATGTGTAGAAAACATGCCTGTTTCCAGAGAAATTGTCTTCCTTATTCAAGAAAAGTAATAGTACAGGCAGTAAAATGCTAAGCTCAGAAAATGATGATTACTATGACAAGATCATTCAAAGACATTTCTATGAACTGCTTTTCTGTGAAAATCCTGGCATCTCTAAACTACCTCTTTTTTTTCTTTTTTTCTTTTTTTTCCTTTTTTTCTCTTTTTTCTTTTCCTTTATTTTTTTTCTTTTTACTTCTTTCTTTTTTTTCTTTCTTCTTCTTTTTTCTTCTTTTTTCTTCTTTTTTTTTTTCCTTTTCTTCTTTTTTTTTTCTTTTTTTTTTTTTCTTTTCCTTTTTTTTCCTTTTTTTTCTTTTTTTTTTCTGGGGAGGAGGAGTATCCCAGCAATGTAGGTAGTACTTTAATGATTTAAATTGAAGGCAGACTTCTTTGTCAATCCAAAATTACATTAAAAAATTTCTAGTTCTAGGGGTCATATTTTACACTCAGTTACAGTCTGCTTCTAGAGGTTGTAAACATAAAGAATATTTATATTCCTATACGAGCAAGTGAGCCATTAGAATATAAATTGGCTTGAAGCATCTAATGGATGCCTGAACTGACTAGCTCATATATTTCTTTATTTTCCTGCTCTGCTAGGAAAATCATTTTTATGCAACAGTGATGGATTTTCACTGAAACTAGCAAGACTAGAAGCCTGCAGCATCTTTGGAAACCATCCCTTACCTTTACATGAGAACAAAAGCAACCAGCATTCCACAACTAATGCGTTATTTGTTCAAAGAGCCTGAACAGTCAGTGCCCAGGGACTGGTAAGAACATAGCTATCACATATGAGACTGCTGCCACATATTCCCTAGGCCCTAATTACTTTCAGTATAGAGAATTCCTTAGCTCTTTTTGTTTAGTAACCCTCAACAGATTTCCTTTCCAGTACTAGTCCAGGCTCCACTTGGACGAATGTCAGCCTGCCACATGGACATCCTATTTCCAGAACATTAACAAAAAACTTAGGTGCTTTCTGAAGAATTTTGCTTGTTTTGAACTTGGCACCTCCCGTTCTTAGCTCTTCAGTTAGAAGTCCTCCTGAATTTAGGCAACAAGTGATCTTGCAACCTCTACCAATTCTGTTACTTAGCTGCCTTTTTTAGCCAGAGTAGAAAATCCTACATTATTCAATTGTTCCTTCTAAAGAAGCTGCTCCATGCTTTGGTCATCCTTGTTATCCTTCTCTGAATCTTTTCTGATCTTTTGTGTCCCAATATATCTTTTCTAAGATAAAGTCAGAACAATCCCCCTGCTTTACTTCATCTTGCATTTCAAATAATTCCTAACAACTAATTTTCTTTTTTGGCCTTTACAGAGCATGAAGCTGAAGTTTTTGCATGGATGTTTCATGAACTAAATTCCTGCTCCTCTACAGTTACGATCAGCCCACCGTTCTATGTGTGAAGCCAGGACTGGTTTTCCCATGTCTGTCAGTTCGTCTGTCTTGACATTCTTCTGGCATTTCAGCTGCTGTAAGTTTTGGTTTTACAAGGTGCAATGTTGTATGAGAATATTTATTATTAGATCACCTAAAAATCAGATTGGTACATATTCCTAAAATGCATTTAAAATACAGCTCAATCTTAGGTTTGTAGTTATCTCTTGTTTTTAAAAAGGGAAGTAGCATTTTAAGATGAAAAAGTGAATTACATTTATCTTAAGAAAATTGGTAATTCTTTCATATTAGGTTCTGTACCAGGAGCCAACACATCACTGAGGATTTATCTCTGTGCATCCAACTCAAAAAATTTACTCTTTTCAAAGAGTAAACAATTTATTCTTTTTGAAACACTGCATTGAAGTTATTTGTTTTTTCATTCAAATAGGTCATAAGGGCACATCTTCACTTTTCCTTGTGGCAAAAGAACACTCCAGAGTGTAGAATCCTTACTGCATAAAAGACATTTAATCCCAGTTGCACTATTTGCTTTAAATTGCACTTCATAGACAGCTGAACATAAAAGCTATCTAACAGGATGTGGCTCTGTAAGGTTTTGAAGTTGAACTTGCGTATTAATCAAAATAAGAGTTAGGACAAAGAAAATATAGGAAATAGCTGCTGGGATGAGAGAGATGGAAGAATGGATCGATTTTAAGGGATCTTGACCAACTCACTTTTCTTGTGAGAAAATGTCATCTGTTCTTACTATACTTAATAAAAACTCGTACAGTATGAAATGTATGGATGCTACTCCTTTCACCCAAAGTCAGTAACGCCAGAAGAAAAAAAAAAACCAACAAACAATGAAACAAACAAATAAAAAACCAAAACCCACAAACAAACAAACAAAAACCTAACAAAATCCCACAGAGGATGTAAGAATCTGACTTACCAAGACATTGCTGAAGTTCACACAATCTAAACAGGGAACTTCACAAATAACCACACAAGCTTGACTGAAACAAGCTTGACTGAATATGCTACTGAATTAAACATAAGAACTATCCTTATGCCTGAATAATCCCTCCAGACTCCAGAAGAGAAGTAATGATGAAAAAGCCTTGGATTCTGTCAGGACATATCTGTAGCTGAAAATAGATGTCCAAGGAAAAATAATGGGTTGACTTCAAAGAATCCCCCAAACCTTGAAAATGTGTCAGTTCTAGAGTAGAAAAGCAAGGAAGGTGTAACTTAGTAAGTTAAGACTGAATTAGCTGGATCTGAAAGAAATTAACTTATGTCCTAATCTAAAACCATTTTAAAGTCAATGGAGAAACTGTTGGAAGTTGAATTGCTATCAAGCATCAGAGGGTATGAAAAATTAATTACTTGATTGGAGTAATTTTATATTTAGATGAAAGCAACCAGAATGCATGATTATAAAGGCCTAATTACAAAGAAATCTACAATCAAGAGTGTTCCAAACCAGTAAGTTCTAGAGGCACAAAGGTAAGTATAAACTCAGAAATCCAGGAACAAAATGGAAACAAAACAGAATGTCACCAATCAATATCTGTTTACCTCTGTATAGTAGTACATTAAAATAATAAATGGTGTGCATAGGGTTTACCTCCAGGGAAATTATGAAAAAAAAAATTATATTCATTCCTCTAATCATTTAATTCACCTCTCACTTGAAAATTAATTCTTTTTATTCCAGTAAAATTATTTTTCTCCATGAGTTTATGTGATTATTTTGCTTTGTCATGGAAGGAAAACATGAAATAATCATCAGGCACAATTTCCTCTCTCAGTATATCAGTTTTGAGAAGTCATGCAAAAATATAAGACCTGAATAATCCAAATTATATGAACAGCTTTTCCTCCACATGAATTATCCTGTTGTCTCAGTAGGATTGCTTACATTTTCTAGACTCAGGAGGAGGGGGATTATTGGTTTTATCATGTGTAAAAAAAAAAAGTAATTAAAAAAAAAAGTAATTTAATAAGATATAAAAAGTAATTTAATAAGATAAAAACTAAGGCAGAAATTTGTTAGTATTAAGAAATCACAAAATCCTGTAAAATTATCTCAGTGAAGTGAAAAAAGTGAAAATACAGTGAAGTGAAAACTCACTGAAAATAACCCAGTTTTAAAGATGCACATGTACAGTAAAATTAAGTATTTTTAAATTACTACTTTTTCAGATTGACTATCATCTTGTAAGTCAACATTCTCCAATGTATTGTTTGTTGTTAAAGCTTGCTTCTCACTAACACACACTCCAGATTTTTAATTCTGAGATATTCATGTGATCTTGCATGGGTGGAGTCTACTACCCAGCAGTGCCAATGGGAATTGTGCCCTTGACTGCAATCCCAGAAATTCTTTAATGGAGTCCTGCTTACATGCAAGTAAAAGGCAACCTTTGTATTCAAGAGATGCATACTTAATGTGAGAATGATTCATATTTTTAAATAGCTAAAGCAAAAGTACATGGTCATGATACCCTATAATGCTACATGTTTTGCTGGGGAATACACAGTAAGTCACAGCACGAATAAGTTGGGTTTTGTCACATTTTTTTGATAAATAATCCAGAAAAAAAAAAAAAAAAAAGGAATCAACCTGGAAAATCCATACTTAAAAAATATATTTCTAATACCGGTATTTCAATATTTTCAGGGGACTGCTGTATTGACTTTTTGCAGAGAGATTTTTGAGTCTTGAAAATACCACAATGTGGCAGAAGGTATTAAATTGTGAATCCATATAGTATGATTATTCACACCAGAGCTGGAATGATTTGGAAGTCAATCTTCTTACAAATCTGTATATTAAAATGTATGCCTTGGGAGCAGTGCCTGCTACCATCTAGTTATTCTGGTTGTATTCCAGTATATCCCAATTGTTATCTGAATAGTGTACTAAAGGTAGAAAAAAAAGTAAAATATTCCAAAATAAATTATGTACTGCTTAGGCACTTCTCGATTTAACCACAGGATTTAAGACTTTAAAATATTTCTCTGATACTGCTACAAAAGCAAAATTAGAAGGAAATAAACCAGGCATAATGCCTTTAAAAGCATTAGAATACACTAGCAAGACAAAGTTCTTATGTGTTTGAATGTAAATTCTTTGGACTGGGAAAAATATGAAACATTCAAGATATTCAGTAATACAATATTCAAAATTAGATACTGTAGTGTGCATTAAGTAGTCTCCAACACTTATCCTATGGTTACAATTAAGTGAGGATTCTTGTGAGAAGAGTGCTATTCCTGACAGTGTTAATAATTGATTAACCTTGGTAGTGAAGAAGAGAGCATGAGACACTTTTATCCTTTAGTATAATTTAACGTTTTGTACAAAGGAATCTTGACCTTTCTTTGGAGCATCTTGGAATTAGTACTGGTTAAAAAAACCAAAAAACTATGGATTAGTTTTGCAGTAGCTTTGAGACTGTGCATTCTCATGCTATACTAGATACCGCTCACCACTGTAAATATTTAAATAGTTAATATTCATGGACATTTTATCATGAATACTAATTACAATGGCCACATTTTACACTACCATCTCACATACATCCAATAATAATGGTAATTGCTTACATAACAATGTTAAAAGGAGGCCTAAAATAATAATCCCTAAAATACATCCTTTATTCACCCTACTGAGTACTACTACGAATTTAGAGAACAGTAATTTTTAGTTTACTAAAATTACAGATGGGGTTAAGCTTGTCCACTGGAGTCAGAAAATGTTGATGATATTTCAGTTCCTATAAATAGGTATTCAGAGAAGAAAATTAGCGTTCTGATGAGTGGAGGAAAGCAGTCACTCCTGTAAAAATTTTAACATCATTGTACAAACTATGTGCAAGCTGCCGTGGATATTATGAAAGCTGCATGTTTTGGATTTTTTTCCTGGTATTTGGGAGGTACAACTCCTACATTTAAACTACAGTGAAATAGTTATTTACATTCTCTCTCTCTCTCACATTCCAATCTGAATTTAAAAACAGATCTGTCCAGATTCCTTATCAAATGCTACACTATCAATAGGATTAAGTCAACTGAAAATCTACATACACCATCTTTTGTGTCTTTTGTACTTACCCAAAAGATGTATTTAACAAGGAGCTGATAACATATTTATAAAAGCTAGTATTTCACTAAAAATTTTGTTTATTGTTAATTGTATGGAAAGCACCATATTCAACTTACAGCTAGAGACATGTAAATGCACATTTTACTATTACATGAAGATCACTGAGAATAAAAAGTTTCTATTCTATGTTTCTATTAGTTTCCTCATAGATTTCCTGAAGATTAAGTGGATTATAAAATCATATTAACAGAAATTAGATTCAAAAATTAAAAAAATAAGGATACACGTCTTTATTTCTGTCTGAGAAGTATTGTAATCCATTGCCAGAAATACCAGAAACAGCTATAAACCTTTTCAAAAAGAACAGTATAACTCCAGGAAGAATCAAAACAAAAGGCTTTACATGTCCAATTTACCTATTCATAGTTGCTAGCTCACTAGGCATAGCTATGATTTTTTCCCCAAATACTCCACCCTTATGAAAAATCAAAGGATCTTTTTTAACAGAACTAGGCAAAAAATATTGTGTCCACATTGTGTCTTTTCTGCAGATAACCACTTTAAATATGCATCAACAGGATAGTGAAATTTACATTTTGAACTTAAACATTGAAAACAAATGTGTTGAGATCCAAAGACAAAAGCAGGAATAAGATAAGTTTTAATTCTTGGGTATCTCAAGAGGGATTTCACTCCATATCCCTCAAGGGGGGGAGTGGAAGCATTTGATTATGCCTTACTGGTGAGGGACTGTTAGCAAAATTAAGGGTGCTGTTGAAATGCCTGTGCACATATGGGATTTGTATCATTGGAGCACTCAATGTAGAAATATAAAAAAAGTTCAATGTATGACGCAAGCCAGATAAAAAAATTTTTTCTCCCCAAGTTCTATTGTAATGATTAGAATCCACATAGTGCATAGCTTTCAGTGGCCAACACAGAATTATTTTCAGTGTCAGGCAGGATCATATTGCCAGATTTTTCTTTAAATGTCTGAAAAATACAAACATGTAGATCAGTTATAACTTGTGCTATGTGCTATAACGCACCACCTAATATGGGTGAAGTTTTTTGATATTATGCTGTTTATGTAACATGTAAAAATCAAATTAAGCCCATTAACATAAAATCTATAAAAACAAATAATAAAAAATAAATTTAAAAAAATCTTATCATAAAATCTGTAGAATAGGGAATGCTAATATCAAAATGCTACTTTGTTGAAAATAAAAAATTATTTTCCAAACATCTATAATTTTTTTTTTCTTAAATAGATATTACAGATATATACCTATACTACTGAATATGTCATTTGAGTGGCTTATAATGTTATTTGCATTAAAAACTTCATGGGTAGCTGAAATTCTCTCTGCAGTACTAATCAAGAAGGAATTAATCTCACATGCTAAGTGCAAGATGCAACAAATATGCCATTTCTGAAATCATAGAATCATAGAAAGTTTTGGGTTGGAAGGAACCTTAAGGATCATTGAGTTCCAACCACACTGCAGTGGGCAGGGCCAATCCACTAGACAAGGCTGCTCCACTAGACCCCATCCAACCAGGTCTTGAACACTTCCAGGGATGGGGAAGCCACAATTTCCCTGGGCATCCTGTGCCAGTATCTCACCCTCAAACTAAAGAATTTCATCCTAGTATCTAATCTAAATATCTTCAAGTTTTAAACCATTTCCCTTTGTCCTCTTGCTAGACACCTGTGCAGAAAGCCCTACCCCAGCTTTGTTGTAGTCCCCCTTCAGGCACTGTGATGCCTATAAGGTCAACTCAGAGCCCCCTTTTTTCTCCAGGAGAAACAACCACAACTTCCTCATCTTCATAGAAGAGGTGCTCCAGCCTTCTGATTTTTGTGACTCTTCTCTGGAGGTCTATGTCCTTCTTATTCTGGGGACTCCAGAACTGGACACGGTACTCCAGGTGGGGTCTCAGAAGAGCAGGGCAGAGGAGGAGAATCACCTCCCTCAGATGGCTGGCTACTCTTCTTCTGATGCACCAAGGACCCAGCTGCCTTTCTGGGGTGCAAGCACACAATTATGGCTCATATTAAGGTTCTGGTACAGTATCACCCCCAAGTCATTCTCCTCAAGGCTGCCATCAATTCTTTCTTTTCCCAACCTGTATTCATTCATGGGATTGCCTTGACCCAAGTGCAGAACCTTGTTTTTGGCCTTGTTGAACTTCATGCAGTTTGCATGAGCCCAATTCTTGAGCCCAATCAAGGTCCCTCTGGATGGCATTCCTTCCCTTGCTCCCTCTGGATGGCATTCCTTCCCTTCAGCATGTTGACTTCACCACACAGTTTGGTGTTGTCAGCAGACTTGGTGAGGGTGCATTCAGTTCCAATGTCCATGAGTATCAGCCCTTGAGGAACTCCATTCTGGGACTGAGCCAAAGCTTCCAGTTCTTCTTGTTTATTCCTTCTACTGCAGGCACTACTGTACAAACATTTGAAATGTGCTCCACGGAATTTGTACCACCATGGAGTGGAGTGCATGTCCTCACTAGCTCACTAGCCACCACTCATCATGCTGTACCAGAGCATATGCAGGTGTCCTGTCCTGCCTCACGTCTCCACAGAGTCAACTTCCAAAGCAATGGCCATGGCCTGAGCTTCTGCAGGAGAGAGCAGCCAGCTTGTCTGGCACATGTAGGGCAGCTACATTTCAGTGCAATGCTTCAAGCAGAGCAAGCAGAGGACACACCACTGCATTGAAGCTGCCTGATGTGGATCCAACTGAGATCTTGGTCTCCAAAAAGAAAAGCCAGCCTGACAAGGCAGGCCACCTGCTTCGTGACTTGCACTAAGCTGCAAAGATGGAGGTCAAACACATGTTCATGGAGGGTCCCCCTTGTCACCATTTCATAGACACCGTCTTGAATGTTCCAGGACAGAGAAGTCACAGGGAGGTTTTCTTCTTGTTTCCATCTCTACTCCCCTGCAAGCTGCAAGTGGCACAGGAGAGGGGAGAGTCTCAGGGCAGAGCTGAGAGCATGGAAAAGAAAGGCAGGGCGAGGATGTGATGTGGAGCAGGGCTTTGCCCATCCCCCCAGTGCACCTTGCAAGTATGTAAGGAGACCTGGATGGGGAGAAACACAGGCATGCAGAGCACTGGGTACAGGAGGGAGCTCTCAGCACATCTCTGAGGCTGAACTTGAGAGGCCAAGAGGCAGCAGGGAAGCACACCTTGCCCATGGGCTTCTCAGACACCTTGACAGAGGCCAGGTTTGGCCTACCAGACAACCCTTCTGGGTCTGCCAGAGTGCTGGCAATCTCATGGCATGAGCATACATGTTTTGCCAGAGCATGGCTCCTGGCCAAGACCAGCACACATATAACATGAACACAGGTCAAGGAGAAAACTGCACCTCTTTTAGATTCAGAGATAGTTGGAACATGACAGCTCCTGCGAGATCCAGGGCACCCACAGTGTCTCTGTTCTGCAAGGAAGGCATTTGCCAAAATGGCCCAGAGAAGCCCTGGCAGGGGGCTGTGCTCAATGCAGGCAAGTAAGGCAAAATCCCTAGGGACCAGTGCCAGTCTCTCTAGGGGAAAAGATTCCTTTCCGACCTCAGACCTGGGGCACCAGTGGTGTCTTCATGCTGCAAGAGCAGCATCTATTTGCTACAAGAGCAGCCAGCAGGAACTTACCCAAAATGGCCCAGAAGAGCCCCAGCAAAGGGCTCTGCTCAGTGCTGCAAAAGGAAAAAAAACCCTGGAGACCAGGAGACCTGTGCCAATCTGCCCCCTGGTGAAAATTCCTTCCTGACCCCAGGGCTGCTGCTATCTGCTCCCTGAGCATGAGCAAGATCTGCCTTCTGGCCACACCAGATGGTCTCACCTCTCAAGGACACCATCACCCCTTCACTGCAACCCAGAGCCATCTTGGAAGCCTGGGATGGCAAAAATAAAACCAAAACAGACCCTTGTGATCCCTCAGACTTATGGAGTATGATGTGTGTAGGATGGAATACTGTGTTTGGTCAATTTGGGTCACTTGTCTGCTCCGCTCCTCTCCACAGATGGGTTTTAAGTGTGACTCCTTTACTCCTTTTTCCTTTACAAACTATAAGATGTTTAGCAGAATGGAGCATACCAGTCTCCAGCAGTAACAATAAGCATTGGGCTTTATCATTCCTAGAAATAGAGACTGAGTGAGAAAAATGTTCTTTATTTCACCAAGTGCAGCTACTTAAATGAGACTTAACTCAGTAAGTAAAGTTACTGTGAAGAAAACTGGTTTTGTCCTGCCTCAAACCAGAACAAAATCAAACTGTAACTTACATTAACTTGTGAGAGAGGAGGAATGAGTCTATTCATTTATATGATAGGTGCAATTTTTTACATTTTGGTGATTTAGAAATTTAAGAAGCAGTTACATTGCAACCCACACAGCAACTGGGAAAAAAAAAAAAGGATACAATACATGTGACAGAGCATATATATGTATATATGTCTCTCTGATATAGAGTTGATCTCATGAACTTCACAACACCTGAAAATTATCTCACAAAGTAAAATTTTAGAGACAATACTATGTTCTGAATAGTACACTGGAAAGGAATGTGAAAAAGAGGATTACATCCATGGTTTGTTTTTTTTTTCCCCCATTCCTATGTATTCCTGGGCAAGTCATTCAATTCATTTAAATCCTGTCTCCAACTCTGCTCATCTGGTTCATCTAAGACCAGATGGTAACTTGTCCTGGCAGAGAGCTACCAGTTACAGAGAGAGTTCTTGTGACCAAATGTGTACAAATGCAAGTATAAATTACTGCTTACTAAAATGTAAACTCCTTGGGATTTAGGCCATCTTTTTCTCTGTATCTCTTTCTATAATCTATATAGATCACCACAGTGAAGTCATCCTTGCCTTAAGGATTGGATTTAGCACACTTCCAGTGTTCTGGTCTTAAGAGCTAGAACATTCATACTTATTACTATGTATTAAATAAATGTTATTACATATTCTCCATATACTTCATGCCTAGTTTCTCACAGTCTAGTTTCTCAGGTATCCTCTGTAAGGACTTACTAGACATAGAGACATGGATTTGAAAGCAGACCCTAGGATGTGACTTGCATCACTTGATTTTACTGTCATAATCACCAGCATGTATTTGATATTTGTTTGGGTTTTTTTCTATATACCCGAGTGCCTCAGAATATTAGTGAATTTGTCAAGAATATTATGTTGTGCATCTGTACAGATAGAATCTTATAAATCAGGTATTTATGTGAAGGAATATAATCCCTGAGTTGGAAATGCATGTGTGTACTAGCAGGCTTTGATTAATGTTCTTCCCTTGGGGCAGAAGAGCACTAGTGTTTCTTGTCCTAAGTAGTTTACTGAGACGATAACTACATTTTCCCACTGATTTGTGAACTATTACACCTGCTGGGAATCTTCCACTTGCCTGTAACTAAATTTACACTGCTACTTGTGATAGGGAAATTGAGAAAGAAAAGTTGTTGCATTGAACATACTTCTTTTTCTTTTCTTCACTAACATCTAAATCATACTTAGTGTGTATCCTTAGCAACAAGATGATTCAAGCATACAAGAAACAGAACAAGAGAAAATGGCCTTAAGTTGTGCCAGGGAAGGTTTTGAAACCTAAATGATACTATGATTCTAATACTGTCTTCTGTTTTTACCTACTTCTCATACTCCCTATCAATTAGCCTAAAAATAATTGAAGAATTAATTTAGCTAAAACTATTCTTCCCATTTCTTGCACTGCAACATATATTCTCTAAGAGTTTATTCTAGGAATTCTGAACACTTCAAAACCACTTTTCTAACACACATCCTTCCCAGAGAAATCTTATGCATTTATCCATTCAGTTCAGTAAAATCTGCTTTCTAAAAATCTGTCATGCCTTTTTCTAAAGGCATTTTTTGATCCTTCACTGGAATGACCTAATGGCTTTCAGACTTCAATAAATATATTAGTGTTGGAAGGACATTTACCAGAGCAATATAAAGACAATTATTTTTTAAAATTTATTGCTATGCAGATCCTTTTGGATAGTATGTGAGATGCTTTTTTAATGTATCTGTAAAATACACATTTAAAAGATTCCCGAACAATAGGATAGAAAAGTCAAAAAGTTACCACTGAGAACAGTTGAAGTGTTTTATTAATAAAACAGCCTCTGTTTCAACTGCAGTCAGTTTTTGTAACATTATATGAAGCCTTATATGGAAGTCAATGCAGTTTTCCATTTTGTGAGTTTAACTGTAGCACTTTCAAGACTCATTTGTCAATTCATAATCCAAGATAGTTTGTCCATTATCACGCGCTTCAATACTGTCTACACTTACCCAGATCTCTAAGGGAACACTATGCTTAAAATTATACAAATTATTAAAAATTATTACATATCTCATAAAAGCGAATCAAGTAGTGAATACTAGGTACAATATTTAAATCAGCATTGGTTAATAAATTTTGTTTATACAGCCAATGGTTGAAATAATATTTCAATAACTTATGACTACCACTCTTAAATGCATTAGTCAATAATAGTTGGTTTCCTCCTCTTGCTTTAAAGGCTGCCAAATTATAAACAGTTCTTCATCATCATTAATGAATTTTCCTTGTTATGGCTATTTTTTTCAATTCCAGCTTCATTTCCCACTGATATAAAATGTTAATTTTTCCCCCATGTATTAAGGTATTCCTCATTGCCCGCCGGACGGGCGGGACGGGGCGGGACGGGGCGGGACAGAGCGGGGAGGGGCGGGGAGGGGCGGGAACGGGGGGAGACTGGGGGAGACGGGACAGGGCGGGGAGGGGCTGGACGGGGCTGGACGGGGCGGGGCGGGGCGGGACGGGACGGGGAGGGGCGGGACGGGGCGGGACGGGGCGGGACAGAGCGGGGAGGGGCTGGGGGCTGGACGGGGCGGGGCGGGGAGGGCGGGGCGGAGCGGGGAGGGGAGGGGCGGAGCGGGGAGGGGCGGGGCGGAGCGGGACGGGGAGGGGCGGGGCGGAGCGGGACGGGGAGGGGCGGGACGGGATGCGGCTGGGCGAGGCGGGGCGGGACAGGGCGGGAGCGGGGGGAGACGGGGGGAGACGGGGAGGGGCGGGGAGGGCGGGGCGGAGCGGGACAGGGCGGAGCGGGACGGGGAGGGGCGGGACGGGGCGGAGCGGGACTGGGCGGGACGGGTGCCCCGGCATCCTGCGCCGGAAGTGTTTCTCCGCGCGGTGGGCGGGGCCGCCGTTGCTAGGCGGAAGTGCGGCGGCGGGCGGCGGTTGGCGTTTAAAGACTCTGCGGCGGCAAAAGGAGTGCGGGTGGCGGCCGCAGGACGGTGGGGTTGGCGGGGTGTGTGTGGTGGGTGTTCTGTCCCCTGCCCCGCCTAGGGAGCGGCTGCGCTTCCCCACCACCGGCCCAGCAGCCCCTGGGCAGAGCGGGGATATGGTCTCCAGAGTCGCCGATCGGCTGCTGATCGTCGTCTCCATCCTAGAAGGTAAGCGGGGGGACGGGAGGGGGGGCGGCCTGCCGGCTCCTGATTGTCGGCTCCGTCCTGGACGGAAAATGGGAGGTGGTCGCCGACTCCCTGTGCGATTTCTCCGCGGAGTGAGGGGTATCAGCCACGCTGCCTTTTAATAAACTGCTTATATTGATGTAGACTTCGGCGTACGTGCCTTAAAGCCGCGATAGACTGCTCACAGTTTGTTTCTGGAAGTACTTACCCGCAATATATTCAAAATGAGTGCTGAAACCGCCTCTCTTTTCTTGAAAAACAACGTTACGTCTCTTTTGCATCGCAGGACTTGCTTAGCCTGTGCTGTCTTTTAACCCGCACGTCACTGCCGTCCCCATCCTCTGCCCGAGGAGCCAAACCTGGAGGCAGGAGCCGGCATCCCGCAGCTCCCGGCTGTGCCCTGCTCTGCCTGTGGGCACCACAGCCGCGGGACCTTCCCTGACGGGCTCTGGGGATCAGGTCTCGCCGCCTGGATATGGGGTTTTTCCCTGGGGCCACCCTTGATGAAAGATTTGGACCAAAGTATTTAGAATCATAGAATTGGCTGGGTTGGAAGGGACCTCAGAGATCATCAGGTCCAACCCTTGATCCACTACTGCTGCAGTTACCAGCCCATGGCACTGAGTGCCACATCCAGTCTCTTTTTAAATATCTCCAGGGATGGAGAATCCACTGCTTCCCTGGGCAGCCCATTCCAATGCCTGATCACCCTCTCCGTGAAGAAATTCTTTCTTAAGTCCAGCTGATCTCTTTAAGCATTATCAGGATTCTTTCTTCTGTCCGTCCCTGCTTGCTTTTGGTTTTTGGTGGTGGTGGGTTTGGGTTTTTTTGGTTTGGTTTAGTTGTTTGGTTTTTGTTTGGTTTTTGTTTGTTGTTTTGGTGTTGTCTCAAATACCTAGCTAACCATTCTTAATCTTCTGTTTCTCCAGGTTTTAGTTGCTGAGATGTAATTATTGTGTGAGTGGTGTCTCTGTATTTTTGTTTGGGTGTTTTTTCTGTTTTGGGTTGTTTAGGGGTTTTGGGATGGATGTGTTGTATTTTCTCTGATCCTTTGCATAGTTTGCCAGGCTAGCTCTAAAATAAGATCCTGCTCTTGGACATACAGGTAGCCCCTCCCTGAAATATATGTAAATTTTAAAAAGTATTCACTTTATTTTGTCATTTCAGTTATTAATCTAAATACAGGAGGATGACTTTAGACACTCTCCTAATCTAGTAGAGAATTTTTTAAAGCAACAAGAAGTAGTTGAAAACTACTTTCACTGTTTCTGTTAGATCAAGTTCTATTTTGCTGTGGGGCAGTGATAAAAATCTGCAGTAGACAACATTCAGTCCTTCTTGCTCACCTGTTCACTTGTTTAGTTCCCAGCTACAAATTTCTTAAAATCAAATCACATCACACTAACTGCCTAGTTTCTTTGACTTTTTTTTTCTTTGATAGGTAATGTCTTTGTGATTGTAGGTGCTTCACAAATAGCCTGTTTTAGGTTGTGTTCTTCTGTATAGTGGGAAGACTTGTTTCCAATATGGAGAGCATAGCTTTAGAGTTAGCACAGACAAGATAATATGGGAAATGTATTATTTAATTGGCTTATGGCATAAATATGAGCACTTATTTCTTTTTTTAGTGATGGTGCATGGCAAATACACTCTTTTTGCAGGTCGCTGTTTTCCGAAACGACCCAAGCATATGCTTATAGTTGAAGCAAAGTTTGATGGTGAGCAGTTGTCTACTGATCCTGTAGAGCACACTGATGAGCCAGAATTTGCTACAGAATTGGCTTGGGAACTTGATAGAAAAGCACTTCATCAGCACAGGTAACATTAGAAAATTAAGCTTAATTCGGAGATAAAATTTGCCTTGTCTCTACAGCTACTGAATAGAATTTTTGTATTACTGTCATCTGATTTTTTTTTTTTTTTAATTTTCATTATTCTATACACTGATCAGCCATAATGTTGCTAAAACAAACAAAAGCAGTATATGGCAAATTAAGTGATCTTTAAAAATTCTAAAGAGTATGAGGGTATGTTTTTATACTTCTGGAAGAAAACAAGATCTTAGACCAACTTAGTTTAAGAACTATAGTTCAAGCATTGGGTTCAGCCTTTCTTGTGTATACTGTGACACAGTATTAATTTCAAACCTGAGAAACCTAAGTAAAATATATTTGAAAATGTCAAAAAGAAGAGCTGAGAAATGTAATAAGTTTTTCATAAATGTCGATTTGTTTTGACTGCACAAAAATCATATGCATAAGTCCTCTTTTTAAGATTCTGTCAGAGATGAAATTTTATTTCCATGTAAGATGTTATGTTTATTTCTTGGACATGGGAGAGATGGGAGACATCTTTTTTAATAGCACTAGGGGCTCTGTGAGACTCCAGTGCACTCTTCTAATAAAATTAATCCACATGTTCTCTTGCTTTACAGTTAATAATTTGATATAAACTCAATTTCTGACCCACCAAAGCTAGTAATGCAAGAATAAATTTTGGGGATGCTTGAAATACACAAATTATTTTTGAGAACTGGAGAATGAAGTGTTGCATTTTAGATTTCAACTGATTTGTTGTTTCAGGCTGCAACGTACCCCTATCAAACTCCAGTGTTTTGCACTCAATCCTGTGTCTTCAGATAAAGAGAATATAGGATATATTGTGCTTGATTTAAGGTCCGTGCAGGAAAAGAAACAGGTACTACTTTTCTACTGTTCTTGCACTTGTGAATTCAAAAATTGAAATACTTGTAAACAGTACTTCAGTTCCATTATTTAATTGCCTGGAAAATTTGTCAAAGCCATTGATACTGGGCAATTGATTTGGGTCTCAATCACCAAGTCTTAAGGTGTTTTGGTTTTTTTAACGTAAAAGATGTTTTAGGCTCCAAACACAGCATACAGTATACGTAGTTGTTCATATAAATTTAATTAGTCAGAATGCTGTGTTGTGCTTGATCAACACTACTCTGATGTGGCTCATAGCAGTACCCTGGTGACTTATTTTGACATCTCACTTCTTAAGGATTTGTGATCCATATTACTTACTGTGTCCATATGACTTTCTGTTGAGAACTTTAGAAATTTTACATTTATGACATTTTGCTTGTTAACTTTCTTATTGTACAAGTAGGTGGAAAAGACTATGTTCATCTAGTCTTCCAGGAGTCATTCTGTAGAATCTTTCAGTATAATAGTGTCCTCAAAATTGACCAAATTTTTGAAAATAAAACCTGAGTTATGTTTCTGTAGATGATGAAGTAGAAATGCTTGAGTAAGTCCAGCTTTTCTGTAACACTATTATATTAGTCTCCTGGTTTTTTAAGATGCTTTTGGTTTTTACTTTTGTTTTCAATTATGTAGGCACCAAAATGGTATCCTCTGCTTAGTAACAAGTACACTAAATTTAAACCTGAAATACAAGTAGGTGTTGTGTTGGAGACTGATTCAAAAGCATCGATCGATGGTTTTAAAGCAAAGGAGGCACCCTCTAGAGAAGGTAAGGGCAAATAAAACTGTAAGAATACCTCACAAGTTGAATAAAAAATGCTTTTGTGCCAGATGGACAGAACAGTTGTTGCAAATGTGTTTTAAATCTCAAGATAATTTTAATTTCTTAGTGTTTCCAGTGCAAATCATTTGCAGATGATTACTGTAATTTTACAAGGATGCTTTGCTGTGGTAAATGTGACTTTCAAGTGAACTGAGATTTTAAAAATTAGGATCCTATAGTTAGTATTAGGGGCATTTTACTTGTATATTAGGTCTTTAAGGAAGTTCTGTAATGAAAGAAATAATAGGAGTTTCTTTACAGAATGAAGTTTTAAGTAGTTTTAGCTTGAAATTGTGAAGTAGTGCAATATTTCATTTCTTGGGTAGGCTGATATTCTATATCTATACTGATATGTATCGAAAATATAATAAAACTTAGGTATCTATGTTAGTTAGGTAGCTTTATGTGCTGGGCTTTTCAGTCATATTTGTATCTGGAATTTGGTACAAGCTTTTTAAGTTTTTTTTTGTCTGCAAGTTTGCATCTTAAACAAAATTAAATCCTTAAGTATTTTGGGAATTTTTTTTTCCTTAATTATGTCTCCTTCCTTATGCCCTACCTTTAAGTCTGTCTACTTCATTTCTAAAAACTGAGCCACCATTACATCTAGTGTATTTTCTCCTAGTTACCATACAATACTTTGTGTTCTTTCCCTGAGGGTAACTGTTCCCTAATTCTAAGTCTTTCATCTGTTTAAGATCTGTGGATGTTTGTACAAAGTGGTCAGTGGCAGGAAGTGTTCTACAAGGTTTCAGGGCCATACTTAAACTTTGCTGTGCTGCAAGAGTGGCTTGGGCAGTACTGAATATCAACTGTAATTGCTTAGCTTACTCCTTCCTTTCAGGTTCTCAAGAAAGCAGAGGGAATTTTTCACACTGTGAAGTTTGTAAAGGAGTCAAAGAACTGCTCTAAATGATTTGTTGATCTGTGCTTCCCTTGTGATCATTCTGCTCACATATTCTCCTACCCCTCATGACACTGGCAGAAAAAAAAAGAAACCCGTTCTGTCTTCACCCAGTGCTATCTTTCACTTCATGTGTTCTGTGGAATAGTTGATATAAACAAGTTTGTTTTCTTTTGTTTTCATTTTTACGCCATTTCAAGAGTAGTCAGTACCATATTTAGGCAATGGAGTTAAATAGACATGTAAATTTTCACATGTTTGAAGTTAATTCCAAATACTGGGTATGACAAGACTGACCTACCCAGTTGTAGTCTGTTTAGAGTCAAGGAGACATCAAAGCACTTTTTTTGTTGTTTTTTTTTTTTTCACTTGGTCACTTTACTGACCTAAGTGGTGTGAAGTTTCCAGTGTTCACAATGAAAAGTGCTGTGTGATTACTACTATTTGATATAACCTAAGATGCTTTAAAGTATTTGGAGTACACACTAGAAAACCAGAATACAGCTTGTTTTAAGCACTGAAGACTTCAGATTAAAAATCTTTAAATGAAATATTCCAAAGGTCTGAGAAGTATCTGAGGATATTATGCTTTTTTTCAACAACTGAACAGATTGTCATATGCAGCTACTGTTTGGCATTTCCTTTAATGAGTAATCTGAAGAAGCAGCACTGTAGAACTCTAAGCTAATAAAAAAGAGTACCAATCAATATAATGTTACTTACTGCAACATGAAATAAAAATATGCACAAGCATTCTGTCTAGCATAGTTTTTGTAATAATATCTGTGCCCACTGAGTAGGAATTCATTTTAGGTGTTCTGGGGTTTTTTTTTGGTAGCTAAACCTAAGTCCCTAAGTTAGGGACTTTTTAGCGTTGGAATGTTTTGGAACCAGGCAAAAAAGGATGGAGTCAAGCTTTTCTCAGGTGTGACTAAAAATACGACAAGGGGCAATGGTTATAAACTGGAGCATAGGCTCCATGTAAGTAATAGGAGGAATTTTTTCACTGTGAGGGTGACAGGGCACAGGAACAGGCTGCCTAGGGAGGTTGTGGAGTCTCCTTCCCTGGAGACTTTCAATGCATTCCTGTCTGACCTGCTGTAGGTGACCCTACTGTGGCAAGGGGGGTTGGACTAGATGATCTTTCAAGGTCCCTTCCAACCCCGAACTTTCTGTGGTTCTAAAGATTTTTATTTGTAGTTTTTCATTCCACGTGTACAATTATTAAATGTAAAATTACAGTTATGTATGATTCCTGCAGTAATTAATAAGGACACATTTCACTTTATTTTTTTATTCTCTCTTAGCATCTGCTCTTCTTTCTGGACTAGACCCTAAAAGTATTGTACCAGTCTTGAATGAAGAAGAAGGCTATCATCAAATTGGACCAGTAGAGTGTTGCAGGGACTACTTTGTCTTGTCTGTAACCATTGCATTTGCCACACAGTTGGAACAGGTTCGTTTACTTGCTGTGTGTAGCTTGTAAGAGGTACTATTCCATGTTTATATGTTCAACCTGTGCTTTATTTCTTGTTGAAATTTTTTGTTGTCTATTAAAGTTTTTTGTCCTATATTGATTTAATATACGTAATTGTGAACTTTAAAACTTTATGTAGTTCTTAGATGTCAAATTACAGATGAAAGGTGAAAATTTTGGGGAGGCACTAAAATTATGCTTACTTTAAATTATGCACATTCATGAAACGCATGGGTTTATATTAAAATATAGTATAAAAAGTATGTCTATGTATAATATCAGTCTTCAGTATCTTCAGCCTATGTACTGAAGTTCAAACAAGATGAAATAACTTTCAGATCTGTAAGTTAAATGCAACAGTTCATACGTTGCCTAAGGTAACGACTTACTGGCTTGGATGAAGGGCCATGCTAATGTGATTATTGGAGCTTTAGATGTCAGCTGCTGTGTTCATGCTGCACTGTACTACACCACACTGTTGTCTGATTAAAAAATACACGTAGAGCCAAGTTACTGATAAAGTAGCAACTCTAGGACAGTGCAATTTGAATTGATCTTTAACTAGTATGATAAATAGCTTGTGCCATTTTAGCTACTTAACTCAAACTTGCAGTGGCTACAGGATGTAGTAGCTGTTTTTGTCTGCTCCAGTTTTCTATTTGATCACCTAGGTTATATAAAAAACTCACTAGCTATGAGTATTTTTGAGGAATTACTTGTTTCTGGATAATTGGTGCAGTGCTTGCCGCTATTGATGGGAGTTACAGCTCTTGGATAAGAGAAATCTTAAAAGTTATTCAAAATGGCTTGTTTTGCAAGTTATTGACATGTTTGTGAAGTGGGGTTTTCTTCAGTTTTAGGGTTAATATAAAAATGTAGTTTTTATTTTGTGTGTAGTGCCAGCTAGGATTTAGGTTAGCTACTCAGCAGTTTGAGATCACTTTAAGGTCTACTATTTCTATAATAAGTATTATTTCTATAATAAGTAGTACTGTTATAAATAAGTAGTACTGTTATAAATAAGTAGTACTGTTATAAATAAGTAGTACTGTTATAAATAAGTAGTACTGTTACAAATAAGTAGTACTGTTACAGATAAGTAGTACTGTTACTTTACATCAATAAGGCACATTATTTTTCTGCATCTTTTTAGTTAGTTCCTAGTACTATGAAGCTTCCTGAACGCCAACCTGAGTTTTTTTTCTACTACTCATTACTGGGAAATGATGTCACAAATGAACCTTTCACCGATTTAATTAATCCAAACTTTGAGCCAGAAAGAGCTTCAGTTCGAATACGTAGTACAGCTGATGTTCTTCAAGTTTATCTTTGTACACAGTCAAAATTGCAGGTAAGCTATTTCTTCTAAAATGTGACTGGAAATGAATAATGAAAATCAAAGGAACAGAATATGGCCCAACGTGAAACTGGAAAGCATTTATTTTTCCAAAACTAGATTTTATTAGACTATGCAAGTTGATTCTCTTGCTGATGCGAGGGAAACCCTAGTAGCAAGTGTCCCAGCTCATTTGTAGTGCAGTCTCTTTAGTATGGTCACTATAGTATGTTCATGTCATAACTAAAGGTAATAGTGAAATATGATCTTCCCAGACAGCTAATGTGACATTTTCATGAGTTCTGGGACTTGCTCTGCAATAAGACCATCTGTAGCCCACAGGCCTGCTTTGTGCTGCCTGCAGTAGCCTCACCCTCACCATCTGCTCAGTCACTCTTTCCTGTTTGGAAATCACTGTCTTCATCACTCTGTGAATAATAACGGAGGTTTGGCTTTTTTCTCATTCCTTTGCCAAATACTATTTTTAATTATAGAGCAGCCGTATTTGGACTGTTGCAGGATGTAGCTTACCTTTAGCTATGTCTTTAAATGGAGGACATGCTTTCGTGATGGAATTGACAGTGTTAGGCTTATCACTGGGCTCAGTGATCTAAACAGTCTTTTCAACCTAAATGATTTTCATTCTAAATATTGGGTAGTATTGAAAGTGTTTCTGGCAATGTATCTTACACGTTACTCATTACAAAATAGGAGACTCTTTGGATGAGGGTAGTATATGGTTTCTCATTAAATACCTCTAAATAAGACAGCATGAATTACACAAGGTAAGTCTTGGATCTTGAACCTTTAATATTATTTTCATTTAAATGTCTATAGATCATAACAGTTTTGTTTTCTACATTAGTTTAAGGATGACTCTGTTTTAATCTGACATTTTCAGTTTTAAAACTTTCAAACTTTTCAACAGTTTTTGGATAAACATATGCATTGCTGTGTTTGGAATTTAATCTTAGTCTGTGATCTTGAAACAAAGTACTATATATGTACACATGCAGAGATTTATATATGCTTTCATTATGGTAATGACTTTGAACAAGAATCATAGAATCATAGAATTGGCTGGGTTGGAAGGGACCTCAGAGATCATCAAGTCCAACCCTTGACCCACTACCGCTGTGGTTACTAGGCCATGGCACTGAGTGCCACATCCAGTCTCTTTTTAAATATCTCCAGGGACGGAGAATCCACTACTTCCCTGGGCAGCCCATTCCAATGTCTGATCACCCTCTACTTAAAGAAATTCTTTCTAATATCTAACCTAAACCTCCTCTCCCAACTTGAGACCATGATGAACATCATGTTAAAGAAGACTGAATAATGTGTACCAGATCCTCACCTTGATTTACATTTCTTTCTCTGACTTCTCAGTCAGCTTTATAAAATGTAGGTTATAGTATTAGAACACTGTATTTCGATCCTTTAATGTGTATTTTCTGAAAATTAAAGCAAGTCAAAAAAGGTGCTAGCTGTCAAACTGTGAGGTTGCGTGTTTATGTAGAGAATATGATTTTGTTTGCCTGTGTATGTGTTTGTGTAGATACATACACAGCCAGGTATTCATGTCGGCTGCTGGCAGCTTCTGGCAGTACAGTATTCATTGTGTAATAAATATTAAGGGTCAGAATACAATGTTCTGATCTGCTAAAACGTAACTGCAGTGAATCTTATTCAGGAAAACCCAAATTGCTATGTAATTTTCAGAGAGTTCTTTCAGTGAAGAAAGCAAATTACCTTAGTGGGTTTTTTTTGAACTCTATCTTTTACTAAGGTGTGTAAACATCGAGCTATGGCAGGAAGAATATGCCTGTACATTAGGGGCAAGAATCCATGCTGTGTTTAGAAGCCACAGGCTATTGAATTTGTCTTCGAGAAAGGACATGAATGACACATCCTCAAAAGGGCAGTGCAGTCATCTGATACTGTAATGGCATTGAACAAATCTTACCTGCTCAATAGTGAATTTTCATAGCTGCTCTTAATACTGCTCTAAACACAAATAAGCATACAGAAGTAGACTAGGGATGATAATTCAAATTTTTTGTATTTATTCTACTGTTAGGAGAAAACGCTCATGATGGTTACATTCTAGCACTTTTTTTATGTATACAGGTCCATCTTTGCTGTGGGGACCAATCTCTTGGAAGCACTGAAATACCCCTGTCTGGACTACTGCAGAAAGGAAATGTGGATCAGCACCCTGTGGCAATAGAAGGAGCTTTTGTTCTTATTCCACCAAACAGAGCTAAACAGAAACTGCCACAGTTGCCTTTGGATATGGCTCCTACTGTTGGGGTATCTATAGTTCTGCAAAGGGAGAGCTTGAGTGCTCAGGTATACCTCATTATTGGTTTAGATACTGTTGCATGGTTTCATGGTTTTTTAGAAAACTGTTATTTTTAAGTCATGTTAAGTTAGTTAAGTAAGTAAAAGATAATGTGAAAGCATAAGTTGCTTTGTATGTGTAATCCTTTTATTTCTATGTCAGAAAAATAATATCTATAAAAATGTTGTAGATAGATTTTTTTCAGTGCAAGCTGTGATTAATAAGAAAATTATCACTTCATTCAGCCTTTGAATCACTTAAATACCCCAACTGAACCTCAACAGCCACAAGAGAAAGTTGTTTCACCTGTTAATGGTGAGAAAACAGAAAACCTCCAGAAGAGATCCCAGACTGTCCCATCTCAAGCTGACCATTCTTCTTCAACAAAAGATGAAGCAACAGAAAGTGAAGTGGAAAGTCTTAAGTTAGAAAAAGGCACAAAACTAAAAAAAAACGGTATGTGGTATAAAATTTTTGACCCAGCTGTCAAGCATTGTCTTGATCATGTACCTATTTAATGCATGAAATTTATTCAGGCAAGTGAGAATTAGTTACATAATTTTGAGAATGAATTTTGTAGTTTTAACATAGAGATGATGAAATACATTTGAAAGAGGCAGGTTGAGAATTTAGTGGTTTGTAGATTACAAGTGACACTGGTGTTTATCACCTAAAAAAAATACCAGGAATGTTTGAATTCCCTGACTTTGGTGGTTTGATGTACTGAAGTACAGGACTCATGAAGAAACTGACTTGCTCAGTAGATATGAAATGGTCAAATTTCACATTTATTAAATAGAGAGTAAATGTGGGAGTTTTTACGATTCCCATGGAATTTAGATAATATTGTCAAAATAACCATTTATACTGTACAGATTCCTGATCCCAAAGCCAAGTTGTTGTTTTGTTTTTTTTAACATTATCCTCTTGCAGAGACTTGGTAGCCCACATAGCCTTGTAAGACTTCCTGTGTTTTGATTTTGATTTGAGGTCTGGATTGAGGAGGATTTGATTTAGCCAGTTTTCCTTTTAATCTTGTTATCTAAGCAAGAATTAAGTATTGTGAACCTAGCAGTGAGTCTGAATCTGCAGTTAAGAAATCTAGGATTGTGCTTTTTCCTTAATAGTAATAATTTTACAAATTTGTTTTGGTATGTAAAACATCCTTTCACATTTGTCTTTCAGAGCTGGTGTCTGAGACTTGCCTAGAGGTTGACAAACAGTGTAGTGAAGAGCTCCCAGTTTTCAAATCACAGAGCAGACCAAAATCACCCCTATTGTCAGAGCTGCAAAATGCCAGTAATGCAAAATTTACTGAATTTAGTACATTCGATAAAATTTGAGTACAGTAGCAACTTAATGAATTTTAACAGTAGGATACATGGAATTTTTGTTGTCTGTGACAGCCTTAAACTTTGGTTCAGCTTTTTTTTTTTTTTTTTTTAACCACACAATCTAGTGACATTTTACCTGAGTTAATGAAAATTATTTCATTCATATGTTGTGCTAACTAGCTGATCTTGAATTATTACTGAATTTTTCTTTTTTTGTATTGTTACTGTTAATGCAAATAAAACACTCAAAAAAAAACAACAGGAGAAAAATAAAATCAGTGCTAGCAATGATATTAAAAGAAATATATTATGAAAATATAAAACTTGGAAACACTTAAGGCAATTACAGTATAAGAGGATCACAACAGCTAGCACTTCAAAAAGCAAGTTGAGTTCTCTGGCAGTTTCCTTACCTCTTTCTGTAGCTTGTAGGTTTCAGCTTTCTCTTCTACCCTTTGAAGCCAATATTGGGTCTCAGGTTAAGGATTTGAGAAGTTGGGATGCAGCTGGACAGGCACAGGCACTCACTGTAGCTTTTGTCTCCTGAATTATGAAATGTCTGTCACAGTAGGTGGGTTCTGATCAGGGGGCATAAGCAGATGTTCTTTAGAGACCTAGCTAGAGCATTTAAGTTTATTTCAGTAGTTGAACCTCAGGTTAGAACCAAGAGCTAAATCTTAGTTTAAACTAAATAGTTGTTGCTGCCTTACAAGGATTGCTTGTGCTCTTGTCTTTTCAGTTCCAAGCTAAACAATTTAATTCAAAGCAAACCAAGTTATTGCAACTGACTTTTTTTCTGCAAGCCCTTGAATTCTTGAATTGATGAGGAACAATGTTTTGAAGAGAGGAAACTGACGTCCTTAGCATCCTTCTGAAGAATTTAGTATCTTGGATCTTGAGACTAACTTTGAAGATTTATTTAAAAAGGAAGGATACTATGGAGTCTTAAGTCGATTTTGTGAGGGATTAGGTGATTTTTGTTTGAAGCAGTTAAAAGAAGAGTGGGTATGTTTCATGGTAGTAACTTACAGAGCAAAGAATTGAAATTTTCTAGGGAAGTAAACCTATCTATACTTGCATTTAAAATGTGAGACTCATCTTAATTTATTCTGCCCAAAATAACCAAATATATAAAATGCAGACAAATACTTTTCTGTATTTTCAGCTGATAAAGGTGCAGTAGCTGCGTCTCAGCCCAACCCTGTGGGTGCATCCAGTTCTTCTGAGCCTGTGTCAGCACAGAAAATAGTTATTCCAGCTTCTTCTCACCATTTTTGCTTTTCAATAGACTTACGAAGTATACGTGGTCTCGAAGTTGGTTTTCCAATAAATTGCATTTTAAGGTATGATTTGTTTTCATTGATCTTACTTTTGTAAATAACAGCGTCTTTCTTTTCAATACAAAGCCTTCATAATCTGAGTGATTGCTTGTAATCTACTGCCTGATTCCTTTTAGACTTCCATAGCTCATCTTCAGTAGCAAAATACTTTTGTCTCATCACTAAACTAGCATGAAAGTGCAGGTCAAAGATTATTTACTCTCTGTAATTAGTACTAAATGTCGCTTGCATATCTGAGCTCAGACAATACAAATCATTGTTCAGTCGTTAGACAAACAGTCATCCTTTTGCTCTATTTGCTGCCTTTTCATCTGATCAAAAGAATGATTTCTGCAGCTTTCCATGTTTACACGAAAAACACCTTGTAGTGTTTTAGCACGAGACAGGATCACCATGTTTGTGTGTGACAGTGAACGTAGAGAAAGCACATTCTAGTCTTAAAGTGAAGAACTAGTGTGGTAAATGCATTACAGTTCTGAAAGGTAGTATCAGGGGTTTTTGCACACCTGAGGATAAGCTTAGTAGGGAGAAGCAGCATCTTCTGTTAGATTAACTTTTGTTAGGAAAAAGACAGGATTTTTGGAGATATGAAGCAAAAGGAAAAAACTTCCAGTGCTAGTTTGAAACACATGCTCAGAATTTAATTTCTTAGTGATGTCACAAGAAAGAAAAGTATGGAAGTACTTTTGGAGAATGAGTATGAAGAGCGTAGCTGGGAGGTGAATGCTAATTTGGAGGAATAAGAACTAAAAAGGTGAGGAGTCAGTTAAATATAAGGGTACTAAACCCAGTATCTGTATGCAGGCTGAGCTTTGGTGGTTTTTTTTAACATTGCCACTGAAGAAGTGAAGTGTGGAACTTTCCTTTTATCACTTTGTTTTGTTTTAGGTTTACCTTGGTGTTTAGGATGATACAATTAAAAAAAAAACAAACCCAAACAAAAAACCAAAAACCCTACACAAAGAATATTAGTTACTGATGGTAGATATGTGAATGGAGTGTTTCATTGAGTGCCTACTCCCTCCATTTTTTAAGTTTGTCATACATTGAACTGTGCCAGTAGTTTTAGGCCATATTGTAAATTTTACTGATAAAATCATTTGACTTTCCTTTTAGTGAGTTAAATTATAGGAATTATAGTTCTTCAAATGTGACTGAAATGTTCAAATGGCTTCACTGTGTATATATGCTTAGTTACAAATATATATGTATATATATATGTGTTTCTGTATATATGTATATATGCTAAGTTATCAATTCTTAGACCAACCTTAGCTGTAAATATAGTTACAGATATTCTCAAATAGCAATTTACATTTCAATATAATGTTCCATACTTCTGTCTCTCTACTGACTTGAATTAAAATTCTGAAATTACTATATAAAGATTAATTCATATATTGGTAAATACAGAATTTATCAAAGCTTTTTTCTTCTGAATAAGAGTATGTAAGTGAATGTGGATCAGTGCTGAAGTAAATGAATACATGAATATTTGAGAATTAAGTTCTGTTATTTAAATGTATTAGTTCAAATTTTGCTAACTTTAATACAAGTCATGCTTCAGCAGAAGATGCTTAAACTATTTCTCTTGTTTCAGAAAAAAGTATTTATTAAATTTGATTATTTTTGCTATTGGTTTTGTTAGGTACTCGTATCCATTTTTTGGCAGTGCAGCACCTATTATGACAAACCCACCTGTAGAAGTCAGGAAGAACATGGAAGTCTTTCTGCCACAGTCCTACTGTGCATTTGACTTTGCAACTATACCACATCAACTTCAAGATACATTCTACAGGTGATGACTTGCATTGTTTTTATCTCTTATTCATTTGGTTTTTACTGCAATTTTTTTTTCTGTTGTAAATGCAGTCACAAGTTTCAATTTTTTACTTAAGATCTTCAGCTTGAGAATTTGAATATCTTTGAAATACAGCAGGTGCCTGGGAAGCTGAGTACAGTGAGAGCTGTGGCATAATTTTCAAAGTGAAATAATCAGTCATTAAAATAGTGGTATTTTTCAGTCAATCACATTCACTGCAGCATTGCTTTTTCAAATAATTTGAGAAAGGAACGATAATGCAACTAAAGTGAGTGATGGAAAAGATTTAAAGCCAGTCAGTCTAATTCCTCTGACTGAGAGGCAGTAAATCCATCTCGTTGTTTTACAGTTGTGACCATCACTGGTTTGGGACGTTACTTTTAGAACATAAGGTCCTTTTCCCATGTGAATATGAACACTCTCTCTTTTTTGTTGATGCCTTACACTAAAATAACTTCTTTGTTTCAGATTACCCCTGCTGGTTGAATTGTGGCACAAGGATAAAACAGCTAAAGACTTACTTTTAGGGGTGGCAAAAATTCAGCTTTCCAATGTATTGACTTCAGAAAAAACACGTTTCTTGGCTGGTAATGGTGAGCAATGCTGGCGCCAGACTTCTTACGAGACAGTCAGTGTAACAGCAGCACAAGGGTAAAACTTTTTTAAAAATTACTTACTCTGTAGCAAGTCTTAAAGAATTGTTTGTTTAGTATTACTTTTAAAAATGGCAAGCCCTTTTTGAATAGGTAAACAGTCTGCAGAGTACTGCAATATAGGGGTGGCAATAGGCATCCAAGTTATTAAAATTAAATTGCTTCAAGCATATTGTTCAACCCTACACCACTGTAAGAGTCATTGTAGTAAACCTTTATAGAATCATGAACTTGGATAACCTTCATGGACAGATTAAAAAAATAAATAATTGCAAAAAATGTTATTGAGACACTTTCCTAAGTAAGTTACTTAATAAAAAGCTGCTGATATTCCAGAAAGTAGTTAAGACTGTCTATAGTATGCTTTTAGATACTACTGGCTTTCACTAAGGATAGGAGGACAGATACATACAGAGTACAGAGGTTTCCTGTTTGAGGATTATATCCTGTAATAGTAGCAAGGGTTTGAGCTTGTGTGCATCAGAAGCAATGTAATTAGTCAATTTGCTGTCTGAAGATAAATGTTAATTTACATAAATAGATAGCATTCTTTTTTACATATTTGAAGAAACTTCTAGACACTTCTGTCCTGTGTCCTCATTGAAGACTGTGTTAGCAATCAGTGTCTAGACACTTTTTCTGTGTGGTAATGCAAGTTGAGTAGGCCTTTAGAAATAAATATAGTTGCTATTAAGATTGAGGTCAGTTTTAAACCTCTAATCTTACAGATAATAATTAAGACATGCTGTATTTGACAACACACATCAGGAACATTCAGGTTCCTGAGGCAAACACTCACATCTGCCTTTGTCCCATATTGATAGAAAACTGATCTCTTACTTTATTTAAACTTTTTCATGTGAAAGCCAGCATGACCTGAATCTGTGGAGAGTTACTTTATGAAGTCACTGTACAGTCGGGGTCATGCTTTCATAAGTTTGTTAAAATTAAACCTGGTTTTGCACACATTTAACCACTAGATGGCATTCTCAAAATGTAAGCAAGTGCATTTTGCTATGTTGATACCTTTCCAGTTTTGCTCTTGATGTAATGTTCTTTCTGGTATGTTAAACTGACTTAAATTACTCATTTTTCTGAGGTCCATGTCTTTTAATCTTGATTTTTAATCAGCGACTAACAGAAAGTTGTAAGATTTTAATGTGGCAGTTTATGTTAACGTGATCACAGAATCACAGAATGCTAGGGGAAGGGACCTCTAGAGATCTAGTCCAGCCCTTGCAGTCAGGGCAGATTTACTTAGTGATGCACAATATTTGTTGTTTTTTTCCCCTTGCAAATAACTGGAGAAGATTATACCTTTATAAAAACATTTTAGTGCTGTCTTTTTATGTTTCCTGGAAGAGCATTTCTGTGAAAACTGCAGTCATGGTTATTTCCTTCAGCCTTTTGTTCCAAATTGCTTTTTACCTTCTAGGCTTCAAGTTAAATTGCCTTTGCATCATTGCGTAATTATAACTGAAATTATAGTTTTGTTTTTGACCAAGTACAGGTCAACACTGCAGTGTAAGTTCATGTTAGACTAGTGATAAATTTCGATTAAATAATTTGTGCATATTCCATCTTTTAGTATCTCTGTGCAGAAAACTACTTTTGTTTACTGTATTTTGTGCATGATGAGAGGTGCACAAGCAGAGACACATTGTTCTACCTCAGCAGAAACTGCAAATGGTTTCAGCTTACTTCATTAAAATACGTTATCTAGGCATTTTTTTCATGGTACAAGAGGAGGTAGATATTTAATCTATAAGGGTATATGAAGTTCTGAAGCTTCCAGAAATATGTGTTGTAGTAATCCAAGGATGGATGTGCTATATTAATTAGTAATTATACTACTAATTATATTATATTTACTTATTTATTACTTAATTATATTATTATTAGTAATCCAGATGTGATGTGCTATATTATGATTAACTAAAAAGTTACTGTTAACCTTTGAAAAAGCAAGAGTAATGAAGTTCATTGAGTATTTTAGAACAAAGTCATCAGCAATACCTGTATTCAACAAGTGTATTTGTTAAAGATTTCCAACTATAGATGCAAATTTGGATTATTCTCCTATTACAGGGAAGCAATGTTAAATAGGTTTTCAATGACAAGGTACTTGTTAAATCTTATGGTAGGTGTATGAATTAGTCCATAAGTTAAAACAGCTTAGAGAGAGCATGTCTGGTCTCTCATGTAGGTAACTATTTAGTGTCTCTGATCTTACACATAACCCTTTAGCACTTAAACTTCACTGTTTTGTGTTTTGTCTAACGATTAAATTTCTGTATTTTTAAGAAGATTTTAATGAAAATAATATTCTTATTTATAGGTCAGGCAACAGGATAGCAGAGCTTTCTTATGCTATCACTTTGGAAGACTATGGGCTTGTGAAAATGCAAGAAGTTCTGGTGTCAGATTCTTCTCAAGTAAATTTTATATACATCTTATTCTTTTTCCTTGAACAATTCTTTGAAAAGTTTGCTTTACAGTTAAAGATCCACTCTTATTATATCAGTGCGTAGGTGCTGGTCAACAACGGCACGTCCCTCATGCTCAGACTCGCTGTGCTCCAGAAAACCGTGCAGAGCCTCGAGAAACTCTTGAATACAAAGCAGCACTGGAGTTAGAAATGTGGAAAGAAATGCAAGAGGACATTTTCGAAAACCAGGTTTTTACTTTTTCTGTTTATGATAAACTGCATGAGTGCCAGAGAAGCTTTAGTAGAATTGGTGAGGGGAATATTAGATTCATTTTTCTTTGCCACTGGCTCACATAGAGTTAAATTTTGTTCATATGGCAAATTAGAACTTCAATTTTACACAAATATTTTCTATATCTTCAAAGAAAGTGGTTCATCATTTTCTGTTAAGTTGCTGAAGTAGGTGGCAGGTAGTGAAATAAAGAATTCCCTTCACAATTGCCCATTACTGTTTATGAAGTTCAGAAGATACAATTCAATTTATTGGTGTTAAGCAGTAATGCTCCATTTCTTTTCAGTTCAGATCCATTGTGTTTCTGCTGTTGATGTAATACTAGGCGTGAGTCATGTACTTCATGTTAAAAGATACTGAAAATCTAGTGCCTGGTTTTTAGGATTTTTTTTCTCAAACTTGGGCTTGTTTTGCATTTGTAGTTGAGGATGAGAAATGTCTTTTACTACTGGACCCATCTCTTGAGTTAGTTTTTAGTTCTTTTGCTTCAAGGCTAAGATTTGCTAGTACTCTCTGCTTCAAAGTTGAATTTTCAATGATTTTGATTTGGTTTCTGGTATTTTTTCCTTTTTTTCCTGTTGAAAGCTTAAAAAGAAGGAAATGGCCCACATGCAAGCACTTGCAGAAGAATGGAAGAAAAGAGATAGAGAGAGAGAAGCAGTAGTGAAGAAAAAGGTAAGGAAATACGTTCTTACACTTGCTGAAAATCTCATTATAAATCTCATTGCTATAAAATTTGAGGTGTTTCATAATTGTACCATGGAACAAAGGGTCTGTAATTAGTCTTCACACATACTGGTATGCATGCATCTAGTTTACAACAGTGCAAAAGAATTAAAAGTAGACTTTAATCATAGAATGTTTGTTGGAAATCCTTTAGGTTAGCTTGCTTTCTGTGGGGGCTTTTTAACTTTAATTGCCTTGTCACTTGTATGGTCAAAAGCAGTTCTACAGTTCTGTGCAGGGTAACCTGTTAGTCTTTCTTGTATTAGAAAGTACACTCCATATCTCCATGCCACAATATCTTAAGAGCTAGATATCTGCTTCATATGTAAATTCCCAAACAAAAATTGGTACTGTTTTATAGCATAGCAAGGGCAAATTCTTTGTGTGCCCAGAATATATTCACTGCAATAAAAAAAATACCTCTTTTTTACCTTAGGTAGCAGAATATACTGTTTTGGAAGAACAACTTCAGAAAACCCTGAGAGATCTAGATAAGCGAGAACGACAGCTTTTCAGTGCTGAGTCCGAGGTAAAAAGCATTTGGTTACTTTAAACAATGCAATTGCATGAACTATTTCTATGAGGCTTGTAGAGTTTTTGCATCGAACCTGTGTATAAGAACTGAAATAGCTGCATTCATGCTGATACATAGAGAAGCACCAATAATTTAAGCTACATTTTGGTACCATTACACATTTTTATTGAAATGGAAATTCAGTGGGACTTTTAAATGAGTTGTTAGAATTGCAGAACAGTAAATATTTTGTTCTTAGTGGAATTAATGTGCTAGTGGAGGCTTGTATACAGCACTACCTTATCTCCATTTTAAGTTTAGTACTGTCAGGTGATTGTGCATGTCCACAAGACTGCCTTATTTGAAACAGTAATTGCTGGATTAACCATTGAAATCGGAGACAATGATGGGGACAGTGGGGAGAAACTGCAGTTGTCTAGGTTTTGTTATCCAGCAATTTGATAGAGTTTCTATTTAATTTTTTTTTTTTAATAGTGATGGAGAAAAAAAAGGTGTAGGAGAAATAAGTAACTGTGACTGCTCCTGATCTAGCTGAATAGCATTTTTTTCTCAGCAGAGAAAAGAAGAAAATAAATTGACTGTTACTGTACTTGGGTACTTCTGTATTAGGTAAACTGCTATGGTCATTTAGCAGCGCAGCAAACTCCTTCCTCCTGTAGCTCAGATAAATGTTGCTATCCTCATGTGCTTGTGAATAAAGTTAAGCAAGCTCCCAGCACATGGTCTGGCTGGCTGAATGTGTGTCTTTTGCTGTACTGAGGTTGTCAGTACCCCTCAAGATTCATTTTGTGCTGTAAACAATGTCTGACTTTACCTTTAACATCTATGCAAAAAAATCTGATAATTAGCTTTTGCTTGACTGCATTTCATTCTGAGTAAAAGTATTTATTTTGAATCTCATTCATGTTTGTCTCAAAACTTCCTCTAATTCTAGTGACATTCTGACCTGAAGGTTTAGAGAAGATAAAAATCAGTGTATTCCAAAGCATTTAGACAAAATGATGTAGGGTTCATTTAGCAATTACATGATTTGAGAAATGGGCTGTTTGGAGAGGTTTCTATTCAGCTAGCAGTTATCTGGACCATAACATTTTTCTATAAAGTTCAAACATGTCAAGGACTGTTTTCCTGTTAAGCTCAATGAGAAATTCTCTCAGTGTTCTTTATTTGAAGAGTGCAGTCTTTACCGATATAAAGACATCTTGGATGTAGCTGTGACTTCACTGTTTCTGCAGTGAAGATATATATTTATCACTGTTGTTTACAGTAAAAGGGTGGGTATTAAATCTGCCTTTAGTAATCCCATCCAGGAAGTACAATAGAGGTATATATAGCTCCATTTTTTAAATTGTCAACCAAGAGTATATTTGTAGCGCAAATAAAGTAATTTGCAAGTCATTAGTTAAACTGGAAGCCAATAAAGGAGTATATAGCAGAAATAGAGATAGCAGAATTTCTGTGGTTTAATTTCTAAAATGGATAAAGATTTTTTATTGTCATTAATACTAGCAACAGCTGTAAGAGAGGCTTCTAAAATAAAGCTCTTACACTTACGGATTAATGTAAAATGTTTCTAACTTTTAAGCTTCAAAGAGTAAAGATGGAGTTGCAAGCAGAGCATGAACGAAGTCTACAGGAGCTACAGGATTCTGTGCGTCGAGCCAGAGAAGAATGTGCACACCAAGTCGAGCTAGAGAGGTCAAAAATCAAACAAATGGAAGAAGACAAACTTCGCTTACAGCAGCAGGTTAGTGCACTTAATTTTCTGCCTTAATCATTCATTGAGTAAGCATTTTTTTAAAAAAAGTACATTAAGTTAAGCAGTGGGTTTGATGCAGGCACAATCTGGCACCTTTGTCGTACACATTTTATCTGATGATGTTCGGTGAGCTACATACTGGGATCCATCAGTCAGTCTTACTGAATAGTAAGTTGTTTGTGGTTATAATCAAATAAAGGGTTATAATTGTTTTGGTTTGTTTTGTTTTTTTTTTATCACTGAAAAACATACTGAAATTACAAACTTAAATTATATGTAAGACCTGAACAGCAATGTACATTTTAGTAACAATAAACTGTTAACAATTAACATCTAGCAAAAAATCTAGGTGGCTTGACTACGCAGTTCACTTCATGATTCCATTTCAAGGGTATTGTCCTTATTGGGGCAGGGTTGGAGGGTTTAACTTGTTGTGATCTTCTATTCTGATAGTAATTTCACTGAACTGAGAACTTAAACCACATTCCTTTGCCCTGTGAACTAGCTTTTGCACTAACAAGGTTAGTCTAGCTAATTTTCTTGACTGTTAAATTGTATTTTAAAATTATGAATTAGTACTAGCTTTTTGGATCAGTTACAGTAACAGACTCTTTAATTTGTTGTTAAGTACATGAAATCTGAAGTGTTTTTCCAAGTACTTTGTTTAGGTAGATGGATTATTTGCTTTGGTGATTTTCATTTCTATAATGTAATAGTCATAATCCCACAATTGTGTAACTAATTGAAGAACTGTACCAGCCAAAGATATAGTTTTGTGTAAGGAAGAGTTGTGCTGTGTGTGTGTTGTAGTTTTTTTTATTTTTATTTTATTTTTTTAGGTTAGTATTACGCAGTGATATTAAGCTACTTTTACAGTATAGGAAGCTTCTAAAAAAAGTACAAAACATGCTGCTCCTCTATAAGATGATAATCTTGACTATTTTACTGGAACAATCATTGAGTTGAGATGAAAACTTTCAAAACTGCAGAATGCAGTCCACTTCAAAGTGATAAGTGGATCACTACTGCATTGTAGATGTGTTATTGGCAGGTACCACTGCTGTATTAGTCCAGACAGTATAGCCAGTAGTTCTTCAGGCTCAAGCAGCCAAGTGCAATCACCACAGAGTCATCTTCTAAACGAATTCCTTTGACTCTCACTGACTTTTTAAATCTAGGATGCAATACCATCACTATCACTTTGTTTTTCCTATCCAAATAGGCATGTTTTATCAGACCAAAGATGTGGTTAGCTGAGCTCTGTGTTACAGCATTGGTAGGATTGTGAGGGCAAGAAAGTAAGTAATAGGAAAATACAGTTCTCACGTATCCAGTGTTACTATGAAGAGCTACATGTGCCCTCAGCCAGAGTCAGCATTTCATGTTTTTTTAGCCCTCAGTTAAAGTCTTCTCCATGAACTATTCTGATCCCTTTAAAAAAGTATTTCTGGTTCTTAGCATTTCAACATCCTGTCACAGTGAGTTCTAAAATTTAATTATGTGTTGTATATTTTAAAACTTCATTTTGTTCATTTTAAGCTCGTTGCTTAATAATTATAAAGAATCTTTTGGTCCCTGTGCTATATATGCTACATACCATTTCTAATTGCTTAGGTATCTGTTTTATCATCTCTCTTCCAAATATAAGCCCCACTATGTTTTGTCTTGCTTTGTATGAAGGCTGTTCCTTCCAGCTGATATACTGGTTGTCCTTCTCTGTGCTGTGGCTTCTATTTTGAATCTCTCTTGCTTTTATATGAAGTGTTTTTTACTGTATTCAGTATAAAACAACCTTCTTTGATTTGTGTTCATGTTGGTGGGTGAGTTTGTTTGCTTTGGTGTCTCACTGTAGGGTAGTTCCCTTTGATGTGCACAAGCATAGGTTCCTCTTATTTTACCTTTCCAGATATGGATTTTTTGGTCTTGTGTTCTGATACAATTTTTAATAAGGAGTGTTCTGGAATAAATTATAATAGTTCTAAACAATACTTTTTGACTTTTACCTGTCTTTTAAAGACATTGCAGTACACAATTTTCACACTTGTAGTGTTTTTCTCTGAATGTTTAACTCATTTGGAGGTAAACCCCACTATGTGCAAGTGAAAATTCTTAAATTGTACACTTTTAAGTATATCACTTTTCATTCCTGAATAACGAAGCTGTTCTGTATTTGTATGATTTTTGCAGTTCACTAACAGTCCACAACCTGAGGTCTCAAGAGAAATTCAAGTTTTCAAAGTTTTTTTTTTTGGAACCAAACAAGAAATGAAACATCATTATAGAAGTTCCAGGGAGAGCTGACATTTTTCATAGCTAAAAAAATTGTTCACTGTCTTTGTCGCGTCATGTCTATTTTTGCTTTAAAAAGAAATTGGTAAAATAGGAAGGTGGCAGGCAATAGTATTTCTTGTCAAAGTTAGCTGTTGTGATAATAAGTGAAAAGTAACTGCAATGAACTACATATTTATATGGTTTCTTAGCAATCACCTTTGCTTTTTTATATAAATTCTGTAGAAATAATAGATTCAAAGAGCAAAATTTTGCAAAAAAAAAAAAAAAAAAGTTACCCAAATACAAAAATAAAACATTGATTTACTAATAAAGGTAGTCATAGGCTTTGAAACAGAAGTTTTCTCTGAAGCATTTATACCAAGTATTTTAAACTATTGGATAGAATTTATGGAAATACTTTTATTAAGTAGTTGGACATAAATAGAAATACAGCATTTGGGATCTTCTTCTGTGATGGTATGAAACAGTTCCATCAGGTGTATTAAGGTATTGAGGCTTGAATAATATTTGACAGAAAAATGTAAGCCACTCTCAGAAAACGTCTCATAAAAAAATCTTAACATTCTTAATACTGTATAATGAAAACAAAAGCTGTTAAACACTTAATTTGATTAGTGTCTTTGTAGCAAAGTACTTGTGTCATTGGCATGGTTTTTCAAATTACCTATTTTAAGATGAATAGCAAAGTTGGTGTAAAATCGTAATGAAACAGCTGGATGTACATAGTGAGGGTAGAGATACATAGCATTAAGTCACTAGTCACTGAAGTCTCTGTACTTCAGCCTTTCTTCTAAATCATTATTTGTCTGTACAAAATATTAGTTGTTTCTCTTCCAGGCAATCCTAAAAAATTTATGCTGGTGAAATTAAGTAAGTAATAAAACTTCATATAGTAGATAACAGTGCTTGCTTTCCTCAGAAAATATATGTAAATATATATAGTTCTGTTTTCTTTATTCTGCAAGTTGTTTTAGAAATGTGAACAGCAATGTTTACAAATCTTAATCTACTGTATTTAAGGACAGATTTTTTTTTTCTTCTTTCCTGTACTGAGCAAAGATCCCTTTTTAAATTATTCTTATTAAAATAGTGCAGTGTGCTGTCATCAAGAAATCATTAGTTATGAATGTGTAGCTTTCAGTGGCTGTTTTATGTCAGATAATTGACAGTAATATTTTTGTTCCAGGCACTATGGAGTAACTAAGTTCTGTAACCTAATTCTTTGTCTGTAAAATGGTTTATCTGCTAGCTCACATGATATGTTGCTGTCTTTAATGTAGCTTTATGAAGCAGAAAATAAGCATAGAATTTTGGAGAAGGAGTTCCAGCAATACAAAGAACAGCAAAATAGCAAACCCGAAATCCAGCTACAATCGGAAATAAATCTTCTCATGCTAGAAAAGGTATCTTGGATTTTTTTAGTCTTTAAAAACTCTTGCATTGGTCCATTTGCTGATAAGGGAGATGTAGAATCTAATCTTGCATGATAACCTAGTTAATTTGCCCCTTTTGTTTTATTTTTCCAAACAATTTCTGTATACTTTCAATGTTCAGACACAAATAAGGGCAACAGTGGCCTTGTATCTACAGAGGAAACAACATTATTAGAGGCTAAAGCAGAAAAAACCCTAATCCATAATTTAAATTTCTACAATGGTGATTTATGCTGGGCACTCTGAGCATTCTGTTTATAAAACCAAAGAGGAATATTTTCTTGTGAAGATTAATTTAGACTGGTATTTTATTATGTACATTAGTTTTTTTTCATTAAGTATTTCTGAAAAGAGATTGTTACTTATCAGTGGAATTGAATCACCATCATAAGTTGATTTCTTAGAAACCATACATGCCGTCAGCAGAAGATATTTTGCTTAAATAGAGCCATAGGTAAGGGCATTTTATGCTTAGAATTATGAATTTTGAGACAAATTACTGACTGAATAAGCTGAATTAAATTGAACCAGGCTTCTTGGCACAAAATGCATTCAGTTATACGGCCAGTGTGCATGTTATTGTATGCTTGAATAACTTTTAATAATGCAAGCAGATGGCTTAAAGTATGTTCATGTCTCTACAGACTTTTTAAGCTCTTACCTTAAGTATTTTTATTTTACTGGGCTTTGTTAGATTTTTTTTTTTAAATTGGTGCTTTAAGATCTTTACAAATATAATAGCAAATAATTATCTGACAAAATATCACTGCTGCAGAGCTTATAATTAAAAAATTATTTTCTGATTACTATACTGTGTGCTTCATAAGTTTTTGCCTTTTAATACTATTTTTTTTGCACAGAATTAATTTTAGGTTTTGATATTTTAAAGTTTGATTTAGATAGTAAAATGGAAGAGTCGCAGTAGATAAATAGGTTTTATAGAACTGTTAGAGCAGATGTCTGTTCCAGAGAAAAGAATGTAGCACGTATTTTCCATTAGCTTCAGGGAGGAAAAAAAATCTACACACCTTTCTTGCAAAGGCAAGATTTATCCATAAGTTCGTTTTTGTTGTTGTTAAATTAGTGTTTATGATCTTACATTGAAAAAAAAAAAGACAGAATGGGAAGAGATTCTCAAATTATCAATCTTAAATTTAAAGTTTTAATCAGCAGATTTAGTGCCAAAACCTAATCTTTTTCTTTTTGTATAGATAGCTATCCAATAAAAATAAGGCTATATTTTAAACAAGAAAATGTTCATGTGCCATAATATTTATGTTACATTATATAACAGCTTTAGATTATGTTGTGTGTTGCACTACATAAACACTTTTCTTAAACCAGACCCTTTGTATATATATATCTTTCAGTGATTGTTACTGCTGTTATTACTTCAGCTGATATGATTTTAATTGGTTTTAGGTTGAACTTGAAAGAAAGTTAGAGTCGGCTACTAAGTCAAAGCTCCATTACAAACAACAATGGACAAGGGCTTTGAAAGAACTTGCAAGGTTAAAACAGGTATTTCTTTTGTCATACTAGACAAAGTTAATGTTGTGTTGTAGCTACTTGTAATTACTGGTAACTACTGGCAGTTTTCAGCATTGCAAAATTAAAGCTCTAAGCTATGCTTCTTACAAAAATGACATCAGTAAAACTGATCTGAGTTTGACATTGAACTTGGGAAAGTCCAAGGCTCAGTTCTGCATGGAAGATCGTCATAGCTAATAGCAGGTATGATTAAAAAAACAAACGTTTTACTAATTTCATTCCCAATAATACTCCATTACCAGTTCCAGAGAAAATATTTTATTCCTGTCCCAAACATCTAGGTCAGTTACAGTCCCAACTGCTCTGTAATTTAATGTTAAAATGAATGAATCATAAAAATGAGCAACAAAGCTTTTATAAAAAATGGTTTGATGTTTGCTATATACTGTAAAATGAAGTAAGTTTCACTTCCAGTTTGAATTTTATGCAACATTTCTGCTGTGTTTGGAAATTCTAATCCTACTGGGGGCATGCTTTTTTGATGCTATGTTTTAACTGAGCTCTTTTTTAACAAGTGTGTGTGTGTGTGTGTACGTACGTGTGTGTATAGTCATACACATACAATTTGAAAATATTCTGTTCAAAATTACAGTAGTAGTTTCATCCTTGCTGAATCTGTGTGCCTCTTTTGTGATTGCATGTCTTTCCTGAATTACAGTGAACACTGAGGATGTTATATGTAGTTAAGAATGACAGTCATTTCCATTGGCCTTGACAAACACATTAGTAAATCATTGAACCCGCTTGCTGAACAAACCTTGACACAGACATAAAAGTTTCAGAATTCAAATTTTTAAAAGGTTTTTATTACTTCTATGCACACCTACTGTTCCTGCTTGAGGAAGCTGTGGTTTGGTTGGTTGGTTGGTTTGTTTTTTTTAAGGATTGCAGTTCCCACTTCATTCGTTATGCTACAGTACTCACTTTTTGGAGAACAAGAAGCTGAGATGACTGTCTCTTAATTGAGAATAGCCTCTTAAAATCAGTGTTTCTCTTTGGAGTGAATGCTTATAATTACTATTAATTATTAATAAATCATATCTATTTGCTGTCTTCAAACTGGTCCTTTTTCTGCTTAGTGGTAAAAGGAGCCATGAATTCTCATCTCCAGTTTCTGAAACATCTTTGTCTGCCCAGATGGTAGAAGGAAGAGTTTAAGTCTTATCTCTCTGATTAAGATTTCAGTAGCCATGACATGCCCATCCTCTTTTTTCATGCTAACATATTTTAAAATTCCCACAGAATAAAATAGAAGATTGTTGCTTGCCAAATTAACACCAGTGTGTATTACTACAAGGTCTCCATTATAAAAGTCATCACCATAGACCTGACAATCTGAATTCAGTAACAAATTTAGATAGTTTCAGCTGCTCCTCTTGCTGGATGTAAGAACCATAAAATATACTGGCATGTGCAGTGAATTATGATACCTAAAACTTTTCTACTACATAACAAACCTTTTCGAAGTAGTTTCTTGTGGCTTTCATACTCCTATGTTTTGTCTTATACTTAGTCTATTGATAAAGGATTAAAGTGACTTTAAAGAGCCAAATAAAATTTGAAGCAGAGCTGATCAAAAAGCATTTACTGTGTTTTAAATATAACTTTGGAAACTCTTGCTTCAGGAATTCTAGATTTGCTTTAGTTCAGATGATTTGTGCAGTTGTGCAGTTTAACCAATTTCTTGTTTAAATTGGATTAGTACCATGTTAATTTTGCATTGCCTCTGGTGAATAGCCACAGGGCTCTAATCTGTGCCAGCAATTTGTCACACCAAAGCTCTCTAGAGAACTATACAAAACATTTGTGTAGTGAGGATTAGACGCTGAAAGCCGTATCTTAGATTGTTAATAAATGTTAATGACAAAACCCAGCTGGTAAGTCTTGGAAATGAGATCTAATGCTTTTGTGCCCATTGCCAAAAAATGTTTAAACAGAGATTTCCATTACTCATAGGTGACCTAGTACAGTCAATTTCTGAATTAAAGAAGCATAATCTACAGGCTAAGCATTTAGTAAAATACTCTTCTGATTTGCATCCATAAAAGTCAATGTTTCCTTAATTAACAAATTTCCTTTTACTTTGGAACTAGTTCTTGGCACAAATCTGCAACAGTTTTATATTTTGCAGAATGAGATATGCCATGAATAGTATCATGAAGTATCAAAGTATCAAACTCTTAATAGAAAACTTCTTGATGTCTGGTATTTTGAATGCTAAACACCATGCTGGTATTAACCAAAAATGATGATCTAAAGTACATGAAGACACATACATCATGTTTAACTGTGATTTTAAAATATAGAAATTAATTGCATTTAAATGCAGTTTATAAAGCTGAGTGAAAATAGACCTCTCACAGTTTACTTCTCTCAGTGCAAGTCTGTGTTAATACTTCATTTATTATACCCCCATTTAGCTTTAACAAGAAAAAATGTCAGTGAGTTAGCTACGTATCAGTGCAGCCAGGTAAATTTTATTATTTCCAGAGGTTTAAAAAATTGTCTTACAAAGTTTGCCGAGAGAGTTTGCTGGGAGATCTCAATACTACATAAATGAGACTTCCATACTACTTATGAGTGTGAACTTTTATTTCTGAGGGTGATCAAAACTGCATATATTCCTAAAGAGATCGTACTTGCTAAGTTCTGAACCTGTCAGTGAAAAGAACAATGTATCAAATGAATCAAAGCGATAACCAAGCTGACAGAAGTGTAATTTTCAGCAGTTAGTAATCTCTGCTCTGGTGTAGAAAACAAGTATTTCCAAGTATTTCTTCCAGAACACTGAATAATGTATGCATGTACATTTTAAGTGTTTTAATGTGTTTGTTCCCTACAGATCTATTAAAACCAGCCCTGATGCAATTGTTTAAAAAAGCCTAGACCCTGTTGGCTGGTTTGATGTGCACTCTGTCTTGTCCAGTGTATTGCTTATCCACTCAGTAATTAATTTGATTAATATGTAAGTAATTGAGCCAAGAATGGGATGTAAATCTTTGTTTTAAAAGAAAAAATTGCATTGAAAAAAAACCCTAAAACAGTTGGAGATCCAAGTCTTGGTTAAAAACTGTGTCTTGAAACCATCCAGGCCCTCCTACTGACTTGTCAGCTCTGGGTTATTTTCAGAAAACTTTACTTGAGTTCCTTAGCTTCAACCGTAAGTTTTTCCCACAGACTTGCATGGTATGTGTGAGTGGGAGAGTGAATAGTGGCTGCTATTTAACCATTGTTTAGTCTAGTGTATGTATGTTTACATCTCCCTTTTGGATTTATTGGCAGCTATGGCAAAATAAAGACTGTGCTTCCTTGATTGAAGAGCCTCTTAACTAGAGCACCTGGCGGCACACTGGGATTCTTTTATGATCTGATTATAAATGAAATTTTGAGGGCTTAATTTTTATTTAATGCTGATATTCATGAAGTGCCATAGGTCTCAAAACATGATTGAAGTCCCCACTGTGAGCTCCTAAAACAATATTCCCTGCCTCAAGCATTGCACTAGAGATTCAAAGTAATGATGAGAAAAAACATTGTAAAACATTGAGTAAAACATTGGAGTAAATGATCTGATAACTACTATGTGGCTTTGTTTGAATTCAATTTGTTTTGTTAATGGAGATGTAACAGGATGATGGCAAAATTGCAAGATAATTGAAAGGAATGCATGTTGCTGTTAAGTTTTACCAAGGGAGAAAAAGAAGAATGAGCAAAAGGAATAGTGCTGCAAAAATAGTGAAGGAGAAGGTACCTGGGCCAACACAGTTTATTGCTATAATAATTTTTGGAGTAATTTGAAGATGGTACTCTTGGTTTATCTGTGCCTGCCTCATATGAGATAGTGGCTGATGATAATTGGGTCATGACACAAGTGTAAAGTTTCCAATTGTTCTGAGTTCTGACTGGGTCTTGTCTCCTATCCACAAAGTTGCCTGTGGTCCACCAGCTGATGATTCTGGAGTGTACCCTTACCTAAAATTTAAAAAGGCCGAATTCTAAAAGTTTAAAATTTTAATACTTCCAGAGGCTTAAAACATCCTGACTGGCTGCAGTGAGCAACAAGTGAACAAATCTGAAATGTTTCATTGTTCAGTCTATACTATAGGGTCATACTGTCTCTGGAAAGGGGAAGTGCATGAAAGACTTGAATGAGAATTTTAAGCAAATGACTATTCACATATGAACTTGTGTGCACTGTGGTACACTTTAAAAAGACTTAGTGTTTGATTATAAGTTAGTTATACCTGGAATAAAATTAAGATTTTACAAGAGGTCTTAAAAATACTGAACTATGCTTTCTTAGTATCATAAATGTGCAGAAGTGTATTACTAATACTGTTTTTATCATTTTGGAAAATCTTGATGAATTTTGCTACATTTCAAGCACTACTGCGCAGTAGATAGAGTTTGGTTCCTGCTCTAGTTTTTTAAAAGTGCCTAGTTAATTGCTAAACTGTGGAAAAAGTGAATACCTGAATGTTTCTGTGTTTCATCATTGCGATGAATAAGAAATGCTTCCTTCTCTCATCGTAACAAGAGATAGTTTGGTTTTTTTTTAATGGTCCCTCAATATATTGTAACAAAATGGTATGTAAATTCAAAATCAACTGACCTCACTTCTTATCAAATAACTTTTAAATTCCTTGCCATCTTCTCATATTGATGGGGTACCAGGAAATGGGTTTCTGTTGCTCTAGTATGAAGGGTGTACATAGAGCAAGTTTGTTGTTATGTACCCTACAAATTGTTATGATAGACTACTAAACAAGTCAAAGACTAATGTTGGAGAAGGCATTTGAAAATCACATTATACAGGTGACAAATTTAAGTCACCTGTGTGACTTAAATTGCACACAGGTTCCGTTATAAACTAATCTGCAAAATCTCTTCTCATTTGATTTCTTGTCTTATTTTCAAGTTGGATTCTTTTAAGCTGAATGGTGGGTAAATCTTGCATCGTTTTGTTTTTAATTCAGTAGTATTAAAATGTCGTTAATATCTTACATGTCATTATTCAGGGTCATGGCATGCTACAGAACTACTTGACTTTGACTGTTACAGGAATAAAATTAATATCATTTTTTCTCTCACCTCTCCCAAATGAGGATATACCAAATATTTGTCATGTTTACATCACAGTTGCGTGGGTAACCAAATTAAATTTTTAATCACATTTATTAGGAAGGAAGTCCTACCCAATGTCAACTTGGAGGCAAAATATACTGCCAAGAGGTTTTTTTCCTCCTCTATGGAGGAATGGAGAATTTAACACTTGCTACATTAAAACATACTTCCCTACAAATCTATGATTTTTTTCATGAGAAATGTGCATACTCACTGGTAACACTGTTTCAGTTATTTTCATAGATGTATTTCCCAGGGGAAAACATCAGGAGAAATGGGAACTAAACAAATTATTCTTCAGGAAGGCCATGCTTTTCCTATATACATCCTCGGATTTTGTGTCATTCTCTTTTTTGTGTCATTTTCTTGTTTTTATTAAACATTCTAAGATGTTTCTTAATTAAAAAACAATTATGGTTCTGAAACTACTTCAGTAAGCGCACAAAGGACCTAGGTATTAAATGAAAGCTGTTCTGATTAATAGGAAAGCATAGGGATATTTTCTCTTCATGGTCTGAGCTTCAGACTTCATTCTATTAACCTTCAGTAAATGTACTTCTAATGTATACTTTTTCTTTCAGTATATTTAAGGTGCCTTTTTACTACCAGATTGACAGTAGTGAGCATGTTTTGTGAACAGCAGAAAACTCTAAATTATTCAACTTTCCTGCCACAAATAGTAACATGAGCTTGTCATGGAACTTGTAGTACCACATGCTTCTTATGGCCAGCACAAGGTTATGTCTTTTCTCTGAAGCTACAGTTCTAAGAACACTTTGAAAATTTTCCCCTATACGTCTGAGTAATACACTCCACAAAATGAAGGACTGGATCTGTTAATTGTAGTCACAGTTATTTGATTTTTGTGTATTAAGTGTTTCATAATAAGCTGTTCCATTAGTAGGCAGGGATGTCATTTTCTGCTGCTGTCTTAAGTCTTGCTGTTTTGCTTTGGTTTTCCAGTATTTAGTTTTTACATTATGTTTTTCTGTCCTACCTTCATAAAATTTTTTTTCATAAATTACACAAGTTTGACTGACAGAAACTAATACCCCAGCTGTCCATGACAGTAGTCTGAGTTTAATATGGGGCAAGCAGAGCATGAAGAAACTGAACTGCAGAGCAAGCAGTTTGGTTGTTTTTTTTTCCCCCAAGTTAATCCTTTGCTCATATGCAAAAATGTATTGGGCTAAAGCTAATCAAATCTACACATTAGCATAGGTAGAAAGGCTAGAAAAGAAGATAATGGGAGTTAGAAGTCCTCTCTTCTGTAAAAGATTTAGATTGTAGACCTGATCTAAGAGGAAGATGTCAGTTTCATCCTCCACAGTAATGAGGGTATTTTTTCTACAGTTGAAGGAGTTTGCTTGTAAATTACATTCTTATGTAATTGATCATGTGGCCTCCAAGATTTCTACCACTGTTAGATAATGTCAATAGGAAAATCTGGTTGCGTTAGATAAATTCATTCCAAAGAGTTGGGTATGCAGGCTGCACTGTTGTACTGTATCTACTATAGGTAGATGTATAGCAAATTTCTTTAGATGGGTTGGCTGATCAGGAAATGTAGCTAGTAACCAGACTTATTTACTAGATTCTTCAACTGTTGGAACAAGATGTAGATTTTTCTATACCTATTTGACATGTACAGGGCAGCAGCTCCTCTCATGAGGCTTAATAGAGCTTATAAAACTTTTAACATACTCAAAATTTCAGGTCTCTTTTTTTTTTTTTTTTTTCCCCAAACCCCGATGTTTTAGGTTGCTTCATTGTGGAAGCTTCATTAATTTAGGAGATTGGAGGTGACCACCAAGAATAGCAATAGTCTTAAAAGAAGTAAATATTAGCCTGTCCTCATACTTCTAGATTTTTGGTAATTGAGCTAATCAGAATTGTTGTCTGTTTACTTGTACTACAACTTAAATTTCACTGCTTTTACGCCAACATATTTGAGAGCAGATTGTGCTCAGCATTTTGTCTTATTACCTGCGTTTAACAAAGCAAACAACTTGTACGACTATCAAAATAGTTAAGATAATTCCATTCCTCTTTGTAGCATGTCGTGTACTTGAAATTTTTCTTTACTGTCTGGATTGTGTTACCTGTCCAGATATTTGGAAACTAGATAATGCCATTGTCATATTTATTAGAATTTTTTTTTTTTTTAAATCAGCATCTGTCTTTTCTTTGTTTAATACTTCAACAGTATGCTTCAACAATGCTTCATCATAGCATTAAAAAAAAGTCTCTTAATTCAAAATATCTTTTGCTTAAGAAACTCCTAACATGTTTGTTATATTGCTTAAGTTATTAATTTCTATATTTTAAATAATTTGAATGATCTCTGTAGTTGGAATTTACCTAGTTTTGACATTCAGACAGTCCTTTTCAGTAGGTGGAAAAAACCCAAACTAGACGGCTGATATGAAACACCAGTCTAGTCCGTACTGACAGAGGCCAGGAGTAGATGAACAGGATCTAGAAACTCAGCTTGGTTATCTTTTAAATGTCCTCCAGTTTCCCTCAGTCAATTAGTAAAGTATATCATGAGCCAGCGGCTGCATTCAGGCTGTTGCAGTTAAGACATCAAGGAATATATTGTTAATTTATTTTTTTCCTTATCAAACTAATTAATATTTTGTCCCTGTAGTATCCTACTCTTTCACATCCACTTTTTTTCCGTGCAGAATAATTTTGAATCAGTAGCAAACTGCTTATTCACAAATTACTTCCTCATTTATTAATATGTTAATGGATAGATCCTTGTGGAGGGCACCCTTACCTTCTTGTTATTGTGGAAATTATTATCCTTTCTCTGGTCTTCTGAACTCCCAGTAATGTGAGAGAACTTTCTCTGTGACATCTTAGTTTTGTTTATTTGTAGGTGGTTTCTTTGATGTGTTGTTTCATTGTTTTTACTTGTTTGTTTGTTAAGACTTGTAGGAAGTGTAATTTTTCTACAAAAGCTGAGTTCCTTCTGCCTGGTGCACCCATACTTTGTGTTGGTTTTGGTTTTAGATACACTTCCAACAAATCTGGCCACTGTGGAAGTAGCTACTGCTCATAGCTCCTGGATATTCCTAAGGCCCCTTCCAAAAGAAAGAATAAAAAAAATTGAAAAATAGTTACTCCTCATTAACACCAACGCTAGTTGCAGATCACAGCTGCATTTTTTTCCACACCTTTAATTTCCCTAGAATTGGATGATTAGCAGCTGGCTGTAATGGATTGTTTATACTTGCTAAATGTATTTGAAGATTGCTCTTCTAAAACCAACTCCACTTCAGCCTGAGGCTGTTCTTCAAAATTGTCTGATGTAGAAGAGCCTCGCACATGGGAGTCTTCTTCTGCAACAAACTCTTGATGGAGAAGGAAGGAATATGGCCTTATCTTTCCAAAGTGCTTTGTTTTTTTTAATGCTGCAGTCATCCATCGTTTGTAGATCTTTCTCAGGATTCCTGCTTCTGGTCTTATTATTATATATATTCCTTTAAAAATTTGTTCTTTAGGCTTTCTGGCCTGTCGCTGCAGTTCTAATGTTTAATTTGCCTGGCTGATGTATAAGTTTAATATACAAATATTTTGGAATTATATAGGTGCTAGGATTTCTTGTCAATTGCTTTTCTATTGCATTGCCTGTTCACATTAACAACTATAGTATTTTTTTTATATATATACTAATTCTTAGTCAAATTTAGATTTTCTTAATACTTATCAACAGGGAATGCTTAAGATGCTGGGGACTCATTCAGGAAACTGACTGACAACTCTTCAAATGTTATTAGGTTGACTGTATAATGAATATGCTTACCCATATCAAACGAAATTATCTTCTTTTTTTTGTCCCCATTAATAAATATAAAACTGGCTTCATTAACAATCAAATAGTTCAGATGAAAGCAATGTCAAAATTACAAAGGTAACCTTCCACTTCACAATGTGACTAGGTCCAGGATGTTTGTGTAACCTCTTGCCTTTTTTTTGGTAAAGGCGTTAGTGTGCAGGGTCATACAGAAAATGACTTGGAGGAAAACAAGCGGAGAGGACCACACTTCTCATTAAGACACTCATTAATGTCACAGAGTAGTAGTGGACTCAAACTAATTTTGTTCCAGTGTCTGTAAAGAGCTTAAAAAAATAAAACCAGAACCAAGTAAACTTTTAGAATGGATAGATTAATTTGATTTAATAGATAGAGTAAGTTATCTAATGTTTTGCATGAACATATACAAGTGTAAAAGAAAACTTCACCAGACTTTTGTTTTCAAGGCTTATTTTTTAACCACAAGTTGTGATTTCAAAATGTTGTTCTTTAAACTTTGACACTATGCTGATGGTGTAAATTCCTTGCAGCTATTTAGCATTTTCCTGTTTTTTATTTCTCAGAAGAAGCTATGCTTTAAAATACTGTGTAGTGAAGGAATAAATCTCAGTCTTTTGAGCAGTTCCGTAAGGATACGTATTATGTCTACCAGTTCAAGCCAGAATTTGTAAAAGGGTTTAACGCTTTCAGTAATTTATTAATGTGAAGATATCCCTGACTGGGCTTCAGCTGATAGAGCCTGGGCAGGTTTAATACAATTATGATAGTCCCTAATCTCACTGCAGTATAGGTATCAACAGCTATGACATTCTGTTTAACTCCTGCATTTCTAACACAACTGGAAACTTGGTGTCATTACTACATTCCTTAAGTTTTGCTTATGGCAGTATAATTAACAGTTTTTGCATGTAATCACATAGTCAACTGAGTTACTTCTTCTCTCCTTCCCACACTAGCGTGAACAGGAAAATGCAATGGCTCACCTTAAAAAACAGCAACAAGAGCTGGAGCACATGAGGTTGCGCTATTTGGCAGCAGAAGAAAAAGAGCTGGGGAAAACAGACCGACAGGAGCTGGAGGATATTAGAAATGAACTTAATAGGTATAAAAGCTTTTTGAAGATTCCTTTTTTCGTTTTTATTCTTTTCCTCCCTCTTTCTTGCTCTCAGTCTCAATATGAGAACATTCACTTAATTAAAGATAATTGCCTGTCTGTCTAGTGAAAGATCACAATTTAGTGTCCATTAGGTGAAGATTGCACATTTATAAAATGCAGCAGTACTGCGGTATAGGAAATCTGTTTACTGCCACTGTACCCGTTTTTTATGTTATGATCATAGCCATGATGTTTTTCTGTGGTAACATTCAGTTTTAAGGATAACTGCTTCATTAAAACTGATGCATTAAGAATAGAGAGAGGCATGTACGAGTCATATGTTGAATAGGTTAAAATAAATTGACCTAGTGTTGCCCTTCAAAAACTTCAGTGGTTCTCTAAGTTGGAACATTTTAATCTCAATGCTTTTTACATTATCAAAGTATCAGTATTAACATTTCTTTTACTTGCAGTTGTTTTTCCCTAGGAGGAGTATAATTTGTGACTTTTTCTAGATTTCTTTAGGTTACAGATCTACTAAAGTATGTAGTAGAATAAAGACTTTGTATCAAAATAGTCAGAATGTTTTTATACTATTGCTCAGCATCTGATTCTTTCCATTTTATCAACACCAGGCTAAAGCAACAAGAAGAAGAGAGAAAGCAATTGCAAAATGTTAGGGGTAATTCTACTGGGACAGTGGATAGTCTTCATTCTGGAAAACTAACTGAGAACATGGATGATTATCTCTCTCGTCTGATAGAAGAAAGGGATACATTGTTAAGAACAGGAGTATATAATCATGAAGACCATATTGTAAGTGAACTTGATCGTCAAATCAGAGAAGCTATTGTAAAAAGGAACATCACTAAATAGAAGCACAGAAAAAGTTCTTAAAGAAGAGCCAAAATTTGAAAAGATTAAGTGATTTTAATAAATCTGTACCACTTTGCAAACTATTGAAGGTCATGCTTAAATTTGCACATTATTTTTAGCTTGTTTTAAACTCAATGTAAATATTTGCAACATGTGAAACTGCAGTTGTAAATTTTCCTGAGGTGTTTAATTTTTTCATACTCATAGATGTAAATATACTTATCTGTGCTTCTGAAATTTTCATCTACCTCTTTTTGCATCACCCTGACTAGGTTTATTTGTAATATTTCTAATACTAGCTTTAAGGTTTTTGGGCAAGATAATCATAATTCCTTACAATTTTAAAAAATATTTGTTCATCTGTACTAGGGAAATGTGACATCAGCAGTTTTCCCCAACAGAACTCTTAACAGAGAACAAAAATACAGGGCTGACCAAATGTCACTTTTTAAATAAATCACAGATAATATATTTTTGTTCCTCCAACTGCAGCTAGTTTAAATGAGTCCTGCAGTAAAGACAAAGTTTTGAGGGAGTGGGAGGAGGAGTTCACAAATGTTATTAAATTGAAACTGAATCTATTACTATCAATTAACTAGCCTGATTGTTAAGGTAGTCTGATGTCTAAAATCCATTTACCCTAACAGTCTTGCACATAGACCTGCAAAGGGGAGCCCAGGAGGATAAAGATGTAGTTCAGAAATACACATGCATTCCACACTCAGCTACAATGAGCAAAGATACTTAAAGCAGAAATTCGGTGAAATTATGTACTTTAAATTCTGAACACATGCATAAAACAAGAGCTTTTCTAATAAAGATGTGTCCTTAATCAAGACCTACGTGCTTCACAGTTACTGTATCTCAAAGCATATTATTTTATTACCATTTAGATTGTACATAAGATTTTTGTTTGACTGTGAAAGTATAAAGAGAGCAGAGTCTCAGTGTATTAAACACAAGAGAAGTCCGCAACAAATACTTGTTTGTCCATAACCACAGCTGAAGAAACTTTTGGTTTTCAGCCTTTATTCTGTTTCAAGAATTTTGAGAACATTTGTGTGGATCTAGCTAACAATATTAATTTACAACACTGTCCTTTCAATATGCATTTTTATCTGAGCTTTAGGTACAAACATTTCTCTATGTAAACACCAAGTACTGGAAATGTCTTAGGATTTGTTGCTTTTAGAATGACCAATGACACCCATAAAAAAATTAATTTTACTTTTTTTTATGTATAATCAGTGAACTTCTGTTGGCATGGCTATACACATTTTCCTATTTTGTATGATATTAATTATAAAATGCTTATGTGTGTATTGTATATGGCTTTGCCTCTAGGTGCATTGTTTTTCCTCCTCCCTACCATGGGTGTGTCTCCTATTAAATAAAATACTCATTTAGGCTCCTTAGAAAAGCTTCAAACAACCTGTATAAACAAAGATACCCTGTTCTTTTAATTAAATAACTTAAATCCAACATCAGACTTTGCAATAAATAGTTTAATCATACTGTATTTTTCAGATTAGCATGCCTGAAGAGCCTCTCTCTCCACTTTGTACAGTATGTCTTTGTCATGTCGCTGATGCATAGTCATACGCGATTATTTTAAGTGAATCAAGGCACTTCTGTCCTGGAAGGAAGGCTTGCTCGCTGTTTTCTTCAAATGCTTGCTCATTTGCTGGAAGTGTAGTTTCTTCTTCAAACGCTGGGGGGTGCCTTAGTCTTACAGTTCAGACAGATTTTGTTGAGTGAATTTTTAGGACATTATTTTTTGAACTAGCATTCTATAACTTTTTAGATGTCTTATTTAATAAAAGTAAAGATTTTAAGTATTAAGGATTTTGTGCTTTTTTGACTATGTATTTAGAAAAAAAAAATCTTGTTTATTGTTTCTGATAATATGTCAGTCTTTAGTGCTTCAATCTATGAAATTCATTACTTCGCTTTCAAAGTTAACGTCACTTTTTAATTTCTAAATAAATAACCTTCATAGCTTGTAAAAAAAAAAAACGAGTCACATTGCTGTGGGGTGAAAAAAGAAATTATTTTTGTAAGTTTTCTAGCAAAGCATTGAGTTAAATAAAAGGTAGAACACATATGTTAAAAATATTTTTAAGCCTGACAATTTAAGGTATTTGCATGCATTTTGTCATTTGAAAGGTCACCACTTAAAAGATGAGAAGCATGAGTTTTGTGATTACAGAAGAATTATTTATTGGTTTTGTTTTATTAGGTATTCATTACCCTTACTCTTACGTGTTTGTATTAGAATGGGATGCTGAACTATACCTTAAGATTAATGTTTCTGTTTAATGTTTTGTAGCACAGTTTGTCCATGTGCTTCAGTCTGAGCTGCTCTAGAAGCAAAATCTATATTTGTATTAGATATGTATGGCAGAGATGAGTTCAATATTACCCTTTTTAAAAAATGCTTTAATGCTGTTTTCTGTTTGCCTTTTTATTGCTTCAAAACCATCTGAAAGGTTATATTCAGTGGAAACACTAAATACCATTTTTTTAATGAAAAACATCTTAAGATAAAAATTTTACTGTTTTCATGACAAAAGAAACACCATTTGAAACAGATGCATAAAATAACTAGCTTATTTTAATTTACCCAGCAAAAAAAGATAGCTTGAAATGAAACCCATGTTTATGGGTTCAGTCCTGCTTACTTTAGAAAAGCAAGTGGAAGAGCTACACCAGCTAGACCTTCTTGTCATTCTGGTAAACTCTTGCTGTTAATTTTAGTGCACACAGATTTAACTAGGGGAGTTTGTGGAAGTATTTCAAAACATTATGCTTCTGTAAACATATCTCTTACCAATACATTTCTGTGAACACAAATGCCCATGAAAATTAATAAATAGAACACAGGGAGTGATGGTGGGGGCTGGTTTTTGTTGGTTCCATGTAAAATCAGTTCCAGCCTTCATCTGCCTTACAATTCAGGCCCAGAACTTGAATAAGGAAAATTCAATTATATTCTTTATTTGTCCAGTCCAATCTTTTAAAGGAAAAGCATTAGGCCATCTGAAAATGGGTGCACTGAGAAAGATTTTTTTTTTTCCTGATAATCTTAAGGCAGAGGATCTCCTTCTGTGTCTCTATCTGCTCATTATTTGTACAGCAGTGGCAACTTGGTATTACTGATCTTTACTGCTAAAGAGGTTCATCAAGTTATTTAATACAAGTTTTATAATAGAGCAGCTAATCTGAATCCAATATCTTTATACACCTTGATGTGGAGCATTAGTTAAGACTCTGGGAACTGTTGCAAAGAAATGGAGCTTGTCCCACTGTTAACTGTTAGATTGTTAATCAGAAAAGTTGTCTTTAAATTCTTAAACTGCATTATGAAAAAAATATGAACAAAATTTTAAATAAAAGACAGTGCTGTTTTGTTTTGAATATCAATTATTCTAATACATCATTACAGTATTGATCTTTCCAGTATATGTGATTGTTGGGGTGAAGCTATAACCACTGTTGGTATAATATTTTAGCAGTTATCCAGCTGTTTTAACTCTAACATGTTTTCAAAACTTTTGCAGAAAAGCAATGTTATGTCTGGCACTGACCTTTCAAGTATTCAGTCCATAGTACCCCTTCGCTGCAATTTAAATGCTTCTCCTTTTACATCCATAGAGATAAACCTTAATGCACAACTAAGGATGGAAGTCCTTTATCATATCTTCTAAGTGCTACTGAAGTATTTATACCCCTTATTACATATTTACACAATTATTTATTTTACTACTACTATGACTAAATGATCATGACCTGTGTAAAGGCTTGGATAGGAAGCACTATCCCCACTATTGTTAAAGACAGAACTGTAGAAAGGCGGCTTCATACTTAGATCTAATTTCATTTGTTTCTCCAGGGGGTTGTATTAGTAGTGTTTTCCTTAGAAATGTTTTTACAGATGTCGGCTTTCCAGATATGAAGTCTCTGTGGCAGAGAAACAGTCAGAAGTGTGGCATTCAGAACAGAAAGAAAAAAAGTCAACTTTGAGAGACTAATTTATAGACAAATAATTACTGCCTTTCTGATGTATAAATGTACAGTAACCCCATGGCGGCTTTAACACGCAGTAATTGAATTCTTGCAAGTACAGTTATTTTCTACTCTTAACTTGAAGAACTGCTAAAGCCTGTCATTCCCCATCACTGAAGACTAAAATAGTCCCCATTAATAATCCTTCTGTAAAAGCTACACCCACTACTTTATAGTCTGGTACTCTTTTCTTTTTTTCCAAGTGAAATACTTGTAGTAGTTTGACAGCATTTTAAACAATTTATGTATTACTACAAAAAGTTTTGTTCTAACAATATACACAGGGAGTAGATGATTGCAGGAGTGTAGTGTTACTGAATGTTTGACCAAGGGATTTCAGTACAGTTACTGAGATGTAACTGCATTGACAAAATAATATGGCATCAGAATTTAGAGTGGGCTTACTGGTGCAGATGGAGACTGGTAAAACTCTCCCCAGACTAATACTGTTTCAACATTTAATGTATGTTGTTCATAGCATGGGCTGCACTATGAAAAAAACTGTAAAAACCTTGTTGGAGGACTATGATTTACTATGACAATCCTAAGTTTTATTTTACAAATACAAATGTAAATAAGGCAGCAAAACTAAGTGACTGGGGTTTGAGTTGAGCAGGCAATCAAGCTAATAAATGTTTTGTAGAATTTAGGCCTTAAGTGGCAATGGCAACTCTTCAATATTTTTTTTATTTGCGTAATAGCTTAGCATAAGTGAGGAATATGTTTTGGTTTGTTTTTCACCCCCGGAGGTACGGAAAGTCATTTTATTGATCTTGTGTTAAGAAATGCTGGTTGCTTACCAGACACCAGACCATCAGTATATTTGCCTGAAAAGGTGTTTTTTTGGAAACAAGATTAATATTGTAATACAATAGTACATCCAGATTAGGGCTGAATGGAGCTTTGCTGGGCCCTGTTCATACTGGCCATGAAGTGGGCATGATGTTTCCCATGGAAATAAGTAAGACAGCTTACTAGTTTGTTCTTTTAGGCATCTCTTCAAGCCAATATTGTGGCTCATATCAATGTGTATTCAGTGTAAACCCCACAGCCTACCTGCTTGTCCAGGAACTGTTCAGGTGATGCAAAGGCTATTTTCTTTGGACTATATGACATGTTTGATGCTTGGAGACCAATGATGGTGGGGGTTTTTGTTGTTTTGTCTTGTTTTGTTTTGTTTTTACTGCAGTTTTCCCAAATATGGATGTGTATAATGTTTTAAATACTCTAGTTTATTGACTTGTCCTGACTTTTCTGATAAAAATACAGCAGTTGCACCAGGAAAATGGGTCTATATCCCAAAGTAAATGAAAAAAAATAGCAGAATATCAAAAAAGCAAGACCACGAGCTACCACAAGGAATTGGTAGGTATGTCTTAATGAGAGGGGATTGCTATTTGTGGAAAAACTTGCACGCCTCAGCAACATGCAGTTGTTGCTTCTGCAGTGAAGGCTATGTAGGCTTAGCAAGTGGACACCTTAGAAGGCATTATCTCTGTAGCACCACGCCAGGGAAAAACAATGCTTTGCCATCCCCGACTAAAAGCTTGCATTGCAGTACTTGGAGAAACATTACAAAATGTCTCCTGGATCACTCATAGAATTATGGGATGGTTTGGAATTGAAGGACCTTAAAGATCATCTGGTTCCAACCTCCCTGCCATGGACAAGGACACTGCGCTTTAGATTCCCTCATGAAAGGGACTCCCACTAATAGGCTAAGGGCTGGGCACAAAGTCTGTTGTTTCTCTGCCCATCATGGTTATAGGGGTGTTGAGTGATTTTGAACAGGGCTCTGGGCCTCCACTGCCTATCAGCAAAATGAGAATAACGTGGGAAAAGCTTTTCTATGTAAATGGTTCACAAATTGCTTCAGACTCAGACTATCTCTGCTGGATATAGTCATCTTAATGTCCTAAAAGGGGTAGCTACTAGCTTCTAATGGGATTCTTGTTTGGCAAATGAATAAAGAGCAATTTCTTAGCTCTTTTTTAGTAGGTAAATAATTATTTTCTTTCATTCATGTAATTACCAATCTGAATCCAAAAGCTTTAGAAAAAAGTGAAAGCACTGCAGTTCTTTTGTGTAACTCTAATTTCAAGAGAAAATAAGGGAGTCCAAAGCTGCAGCCTTCTGAGAAATCCTAGGTTAATCTTTTTGTTAAGAGATGAATTAAATTAAATCACTTGGTGAGGGCAGAAAGAAGAAAAAATATCTGAAGTTTTGGGCTTGCCACAAACAAGGTTGAATGTGGTATGGGGCGATACTGTTTACTTTTGTATCTCAGGAAGATGAAGGTGATTCCTCACTATACTGATGGTTTGATGGATAGCTGGTAAATGCTTGACTGTTACAGCTGTTTGGAAAAGAAAAGACCAAGCATTTTTTGCCGTATCTCACCTATTGACCAAATAAGTAATCATGAGAGTTTTAATGAAAACTTTTATAGGAAAATCATTTCATGATGTATCAGTATTGAAATACTAATAAAAACAAATCCCTATTATCCTAGCAAACATGACAGATACTGTTGGAAATGAATCTTGAAGATGAGGGGAGGCCAGCTCATAGCAAAGTAACCCTCATATGCTGTGAAACCAGTTGGCCACTTAAAAGCAGGACACCCACACCTCCACATCAAATGTGGCTGTGTCTATGGGGCTATCACAAATTCCCCATCAAGGTATGAAGCTTAGTGTGAAAACTCAGGGGCTGAGTGCAGCAGGAGGAGAAGGAGGAGGAAGCATCATCATTTGCACCACCATGTTTCCTGTTACAAGGAAAAGACTATTGCTGATGCTCTCAAAGACAAAACAAAGCCTCTCACTGTACAGCAACAGATTCCCAGTTTTTCACCAGAGTTGAATGCTCCCCCCTGCCTCCTCCTTTTTTGCTTTTCCTTTTTGTTTCCACACGTGCACATGATGAAGAGAGTAGCATATTTCACCAGCAAACATTCTGTGAAGCATTCAAAGCCAGCCTGGATGGAGCTTTGAACACACTGGTCTAGAAAGAAGTGTTCCTGCCAATGCAGAAGGGTTGGAACTAGGTCATCTGTAAGATCCCTTCCAACCCAAACCATACTATGAATTTGTGATGATGCTATGAAAAAATTGGTGTACTTTGTTTACAATGAGTAATAAAAAAAATGTTTGGTAATTAAATATGTGGGAAAATTGCATGTTACTCTGTACTGTATACTTTATGCTGAAAGTAATCTTGAACAGATAATTTTTTTTTAAAAGCAGCATCTACTAATACTGTCTTGTTTTGGGGGTTTTTTTAAGATATTTTTATGCATACTCAAGGAGACTTTCACAAAGACTTGAGGAGTCTTGAGTTTTTTGCCTATCCTTTCATGCTCATTGAGTAAGTCATTCACAACATCTGCACCATTACTCAAGGAAATATCCCACCATTATAAAACTAAAGTATCTTAGCTTGTATTATAAAATAATGATAATTTTTAAAATTACTATCCATGTCTTTATTTTGCCTGCTGCTTATTTTACCACTCAAGTTTCAGATAAAAATACATTTAATGCTTTATGGAATGCAATCTGTTAAAGAGCATGGACAACATACCAACTTGCGTACCACAAAATAATAAGCTTGTACAAGTACAGGCAGGGCTGCTGTTTACACTGCCAAATTCAAACTTTTAGTTAGATAATTTTTGGCAGTGAAAGACCCCAGTCTGTAATTTGTACACCAGTTAATCCTGACTTATAAAAAATGAAAGTCCATTTAGGGCCCCTAATATCTTTTATACTATAGTAAGAAATTATTTAGAGTCTGTCACATTGAACACTGTAATTCTTAAAATCTTCCATGTCAAGCATTATGTCTTTAAATGCTAACACTGTATTTTCACACTAAAATTTAAGAATGAATACTGAATCAAGCTGCAAATACACTTTTAGTAGGCTCAGCTCAAACTTTGTTAAAGCTCACAAATGTAGAGAAAACAGGCATTTATTGTTGCCTGTTTTTTTAACAGAGGAACAAGAGCTGTGATGCAGAGTAGCAGCATGAAATAGACAGACTACCTCTGTGTGGTTTGAACATGTTTATAATTTCTGTGTATTTAAATATACTGATGAAAGCAGGAATATGGTAATCAGAATGCACCCAGGTTTTCTTAAAGCAGAGAGACTTACTTTATCTTACAGCACTTTCTTAATTTTCTCGTGTAGCACAGAGCAGTATTTCAGTGGCTTGGCATGCAGATTACGTAATGTCATGTTAGTACAAAGAAACAAAATTTTCTTTGGGGCCATGAGAGGCAGCATGTAACCTGGTTCACAATATCTTTCATTTCTCTTATCCTCATGAAATACAAACCAACCAAACAAAATCCCACCATCATTTGGGGGTTTCCTTATGAAGATTTCTGAAATCTTACATTTATTCATCTAAGTCTCATAAATACATGTTTTTAAAATATCACAACCTCAACTCCCTTTTCTAGCTCCATTTTTGTTATCACAGTATCTATTTTAATGGCTCTTAAGCTACAGTGCCCATACCTTATCTTTGTCAGTTAATGTATCTAATTCCACCATCCCAGAGGGAATAAACCTGAAGCTAAAGCCTGCAATATATTAAAGAATCAAGAACGCTTATGCAGAACAAACAGAGGATTTAGCTTGGATAAACAGCAGAGAACTCAGTGTCTTTTATGTCCAGAGCTCAGGACTGGAAGAAGAAAATGACTATAAATCATCCCTGTGAAACAACATAACATAAATGTTGTATGTTTATTTAAAACTTTATACATTCATTTATCTGGGCTATAGCTCAGTTTCAAAAAGTGCTGTGCTGTAATGAGGTACTGAGGCTAGCAGTGATCAAGAGTAAAATGATATATAGTCTTCAACTAGAATTTGCTTATGGGAAAAATGGAAAGCACTTAAGCAGACACCAAGTATCTATAGCTAGTAGATCAACCAGGAGGATAATGCAATAATAACAAAAACTATGATAAATTTTTTCCTGTTTCTCTTCAAAAGATCACATTTCTTGTAATGTGACATTGTTTTGAGAGCTAAGCAGCCAGCAATTTATGCTTTAATTTTCACACTTGAATAAAGGCTGATTTGTTGTCAGTGTCTGAGGCATGACATGTTGCTCCACCAGACTTAAATTAAAAATACAGCTTATATCTTTGTCTGGGCTTGCATTCCAGGGAGAAGCACTCTTTAAAATATGCTGCTGTTTTTTCTCCTTTAGAGAAAACATTCCTGTAAATTCATAGCTAGTAATTACTAATTTTTTTAGTTGCAGGAAATTGAAGAGCCACTGATGATGTGTTTACTGCCTAAGGAGACATACAAAAAATATAATGCAGCTTTTACTGCAGAATGATTTTTTTTTTTACGCAGTACTTTTCTCTCTTAGTGTCCAGAGAGTAACCTGAAGTTCCACAGAGGTGTCAGCGTATCGTTCCAGGGGTGCCCAAACACCCATTAGGTGACAGGTTTTATCCACAATGTCCCAGTCACAAACTTTCACAGCAAGGACCGATACAACTTTCACTGTGTGTCAGCAAGCTCTTGCACACAGCAATGCCCCATACAGTATTTTTCACCTAGCATTTCAATTTCATTTGGGCTGATCTTTCCCTGTGGAAACACTTCATGACCCAGGAGATCCCACCCAGTCCTTGGAAAAGTGACTTTTGCAGTGGCAGCTCCTGCAGTGGCAGCTTCTGCTGTGGCTATAAAGCACTGTTTCTGTTCCCAGCTGCTGCACACAAAGATGTTCAGTGCTGCCTGGCCACACTCCCATTACTCTGACAGTGCATTAAGATCCCAAGCTCTACAGTTTTTTATTGTAAACTGATCTGGTGGCAGCTTAAAGATGAAGCTGCTTTTTTTTACCAAAAGCAGTACTATTTTAGTCATTCAGTTTGCAGGACCACAGATATGTTAGTGGCTCAAGCAGTAACTATAAAAAAAAATCAGTAAATCCAGCCACACATTTGCACCTTGATTCATTTCATTGTCCATGAAGACAAGGGTCTCCAGAGATTGCAGAGATGGGGATGACTGAAACAGTGTAGTTTCTGACAAGCACATCAGAGGTGAAACCTTCTCTCTCTTACTGTTTCTCCTCCGCAGTTGGCAGCACCCTGTAAAACCATGCTGTAAGGAGCACAGGCTCATAAATACTTCTATGCCTATGCAGCTCTGGAGCTTTTCAAGCAAATATATTTATTATGTCAATAACAATAAAAAAAAAAGATTACTTATTCAATAATTCATAATGGTTTCAGAGTTGCTGGAGGTTAGTATGGCTCACTTTACTTGAGATAACTTATAAGTGTAGATTATTTCCATGACAGATTGAAAATACTTTCTGGTGAATATATACTTGAGCTTTAATTTTCCTATTAACCCAGTATATTCTTTTTAGAAAAGAACATGACAGTTCTACTGGCTTCCATGTGCTGCTCTCCCTGATGCAGGTAGCAAAATCTCTGGGAAACACTTTGTGGAAGCAAGATCTTTTCCATGCCATCAACATCAGAGGGAACTCTTGGCATTTCTTTTGGTAGCTGAAACCATTTTGCCAGTCCAGTACCTGGGTGTAATCAAACATCTCTACAGGGATTAAAGAGGGCTGGCTTTCTGCCCTCTTCATGGCAGCTGCTGCCCAGACCCTGCACTGACCCTTGCAAAAAGGTATCCCAGGATGGAAGTGGCACAGCCAGAGCATCCTTGGCAGCTGAGAACCTTAGGGAGTCCTGGGATGGGAAGGGGCTCTGCTCTGGGGGTGGCTTGGTGTCAAGATGATGTGTCAGGTGCTTGGAGCTTCAGGGGAGCCCCATCCTTGCTCCCCAGTCCCTGTCACCATCAGATCCCTCCAACCATCTTCCCAGTGTGGCTCAGGCACACAAGGTGAAGGACTAATCCTGCTCTGTCCTTTGCCTGCACATGGCATATAGTGAAACAGAAACGACATCAATATTCTTGAAGAGAGTTCTAATTGCCTGTGGAATTTTCCACTTGGAGTAAAGAAAAGCTGAAATACCTTCTGGAAAACAAAAGCCATGCAGCAAGAGCCTTCAGGAAGGGGCAGGAGGTGGCAGAAAGAGGGAGGATCCCCACATCCAAAACCTGGGTGCATGTCCCTAAGTCAGGCTGTTTTCTTTCTCTTTTTCCTTAGGTGAAATATCAGATTCAAGACATTCTATTAAGCACATACTTCTATCCAAACAACCCCAACATTTTAAGTGGGTGCAGTTGTGACGGTGCTTGAACACTGAAGAAAGAATTTATTGTATGTGCAGAAAAACATGAAAGAAATAAGTTTTAGATAGCTTTCTAGTTTGTTATTGTTTAAAGTTAATTTTACAAGATAATAGGTTTTGGGTTTATTAACACTGTGTTTATATTGATCTGGAAGTATATAGTCTATTCTATTAAACTAATAATTACTTTATTAGTTTAATTTTTCACATTCAAAAAATACGCAACTGAGGGAATCTATAAATACCTTCCCTGTTCAAAATAAACCTTGCTCTAACACTAATAAAATCTAGCAACAAATATTTGAAAACTTGAACTCTGTACAAATATGCAAGAAAGCCACATGGATGCTGATCAGAACCAGTTTCTAGGCAAAGGGGGGTGACAGCAGGGCATGCCCGAGGCTGCTCACCCCTGGCCACAGCCGGGCTGTCCCAGAGCAGCCACACTCATCCTCCCTCCCTGCATCCCCACTGCACACTCTGGGACCTCCTCCCCTGCCTGGCACATGGCTGTCCCCCAACCACCCCAGCTCCCTGCTCCAGTGCAGACAGAGGGCACCCTCTCTTTACTCACTTAAGAGGTTTCTTATGATACGCAACTAAATATTTAGTTGTGCAGAGGACAGCTTGTCACAGACAGCTTTGTTGCTAATGTATACAAATGCCGGTATGGCGCTGGCTTCCTCCCGGCGTACACAGAGCGACACACACACTGACCACAGCCTAAATAAGCTGATTTATTTGTTTCAGTTATTTGATAAGTGCATCATACCTCAAACCCCTAGGAAACGACTTTAGAAGGATTATAAGTTTTATGATGTGAAAAGATTACTCTGAGTGTGCAGAGCAAAGTTTATATTCAGAGCCTGTGCAGGAGGCGAGGCATTCACAGAGGCTGGAGAAAGATGGCTTGATAGATAGAAAAGGGATTTTCTTTGTTGCTGCACCTCTTGTTGGATTTTTTTTCTCTTCTCTTACAAGAGTGGCCCCAGCAAGACCTCATATTGTTAACCTTGTGAGCTCCTCTGCCTTCCATGCAGTAACAGGAATTCCACATTCTGCACTTTTTAAAAATAAGGACCAACTAGTTCACTTGTAAATGAAGGGAAGGGAGAGTTACCTGCAAGGGAGATTTGTGAGGCTTCTCCCAAGGTGAGATATCCAGATAGGGCAGCTCAGCCCAGCTTCATCCAGGGCTTGTGAGCACATCATTCCAGGGGTGCTGGTTCATACAGAGTGTTTGCAGAGGTGCTGGGTGCATGACTAGTCTTTGGGAAGTTCTGCTCCATCACCCTACCCCTGGGCAGGGACGAGCATCCACCAGCACCAGGAAAGCTGATGGTCCCGAGGGGTCAGCAGAGAATTGTAGATCTGGGGCCATTGCACTGCTCATGGCCTTGGACTGATCCTTCTGTCCTCATAATATGTGTCTTTGCTGGGCTTTCAATGTATAAATATCAATATAATAACAGGATATCATGGAGCTACTAAAGAAAAGTAAACAGCAACAGAGGTGGAGGCAACACACAGACAGTCACAGAGGTCTCAGTATGCTTTGCTCAGGTGCAGGGGCAGCACCCAGGTAGGGTTCCTGTGGGTTTTATTTTCCCAGAAAGTGCTCTGGGCCCTGCCAGTCCCTGTCCCATCCACTGCAGATGCAGGACAGCAATGTCCCCAGCCCTGGGGCCCCTGCTGCTCCCACCCCATTGCCCCTACCATGTTCTCTGGCACTGCTACCCCACAGAGCTCTATCAAATAATGCACTGGCTCTCAGTGCCATGGGGCCCACTATACTCTGCTGTTACTAGAAAGGCATTTATATTATAGTCTGTCTCCTGCCTCCTTCATAAGGGAGTTTTTATGTGTCACCAGAAAATACTGGGTAACACACTTTATTAGTCTCATGACACTGTGGCCCATCAATACTTGTCGAGGCATGATGAGATCATGCTATGATTGTTAATTGTTAATCAGAACCAAGGAAGGAGGTGGAGAAGTGGGAAATACCTTTTTAGGAAAGAATCAAGTAGAGAAAACAGTACTGCAGGTAAGCAAGCAATGTGTTTTTCAGCATGAAATAGCAGGCAGCCAATCAGTCCATGACTGAAGTTTAAACCTAACTTTCATGGCTTTTTTCAAGGAAGGAAGGAATGTTTCACTAGCAGAATAAGCCTGTGGTCAGTGAATGGACTTTTCAGCTACTGTCAGCCTCCTTAAGACCTGTTTCTTAGGAAAGAACTTATCTGGATAACTGGCTTTAAACAATGGGTGTTACTGGTAATGCATTTATTCTTCATTAGGCTAAAAGGTTTTAGCTTTAGGAGACTGCCCTGTGCAGATCAGCATTGATCACTCACATGGAAGGGTGCTCTTGTCTTGAGTTTTATGTCTTCAGTGAGAAACTATTTTCTTTGTCTCTTTTGCATTTTGTCCTTAAAAACATGGAACTGGAGCTGCTGGCCTTGCTGCAGAAGGGATTCTGAGTAGCAGACAGGTAAAGTGAGGGATGCGAACAGACTAGTACCACCACACGGTGCTCACCAGGTTGTATCTAGCAGTGTGGCTTCAGTTGAAACTTGTTTTATGAAGCCTACTATTGTTGCTTTATGTTGACAGTTCCTCTCTGCCATGTTTTTGCATCTTTCGCAGGGAAAGAAGAAGTATTTTACAACAGAGAAGTGGAGGCTGAGTGGTTAAACGACATTTTCTTGGACTGCAGCAGAAGTCTATAGTTCAAGTGATGATGCTCATTCCCCAGGATGCATGTCTCGATTCCTAGGTGACTCCTTTAGATTGTGGTCAGTTGGAAAAGGCCACTATACTTTGGTGACAACCTGGGTGAAGATCGTATCATTTCTAGAACCCATTTTGCACACCAAGCTGAGATTGAAACAAAATGTTCTGTGGTTTACAACCCCCAAAGTAATGCACATGAGGCTGATGACAGATGTCAAATTGTTTGCTCCATGCTACGAGCCTAGGTAGAACTTTCACTGCTTCAAGGAGTAGAATTATCTGCATCTTAAACTCTCCTTGCTAGTTTGGTGCCATGTAAAGAATTGCAGGAAAAAAAAAAAGAGGAAAGAATCATATAAAACCCTAACTCATACTGCTGGGGGGCTTAGATCTCCATGTCCAAAGATAAAAATAAGTCTTCATTTTTCATGGCTGGAACCAGAAGCTGTCTTTATCAGTGTGATCTCTGGAAAAACTCTAGAAATCTTATTGTGTTGCTCTCAGTACAGCAAGGTCCCCCTCTATTAATTTTGGTCATTAATTAATTAGGGACAACACACTGGGAAACAAACTGGTACTTAGCAGGCCTAGTAGAAAAATGCTGAGGACAGAAATCAGCCTTACAGAAGAATACCTGCTGATACAACAGCTCTCATAGCCAAAGGGATCCAAGTGAAGGATTTCACAGAGTCCTCAAAGTTATTTTAAGAGATTCTCACGAAAAATCCTTGTTGTGGGCTATGTCAGCACTTCTAATACTCCCTATGGTCTTGTGGCAGAAGGTACCTTGTCCACAGCTAATGAGGTCTCTTTCTTCATGGCCTAGTGATTGTGCTCTTACAAGTGATAGATCCAGCAACAAACATGGGGTGTTCATTAGAGGGAGGGAGTAAGTTTTGAAAAGAAACTTTTTTCTTGTTTAAAATAAATGTATGATCTCAGTGAGTATAAAAAGAAGCAGGAAATGTCAAAAAGATTCCAAGTGAAATAAACAAAACCCAAAAATGAAAAAAAAACCCAACAAACGAGAAAGCAGCAATTACGAATCAGCAGTTGCTGTTACAAGCCAAACAGTTTATCTAAAATACACTTGCCTGTATTTCTGAGCAAGGGAACAGAAATAAGTGCATCTCAATGAGATGCAAATATTTTTCCCTGTGACCTTCTAGGATCTGCTTGTCCTGCTGAGCATCTGTATTTCTGTACTACTCTCAGATGAACTGGGAATGCATGTTTAAAACCAGAGACTTTCTTCCAGGCCTTTCCTGAAACAGAGGTAGTGCCAAAACCACTCCAGTGCAATCCTTGACGTAAGTGATGACTGCATGGGGTATAGGGAGAGCAAAGCTGTTTAAAAACAAAGATTTACTGTCTATTGATCAGCACAATTCCTGCATCCCCATGAAATTATTTTAAATGGATATCACATATAAGAACAAAGCTAAGAAATCAAATTCAAATCTACTTTGCTCAGGAGAAAATTCTGTGTTGGTACTTTACTCCTCTTCTTTGAAGAGCTATTTCACTTCACAGTGGATCTGATAAACCAGGAAAAAAAAAAAACACAAAAAAACCCCACCTATTTTGGTGGAATATTTAAGTCTGGAAGGGACCATTAGCATTAGATCATGCAATATCAATTTTTTCTATCAGAGGGCCTTATATTTCATCCAGCTATCATTGACTAGAGAACACTTGCCCTGGCTAAAGCACATCATCCAGAAAGACTCTCAAGCTTGATTTGAGGACATCAGTGTGGGCACTAAGCTCTCTGCCTGCCAACATGCAGATACTCCATATCTCTATCAGGATGTTGGGAGCAGAGCTCTTCAGCTGTTCTGACACAGCCAGATCCTGAAGGAGCCAGCAAGACGAAGAAAATTTTTCTGAAGCCATTTGCAAACAATTTTCACTAAGCACTTCCGTAAACCTTCTGGGCTCTGTAATTCAACACTGGCTTTGAGCTCCAGTCTTTTGCCGATGATGTATCTTGGCTTGATCTCATGCTTCCAATACTGGAAGCCAAGTTTTGAAAATTAAACTGTTGGGTTGACTATGGGTTAGATACAGTCTTGATCCAAGTACATCAGTTCTTGAATCTGTTTGTACTGCTTTACAGTGAAAACAGTCTTCAATGCATCTTTGCAGTTTTTTCTCTTTTTCTATCAGAAAAAGAAATAAAATAACTTCCTTCAAACAGCTTTGCTTTCTGTTGAAATCCCGAGTTGTTATGAACATATGCTGCTCTGACTATTTAAAGACTGACAGTTTCAGAGCTTTTAGGTAATTGTCCACACCCCTCTACTCTGATCACTCTCACAGCAAATGAGTATTTCATATGAATAAAAGAAAAGGTGATGAAAAAACTGAGAGTGTGCAATGGTCATAAGGAAATATGATCATATGCAACAAAAATGATAGATAGTTTAAGATTCTCCTGAATAATAAGGACCAAAGACTTCCTCCTAATCAGCACAATAAAGAGGGACAACATGTTGCTTTTTAAAAAAATACTTGTGATTTATTTATCATGGGCAAGAGAACCTGGTGAAATGGGGTTTTAGTTTAGTTTTGGTTTTAATACATAGGAATTTTCACACATCAATTTTTTATCATCCCTGAACTTCATATGACACCTTCCTGAGGTGCCTCCATGTATCTGTAACTGCCATACAATGACATTAACTTTTCACTTTGTCCTTCTCTCAGCCAAGAAGCATCCATTTTCTTCCCAGCCCTCAAGGCTGCTGAATGTACTAACACAAATTCAGTAAGTGGGACTTCCTGTGCCCTAAAATAAAATGCAGACAGGAGGAAAATGATGAAAGATTTGCCGCTTGGGCTGTGGACTAAGAATAATTTAAGTCAAATACAAGATATATGTATGTGCAAAATATGTATATGTTTTTTTTTTCTCACTTGTGTTACTCCATTTTTTGCCTATCTAATAATACAACAGCTTGTTAGTTTAAAGCTAACTTAGGAAACTCAGTAGCATCAGGGACTCATAACTTTTTATACTTCTGGGAACTTTCTGGGGCACTCAAAGTATTCCCACAATAAGGTGGAGAAAGTGTTTGCTGGTGAGACATCAACTTTGAGATGCTTATCACTCATCATGCTGGTTTTCTGTTTCTCTCTAACAATTCTTTATATCTCTTGGGATAGTTACTGTACCTTAGAAAGATGTTGTGGGGTTACAATGAAGTGATTTGGTCTGGTAAGTGGAAACATAATGTTTTGACCACTTTCCCCACCCAAATACCTTAGAAAGCTGCTGTGGGGCTAGAATGAAGAGATTTGGTCTGGTAATGTTTGACCACTTTTTTGACCACTTTCCCCACCCAAAATACCAAAGAAACTATGTACACCTCTCCACAGTCAATCATCCCCATCAATCAGACAGGTGCTGCTCTGCTTTGCACTCATTTACACCAGGATGTGTTTGCATTTGTCTTTAATTTGTCAGCTTCCATTTGGGAAGCACTCTTGTACAATTAGTGGAAGTCAGTAGGTAAGCCTAGATATTTTTAGAGACTATATGTAATGAGATTCTTTGGGTAGCTCTTGACAGCAGTTTTCACAGGGACAGAAATCCATTCTTGGAAAAACACAAACATACTCACCCTCCTCACATTCTCACACTCTGCTTCTCCGTTCTGCTCCACAGAAACCTTGTGTCTGCATGGGCACACATGGACACGACACATGTGCAATGAAAGAAGCTGAAGTTAAAGATTAACTTCCACATGTGTATATAACTAATGGTACTATTTAATACAATAAAAATACTCAGAGTTACATTGCCAAGTTGTGCAAGGTCACATTGCAATATGTTGGCTGTAAAGGTTTCTAAGGAGCCTGTTTTCTTGAGTAATAGCTGTCGAAGAAATGAACTTATCTAAAGAATGAAACTGTTATAAGTTTCTGTAGCCAAAGAGCAGTTCTTTAATATCCATTTTCCACTTCACCATGTGACTATAGCACACACACTGGCCTAAATCCCGTTCAGCTCACATGAGTTGTGCACTCAAGTAAATTCTGGCACAACCAGTGCTGTGTAAATGCAGAAGAAAGGTTGGGTGACTCCATGTGAGTTGGAGCAAGAGGATCTGATATTTTCTACATCCAAACATTTGTTGTGGTGTTCCTGGGCACGAGTCACATGTGCGAAAAAAAACCCAATGTGGGGATGGGTTTCACCAATCACAAATTTCTCTGCTGGGTGGACTCAGGCTGTGAAGTGGTATTGTCCAACTGTGATGCAAGGTGATGGAATGAAGTGTAGAAAGCTGTGGGTCCACAGCTACCACCTTTTGGGGATTTATCACCCCTCCTACCCTCAGGTGATGCACAACATTAACAGGTGCACTTGTGGTTCACAATCATCTGAAGTGAATGCTGAAAGCCCTTCAGGGTGCTTTTGAGATAGGTGGAAATTTTTTCCCTTAAACTTTTCACTTAGTGGTGGTCAAGACAATGGAAACAAGGCTCTTGACCAGCACAGCTTCTTGACACAAGTGCTCAGGAAACTGGCTCATTTTCCTCCATTTTGGGGAGTACTAGGACACATTAAACATATCTGCTTTGGGATACCCTCTCCTACAGACAACTACCACAAGAATGGGTGAGCAGCAGCTGGAGGTGGTGCAGCAGGGTTGGACCAGAACCCCTGCAGTCAGGAGGTTTCTCATGGCACCACACTGCACCCCAGCACAGCAGCCAACACCAGGCTGCAGCACATGGGGCTGCCCTTAGTGACTGCCCATCTGGCCTCTCTACAGGCAGGGGAACGGCACAGGCATCTGCAAAGTGTTTTTTTTACAGATTCTATTAAATGCGATTATTCACAGGAAGCCTTAGAAAAATCTAACACTACATTCACTTCTAAGATATAATAGATGTAAAGTCTTTTTTTTAAATCATTTTAATGTGATCATTTGTTGGGCCTTAGGGTAAAATTACATTTCACAGCTCCCTTGTTCCCATGCTATGGTAAAAAAGAGATTGATGTCTGAAATTTCAACAGTATTTGTCTTACAAATTTGTCCGACTCCCTGGAGAATAATTGTCTCATATCATTCGAAGGCTGGTAATTCCTTTGGAATGACCTCTGTGTTATAATTACAGCAAGAGTACTAGCATGTAGCTAGGCAAAGTGAAAGTTAATGTTCTTGGTTTCTTACTTTGTTATTTTTATTAAACTGTTACCCTTTAAAAGAAATACCTGGAGATATGGACTCATACTCAAGAGAGCTTTTTGCAGATAACACAAAATATCTTTTTTCCTGCAAAACACTTAAGTGCATTAACAATTATCCAAAGGCTACAGTGTATTCTTAAAGCCATTGTGTGTTTCTGGAATATATTAGCAGGGTATGAGACTTTAACATGTAATTTTCCTCAGGATTATTTATGTTATCCCACTTCAAATGTTTTGAAATTTTCTGAATATATGGCTTATGTCATTTTTCTATCATGATATAGGATTGAACTGAGAATAACCTAAATATACGTTCTCCTTAGGAAACAAAATCCTGTAGAGATAGAAAGAAATCTAGAGAAAATAGTGAGCAGATCAAAAGGCATAGAAAATTAGATATGCACTTGCAGAAGGAACAAGAAAAGCAATTCAGTCTGGTGTGTCACCTTGTCCTGTTTGTGCTGGTCCCCGTGGATCACAGGAAAGTGCTTCCCAGCCCTTAGTCTGGGCAGTGCCAGAGCTGCATGTGGGGGTGCAAAAGGAAATCCCTGCGGGTGCCGCGGGGTTGCACTCAGCGCCGCACTGGCATGGAGATGTAGAATTACTGTTACCATTATAACCATTTACTTGCTACAATCCTGTCTGCCTCAGCAAAGTGATAAATACCTCAAAATATTACGTATTATGGGGTCTATTCTGTTCTTGATTTACAAGGTCAATTACCTACACTAACCTCTGTTAATGTTGGTGGGAATTCATTTTATAAATCTTCTGCACATCAAGAATGGACATGGGAGTTAATGTGGCATGATTCTTCTCTTGAGGAGCATGACCAGCATCTAGCTTCATTCAGCTGTAGCTCTTACACAGAATTTTGAGTGATATTTGAAAGTAAAAACATAGTTTGTTGAGCTGGATGGGGCTGCATGCTTCATTTAAAAAGAAAGCATGGACTCTGCTTAATACATTTAATGCATTATAGTTCTAGAATGCAAACATTTATCAATTTTTATAATAATGTCTAAGATGTTATTGGTATTTTTTTAGCTTCTGCCCACTGTGAAACTGTGGTATCTTATAGAGGACATTCATTATTTATTAGGTAGCTTTCTTAAGCATTATGGCCTTAAACCAGCCCAGTTGTGAGACTTGCAGTGCTCTGAACTGAAGATTTCTAACATTAGACTTGCCCCTCCTCATTATGAAATGATACGTATCTGTTTAACAATGACTAAAAAAGTAATGCTTCATTGATTTTTTTCCTCTGTACTTGCCTGATCAATGCTCTTGTTCAATATCCTTGAGCACTGTTTCCCTTTGCCCAGTGAGAAAAAATTCAAAATTGAGACTTCTGAAGCTGGCTGTTGAATCTTCAGGGACAGCCCACAGAACCCTGTATTTGTAAGCACCAAGAAAGTCTTGATCCATGTTGCAGCAGCTGGGTTAGTCTCAATTTAATTTTTTTCTGCATATTTTCTGATGGTCCCAGAAGATTATGCCTAGGTTAAAAGCTAGTGATGGCAATATAGAATTTCACAATTTTTGGTCAATATAAAACTTAATGTTTTTTGTTAACTTAGGACAGGAGGGGCTCAAATTTGTGTCATAAATGACCTAGAGCATTCACAAATATATAGGCACCAAGTCATTAAAAATAAAGCTTCCAAAGTCCTTTTAGTTAAATGACTTGATATATTTGTAAAGCGGTCTTGCATGGAGGCAGTCTGGTGACAGAATTAGAGGAAAATGAGAAACATTGTTGAAACATAATGAGAATTAATGTTTTGGCCATTGCACTTGATGGATATGTTGGAAAAATAGTTAAAGTGCTTGCTGTGTTAATGTCAGCTGACATAACAATTGTTTCCAGAGAACCAGACTTCTGAATCCTTGTATAAAGCACTGGGGAACTTGAACAACACAAAAGAATGTAAGGTTTTGAGGAATGGGGGCAGGAGAAGGAAAGAAAAACATTATATAAGTTTAGCTACTTCCAGCTCATTTTTCCCCATTGAAATAAGGAACAGAAGGGTGTCTCAGCAGCTGCAAAAGCTAGGTTTGGAAATAGCTTCAAGACTACTGTCATAAGTGTAGGAACCATCCAGTACACTGAACAAGACACACCAAAAGAGCCTTTAATCCATGTCTATAGTCCTACATTGAAATTAAAGCTGTTTTACAGGGTGAAAGGTAATAAAGACCTTGGGAAAAAAATAATACCTTGACTAGATGAAGACTACTGCTTTCACTGATCTCAGAGGAACCTAAACAGTGTGAAGAGGCTGTCTCTGTGCATGCACACCAGAAAAGCATCCCTAACATTTTTCTGCAGCACTAGTCTGCTGCGGTCCTGCTCTGGCAAGCAGTATCCCTCAGTATCCCCCATCCTTGAGGCCAAACACCCCTTTACTATGAAGTTTGCAGTCCTCATCCATGCTGGAATGCACTTCAGCACTCTGGCAACAACCATGCCCCAGGGGCCGCTAAGGGCTCCCAGGAGTCACAGCTCCTTTTTAAACTCCTTTCTGTAAGGAAATGTGTCTTTTCTTCTGAGTGCACCAAATAGTTAATGATGTTACAGAACAACTTTATTTGGTCTGGATCAACTAGTGTTTGAGCTGGCAACAGGCTGCAAAAGTCCTATGCCATACTTATCATGTTGCATGCACTCATTAACCTCTCTATGTAAAATAATGGGCAGGATATGCATAACATTACCAGTTTTTTCACAAGTACAAAGCCCAGAAGGGCTCAGAAATCACTAGAAAAAGTTTACAGTGCTAGGTTAAACTGGAAGACATGTCTAAATATTACTGTACCAACACCAAAAAGCAGTCACTATTCATGGTGAGGAAAAATGCTTTCACTCTCACACTAGGCTGCACTAAAATATCCTAGCAGCTTCTCATAGACTGGAAAATTATTAGTAGGAAATGCAGGAAAATATATAATCTCTCTGTTTTTTCCCCTTACATATTTTACTGAAGCCATGTAGGAGCCTCTGTGTCATTTCTTTGGAACACTTCATATATCATGGATGTGAGGTGATCATGGTGTAAGAGCTTTGTTACTCTTGCATCAACTCCAGTGCTCAGCTCTTATGATCCAGCACAGCTGAGAAGGGGGTATTGATGGGATCACCCTTGGTTCCCACCCACTACTTGGGCTGTGAAGTGTGAGATTGTTCTTTGAGTTTATTGCAGTTGCTCCAAGAGGCAGCATTGAATCACTGTATAGCAGCAAATGTCCTTAGTGCATGCTTTTGAAAGTCCTGATCCACAGGGGCCAAGTCTTTCATTATAGACTTCAAGTTTAGGTTTTAAAGCATTCCTGGTCCTTTTCTTTCTGACATGGGAACCCTGGAGGCTGCTACACTCCCAGTGCTCATGCCACTTGCAGATGATGTCCTTCTATCTGTTTTGAAGTAGCTAATTTAATTTCTGAGATTGTTTAAATAGCCACAGCCTGTATTTCACAAGGTAATGGCTCTGATCAGTCCCAGCTCTATTTATGTTGCTTTGATTGTAGAAAGTGTTCTCTATTTCTGAGCTCCATTGCAAATCTCATCTTAGGGGAGTTTACCTGTCCTGTCTCTAGAATGTCCATATTTCCTCACATGGGAAAAATGAAGAAAATATGATTCTGTTTCCTCTGATAGGAAACAGACTGCTGGAAGACCAAACACTACAGCAGCCTTGCAGTGGTCATACTTAGAAAGAGTGGAAGATAATTTCTGTATGGCAAAGGCCCTCCTGAATATTGTGCCATTTCTGTCTTTTCCTAAGCTGTGTGTTACAGTACAGGATGAACAAGCAAGAAGCAGTTGTGCTTGTACCCCAGATCCTGCATTCAGAGGGATGGCAGTAGTTGTGGCATTGTTAGAGTCTCAAAGTTCCCCAGGCTGCCATCAGAGACTCTCCAGTGGGAGACGTTCAGGAACAATTTAGAAATTATAGACCAGATCATAGAGGTATCATAAAGCTTTCATCAGTCAATAAAACAGGCTTTTCTTTTCATAAAATATTACTCAGAATTTTTTGTTTTATAAAAAGAATATTGATATTGGAACCCTGAAAACTCTGTCTGAACTTTTATTCTCCCTGCTTCTTTTCATTTCCTGTTTGTTTTTTGCTGTGTGTGTGTGTGTGTTTTGGTTTTTTGCTTTGTATGTAGTGAACACTCTCATGAGATCTCTAATGCCCTTTGATCCACTCATGGGTGAGGTGGCTCAAATACCACCTCTATGTTTCCTATCCCCAATTACCACCAGCAGGTTGCCAGGCAGCCATGACCTTCCAGAGATGAAGGAGGGATGTCTTCATCAGGTGTCTGTTTCCCTCAAAGGAGAGGAAGAATACAAAATTATGTAGGGAGAAAAATTGTACTTTAAACTTCTCGAGCATTTTCAAGGTCTCTAGAAAGATCACTGTGAATAGTACATACACTGAATGATCATCCTGATAGCTTTGAAAGGAATAAAACATCCTTTTTGTGGAGCTCTTGTACCTATATTGTTCCTGCTTCTGCCAGGGTCCAGTCAACACACAGTGCAGGTGCCATATTTCCTTGTTTCAATTAATTTTGCCTTCCTAAGTGGAAACCAGAAGCTGATTGTCACTCTTGAGCCTCACCTTGTCTTGTGCTGTAGCCCACTGAAGTGCTCATGATTTCACTGCTCAGGCTGAAGCTCCAGGACTGACATCTGAGTGCATACATTGTGGCTACATTAGTACATGAAGTTGTTTTTCAGGAAATAATAAGCTAAATTTTCCCAGCCTTTGTATGCTAGCTTTACTTTTTGCAATTATTACTCTGTAATGTAGGCAGAAAGTCAATGTTTATATCAGCTTGTGTTTTACCTGGTGCTAAAATACCAGGCAGGGTAGCAAGGTAGTGGCAGGTAGTAGCAGGGTGCCTGCTACTTATTGCAGGCATTCAAAGATTAACACGGGAAATAATTACTGAAAATAATTACAGATATTTTCCTCAAACTGCTATTGCATAGGCTGGAGAGTGAACATCTCATATGATATGGCTATTGTTATATTCTCACATAGCACCTATTGATACCATGGGTATTTCATGTACAAATGTAACCCAAGTTTTGCTCATATAAATATTTTGGGACCATCTGTCAAAGAGGTATCTGAAGAAATCATTATGGGTCCATGAACAGAATGAATAAGTTACCCCACTCCGTCTCTGTCTCTTCACAAGCAATACTGCACAGCAGCTGACAGCTCTGGGGTGATGACAGTCAGAAAACCAGCTCTCTACAGCATTGTCCTCTTGCCATGACTCAAACTTTTACAATTTAGTAGGAAGGAACTTTAAATTATTACTAGGCAGTTGATTGAAAGTTGCTGTACCTGTTTTCAAAATGTTGTAAGTAAAAATTGATGTGATTTTGAAAATGGAAAGCTATTGTATGAAACTCTTTAGCACCAAGAGAGCTTCCTGGACTATGGCCATAAGCTGCATTTGTTCAAGTCAATTTTGCATTAATCAGTGTGCCTTGAAGATTATGTCCTATGTTTTTTTATTTACTGGGTCATATATTTTAAAAAATGCCTTTAAGTGTTTTGATGAAACACATTAAAAATCCACTGTAATGCCTAGGTTGCTGACAGTGTTAATATATAGCAGGTGCATTTGCCTTTGCAGTTTAAATAATCTGAAGGAGATGCTTTGTTATTTATTTTTACATTTTATCACCAAAGATCCATAATATCTGAAAATCAAATTTATGGTTCTTGTCTCCAATACTTTTCAAAAATATTAATGAATGTTTTCCAGTCACTCAACCACAAAATCAGACTTTCAGACTAAGTTTTCTAACTAGAAATTATATAAACGATCTGCTGTCATTTTGCTCCACCAGGAGAGCATGAAATTAACTGAGATACAAAAAACCAAAAAAATCTAACATTTAGCAAAAATGCAGAAGTGACGTTGTAGTAGATTCCAGTTTTCTAAAAGCTCACAGATCTGATGCTTTTTATATGTCTGAATATTTTGGTCACAAAATACAGATAGACTTCTTACAGAAACAAGCTTTTCTCTGAACTTCTTAGGTTTTTTTCATAGAAATCTTATAGCTGTTCATGGCCCTGCTGTCAGCAGCAGCACATTGCAGTCTCCACCTCTGGGAGCAAAGGTGAGTAAGCATGTGAATAAAGGTTTCAGGGTTCAGCCCTCCACTTCAAAGTTAAGATAACAATGTGTGGGCAGGTACATGTCCTCCTGAATACTCAGATGAGAATCATGAAGGGCACATGTTGCTTTAGCCAGAAAAAGCTCCTGGCACCTCATGTTGGCACAAGCTGGCGATGCCTCACTGCAGCCCTCCTGTACCCTAGATGCTGAGGGGAGAGCCTGCTTCCTCACCCCTACCCAGAAGAAAGTAAGTTTTCTGCTCTGGGCCTGGCTGTGCCTCTGGAGAAGACTTTGGAGGTAGCATCACTTGGAGTGCAGCAGAGATGTGTGCGTAGATGAGAGAAGGAAAAGAAAACCAAACGCAGAAAAAGGGAAGAGATGTGTCCTTCAGTCACATTTTACCAGAAATCCATATGCTTAATTATTGTGGTGCTCTTAAATTTATTCTTTTTAAAAAAAAAAAAAAAAAATCAACATTTTCTCAGGATGGAGACAAGCCTCAGGTCCTACAGTGAGAGATTCCTTTTTCATGCCCCATAATTGCAAGTCTGCTGAACTGAAGGGAGAAAGACTTTTCCTGCAACAGGACCTTCATGACAGGAAGAAAGGATGGCTGCAGGAATTCACACATGCTGGAGGCCAGGACCAGGGGATGCGCACTGTGAATGTGACTATTCACAAAAGATGTGCTCACAGCCAAAAGCAAAGGACTAGCTTCAGCTCAGTCTATATCTTGAGCACATACTTCATTTCATTGCTACTCTAACCAAATAAATTTGACCATCTCTATTAATTTTGCCCAGTGGGCCCCATCTCACAGCTTCCAGTCTTTATTCAGGCTATATGCCCATTGACCTCAGTCAGAGCTGTGCCAGGATAAAGATTGAATAAGGACCGCAGAATTCAGGAATCTTGAATATCTTGTATACCATTTAGATATGATTTCCTTTATAAAGATCTTGGTTTTTCTTCAAGTAAAATGATAGGGAGGTAGGAGGATGATAACACCTTTACTGACATGATTAAAAATATTCACTCCTCACAGGTACATGTGAGGTAGAAGATAGGAAATGAACCTTTTGAAAGAAATACAGTCTGTGTAGAGAGCTGGGAGTGGTCAATGGGTAAACAAGTTCTGGTGGCAGCAAAGTTATATGAATACACAAGAATTATTTAGTACTTTCCCCTGACTATGAACAGGACCACACAAACACCAGCCTGTCACAAATATATATGTAAGGAATCATGACTCCAATTCATTACATTTAGTGGGATTCTGTGTGTTTTGCTGGGCTGCTAACCTATTGCAACAGTATTAAAATACACAGGGGCGCATTTTTTAAATTACAGAAGAAATATAAGAGGAGCCTTTAAAAGCTTTTTCATGTATGGCCAAGTTCACCCTTGGTGTAACACTTCAAGTCCATACTTCCACTCAACGTCAAATCCTGGGATTGGAGGACATGTTCACTGACTGCTGCCCTATGAAACAGATAGAGCAGGACTGAAAAGCTATTCTTTGGACATGTTTCGGTTACTCTAATTTCACCTTATCATGCAGTTTCCTATTACTTCCTGTGCCTAGTAACTGTTAGAGGCTTTGCTGACCTCAGTCACAATTTTTTAAAAATACCCACTGTAGTGGTACACACAGGATGGGATGGGAGAAAAGATGAGAGCACTGCAGGCAGGGGCTTCGAAGAAAACAAATATGAGAGTTGGAGCGCTAATAAGATTGAGTTCTCTTATCTTGGCCAACTCTGAAGCTGAAACTTGTGGAGTTTTCTTGGCCTTCCATCTAGGTCTGACCTATCCTCTGAGAGTATGTGGATATTTTTGGCTTTTCAGAATATACTGCACAGATCAAAAACACTAGAGCTGGCAAAAACCTTACTTCATTTAGCCTGTCTGCCTGCCTGTGAAGGATTGTTCCCTGGGGTCTGTTTTTGTAGTATTCATAACACAATCTGAAACTATCAAAAAGGGGAAAGTTTGTCCAGAGAAGTCTGCCATTTAGGGCAAGGGCTTGATTTGTGGGTTGTTTTGGGGTTTTTTTTTGCTTGTTGTTGATGTTTTATTCTGCCTGGACAAAGTACACTAGAATTTAGACAGCTCTGCAGCACCTCAGTGTATACCTAGACACAAGAGATTTCTGTAGCTATTTATTTTTATGCTAGTCCGTGTTTTAGTGAGATCTGGAGCAGCCTCTAAGCACCATATCAGCTGATTTTTATCTGAGGCGAGAATTAAAGACTACTGCATAATGTGAATAATGCACAACAGAGACTGCAATTTAATATTTACATCGCCATAGCACTTCGAAGTTAAAACATAGACACATTTGAATAGTCTCAAAAAATCAAACAAAACAACAATAGCAATAACAAGGAAAGAGAGGTTCAGATAGGATAATGTAAAAAAACCAAACCAAACCATGTCCCTAAAGCACAGTCTCTACACATCTTTTAAATACCTCCAGGACTGATAACCCAACTACTTCCCTGCCAGTACCTGAAAACCCTTTCAGTAAATATCCAATCTACCTCCTCTTGTTCTATCACTTAGTATTTAGGAGAAGAGACCAAAACCCACCTTGACACAGTCTCTTGTCAAGCAGTTGTAGAGACCAATAAGGTCTCCTTTTCCCCAGGCAGTTCCCTCTGCTGCTCCTCATAAGACGTGTTCTCTGGACCCTTCACCAGCTTCATTGCCTTTTTTTGGACATGCTCCAACACCTCAATGTTCTTCTTGTAGTGAGGGGCTCAGAACTGAACACAGTGCTTGAGGTGAGGCCTCACCACTGCCAAGTACAAGGGCACTAGCTGGCTACACTATTCCTGATACAAGCCAGAATGATGCTGGCTGCCTCGTATACCTGGGCACACTGATGGCTCATGTTCAGCCCACTGTCAGCCAACACACCATGTTCTTTTTTGTCCAGAAGCTTTCCAGCCACTCTTCCCCGAGCCTGTAGTGTTGCATGGGGTTGGACACAACACTGGCCCAGCTGAACCTCATACAATTGGCCTTGGCCCATCAATCAAACCAGCACTTCAGGTGGGTTCCTACAGTGCCTGCTCAGAAGGGCTGGTTGTAGATGGAAGAAATTCCTTAGGGAACCAAGCTGTGGTGTGTGCTTTGCCCCCTTTACCATGTGAAGCTGGGAGGCTCAGCCCTCTGGATCCTGCCTGGCAAATTGGGGGGGGGGGGGGTGTGGGGGGTGTGTTACAAAATGTCCATCTGATGAGCTGAAGAGGGGAGTGGTTTCTAAAACCACTGTCACAGCCCCAGTGAATTGCATTAAATTTCCCGTTTGCTAAGTCAAATCTTAGAAAAAAAAGGCAGGAGAAAAGTCTGTATTTCTACTGTTCAGAATCACTGTTCCAAAAGGTAACATAAAATTTTACTAATTACATGATCTCTGTGTTGAAGTTGGTTTCTAACAAGTCTGACTGTGCTTCATTAACTGACTTCTTCTGGCATTAGGCTTTAAACTATCAAATTTACCTGTTCCTAGCTGCCATGAAAGAAACTCCAGACTGTGAATAGTAGTTAATACTTCTCTCTGTACCACATCTGGTATTGTTTAAGGTTACACATAGTCTCTTAGAAGAGTCATTTTCCTTTCTGCAGTACAACATATTGATTAATATTTTTTTCTGCTCTCTTTTATCTTCTTTTTTTTTTTTTTTTTTTTACTCCAAGCTTGGAATAAATATTCAAATAGTCTATTTCTTCAGGTTTTTTCTTAGTTTCAGTAACAAACAGATTTATATGAAAAGTAACCTTGAAAGCAAAAGGTTTTGCCAAAAGCATGTTTTCCCTTATGAAAATCCTCCAGTAATCCCAAAATATTGGATAGAGATCTTACAGTTAGGGCACAGAATATAAACCCAAGCATCCCTTAGAGCCCTGAAACATTATGAACCAATCTAATATTGCTGTTGGGTTATCAGATAATTTTGTGAAGCATGGATATATTTTTCAATAAGGTGGAGTAAAGGCCCCGAGTCAGGAAATGTTGTGTTACTGACAAGCAAGTACAGCTGCTTAACTTGGAAAACTTGATGAAATGAGTGGGAATTACTTTGTTCCTAAAAGAGGACCTGCAAGGGAAAAAAAGAGGATTACAAAGTAACTCTATGACCCTCCCTAACTGTTCAACTCTGGACTTCTTTTCAGTTTTTTCCTATTTTCTCTTTTTTAATTTGAACTACATCAGATTTAAGAATATAATTGTATCCTGTAACAGAGGTGGCATCAAGATAATTAAAAAGAAAAGGAGTTGGCTAATTAAAATACTGAGTTTAGGTTACTTTTAATTTGTAATTAGTTGTTCTTAATGTCTTTTGTCTTCAGGCACTGAAGGAGAAAACACAATAAGACTCTTCCAACAGTAAGTCTCAGCCTAAGACAAGGGGCCTGGTAACACGACCCAGCTCCCAGGTAAGATGTTTGCAGCAGCAACCCATCTGGCCCTGAAGTGCAATATGGTCTGGGTGCTTACAGCCACTTTTTCCCTTCTTTAGCCTTCCTTTAGACTTTCCACCTCTGCATTCCACATGCATCCCTGGTCCAGATGAAAAAGGGGTGTAAAGTGTGGTGTCTGCCTTGCAGGGCACCTGTCCATGACATATCCCGAAGAATTGTTCTAAATTCCAGTGAATTAATGAAAGATTTGAACTGAGTTTTTAATTATTTTCTTCTGTCACATTATGCTCTAAAGAATTTCCTTAATCATACACCTTTCTGTCTTTTCACATATGGAAGAGCTTTCTTCCAGCCCAATACCTACACTTCTCAGTTGTGTTCTCTGAACTTTTCCCATTGCTATTTCTTAAACTGTTTTGTATTTCTTATTTGTTCCTTTCTGAAACAAGAACTTGTATCAGATGTACATCATCACCACCTCTTTTTCCACTCCATGTTGCCATGAGTGGTTTTGTGAGCAGATCCCCAGCTGGACCTTTGGATTAGGAGAGAGAGTGACTGACACAGCCTTTCACCCCGTGGATGGTGTTTAAATGTTCTTTGTGCAGTACAGGCAGGAAAAAAGAGTAAGGAAAAAGAAAAAGTAAAATTCTACAAAAATGGAAAATGCATCTTCTCAATTAATTCCTGTGTTTCTGCCTCCGTTAGTGAATATGATCCTTAATAACCTTATTGGGGATTGGGGTTATTTTCTGGCAAGAACTTTGTTGGGTTGGAGCTGTATTATTCTTTGACCTCATGGCTGGTGATTTTCCATTTCTAAGGACACATCTAAGGCCTATTTAGATCTATTTAGATCACTAGTTTGCTCTAGCAGAGAGATTTGCATAGAGAACAGCTCTTAATGTTGTTAAGTTTCTCTGAAAAAAAAGAAACACAAACAGAGAACAAGGCCCAAGTGACTTATTCAGACTTTCCAGACTACTCTCATGGAATGACAAGTAGAAGTCTCCAGAACAGAGGGTGTATGCTCTCCTTTCCACAATGACATTGCATTTCCTGAACATGCCTTTCATGGATATAAGACACTTAAGTGCCACAAGCATTACCCTGTGCTTTGTTGTGTTTGTGGTACTGCAGGATGATGTATTTGGAAATATCTGCAAGGAACCAAGAATTATCAAGAGGATTTCATGGAGGAAAACGAATCATTTAAAGGAGCAGCTGAAATGTATTTCTGTTCTGAACGTCCCCCTAGAACCTGGCTAGTAGGGACATTCAGACCATAAATATGGACTAAACTCTATTTTCATAATTGATTTGCAGTTCATCTTTAAGTCCTAAAGAGGCCAGGTAGTTAAGCAGAGACTGCAGCTTGATTCCTGTACAATGAAGAGTCTCTGCATGATGCACCCAGGCAAGTTACACTATGGACAGTTGAGGCCAATAGGAATCTGTGTAATAATTCTCACTCCATCATTTTCAAACATTAGTGACTTACAGGCCTTGATCTTAGTTCTGAATTTGCCTTCGTTTTCATTGATTTTGTGGTATATCTCATGCCTATTGCAGTAAATTATTGAAGTCATAAATGATGACTCATGAAGCCATAAGTGAAGTCAGTGCCATTGGGGTGAAAGAAATTAATGGATGCTGCTGGATACTCTTTGCTATTTTCTCTATCTGTTTGAAACTTCTCATTGCACATGGACCTCAGGAAGTCTAGAGATGTGGTTGAAAAATATATCTCTAAGGCTCAGAGTTCTCTTGGATGTCCGTAAATGTTCACAGGACTGAGGAAAGGAGAGATACTATGGATTTTAGTGATTTCTTACAATTTCTCTGTTTCTTAGGTAACAACATGATGCTGCCACAGCAATTGTGAGATTGCACTCCTAACAGGAGCACGCCAGCAGAACTTGAGCCAGCAACTTCAGATGTCAGTTACAGACATCTAATACTAAGAACAACGTTGACCTGTATTTAGAACATGTTTCCCCTTTGCCATCTTGGGGAGAAAAAAAGAATCATTACTATCATTATATTTATTGACAGTACTGCTGAAGCACACTTCACACAGTCTGAACGCCTGCATTATTGCTCCATACGGGGCTAAGTCACCCACAGCAAACAATAGTGAATCCTTTGAGAAATACTTTCCACATTGCATAATACACAACTTCGGAAAAACGCTCCACTAACTTTGACCCTGGTATGCTTTTTGAGGAGGAAAAAGTAATCCAGCTGGGGGTAATTGATAATAAAGGTCTCTGCAATAAAGGTCTCTTTGATAGAATTAAACCAGTGTTGGGTTTTGTCCATTCAAAGACTGCCTGTTGCTACAGACACTGCAGAACAACATTATTGGTTATATGATGTGCAACAACACAAATTGCATTGATCTGCAGTTTGGTGACTGAGAAGTAACTATTAGTGTTTGGATGGCTGAGGGCTGAGGGCTGCTGTGTCTCGCCAGCACAAATGTGCCATGAGTCTTTCATAATCTTCATCACATCAAGAAACCCTACAAGAAATTCTGCCCAGTTACCTCTTACCAATGAAAGTGTTCCTGTTCTAATAGGATGTTGGTTTTTAAAGTATTGAGAGGTTAGCCATGAGTCTTTGATATCTGTGTACTCAACAGTGGCAACAAACGAAAATAACTTAAAAGGTAAAAAGATCTGATATTTAAGCAGAGAGTTTATTTCAACTAAGCAGCAAAAATATCTGAAAGAAGCAACTTCTAAGGAACTGAGATGACACCTTTCTTGTTGCTTTGATGTTGCCACCATCTCAGCAGTCAACAGTGAAGCACAACCTGAATGGGAAAGCGCTTGGTCATACACTGACCCCCTGACCAAATACAATGCAAAGTGCAGCTTCTGGGATTTCCAACATTTATGGGCCTTATAGAAGAAACATTTTTATAGAAAACTTGCCAAATTTATAGGGCCTTTTAAATTCTCAAATAAGGATCCTAATAAATTTATAACTGTTACTAGATGTGGTGGGCAAGTAAACTCGCAATGTTGATCTTAGTTGTGTTTAAATTTCTCCTGCCTTCTGGCACTTTTAGCCAGTGGAAAGAAATCATTTACTCCTAGAAGCATTAAGTATTTGGAAACACAGGAGTACCATAGAAGAGCTTATGAACATAAATTATGTCACACAGGTGGTCCCAGAACCGATAGTGGGGACATTTCCTCAGAGAGACTGCAAATCTGCAGTGTCATGAATGGTCAGAGAAAACAAATATCCCCCAGGCAAAACATGGAGTCAGCTTCTGGCTTACCAGCTTTCTGCATCAGGCTGCATTCATTTAAAATGCTGCTACAAGCAAGAGATAAACAGAAAGCTTGAGTCTCCAAACTTTGTAGTTCCTTGCTGCAAACACGTTTGTCTTTGTTAGATGATTAGTATTTAAAGGCATTCTTAGTTTTGCTGTATGTACAGTCCATTTAAAATGTGGTTAAGTCTGGGATGCAGTGCAGTATGTGATCTTTCCCTTTCTGTGCTTTTAATGCTCTGAAAGTTTCAGGTTTAGGAAAGAATATAGCCAGCTTGGCACCCCATTAGGGACCAAAGCTTACCGGGTGCTCACAGAACCATAAGAGAAGTGAGGGTGTGATTGCCCTTTCTGAGGCTGCATGTGCTGGACAGAATCTCTCAGAGCTGAATAGAAGTAATCTGTCTCCCTTGGAAAGGTTTTGGTCAGAAGAAGCTTATTTTTCATTTTCATTTTATATTAAATTTAATTTAATTTTAAACTTAGGGTAAAGACTGACAAAAACTCCCAAGTACTACTGTGTGTAAGAACAGCAGCCAGATGATATATCATGTGGAAGATTACCTTGATTTAATGCAAGGTAAAATGCAGTATATTGAACCCAGAGACAAATGAAGCACTTATCTGAAAAGCAATTTTAATGAAAAAATTATGTGATATATACATGTACTTCTGGTGAAGCCTGTTAAAACTGGACAGTGAGATTTCCTGGCAGGGAGCTTTCTTCTTGTTTTTATAAACACTGAACTTAGTCGCTTTTTTCCCTCCCCTTCCATTTTCTTTTCACTCACAAAAAGTTTGGATATTTTGAAGAACAACTAAGATTAGGGAATGAGAGAAAGAGAATAAATGCCTTCATGTACATATAAAGGGAAGAAAGCTTGTATTTGTTACCCATGAGTTACTTCCATCAGCAAAACTGTATACAACAGGACACTCCTAAGAAAAATATGACACTTAAGAGAAAATGCTATGAGAGTCACCACAGGTTTTGATTGCTTAACTGTCTTACATATTTAGAAAAGTGTGATTAATTTACTTGTGCTTCAAAGTATATAGTATTATTTTACTGTATTTCCAAGAATTAAAGCAGTGAATACATTTATTTCCATGCAATCTGGATTTGTTTCTCCTTTGCTGTTTTCTGTCATTTATTTCCTTTTTTACAACCCCACAAAATAAAAGATACTTTAGTTTTAAAATGCATGCTTATATTTTCTTGTTGTAAACTCTCATTCTTGTACTATGTAGAAGACCTCAGTAAAAAAAAATCTTATGCAAGCAAAATTCTCTTAATTCTCTTGCTGAAATTTAATGTGATTCTCTCCAGAACAGATTCATTCTGAAGTTTCATTTTTTTAGTGATACAAGATCTAGCCTTATTCTTTGTTAAAGCAGTGTATGCTAAAAATCTTCAGTATCATTGATTGTTATCATCACTTTATCCCATTTCTGAGAATTTGTTTATTAAAATACATTTTTATGGCTGGGCAAAATGACAGATACATTCCATTTGATATAAAGACTGAATAATCTTTCTGAAAGTTCTCTGCATATATCCTCTGAGCAAGAATATGATGCCCACAAAAATAGGCCAGTGAGGAAAGAAAAGTGTTTGGTGAGGCTGTGTTTATTGTTCAATAAATCACAGTCACTATAAGTGACCTCCTGACTTCAAGTTCTTTAGGTCAAGGAACCCTTTGCTATTCTGCAACTTCACCTCTTTGCTGAGGCTCTTAATCAAAAGTGTAAAGCCAGAAAGAACATCAAACAATCAAGAGCTGGATGATTGGATTGGTTATTTTAAATTACTACAGCTCTGGTTGTGACAGATTTGGGGGTAGATTGCATCATCTCATCCTCACTAAGTAGGTTGAATAGGTTACATATTTTGTGAAAAAAAACAGCCCTCCTCCCAGAAAAAAATTAATTAAATGAAACCATCACACAAAGGTACTTTGACAGACAATTATTTCATTATATATGTAAAGATGGAAGGATTTAAAAAACAAAACAAAACAAGGAAAAACCAAACAAAAACAGAATAGTGACACCTCTGTTTTGCCCTAAAATAAATTTTTAATGGCTATATTATATTACCATATATTTGGTGTGGTATTTTATTAAGAATTTTATCCTTATTCAACCTGGTAATTTGTGTTAGTTCTCGTGACTTCACTTGTGCTGTTAAAGACACATTCAAAAGTGAAAAGGATACAAGCCAAATTATATAAACCACAAAGAAATAAGGAATAATCATGTGTAAACGGTGATGCAGATTCCCTTTTGCCTCTGCAGTTTCTGAAATGTGTGGTTTTGATGATGGCAAACATCACAACAGAAGGCACATAAAACCAGAACATCTGGGTCATTACCATGAGGTTGCTTAATTTGTTCTTAGTTGATGAAATAATAATGGAAGGAGGGTATGCTGTGCTTTACTGGGATGGAAACATATTTGGGAAATTTTGTGTCTGAAAGAAGTCTACTGAAGTAGCCATGTGTCTGCCAGGGAATTTTGAGGGCAGAGAGATCTTGTATTTAGGCTGCTGGCAGAAAGGGATGTAATGAGCAATGTTTCTCAGCGTAGGAAAATCCTAGACCAGAAATGTACTGGCATCCAAAGAGAGGCAAGAAATAAGCTATACATGGCTTAACATTCTTCCATAATCTACAGTTTGACTTGTTAATACATATGATAAACTGCACAATACAGTAGCTTCATCAGAACTTGATGAGGTGGATTAAGACGACATGAACATTCAGGACTGAGATAGATGATATTTGCAGACACAGACAAAGTAAAAAAATAATTTGAAAATGAACAATGTTACTAAGAAATTTCCATGAAAGAACCAACCATTAGACTCTATGGTTTGTCGTATAGCAAATAGTGATAATTTTTTGTTCTAGCAATCAGACCTAGACAGGTAGCATCATTTAAAATACTTTTCATATAACAAGTAATTCTTGAAGAAGGGGAATCATGAACAAAGAGGTTCCTTTTATGGAGCTGTTTTTAAAAATCCTAAAATTTATGGAAGAAAAATACTTTTAAAATTATTGTAATTTTACTTCAACCAAAGCTTCTGCTTTTTTAGAGAACAAATTCCTCAAGGGAAAAATGAAAAACAATCTTAACAATTTCTATTGAAAATGTGCACCTGGAAGAAGGTCTTTCTCTAGGAACCCTTCTATTAGTATAGATAGAAGAAAAAACAGTGAGATGGAAGGCAGATACAATACACTTCTAAATTTCTTTCAGAGCTTAAATTTCCCAGATCTGGGTACCTTCCATTAAAGAACAGCATAGACTACTTTCTGTCATTAATTCATTAAATAAAAACCAATTTAAACAACCAGATGGTAATGGACCTGATACAGTTTTCAGTTGCATCTGCCTCACTGTTCATGGAACATACATCTTCATCACACAAGCAATTTCAAAAACTGAGATGGGAGTTACATGACATTCTTATCACTGACTCATCAGACACTACTGCAGCATTTCATTGTGCTGGATTATGGTGCAGTATTACAGCAATACATTATGCCCCTTCTTGAAGAAATTATGTGTAAGCAGAAGAATTTGGCTCTTTATGTTTTGAGAGAAAATAAAAGAGAAAGTGAAGAAAGAAACAGGTGTTGCAAGTACAGCCTAGTGCATGCATTTAATTAAGCTTCTTTTTTAAACTTGATAGAAGGTGTTTTCTTTATGAAAATTTTAATTTACTGGCTATCAAATAACCTTTCATATCTGGGGAAAAAACAGAAAACAATTTCCCTGGAAAAAGACTAATGAAAAAAAACAAAGGCTAAATAGCTTCCAGAAGTATATTTGATCATTAGTACTATGTGTGCTGTAGGCCAAAATGTTCTTGGCTCCCTAAAAAAAAAAAATTCCAGGTTTAGGTCTCTGCATGACTATTATAGTTTGACTCATTCTGTTGAAGCTGAGATTATTGAAAAAAATATGTATTTCTGTGACTTGTTGTGCCAGTATAAACAAGTTCTTTCCTCAGACATTGCAATCTTGTTTGGAGAAACTCTAGAGATGAGGAGAATGATTGAATGCCATAATGTCAGAGGGGAAGAGAGAAATAAAAGTATAATAGATGGAAATTATGAGGGCCGAGATCGGAGAAGGAAAAGGCATGGAAAATGTTTAAATTCAGGGGGAAGTGCTGGTAAGACTCAGCTGCTGTGGCTGGTGGAGAACATATTTGGAAGAAAGCAAGAGTGGTCTAGCTGTGGCAACAAAACATGACCTAGGATTCACTAACACAGCCTTCCAACACAGTGAGTGACTCTCAAGTCATGTTATCTGTAACAATAATAGAAATTGAAAAGGTGAGACCTATGGAGTTGTGTGCAAAGACTTTGATCCTCTTTATGATAAACTATGTGTTTGTCTTCCCTCTATTGTCCTTTGACCAATTCCAGTTGTGTTTGGACATCTAGGTCTTCTGCAGCATTACCTCATTGATGGCCATAATTATGTGTGTGAAAAACCAACCTGTGCTGTGTCCAGCTGTCTGTAGTCTTCTTAGTTGGTTTTATGCCTATGCCAATGATTCAGTTTTAGAGCTATCTATGGTTATCTCTTGTTTAGCTTGTCAGGGATCTACCTGAGAATGGCCAGCAAGTAGTATTTAGGAGAAAAGATAAAAACTCCATCCAGTGCTTGTACCGGTATTTTTATTAGGCACATAATTATCATCATCCTTAGGCTGGTGTCTATTTCTATTTCACCAGACAACAGGGTATGTTAAGCATCTTGCATTATCAATACAGGCTAGCAGAAAGGATTTACGGATCCATTGCAGCCATGAAAAATGAGATTGCCCAGGTCTGCTGTCAAAATGTTTTGCTGATTGTCCTTTGCAAGTAGGAAAAGAAGTGGAGCTGAGGCTGGAAGAATTGACTTTCAATACCTGGAGGTCTGAGTGCAGCTCCAACATGTGTGCCATGAGTTCAAGTATTGCTTGAGCTCATGGCGTTAAGAACTCACTGGACTTGTTTTAACTGGCAAATGCTCAGTAGTGTCAAGCAAGCTAGCTAAGTAGTGTGTTCATTGACTTGGATGCTGCCAATCTCTATATATTTGTTTTGGAGCAAGTGTACACTTTATTTAGATTAAAACCAAAACAAAACAAAAAAACAAAAACCCCAAACAGGTGAACAATAAAATCGATGCTGTCTTGCTTTGTTGATCTCTTGTACTTTAATGCTGGATTGGTTCTTCCCCAGATCAAAGTGAGCACCTACAGGGACAAAATTAAGAAGGCAGAGAACTCCTAGCCCTCAGCCCAGCTAAAAATGTTCAGTAAAAGAATTAAGAGAAAAATATTACCAGACCTGAGCCTCACCCCTTCTAAATCACGCACCCAAAGATTTTCAAGAAGGTGGACTGCAGAACTCTTATAGCGTAAACTGGGCCACCAGCCAAAGGGTTTCTCCACCCGCCATCCCCTTTAGACATTTGTGTCTCATTAGGTCATGACAGATTATGTGGGTTTGGCGGTATAATTTCATAAAGCGTGACTCAATACAATTTCTTATCATAAAGAATTTTCCCTGGATATATAGAAGCTCGCCTCGAATGATTGACTATCCGTGCTACTTGCAAACCAGCAGGCAGTCTGCTGGCCAATTTACCTGAGTGTTTTCTCAAGTACAGCCATTTTGCACAATTATTCTACCATGGTGGTTCTGGTGCTTATGTAAAAGGTCACATAACGTGAAAAATGACAGAAACTGACATATTTTTCTCATACTCAAGTGGTATTTTTTCAAGCGGAACAAGGTGTGACTTAGTGAACTAACCACTGCTCTTTGACACATACAATGGCAGTGAAAGAATACTAAAAAAGCCACTGAAGGTGCCTTTCAGTGGAGCATGGATTGTGCTTTTAGCTTTGGTTTTAGAATGAGATCACAATTGGAGTTTTGAAATTCTGTTATAATCCTCTAGATGGTGATCCTTATAAATCAGGCTTCGGATAACGAAACAGGTCTCGCTCTGTCAACCATAAAAACACCCATATTAGTGGTCAGAATAGAAAAACTGGTTTACAGTATGACACAATTTGTACCATAAACATATACAAACAGATTCCAAAAACATGGTTAAGAAGTTCCTTGAGCATATCACTTTACTGGAGTATGGAGACCCATTCACCAGGAGAACTGAATTTAATCTCTCTTTCATCTCACTGCAAAACTCTTTGCAACAACTGAGCTGAGAAACCATTTTGGAAAGTCAGGAAAACTACAGCAAGGCACTGTGATTATTTCAATGTACACACATTTAAGCATATTTGGTTCTCTGCACAGCATGCACAAAATTCCTTACATAATCTTAACATAAAACAAAGGCTTAAGATACAGTAATAGAAATGTTTTATTATTCAAATATATTTACATTTCTTCATCTTCTTTTTAAATGTGTGCCTGTTATTTTCATTTCAACACAATGTAATCTTTACAGTTGATATCACAAGAACACAGCTACATGCATGTCTTAGTTGGTCCTTTGAAGTAAAAAGATGCCATTCTATGAGGTTAAAAAAATGCAAGCAAGATGTTTACCTTTCTAATTTCAGTGTCATTATTACTTTTCTTACAACAGAGGACCCCTTCAGAACACTCTACATCTACTGGGTGGATTTACACACTTTTTCAGACTGGCTTGATGATGTTAAAACTTCCAAAATCTAGACAAGATATAAAAAAAAGACTTCATGCTGTCTCAGAATATTTTATTTTCTGGACTTTTTTACATAGATAGGACATGGATGGAACAGAAAAGTGCTTTAACTGTAATAAAAAAAAATCATAGTAAATGATAACTCTTGAAAGGAATGAAGACTTAATTTTAGACTTTCACTTATTTATTCATCTGAAACCACATCATTTTGTCAGCCATAAGATAGCATCACATAACATAATGGCAACATAAAAATAATAAATAGTAAATAAAAGCAGAGATGATGTTACATGGTGTTAAGATATACACATAATTTCTTGTCAATTTCTAAGATGTAACGTGCTGTAATTATTACATTTTTCTCAGTTTTCTTTCATGGGAATACAAACTGGTTTTTAAAATATTATATTTGGGTTTATAGCTGCAGGTTCATTAATGACCAAACATCTTTTTGAAATTAATAATTCTGTGAATGTACAAAATTTAATTCCACAGTGAAAAAAATCAGAACTAGGCACAGTTTTTAAAAATTACTTTCAATGTGTTCAGGATTGGACAAAAAACAAAACAAAACAAAACAAAAATCTAGAAAACCCAAGTCTGTATTTCTTTACCAGACTACAAAACAGAGATGCCAAGTGCTTCAGAAATTCTGAAATGACAGGCACATAATCACTACATTTAAATACAATTGTACTACAGTTACTGCTTCAGTTTACTGTGTGCCAACACATACTGTTTTCAAAATAGATCTAAATGTATGGTTGTTCTGTTGATACATGAACAGAAACTATCTCAGCATTCAGGAAGTGCAGACAGGAATTAAATTCTATTTAGTCCAAACTTACGATGTATTTAACTTGCCCATATTTTAGCTTGCCCATCTTGGTTTTACATTTGTAATATTGTAACAGAATACCAAATGTTGTACTTGAGGGAAACCCAGTATGAAATAATGGATTTTCACTGAACTGTATTTTGTATGCTGCCACATCTGTTGTGAAAGTGCCAGGTATAAAATAAGAAGATGACTGCAATTGTGTGGCAGCATTTGCAACAACATAGTGATTTACAGTATTTGGAAGAAAAAAAGTAAGTTCTGCAGAAATCTTACTCAGATGCATTTTTGTAAAAATCCAGTAAAATCTAGAAAAAAATTATCACGGCCACTCAGGAGAATATTTAGGTGCATTTTTAATTAAAAACATATGAGTAAGTCTATCCATATTCAGCAGGGAACTTGCAGTATCTGTAAGCACACATTTATGTGCTATGTGCCTTACAGTTTTAAAATATAAATCCCTTTCTGCAAGAGACTGAGTGCTTAGCACTACCACTAATCACATCCCTGAACAGGAGAGCACAGTAAGGTGTGCTGCAACAGCAGAAGTCAATGATCTAACAGATAGCACACACTGGTTTTTCAGAACATGACATATGTCCTTTCTCACTTACTCTATTTATAAAGTTCTGCACTTTTCTTTGCCTTGTTTTTTGTTTGGTTTTCTTTTTTTTTTTTTTTTTTTTTTCTTTTTTTTTTTTTTTTTTTTGTGAGAACATCTACTTACTTGCAGAAATTATCTACAGCTGTGGTTCAAATGTTAACTAAAAGCTGGTGCCCCACCAAGATGTTACTTTCGGGAAGGTGGGAACCAGTAGGTGTGAGGATCTGAAAGGTTTAGATCAGATTTTGATTTTTCTGTTACAATTCTTCCTACCCAGCTTCCCATGCTTGTTTGAACCTAAAAAGCAAACACACACATTTATAAAGTATCAAAGAATCTCTCATAGTTTGGAGGATAAAGTTAGGTGAATGACGACAGAATTGTTCAATCCCCAGATCACTGCACTGAGAAACAGAGCTGAAAAACTCACAGGGCTAGATTTTCTTTAAGAGATAATCTTATACTTTTTATAACAATGAGAAAATAAGCCTTTTTTTTTTCCCCACAATGTTTGACACTTTTAGTGGCCAAATGCAAATGCAGTAATTTCTGAAGTAATTCCCTGCAAAGCTTTGGAAACTCCAGATTCTGTGGTGTACTTTCTGCAATGTAATAAATGAAGAATTTATGACATCCTGAAGAGTGTCTTCGATTTAAATTCCTTTTAAATGTATTTGAAAATTTTACTGTATGCTCGTCTTCTTTTGAGTTCTTTGCAGAATTTGTAGTTGGTCTGAACCTGCCACTAAATTTATAGCTTATTCTGTCTAGCCCTTTACAGAATGGATACTTAATTTTCTACATATTTAAAATAATCCCCATTAATGTTTTTAAAATATTTAATATAATCAACTGAGCCCTTATGAGCCACTCAGCACTTCAGTTTTGGTGCAAAACTGAATTAATCTGTTTTAATCCCCATAATCTCCACAAAAGTATTTTGCAGTTTTACCTTATTATATAGCATGACCTCAGAATTGTTTAGGTTTTTCTTCTTGTTCTTTTTTGTCTTTGGTTTTTTTTTTGTCTTTTTTTTTTTTTTTTTTTTTTTTTTTTTTTTTAAATTTTTATCAAAGTACAGCTCTAGCATTGAGACAATCAATATATAAACAAGCACTGCTGGTCTCTAAAGGTAAAAACCATTCTTTGATTAGACAAAATCATGAAATCTGAAATACATCAAGGACAAAAGCTTGAAGAAAGCCAATATGGAAATTGTTAAACTGAACAAAAGTAAGGACATCTGGGCTTTTTACATTGATGTTGGGAGTATTTTGGCTTCCTTCCATCTACAACTGTACCAGGCTATTTTACACTAAGTTAATACTATGAAGACTCCAAGCCATTCACAAAGTATCTGAGTTCAGATTTAGCTTTTGTTTTGAAGCTCCACCCAAGTATGATGAGAGTTTCATCTAATACAGCAGAATTTAAAAATTAATCCAACACAATAAAATTACCAATGGACTACAGCTTGGATTTCTGATCAGTTTTCCTAGAAATCGTCAAGCCATTAAATCAATCACCCAAACAAAAAATATCATCTTGAATTTTCGCTCCTTGTTATATAATATACACACAGATTAGAATCTTAAATGTTTAAAATACTTAGAACCATCTTTGCCTTTCATAGCTATTACACTGAATTTGAGAGATCTATTAGTTTAACATGGTTTTCCTACTGGCTTCTGTATATGAAGTATATTTTCAGATATACTACATTCCTCTTTTTTTTTTTCCTTTTTTTTTTTTCTTTTTTCTTTATTTAGTTCCAGAATATCTATGCCAATGCAATGCTGTTGAATGAAACTCCTTGCATGAAAAAGTGCACACAGTGTGAGGCATGAGACTATGGAAATTAAATGCCCTTTGGTCTGAGGAGGGTGACACTGACCCACATATAGCTCTTGATCACTTCCTGCCCTACACAGCAATTTCTCTTTATAGCCATGTCAAGATCGACTTAGCCCAGCCCAGCCAAACGTACAGATTACATCTGGGTCCTTTGAGTCATGCTACAAAAAAGGTGCAACAATAAACAAGTCCACGTGCATTCTCAGTTGCAACTATGGGCAGAGGAACCCTTGAGATTCCTCACTTTGGTATTAAATAACAATTATATAGGCTTTTAGAATTAAAGCAATACATGGTGGGACTTGAAATGTTAACAGTCCCAAGTAACTTGTCAGTTGAAATAAGACTCATCCCTAGTCATAAATAAATAATCTCTTTCCTGGTCTCACTTCCATGCCAGGATCAATATCTTTTAACATCTTACTTATTTTATTACTGCTTTTGGTTTTCTGGTACTGATTGAAAGTTGCTCAGAGGAAATCTTTGGTTTTGCTTAAGTGTCCATGACATTTAATCATGACTTTCCTTGCAGTTTAATTCCAACCAGTCAATCAGTTAATCCACTTCAATTGATTCTGTGCTCTCTGTTATTGGCTTGCACTCATTGGGCATCCTCTGGTGTCGACTCAGCTGGGTGGCTTGTGTGAAGCTCCTCTCACACCTCTCGCACCTGGTGAAGGCAAGAGAGAAAATTGAGACCAGGGAGCTTCTCTGAGGGGGGTGATGGGTTTTGTCTCATCCTGCCTAATCAGAACAGACACACAAAAGTGGCTTCAGATTTTACTGGCTCAAGAGGTTTAATTGGTGGCTACTTCCAAGGCCTTGATGCCTATGATGGGACAAGGCCTGTCTGATTCAGAACAGAGGAATCTGTCAATAGACAGGGGGAAGGTGATTTCTCCAGAGAGGCCTGTCCTGCTGTAGCTCTGATCACTGTCAGTTCAAATAGATAAAGAACAAAAAGAGATTTTTAGGAGTGAGCCATCAAAGAAGCAGCTTGTCTGCAGTTTTCTGCTCTGTAACCCCTAGGAGAAATTGATGACAAATAGAATTTCACCTTCTGCTAATTTAAAACCCACTATTGCCTATTGGAGGAAGAGAAATCACAAAGCAATAATCATTCAGTACTAGAGAAAGAGAAAAATCTTTGTTTATCTGAACTGACTATGCGGTGTGGTTCATTTTCAATAGGCACATATAGTTAGTGGTTACTTAATTATCTCAAAACATCCACACTATTTGAGAAATCTGTGGCTTGAGCAAGGACTCATAATGGTTACCAGTGTTTGCTTCACTGCCATTTATATCACCTCTCTTTCTACCCTGCCTTCTCTTTAGAGAACCATAATATGCAACAAAAATATTGTGTGAACAAACAAACAAAGCCACTGAATTTCAGAGGGGATAGGATGGGGGTTATTGCTAACTTGGTATAAATCCCTTATCCATTCTCTGAAAGAGAATCTATTGTGCTTAGTCTCCCAAATACTCTCCTCTTAATTTGCATTCTGAACACTAGATAGGGGTGTTTGATGAGCCACAGATATGGATGCAGCAGATTCTTCTTGTATGGCACTCACTCCAAAAGCCACCTTTGATTTAACGGTGCTGTGTGATGTTTTATCTTCAAAGAAGATTATCATAAAAGCATCACTACTATGAATTCTTCACCTTCAAAGGAGAAGTAAGGAAAACAAAAGGCTCAGCTAATTCATATTCATCTTTCTGTCTTCAGTGATGTGAATGATAAAAAGTGAAGTGTCACTGACCTAGCTGCTCAAAAAAAAGGAGAGAGAAAAGAAAGATATTTACACATATGCATAATTGTGGAATGTTCTTCACATAAGTAATTTGTAGTAACAGATTTGTGCTTCAGGAACATTTAACAGAGACTTTTAACAGACAGTCATTCATCCAAGCTACTGCACCAATCAAAAATGTCAACACTTTTAAGTTGTGTTTCCTTGATTGTCTTTCATGGAATATTTTTAGCAGCTTGTTCCGCTGTTAAAAACTGCACTGTGATCTTGACAAATGTAAAATGTCAACTTTAATGTATCAGACCTATCAGCTCAATGAAAATAACTCAGAAGTATTGATTACTTAATGATTTTTGGGATATTCATTAAAGTCTATGTGCAGATCATCCACTCTCCAGAGCTCCTGAAGTGCTGATGACACATTAGTGTACTGCTGATTGTTTATTAGAAAACTGATTAGTTACTGGATTAGTGTGTCAAAATATACTACCTTTCATTGCCTGACAAACTTGCAAATTATTGTATTATTTTTATATACATATATATATCTTTCACAGAGGCATTAGAATCAATTCTAAGGCTGGGGGGTTGACTTAGTCTGTATGAGATATTGCCACACGCTTGAACTTGATAGTTTTGTTATTTTGATGTCTACAAAGATGACTGCTTTGCTTTATGAGTAATAGGAGGCTTGCATCCTTGCCTCACCAAGCTGTAAGTGGTACAGTCACAAAATAACCTACAAACTAAGGCTTGGCAACACCTGACTTCTAAGTTCCTGACAAAACAGATGAAATGTACTCTATCAGGATGCCAAGCAGTCACATGTGAGAGAAGGACTCATTAAAATCACTAACCATGAAAGCTGTGGAAGACCTCCTTGCCCTTTCCGGAGTTTACCTGGGAGATTAGACTTGGGCACTGCCTTCACTCAGCACTCCTGAAAGCACAGAGCAAGTTTCAATGTGTTTCTTCACAATGTGAGTTCCTGTCCTTTGACCACAAGCTTCTTATGCTGTGTGTTCTAACTTTCCAGCTACAAGCTGCTCTGGGACTCTTTCATACAGACACAAGACAGAAGGGTACTAAAGAGAGACCAGAAAAGAATTGTCTCCAGACAAAAACATCTGCTCTTTGGACAGGAGGGTTGTGGGTGCCAAGTGTTGCTGCTCGTCAGGCTGTGCTCTCTGCACTACATAGCCCTTGGGCAAAAGTGGGGATAAAACTAGGCAAGGCATCTAATTCCCCTGGGTTTCTAAAGTCCACAGGTAAACTTCAGACAGTGCCTAAGGTACCTAGTGTTTTGTAGCCCCCTGAAAAGGGTGTGGATGGTGTTTTCAGGAATTCAGTTTTGAATATATAAGTACCTGGCTTACAGGAAGGGACCTGTATTAGCAATGAGAATAAGTATGGCATGGTATGTAGGAAGGGGAAGAAAAGCAGGAGCACTTTTTCCTTAGAATTATGACTTACTCCTTCCAGCCATCGACCATCCTTTCCCAGCCTGTTGTAGTAGCTTAAGCACTGCAGTGACCTTTGTCTATGAGTCTGGCAAGAACATGTGTACATGTTGTTGTGTGCGTGCTTCTGTACTACAAGTCACACAAGTTTAATGTTGTGCTGGGAACTAAAGCAGTCAGAATGAAAAAAGAGTCCGCCTATCTTGTGATCATTCACAAAGTAAACATTACATATAAAGCTACTAGAAATATGCTAAATCTTTGCTTAAATCTCTAGTATAGATATAAGTATTGGTAAAAGTGATACCTATTAACTGGGAGACCACTACATTTCAAATTAAACCATCTGAGGGCATTTGGGAGTAATTCAAACAGCCCCCGACACGATGTAGGTGGAAGAAGCAATTTGAAACTCTCCCCACAGTCAGGTTTCATCAGTGAAAACTGAACCCATGTTATCTTTTTTTACAATGTGTGTGTGCCTTCCTTTTTAATGGTAAGGAACAATGTTGTACTACAACATTCAACTTCATCAAACAAGAGGCATCATTTGACTGAGAAGTTTCCCTATGTTATTTCCTGGGTGGGTGTGATAAACCAAATGATACTTAATCTCACAATCAACATGAACATCAATGGTGTTTGGATATTTATAAAGTACTGGGTTTTCTGAGTTTGGTTAGATAGCCCCCACTGTCAGGTCTGATTGTTTGCTTCACAGTGCTTTCAAAACATTGACACAGAGCATAACAGTCAGTATTAGATTAGTTTCCAAGTTTATATCAACTTCTGTGAAAGCTTTTGGGTGAACAAAATACTGAGGACCTATTTTTTTGTAATAAATATCTCCATTTAATATTTTGAAAAGAAGAATTTTTATTTCATTCAAGAACAATATTTAACACAAAATTTTAAACTAATTTAAAGTGTAAAAAAACTCCAAATAAATAAATAGAAACCCAAAGCAAAACAAAACAAAAAACCAAAATAGGACAAAGCTGATATGTCACTGTGCAACATCTATGTTCAACGTGAAATTAATTTTCCCCAGTTTTGCATTTGAGTAAGAACAAATGAAAAACACTAGAGTAACCCTAACCTGAAAGCATCTTTCCTCTAATTTTTTTTTTGTTAGATTTTTGCATAATCCTAGTTCTACAGGCAAGTCCCTTAACTATCCTTTAATTTTACAGGAATGGAAGAGATTAAGGGCAGGGGAATTTAAAATAATGGGGATGAACAATAATTTTCCTTTTTCTCCCACCTTTTAATTTACTTAAGAGCTTTGTTCTCAGAATAGCAGCCATAGTGGAGACTTTAGTAAGATAAGAATATGCAAAAACGTTACAGTGGTGAGGCTGACTTGATAGCTTGTGATGACATGAAAAGAAATCCTTTCTAGCTGGACCTGCAGTCCAGGCAACACAGCTGAAGCTTTGACTACTACAGATAACCTCACTTAGCATTGTTATCTGTAATGAAAAGCAAATAGAAAAGTCTTCCACCATACTTCCAAAGTCACCTAGGACCTACAAAGAAAGCGCCCTCTCACAGAAAAAGCTCTTTAACCAGTCACAATTTTCATCTTAAATAACAATTTGAAATATTTTAAAATATTGTCACCCTATCGATGTTCACCTTTTTTAAAACCACCTTCTGAAAACAGTATGCTTCCAAATATACCTTTCATGTATGAAATTAATCCATGTACACAGAAATTTGTCCCAACGCCACTTACAAACATAGCTGCCTTCCTGCATTAGGAATAGTGACTGCATTCACAGTAGATGCACATTAACTTCTGGTAGGCTGCTATTTTCAGATGTGAACTCAGTAATACCTTTCAAATTATCCTGTTACTTGTAAAACAACTTAGCTAGAATCCAAGTAATTTAACGCTATCTGTGTACAGTTAGTCCTGTTAATGGCAAAAACTACTCAACCCAAATATGTACATTACCACAAAAGTAGAGTTTCGTGAGGTACAGAAACCCTTTATCACTAGACTTTTCAATTCTGCATATTTTTTTTTGTAAGCCTACACTCAAAATCCCATAGTAAACAAACATTTAAAACCTAAAGTCTATGATCAAGAGATAGAAATCTTGTTTGTCATATTTATGGTTCTTGTTCACTAGAATTTGTTAAGGTTTTTTTCCTAAGCTTACTTAATACCAGGTGTTGGACCTCTCCTTTTCAAAGGAGGATCTAAATGGTGATGAGACACCAAGATGAGCTGCAGCTATCTTTTTTCTCCAGCAGAGAGAGTGGATCAATTCTCTCTCCAGCAGAGAGGGTGGATAAGTTTCTGCCCCTCCTCTGTCAAGCAGTCCTGAATGGAAGGCTTGCAGGATCAGGGCAATATGTGCCCCCTTATCTGACTATCAGGACAGAAAGACCTCAAGTTTCAGCTTCATGTAAGATTACTATTCAGCTTACTGTAAATCTTCCAGAGAAAAAGGGGTACTACTCTTTCTTGAACTTAAGGAAGAAACTAAATAAAAGCCTTATGATTATGAAATTATATCATACATCACAAAGCAGCAGGACAAAGTGTACACATTCTTTGTTGCTCTGCCCTGCAGCTTTAAAAATGAGCAAATACATCCCAGAATACTAAAATATCCTGCATAAACACGGTAAACCAAACAAGCAAATTCCAGGCCACTGATTAATTGTACTACATACCTTAAGCCTTTTCTCAAATTGTATTGTACTGTAGCCAAGACCATTTTGGAAAAGGGTGAAAAAAATTACCAAACCAAAGGGGAAAAGTAATGACTCTAAATGGGACAAAATAGCAGATCTATTGGAAACATGACAAAAACAGGATGTTAAGGAAAAAAATTAAGTGGAGTCAACAAGGTTACACATAAGTAACACCTTAACATTAAAAGAAATCTATTTTCCATTTTGACCTGGAAACCTCTTCCATTAATTACTAAAATCTATTTACACAGCAACTAGATAAAATCAATCTGATTGTTCACACTATTTTTGGCTCACTTTCTATGGGCTCTGGGCGTTCAGCAGATTGGCTCTAGAGGAGCCACTCTTTAGATATTCTAAGATTCTGTGTTTTGCAACATAGAACACTATTGTAGCCATAATTTCTGGTATGTAAGCTCTTCTGTGCTGGATATTCAGCATTTGGTTCCTGGTTCTGTCTCCTTGCCCTCAGCAGAGACATGTTTGAAGGCCATGCTTCCCTTCAACCATATATGGAGGCAAAGGATCTCTGCTGGTATCTCTACTGAGCTTGTTATGAGGGGTTCTGACAGCCCCCATGGCTGATCTCTCTTACATTAACCAGACCGAGAGCACAGTATAGCAAAAGTAGAAAAGAAAGGCGAAGGGAAAAGCAGATGGAGGGTAGAAAGTCCTTGGAGACCTGGGAGACACACACCTTCCTCTACATTTCCCCCCAGTCCTTCTAGAAACATCAGTTATTTTCCAAAAGAAGTAGTATCAATACATTATACATTGATATCAACACAATCTTTTTCTTCTAAAGTGGGATTGTTCCAGGTACACTATCCATAAAATCTGCACCTGTCAGTTCAAGACACAGACACAAATACAGAAAAATCGCATCCTGCCTTTGAGAACACCTCCTGTTTGTCCGGAGGTGGATATTACCTGCCTTTCATGTCCACCTCGATCAACTGTGCTATGTCTGGAGTGAGCACGGAGCAAAAATTTCTGAGACTCAGGTGTGTGCTTGGCTTTAATTTCAGGAAACAGAAACTGCAGACACAAGAGGTGTCTGTTTAATAAAAACAAAACAACAACAAAAACCAAACCCAAAACCATCTTAGCCAGGTGACTTCTTTTTCTGATATCTTGGACAATTGAACACTGTGAATTTGTTATTATGATCTTACCAAACTTACACCACAAGCCACAATTACGTTTTGTATGCAACAATTCTGAGACTAAAACCAGGTGCATATTCCTCCTGTATACTTAACCAAACCCAAATTAGCCTTTATGTGATGCCCCATCTACCTAAGTATACAGATGTGAAATAATAATAAAGTTCTTACAGAACAGTCTGTCCCAGTCTTGAGAGTATTTTCAGCTATGGTTCTCTGGCAGCAGCTTGTTATTTAATTAAAACAATCAAATCCTCAACAGAGGACAGAAAATTGCTTGGGGTTTGAAAGGCACGCAAAAACAAGCCTCGTTTAATTCTGATTTTAGCCAAACCATTAAGAGTTTTGTCTTGTGGTCTGACCTTGTCTTTGAAAGGAAACCTCTGCTTGGTGCTGGTACAGAGCAGTGTTGCTAGTGAGCAGAAGTAATGCCTTTCACTCTCTAATGTCAGCTGGCAAAAGCTGATGGCTTCAAGCACTTACTTGAAGGGCTTTTCCCCAGTGTGAGTCCGGATGTGATTGTTGAGTGTTGTGGCACCAGCAAAGGCACGACCGCAGTAGCCACACTTAAAAGGTCTGTCGCTGGAGTGAGTAACCACGTGGTTCCTCAGCTCTGAAGGCTGGGAGAAAGACTGGGAGCAATGACCACACTGGTAGGGCCTGTAATGGGAAAAAGAGAGATGGTGCCATCAGTGCTTTCTATTGACACGAGCAGGAAACCAAATGGGCAGGAACATCTGGTGTTTCCAGTAATTTCCAGCTGTGGGTACACTACTCTGGGGCTTTCTTGGGAGACACGCGAAACACGATGTCTCTAGCAAATGTTAAATGCTTTTGCAGGAATTGACTGAGAGTCTGTGGACACCATGCCTCACAAAGCACAGTTCAAAAAGCTAGCTGAGACAGTGCTACAGATGACATACATGCCTTATTTCTCCCAAATTAGATATGGTGCTCCCTAGTCACAAAAAACTCGTCACAAATTGGACCTAAGAGACTTACAAAATCCTCTGTCCATTGATGCCAGCTCCAGTCTTACCTACAAATGATTGTCATATGTAAATCTCAGGTGGATTCTGTGACTGCAATAAATTCTTCATATTGCTTTGGAGAAATCTGGGGTTTTGGGATAATTTTTTTAAATGCAAGATGTTAAACAAAAGAAGTACCATGTTGTGATTACCTTTATATGTTCTTATGTCTATTGAAAATATTTGTATTTAATTAACATATTTCTCCCTTCCAGAGTGAAAAAATGCCATTTTTGTGATCTTGAACTGAAACCTGGAAGTTAAGCTTTCAGCACCACAGTTTGTTAAAAACACATAACAAGCAAAACAGAGTAATACCTTACAATTTCAGAATCATGAAAAACAGACTACTAACACAGAAAGAAAAAGATACAAGGCAGCAAAGTGAGACAGGACTGCTGAAATTCAAATACCATTACTAACTAAAATAAAGAGTGAAGAAACAATGTCTGTGTGTTTCTGTTTGGTAAAAGTCACTTAGTATAAAAATCCTATAGGATTTTTTCTTTTTCACATTTGATTTATGTTAATGAACAAGTCCTACCACAAATCAGACTTTTTGTTAAGAAAATTAAGAATTTCTCTTAAGGAATATTAATGATTTTTATCACACAATAAAAATTTAAAGCATAGATCTTGGTATCTGTATTTCTAGAGTCAATGGTCAACACCAACTTAATTGCTCTTTCTTTAATAAATGTGTATGTTTAAATGGCTAGAAACCAAAACTAAAGGGAAGGAGACAATGGTGATCAAGCATGTACAATTCAATTAAGTGCAAAATAAACTGAACTATCTCATTTGTCAAGTGAACTGCTTAATTGTGGCTACTTGCATCACTGAACACAAATACTATTATTTTACAGTGGTTCAGAGCACTGAACCTTGATTGTAGAATTTTTTAGCTTGATTAATAGCTCAGTATCAGTCAATAACTCAATAGCTTACAATTTTAATTACTTACATTTGGAACTCTAACTGCACCCCAACAAGTTTAGAAGAAATATATAAAAGTTGTGGAATGTTTACTTGGCCTAGGTAACGTGGCCCTTAAAAATTACATGAATATATGTTAAATAATATTTTAAGAAAACAAAGTACCGGTATCTGTTTCTCTTATTGGAAGAGAAGCAGGAGCATACCCAGTCTTCTCCTTTTTTGAAGCGCATGGTTAATTTTCACAGAAAATGCTTATCAACTTGATTCAAGTGCTGGTAAAACAAAGATGATTTGTGAATGCAGATGTCTTTGTTTGGGTATTTTTGAATCAAACACTTTTAAGCAAAAGCAATACATTAAGATATTCTGTATCCAAGAAACATTGATTTTGTAATAGTGAAAGGGACCATTAACATCTATTAGCCTCTGGTTATCTATTTTTAGCACCTACCACAATAAATGATAGAATATTTCATAAAACAAATTAATCTTCCATTTTTTTAAGTCACTGCAATTAATATCATACAGTGAAAAGTCACACTGTAACCTGTATGTAAACAGTCAAAATTCCAAAGCAGTTATAACTTAACATTATGATGCCAATTTTTTTTACCCCTTACATGAGCTCAAAACTAGTACTTTGTTTACAAAGAATATTATTATATGTACTTAGAATGCCTTTCACTGGCTGGTGCCCAAGAAAAAGAGTCCTCTCAATAAATCACCTATTGTTACATCGCTTTGATTACTTTTCCCATTCATCCCTATATTGGGAGAAAAATAATTAAAATTACTCTCCTCTTTGCAGGGGATGCATTTCTCCAGTTGATACACGGGTGATTCTGCTTAACACTAAGAGGGACAGATTAAGTACTTTTTTTCAAGCTAGCTACATGGCAGATATTAAACAAAGCTCATTTTAAAAGATGTGCCTGTAGAAGTATTTAAATAGTATAACAATTTAAAAATTGTGTATATAATTTTCACAACTGCAGATTCAACTGTGTCAAACTTTGACAACTTTTGAATTCTACTATTTTTATCAAGAGCAAAAGACGTCATTCCATAGTATGAAAGTTATAATTTAGTTCTCTGGTAACAATTTCACTGTGCTCAGAAATTTTTCTTGGCACAAAATAAAATCAACACGTTGTTTTTTAAACATAACAGAAGTGATGCAGAAGCACTGAACATGAGCAATGCTCAGTTCACTCAGTACATTGACATGGGCAGAGCAGGCTGGTCTTTGATGTAGCAGTTGTGTCCTCTGCCATTGCTTTGGTCTGTACTGGGTCAATGAATTTGATGGTGGCCTTTTTATAGCAGAGATCTGCAAACAGAAGGAGCAGGGACACAGTGACAAAAACAGTGGCCTTCAGAGGTTATATTTTCAAAGATGTGCTGCTAGAGTGAGTGCAGTCTCAGCCCAGGAAAACTCATTTTCACTAGAAGACCCCAGAACATAATGGACCATCTTGAGCTTCAAGGTATCAGTGTGATTATAAGCATAGATGTATCACAGATGTGTGTTGATGCTCAAAAAAATTAATACTCAAAAAATGAATGTCAGTCATTTTGTATGTGAAAGCCTACATAACTAAAGATGTACAGGCAGATTTGCAAACATGAAAATAATCAGTTTGATGGAACAGGTGTACCACGGCCTTCAAGTACATGCTGACTATTGGAAGAATTCTTTTTTTCCATAAAAATCTATTCTCCAGCTATTATGTACCAGAAAAAAAAAACCGAGTTTTGAATACTTAATCACTGTGTTTTCTACAAAATTTCTTGTAGACCCTTTCAGATGTAAATCAAGACAGATTGAAATGTTCTCATACAGTATTTTCATGTTACATTTCAGAAAAGCAAAACTAATATACAGCAATGTGCATATGAGAATGATGTGCTGACAGCCATAAAAAGCAGTTCTAATATTTTTTCACTTAACAGCCAGTTACATAGTTTTCTAACTCTCTGTTTTCCTGTCTAAGCTTAAAGAAAGGAAATCTACTTACCTAGTGCAAATTCTCCTGTTAAAAAAAATTTACTCTCTTGTCATTAATCCCATGTACTGTCAATCAATTATCTAGGTTCCCTACATGTGGAGTCCACGGTGTTTTCCTAGAGACCCTAATCTTACTCTCCCTGAATAAATGATGGCCCATTACAGGAACACAGGTCATTTAAAGTGACATTCAAAAAGGACTAACTTTAATGTAATAGTTCTCAGATTTTGTACATATTTAGATTTTGAGCCTTTTCAAGGTATATTTTCAAAATTAAAGAAGTCAAAGAGTATTTTTTTCTACTCAATTTAAACAAACTCATGAATGATTTTGCTCTTTGGTAATGCCATTTCCTGTCTTAGAGTTTTCTTCCTTTCTTAGCTGATTTTTTGCATGAAATTAGAACATGTATAGGACCAGTAGAAAACCCATTTTCCTCTACGCAGCTCAGTGAACCTCACCACAATTCATATTTTGTGTATGTTACAGGATAATAATAGAAAAATCTGTATTTTTGCACCTGTAATAGCTGATGACAGATGACAGTATATTTAGATTTATTTGTTTTAGATTTTCCTTCAGCAGAAATTATTTAGCTTGTACTATTCCTCTCCTAGAACAATACACTTTCCAAATCCTGACTTCAAAGTATGATTTAAATTTATTTTATCACAAGTAATTCATGATCTGACTTATTAGAATCCAGACAAATCTTGTAAATATTTTTCACTGGATTCTCAAATTCTTTCCTTTATGATGAACAGATATCTAGTGAGGTCTCTTCAAAAGTCAGTTTGCCGTTTTCAAGGGGTACAGTTCTGAGTTGTTGAATTACTGTAACACTACCATTGAAACACCATCAGACTAGGGGCATGAAATAGCACATTGTTGTACATTTTTACCCTTAGGAAAAGTGAGAAAAGCACCACCTAATAGAAGAAAGATTGACGTTGCTGAAAGGGCTTTTCCCCTTCTTGAGGACTAAGAAGTAAAAAAAAAAGCAACTTAATTGATGTCAGGGTCTCAACACATGGGACTCAGGGTTCTATTGAATCCAGGGCAGGGTTTCATGGTGTCGTTCCACAAACTCCACAAAAAATTAATGCAGGGAATGATGAAATGCAGCCCACATCAGCTTACAGAGCCAGGCCTTTGTACAAGACACAGCATTAAAAGCTCAGCTTTAACCACAGAAGTTAGGTCACAGTTGTCCTAATGGACAGGTGTTTTGGAGGGATGCCTGTTTGTTATCAAGTTGAACTAAGAGGCTGGAGAACAAAGTGACACCTAAGGCTACTGCTAGTTTGCATGCAGAAGCATCCCTAGCATCATCATGGCCACAGCTGGGCTACATTCAGTACCTCAGGGCTCCAGAGTCCCTGCTGCCCCGTGTCCCCCTAAGGCAGCACAGCCCCAAGCACTTCAGGCACCATGGTAGCAACAGGGATGTCAGATCTGGGCCCACTGGTAGTTCTGAGATTGTCTCTTACAAATGTATGTGCAGGAATAGAAGGAGCAAAAAGTTAGTGCACTTGAAGCCTTTCAGACTTCTGAAGCTGACAGGGGGAGGTGCTGCTCTGTACACCCTTCGTTGCTATCAACAGTGAGTAAAGGGAGCTTGCAAAGCCTTATAAAAAGATTATGCAAGAACAAGCATTAAATTCTTCATGATGTTTGCTTTAATTGAGCAATGTTCCATAGCCACTCTGCAATCAGAAACAGACAACTCCTGATTACATTCACACATTTAGTTCTTCTTTAGGAGATGTATAAATTAATTAACAGATTTGAGGAGAACATCAAGGTCTAAGACACAAAATCTATAAAGAAAAAGATAAACACAAAAGGTGCCAAGCCATGGTCTTAAAGACAAAGATATATTAACTTGGCTACTTCAAACCTTTTTTAAAAAAAAACCTCACAATTTAATATTGAAGTACTACAGTTAAGCATGACTGCAACAATTTCTTGGAGTGAACAAGAACTGGAAGTGTCAGATAACATCCACAACCTGTCAGCCATGCACACACTTATAAAGTGGGTTTTCTCTCAAATTATCAGTTTAAATACATGGCAATCAGTGAAAGTATGTATCACATAGATTTACATTTTGAATGTGAAAATGTGCCAGAGACAGCTCTTGGGATGTGCAGCCACCTGCCTTCCTTCAGCACCAATCCTCCTGAATCTAGTTATCATAGTAACAAAGAAAAATGTCATTAAAAGAAACTTTGGCATTCTTAGAAAAGTGGTTGCCATTTTAAAAAACATATTTTTAAAAAATTCTTTAAAAATTAGTTATTGTAATCTAAGGCTTTTAGTTTCCTCTTTCTGAAGCCTCCCAGATAAGATTCTTGGGAATTTCTGTAGCAGAAAGAAGGAAACAAACAAACAAACAAACAAACCAAAACCCAAAAAAACAGATTTCTGACATCTGCTTAAAGAAATAGTTACTTGAATTATTCCTGTCTGAGCAAGGTTTAAAAAAGCCCCAAAGGCTCAGAAAGTTACAGAATTACAATTTTACTGGTTTAAAATATTCACCTGCCACATTCACTCCAAATTTGAAGTCCTAAAAAACATAACAAGCAGAAAAAATCTCAGGAGAAAGGTAGAAGTATTATGAGTAAACCAATGGATAATGAGAAGTAATTTTTATTTAACTTAAAATCCTAATCTTAATCTAAAATAACAAACACAATAGAATATTTTAATAACTTTGCATAGCTTGGATTAATCCTTTTAAAATTTATTTTTATTTATTAAATCATCTGCCTGTTAAATAGGAACATGTCTTTCTTACTGCCTAAGAAAGAAGTCTAATTCAGCCTCCTTTAATTTGTCCTCTTATTAAGATGTTCTCTGAATCAAAGTGGCTTTAAAGCTATTTCTTTTTTTGAATTTTTTAAGCCCCAAGTAATCCGCTTTTCTCAAATTTCAGCCCATGAATTGGACTCCTCTACAGATTCACAGGCGTTTCCCTTGCACCTCATGCTCTACATAATAAGCATTATTGAAAAACAAAGACCAGAGCAGAACAGAGTCTACAGTCATTTCCCATTGAAGACAGGCCCTGCTGTTTCAGTCACATCAAAGTTACAGTGGCTGGTATGCTCACAAATTGCTGGCAGTAAATGGGGAGCTCTTTATCAGCTGGAGTGGTGCTGCAGATGTCATTGAGAATATGCAAACCAGAGGGTTGTACCCACGACTTTAGGATGGCAAGCAGGTATTTTTTTCACAAATCATGCCCTATTTTCTTGTCTCCAGGCAGTTTTGTACAACACCTTAGGAATTTTTCATCTGGAGAAATGCAAATTTCTAAAATGAAATGCAGATTTCTAAACAGGGATGTGAGAATCCAGGTCGTAGGGCAGTAATGATCTGCAATAACTGTTATGGTGGTAGTTTAAAACACTGAATGATGAATTGCACTGAGCTTAAACAGATTTATGTGACTGTGTTCATCCCACTCAACACTCTGCAGAAGACCTATTAGGAAATGCCCTTACAGAAGCTGTCTTTGTGCCACACCTAGCAGGAACAAAGAAGGCATTACAGAACAGGCTTCCACAAAGAGCCTGTACAATTTATTTAATGAAACCATAAAGATGTAAGCCATTTCACAGTACAGAAGGAATGCACGTGTCATGGACCAGAGCATTGAGGTACCTAGTACTGATGCAAGAGATTGATCTTAAGTGTATATTGCAACCTCATTTAGTTTTTATCCTCTTAATATCACACAAGAGAAAAAGTTTCTTAAGAACAGGATACACAAAATACAACAAACAAAATGGAAGATCAGCTCAATTAGTCAGTATTAATATAGAGAAAAAGGTGCTAGTTATTATGTTTTGAATCTTCCTGAAAGCTTCTGGGTTTCAACACCTACAACCAAGAATCTTTTCTTACCTCCTCTCCACCCCAATCCTCCCCAAATCTGTCAAGTCTTTTCTTGAATCAACTTTTGCTCTCTTTGCTCCTGTAAAAGAAAACTTGTCTTCTGATCTAGATAATTTTCCTACTATGCTACAGGATATTCTGAGGTAAAAATGCTCTATGCTTTCTTGTTGAAGCTGTACTATACAGCTTCTATGCCTATAAATTAGGTAGGCACAGGAGACATGAAACAATAAGAGTTCACAAATCAGTAACCTAATAATGCAAGCATTCATTTCTAAGGGGAAAGACTTAAAATCCTGCCTGCATTTCCAATAATAATTGACGTAAGATACTTAGAAAAATAAAAATAAAAAATAAAATCTCTCACTTCAGAGATTAAAGATGGGTAAGATTGACTTATCCACATTTTTTGCCTCTGGGAAAATTAAAACTTTACTATCCCCTATAATGAAGAACAGCACCATTATGGGAAACTCTTCTTGCATTAGCTACTAGCTGTACCTTGGTTCTTTATAAAGGAAGACACAGGTTCAAGGAAAGAATGCAATGTAAGCATCACACCTGGTTGGTTAATTCACAGAAAAAGTATGTGGGAAATCCTCACATCATATTTCTTACAGACTCCCTGAAACAGCATTTTATGCTTTTCAGTGTGCTTTGGATGCTTTAATACTGAAGATACAAAAGTCCATGAAATTTAGGAGAGTGATACAGATATTGACAGATATTCCTGGATCTCTATTCCATACTGTGGCACTTGAATTGGTACTTGTGTCCTACAGCTTCACAGAATCACAGATTCATGGAATGTCTTATGTTGGAAGAGACCTTCAAGAGCACCCAGTCCAACCCTTGACCACCACTGTAAGTTCACCACCAAACCATGTCCCTAAGGACCAGGTCCACATGGTGTTTAAAATACCTCCAGAGCTGGTGACTCCACCACTGCCCTGGGCATACTGTTCCAGTGGAATAGTCTCCCAATGGAATAACTTCCTTACTGTCACATTTATTTCTGTTAAGACCAGCATAATATTCAGAAAATGTTTAAAGGGCTTGTTTGCATTCACAATGTTATTAGCTCTTTCATTCTTTTAAGACTGGCACAGTATCTAGTTTGCCCCTTGCATGCTTACTTCTTCATGGAGAACTGGATTTATGATCCAGTATCTCCACACCCATAGAATCACAACCATTCACATATATGTAGATAACTATACACAGAGACATAGACATGTATACAAACCCACAGATTCACTGATGACTGCTTTGTGGTAGTGTGTTGGTTAAATGTAATTCACAATTACATGCTTCTTATAGAACAACATTCCAGGGATTCAGCTGCTCTGCTCAAACCTTCTCCACAGGTGAAGAACAGACAAAAACATGGGCAGGCTTTTTTATTGAATTAATTTGATTTTTGTCTTTTGTCCTGCCAGCTATCAAAATTGTCAAATAAACCAGCTTTGATTCATAAATAATGGTTCCATTATATTTACTGTGCCACCGGTCAGAGTACCTGAAATTTTAATTCACTTGTTCAGCTAAATTTCATCCTCAGTTCACGGCCATAAAATTCTGTATTGACAAACTTTCAAACCAACTTTGACTCTGAGGTATCTAGTCAACATTTTTCTTCTGTGTGGATATTAGTTTATTGAATAAGTGGCATCTGTTTTCCTCCATATCACCAGTGGAGTAGGTATTTCCTTTTGACAGCTTTGCACGATTTATGGGTTTGCACGCTCTGAAGAAAAATAGTACTAAGCAAAAAATTCCAATTCATTACCTCTTAGTACTTAATTAAGTTCATACACATTGCACACTATAGGTGAACCCTGAAATGACTGTGACAGCCACTGAGCAGTAAGTTAGATTATCTTTGGAAGACAGAGAGACTTTTAATTATCTTGACCTCATTTTTCCATCTGTGATATTAATAAATATTTCTTCTATTTTGTTGCCTCCATCAGATGCACCAAACCATTCTGAAAGCAAGATTATATCCTTAGCTATTTCCCTTTATCTGCACATTTAGGCACGAAATGTTTTTACAAATAGTGAAGTCAAGCAGCTGTTTTTATCAGCTTACTTCACACAGCTGCAGATGAATTATGTTGTACAGGCCCCTCCTAATAATTGTTTGGTTTGGGAAATGATAACATTTTGATAAAAGAAGAAAGCAGTGGATCTGGCTGTCAGTAGATACAGAAATAAAGAGAGCCTGGGCTTTACCTGTCAGGGTTCTGCGTGCACACATGCATCTGTAAGAGGATCCGCTGGGTGAAAGTCTTAAAGCATTGCCCACATTTCCAAAGATGCCAGTCACTGAACTCAGAATTTAGTTGGCTTGTTGAAGTTGGGCTTGCAAGAACTCGTTGGTTTTTGACACTGATCTGGTTAAATCCTGACTCGATGGACCCAGACTTATCCAGGAGAGAAAAATTTCTGCTACACGGAGTCTGTGGAAAAACTATGGATCGCTGTGGAGTGGCAGGGGATAGTTTGCTACTTTTATTAAATGGCTGCAAGGTCTCTTGTCTGGACATGGCCTCCATTACAGTCGAAGGGACATTCACTGGGAGAAAACAAGAAAAGTAAATAAGATCCTTTTTATGCCTTTCTTGACATGAGAATTAAACAACAATGCACCCAAAAAATGGTCTTGAATGAGACAGTGATCTGAATGGAAGATGCTGATTCTGTGACATTGAAATGAAAACTCATGCAAAGGGGTGTCTGAGACTGAGAAGCCTGACTGTGGCATACATTGGGGTTGTCATCTGAAAGAAAATGCTGCTGCACTTGTGATAACCTGACTCTGCATGTTGCAGTCAGCATGTCCAATTGCTGTATCGCCGACAAGCGTGAATTTTGAGAGCACATGGAAAAAAAAAACCTTGCTTGAACACTGATTGAGATAAAACATGGCTTAAATATCCACTGAAGCAATCGTTCTCTCATCCTTTCAAATGGCAGCCACTAAGGATATTGTACTATTATTATATCTCACAAATAGTCACAGAGGCAATACAGTAGGAAGCCAGTGACTTCACTGTGACTTGTATGATTGCGGGTAATAGCAGTTAGGTCACAATTAGACAATGCAAAGTACAGGCAGAGATATCTGTGCATCAGTTTACCACGTTCAAAATAGGAAAAAAAATATTTCTAATCCCATGTAGGTCTTATGATTGTCAACTAACCATGGTTTACAAGACTTTTAGATACTTCAGCAGCAAATACAATATGCTGTTTTCACAGAGAAGTGATTTAGTGCTGAATTTGCTTGTTGTGTGATAAGAAAGGCAGGAGGTCAAATATATAGAAGAAAGTTGAATGACTGCCTCATTCCTTGAGTACCATCTAGATCATGTAGTTAATAAAAGAAAGAGTCCTCTGGAAAAACAGTGTCTGCTAATGCATCAATGTCACAAAGTGTTTATATGTATATATCCACACGTAAGTACACAGCACCTACTAAACAGGTGACTAGAAAATGTAACTCTGTTTAGGTAAGTCATGGTGATAGATTTCTAAGTGCAAATATAAGCATTAGATTTCAGTTATGCACTGGAATCACATAACATTTTTTAATATATAATAAAAACGTAATACAAACTAACTTTCTGGTAATACTTCAGATAAAGCCAATTACTTTACAGAGTTGTGTTCTAATATTTTCCATCAATAATGACTCAGATATTATAATGTTACATGCTATTTAATTTAATTAATTTGAAGTCCTTTCTAGTCTATACTTTTCTGGGGTATCTGATGACCAGATTTCTAAGTAGAGCTATATCCATGGGGCTGTATATCCCAAGTTTCCAGACATAAGATATACTTTCTATGCTTCTTCACTACAAAGGGTATTTTTATTTAATTGTATTCACAAAAGTCCACAAAAGCAGTAAGTTAAAGAATATGGTCAGAGTTTGCAGTGGCTGAAAATATCCCTTTGCAGTATGTAAGCAATAGGTTTACTCTGAGAGTGTTAGGAGCCTTTAAGTCATATACTGGGCTGCAGCTGTTTCCATGCTCAGAGATGAATTTCATCTACTAAAGTTAGCCTTCTCTCTGGATGAAACTCACACAAATTCTCTCACAGCAAAATAGCATGTGACAATGCATAGAGATTTTAGCCATAATGCTTTTCTTTTCAAATAATAGTTTTGTAAGCTTCAGCTCATGAAAGAAAAAATAATATTTCTATATTCTACACTGCAAAGCATGAGTTTTATCAGCAAACATTACTGCCAGTAATTAAATTTCTTTTCAACTTTTCTCAAGCCCAACGGATTTGAAAACTCAAGATGAAAAAGAATGTTTATTTTCAACAGTTTAATCTCTGCTACCCTGCTGTTTTATTGCTGCATAGTTCAGTATTTAAGTTGCTATGAGATATGAGTTCATTCTAGCAATGCTGTTTAAGTATCCAAGTAGTACTTCATCAAAAAAATACATCCTATATGTAATTGATTAAACATGGGCAGCCACAGGATTACTTTAGACCAAAGTCGATCAGGCACCCATTATTAGTTTCTTCCACCATGTAGCTACACAAGATGGAAGAGAGGTCTTTGATGCAAGTTTTAATCAAGTTTCACACACAGTGAAACCAAAGGTCACGCTTGGATCACCCATTCCCATTACACACAAAGGTATCAAGCATTAGATTGGACTGGGTCTGTGTTGTAAGTTAAATTCTTAATTTTGTGACAATTCCTAGCAAACAATTGAGTAAAAATGTAAACAATTGAGAAGGGGTAGGAGAATAAATGGAAATGGAGGATGGCGGTTCATTGTCATTTCAGGTTGCAGATGCTGTTTTTATTTTAAAAAGCTGGCTTTTGCCTTTTAACCACAAGGATCTTATGTCTACAATGAGTCAGACAAAGCTTTTCTCAACACACTCAGTGGTAATAGGATGACAAATCACTACTAACAGAGGTCTCATGAATCTGCAAGGTATTACTGTTTTGGCAAGACAACGTCTTCTGATAGGTCTGATGACAATGGAGACAGCCAAAGCAAATGTGTTAAGTATAGACCAGGAGTGATTCTAAACCCTACCAAGATATGTGGGCCTGCCATGTTGGGAAATCTGCTATTTAATTGCACAAATCTGCACACTTTGAAACACCTCCATTTATTCACGTAACCATGACACCATTTTGTGGAACTTAAGTGTAAAAGCTTCAGGGTTTTGTCCTGTACATATAACCTCACCTTAAATATAACCAATTTCAATTAATATGTCTTAAAAGACTCTAGGCATACAGATGATTAGGTATGAAACAGGAAATCTAGCTTACCCAGACAGAAATGCAAGAAAGAACTTACAGTTTTCATCTTGTGCAATGCACTGGAGAGGGATTCCAAAGAAAGATGTGTAGCTGTCATTGTACCACACCAATAGCTCAGTGCCCCTGGGGATATCTATACAAGCCCGGTAGAATATATTTGACCTAATCAAGAGAAAAAATAAAAAATGCCAAATTTAGGAACAGAGCATTCTCCTCTTAACATACACCATATTACAGTAGAAATCCACTGCTTTGGAAGCATTTCTGTAAATAACTAAATGAATTGCTCACTGCTTATTTTAAAATTATATTTATCATTAGGAAAGGGCTTTGTTCCTGTTGCACAGGGTAACCAAGAGCTGACAGGCACTTAGCATAACACTTAGCATAAAACACTAAAATTTCACAAACAGTAAGATTTAATGAAAATACACTTTTTTACAATGTCCCTTTTAAAGTGATTTTAGAACTGCTACAGTACAAACATCGGAGTGGTGCACAGAGTTAAGTAAGCTCAGCCATATAAACAACCTCTTGCATTTGTAAGATGAACTAAAGTTAAAATATTTTAGAGGTAAACGGACAACAGTTCCTTCCCTTGAATAGGTTCTTTTAGCAAGAGTTTGACGTAGCTCCATGTTGCCTTTCAATGTTTCAAGAAAGACAGATCTTGGACAACTGGATAAAATAGAACTTTGGTTTAGGGAAATAAAAAAAAAAAAAATAGGGTTACTCTGAACATACAAACATAAATCCTTCCCCTGTGTGCAACATGAGGGTAATGTCAATGATATTGTTCTTCAGTAAGTATAGATTAATGTCACTGTAAATGTGACATCTTATCACATTTCTCTATGGTAAAAGACTGGATATTCCTAAACCACTGAACTGGATGTTGAGGGGGGGGGAAAAAAGGAAAAGTCCTAGAGTCTCAGCATAAAAAGAATAGCCTTATCCTGATCTGGTGCTGAAGTAAATTTCTTCAGAGGGATACTTCTACAGTTAACAGATTTACATGGGGCAAAAACTGTGTAAGATTAGAATCAGGCACAAGATAAAATAAAATATTTATCAGTTTGTGGTGGCTTTTCATTTAGGCTTCACATGGAACAGTAAAACACACTCCAGTGAGATGGATAGAAATTCAATATATACAAGAAGAACAGTCTACTCTTGCTGAAGGATTACATACCTAAATGATATGGTCAAAGCACCAAGAAATGACCATTTTTTATAACAGCCTGTGTAAGGGAGAAAAGCAGCTATAGACAGGAAAAAAAAAAAATTAAAGAAAAAAAAAAAAAGTTAGGCCTCAACTGGTTTTCTGAGTGAAGAATTGCTACAAACATTACCCTGAAGTTCAAGATAAAAGTGTTTCGGGCTGGTAGAGCTTAAATTTAGACTTTCTATAAAGAATTGGCTGTAGCGATGCAATTTGTTCCTTGTATAACACTGCAGACATAAGGAGAATCTTTTACCACATTTTTCATGGCAGTGAGATATGCACTTGTCAACATATTTTGTCACCGCAAAGTGGCTCTTGGCAACAGGATCATAAAGATCAATAAAAAAGTGCAGATTCTCAATATTTTACTAGCAGCTGCAAAAATTTCATTTATCTTGTTATTTTCCTCGCTTACTGCCACCCTGTCTCAGGAGGGCACTGCTAGCTAAGCAGAACGGTTTTCCTACCCTTCTATGAATATCTGACAAAAACTCTCCCTTTTGTGTCTCTCCCTGTCCTGTCCTGTCCTGTCCTCACCTTGCCTTTCCTTGCCTTGTCTCCTCTGTCCTCTCCTCTCCTCCCTCACTTTCTTCCCTGAGCTGTACATTCTGTTAATTTTTTCCACTGCTACATAAAATGAAAATTAGACCCACACTATAAATTACCAGTATCTCCTAACTTGAGAAAAATTGAGTCTACTTTGTACTTCACCCTTGTAACATTTCATCTCTCAGTTTGGCTTCCCTTAATATAAACACAGCAGCCCGGCAAATGAATGTGCTAAAACCAAATGACACACTTTGCCGCTGAAAGAGCAGAACTGTTTTTGAGCAATGGGTGGTCTGTGAGGCTTGGAGTAGGCAGGGAAAGAAAAGTGTAAGCGTACACCGTCCCTTACAAGCGTGCAAAGCTTCCAAAACTCGCAGAAATCTCTGCATGCTGAAGTACATCAAAGGGATTTTTCCCTTTTCGGATAATATTTCCTTTGCTGACATGTATTTAGTATTGTGGTTGGATGACTCATAAAGATAGCTTCATGGCGTCCCAACGCAGTTGAAGCAGAACACATGCCAACAAACATTATTGTCAGCCTCAAAATAAAAACAAAACGTTCAGCTAAGGGTCAATCAATCAAGAGCACTTTGAAGAAAATTCCATTTAGATATTACAAATCATAACAGAATGAATTTAAACCAGCTGACTTTCTGTGAGGAGGACGTCCATGTACAATAAAAATTAGGCCGGTTTTTCAGTGTCCAACTTTTCTATTTTCTTACACTTGGATGCAGTCACTGGTGATGGATGCCAGTTTTTTAAAATTGTGTTTTTGTAGTTCATTTTATAAAGATCTGAAGTAATCAAAAACAGATCAACAGAGGGAACTCTAAGTAAAAACTCCATCATGAAAGGAGAGCTGTAAAATCCACTTAATATTGACAGATGTATAATGACTTTCTCATGCTCACTTTTCATTTAGGTTTGTCATTTATATATATGTACACATATATTTTTTTCTTATTTGTATATACAGACGTGTGCACACACCACCACACTGTGAAACAGTTCACAAGATACCTACAAAAACATTCTTTCATCACAGCAATTTTTATTCATTATTCAGTGTGTTTATTTAAAATCCAATGGGATTTTAGCTATAGATATCAGATATCTAAGGGTATAATAAAAAATTTGCAATGAATAAATAGGATTGTTATTTTTATAACTGAGGCACTACTTAGTTAACTGGCCAGAGAATAAAAAAGCAAAAAATGCAACTGAACAATTTTACCATTGTTAAACTGAAACCCCATGGGATAATCAAACTTTATATATATTTCATTTTAGCTTGCTTTTTTATGTTTTATTTTTAATTTGAAAGGTACTTTAAATACATCTAAGATTATTCGTAAAGAAAAAAAACTCCACTCTCTAAAGAAACTAGCAAAAATGGGGATTGCTTACTGTGACTGGCAAGCCCAGGGCATTCTTTGATGTGCTTCCTACCACTTTTAATAAGGCCAAGCAGTTGCTTCTGATTGTGAGGCAAAAGGTTTGTTTATAGTTGAGATCATGTATTTATGTAATGCATTGTCTGGGCTTTTCTGGATCTGCTTGGAAGTACAAAGTAAAATGCACCATAATTCCTTTACACAGGAATTCTTTCTTCACATTTTGACCTTCTCTATTCAGCAACATAAAAGGCAGAACACTGGCCCTCTTGGCTAGCAGGTGCACTAAAATGTAAGCTTTAACTGGATATATGTCTCCTGACTGATTCTCAGAAAACCTCTGGGTTCAAAATTCTGCTCCTGCCATTTTTCTCCTTCCTCTAACAGATGCATCTCTGTTAAGGGCAGAAGATGGCCTGCATTGGCTTGACTGGGATGAGACCATTTGAAAACATGCAGCGGGCTCTGTGTAATGTGCGGGTCACACGAGTGGCACTGACAGGGCCGTATTTGTTCCCAGGAACCCCAACCCTATCATGCTTACTACAGCAGCCTCGGCTCAGGGCAAAGTTAAACCTATCCCCACTGCACTCTTCATATTTTGTATTGCCCAGAATGAGCGTATTCACAAAAGCCCTGCTGCTGTATTTGCTATAAAAGGTAATAGGTTTTGCAAAAGTCACAGTCTGACTTTTCACTAAAAAGTTTTCATTTTGTTGCATTGAGTAAATCAAAATGTACTTTACCTGTACTGAACCACTGTTAAGTTCTGTTCCCCACAGTGCCTTGCACATCGGATATACCTCATCCAGCTTGACTTACTGGGTTCTCCACCATCAATAAAGTGCTGCAGTGTCCCATCTTGGTCATATATCTGGGAGAGATGTCACAAGGTCAAGTAGTTAGAACAAATCATCAGCAATCATTTTCACTGCTTTGCTGGTGACTCTCTGTGCCTGCTCCAGGAATTTATTGCCATGAGATTTGTCACTGCATTTTGATGCACTTAGAAATCTACATGGAACAACAGAAAAGTATTTTGGGGAATGCAAGTTTATCATGTTTCTTTTATCAAGCCAATCTTTTGTATTAAACATGTTTGTGGTGTCTCAAAGATGTGACCGTGTTTCCCAAAGAATATTTAACCTATTTTGACAGGGTGGCCTTAAATAATGAACTGCCAGATAAACAAGCAATCTGGATGTAAAGCCTGCATTGAAATGGCTGGAACATCTGAGCAAGGGGCAGTAGAAAACCCTAAACAAGTATCCCTTCCTTCACATCTCAGTTGCAGCAAAAGCATGTACTTCAGCAGCCTTGTAATACTTTAGGGAGTTGTAGGATTCATAATACCAAAACAAATGAGGCTAGGAGGAAAAGTGAGTTGAAGATGCCTTTAGAAGCTCCCTAGAGACACATAATTTTTTTCAGAAGTAAATGAGAAACCAGTCCTGCGGGAACCATGGTTTCCCTAAACATGACATCCTTGCTAAGGACATGAGAGCTAGGTACAGTAATTTTTCAAAAAGACAATATTATGTCTCTATTCAGCACTGAATGCTTCCTCTGAAGTTGAAGAATAAAACTGCTCTGGAGGATCCAAAGTGAGAAGATACATGTTTCTGGCACACATTCCCTTCTGACTGCTTTAAAAAAAAAGTAATATAGGAAGCGCTAAAACTAGTAAAAGCACATCAGATTTTTACCTATTATAAAACTTCAGAGATGCATCTGAACAATTAGGTGTTTATCTGAAGCAAACATGATCTTCAGAACTTTTGCCACTCCATAAAGCAGATGCCATCTGCTTTAATAACACTACCCCACGAATATTATCCCTTTTGAAACTGTATGAGCCTAAATTGATGTCTTCTTGAAAGTACTAATACTGTTTAATGAAGAGGATGCACATTTATTACATTGAATTGAGCATCTCCAGAGCAAGCAAATTAAAAATCTTTAATTTATGTTTCAATATCAAGATAATAATCTCAGAAATTATAATACTATATTAAATATTTCTGATTTACTAAACAATTGTTTCCTATAATGCACACAAAAACATACACAGAAATCAGAACCTAGTTTGTTACTCCACCACTTAAGAGCCTCAAATTCAGGAGCCAGCCTTGCTCATGTTTTTTTCCAAGAGGGAACTGGGAACTCTATTGCTAGAGCAGGAGAGATAGGGAAATTGAGTGTCTACAGGGATTCTTATCATTTCTGCCCGGACGCCTGTGACAAGGACCTGGCCAGATGCTCCTGGGTTGGAAAAGCAAGCTGCTACCCTAAAATTGGTGGAATAAATTCAGAGAAGTTAGAAGTAGTCCTCAGAGGCAAGCTAATACTGAATACCAGGAATTTATTTTTTTATATATGGTAGTTTGTTGATTATCAGCAAGGACCTATTCCTACATATATATGTTAATGTATATAGGATATATGAGCAATATACACTAAACAAGAAAAGTCTGTAATGGCAATAGACAAGCTTTACAGGAAATCAGTCTAAAAAAAGAAGGAAGCAAAGGAAAACTTAATGACTAACAGTGCTTGTCTGGGACCACTTTTGCAATATGTATTCAAACTGTCTCAGTACAGAGTTTATCACCTATTCATTTACATGGTGCTTACTAACACAAAAATACATGGCTTAACATTAGACAAAAACAATTTTGATAAGTAAAGGACTGATAGCTTCCTAATCCCCAGATGGTATGAAACAGGAAAGACAAAGAAGACCGACATAATTGGCACTGACAACTATGTCTGGACACACGGGAACCTACTCAAGATTTTGTGAGTATGAACAATCATGAAAAATGCAGGACTGAGGCTCTTAGGCCTTGGCCTGGAGTGGGAAGCACTGCTTTACAAGAAAGACTAAATATTTTGAATGCTTTATTCTTGCAAGTAGTGATTCAAGAGTGACACTATGCTCTTCTTTCCTGAGGGGATATTACTGACACTGCAAACAAAGCTGCACAGTTATAGTCCATCCCACAGCATTCTTAGCCCTGTTCTTACGGAAATGAAAAAAAACAACTGTAAGGAGGGAGAAACCCTAACTTTAGAAGGGAAACAGCAACACTGCATTGTATTTGTATATTTGTTGCCTTGTACAAGGGAAGTTAAACATCTACAATCTTAACTATTATGGCTATTATTATTTATGTTAAAACAGTGCATCAGTTCTTACTCATTGTAAATTGCTTGAACCTGGCAACCACTATGTAATTGTCTGAAAAAAACATCATGATCTGTCATAACAGAGGAGCAGCAAACTTATAGCACAGGGTGTGAACCCAGACATTATAGATTAAATGCATGCATTTTGCCCACATCTGTACTACACTTGCATATGCACTTAAACACTAATAGTATCTATTTAAAAAGTTACTGCAGAATTGTGTGATGAACTGATGTTACTGGAAATTTTTGACTACCTCACTAGATCACAACATCCCTCTACACTGGAATAACTTTTAACACATTGTAAAGGTGTCATGGCAAATAAAATACCATTTCTCCAACTCCCTAAGGTTTTTTTCCTGTATCTCAAAACAATATAAGCAGTGGAAAATTAATTAGCTATTTAATTTTTCTGTTGTGATTACACTTGGATTTGTTACCTAAACTGCTTACTAGATCTTTTGACTTCAAAATGCAACAGAAACAGATTCATTTCTCAAGAAAGTTCAAAGTGTAACCAGCACAATTCAACTCTTCTCTTTTCAGTTTTCATATTCCTTTCCTTAACTAGCACCAGTTCACTTATTAAGCATGACATAGATACAGAAAGGTATGAATATATGAGGAAATTTCTCACAGGGTACTACTGATACTCCTCGTGACCTACATATGTATTCCAACTGGGAAATCTGGGAAAAAGCAGGTAGGATGCCAATAAACAGAAACTGGTCAAGTTCATCTTAGAATAACCGGCAAATACAAATGAACTATGAAGGATTTGATTTATTACTTGTTGGCCTGAATATTGATAATAATTTTCAGGCTGTGGATATTGAAACATGCAATGCAAATGATAAAAGCAATACATAATGATAATACTAACCTAATTTTCAAAGTACACATCCTCTTTAATTGATGATCTAAAATATATGAATGACTGTTAGTAAGTAAAATAAAAGGCAGTTGCTGGAACATTTGTCAGTCTGGCAAAATATGAAGTCTAGGTGAGACCATGTTAAACTTAAATAGTATTAACAGACAAGGCAGAGTGCTGAAGAGCCTTCAGGGAACTCTCATCTTCAGTACTGATGTAGTCAGTATTGCTCACTTGGATAGGTGAGGACAAAAGGGATTCCTACACCAAAGACTCTTGGTTCCAGTTTATGGTATAGATGTCACAGAACTTTTGAATAAAGTAGCCTAAATTTGAGAGTACAACTGCAGAAAAAAACATGTTATGAAGCAATTAAAATCACCTTCATGGAGGACACAGAGAGAGAAAAAATGGTTAGTTTGCTGGAGTTCTTACCTCCCCATCTATTGCTTTCCTTTGTCCTCTTTCTATGGCCTGCTGAAGGACTGTTTCTTTAGAAATTCTCCTTGCATTTATTTTTCAATTTAGTCAAGTAAAAAACATATTAACACAAAAATTAATTGACCTCTTATTTTCTTTCCAGGCAGTGGGAGAAATGACTGGTCATGAAAGTGGAATATTTCGCTGCATTTACATTTGTACTGTAATGGTAGCTATTAGAATAATTTTTCATGTTGCAAGACATCAAAAGAGATGTGAAGAAAACCACAAGACAGGCAAGAATATATTTTTACCATTTGTAGAGAATTTTGTTTTAATTTTTTTTTTTTTTACTATTAGCAGAGAATCTTGCTTTTTTCAGTTCACTAATATTCTCACTGACATCACTATGCATAAAGTCATAGGATTTCTTTTCCTCCTATGTGAAGTTCTACCCTTGACTTCAATGGAAAGAATCAAAATAGCATGGAGTACTTTTGATGACTACCTTTATTTCATATATCCTACATGCATTAAAAAACTATGGTTGAACACTAAATTACTGGAAATACAGAGAAAAACATTGTATCAATCTGATGAAACAGACTGGCAAGTCAGATATGGCAGCATCCACACAAGTTATATTTTTTCCGTAGCAATGTATGAACCTACATGCCACAGCAACAGTTAAAGCTCATTACTTTACTGGCTTGGACATCAGAAATGAATAATCTCTACATTAGGCAAATCTGTAAGACCTTGCTTTTGACATAATGCTACAACATCCTCTACATGTGGCTGTATTCCAAACAGAAGTTCAAAACTGACAAAAAGCAGTAAGTCTGGCTACTCAACTGACATTCAGTTAAAGGTGTGCATTAATGGAAGATTATAGTTTGAGACTGGACCTAAAAAGCCTATTCTTGACACTAGTGAAAGCAACCCTGTTTATGTAGCTACATCAGAATCAGTGAGAATCACTGCCTGACATCCAATTTACTAATGTCTCCTAGACCCTGGAGTCCAGTTTCCCCCCTAGGGCCCATAACTGTTGGGCTACTCAGGCCACATTTGGAGAAGAAAGCTACAGGTAGAAAGGCCCAGGATTTTTGTGTCTGCTATGACCCTTCTTGGCCTGGGTGCACTATTTGATTAACTCCTTTGATGAAAACTGCCATTTCTTTATCTTTTTATTTATCCATTTATTTATAATTTGCTTTGCAGCAGTGAATCTGGAAAAACTAGTACTGTAAGCAGAGTTGAATATGTGTATGCTTTGATAAGCTGCAGACGAGCATCAGTGGCTACTCGTAGAAGAGAACTTTACAGCCATCTTAGCAAATGACAAGGAAGACTAGTTCTTCTGTAAAGCAGAAGAAATCACAAGCAGTCAGTTTTCTGAAAATCCCTGAGACTCACGCAGGTAAGTGCAAAGTAAAATTTAGTGATTTGATTTGCCTAAGGCAGTGATTGCTAAGCAAAATGCCAATAGGCTCAAGTGTTTATAATGTATACATTATTTACTTGTTACTGGTTTCTAATCATGTAAAAATGAAGGCAAGCTATATTGTATGCATGACTTACTAACTTACTCATACAGATTTTATTCTGTGTAGTACATTGGTGCCTAGCTCCCTTTGAAACCAACACCTGGCACTGAACCTCATTACCTAGGAAGCTTGAAATGTTCAGAAGAAGACGCTGCAGGAACTGGGACAAAGAAGACAACTGAAACAATTCCCTGAATAGATTACATTTTAGAAGCATAGTTTAGGCTGAAAATCAAACTATGGTTTAAAGAATGAATGCTTTCAAACTTTAAATGTCTTTAATATCACGAGGTGGACATCTGATTTAGAGAAGGAGGGCCCTTCTGAATATGCATCTTCCTCTTGTTACACATCGAATGAGAAAGCTGTTAAGAAACAATCCTGCTTTTAGTCATCACATCCTTCTGCTTTCATTCACAAACTCAGTGACCAAGCCAGGCCATTCAGCATTTTAAGAACTCCTAGTCTCTGTATATAAAAGAAAATTTGAAATATAATGAAACTCAGAAGCAAACTGCAATGCATGGAAATGTCTTCAAATGCAGCTTAACTAAAAAGAAACATGGATAATGATGATAGATAGTAATATATATAATCAAATCTTTTACAAAGATCACATCTCAGACATTGGAATACTTTAGATATGACCTTATGCATTTACTACACAGTAAACAGGCAAACTATTCTTAGCCAGTATAAAGAAATATCCATTCATCATATTGTGATAACTGTAACTTTGATGCCTAGTAAATATTATCGAAACTGTAATAACCAGCTACACACATAAAACTGGTATGAAAAAGCAGTAGAATGCATGTCATCAACCTTATTTTACTATAAGCAGAAACATATTGACAGATTGCCTATTTATCTGTATGGACTTTGTTTCAGAAAAATGTTACTTACAAATGCTTTTCATATATTCTGGTGTGCTTGATAAAATTAACTGATTTGTTTAGCCCCTTAAAATATTTTTTCAGATTCTTTATGGACAAATTTCAGAATCAAAACTACAAATATGTTACAGATAACATCTAAGGGGTTTTTTTATTATTTAATAAAAATGTATATTTGTTATTTAAATAGTGAAAGATAGTTATTATGGTGTTCACACACGTGAAGTAGATGTATTTCAATAACTAGATACTTACTTAGAAGTTCTTCTATTTTTTTAAATAAATGGATAGTATTGTGCTTCCATGTAGAAAGTGCAGCAATTCATTTAAAGAATAATCTTTGGGTTTGCAGTTTTTATCTTACATGCAAAATAGGGTCAATGTCTTTATGCTTTGAATTAACATGAAGATTTCTAAATGCTTTTAACTGCACTGAAGCATTTTGAACTGCTACAAACTATTAACAAAATAGAAATCTGAAATAAGTGTAGGAAAGGAGGAAATAGCCTCACTGGTTAAAATCAGACTAAAATGTTCTCCAGTATTTGCTGGAAATTATGTCTCTGGGATGCAATACCTCTGTGAAAACACACAGAAATAAGTCCTGACAGCCAATGGTCTTTAACTGCTCACACAATTCAAAGCAACTTTCTACAACTAGCTATATCTGATACCAAGTGTACGTTTCGTAGTATCTGCTTAATGCCTCATCTCTTTAATCTTACAGGCATCATCTAGCAAATTTTATAAAAGAGAATACTTGCCAACTAATATTAAAAGCTATTTAAAGTTTCTCAAAGGGTTACAGCATATGAAACTATAAACACTGTTTTGAACTGTCTGGGCTACGTGAAAGGCTTCATGTCTCACTTAGACCCCAGTCCAGCGAACACTTACACACATGTTGTAATGCCATTGATCTCAATGAGACTACTCGTGTGTGAAATCAAGCATCTGTGTGAGCAGTTGGAGGACTGGAGCCTTATTCCAGAGTGTCTCAGCAGCAATGTCCTGCTGATTACGTGGACTTCATTAAATTATTTTTTTTAAAGCTGAGTCTCAAAGGCTTGTTTTGACACTAGCCCTTGGAGGTCCTGAAATAGGGAGGAATGACACGTAATACAAACCAATGTTACTAAGCAACAGGGCAAAAAGAGGAAGACACAGAGCAGCAAAAACACACATGAAGTTGGAAACTTGCACATATGCAAACAGGTCTGTAAAACACCTGTACTCCTGGAGCAACCACTGACACATCATGGCCTTCTCAGTGTGTATTTTTTTAATCACTGAGAGGTCCAGTGTCAGGACAGAAAAAGTAGTGGCATTCTAGCCACAGCTCCTTCTGCAACTTAAGAGATTTTTTTGCTTGGCATTGGGATTTCCATCCCGCTCACTGCACTTCATTCCCATGAATCCCTGCTAGCAGAAGACCATGGGGAGGCAACAGACTAAAGTTGTTCTCTTTTACGCAGGACATGGAGCGTGAAGAGAAAAATTGTTGCCAAAATAGACTCAGTATCAAAAGAGACTAGGTAAAAAGACTAAAAAGAACAAGATGGTTTAAAAACAGGATGATCAAAATTGATGTAACCCAAATGGAAGACCCTCAGACCTGTTGTCTAGTAAATGCATATCTCAATACACTTATTAGGGAGCAAATCACAGGAAGAGTCTGAGGACCTGATGCTGAAAACCCTCTTCCATCTAGAAAGCCTCTCTGAACTTAGTAATAAAACCCTCAAGATGGTATTCTGAGCCAGGGAATCAAGACTGTTGTGGCGATCTTGGTGGTCCACAGTGCCTCTGATAACATGACTGATTCTTCTGCAAAGTAATGACAGAGCTTTTATGGTTTTCTTGCAGCTTCTCAAAACCTTTAGACTTTGCACAGTGAAACTAAATATTGTTTGTTCAATTATTCATTTTTCTACAAGCAACCAAATATTCCAGAAAGGTCCTCTGTCATTCAACTGAGATGTTCTTTCAGACTATTTCCATACATTCAATACACGCATCCAGATGGACAAAGAACTAAAAGGGCAAAAGAGCTAAACACAAAGCAGTGTGTACAAAAACAAATTTTGGCAGATTTCATCACTCAGCATCAAGCTAGGTAATGCAACTGAAGCAAGGGAGTAGGTACATAGCTCCTACAGTGACTTGTGAATAACCTGATGACCTCAGAGAAATCATTGACAACCAAAAGACAATCATAAAAGGAAATAATTCTAAATTGTTCTAATTCTAGTATGTGAGAAGGAAGTTTCAGGACAAACAGTCTGTAGTTCAAATGTACTCCAGGCTTACCTCACTACTGACCAAAAGGAAGCTTATGGCACAAGAAGAGAGCAGGTTTTGATGTCTCACTCCTGTAATTTTTGTTGAGTACGTTTTGAAAACATGGGTCCAAAATGTGCTTTCATATCTTGGAATATGAAATTATGTCTGTGTGTGAATAGCACTGTTCTGAAAAAGGTTTGTCACATGACATACAGCAAGTAAGTACTCAAACTCTGTGTCTTGATCCTGTGGGTGTGGAAAACAGCAGCTTTGATGATTTTTTTGTGCACCATTTGTTTATCTTCACTCAGAGTCTATAAGTAAATATGGAGAGGGACTTTTTTTACAGCGTATGTGCAGAACAGAATGTATATCTCAGCAGATATTCATTAACTACTACAGTACAGACTGCACAGATAATTCTTTCAATCCCTTTTTAAGTGTCTCATTAAGGCTTACCATAAAGGAGGAATTTCAGTAAAAATGACGTATTTTCAAAAATATACTTAGTTCCTTTGTGAGATTTAAATAATGAGACACAGTGATATTTTTAGTTTGGAATTTTTTGGAATGTCTGGAATGACAAGTTCCCCAGATGACGATTAAAAGGTCAAGTAATAAAGTGTATGATAAACTATGCCTGAGATTCCTCATAAAACAAATGAGTTATGGCTCTACAAACTGTGTCACCATGTTTTTACACTAGAAAATGCCTGTGCTGTATTTTTCCATCAAATTTGTTAGATCATGGGATTGTCAGAAAACCAGCATGGTGATGGTTAGTTTACAACTGCTTCGGGGCTGAAGTCAGAGTCAAGAAGCAGATGCAAAGGGTGCATTAAAAAGTATTGCTGGTGCTGCTAGTGTACGCATAGTGGAGAATGTGAAACTGTTTCTTTTCTTACCAGAGCACAGGTCTGGTTTTGGTAAGTATCATGTTAAGTTTCTTTGGAAGAGAGTTTGTTTCTGTGAGGATTATAATGGTAGATTAGAACATTGCTTGAGTCACAATCACAGGAGACCTCAAGAGCTGTTAAGCATTTGGCATATCTCACTTATCTCTAAGGGTGGCAGGGGCCATCAGTACAAAGTGGACCATCAATCAATCTAGGGTCTTCTTCAGACGTTGCCTGTCAGCTGATCAGAGGAAGACTTCAGGGAATCAGCTTTCCATTATCAGGATTTGGTCTGTGATCAGAACAAGCCACTGAACCTTTTACTTTTCACTTGGCAAAAACATACACACTGGAAAAAAGTCCTGACAGTTCATTCATTTTGCTCCATCACTGGAGCCAGATGATGTTTGACTGGGGAGACCCACCCTCTTTGATGTTGTGCTCTTTTTAGAGTACCCTGCTGTGAAAAAAATTTTCTCCTTCCAAATTAAAGAGAAATATTTCTGCATCCAGCTGTTAAATGTGACATTTGTCATTTTTCAGTGCATTGGCTTCGTGCCATCTCACAGGCTGTGTTTCAAGCCTATCTTTTTCCCTTCTCCTTCTCAGCTGCAATAGCCACAATGCGTTAATGTCTCCAACTTCGACATAACATCAACACTAAAAAGGGAAAATACAAGTAATACTGCATTGCTCTGAACCACAGCAGCAATATTTACACAGATTTTTTCTGATTTTTTTAATTAAAACCAGCAATCATTTCACTACTTGAAATGAAGGATAAAAACCCTTAGATACAATCTACCTATGAAAATTCAACTTCAGTTTCATTCTGATTGCAGTAGGCAAATCATGCTCAAGCAAAGCCTCTGTAAAATAGATTTATCGGTTAAATGAGTGTGGATGTTATTAAAACTTGTTTCATGTGTACTGTGGCCACATCAAATAAATGGCATCCGTTCAGCAGCCCTAGCTCTGTTTAAATTAAGACAAACTTCTCAAGAAAGCTTGAATAAACATTTAGGTTTAAGTAATCAAGAAAACCTGTATCTTCTCATATTTATTAAGTGCAATTTTTAGAGTTATAAAAACTGCTGTCACACATAATGTATACTGCAAATAAAGAGAGGGCTCATCATTACGATGTTTTGCCTATCTATTCAGATGAATGAAACACAACAGGTTCCAACTGCTCTTCAGCTCAAGCTTTCCTTCATCCTTTTCATTTCCATATTTGCTGACATGAAAAAGGATAAATGCTTGATAAATTTTGGCAGGCTCATTGTTTCAGACCTATGTTTTGTAATTAATCTTAGACTACAAACAGGAAATCAGAGGAACTGCTCATATACTCATCACATCTTCACACTGTGATATTTAAAACCTGACCGAGAGCCTCAATAGATGAGAATGGAAGCATTTATATTAGAAAATTACATAGATAATAACAAAAAAAAAAAGCATTTCCCCCTTCGGTATCTACATTCTAGATTCATGCCAAGCAAACATGTAGTCCAGAAAGATTTGCTTCAGAAAGAAGCAGTAATGCTGTTGCTAGTTCTTCATTTACACTAAATGTAACTCATGAACTCAGTTTTTGAAAATGCAGCATGGTACAGATTTACAAATAAATACAATTAGCCTCTCTCCAAAAGGCTAGCATGGAGCCAAGCAACACTGTGCAGGGCTTCAGTCAGTTCTCAGAACCTATCTGGTATCTAACAAAGACACTACCGGGACTAGAAATGTCCAAGCAACACAGAGATGCTGACAGTAACAGCACTGGCACTTCAATAGGAGGCATATTTCCTTGTTCCTGGAATGAATCAAACACTGCCACTCCTAAAACTGAATACAATGCATATATCTGCTCTATAACTCTTTACATTCGGATGTACATTCTACGCTATTCCATTAATGTATATCACCTTTTTACATGAATATAATTTATATTATGTCTCTTCCCTGTCCTTATTTCTAAATAGATTAAGAAACATTTTTTTTACTAACAATTCCAACATTTTCTTCTGTATCTAATCAATGTTATTACAGATCCTCTTTACTTGCCTCTTTCGTCCATCAGCCACTGTCTCATCACACTGCTTTTTTCTGTCCCTCATTTTAGCATGGCAGAAAAACACCCAAGAATGCCTCATTAGGATGGAAACCAAGGACTGACTCAAAAGGTTTGTGTTCATCTTTTTCGCTACTCCATTATGAATTTTATTGTTTCATCTTTAACAATGTGCAAATTACCTTCATCCTTCCAGCCTTTCTCAAATCATGCCAAAATAATTTTAGGCAAAAGGGCATTTATTTTGTCCCCAGACAGTTTTAAGTGAAAATATTTAGATAGCTGGTGTAGGCTAAAACAGATTCAACAGTTATATTTCAGAAACAGGAGAGCAGTTTGAGCAGCAAGCATGCTGGCCTTAAACGTTCACTTTTTAAATGAAGTAATTCAAAGCAGATTCATTAATTAGAAAACAATAGAAAGAGTTATTACTGTCCATTGAAAATTTTAACAGTTAAATGATTCATCCAAAACAAATTGGTGGTTTTTTTCCCAAGTCCAAATTCTAAAAAAAAAAAAAAAAAAACAGTTCTTATTTTGATTATTTTTCCACTGTCCTCAAAGTTTAACACAAAGAGGAAATTAATCATTATTTAGCAAAGCTGCATGAAAAATTATTTTAATCGAGATAGACAAAACTTCATGATATTTCTAAAGTAATAACAACCATAGATGTTTTGGAGCATTTTATTCTCTTTTTTCTTAAAGGAAAGTAATTTGGATTGTTTCAAGATTTTATAAACTATAATTAAATGTTTCATTATAAGCTTACTGAGTCTTAACACTGAAAGGATTTCTGATGTAAGAAATTAAGTTTCTGTTTTGAAAATATAAGCACATGTTAAGATTATTCTGAGCCATTTTTCCAAAAGTTTTATTTATCAGAAGTTACCCTGAAACTAACATAGTTTTTGCAAACACTTTGACTTTCTCAGCATTCTCTGGAAAAAAAATTGGTTTCCTTGGAAAACCCCAACAATTTGTAACTAGTAATCTGTTGTACACCAGTGGCAGGCTATTAAAGGCATACATTAAAAAAAAGTCATGGCACCTAAGAGCTTTCAATCTAAAAGACACAGATAAAGCTAAATGAACTGGAAGACCTAGAAATGTGATGAAAGCGTAAACTTTCCCCCCTCCTTTCCTGTCTCTTTCTCCTTCATGAATAATGACAAAAATTCTCTGCTTAAATTCAAAGAGATTAATAGGGAGTATAACTCCACAGTTTTCCTGAGCTAAACAGGAATTGCCACACTTTCCCCCTGCCAGAGGAGAAAAGCCTTGGGATTCCCAGTGGGGTACAGAGCTCTACAAGTTCACTCCCATTCTTGGAGAAAATAAACCCTGGATCTATGTGCAGACAAAATAAAAACTTTCTTGGCCAGTTAATACTCCCAGTCCACTGGTAAAGTGGGAAACTTCAAGTCATATATATTAGCCCATACCTTTGAGGGCAAAGGGAAGGCAAAGGCATACTAAAGAAAGGGAGGGAGAACCTAAGCAAGGTAGGAAATAAAAGACTACCTTTGTATATTTTCTGTAAGGGCTTCCTCAAGAGGAACACATGTTCCTGCCAATAGCAAGCAAAGCAGCCCTCATTCAGCTTCTTTTAGATGCCTCATAGACTGCATATTTAATGCACGGTGCTGACTTGCCTAACTGGCTTGACCACTACACTTGTAAGACAGGATAATATTAAAAATGTCTGTGTGCTGACTCTTAGCCATACACACAGATGAACTATTTTCAAAGAATTTGATGAAGCTGTAATAAAGATCGATTTATCCATAGAAAGAATCGCTTCTTGTTCTCAAATGGCAGATTTATGATTTCATGCAAACATGAATGTCCTAGACCTCATTCTTTTTAATAAGGAGTCTTTTAAAGACATAAAATATTTGTCCTAATGAAGTAATGGTTTCCTAAGGTTTTGCTTCTTTTCTGTACTGCCTACAGTTTTATGTCTTTGTTGAAATGTGTCACTTCTTAAATTATGATGTTTTCCTAAGTCTCCTATATTCTTTTTCTAACCCACACTAAGAAAGCACAATTGTCAGACATTATGTTTTGAGGGCAAACTGACCTCCAACATATTGTGGATAACATAAATTTCATATTTTATAGTTATTTTGAAAACATTCCTAAATTCAACCCCCTTGGTTGCTTAGTATCTTGAACTCACTCCACCTAACAACACAGTAAACCAAAGAGGCAAATGTTTTCAGCCAAAAATCAAAGTAAAAGGTGAGAGGAGAAGATGAAAAAGTACTTTAGCATTAGGGAGTCACTGCTATTACGGAGTTGCTGCCAACTTTAGATAAGACATTTTACTGAGACAGCCATAGCAGCTGCTGCAATTCCAGGACTGTCATCTTAGCAGATTTGTCTAAAAACTCTCAAAGAAACTGGGCATATGGGAAGAGTGAGATGGGAGAGGTTAATGCACTATGATTCTAGGACTCTGCTGACTCATTCTGTCAAAAAATACAGAGGATCATCCAGCAGAATGTGATAGTATGTCACTGTGGAAGATTTTACTTCTTTTTCTCAAAGACTTTTCATTCTCTGGTAGAGAGAAGAGAAGGATATGAGTTACTCCAGGCTTTAAAGGAAAGACATTTATTTTATCCAGATAAGTAAATTGTCTAGTAATCCTATGTGGCATCTGGATAGGAAATACATTATACTTACTAGAAAATTTAGCAAATCCTTGGAATCAAGGATGAATAAACAAACTGACTCTGAGGAAAAGACACTTACCAGAGGCTTAATAATGAGGTACATTCAGGAGCATTCCATAAATTAAAGGATACTTACTCAGCAAGTAGGAGTAATGAAGCCTGGCTTTAGTATGGATGTGTCTCCTTTGTCAGAACTTTCACTGTTTTAACAATCTCCAGCTCTACACCAATTCCAGTTTATGACACTGGTACCTCAATATTATCCAGGTATTATGTACCTAGCACTTCTGCTGGTATCACTGGAAGATTAGCACATGGAAGAATAAAATGTATGGTGGAGTTTCTCACTGCTGATGCAGGAGGAATGTTGTCCAGGTATACCTGTCCTTGTGATGTGTGAGTAGAGGAGAGGCATGGTGGTGACAAAATGTACTGTCAAAAAATTAGTAACTCTTGTTCAACAGTGAGATATAGATTGGGTCAGTGACCTTTGCTCATCCCTATTAATTCCCATCTGCATTTTCAGTAATCTTCTTGACAGCATCCCAAAAGCATATAACTACTTTTAGAAGTCACAACATGAAATGTGAAGTATCAAGAAAGTGAAATTCACAGTGCTGGACAGAAGAGTCACATGGAGCAGTTTGCATGCACTCAGCAAAGCACATTTTGGATCAAGTGCACAGGCAAGAGGTTGAGATGCAGTTGCTGTTTTCCTGAATTCTCTGGGAATTTAAGCTGCTGCATGCTTGGAAATGCACAGTTGCCATGACAGTACAGAAGAGTCTGCCCTGTATGCTTTTCATATTTGACTTCACTATGTATACAGGATATCCTGTACTATACAGTCTCTGGCAGTTCTGAAAGAACAAAATGACATTTCCTGTTGTCTTTCACTTTGTTGATACTTTTTCCACATTTCAGGGGATTTAATTTATATACTTGCTACATCAAATTTAGTGAAAATGAACGAGGCATTACTTTATTCCTAGCACTGTAGTTATAACTATGAATTAAATCAATTCAATTGCTACAGATGAGTAATTAGCATAATATAGTTCAATTGTAGATACATTTCATGTTTATCAATCTTAAATGTCATTTTTGTGACATATTTTCTCAGTCTAAAAAGATTTCTCTGAAACTGTTCAAAATCAACAGACAGTAGAAAAAGTACTTCTCAGCTTCTAATGAAGTTTTTAACATGGTAAATAGGATCTGAATTACAGTCAACGTCATACTGATATGAGCAACTCTTAACACACATAATTCAAGGGAAGGACTACAACTAGTGTCAAAAAGCATCATGCCCCACAATGCAGAGTGCCTATGGATCAGTCTCTTAATTATAATTTAAGTCCTCAAAAAGTCCATAAAATGATAACCAGCATCAAGCAGATAGCTGACAGATTTTTAAATTATTCCGGTGATAGAAGAGAAAGAGCAGGAAGGCTTCACCTCATTTATAACAAATGTTTATTTGTTATAAACAAATTTATAACCTTTCACCTGTAATATTACAAAAGATATGTATTGCAGTTCCTAATTTTCAGCTGAGGTGAACCATTCCATTAACATTGCAACTCTTTTTAAACACTCTGTCAGCTTTAGTGGCACATCTACATATACTGCACACATAAATGAGAAAAAAAATCACAGCCTCATCATATGTACCATTCATACATTGCAAAAAGTCAGTCCTGAGGTTTGTATTGATTTAGTATCTTTGAAAGCAGAAATGAACAGGATTCAAAAGATCCATCATGATGCAATTATCCAAAGTTTTTCTTTTAAAATGCATCTCTGTTTGGTCCCTGACAAAATAATTTTAACTGTAAACTTGCAAATGTCTCAATTATAAGACTGCACAGATTCGAACTATTGTAGTAAAACTTAACTGGTTTATAAATACATTTAAAATATGGCATTAATATAAAAATCGTATATCATACAGTCAAAACCATTTAATGCAACTTGCTATGGCAATAACTGGATCATTTTTCCAAACAAATACATAAACCCCATCATGTCATTTTGAACTTTTTCTGACCTTCAGATGGCTACAATTGGGAACAAATGTTATCCAAGAAAAATATCGGTGACTCTGCATTTGCAAAACAGAGAATGCTTAAATTAATGAGCCTTTGCTTTAATAGACATATCAGATTCATTGCATAGGAAAAGATACCAGCCTGGTTCTGCTTGCATATCTATCAAGTATAATCACAGATTCAAAATCCTGCTGATTTAGAGCATGCCTATATGGCAATCAGAGTGACTGGGACTGATGCAGACAAATCTGTTCTCTAGTTGTCACAAAGCTACCTGGGTTATGACAGCAGGGCAATCACAGCAGCATGGAGTATACCTAGGGGCTATTTACCACACTTCACTCTGAGTTTTACATCCCAAGGTTGGCTCAATATTTCTGAAGTTAGACTGTATATAAGGCTAAAATAGTTACCAGATTAAAGCTGGCTGACTTGTATCTGCCCAGACATGCAGGCACATCTTTGGCTACCATGTAACACACCTTTGATGAATTTACAATAGGGGAAACTGGTAACAAATATTGGGGCAATTATAATTTCCTTTGTTCACATGCAGTGTAAAATGAAGTTTGTTTTTGACTTGAAGGTAGGATTTATTTCATATGGCATTAAACAACTGAGGTTAAGTATACAACCTAACCTTGTTGCCCATTGTTCTCATAGAAACAATGGAGAGAAACATGCACCATCAGAAGCCAATACATTATAAGCAGGGTTAACTGACTTAGACCAGATATTTAACTGACTGATATTGAATGTTAGTGATTGGAAATACAGCCTGCTGTAAACTGACACACTATGGATGGCATTCACTGAGATTAGTGCTCAAAAGAGTCATCCATTTCTAAATTTCTTTTATATTGGTTGCTTTCTCATAGTCCGTAGGAAAAAAATAATTGTATAAACAATTTTTATCATTTTAATATCTGAGTGTGACAACTATAGTGCATTTTCTATTAGTAAACCAATAGCTTCTTTATATGAATAAGCTGATGAATACATCAATAAGTACAGGCAAAGCATCATCTCAGTCTTAAACCCTTAGGCTCTATTATAAAAGCATGTTGTCAACTAATCAGGACATATGATTCAAGGAATATCATTCTTCCATGTGTACACCTGTTTTTTCTTTTAATTTCAGCTTTCTCCTGCCTTTTTTTTTTTTTTTAATTTGTTTTTTTTACAGAGACCAGCAGCAACAGCAGTTTTTAGCAGAGCTGTGTTTGTAATGCTGCTGAAAGCTTCTTCCCTAAAATGGCCTTTCCTTCCCAGTAAATGTTTCTAGCAGGGCACCTCAAAAACAAATGAAAAAAAAAAATCACCTCATGTCATATTGCTCACAAAGCCAGTGAGTTAGAAAAGGTTTACAGAAACATGCTTTAAAAAACTAAAAACCCCCCAACAGTAACAAACAACTCAAAGTGTGCCACTGCCACTCAATGCTAATTTCAAGATTTAACTGGTTGGGATTCCTCAAGTCATTCTTTGGATAAAGATAAAACACGAGTGGCAAGAATAAGAGTATTTCTGGAGCCTGACAATATTGCACACCCCTGCTTGCACTGCAGCAAAATCTTGACATTAAATGATATCATAAAATAATACATCCTGGTGAGCATAACAATTTCATTATAATCAAATGGAAGAGAGAAAGGGCTTTACTTAAGGTCACAGGCTCTTACCCCTTCACCAAGAGGAGGGCCAATGGAAAGCATAGCTTCCACAAGAAAGGTGACGGTGGCTCCAAAGAGTCCAAAACACCACAGCAGAAGGAAGCTGAGCTGGGAGGGCAAGTGCTTGCAGTAAAGCAGCTGGGCCTCCCCTTGCTGACCTCCTCTCCCCACCGAAGGCACCAGACCAGATCACCCAGCCACTGGGTGATCTCTGTGCCACTGCAGCCTTCTACTACGTGAGTAACTTCTGAGTTCTCCAAAGGCAGAGGTCTTTACAGATCTCTTTCTTAACAGAGGAGAAATCACAGCTGTCAAAACTGTGTCTTTGGTATGCAAATTATTATCAGTCGTGTCGAAAATGAAGGACCAGCTCCGTCCTCCAGCACAGTCTAGTCAGAAAGATTGAATCAGAACATCTTCCTGGTGCTTGCAGCAGTGTAAACTAAGGGAAGCTGAAACACAGAAGACAGTACAAAGACTGAACACAGGCACTGAGAAAAAAAAATTGCATGAAACTATGTAACAGTGTCATCTAGTGACTCTTGCCATAATCTTATCATCCAGACAGGGCAGCTAGCTACAAGGAAGGTCAGTTTTCACCCTGTTGAAGGGAGCTGTACCCATGCTCTCTATCGACACTCAGTGCTCATCTGTGACAAGATTTCACAGGCAGACTGAGGGCCCACATACACAAATATGACATTTGCAAACAAGTGCCTGATGACCACAGGGACATCATTAACTGTGTATGTGAAAATCCTACCGGAATGCCAAGGCCAGGCTTGGTGCAGGTCCTGTCTAGTGTCAGGGAAAGCTTCTGTCATGCTGGTGCTGAAATACAGCTCACAACTTTACCACCTAGGGAGCCTTCTTTGAACTCAGTCCTTCATGTAATCTGCAGAACATTTTGCAGTGTCCTGCAGACCACCAGGGAGATACAAGCAACAGCTTGGCCTCTGGTGGCAGCAGCCACAGTTACAGGTAGGCAATTTGGCTGTTCTCATTTTATTTTATTTTATTTTATTTTATTTTATTTTATTTTATTTTATTTTATTTTATTTTATTTTATTTTTTAGCATCTGATCCTAATACTGAGGTTTATGTATCTGCAGCCAGTGATTAAATCCTGCACCCCACCTCCTTTCTTCTCAGCACACACACTGAATGGGAGCTAATCTGCTCATAAGGCTCATGAGAGCCCATTAGCATGACACTGCAAGAGACATTTCCTTGGTTCTTTCTGATTTTCATTCTTCTTTCTTGAAAGTGTCTTTCTCACATAAAAAAGACCATTAATAAAAATGAAAAAGCTTAACTAATAAAGATTGGATTCTTTCCTTTTTAGAGTCATGAAGTTCTTCATAAAGTGTAGTACTTGCCAAAGAACACAGTTAATGGTATGAACATTTTGTTATATTTCCACTATAATTAATTAAACTGTCAGAAACATTGTCCAAAGAGCATTCAGTCTGACAAACTTGGAAAATCTGGAAAATGTAACGTGTGTGACATTTGTCTGTAATTCATGTACCAGTTACCACACTGCAACATTTATTAACTGTTTATAAACAAAAAATAGAATATAATGAAAATTAATAAAGTTGAACAAAAACAGATATTTTTTTTTAATATAATTTCCATTTCATATCACATTCATACATAATGCCAAGTTGGAAAAGACCCATGAGGAGCATCAAGTCCTATTCCTGTCCCTGTGGAGGGCAGCCCAAGAGTCACACCATATTCCTGAGAGCATTTCTTGAACTCAGTCAGGCTCGGTTCTATAACTGCTTTCCTGGGCAGCCTGTTCCACTGCTCAGCTGCCCTCTGGGTAAAAACTTCTTCCTTATATCTAACCTAAACTTCCCCCAGCATATCTTCCTACCATTCCCTTGGTCCTGCTTCCTTTGCTTTACGTTGTACTGCTCAAATGCTTTGAAAGTTACACATCAAAAATTAGTATACAATTTGAAAAAATTAAGCATACATTTTGCTATAGGTTTGTCATTTTTCTGCTTCTTCTGTAAGCTTAACACTCAAAATTAAGTTTAAAAAAAACAAAAAAACCCCAAAAAACCCAAAAAAACCACCAGAAACAAACATCCAGACCTGTGGTGTCTGATTAGAAAATATCATAATATACAGCTCAGCACAACAGACAAATTGGATTATTTCTGCTTTTCCTAGGACACTAAGATCTTGTATTCTGCTTAATCACTGAGCTATGCTCAAAACTGTGATCACTTATTGGGTGGTTCTGGAGCAGAATCTCAAACCTTGGTAATATTATACCATGCAGCCTAAAGTGTCCCACATGGACACACTACAGTGATGCATAAAACCTAAAACAATAATGAAAACTCAGCTATGTTGTGTCATGCAGAGTGCAATTGTTCATTCAGAAATAACTCAGCCCAACAGCCAAACAACCTTGTAGTAGAGGATAGGTATATCCTTAGTGATCAAAGGGCATTTGCATCTGATGATCATGCTTTTGCTTTTAAGTGGCATCAGCTCAGCTCCATCTAGGCAAGTGTCTGTCGACAGAAATCTCACAACTAGCTCTAACTGGTTTATTTTTGGTAGTCCCAACAGAAAAAAAAAAAAAAAAAAAAAAAAAAAAAAAAAGCTAAAAAAATGGGTTTTTCTGAGCAGTTTTAAGACCAGCTAAAGGAAAAAAGAGGAAGAAAGAGGAAGGAAAAAAGACAAGAGAGAAGTTCCCAGATAGATGAAGGATGCTCTTGGCTTTCATTTTGAAACAAGGTTATAAGCACTTTTCTTTACCATAACACTCTTAGAAATATATAAAAAAAAAAAAAAAAAAAAAAAAAAAAAAAGAAGAAATGCTATCAGTATTTCAGATCCGGAAAGCCCTGTGCCTCTTTTCTGTAACAGGAATAAAAGAAGAGACATCAGTGCTTCCCCTGGACCTGATCCAAGGAATAGCCAAGAATAAGCTTTCACCAGAGCTGAAACACAGCAGACTGTTGTCTTTAGGAAGAGGAGATCAAAAGGTTCTCAGGTTTTCTTCTCAAGGGGGGCAAGAGGGACAACACTACTACTTCTTCAGCACAACACCTCAGGACAGCTCATGACCAGCAGTTGCTCCTATTCCTCATCTACAACATTCCTGATCCTTTCTCACAGAACTTCCTTCTTTTGCCCTTTACCCACTGATTCTTTCTTTTTCACCTTCACATACCCTTCTTCTCTCTCAGAATTTTCATTCCAGATCCACTCTGGATTCCAAGTTCACCCATTCCTTTCTTAAACAATGAAGCATTTATGTACCTCAAAAAATTGACAGAATGTAGACAGGTAGTACAGGAAAATTGTACATTTTTCATTCCCTTGAAACTCATCTTCTTTACTTGTTCTCTGCCAAGACATCTTTTATGGCATCAAAATGACCATGTGCTAGCTTTGTGTTGGGACAGGAATTATCTTTTTCTGAGGCACATGACCATAGGGTGCTGAAAAAAAAAGTAACAAAAATGTATGATGGAAAGACGTTTTTCTGCAATAATTAGTCTTAGCTCTTAGCCCAGTTCATGCAAATATAATCCAACAACACTACAATGAAATTGGGAGGATGTTGTAGAATTCTCCAGCATAGGAGTTTGGGGTTCAGTTTTACACAGCTAAAACTCTTGATACAGTCGCATTTAAATTTACAAGACATATATGTGAAGATGACTAGATTGACATGTTTTAATTTCATACAGAATTTTTTTCTTCATAACTGCAAAGAAAAATCAAATACATATGAATAATGTTCAAAGAAATACATCTGATACCCTTGTAAAGCTAATTCTTACAATATTTATAGCACACCAGTGCAAGATTTCATATGTGCTGTACACCCTCATTTGTTAAAAAATATATCTAATAAGTGACAAGCCCAAGTGAAAAATTTTATATGGTACTGGGTAAACCACCCAAGTAGTTAAATCAATTCCTTTCTGTTTAATTTTTCTATTTGTTTTTCTATCTGAGCTGCCAATTTTCTAACATATTAGAAAAGAAGAAGGAAAGTCTTTTTGATTGATAACAAGCTCAGATTTTTGAGTCAGATCAGTAGAGATTTTTTTCAGAGTAAGAATTCTGTATGTTGCTCTTGCATTCTTAGACAATTATTCTTCAAAAATTATTTAAATGCTCTTTTTTTTTAGCTGCTTTGACAAGAACACCAAAACAGTTCACATCACCCTTGACCTGCAGGGTGTACATCATCTTGTCAACATATAAACAAACACATGATGGGCTGTATTTTAATAGATTCTGTAAATATCAAGATCCAATTCATCAAAAGGTTTGCCAAAGTGACAGCTGTGGGGGTTGTGGTGCAGGACTGTATGGCCATTCAGTGTTGCAGTAGGATCATCACAAGAAAATTCAGAGCTACTGTTGCTCTTTCTTCCATATCATAGTTTCTCTGGAGCTCTGGGTTAAGCTGCAGTCTGTATACGCCACGTAATGCATAAGGGAAACACACAGATTTCCAGGCAGAAGCCACATGGCTGGCTTTTGTAATAATCCCACTCCTCTCTCCCCATCTTTATCAGACAAGTCCCCTGATGTGCTGCATTCTGTCAGAAAAGGAGGCTGAGAGGAATTTATAAGCACAGAAACTCTTCCTTGGGAGAATGAGCAGAGCCCTGTTTTGATAAAGTTTACACAGACACGGTAACTTTTCTTCATTGGTTTCACAGCTTCATGGGTTTTAGAGTCAGAAGCAACTCTTCAATCATCTGCTCCGGACTCCAAAGGCCATTATCTTCTATCCAGAAAAAGGCACAGTAAAAAATGGAGGGCACCAGCGTGCCATGAATATGCCCACATAAAAGCAAGGAATTGCTAAAGGAAGAAACGCCCAGGTGAGCCAGCAAGCCAGAACAGCCACATCTGAAGCTGCCAGAGATCATGACAAACCTGCAAGGTCAGTGGCAGTCAGGGCAGAAATATGATAGTTATGAAATTAAAAACTGACACCACAACCCACTGTCCCTGGCCCAATCTCTGTGCCAATTCTCTGGCCCCACAAAAAAGCAAAGAGAAAGCAGAATCTACGTGGTCAGTTGAGGTAAAAAAATCCCAGTAAGTGCCCCATTGAAGATGAAACAGTTATATAAAGTGCTACAAGGAAGGTGCAGGCAACCTTGCTGTCCTCATTTATGGCCTAGGAGGGTAAAGCAAGAGGTCTGAAAATTCACAGACCATGAAGGCTAATGCTCAGATCACCCAGTCCCAAAACACATTCAAAGTAATTTATTAAAAGGGGCAGCCCTTTTAGTACGATATTCTTATGTTTAACTAGTGTAAAATATAAGTAACAACTTGGAAGATACATTTTAGAATAATATCAGCTCCTAACTGGGGTATTTTTTCTATCTCATCTCATCCAGTGATCAGAATAGGTCATCTGCCAGGTTTATGGGGGGGTTTCCATATGTGTGTGTGCATCCAAAAAAGTCAAAATAACTCTAACCTCTTCTATACTGAAGACAAAATATTAAGCTCCATTAAAAGCTCCATTTTTTTTTCCAGATATTGATCACCTGGTACAGCCACCTGATACTCTCTTCTCTTTTCCCACAGTTTTCTGGTTGTGGTCCCCAGACACAGGGTAATTTTTCAAAGATATTTCAGTCACATATTACTATTCATTTTATGTAATTTATTATAGCTAACATTACCTTTCTACTGGAGAGTTAAATGCCATAGTGCTCATGGGCAATTCAGACACACATTCCTATACTCACACACAAAGCCAAGGTGTCTTCCCTGGATCCTTTCCCACAGACTTCTCTAGGACAGAAAGTTTCAGAGACTGACATGTGAAATTAAGTATTTGTTGTTTTTGGAATGCTTATGATTTTTGTTTTGCTAGAATAAGGAGTGATGTAGGATCCTTTTTATTCACTAGCAAGTACAAGTGCCATGAAACATAATATGAAAAGACCTAAAAAAAAGTGAAGGAGTCTTGATCTTGGAAGCTTCTGTATGATCCGCAACACTACCAGCTGAAGAAAAAAGAAAAAAAAAAATAGAGGGGGGAAAAACAAAACAAAACAAACCAAGCAAACAAACAAACAAACAAACAAAAAAAAAAACAAAAAACAAAAAACCCAACAACAACAACAAAAAAAAAACCAACAACACCAAAAACCCACAGCTGAATGGAGCTCAGAATAACAAGCTTACAGCACCCAGGCCTTCACCACTTGTACCTTCAGAGTTGACACAAGGATTTTTTTTAAGTTAGGCTCAGCAATTGATCTTCTGTTTGTTTGTTTGTTTAAATAGTGAAGTTTACTAGGAGTTTTCAAATCATTAGTATGAAATTATTCAGCTTTCAATCCCATGACTTTTGAGCTCTTTTAGCAGCACTAATACTGACTTGGCTTGTGTGTATGTGCAAAGCCTATTATAAATCACACAATATAAAAACTTGTATGGCATTTGCAATTGCACCATTTGCTTACAATGCACTTGGAGCCACTAAGAAGTTCTGTCAGTATTAATGCTAAGATAAATCGTCTGCAATTAAATTGGAAGCCTATCTTATTTTTAAGTTTTCAGGAATTCTAGTGAGCTGTTCATCAAATAGTTGCAAAAACTTTCACCAGCAGGCACAGGACAAAGTCATGTCAGAAGGCACAGAGATCCATCTCACTCTAATCCTAATGAACACTGCCTGGGCACAGTCCAGATTCAGCACATAAGACAATTAACCTTGCTGAGACTTGCTTCCTTGGGCATGGTGCTGTGCTGGAAGACACACTCACACATAGCTGCCAGTCCAGAGCAGGGTTCTCTCTGGTGATCTTAGACCACAGACAAAGCAAACCTGTGCCCAGCTGTGCCTCCCCTCCTATTTCCTAGTGCATTGATAAGGATACCCTAGCAGACCTCTAAGAAAAACTTTGTGTGATCAAGAATATTTACAAAACTACCTTTTGTAGTAATTTCAAGTTTTTGAATCCTTCAACTAGATAAAATATTTCAAGTAATCAACAAGAGAATGGGAAAAGTCCAGAGCAGAAATCCATGAGAATATGAGTGACAAAATGATTAATTCTGAATTCTTAACATTTTGCCTTTGACTTTCTTTGGGGTTTCCACAACTCATCATCAGAGTCCTAGCTTGGAAACTGAATAATAGATAAATCAGCACTTTAATGCTTACGAGACAAGTCTAGCCTGGTTTGAGAGAGAGGAGTAAAATTACTGATAATCTTTGAGAACAAAGAAAAAGAATGGTAGTAATCTTCTACAGAAGTCATAGCCGGAGAGAGCCCTGCCTTTTTTCTACAGCCTCATTGGTGCTACTTTTCCTTGCTGTCCTGTTCTCTCAATCTTCTTCTAACACAATGCTTTAGCTGCCTATGTCTGTCTGTTGTCCCAGTTTTCCTTGTGATCTAAAGGCCCACCTTTTCAGCCTCCAAAGATACAGGAATTTGCTGACAAAAAGGTGAAAGATATCTAGCAGTCTTATTTTAAGGTGAGACCTTCAAAGAGTACAAAGGAGGAAGAAATTCAGACAGATTTTCAGTCAGTGACAATCTGATCATTGGATTCTGCACTACAAAGTCTTTCTTACACAGAAATTTCTCAGTATTACTTCTTTGACAGATTTACCAGATAAGTCAATATCAAGTTGCAACGACTGACTGCAGAATTATTTAAATAAAGCAATGGGATTAGCTATCAAAATATTAATGTGCATTGTCTAGTTTCACCCGTAAAAGAGAAAACTTTTTCAGCAGTTACTGTGGGAAGACAGAACTAGAAAAGGATGCTCTCAACAGCAAACGTAGTGCTAAGTCTCAAAAAACATTGAAATAATTTTTTCACAGCAAAAACGCCAGGATGTTTGCCTTTTCTATAAAAAGCACTGCGACAAATGCACTTCTTTTCAGAAATCACAAAAAAATATTTTTACATATTTTACATGAATAAATAATAAAATAATTATTAATTTTTAAAAGTAAAGATTATTAAAAAAAAAAAAAAAAAAGAAAAAAGTAAACAGAAGTAAAGCAAACACTACAGAGGTCCATATCTTCACTAAGTTGGCTTTAGTCATGTTATTTCCAAGGCATAGAATTGCCTCGTTTAACTACCACCATATACAGCTATTTTCTCTGTGAATGCAGCAGCAAGCTTAAACTCTTAATTTCTTTTATCTCTTAAAACAGATGACGTGAAAGTCAAATGTGACAGAGAAAAGAGTGTTTTTCCTGAACTACTCATCAACCAGTGGCTAGGTGTGGTATTGAAGCAGTGTGCTGCTCAACTTCAGATGGGGGAGAAGACCTTGTGAAAACTTCTTCAGTGACTGCTGCTGTTAATTCAAAATGTGATTTATAGAATCCTGAGAGGCGTTGCCATTTCTGATCATAAATACAGGTGCTATGTTGTAGGCCACAGAGTGGCAATGAATAGCATTAAGTATAATATGTGGACCTGTGAGATTTCTGAAGTGATAAGTAATAATGTGGAAGAAATGTACACTCATAATAAAGGATCAAGTAGATTAAGACCCTCCAAAGTCCTTAAAGTGATCCAACATGACAGTTGCTGTATTTTTAAAAAAGAAGACATCTGATTTGGCTTGACAACAAACCACTAAATTGTGCGTGTATTAGCTAGTCAAAAGTAAAGGAAAAATCTATTTTAAACAATGAAGTAAAGCTTCAGCAAAACTATTGCCTCTGGGACATGTCACTTTTGTGTAATTAGGGCATAAAAATTAACATTTTATTAAATAAACAAAACCCACAAAGGTTAAGAAAAGAGACAGACAAATGTAATCTTTGGAGGGAAGGGAGGCTGCAGACCTCAGCCTGACCCTTAGACATCTATTGTTGGGAATGGTAGACCTCAAGGTCAAATAGCTACTCAGCCACAGTTACTGTCTAAGCCCACCCAGGCTCAGATACATAGTCTGCTCTAATGTATGTTCCACCATATGGTGGGCTAGAGACACCTCTGAGCCCAGGACACAGAGTGTCTTATGGGGTACCCTCACTATTGGCAATTCACCGAATACCAAGTCTGGGGATGCGGTGGGTACCCTTATGGACAAACAAGCAAGCATTTCTAAGAAAGTACCTCTTATTATAAGTAACTAGAAAATCAATCAGAAAATGAAAAAGAATTAAAATTCAAATGAGACCACAGTGATGCAAAGATTTGAACATCAGTATGGTACCCATTCTTTTCCTAAACATCTTCATGATTAGTGCGTGATCTAAGAAAATGTCAAGGTTTGTCTTCACTTGGTCTGTTTTTATGATACAACTGTATCAAAAATTGATCTTTCTAAACTCCTTACCTGTCTTCTAAATGTGGTGTTCATCCATCAACAACAAAAGATGTTCAGCTGGATAAAACGTTTTAGCCCCAACACCAATGATCCCAAGAAGCAAGTCCCCAAATTTCTCAGGAAATGCCTCTCACCACCAAAATGCCAGACTCAATTGACACTTAGCAATTTGCAGGTTTGGGACTGTGGAAAAGAGAACAATGCTGAAAACATAGCTGAGTTTTTAGCTGAATACATTTTGCCAACTGCCCTTGAAAGTTACAGGAGCTTTTAGTTAAATTTTTAAGTCTGTGTTGCTTTTTGTGCATTTCTGTTAGAGCTAAATTAATAAAAAACTAATCTACAGTCTCCACTTTTCTGCATGAAAAAATACATGTTAAAAATCAAAAAATTTTTCACCAACCTCTCAGTTCATAGAGTTTATCATATTCTAAGATATTTTTCCATTAGCTAAAAAGAATCATATGTATTTTAATGAAATGTTAGTATTTCTTACTGACCTTTCCAAATTCATGCCATCAAAAATGCATCTAACCAAACTGTACACCAGTTTTCCTGCTCTGAAACAAAGAATGGAGCTATGTCATGGATGAGCAACTTTTTTTTTAAAAAAAAAAAAGAGTTGGATGTTTTCTCCATCAAATGTAAAATCCCTCTCAGAATGTTTGCTCTAAAAGACAACTCATTTTTTAAAGGTGGACAGATGGCACTTTACTACCACAGCTCAAATTTTGCTGGCTGCAATAAAATGAATTTAAAAAACCCAGGGAAATATCTGTAGCTCAGCAAAACTTCACATTTCCAATTGGAAATGAAGATGTGCTTCAATAACAATTGATCCTACAAATAAAAAGGTATAACAGAGGCTTCTTGGTTTTCATTAAGTAATTGTGAATCTCATCTTTTACTGGAGCAGTGGAAAAGGGGAGAGAATTCACATCAACTTAAAGAAATATCATAGAACATAAGAAATTGAACAGCTTAAAAAAATTATTTTTATTTCAATGGCAAGGTCTTACTGAAAAATGGTCATTTAAAAATAGCATCAGTTACCAACCAGTATTGCAGTAAAAGTTCTTATGACAGATTGATAAAACCTAATACTCTGCTTTCCACAGCTAATGCTGACATGCAAAAAGTACAAATAAACTGTTTTTAAAAAATACTGACCTTTACACATTTAGAAGATGAACCTAGGCAAATATCATGAACCCTAGGTTTGTTTAGTTCATTTGCTTTATTTGTGGCACTTCACAGCATATAGGATATTTGGGTTTTTCTAGATTAGGACAGTAACAAACACTGACCATTACTTCATTTTCAGATTGAGGGCTCTGTTACAGGTGAACAACTTGAAGAGCCTTCATATGGCCTCTACTTCTGTATGAGGTTCTCATACTCACAATAAAACCAGTTTTGTCTACTTTGTGGTTCCACAGATTAAATCAAAACACCTTTAGAAATGCCCTGGGGTCACAAAATTTGCATGCTAAAACTCCAGTAGGTCTCTACACAGAAAATACCAGTTTAAAGTACTGTTAAGATATGGAATTGTTTATGTATATCTTGCTAAATCCATTCAACAAATACGCAATGTAGTACAAACAATAAATTTATGAGTTGCAAATTTCTGACAAGACGCAAAAAAAATGTTTTCCTTGGATGCTAATATTTATCTAACTATAAACAATGCACTACTACACAATCACTGGCAACACAGGTTTTCCCTCTCTACACACTAAAATATTGTCTTTAGGTCAAATGAATGTGTTTATACTAGGGTACCTTTACATTAACTGTGTGTTACTTTTGTTGTATAGACAGTGGCAGACAATATGCAGGTTGATCAGTGGTTCTTAAAGAATGGTTGGTCTATTAAAAAAAAATAAAATTAAGAATTGTGATTAAAATGATACTGTGTTATTCAGCCATGCCTAAAGACCTCACTAAATCAAAGGTCCGAGTGACATCAATGGGTATCTTGTCTGAGCAAGGACTGATTAACAACTGCAGGATAGCAGTCCTAGAAGTTCATGATCTGTAGAAGGTCTGACACAAATTAGCTTGTTGCCAGCTATGTCTGGACCTTATCTACAGTTTGCCAAAAGAATCTTCTGTAATCACCTGCTTTTTAAACTTTAACATTTGCAGGTTTTTATGACGCGTATTATTTTCTTTTTGCAGAAGTAGAAAGCACTGGTGTTTTGTGGTTGGGGGACACAATTTTGTGGTTTTATTGTGTTTGTTTTAATACAGGAAAACTTCTAGAGCATATTTGCTTTGTGACATAATGTCTTTATTATGTCTTGCAGAAATAATTGACCCAAATCATGTTACTATACACTATAACTATTCGTTAATTAGAACATTAAGATGCAACAAATAAAACACAGTATTGACTTTTAAATCTTCAATCAAATAAATATTTACAGCTGCAATTTGCCAAAATTATTTACCTTTCAATAATGGATCACAAAGAGAATTCATACTACAGGCTCAAGTGAATGCCCTGACTATCAGGAAACAAATTACAAACAGACGAAAAAATAAGTATTCCAGCTATTATTACAGTCTATAAATAGCTGATGTGGTTTTCCTTTAAAGATACGTTATCTTCCACATTAGTAGACTTTTTCAATGCATAATTGACCTTGAGATGGAGAATAACTTCATAGTAGAATGGCTTTTCTTTTAGAGAACAATGAGTATAGATATTAGAGGATGCGCCTGTTGTCAATGATCATTGCGGAAATCTGCCTATACCACACTGGGACAATCAATTTTGTAAATGATTGCAATAATCAAGGAAATTGCCTAATTTATAAATCCTGGCATACAGCATCTTAATGGATTCCTACATTTTAATGCTGATGCTTTCAAAGCCAAATGAATTGTTGTCGAAGCTGTCACTACGCAAAATGATAAAAACATTCAGTCTTGTGGGTAACTACATCCCATGGATATTCAGACCATCAGGTACATAATCACTCATTAGTGAATTCTGTGATAGTTTCAATTACAAGCCAGCAGCAAAAAAAACACGGTTTATTGTGAAAAAGCCTTCTCCGGAACCAAGGACTAGAAATATTTGAGTATTACTAAATTAATACGTTAAAAAATCTCCTAGCCTTCTTTGTCCAGGTTACAGATAGGTAACCTTTGTCCAGGTTATACCTTTCGTCTATTTCTTCCATACATAAAATGTAATAATCTTACTTCTACAACTAAGAGGCAAGTACAACAACTTTTTTGACCATGAATCACAACAGAGCAGGTACCATTCCTACAGAAGGAGAGCAAAAGCATGGGTTGGTGCCCTGGCTGTTGCTGATGGGTAATTCCACCTAATCCACTTCCCAAGTTGCTCTCCACACTTAAAATGGTTCCACAGAGTTAGTTATACATGGATTGCTATTCTCAGTTAAACCTTCAGCGATTGATTTCAGCCAATAGTGGGCTGCCAGTACTTTACTTACTGCTCAATCTCACTAACCTGACATTTATGGTGTACTGATTGGCCTCTGTCAGTGGTGGTGGTTGTAAATTCACTTTGAAAAGCTTTGTGTTAACAGCCTTCAACCAGGCTCTGAGACGAGTGCAAGCAGGCAAGCTGACAATTGCTCGACCTTCTGCCCTTATTACAGTGAGTAAATCAGGCTTTGAGCCATTAGGCTGGAGCCCGAGGCCTACACAAAAAGGATTGACATGACTAAAGGTCAACCTCTGTCACACATGTGTAACAATTTGGATAATGGAATTCTGTAACTTATCTGAAAAAGGTGCCAAATGTGTGGAAGGAAAGTATATGCTAAGCTGAATTTTCCAGATTTTATGTTAAGTGGCTACTTAAAAGTCTGCATTTTAAAGTCCAGACGTAGTTGTTAGCATGAAACATGGGGACCAAAATGCACAAAGTAGTGATTGAGATGCTTCTGCAAAAATACTGATCACCACTGCCCCGAAAAGTGTATGCTGCAGTTTCCACTTCTCAAATCTATAAACAACATACTGTTGGCATCAGGTAACTAACACATGTTTGGGTATCCATGTATCTCACTAAAATACTGCCTTTATTCACCCACTTTGAATAAAAAGTCACTAGAAATAATTCACTGCTAATGGTAGCATAAATTAACAGTGATTTCAGGCCTTACAAACTAGATTTCACCCAACAATAGAAATTGCTTTTGCTAACTAATAAAATAATAGAAAGTCAAGTGTTTCCGTAACATTGGTGATTGGATTGCTTTTGAGCAATATGGAAACGTAATGGTCAAATAAGGACAAAAATGAGCTTTTATATTTATTTGTGTTCCATTTCAGTATTTTTGCATATTACATAATTAAACCTTCAAGGTGAGGTTATGTCCCATGGAAAAACAGACAGTGCCCCCATGATCTGGCAATTTAGAAAATATTTTTTTTTCTGGGAATGGTATGCGTCTGTGTTCATGTTCCACGCAGTCCACAGAATTACTGTTTTCAGTAACACTGTTGAGACTATGGGGCTGTATCCAACTAACTACCAAAGCTTATTCCAAGCTTTGCTTGGTTAAATAGGAACAGAATCACTCCCCATGCCAAAGCAGATTTATTTTGTTGCACACATGTTTAGGCTTATCTGTCTGCTTGGACATAAAATAGATACCTTGTGTATAAGGAATAAATATTCCAAAGACATGGAGTTACATAGAGATAAGTTGTGTAAAGGTCTTTAAAAATCACACTTCTAAAAGAAACATCAAGGTTTAGTTTAGCTTTTCTAAGAATAAGAATTATCAATAGTAAAGCAGCTTTTATATTTAGGAACAAGCTATCTTTTTATTGATGCCAAGTAAGGAAACTATAACTTACAAATGTTTTCTGGAAATACGTGATACTAACTGATCCAGAGTAACTAATGTTAGTAAGATGCTTTACAGAGTTTTAGTGCAAGTCTCTTCTATACAAAAATCTAATATGATTTCAAGAACCTGTGGTTCAGAATGAGTTTACTGAACTTTGGCTTAGCAAGCAACTGCTCATAACATAAGGGATATTTCCAGCAAGCAGCATGTGAAGTTAAAATCCATGCAAAAGTAAGAATTACTGTGTTTTTTAATAGAAAACAAAAGGGTGGGAGACCACACAAAGTCTCCAGAAAAAGCAAATCAGAACAACAGAATGTCATCAGTTGTTCCTCTGCATAGTTTAAGATATAACAGTAGTATTATTAGGGTGTTTTTTTCAAGACAAAATTATTTTAATTCATGAACATGACATATTTGAAACAGGAATGACAAGCAGTCTGGAATAATAGATTATGGATTGCCAAGAAACATAATTTTCACTTTAATAGACCAACACGTACATAATTCTATCCCCCAGTGCTTTGCTGTTAACAGTGAGTTTAGTCCAAAACTACAGTCCTAAGGATCTGAATAAAAATCTATCATCATAACTGGAATGAGTGCTTCATCTGAAAGGTAAGCATTCTCTCTACATACATACAGAAATGTACAGTACTGCTTCATGGACTCTCACCAGCATAGGCACCAGAAAAATGCTTGTTCCTGGTCCAGATGGAGTCAAAGGCAATGTTTTTTTTTACTTCAGCTGAGGCACAAAAAGGCCGATAAGTACCCAAATGGTACTTTATAAAAATTACATGCACATTTTCTAGTACTGCCAGTTAATCCCATCCATTTAAAGGGAAAATCAGCAATGTAGATTCAGCATTTTGCAATTACTTATGAACACCTTGCTGTATGTATATTTTTCTCATCCCTATTAAAAAAAATATTAATATACAAAAAAATATTTCTTCCAGAAAAGCAAAACTTAAACTAAGTCAACTTCATGTAAAATGAAATCATGTAATTGGCATTCTTTGTCTATTCCAAGAAAAAAACAAACAAAAAACCACAACTGGTCTCTGACCAAACAGAAGTATCAAGGGAGACAACCAACTCTGTCAGGCAAATGAAGAAAAGCAAACTGGGAGATTCTATCCTTTGATACGTCTATCAGTACAGAGGAAAAGACAATTTACAATTTAACTTTTTCCAGAATTCACAGTTTATAAAGTTTGGAGCCTATAAACCTTGACTACTAAAATGTGTAAGTCTTTTAAATTTCTGTATTTTCTTCTAATAGAATTTAAGTGTATATCATATACATTCCTTAAGTCTACTCTTATTAAATTTTGATGTTAAACAGAAAGGGAAAACCATGTGCAACTAGATTAATTTATCTCCAGGGAGTAAGGACACATTAATAATTGAGATAATGCTTTCATATATGTTGGAATCAAGTGTGCCTTTTTAACTTCTTTATTAGAAAACACATTAGGGGAAAATTATCTCATCCTCATCAGTTAAGACCTAATTGCTGAGAAAGTCTCTGTTTTCTTTGTAATAACAAAAGGATTGTTCTCATTGTTTCAAAATGAAAAAAGAATTTAAAAAAATCAGAAATATTATCAAATGGTGCTGGACTAAGTGTCTGCATTACCAAAGAGAGTGTTTAGTTAATACACCCAGTCCTGTTTTCGTTTTAAACAAATCAGAGTTTATTGTATTTTTTAAAAATACAAGCAAACTCTGGATCGGATAGATGTGGGCCAAAAGGGGAAAAAGAAAAAAAAAGAGCTACAACTAAAAATGCCTAATATTTTTGGCTTTCTGCAGCACTGATATTTCTGTAAGTTATAAAATATTATCTTGGCTGATAGCAAAAGAACTCTACAATTTCCCATGAACACCCATAGGTGTCGAGGCCTGTTGTGAGGTAATGGAATGGTATGTAATTTACTTTGAGTCCATGCTGCATGGATTACATACAAAGCAAACATTGATTGCATAGTGGAAACACTTGAGCAGACAGACTGAAACATATTTCCATAGTGTTGAACTATACATCAAATGCAGTGCTTCTGATGTTTCCCACAACAAAGAGAATAAAAAAAGCCACTCAACTATGCTTAAAAGTCTTTTCAATAGCCCTCCTATGTAACAGGTGTATACTGAAAACAAAGGACAGTAAACAAAAATAAAAATCTATCATCTTCACAGTGCTGGGAGAAAAAAATATTAGAATGCTATTTACAGTACTAGGAAAGAGAAGTTCTCTCTGTAAGGTCCATCAACACCTAATGCTAAATATCTGACCCACGGACATGCTTGTATTTACAGGTAACTTGAAAAGACTGGCAGAAGAGAACTGACTAGGCACAAAGCTTCATAAACGGATAGTGATGAGACATTCTTTTATTTGCAGTGATTTAATCCACACTCCTATATACCATATAGACTAAATGAATACAGACTATTCAGACACATACTTTCAATTGCTTTTGTTTATTTTCACAGATCAACTTTGTAAAATCACACACACTTTCTGATTAGTTTCTTTTGGTGTACTTCTTTATTAAACATTAGTTCTCTACTAGATAAAACATACTAAATTGAAAGTCAAAACAAATGGGAAATAGCCAAAACTTTTAGCTAGAGCTCAGAATATCTGATTCTTTGTTAACACTTTTGTCATTAACAGAATAATCCATGAACTGCCCACAATACCTCCAAACAACCCTAGATTTTATTATTATTTTTAGGATAATTCACTTAAAATACACAAGTTTTGCTAGCCAGCAGGAAATCTGTGTTTTGTGTTAAGAACAAAAGAACAAACCCACACAAAAACTCAGCTGACACCCCTTGGTGGTCTGAATCTGGCACAGACATCAGTACTATTTCTTATTTTTACTTAACATCTTTTTCTTCTTTGTTTTTGGCTTTCCCCCGAGCAACCTTCTTTTTTTCATTGCTTTAGATCAATTTTTAAGTTCCTCTTAAATTAGACTGCAAAATTCTGGCCTATCTAAAAGGTAGTGTCAATAGTTGGAACTTAACTTGCATTAAAAAAAATTGCAATTTAAAAAAAAAAAACAAAAAAGATAATGTAGATAATTAAGAATAGCATAAAAATCTAACTCCATTTATTTTAGCTACATTTCAGTGTTTAATGTAATCTGATGAGTTGGTAAGCTTATTTTGTAATTATATATTCTGCTAATTAGCATAGTATAAACCACAAAATCCCCCTTAATCGTGACAATAAAGCCTCAAACATAATTACAGAGCACTCTATTAAAAAAAATAATTATTAATATTATAGTCTAAAATGCTCTCATGGTAATCACTAGTCTTAAGTCCGTACGAACAGACTTAAGTCTGACATTAATACCTGCTATACAAGAGAAATTCGACCCCTCATGAAGGCGGCGACAGAACTCCCAATAATTCCAAGTCATCCAATTTTAGTGAGTATATTTAGGTGTGTTCTGAGACTGGTCTTTTCACTCTTAGGTGTGAAAATCTTCCTCTTGCCCTAGTGACTCTTTTGGGTAAGTACTTCGAGGAAAAGACCCTGACATGTTATTTATGAATTGTTTGCATATAAGAAATGCATAGGAACTCCTTTTCATAGAAAGAAGTCATACATATTAGATTTGCAAAACCAGAATTTCATGATGAAAAGTGGTAATCATAAGTCCCAAAGAGCTAACAACCCAACTATTCACAGGTTTCCTGTGAGCAAGTGCTATACAATGTATGTTATCTCTATAACACAAAATTTTAAGATTTTAAAAATCAATCCACTTTTACTTTATACAGACTGAAGGCACTTTCTGCATCTTCACAGGCTCCTTGTCATATTTCTAACCATAAAGCACATCCCTGAAGATCTGAATTTGGTCTAGATGAGTAAACACCACTTGCAAATGTATGACCACGTTCCTACTGACTCTCTGTAGCAGTTACTCCTGAGGTAACCAGAAGAGACCAAGCAGTATTAGGAGGTGAAACCCTCCAGCACAAAACAAGGAAGAAATTGATAGCAAGAGATTAGGCAGACAGTAGACTGTTTCTGTAAATAAAAAGTGCTGAGACACACAGGCAATACATGGTTCCCTAGTAATTATTAGATCTGTGTGTAAATGAGCATACACTGCCTTTTCTTTCTAAATTAACCTACCACAAGATGTTACTGTTGCCATCTGCATACAAAGTATACCTAAGAAAAAAACCCCAGTGCTTCACTGTAGGAAATGTACATAATCATGAGCAGTAACCACCCATGGGTGTCTGTGTATGACCAAGGGAATACTACAGTGGTTTATGATCCAAACAACAGTCAATGTTCATTGCAAAATAAACCAAACTATCACACCCTGAATGTTTTCATATCAGTTACTACTGTCAACCTCTCTAAGATGGTGACAAGCAAGAAAAAAGGACATCTTCAGAGAGCTGAAAGTGGCTGTCACACAAAAGCACTGAAAGCATCACTAAGGGAATATACAGCCCGTTCAGAACCAGAAAATTGTGAACACGCACCAGTACCTCCACTGTGCAAATCGCAGGGCTGTAGAACAGGCTTCTGCACGTATTTCAGCATCTTTCTTGGGACTGTCTGTAGGCCACAGTGCTGGTACAATAGGCCATCTCAGCCCACAAGCACTACTTAGACTGAAGATGATACCTCTGGTACTGTGACCCATGAGGTCCATCAGCTTTTTTTACTCATGTCAAAACGTAAAGAATACCATGTACTGTACCTTCACAACACGTGTTGTAGCCTCTGGCCATATCTCTCTATTCTGCATCATAGCACCTGCAATAATCTGCTCTTCCTGCACAGACCAGTTGGAGCTGTGAGGTGTCCACTGGTTTTCTGGCTATCTCTGGCTCAGCAAGACTTCTGTTTGCACTGGGCACCTATTCAGATCTTCTGAATCACCTTCCTGAAATCGTGTTGGGTTTTTTCATGGCTAATAAATGGCGCGTGCTACAAAAAGTTTCACTCAATGTCTACTTCAAAACAACCAAGTTTGAGAAGAAAGGAATGATGAGGACTTACTTCCCAGAGATGCTGGGTGTTCCTGATGGCTCCTGCTTGAACCTTCTCCGGCAAGAGCAGGACACCCTGGAAGGGCCCAATCCAGGTGCCTTGCTGGATCCTCTGTGCTGCACAAATGCCATAGGCCAGGCCAGGCACTGTGCTGGTGCACAGGCACACTTCCCGGGGCAGGTCCCGGAGCCACTCTGGGATCTCAGGTGGAGGGGCTGCTGCAGCAGCACTGCTGGTGCCCACCAGACGCCGCAGGGAATGCAGGGGTCCGTGCATGGGGCACTCACCATTGCGATTATCAGCACACATGTCACACCCTGTGGGGCAGAGAGGGAAACAGGCTATCAATATGGTGCAGGTGGCCACCACCGCGATCAATCAGTGCCTCGGGCAAGCTCATGCCGCTGCCTCTGCTTTCGCTATCATTTCATGGCAGCACAGCACTCAGACACACTGTGCCCTTCTGCCTGCTGCTTAGGATGGTTTTCCTAGTGTCAGCAAAGCCCTTGATAGAAATTGCAAAGACTGAGCAGAAAACCTGCAGACACTTTGCAAGCCTGGTGTGTTCACAGACGTGCCAAGACTCATTTATTTTAACAGTTTTTCTAAGATTCACGTTTTACAAATATAAATAGCCTATTTAAACCTTGCCAGTGTGTTAAGGTGAGGCACTGTAAACCACAATCATAACACTTCACAAGTCCCCCTCATTTGCCTTACCACTGCTCAGACCAAGGGTTTAATTGGAATAGGGTTTCATTTCATTTTTGTTTTCAATGAACATTCATTCTATTTTTTATATTAACACATATGTGCATGCATGACTGTTTAGAAAATAAAATAAATTTTAAAAAACCTCATGAATGACAAATCAGGGACTATCTGGCCATGAATATAGTCTTTAAATGGAAATTATGTAACAAATACTACTGATTCTTAGCACACATTTGAAATTTTTTATTGAATAGGAATTTATGTTCTCCGTATGTTACAGGTACCTGAGGCTAAGTACAAAACCAGCATGCCACTGAAAAAAACCCAGTTTTTAAAACTGGTTTTAAAGTAAAAATAATATTTCCCTAATTGTTCCCAGTATTGAATGATTGGGAAGACTCCACTGTGATCTTTCTTTTTTGAGCAAAGAAAATTTGGTTAATTTTTTCCACTGCCCACTCTTGCAATGAATGTAAAACTTCCAGGAAAATGTTTTAATAGTCAGGAACTCAGTTTCTCTTGAGGTACGCTGAGTTAGCATAATAATAAATTTATTAAAATTGTCTTCTTCATATTTTACTTTTATAGCACAGTAAAGGTTTTTATATAAATTTATTCCAGAAATACAAAGGGGAAAAAAATAGCCACACCATAATACTTATGTAACTAGCCCTAGACCCTTCCTCTAATAATTTTATGCAACCTACACCCATTCTTATAAAAATAAAGCACACAATTCACTATGGAAGCTGGAGCTTCTTGGTCTAAGCCACATATTTAGACTTGCTAGATTGCCTGTAACCACAGTTTCAGTTCTCCCGGGGGTCTGACTCAGCAGTTCTTCTTTCCAAAGTGGATGTATTATGCATTATGTAGGCTTCTTTCCTACAGATTCTTCAAAGGAAAACCTTCCTGTCTATTCAGTAAAAGGTCCTAAGGATCATAAAAGCTGTGTTTGCATAAAAGACTATTTGCATTTGACAACTTTAGATACACTTTCTAAGCCTTATTTCCTATCATTGTCTTTTAAATTGTACCATCCAAAAATGAAGTATTCATCAATATGAAAATATTGGAAACTTACCTGAGGCAGCTCACTTCCCTCAAATCATTACAAGTCTTGTAGGAAATGCATTTGTCCCTACTTGGTGCTCATCTGTTCAAGTTCTCCACACCTAACATTGATTACAGATCTTTGCAGGCAGCAAACAAGCCAGACAGCCCTAAGCTGTGCAGTACTCTGATGGGTACCTCAGCAGAAGAAAGTCTGCTTATGAAAGGTGCCTCATGCCATCCCTGATACGCTGTGCAGGGTAAGGGCAGGAGAGCAGGAGAGAAAGCAGAATCCTTGCACTGCAGCACACCAAAGCGGTTCTAGGACAAAGCCACCTAGTGGGGACCCTGATTATATAGTCCACAAAAATGCCTTTTGGCTGGAGGGTTAAAGTCTTTCCTTAACAATTTAATCCCTGTCACAAAGCGGACCCTTTTGTTGGGTTAAACCACAACTGCAGAGGAGTTTTGCTCATTCGGCCACATCAATTAGAGGTGGATGGAACATAAAATTTGTAGGAACCCAGGAAAAGGTTTCTGGCTAGTCCTGAGAGAAGATTATTATGCAGCAGATATTCCTACAGCCATTCCCAGGCACGATGAGTAAAAGACATTGAGTACATGCTGGCCTTTTCATGTTGTTATTGTCACAGCTAGTTTGGAAAATGAGGTATCACCACAACATGTTTTTCTTCCTCTTTGAAACCAGTCATCAAGAAACCCTGTGTATTTGTCATATTCCAAGATCTCAGGGGCTGTGCTGGAGTTAGGCATTGGAGATCACAGAGGAAAAGACCTCAAATACTCAAATAGGAAAAAAGAAAAAAAAAAACAAACAAAACAACACAAACAAACAAAAAACAGAAAAAAAAAAACAAACAAAACCACAAAAACAAACAAAAAAAACCCAACCAACCACCCAAAAAGCAGCCATCCCTAAACAGGCTGCCATGTGGGTACACTTTAAAAGAAACAAATATGGCATCTTACCATGCAGGTTAGAAAGAAAACATCTTACAGGAAAACTGGAGGCTTAAAGAGAGGATGTCTAACCATGACATCAATAAGCACCCAGTGGAGGTCCTTGAATCCCATCTGTAAGCTCTATTCAGACAACCTCTAGAAACATAACTCTTCCTCCACATACCTGATTATTAATGGCTTTCTTGGAGACACCAAGTCTCTGTAGCAACTTACATTAAGCATGCTAAAGCATCTTCATGACTCCGCTCAGGCAATTTTAGTATCAATTTCCTGCATCTTGCCACCAGATATGCTTAACTTCATGCACACATGAAAACCTGCCTAGAACAATGATTTCTTCTCTTCATCCTGACACATGTGTGCATAAAACATTTTATTTCTATCTTTTCAGAGAAAAAAAACTAAGAAATCGACAAGGAGTATAAACGAAGCCTGTGTCCCTGTCATTTACCCCTTCCAGGAAGTCACACGTGGTGATATTTATTTTCCACTATCCAAAAACACTGGTAATGTTTTCATGCTTGGCAGCAGCAGTATCTGATCTCCTGCTGTGTTTCTTTCCCTTTGTCCTGCCAAAGCTGAAAATTTGGAAAATGGGACATCTTCTGAAACAGTTTTGGCGTATGGCTTGTTGCTGAGAGGGAAGGAGCCAGTCTTTAATGCTAAGCAGTACTGAAAATCTTCTTAGTTTCATGCTTTATAAATCTATATTTAGTTTTTATGCAATTGTATGAGTATTATAATTTTTTTAATTCCTCATAAATGTGATAGAGACTGGAAGTCCTCCTAGATATATTTTACCGCACCTTGAATGAAAAACTACTATGTATCTTTTCCTCTTCTGTGACTTTTTTGTAATGATATGCAGGAGGCTACATGCAAGCACACTTCCAGTAATGTTATGCTATCCATCTAAAGACAGCCACTGTAAGCAGCAGATTCGTCTTCCTCAGAGGGCAAGGGAAGGAAGTCCTTGATATAAGATAGAGGAAAAAGGGATACCTTCAAGTCTTGCATATTACTCTGCCTCACAGAAAGGACCAATATCTTCATGGACACTGCAAAGCAGGATCTGATACAGTGCACCAATTTGCTTAAGAATATATGAAAAAGAAAGTTGTTTTTTGTTTCAGAGGAAGAGTGTTGTGGTCCATTGACATCACTAGCATCTCCAAACTGGATGGCAACTGTTAAGATCCACAAGGGTGTGGGAAATTCATGTAAAAGGGAGATGGTGGGACAAGCATGATCTTTCCAGAGGACTGCCACACAGGGCATCATGGAAAGATGTACTGTGCCCTGCCTCCTACTTCAGCCTCAGAAAGCAGCTGTGTGAGTGCAGGCCTCCTCAAGGACTGCTGAAATTATTGCTCCCACTGGCTGTAATAGTGCTAGTCAAGCCCCAAATGAAGACAAGAAGAAGCAGTGAATATGAGAAAATTGAGAGACTTGCTGAAAATGGAACAAGCGAGGTGAACTGCAGGCACAGAAGAGTGTCTCCTGATAAAATCAGATGTAGAAGGTGAGGCCAGTGGGAATGCTCCATTGGAGGGCCAGATGCAGCCAGGATCTTTGGAAGGAGACTGATCTTTTTTTTTTTTTTTTTTTTTTTTTTTTTTTAATATTACACTTACTCATTTTATACCTTCATGGGCTATAGACAGGAGAATTAAGGCAAAGAAGAAGCAAGGAAAAAAATCAAACTATTTCCTTGTGGAGCTGTTCTGTATGGCCCTTTTGGGAGGGGTGAAATATGTTACTGTTTATTTGCCTCCATAAAAATAAACACAGTGTAATGACAGAACTGTAGCTACATGTGATCACACGTAAAAGTGCTAAACCTAAGCAAAAGGGAAAAGACACCTCATTGCCCCCAAACTTCAATTCTAAATACTTTTCAACCTAAATAGCATGAGTACCACATATTTAAAGGAAATTTGAGAGGAGAAAGCTTTGTCAGTGAAAGGTGGGACCCAACATAGTGTTTTAACCAGCAAACCAGCTGTAACAATAAATGAAAGAAATATATTTTTGTCTTGGCAATAATATGCTTCAAAGGTGCAGTTATACTGGATACCTGCAGTTTGCCTGTATTAAAGAAGGGTGGCCTCTGACCCTCAGCTTCATAATTCACCACCAGCACACAGGTATCCAGTCTAAGTGGCCATCATTTCACACGGTATTACTCACTTGCAAGTATAAATCACTGCGGCTGCCCCAGAGTCCCTGGATAGTCCCGGGTACCCAGCTACGACGGCGGGTGGGCTGGGTGTGACAGTCCCTTTCGTTTCCTGAGGGCTGTCGCCTTCCTAGGGATCTCGGGTTCCTCATGTCTGTTTCCTCATCGACGAGCTGGCATCAATCTGTTTTTGCGAAATTAATCGCAGTTTCTCGCAGACTGCCAGATTTCAAGAAGGCCTTCGCGGGGACGAAATACAGATGCGCTTTCCCTCTTGGGTTCCTTTTATTTATTTATCTGTTTCAAATGCTGGCGGCGGAGAGCGGGGCAGAGCCCAGGCTGCTGCCCCAGGGGCCAGATCGCTCTGCCGGGGCGCGGACCGGCAAGCCGGAGGGCGAGGAGTCACGGTGGCCACTGGCCCCGTCTGCCCTCGCCCGTCTCTGCCCGACCCTTCCCGGGGTCTGACCCCCAGGCTGCTACCCGGCTCGCCTCCGCTCTCCGCTTTTCCCCCGTCGGGGCTGAGCCGCCGCCGCGGCGCAGCGAGGGGGATGGAGGGGGATGGAGGAAGGGGGATGGAAGGGGATGGAGGAAGGGGGATGGAAGGGGATGGAAGAAGGGGAATGGAGGGGGATGGATGAGGTTGATCCCCCGCAGGGCGCCCGGGACGTTGTTCCCCACGGGCACAAGCGCTGCCGCCGGACCCGGTATCGCCGGTCGGGAGTCGGGCACACCCCGCTCCAAGGAAGACAGTGCGCCAGGGCCCGCTTAACCCCCGCCTTGGGATAGGACGAGGGGGTGTGGGGGAACCGCATCTTTTTGGGGAGCGTCTTTCGGGTTATTTTTGCGCAGCGGGTCAGGGGAGGGTGGTTTGGTTTGGCTTGGTTTGGTTTTCCCTGCCTTCGATTGAAAGCATGAATGAATTAAATTTCCGTGTCAGGTATGAGAAGGGTAGGAGAATATTGTGTGTAGATAAACCTTGCCACCCCCTGGCCCTGAGAGACCCCCATATACAATGTAGAGATGATGAATAGGCTCTGGGAGAAGAGATCGAAGTTCAGTCCGCACCAGCTCCACTCTCTCCTACAAAACTATAGGGCAATTAATTGTGGCTTGTCCCCTCATCCTTCATCTCCTGGTGGCACATATCGATGGAGATTACTGCTGATGGACCATTTTATCACCCTAAATAAACAGTCACCACCTTCTCTAACCTCAATCTAATATATGGCTATCTGCTATGTTTAAGGGTGCTGGGTAAGTAATGATGTAAAATAGCTAAATCATACAGGTTACTAGCAGTCTAGAGAAAAAAAATCCAAATATTCCCCACACCGATACGCTTCACAGCATGTTATATATACACTGTCTCCCCGTAAATTGAGTGGGAAGAGGCGTGCAAACTGCTTGCTTGCGTGACACTTTAGTTTTACACAGCATATTTATTACAGTGGCAGGTTGGAGCCTTCTGGAGAAGGCAGAGTCGCGGACTTCATGCAACAGCCTCTCTCCAGGAGCCAGGGCAAGCCTACAAGGGAGCAAGCCGGCCCCGCAGCCCCCAAACTCACCCCGCAGATCTGCTCCTCGACGCACAGGGGCCCCTCCCCCAGCGCCTAGAAATACCCTCATCCTTCCGGATTCACATCTAGGAAGAAAACGTCCCCCAGCCGCTTGCCACATTATCAGGGTTTTAACATAATCCCCTTTACTTCCCTGGGAGTAAAGACTGCAGGGCCCTAATTAGGGTTTTGTTTCTTGGTTGGTTGCCTTCCCCCCACACACACACACTCCCTTAGCTAAACCCCTTTCAATCTAAAACAATTACACACAGACACTTAACCCACAGATCCTTGGCGGCCCTCGCCCCCCTCCCTCACCCAAGAGCGTGCCATATTCATTGATATTTGACGACCCAGGCGTGCGCCTATGGGGAAACCGCCGCCCATCCATCTTCCCACGGCGGCCGCCCGGCGCCGGGCCGGGACTGGCGCTGGGGGAGCCGGGTCCTGCGGGCGGCGGGCGGCCGGAACCGACACCGCCTCTCGGGCACTCCCGGGCTCGGAGGCGACGCCGCCGCCCCCGCCGGAGCCGCCCGCCAGCCCGCGTCCCTGCTGGGGCCGCCGCCCGGAGAGCCTCAGGAGGCACCGGCGAAGCTTACAGAAGCCTCCCCCGAGCCGGTGATCCCGGCGGGACGGTCTTGCCTTAAGAGCGGTCTGCCCTGGAGAAGAAAGGGATGCTCGGGGAGGGAGGGGGCGCGCAGGAGGTACAAACCCGCGCAGCAGGCAGGGGCAGGGGCCTGCCGGCACTCCCAAACCGACAGGCAGCAGCTGAGTAAGGTCGGGTCGGCGGCCCTGCTCCCGCGTTTGGGGTGGGGATGCTGTCCTGCTGCTGGGGGTCTCTGTGCCATGCTGGGGAGAGCTCCCTGCCCGCACGGCCCCCGCTGCTCAGCCTCGAAGTTTCGGCGGGGCCGTCCGGAACTAGAAGTGCGGCAAGCGAATACAACTCAAACTGAAGTCTGTCGCGCTCCCCACCTCACCCACAATCCCGAAACTCCATTCCCTCAAACGGGCAGCTAAGGTGCAGCGAGGCGAACGAGGGACGGAGCCAAAGCGGCTGGCAATCCCACCTGGGCTACCTGTGTGCCGGCCGCGGTGTGGGGCAGCTGCTCAGGGTGCCGGGTCGGTGCCCTGGAGCGCTGAGCAGAGACATAAGGAGCGTGGCACCACACGGCCTGCAGCTCCCGTACTCCTTTCTCGCTTTCAGATTGATTTTAAGAACGAGGTTCCCAAAACAAACGCACCTGGTCCTACGAGGCTGAAACACTCGCGCCGTAAGTTTTGGTCAGAGACAACTAATAATCACTGGGGGGAAAAATCTCCCTGCAAGCAAGTTCAGTGATAAGACTCTTTAGATACTGCTGCAGGGAAAGAAGAAGAAAAAAAAATTAAAATGAGAGGCCGTGCTGGCAGCCTCCTGCCCCGTCCTTGGGACGGCGAGAGCTGCCCCGTCCCAGCCGGACGCGATTTCACCTCTCGGCAATCGGCCCTCGAGTACATCTTTAATACCACGTCTGAGAAGAAACCGTGAAGACTTCGGCTGCGACTCTGCGGCGTGCTATGACGCAAATCGCTCCTTAAAAACGTTTCCCCCACCCCCCACCACTTTTTAATCTTCCTTTCTCTTTTTAAAACCTTTACCTTGCTGGTTTACAGAGCTGCTCCGAGAAGTAAAACATGTATTGTCTGAGCAGTTCAGCTGGCGATTAAAAGTGCTTTTCGGATTCCACTCAGTGGGTGTAATTTATGAGATCACGTTTTCTGCACCCGAGAACAGAAAATACACTAACACTTTTCACTACAGGATAAAACTAAACGTGAGGAAATCGCTCAAAACAAAGTCGGTATCCGATATAGAAAGATACGCCACAGTAAGAAGAGAGGAAAAGTCCCCACCGAACTCTGTCAACTTTCCTTTCGCTCTTCAAAACATACGCACAGTGATTAAAACTATATCCACGCAATTTAAATTAAGTTAAATAAATCCGCGTTCTACTTTGGCATGTGCTTACAGGTAGCTGATTTGGGGTGTCGCTTAGTCTGTTAGCCTTTTAGACTTCTGAGGAGAAAGGACAACAAAATTAAGTATTTTAAGAAACCTTAGGGTAACAGATGGTGTTTGAAGCAATAGGAAAAAGTGCACACGCTGAAGTCATGTTACATGTTTAACAGGGAAAGACTGATGTGCTGTGAATGTTAGCGATAAATCTGATTAATTAATATAGTTCATCTAGTTATTTTCAACCTTTGAATTTCCTCAGTTGTTTAGTACCTATATATACAGGATTAAATGACAAGCAGAACCAATATCTAGAATCATAACCTCTAGCCGATACAGATGTTTAATACCAGGGCTCCTCTCCCCCCATGACCTCAGAAATATAGAATAAGAATAATACTTTTAAAATTCAGGATTTGGCAACAGCAGTGCTAAGCGGTTTATAACCACCAAGTCCTAATGAATTCTGACACCCAGAGAGATGACCTTTTTCGTCTTGAAAACCAACTTTTCTTATTAAAAGACCACGTCATGCTCTTCCATAGGGGTGAAAGCTAAAACCAATGAGGCGTTAACGAGGTCTGAAAGGAAAACGATATTCTAAGATAAGAGGGAGGAAAACTTTGTCCTAGCCCATCTGATGAAAACTGCAACTTTTCCCCTGCCCAGCTCAGAGGAGGAACTGATTTCACAGTGTTCACCGAAGCCCGGGCATTCAGGGCAGGAACGGAGGGAGACAAGCAAGGAGAGATGTGATCGGTTTTACAGCAAGTTTCTTTGACCCATTTCCGAATCCATTTTCCTAAGCAGCCCTCCGAGAGAAACCTATCCCAGGAGCTTTCTCGGTGAACTCTGCCTTCCCGGGGAGGACCCGGGTCTCATGCAAAAAGAGCTGCTACCGAGGGGTTACCGCCCGCCTCCCGAAATCACCGGGAGCAATGCAAAAGCAGGTAACGTGAGGGTAAAGCAGGGCAGGAGATGCTCCCTATAGAGAGTGCGGTGCGGGCACCGACCGCGGTCCCCCAGCTTGGAGCGTCCCTGGGCTGTCCCGGTGAGGGGAGAGGCGGAGAACGGGGAGTCGGGGACTGCGAGAAGGGGCAAGATACGTACGGTTGTTGGGGTCACTGGTGTGCTGATTCAAGGGGATGATTTCCATGCGCTGCTGCCCGTACAGGTAGTAATCCAGCTCCTCGGCCGTGCACCGGAACCGAGCGGCACCGCGGTCACCGCATTTGCTGCCGCCGCTGCCGGCACCGCACAAGTCTTTGCCCTGCAGGGGAGCGGGCGCTCCCCCGGCCGGGGGCTCGGAGCTCTGCAGCGGTCCAAAGACCGGGAGCTGGGTCACAGGCAGGGAGGACAGGCCGGCCAAGGAAGCGGCCGCCGCGGCGACGCAGGAGGAGGTGGAGGAGGAAGACGGAGTGGACGAGGAAGAGGAGGAGGAGGCGGAGGAGAGGGAGGCCGGGCGCTGGCGGAGGCTGTCAGGCGGAGGCTCGGCTCTCTCGGGCGGCTGGAGCTGGGCGAGGGTCCCGCTGCTCTTCAGCTGGCTGCTCTGCGGGAAGAGCTGCTGCCAGTGCTGCAGATAGGCTGGATCTACCTTCAGGAATGCGGATCCGCCGGGGTCGCCGGGCTTCAGCATCGCGCTGCCTGTGTAGCGGAAAGGACGGGGACAACAGCCGTGAGACCCCCGCCCCGCCCCGGCCGGGCCTCCCCGACCTCTCCGCGCTCCTCACATTGGGACCCCCAGCCGGACCACGCGTGGGCTGCCTTCCCCCCCTGCCCCGCTTCCCGCCACGGGACGGTCTGGGAAGAAAAAAAAACCTTTGCCCGAAGAGCCCTAGAGCGACATGGGAGAAACGCGCCCGTTTGGGAGAAAACTCTTCCCCCTTCCCTCCCCCTCCGCCGCCTTCCCCGGAGCCCGGGCAGAAGGGGAGCCCCGGCGAGCAGTCCCTCACTCCCGCAGCCCCAGAGCCAGCGGCCGCGAAAGGCTCACCGTGTCCCTGGCTCACGCAAAGTCCTTTCCCTTTCACTGCCTTCCCTCTCCCTGCGGGAACTAGCGACTCTCAAAGTTGACAACGCGGAGGAGGGAACTTGAGACCCACCGGACTCGCACACACGCGCGAATCTTTTTTCTCCATCCGCTTCTGCTTCCCACATCAGCAGCAGAAGGACACGGCCCGGCAGTAACATTCCCCCGGGTGAAGTGACTCCGTGGGAGCCCCGGCGGGGCTGGCTATGCCGTGCACGGCGGAGGGTGCTCCCCGGAGCTGCCTTACCTGAGCGGGGTGCGCCGGGGCGGCTGCTCAGCGTTCGGCGTCCGGAGGTGCAGGCAGCGCCGGCTGACTTCGAGCCGGAGAAAGGTTGAGAGGAGAGACTTTTATGGTCTTTGTCCAGGAGGAAGCTAGGTGATTTTCCTCCAGGTGCCGGGGACCGGCAGGCCGGCTAACTGCGAGCCGCCGGGCTCCCTCTGCCGTGGCTGCGCATCGCGGTCGCGCCCCGGCTCTTTGCTCGGCTCTGGCAGACACGGGGCTGGACACGTGGGTTTTACGACAGCGCAAAACACAAGTGTGTATGGTGTGTTAGGAGAGGGAGGGGAGGGAGCGGCAAGTTACCAGCGAGCCTGAACACAGAGCCCTTTTTTTGGCAACCTCCCCCACTTTGTTCCTTGCTCAACTTTTAAAGGTGTCCCTTTCTTTCCTTTCCCTCCCTCCCTCCTTCCTTCCCTCCCTCTCTCCTTCCCCACCCCCATCCTCCTGTTTCCACTCCCTCTCTTTCTCCTTCTCTCTCTCCATCCCTAGCTCCGGGAGCACAGCGCCTCGGGAAGGGGAGCAATGGCCCGACGCAGTCCCAGCAGGATCCTTTCCGCAGTCCCGGGCTGCGGATCCGTGGCGAAAGCTCTGGACCCAAGCTAGGGAGAGTTTAGCTCCCTGTCCTGCACCCGGGGGCTGTGGCCTTGATCATTTGCCTTTTGCCCCCGGGGGGCTAAGGTGGATTTTAGACACCTTCCTAGCTCTCTTCACTGCCCTGATACCGTTCCACCTACTTCACTTACCATGCCTCCTGGGATAACCTGCCTCCTGTTCCCCTAGGCTACCTGAGACCTGCCCCGCCAGGTCCCACCACAGACCCACCACCTGCCCCACAGGTCTCCCCACACTAGAGTTGGGGAGTTAGGGACAGTTAGGGACAACTGAGTTATCCCTACTCAGACCTTGTTCCCCCGAGAACCGCCAGCACGCCCCTCTCCTGCTCCTCGTCTGCTTTCAGCACAGCAAGAAGTATGCAGAGGGAGATGAAACCTGTGGCGAGATACTTCTCACCTTTTTCTCTCCACTTTGCCTAAAAATTGGCTTTTTCCACCCCGCTACTCAGTTTTTGAGCTCACGTATCAGTGAGTATTTAACAGGGTTTCTTTTGGTTTTTTTTTGTTTTTTTGTTTTTTTTCCCTACACCGTCTGAAAAACTAGACGAGAACTATAATCTCTTATGTATATCGCATGCACACAGTATCACAGTATCCCGCGCAATTAAGACAAAATACTTTTTGTCTCTGTACACAATAAACAAAGTGTTTATATCACAAAAAATCTATCTAGGGTCAGAAAAGCCTTCACTGTCAGGTGTCACACTGCCTTTAAACGCACACTTGCTTACAAACATAACATGTTCCCGTGTAAACTGTTTTTGCCATTCGCCCTACCCGGTTTCTAGTTTACATCTTTCCCACCCTTCATTCCCTCAGAGCCTGGGAAAGCTGCTGCTGTTTAGACTTTGTCTGTGTCTAAAGCAGGACATTTTAACACAAATTTGTACGGGGCTGAGACAAAAAATGTTTTGACTGGCGTCATTTTGACAAGGTCATCCGTCATCTGCTGTATAGATTGATAACACCTATGTTAAAGGCAAACATGAGTAGGAAAAAAGTCCGATTTTTATGGGTTATAATGTTGGCTAAAAACCCCTTTTTTATGTCTTTGATCAATTCCATTGTACAACATATAATGAATTTTCAGACCTCTCGCTCTACTAATCCACTTTTTAAAGTTCTGAAATACGGGCGTTCAGCTGAGGGTCAGAGGAGTGGGGTGGGAGTCTGGTTGCACTCTCGCCAGCCTGAGTTTACTGCGCTGTTGTGGACACTCATTGGGGAATGGCCGCGCTTGGTATTTTGACCTTATTAATACAGTGTCTCGTCACTGGCCAGCTCTTTCCTTGGCACAGTTTTATTCACCCTTTCTGACCCTTTCAGTGTGGTTTTTTGTGCGCGTGTGTGTGTGTGGTTTGATCTGGTTTTTAAGTGCACCTCTGGGTTATTGTTGTTTTCCCTACCGGAATTCTTAAAAATACTGAATTGTTTTCAGAGGCAACAATCTCTAAAAATTCGTTTTACTCTAGAAAAACGTGATGAAGTGGGGAAAACCACATAGGTAGTGGGCTATATTGTCAATATCTGCAGTTACCTTGTGCTTTTAACAGAAATATTCCGTGCGGGTTCGGTTTAGGAGGACTGTAATCTGTTACCGTGGGTTGGTCTTTTGTGTGTTTGTTTGTTTGTTTGTTTGTTTTCAGCTAGAAAAGTAGCGCTTCAGGCGACCGAGGTGGCAGAATAAAGTTTATAAACCTGCCTGGTACTTTGGGACGCATCCTAACTGGAGGAGAGAGGAAGGAAGGAAGAAGTAGACTGCTCGCCACCTTCTCTCGTCCTCAGGCCGTCTCAGAACCAGACGGCGGCTCCGGCGGCGTGTGGGAGGGAGCCGGCCCCGCGGGTACCAGGTCCAGCAAGGAGCCCGGTCCACTAGGGAGCCCGGCCCCGCAGGCAGCCCAATCCCGGGGCTGCTGTCTCTGCCCGCAGGTCCGGGTAGCTGCAGCCGGGTCGGGCAGCTCGGGAGGTGACCCGCGCCCCAAGGACCAAGACTTTTTTTTTTTATATATATATATATATTTTTTTTTTTTTTTTTTTTTTTTCCTTGACGACAAGCAGCCCCCGCTGCGTCAGCTTCACTCAAGCCAGGCTCGGAATGGAGAGATGGACGGTGGGGAAGCTCGGTGAGCAGTGGGGCAGCCCCGGTGGCCAGCGGCGAGCGGGGAGATGCTGCCTGGGCCGGCGGGCTGGTGGGGAAGGCAGCGATGTGGCTCATCAGGAAGGAACAAGGTTGCCATTCCAGGCTCTCCAAAATGCCACCGCTCCCTGATCCGTCACACCTCCCCCCCGAAAGAGCAGAAGTAGCAAATCTGTGAGGGGGGTCCCAGCCTCTGAACCTGCCCCTCCTCAGGACAGCTTTAGCCAACCCTGACCTCTGGTCTCGCTTCCCCAGGCAGAGGCGTTCCTGCGCGTCCCTTTTGTCTCCCCGAGTTTATCTACGGTCTATTTGTTACTCTTTCTTGACTGTTGCTTTTAAAAACTACGTTTTGTTTTTGTTTGTTTTGGGTTTTTTTTGTTTTTTTGTTGGTTTTTTTTTTTTTTTTTCATCCTGCATGTGATTTCTGTGTCTAAAGATGCAGGGGGAAAAAAAAAAAAAAAAAGAAAAAAGAAAAATAAAAAGAAAGAGGTTTTTAACTACCGCTTCCTCCTTCCCCTTCTCTGAGGCTTTTTCATTATTTAGAGGACGAGCACTGAAACAAATCACATTGACCGTTTAGAAAGCGATCAAACCTTTATAAAAATCCATCGCCTACAAATCGATTGGTGAATATTTGCTAGAAATTTGTTCAAAAGAAATAAATAAGGAGGGTAAGTGTATTAAATGCAAGGAGGGAACACCATGGTGGTTTTTCTTCATTGATTAATGACCTCTAAAATAAAACAAGCGCAAAGAAGAGCCAAGATCGATAAATTAACTACCCAAATTCATCATTTTCCCTGCGATTTTTTTTCTTTTTGCTTGTTGGGGTGGTGTTTTTTGGGGGCATTTTTGTTTGCTTGTTTGTTATTTTGTGTGTGTGTGTATGTATGTTTTGTAAAGAACCTTTAGGAAGGATGCCCACCCCCTAAGAAACTCGACAGTTTTATTTTAAGCTTGGGGTAGAAAAGGAAGTTAAACCTCTTTTAGGAAGGGACTGAATCGGGGACACCCTATCTGATTTCGTTTGACACACAATTAAAAAGTTTGCCTTTCATATTAATTAAATTCTCCTGATCTGGGGAAGACAAATGGTCGGTTACCTCTGACAGGAGTCCGATAAAGATTCAGCAGCTTTCCTTCTTGCCCTAGGCGTCTCCTCATTGCAGTTTTAAGGTCACGAGCGGCTGAGTTAATAATTCATTAATATAGACATTTATTCAGATGGGATTCACGGGGATTCGCGCTCTCCTACATCGCACCGTTTGGATGTAGTTTCCCTTGAACAGGAGGGTGAGGAGAAGTGATGGAGGAAGGCTCAACGCAACGCACAGACCTGTTTCTACACGCGTGGTTAAAACGTGGTACCCCAACGAGTGGTTAAAACGTGGTACCCCAACGAGAAGCCCTCAGGGGCAGGGCGGTCTCCCCGACCGACACCCTTAGGGCTGGGCGGCTCCGGCTCTGCCCTCGCCCCGGCCCCGGCCCCGGCCCCGGCCCCGGCCCCGGCCCCGGCCCCGGCCCCGCGTTGCTGCAGCCGAGGAGCGGCGCCTCGCCCCGGCCTCCCCGGGCAGCTGCGGGCCGAGGGGCGGTCAGGCGGCACTCGCCATCTCATCAGCGTTTCCTGAACTGGAAGCCAGGGGTTTCCCTTCCCCTTCTCCTTCCCCGAAGTCATGAACCAACCACAGCGTGGCAAGCGCAGGTAAAAAGGCTGTAAAACCCCAAACGCTGATTCCCGCCCGCCCCTCAGGATCACCAGCGGGCTGTGGGGAAGAAAGGAAGGGCTGCCTCGGGCCGACGGCGGAGGGCACCGTGGGTCAGGACAGGGCAGGGGGAGGGGACCCTGCTCTCCAGGCCTCCCTCACTCCCCTCCTCCGGCGGGCGGTGTGGAGCGCTCCCCCCGCGCCCCGGGCTTCGGACCGCACCCGCAGCAAGCGGGTCGGAACCAGGGCCGGCGCGTCCAGGTGAAGGTTCCCGCCCGCAGAGCCCACGGAGCCCCAACCCCGGCACGGCTGCGGCCCGGGCCAAGGGAGAGTCCCGCGAGTAGGAGGACGAGAGTCCCGCGGGAGGAGCCGCGGCTGCGGTGGGTGCCTGCCCGGAGGCCGCCACCGGGCCCTGGCGGGGCCGCACCCCTGCAGCAGCCGGGAGGGGCCCCAGAGGGCGCCCGAGCCCCCGCCGGCGGGACCGGGTCGGGCCGGAGTCGCTGGGGTCCGGGCTCCGGTACCGGCGCCGTCTCTGCGAGGCATCTCCCTGCCCGGTGTCAGGGGAGGGGCTCATGAGAGGCGGTGGGGCTGCCCCCCTGCCAGGGGCGGTCTCCCTGCTGCCCCCCCAGGGCGCTGCTCTGAGGGCCCCGGCAGCCCCGCGCTGTGGCTGAGCCCGCTCCGGGGTGCCTGCGGAATCCCCTCAAAGAAGGAGATTGGGATCTTTCCCTGTGAGCCGGCCGCAGGAGACTGTGCGAGGATGTCTTGCTGTAGGTCACTGCTTTGGGGAGAGCAGAAAGCACCTGGCTGCGTGGAACCGGGCGGGGATTATTAAATTATTTGGCAATGGCCACCAAGCAGATGCCAGCCAGATGCACAATGACTTCTCCAGGCTGAACACCCCCAGCTCCCTCAGCCTCTCCTCACAGGACTTGTGCTGGATCCCTTCACCAGCCTGGTTGCCCTCCTTTGGACCTGCTCCAGGACCTCAATCTCCTTCCTGAACTGAGGGGCCCAGAACTGGACACAGGACTCGAGCTGTGGCCTCACCAGGGCTGAGTACAGGGGCATCTTCGCTCTCTACAGCTCCCTGAAAGGAGGCTGGAGCCAGGGTGGGGTTGGTCTCTTTTCTCAGGCAACTTTCAACAAGACAAGAGGACATGGACTTAAGTTGTGCCAGGGGAAGTTTAGCTTGGGTATTAGAAAGAATTTCTTCACAGAGAGGGTGATCAGACATTGGAATGGGCTGCCCAGGGAAGTAGTGGATTCTCCATCCCTGGAGATATTTAAAAAGAGACTGGATGTGGCACTCAGTGCCATGGTCTAGCAACTGCAGCGGTAGTGGTCAGGGGTTGTACTTGATGATCTCTGAGGTCCCTTCCAACCCAGCCGATTCTATGATTCTAGGACTTTCTGCTGTTATTGACCTGTTTTGGATGTGAACTGGTGACCCTTGAGGTGAAATGCTCTATAGTCTATTAACAATTCCCCAAGCCACCAAATTCTCCTCACACATTTGTGTCCATCACCAAAACAAAATCTCCTTAAAGGAAGGCATACTGCAGATGGGATAAGAAAAGGAATTTATTTTCCAGTTGTAAAGGCTAAGTAAAAGTAAACCAAGCCGGGTTACAAATAAAGCTGAACTTACACACGACACATTTGGGTTAATTTCATTCCTGCTTTCATGCATCGCCTATATGAAAGTATTCTCAATTATCTGAGAATTAACTATTCAAATACCTATTTTGTAGAAAGGGCCCTCTTTGGGATTTTTTCTTTACAAAATACACAATTTAATCTATAATGCAGTATGTAAAGAGAGATTATGCACATTTTAATCTATAATGCGGTATGTAAAGAGAGCTTTCCAGGTAGGATTATAGAATTTAAAATCCATTCGCTGGGTGATAGTAAGATTAATAGGCAGAAAACTTTAGTCTGGTATCTTTAAGCACAGCTTTTGTGATTTTTTTTTTATTCCTGTGTGGATGACTGTACATTCTTACATGCATTTCATTTATCATAGTTTCAGAAAAGGCAGAACTCCTTTACAATACCTCATGTTAAGCTTTCTAAAAACTAAGCAACTCAACATTTTGGATGCTTAAGCAATGTAGTGGCTACCTCAAACAGCAAAATATAGTCTAAAGAGTTTTGCTGTACTTTGTCTAAAATAGCTTTCATAAATACAGAATCTTTTAAATATGATTGTTTGCATGTGACATGATAATGATAAAGTCTGGACAAAGCTCAAGAATAGTAGCATTTCAATGGTTACTATTGTAAGAGTGCTGCAGCCTCACCATAATGTTTGCAGAAACAAATGGAAATTATAGGGTTCTTTTTTCAATTTTGGCTTGGCATCATGGTCATGACTCAATGTTTTTTAACAGAAGAAACAGAAAAACCTCACATTTCATGTATACCAGGGTAGACTTTTCTAACAGATTTTTCTAGGCCTGCAATCCAGTACTTTTTCCTTTATTTTAAAAATTTTTCTTTGGTTTTTTTGTTTGGTTTTTTTCTGTTGTTTGTTTGTTTTCCCTTCATAAATGACCAGTGAATCTATTGATGGGGTAAAGGAAAACTGACAGCCCCAAGAGAACAGAAGTTCAAAACAAGGACCATGTCTTCCTTTGCTTTACCTACCATGTGGTAAATGACTGCAAGAATATGTCTAAAATAACCGCCTGATAATGTTCTTTAATTTTTGCTGAACTATGTCCTTTTTGGTGCTAGTTTTTTGTTTGTTTGTGGTTTTGTTTATTTGGTTGTGTTTTTGGTTGGTTTTGGTTGTTGTTTGTTTGTTTGTTTGTTTTCTTATAATTGGCTTGTGTCCAGGACTTACTTAAGTCAGATTCTGGAACAGAGGCGTTCATTCTGATGACATTATTCAGCAATAGCTATTTTGGTAAACATGTAGAGAAGGACTTGGGGAGGAAGTAGTAGCTCTTTAATAGGAGATGTGTGTTGTACTGTGCAAACTGTGAAAAACATCTGGTTACATCTTTAGAATCAAGCAGAAAACTCTGGGCTGCTACAGCTGTGTTAATTAATAGTACCTCATGATCAACAGAGTTTACTGGGTAAATGAATAAAAGTGAACAGCATATGAAGGTGAACTCTCAAGGATGAATTGATAAATGAAACAACTTCATGGCATTCTTGCCACTCCACAATAATTGCTTTAGTTCAATTTCTGATGCGTTACCAAATGTTTGTTTGAGTTGTTCACATGGTTAAGTGCTTGGAATCTAGAACTCAGGGTTCAGAGCATCTGAAGTCCAGAACTAAATACAGAAATACAGCAGCTGGAAGGATGGATGACACAGATACACCGACTGGCTTTTCAATAGAGAGCAATTATGATGCAGCTGGTAATTTTCTGCAGCAAGGCCTTCTTTCTGACATCCTCCAGAGTGAACTATTCCCAAACCAACACAGCTGGTGTAGGAAATATAGGGAACTGACACACACCTTGAGCTAGAAACCTGCCCAAACACCATATTGTGAAATACTACAGTCCCCTCTTCTGACTAACAACAATCAGTTTTTCTAGTTTCCCGTTTGCCTCCTGTCAAACAGACTACCCTTAATTTTTTTTCCTTGTGAATCCTTTCTAAAACTGAGAGATAACTCTCTTGCTTGGAGAAAACAATTTAGTTCTCTGCATCCTGTCAAAGGTACTCTAGCCCACATTCAGCGGAACAGACATTAAAAAAAAAAAATTACAACCCAAACCCAAAGTTCTTAGATATTCATGATTTTGTGAGCTATTCCACATATTGGCTAGAACAGGTTACATGTTCTACATTTGCAGTGCATGCACTGTTTCCTGGTTTCAGAAAGAAGAGATGGAAACTGTAGACTGGAAAGAAAAATTTTGGTTACTGAGTTCAGTACACTGCCATTGCAGAGAACAGTGGAATGATTGTTCAGTCCAAAAAAAAGAGTAAAATATAAATCCCTTCTACTTTCTACTGTATGTTTCTACTGTAAGATCCCCAGTCTCTCTTGCTTCTCTCTGAAATACCCAATAACTAACTGTAGACTTTAGTAGAAAATACAAAAAGCCCTCAAAACAAAACACTGAAAACAAAACCAAAAGACAAAACAAAACCCCCTCCAAAATACAATGTACTATAGGTGAAGGAAAAGAAACAGAAAGGATGTAATGTATCTCTGCACCAGAAAAGGAATTGGTTTAGTGAAAATGCCCAGGGTAAAGTATTCACTTTACACTTCTTATAAAGTGAATACCCCAAGCAGAACAGAGGATATCAAAATGTCTCCAACAGCTGCTGATAATCACAAGGAAGGGTTCCACTAGGCCAAAATGAAATTAGTTTTATCTCATAAACATAAGAAAATCTTGACCAGGTAAAATTGAGAATGCTTCAAGATATTAAGCACATCAGTGCACTCATAGCAATTCCAGATGACTGAAAGAGACACAGCCACAGATATTTCACCAGAACATGATTTTGTATCAAGAAAAAGTAGAAAAAAAAAAGAAGGCTAAGTACTCTATTACGGTATATATAGACATGATGGAAGGACAAAAGAAGTGGGAGCCTGCCTATACCAGCTGAGATCAGGGATTGCCTGTGCTGGCAGTTAGGAATAACCATTGAGGAAAACTAAGGGCTAAGAGTCAAACAACACGTTATAAAACTCCATCTAAGCTCTTGTCAGCAAACCATGGAGAAAAACAGCAGAGACTCTTCAGGCTGTCTTCATCCCCGCTGTGAAAACTGCCCATGGAACTAGTGGCTACAAGGGGTATTGACTGAAATGAGAGGATTCACTGCTGCTCATGACTGAGTGAAACAGCATGAGCAAAAGCTGTAGACAAATCTCGCACCTTTAACACATACCAGAGCTGTTGGATAAATTATCTTTGTTACAGGAGCCGGATCTATACACATGATTCATTTCCCACAGCCACTGCTGTGATCACAAGATTTCAGTTCTTCCCCAAAGCCAAGAGTAAACCTGGGACTACTGTTTCTCTCTCACTTCTGGTATGCAAACAGTAGCAACATGTATGAGATTTCTCTTTCCACTTAATCCCAACCCTACCATTGGTGCATTTGTGAGAGTAAGAGAATTCCATTACAGAGATCTTAAGGCACATTGTCAAGACCTTCCAAAGAGCATAGGCTGATGGTCTTGGAGTTTGCAAACTATGGATTTTGATTTTCATTTTTTTGTTTGTTTGGCTGGTTGGTGTTTTTTTTAATGTTGGTTATTTAATTTACAGTATAAGAAAATGCACTTTGAAAGAGGTTCAGCAGTTTATACAGGATATTTATAGGGCAACATGTAAGGTACAGGTGTTTCATATTTTGGCGACTTAAGCACAGTGTTATACTTAATCTTTGGAAGTTGTTCTTAGAGTACAAGATGTCTCTTCTGAAGCTTGCAGTCCTCAGACAGAAGTGGGAAGAGGCATCACATCCTTATTAAGTCTGTATTATTCAGAATAATGCATATAGTCTCAGAGGACAGTTAATGTAATATACTGAATGGAAGGCATCTCCCACACTAGTTGTTTTGGTGGCTAAACATGCTTTCATTTTTTATCTGCCAGATGATATCAACAAACCACAGTTGATAATGGCTTCACACATACACCTACATTAAGAAGGAATTCTCTGTGTTTGCTCTTCATGTGACATGGAAGGCTGCTCTTCACGTGGCACTTAAAGATGATGGGTAAAGGAGGAGCTTACAGCATGACCTCTATCTATCAGAAGGGCATTTGGAATAACTTTGGAGTTCTATTTCCAACAGAAGGTCACTAAACACTATGTGCTTAATGCTAAACCTGAATACTTGTTTATTGCTTCCCTATTCTAGGCTAATTAGACACGTAAATGAATGTATTCTTTAGTGTTGAGCTACTACTAAGGACTGCTGTTTACACAAGTGCTCTTATGTTTTCAAATTTTCCAAAATTTAATATTTTCAACCTGTTACAGTTATATTTCCATGGACTATTAAGGAAGTCAAAGTCATGTTGCCAGTATAATGTATGACTGGGAACTTAATTAATAAGCAGAATACGTAGTTCAGTAGTTTTTTCTAAAGTCAAACGAATCATTAATTGTGTTACTTCTTTTTAGACAAATACAAATTACACTTCTTAAATATGCATGGATTACTGTTCTATTTGTATGAAATGGATTCATAACACTCTGGAATGCTATCACTACTTTTGATATGAAACTACCAGTTTCTCTGTTAGAATTGTCTTTTAATGCATGCCAGGAAAGTCAATTAACCTTGTGTCCTCTGACATTTAAAATCTACATTTCAGAATTATTTTCTGTCTCTTCTGCATATACATGGATTATTAAAGCATGCTATACACTACATTACAATGGCAATACTTAAGATAAAATGCCAAAAAAAGCCCTCTGATAACATAAAAACATTAACAGTGATGTAGCTTATACTATTTAATCAGTTGGCATGCAAGTGAACTTCATTATAACAATGAAACAGACTCATCACAAAAATTCAACTTAATCTAGACCCTGACTTGCCCTAGCCATCTAAATGAAACCTACAATATTTTTCAAGTTCAGACTGATTCTAGCAAGCAAGTTTATATTCTTGCCAGGTTGCTGCCCTTTCTGCTTCTTAACAGCAGGATATTGTTACTTCTCAAGGAGGCAAGGTGGGTACACTCCTGATCCTTCTTCTCTGTGTAACTTCCCCTTCTCCTGAGTAACCCTGGCATGTGTCTTTCAAAATTAATTCTTCCTGCAATTTGGACTGTTAATTTGGTTGCCCACCATGCAGTCTTGCTCTTCATGGAACTTCCTGACAGTTCTTCAGATTTGTGAAAAACAGAAGGGCAGAGGCAAAAGATCTGAGTAGCTAGCAAGAGAGCCCAGAGAAACTTATTTCAGAAATAGCCATCCAGAAATACAAAGATATAGAAGTAGTGTACACAAAAAGAAAACGCCAACAAAGAAGAACATATGATTTTTTTAACACCTCTTTGTCCTTTCAGACAAAGACTTTGCAGATTTAGTATAGAACTGCAGCATCAGACTCCCTTCTGTGCATGCAGAGCAATGCAAGTAGTACAGACCAGGAAGAAATGCTGAAGTGTTCGTTTTATGATTATATTAATAGTTCCAAAACAAAAATAATATGCCTGCAAAAGAGGAAGTATGTTAAAGAAAGATGAAATGTTTGAGAAGCTCCCTTACTATATATTTTCTTCTTTTTTATGCTTTATGGTTTTGGTAAGCAGAAATAAAGAATAATTAGACTGTGCAAATTCCAAATCTCCAAAATCCAAATGAAATCCAAAAATCCATTAGCACATTCCAAATCTCACTGATTTCAGCAGGACAGTGCTATAATAAACACCATCAAGCACTCAGAGTACAAAGTTTCCATTTTTACATCAAACACTATCAATCTTAAAATTGCTGGAAAATCCTGAAGATTTGTATGCTTTAATCACATACTACAGGCAAAACCAGGATAACCACTTTAATACAGATTTGTACCATGGCTGAAGACTATAGTAATTCTCTTGAACAGTGATTTGGAGGGAAAATTGTTCCTCAGCTAAAATCACATGACTTGAAGAAATGACAGAATTGTTATTATTTCCTTTTAACTTTGCCTAATCATGTACAAAGGGCAAGAACAACCCTTGGCTGAATGTGGAATAACCTGAGAACCTCTTTTGGGTTTGGCAGGAGAACTCAGTTTTTCCACAAAGCCTCTTTTAGACTTTGAATGGGACAACATTAAAGACACAATTTTCAGAGCGTATCTTTCATAGAGTAGCTTTTATGTAATATTTATGTATAAAACAGTTTTCCAGAAAGGGAAATTTTATGGTGATGTGTGTATACACAATACAGTGTTCCCTGAATACAATTTAAAATTGAATTACAAATAACTTATTACATTATTACAAAAACAACTGTTACAAGCTGGGTACAGAATGGGTTGAGAGTAACCCTAAAGAGAAGGGTTTGGGGGTGTTGATTTGGGGGGGAAGCTCAAGATGAGCTGGCAGGGAGCTGATGCAGCCCAAAAGGCCCACCATATCCTAGGATGCATCAAGAGGAGTGTGGCCAGCAGATCAAGACAGGTGCTTCTCTCCCTCTACTCTGCTCTTGTGAGACCCTGCCTCGAATACTGTGACCAGTTCTGGTGTCCCCAGCATAAAAAGGACATAGATCTGCTGGAAAGAGTCCAGAGGAGGGCCACAAAGATGATCCAGGGGCTGGAGTACCTCTGCTGTGAGGAGAGGCTTGGGGGGTTGGGGTTGTTCTGCCTGAAGAAGAGGATGCTCCTGGAGAACTCTATAGCTGCCTTCCAATACCTGAAGGGAACCTGCAGGAAGGCTGAAGAGGGACTTCTCATAAGAGTGTCCAGCAATAGGACAAAGGGAAATAGTTTTAAAGTGAAGGAGAATAGGTTTAAACAAGATCTTAGGAAGATCTTCAGTACAAGAGTGGCAAGACTCTGGAATAGATAGCTTAGGGAATTTGTGTCTGCCCCTCCCTGGAGGTGTTCAGGTTCAGGTTGGATGAGATTTTGAGCACCTTTGTCTAGCTGAGGAGTGTTCCTGTCCATGGCAGGAAGGCTGGAGTCGATGATCTCTAAGGCCTCTTCCAACCTAGGCCATTCTGTGATTATCTCTATTCATCTCTCTTAAAATTTCCACATATTGACAGATACAGAATTCTGGAAATTAAACTGAGGGCCATAATACATGTTACCTTTGTATCCTAAGTAGTAGGTTGCAAATCAAAGGGGTTCAGTCATCAGGAATGGAGTTTGCATATAACAGGGTGTGATACTAGATTTATTAGATGTAGTTTAGTATTCACTTGACAATTGACTAAGGTATATACTTGAGGAAAAAGATTAGCTAGTTAAATGTAGTCTGATACTGGCTTGAATAAGAGTGTGGAAGTTATCCTCTTAGAAAAGATAATTATTTTAAAGCATACCTAATTTCATCTTATTCAATGGGAAGCTTACGGTGTACTGGAAAGAGTTCTTAGTGTTTTTACACCCAGATTGGTACAATAGAGCCTGCTTAAAATCTAACTGTGACTGTGGTAAATAAAGTGATTGTGTAAAAATGGCATCTTTTAACAGCCTCCTGGCTCTGTACTGGCCCGGAGATGCTTTTCCTTATTCTATTCATCTGTGATTAAAATATATTTTTTACCTCTTTTAGTTTCCTGTCATTGTGTAGAATCAACACAGCTATAGGAGAATAAGATAGGTACTTTTCCCTTTATATAAGATAAGCAGATTTATATGCTAATCTCTGATTGTTTAATCTTTATTATCTGTGATATGGTGTGATCATCTTCAGTTTTAGAACAGAAGTTAGGTATTCAGGATTGTCTGAATTGAAGCCCCTCAAAAGAACCAATGCAATGTAGAAAATCTAAGAGACAGTGAAAGACATAATCTTCACTATATTATAGTTAAAAAACACTTAAAAGCCATATTTTAAGCATTTTCCCATATAAGTCTTTTGAAAAAACACACAGGTATTTGATACAGTGAGTGCTTGGTTTCTGGACCCATCTAAGATATATTTTTTATTAAATACACCCCTAATATTTCATTATGATATTCTTACAAATACTGGAATAAAATAATCCCAAAATAATGAAATTAAGATTTCATTTTTCTAACTGTTTAAGATTTCACTTTCTACTCAAAGGAAGTCAGATCACTTACTGAAATATCCCAGATAATTTCAAAACATTCTGGATGTTAACATTACAAGGACTTGATTAGGTAAAACATTTAAAATAATATAATCTTCAAAGGGAATGTAGAAGTATTTTGGCAGTCTTCTCACAAGAAACACAAGAGATACCAAATGTAACAAAAATAGGCTGAGAATAATACTTTCTAGTTGTCTTTAAGATAAGAGCTGGTGAAAAAAGACATTTGATTTATGAAGCAGGAATAACTTCAGCAGTGAAAAAGAATGCAAACAAGGAAACTAGGTGCAATTTCTTTCTGGAACCAATAACTAGTGATTCAGCTTTAAATGTCATAGTTTTATATTTCCAGAAAAGATGAGCAAAAGACCAGTGCTATATAGACACTGTGCTGCAATACAGAGTGATCTAACACCTGAATATCTAAGCAGACTTGTCAGACTGTAAAGCATTAAATTATATCTGGAAAAATGAATACCAAATTAACAGTGCTGTACACATAAAATGGCCTGGGAATGAACTTTTTGCAAGTGACATACAAGATCCACACTGAGACAGCTAGAGATGCAAAAAAATGGGACCTAATCCATTTATATCCTAAATAGTGTGCACAAAATTGTGTCATTTAAATAGGATAAGACCAGATAGCTGAAAAGCCATGAACCTTCACTAATGATACCCCTTTCTTCATGATACTATATGCTGATAGTTGGGTTTGCGTTCCCAGACTAGCTACCCTGTCCAATAATATTGAAGCCCCTGTCTGCACCACTCTACAGGATACTAGTTCTTATGCATCTTTGTAAAAAGATGTCATACCTTCTGATGAAAAATTATGTATGTGCTAGGTATTACATTTATTAATTGAATTATGTTGAATAAACTTACATGCTGGCCAGAAAAGTTGTCTGTTGACTGCCAGACCACTTCTGCTTGCCTTCTTTGTGCTATGGCAAGTACAAGATACTGCTGAGGATGTGTGTCTGAAAGAGAGAGGAACAGAAAGAGAAAAGCAGAATTGCTACACGCAGTCTCAATGAAAACAAGAGCTAAATCAATCTGGGTTGCCAGGAGACCTAATATTCTATTATGATCAAAATAATGCCAAAGGAAATAAAGAGGTCAAGCAGCAGCAGCAAAAATTCATCATCTGTCAGGGTATAAAGATCAAAAACAAACTCTTAAGAATATTTTTTCACAGTGCAGAGGATGGGGTCCAGCCTGAGAGAAAGTCAAGAGACCTTCTTTGAAAGATACTGCCACATTTGCAGTGTGTTACAATTGCTAAAATAAAAAAATAATAAAAAAAAGAAACAATGATTGAATATTAGACAGCAACATGCGGAATCTTCAATTGGTAACAGATTTTTTTCTTAAAAACTGGGCTGATAATTGTTTTACTGTCTGGCATTATTAAGAAGTTATCTACCATCAAAGAAAGATTAACAATGTGAGAACCCAGAGGGATTAGAGAATCAAGAAAAACTGTAACTGTTCAGAACAGAGATTTGGCAAAACATAATAGTGCCCTGAGGTGTTGGAGCACAAAATGCCGAAAGTATTTGTAGTTTGAGAACTGTGACAGGCTCAAGATTGGGAATTACAGAATTGTTAGTGTTGGCAGCTTCATTAGAAGGCAGCTGACTCACCATGATCTTAATTTTGTTCTCAAAGTGGGATGTGAACTGTTCACAAAGTTCTGTTGATGGAGGAAGAGCCAGATTAGACAGCTTTCCTGCAATAAAAAGTTACAAGAGAGTAGGGCAGTTTGCCCATTCAGCAATTAAGTTGGAATAATAAGCAGATCTGGATTGTTTCAAAACATTGGCAGAGCTCATTGAAAGGGCTCTAAGCTATGGTTGAAGGAGGGGTGGGGGTAAAACTGGGTTTAATAGAGAGAAGCCTGGGAGTGGCATGCCAGGACCAGTGGGGACCTAATAAAGTCCTACTGTTAGCTGCCTCCATGGAGATGGGGGGTAATAGGCTGGCAGCTATGGAAGAATCTGGGAACTGTCTGGTGGAAGTTAGGGCTTCTCCCTCCCTTCAAAAAGATGGCAGGACCACTAAGGGGCAGGCCAACATGAGTGACACAGAGGTGGGTGTTTACTACAGGCCACCTAACCAGGATGAGGAAGTTGATGAATCCTTTTACAGGCAGCTGAAAGTAGCCTCACAATCACAGGCCCTGATTCTCCTGGGGGATTTCAATCACCCAGATATTAGCTGGAAAGGCAACACAACCAGGCGTGAGTGGTCCATGAGGTTCCTGCAGAGCACTGATGACAACTTTCTGATGCAAGTGGTTGAGGAGCCTATGAGGGGAGGTGCTCTGATAGATCTGGTATTAACAAAGAGGGTCTTGTTGGGGATGTGAAGGATGACATTTTTACTGACTGGCTAGATGAGGGCAGAGCAGCGGATGTTACCTACCTTGACTTCAGCAAGGCTTTTGATACTGTCTTCCATAACACCCTCATTAGGAAACTCAAGATGTGTGGGCTAGATGAGTGGACAGTGAGGTGGATTGAGAGCTGGCTGGGTGACAGAACTCAGAGTGTGAGGATCAATGAAGCAGGGTTGAGTTGGAGGCCTGTAACCAGTGGTCTCCTCCAGGGCTCATTACTTGGTCCAGTCTTGTTCAACATCTTCATCAACAACCTGGATGAGGGGACAGAGACTGTCCTCAGCAAGTTCACTGATGATACAAGGCTGGAAGGGGTGACTGAGACTCTGGAGAGCTGTGCTGCCATCCCGAGTGATCTGGACAGGTTGGAGAGCTGGGCAGAGAAGAACCAGATGAAGACTAGATGATCTCTAGAGGTCCCTTCCAACTCTGATAACTCTGTGATTTCTGTACCCATTTAAATGGTCCAAACTCGTAAGTGTACAAGCAGTTGAGAAGTTCTCAAACAGCATTTAACTTGCAGCCCAGAACATTCATTTTTTGATACAGCTGCCCAAAAGAAGTCTATAGAAGTGGTATGCCCTTTAGGATATTATGAGTGTGGCTCACCTGTTAGTACACATTTAAGAAAAAATGTGGGAATTTCTGAAGCACCCAGTAGTATAACAGGAGGTTTCTTTTGTCTAGCAAACAATGTCCAGTTCAACATGAATAGAAAAGTAAGTTATGGAAAACCTTATTTAAGTTTTTCTCGAAGTTTATTCCATTAATATTTTTTTTAACTTGGGCAAGAATCATTGGTAGAAACAAGTAAAAAGAAATTGTGGCAACTGCCACAACCTACAAAGCCTCCTACCAATATCAATAGCATAGGAAATGGCTATCCTACAGATGAAGAAAACAAGTCAATGAAAAGAGTAGGTCTTGATCCTACAGGGAGTGTGGTTTTAGGTTTCATAAACAAAAAATGTATTCTTTGAAATGAATGAAACAAATGTAATTTGAATAGCTAAGCATATGTGCAGTATTTGGGGGACATTCATTATTTCTCCCAAGACAAAAATTTAATAATTACCAAACATAACAAGTACACTGCAATCTCCCCTACAAGAGTGTGTGAAGAGCTCAGTATTGAAGTATGTGGGGAGGTAATAACAAAAAAGTTAACTTGCCCAACAGAAGACATGGAGAAAAGGTTCATGCATCATACTGGAAGCAGGCTAGTGCCTAGACAAGAGACACAAGCATGAAAAAACATTACTGTAGTGCCTTAAAATGGTACCATTGCTCATTGTGTAGGATTGAGATTGAGAACACAGGAAAATGGATTTACTTTATTGCATGGCTACATCTTCTGTGACGTGTCTGTTTCAAAGAGCTTCTGATCTTAACATCTTCCAGGAAGTTCCACAAAGACAGATGGTTTGATTCAGATTATAGAAAATCCTGGAGGCACGTTCTGTAGAGGAGTTCTGTGCTGTCAGCTGATACTGCACAACCTTTAACTTTAACATTTGCAGTGATTTTGATTCTGTGCTTCAGCTATAGCACTCTTTCTGGTGTGGTATTGAAATAACCGGAAAGCTTAAACCCAGGAAGCAAACCATCTATCCATACACCATCATAACACAGAGCAAAAATTGTTCCAGCGCAGTAACAGTGTTCTTCTATCAAGGGACACAGGTCTGGGAGGTGAAATCCAAAAGTCCTACATATTCTTCAGCTATCCCTGCTTGTTATATGAAGTGTGTGTTGTGTACATTCAATAACAAGTCATAATGAACCAGTGATACTTATTTAGAGAAGACGGAGCACTAAGACTGCAACTTCTATTTTCTACATCTAAAAGCCTCAGGAAAGTTGTGCAGTGGTCTTATCTATTTCAACTGGTAGTAGCCACAGTACTGCAGCATTCAAACTGTTTATTTTATGAATTTCACAGTGGAAAGTGGTTCAGAAGTGAATCGATTTCTTTTGTCTGTACCTTAAAATTGATTAATAGAGCCTTTGGTAAAGCTACTAGAAGTCCCATTTGTGGCAGCTAGATCATGGAATACAATGTTGTTCTTGGAGTTAACTCTGAAAGTGGGACATTTTGGATTTGGGGGTTTAATTACATATTGCAAAATCTTTCCTAAATTGCCTACACATTCATATAGGTTTATCCTTGTTTCTCATATGCTTTTTCTGTATTAATTACTAGCAGAGAATTCCTCGGTTAATTCTGCATGATGAAGAAGAGGATAACATGTTGCTGTTCTATTTCAGGAAACTGAGCAGTTTACTTCACCCTCAGTGGCTTCAGTGTTTATTTTTATAAGATTAAAGACAGAGAGCATATGGCAGTAATTCTGGTACTTCTTGTGGATGAATCATACAGAACAGTTGGACACATTGGGAAATCATATTATTGTGTATTTTATCACAGAAAGGGTCATGAGCAGTGAGTGATACGAGCTCAAACTCTGTAAAACACAAGGTTAACAGAATCATGGAGAATCTGAGGTTGGAGGAGACAGTTGTAGGTCATCTGGTCTGACCCCATGCTCAAGCAAGGACACTTACAGCCAGCTGCCCAGGACTATGGCCAGGCAGATTTTGAATAACTCTTGGGTGGAAGACTCTGCCACCTCTCTGGGCAACTTTTGCCAGAGCTTGGTCATCCTCACAGTGACAAAGCATTTCCTGATGCTCAGAGGGAGCCTTCTGCGTTTTGGTGGCTATTGCCACTGGTTCAGTCACAGGACAACACTGAAGAGAGTATGGTTCTCCTCCTTTGCACTCTCTCTTCAGGTATTTATAAACACTGATGAGGTTCCCCCTGAGCCTTTTCTTATCCAGGGTGAACAGTCAGTTCTTTCATCTTTTCCATATAGGACAGATACTCCAGTCCCTTCATCACCTTTGTGGCCCTCTGCTGGACTCTCTCTAGCGTGTCCATGTCTCTTCTCCTGGGAAGCCCAGAATTGGGGTCCAATCATCCATTTCAGCATTAAAACTGCAATAAATAAAAACATTTAAATTTAAAATTATGCCAAATAGTAGCTTTTTTTTCTGATCTGGTATATTATTTATTAATATAAATGAATAGTGTAACTTTCATTGATGCTACAGGGAAGAGCTCTAAGGAAAAAAAAAAACCAGCAAGAAGGCTGTTAGGAAGAATTGCACTTACGTGAGTGCTTTTGCTTACTTACTTACTCTGTGCTTTTGCTCAACTACCTGAATGTTTTCATCAAAACAAAACAAACAGCATCATTTACCACTTAGATAACTCCTTTTTGTCTCAGTCATCACATGTGTAAGGAGGAGGAATCCACTCCTATTCCATTCAAAAAACCTATTGCAGTCAGTCCCCTCCTGTAGGTCTAACAGGACACCAGAAGTGGTACAAAAGCAGATAAAAGGAAGATGGCAACAGCACAGGAATGCAACGTGGGCAAGGCATCACCAGAATCTGCAACAAATTCTGAGAGAAAGCATGTTGTTGAATTAATCAATTATCTTTCCAGAAAGAAAAGGCAAAAGAATTTACAAATGTGTTGATTGGAAAGGGAATAGGAGTTCCAATGGATTATCAGATCCTAGAACCAAGTCTGTCCTTGTCAGCTATCTGCTGGTTTTTAGGGTGCATCTACCTGTTCTCTTTAATCTTACAAAACAGCAGATGTCTCTCAGTATCCCACTTTTCTACTCTCTTTCCTTCACCAATGTAAAACTCAATTTATTAATTATTATGCTTTAGACAATGATGTTCCAGTTCACTGATCCACCAGATAACTAATTTAAAAAAAAAAAAAAAAAAAAAAAGTACATTCTCTAACAGATCAGCAGGTTTATCTGGCTCACTTCACAGCTGTATCATTATTTCATATGACATAAAGGACTCGGTAGAACTTGCTACTTGTGATGTCCAGGCAGAAAGAAGAAAGAATGGGATCACATCTTTCTGGCAAAATCCTGAAATTAATTCAGATCAGACGTGACATGAAAGTACATCCTCGTAGGGCAATAAATTATGTTTTAGAATCCGTCTTCTCCTGTTGCACCCATGAGGACTTCAAGAAACATCTAGGATCTGCTACCCTTAAAATCTGAAGGGATAATTTTCTGAAATCACTAAATCACTAAACAGCTCATGACCTATAACTATCTATAATCACATGTTATAATTTCTCAGTTCCCTGAAAATACATTCTTTGGAAATGCTCTGGAGTATCTAGAAGACCTCTTTTCCCTCTCCAAGTCAATTCAGTAAAACTCTTCCTCATGAAGCTCAGAGTTCTGTCCAGAAACAAGTCTATTATTCTGAAATGCAACGCCTTCCTAAAACATATGTTCTTCAGAAAACAAAATACAGATAATTTGAAGCTGGTGAATGGGCTACAATTTTAGAACTAAGTAATTTAATTAATGTCAACTATTTATCCATAATTCTGAGCATATTCTCAGTTTTATAGGCATTACCCACATGATGTTACCTCCAGAACATGGCTTCTGTAGCTTTAAATTCCTGGAAAGATCCTTAGAAAACATACTTTCTATTAAATTTGCTTGGTTTGCTAACATAACTGCTAAGTAGATATAGAAAGGTAACATTAGTAGGTGACAAAAGCACAGATTTAAGGAAGGACAACTGCTTTCTACTTCATTCAATTTATAGCTTTGAAGATGTTCCTACTGGAAAAGTAGATGCAAAGCTGTGTAGGAGCTTAATGACTGATGGGGTCCTAACAACCTCAGCCAGGAAGTTTCAAATGAAGCAGCAGAGATTTGTACAAGATCTCGAGTTAATTCACTCTTTGCTTTATTAGGTCCTTGCCCTGCAGGGAGGGGAAACATTTCCAGGCAGGCTAAATGTTAAATAAAGCATTTGTAGACATTGATGCTACGTGGTTATCCAATTTCAAACAGGATGTCAAAGTGTCACAGTATGAGAAGGGGGTCTGTATACTTCTGGAAACAGTACCTCAGGCCTGCCATCAAAGCATCATCTCACAGAACAATTTTGACTTTGCTGTGATTCAGTATGTTGCACTTGATTTCTTGTCAGCATCATGATGTCTCAATAGCAGGGGCAATAGCAGCCACCGGAAATAGAGATGCACTTGTCGGGGTACTACTGGACGCTGCTCCACAGAGTCACAGAATCATCCAGGTTGGAAAGGACCTCTGAAATCATCAAGTACAACCCTTAATCCACTGCCACAATGGTTACCAGACCATGGCACTGAGTGCCACATCCAGTCTCTTTTTAAAAACATCCAAGGACGGAGAATCCACCACCTCCCTGGGCAGCCCATTCCAATGCCTGATCACCCTCTCTGTAAAGAATTTTTTCCTAATATCCAACCTAAACCTCCCCTGGCAGGGCTTAAGTCCATGCCCTCTTGTCTTACTGGTAGCTGTCTGGGAGAAGAGCCCAACCCCCCCTGGCTCCAGCCTCCTTTCAGGGAGTTGTAGAGAGCGATGAGGTCTCCCCTGAGCCTCCTCTTCTCCAGGCTGAACACCCCCAGCTCCCTCAGCCTCTCCTCACAGGACTTGTGCTGGATCCCTTCACCAGCCTGGTTGCCCTCCTTTGGACCTGCTCCAGGACCTCAATCTCCTTCCTGAACTGAGGGGCCCAGAACTGGACACAGGACTCGAGCTGTGGCCTCACCAGGGCTGAGTACAGGGGCAGAATCACTTTCTAGTGAGGATTTGTCACTTACTCTTCCAATGGTAAGTTCTGAAACATACAGATGGAGTCTACACTAAAGCCACTGTTTTCTGTGTATCAATGAGGTAGAGATATAGGTCGCTGTGCAGGCATACAAGCTAAAACTTCCTATAATTCTCTGAAAAAGAGGGAAGGGAATGGAAGGGAAAGAAACCTGAAACTTCATGTTGAACCCAGCTTACCACAGTATGAACTTACGTCTTCTAAGCTGTCCCTCCCAGATGACCTGCTCCTTTGATGGTTTTCACAGAGGAGCTCTTCCTAATGAATGGATCTGAAATTCTTATTTTCCTCTAGAAATCAGAACTGGGACATCTGGCAATTTTCTGGTTCAGGTCATGGCTGAAATATGACTTGTGACTGTATCTGTAGTCAGGCAAACCTCTTCTAGGTCTGAGGCAAGAGGCATCATGTCTCTATCTTTTAATTGGTAAGAGGTTCTTACACAACTGTGGATAGGCTTCATTTAATCAGACCATAGCTGTGAAATGTCTTTTCTACCATTCATACCTGATGTCAGAAAAAAACACATATGGACACTCTCAGTCTCATGAGAGAAACATCCTTAAGCTGGTTTGAATCTACCAGGCTGCCAAATGTATGAGTCCTACACTACCAAAAGTAAAATTCTACTCAGACAGAAAATATAATTAATGGGGAAGCATCACAGAAGACAGAGAGAAGGTCAGCCAACAAACACACTCCTTCTGGAAAACTTCATCTATGAACTGTTCATGTGCTCTTGAATATCCTGCTTTGACAAAGGCAAACATCAGTTTGTAAGAACTGAGTTTACACCAGAGCAAAAGAGTCAAAAAATAAAAATAAAAATCAAGTTCTAATTTACATTTAAAACACTCATTTTGCTTTTGTAAGTGGTTTGAATCTAATTTCCTATGACATTATAATTTATGAAGCATGTCATTAAAACACAACACTTTAGCTGTGGGTGACAGTGTTTATCCTCAAGGGGAACATTTGCTGCATTAGACATAATATACACAGCCAATGTGTTTATGAAATGAGTACCAATTTTGTCTTCATGTTCAAGAAGATTTACTGGTTCAAATTTACAGATCTGTGTTCTACTTGTGAAAACAGTAGTTTGCACATCACATGATATATAGGTCTGATTTTATAGTGATGTATGAGCACAACAGTTGTGAATAAACTCCAGATTTACAACACTACTGAGGTCTTCTACAAAGGAATACATATAAAGCTGTCACTTCCCTGGTTATGCTGTCTGAAGTTAGAGAATTTTGACACAGAACATTGCTAAATCTAAGAAAGTGCTGTCTTTTCTGTCAACTGGGAGAGAGAGCGGGCATAGCCCCCAAAAGGAAAAAGCTTTCCTGGAATGGAATTTTAAGTATTCATTATAATCCCTTGCAGCAGTCACAACTGGCACTCTTAGAGGTGACTTTTTTCTCACTTGTCAGGTTGATGGAAGGAAAGATGAGAAGGAAGAGGTCTGTAAAAAGCGAGTTCCCTAGAAGCCTGCAGTGCCAATGAAATCATAGGAATGCTAATGTTTAAAGAAGTCTGAACATCTTGGAGCAGAGAAGTACATGGACTTTATCAATCTGATGTTTTAATGAGGAAAAAAATGCCACCAGTATTTTGCCAAGCCAAAATTTCTCTATTTCTAAGAATACCATTGCCATATCCCTAGGTACAGTCAGAGACATGTCTGTTCTGTTTCTGCTCTGCTGCTGCTTCTGCTAGAATCTACGGCCATATTTTAGAATACATTAGGTCTGACATAAAAAATAAATCAGCTTCCAGGTAGCATTTATGGGATTTAATTTAAACCCACTATTGTAAGACAATAGTCAATGTAAGGCTTTGGGGGCTCTAAGGAAAATTACCTAGAATTAAACAGACTAAATAAAATCAATGGGATTCTGTAATCAGTTTTACCATCCAAACCACATCTTTGTCAACCAAAACTGCTTATTAGTGATTTGGATGAGGGTAACAAGTGCAGCCTCAGTAGGTGCATCAGGCTGGGTGGGTGTGCTGGTCTGTTCAGGGTTAGGAGGGTAGAGGGACCTGGACAGGCTGGATCGATGGGCCAAGGCCAGTTGTGTGAGGTTCAACAACGCCAAGTGTTGGATCTTGCATGTGAGTCACAACAACCCCATACAAATGCTGCAGGGTTGGGGAAGAGTGGCTGGAAAGTTCCTTGGTGGCAAAGGACCTGGGAGTACTGGTTGACAGCTGGATGAATATGAACCAGAAGTGTGCCCAGGTGACCAAGAAGGCCAACAGGATCCTGGGTTGCATCAGGAATAGTGTGGCCAGCAGGAGAAGAGAAGTGATTGTGCCTCCATACTTGGCACTGGTGATGCTGCACCTGCACCTCAAGTGCTATGTTCAGGTATGGACACCTCACTTTCCTCTATAGGAAAGACACTGAGTCATTGGAGCAAGCACAGAGAAGAGGAACAAAGCTGTTGTAGGGTCTCTAACTAGATCAGGTTGCTCAGAGACCTCCTATGTTTATTCAGACCAATTTAGATTTCCTAGACTGTTTCCACTTTTTCTGACATGTTACAGCTCTTCATATCAATAGGTGTGCATATCAATAAGGTTTTTTACAAAAAACTTGTAAAATATTTAACTGCAGTGTACTTACAACTAAGTCTTAGGTTTTCTTCATAGGAAACACAGAAAGCACAAATTGCAAGTGGAAAACATGCCATCAACATAATTTCTGATTAATTAAATATTGAGAACGGAAACCAGTATGAGCAAATTGTCATTCCAGACAATTGCATTTCCATGCCTTAGGCATATGCATATTCTACATATTTTGTAAGAACTTCTTGTTTTAAGCTCCTTTGTGTAGTCTTCAGGGATCAGAGGAGTTGCTGACACTTAAAGAAAACCCTTTAAAACACTTTTCCACTAGCTTAACTCTGTGAAGTATCAAAATAGTGAAAAGTTCCTTAGTGGATGAGCAGTCTTAACCTAAAAGTGAAAAAGTTGTTTCAGCTCCCCAGGTTTCCATGTCAGGCCTCTTGGTTCCTATTTTGACAGTGGGAAGTCAATGCTGAGATCCTTCAGGCACCTCTGCACACCTGACTTGTAAATATATAGGTCTGACTGAGATGGACTTAATTTTCCCCATAGCATCTCTCATAGTGCTGTGCTTTGTATTTGTAGTTAGAAAGGTTTTGATAACATGAAAGAGTTTGGGCTGCAGCAGAGCAGCACTCCTGTCTCTCCAACATTTCCCCTCCACACCATCAAAGGCCAGCAGGTTGGGTGCTGGCAAGATCTAGGGAGAGGACATAGCCAGGACAACCAACCAAAGTCCTATCTGTGTCTTCCAGAAAAACTGCTATATGTACTGAAGCTCCACTTCCCAAGAAGTGGCTGGACAAAACCCGCTGGTAGAATTTGAGAACAAATCTTTTGTTTTCATTTGCTTCCATGTGTTGCCTTTGCTTTTGCTTTAATAAACTGCCTTTATCTTGGCACAAGAGTTTTTTCTTCACATTATTTTCTCTTCTCTTCCCATTCAGCTGAGAAGGGGAGTGATAGAATTTTTTGGTAGGTACCTGGGGTCCAGCCACAGCCAACTATGAAAGGGTCCCACTGCCATCAGTGCAGCTCTCCAAAACTGAGAAGCAGAATTATTTCCAAGTTATCTAGAACTCCTGTATCAAAAGTAGCTCTTCATTACCACCACTAGAAAAAATCTTATGCTGAAATAAATGGATAACTGCTATAACAAATTAGTGGGGTCAAAATGTAGAATTTACAAGGCACTCTAGAGCACTCTTTTAAAACAAATCACTTAGGACAAGGAGAATCAATGTAGATAACAAAGACAGAAAGCAGAATAGCTTCAACTGCATTCATATGAATGTTGCAAAACCCACATTAATACAAAATCATAGAATCACAGCATGCTTTAGGTTGGAAGGGACCTTAAAATTCAGGACTTCCAATCCCCCTGCATGGGCAGGAACACCTCTCACTTGATCAGGTTTCTTCAAGCCCCATCCAAACTGGCCTTCAACACTTCCAGGGATGAGGCATACACAACTTCTCTGGGCAAACTGTGCCAGTGGCTCACCACTCTCACAGGAAAGAATTTCTTCCTGTTGTCTAACCTAAATCTACCCTGTTCCATTTTAAAGACATTACCCCTTGTCCTGTCACTACATGCCATTGTAAAAGGTTTCTCCACAGCTTTCCTGCAGGCCTCTTCAGGTATTGGAAGGTCTCCCCAGAGTCCTCCCTTCTGCAGGCTGAACCCCAACACTCTCAGCCTGTCTTCATGGGAGAGGGGCTCCAGCTCCCTGGTCATATTTGTGGCCCTCCTCTGGGCTCACTCCAACTCAATCCACTCAAAGTTATTGTGTTACAGTAATCAGGACACTGCTTTTTGTTCAAGTGCAAGAAACCATAATACTTTGCTAGATACTGTGGCATACAAATTAATAGTGAGGATCATTGCACAGTTTGCATATATTTAACAGTAACACAAACAAGATTCTAAGGGAAAACACCAGCTGTATATACTTGACTACAGGTGAGCACTTACTGCTTGCACTCAGCAATAGCAGTCTCTTCCAGATCCTTAAGTAATACTAGCAGAGTTCCCTTGGCTCTTGCACACATTTAATGCACAAAAAATTTGTACAAAATTGTTTTGCGGAGAAAAAGGATCATGGTATATATTTCTCAGAAATTTTATCTCTGATTGGCAACATCTCCAAGAAGAATATTACAGCCCGAATAAAATATTTTCTTTACTTCGGCATGTATTTTCATAATGACCTCAAATATGAAACAAAAAGGGTGATATCTAATTCAAGTGTTTGCAAAGCAAATGCTTATGCATAAACATGAAAATTCTTTCAAAGTTAAAAGGAAATATACAAGAGAAGGACTAGCCCCAGACCTTTATATGTGGCTTAAGGTATCTTTCTTACATAATGTACTTTGTAAGATAGTAAATTAATTGCTCTTTTCAGTAACACTGCATCTTACTGATTACAAACTTACTAGATGGATGGGATCCTTGATCAGACACTACTGTTAGCAAGGCAATAACAAAAGTGGAACTTCAGAGAAACAGAAATTACACCTATGTTTTCTCTGTACCTTCTAAGCCATATTTCCTGTACTAAAGAAGCTAACTTTGCACTTCTGTCAGCACATCAGACTCAAGAGTGAGTTGAAGAGAGAAATATAATTTACCCTCATTGTTCACTCAACTTGAAACAGTGATCATATTTTTGTTCATTTAAAACCATCCTTGAAACATTCTTCTCCCTGGTTCTAGATACTGAGGTCTTTTCCAAAATTATAACTTTTCATATAGAAGATCCTTAAACATCTGGAAAAACTTTTGTACTTGCCACTGCCACTTTCTTCTTGAACAGCCACCAGCATTTCTTTCCCTCTTGACTACTACAGTCATCTCTGTTATTGGGAATGTGGGGACCAATCCCATCTATATGCCTTCTCAATTCTGAGTATGGTAGTTGTCTCCTGAGTGTTACTTACCTGAGTTCCTATTTACCTCTTAAAAAATATATAAGCTTTCTCTGTTTCACTCTTCCTATTTCCTTCTTTCCTTACCTTTCCCTTGCTCAAAACCCCCACCAATTAAAACTTCACATGAAAAGAGCAAAGCTAGATTAATTCTTCACCATATTAATGTGACTGGATGTTGCTCCACAAGTTTTTCAACTTCCCATTGCATTTTTAAGGAAGGAATTCTCTCCTCTTAAGAGCAGAGAGCTATTTATCCTGATTTGCACCTCTGGCATTATCAGGCTAGAAGTATCGACTACTGGAACTTAAAGTTACTGACAAAAGCATACTTTTCAAACACTATGCATTTACCTTTAGGCTTGACTGGTTCCATGAAAGTGAGACCATAGCCCATAGTTCAGGGATGTGCAAAAGTGTTTGGGGCACTAGAATCTTTATTTTAAGTAACAATCAGAGAAAGCAAAAAACCCACAAAATTTTAAGAAGCTATGAAGTTTTAGCTTTTTAAGCTAAGTTTTTTTTTTTGTTGTTGTTGGATTTTTTTTACCCTGGAAAACAAAGAATTCTGTCTGTGTGCTTCCTTAGATTTAGTTTTTACTGCTATTCTTTTTTCTTTTCCTTTAAGGAACCTTGTGTGACTGCAGACGTTTAAAAAAAAAAAAATCAAATGAATGAGTATGTGCTTAATGCTCACTGCAGTGGAGATGTGCAATTATAGATAGCTCTGATATCCTGTAAACAAATGTGCTCAAAGCAAAAATGGTTCTGGCTCCAGCTGCACTATTTTTAAAACACGTAGCTGGTATCACCTAAACAAATGCTTTGACCATTAGAGTGGAAAGGGTGACACTTCAAATTGTGCTTGGATACAAAATTTAAAAGGCTTGAAAACTATTCAGCAAAAGGAAGACACTTACCCAGAGCAGAGGACACATTTATTTTGCATAAGTGCACCAGATGACAGGAGAAGTCTAAGCCATTTTACAAGTGATTTAATAGAAAAGACAGCACATATGATGCACTCCATCTTTCTGAAGTTACATAAGGGAAAATAAAATATATTAAAAAAAGAACAACAAAAAACCCCACAAACAAAATTCCCCATAAGCCTCTTTCTTCGTTATTCATGAAGGTCATATATAATAGACCTTATCTGCACAATTTGTGGACCTTAGGTATTTTTTTTGTTGTGGTCTCTTAGAATTATACGCAATCACAGTAGCCTTGATATTTTATAGCTTAGCCATTTGATAATTCAGACAATGTATGAGATGAAGTAGTGTTACTCCTTAGTCTTTATGGGATTAGAGTTTGGCTTTAAACCTATAACTTTATTCTGCAAGTGATACATTAAAAACTCAACAAGTAATGCAATGGCATTGAGAAACAATATGGACAAAGATGAGCCTGGGAAAGATGACACACTTTTGTGATTCAGATTTGAGAATCTAAAACCCATTTCAAAGTAAGGAAATAAAAAACACAAGCTCAGTTATAACAGCCCTACAGAACACAGTGCTTACTAGGTTTTATTCTGGCAGCTGTCATGCAGTTAATGTTGATGAAAGTGCCTATAGAACCATAAAGCATTATTATTATGTATGTCATGCCCAGAATTCTTTTTGCCTGTATAACATGACACACTTGAGCAGTTTGGACATGAAATATTTCTATATCACTACAATATATCATAGCTCACTAAAATGCCATAGTGCTGAAAGGAAGAGCTAGAATTACTGCAAATGCTAGTACTACCAGAAATCAAAACCTCTCATATGCTATAGGCTTAACAGATCTCTCTTCTGTACCTACTCTAAATTGTAAAGAGCCCATCAGAAGCAATGAAACACCTCATTAGAGATACTATTGAAGACTGTTAAACAGTAGTAAATTATTCTTTAGAGACTTGATTACTTCAGAAGACAACAAGCATGAAAACAATCCATCTGCTAGCTCTAAAATGCAATTACAAAATAGTTTGAATGTATTCTTTAAAGGGATCCATGCCACTTGATAAATTCAAAAAGGAAAAAAAAAAAAGGCAAGAAATGACAAAATGTACTTACCTGTAGCTTCTACTCACATTTAAAAGGGATAAAGTAATATTTCAGCTAAAAACTACACAGGTGATGGCTAATCTAATATTTGACCCATGTGGAAAGATTGAAGGAATCATGGTTGTTTAGTCTACAGAAAAGAAAACTGAAGGGAGAAATGATAACAGTCTTCAAATCTATTGCACCAATAAGGGATGGTGGTCTGTTGTACACTCTATCATGATTTTGCACTTTTTTTTAATGCAGAGAAACCATTCCTGTGCAAAGTGACAGTGAATCCCAAGTAGCTGTCAGAACACTGTATGCAGTTTGTCTCTGTGAAGGGGTTGTGGACACCTCCAGAATCTTCAAGATAGTTATGAATAACTAAAGCAAAAAAATGATGAGGTTATAACAATTTTTCACATTTTATTCTCTAGCTTTGTTGTAAGGATTTATTTCTTTTCACATTTAGTACTACGTCTACTGTTTGTCTGGATTTTGTGTACTTTCAGTTTGATAGTCATGACATAAAATCCCTACAAAGAAAACATGTACTTCTTTTGGAGTCAGGAAGACATTCTCTGTGCAAAGTTGAGTTTTCATTGGACATACTAAGTTTCTGCCAATTTTTGAGATTTCTTTTTTAAACATTGTTTTATCTTCTTCCAAAACATATTTAGCAACATCACTAATGTGCATAAACTTACCAAGATAATGTAAACCAGATCCTGTCTCACTTGGTTTAAATCTTTTCAGTGCTATACAGCCACTAATTTCATTCTTTCTGCCTGATACTGCCATCTTGTACATGGACAAAACATTTGCAATTCAATAAACAGGGAAGTCATCCTTGCAAACACCAGCATTTTAACTGAAAGGGACTGCTGGGGAGTACTGCAGATAGTATTGTTCAGCATACCCACATTCAATAGGCCTTTCTGTATTCAAGAGCATTAAATGAAGGAGCTGCCTGTCTAGACCATCTCTTCATGTCTCTCCACATCATGATTTCTACCAGTGTATGGGTGAAAAAAATACAGTCTCATCAGACTGTATTTCACAGACTCACAGAATGTTTTTGGTTGGAAAGGATCTTAAAAGTTCATGTAGTTCTGACCGCCCCCCCAACAAAGTTAGCCGCACCTCCCACCAGACCAGGTTTCTCCAAGTCCCATCCAACCTGGCCTTGAATATTTCTGGGGAGGTTGTGTTTCTCTTATTTGAGATTCAGAACCTAGAATTAGTTACGGCTCCACTTTTTCCCACATTCACCTTGTGACTCACTTGCATCTGGAGTATCAAAAATGCTCTTTCCCACACAGGTCTCCTCCAAGTCATCCCAAACCTAAAAATACTACCTTTGGACTGCTGAAGAATTTTAATATGTCCTGATATATTGCCTAGAGGAAAATTTTTCATCTTCATAATATTCCTCTGAGTAACCTTTTAGTGTAAATGTAATGCTTAGAACTTCAGAGAAGACAACTATTGAATAGGTAGATTGTAGTGATGACAAGAGTTGGAATCAGTAAGTTTTTACCCTCTGGATTTTAACTGTTGATATTTATGTGATCAGGTATACACGTGGGCTGCAAAAAATTGCAGTGAATATTTAGTTAAAATCTCTATTTTTCAAAATTTTGGTACAGCAATATAGTCCTTTTAAAGTTTATACAAAACTACTGCAACAAATCAGTATATCTTTTGTTTTTTTATATTCTTGCAGTAAATCTTAACCTCAGAATTCTTAACCAGTAAAGAAAATCAACACATACTCAGTCTACTCTGAGTAAACTCTCATACTCACAAACTGAGAGTGCACCAATATAGAAGAATCTAGTGTAAGAGTAAAGTTTGGACTTGTTTGGATATTTAAAGATGTATATGAGTGAGAAATATAGCAGCCACCACCAATGGGATCAAAAAAGTACTTTAGCCATCTATTCAAACTTTAAGTAGGTGTTGTTGGGCTTTTTCCAGCACTTATGATGAACAGATCTAATTAGCTACCGGGAAATTGGGTAAATGTCTTGAACCATGCCATGAAGCCCCACAGGTCCCAGTGCAGATGGTGAGTCCCCATGGGCTTCAGAAAAGTCCTCAGTAATGTACCCAGTTTTACAAAATACCAGCACAAATGTAAGGTGCCAAAGTTAAACCCTACATTATTTTAGGTGGCTCTTTGACTGAGGAGCTACAGCCACAGATATTTTGCACCTCTGGAGGAAAGGTGATCTGTCTGTGATCTGTGTCAGTCATCAACTAAGCAAGATGATCATTTGGTGTTTCTGTTCATGTGCTATGTAATGGGGTATCAGTAACCACCACTTTCTGTTGTGCCTGGGAAATGAGTTTCTACTACAGTCACCCAAGAAGAAATTTCATTGCACTCAGATGCACCAGTGTAGGCAGCTCGTGGGGTAGAATGGAAAACACCAAGAAAGAGACAACCTACCGAAAAAGTCTATGACCAATCTATACCCAAAGATGTGCATTGTGGAATGCCTATGCTACGTTTTAATTTGAATGAGTTAATCTTTCCAACACCCCCACTTGCTGTGCTTTGGTTCTCAACGCAGTGCAGTCTTGCAATGCACCGAGATTCCTGTGAAATTAAACTAAACCAGATGTGTTCCAGGAGCATGCTCAGAACTCTTCAGCTTCTAGTATGCATTTGGGTCAGAAGAACACACCACCTGAAAAGCACACAGCACAGATACCAACTTTTCAGCAGGAATTACTGCATCTACTAGTGTCCAGCTGAGGCAGAGTCTCAAGCCGAGAGGCTCAGTGGCAATGGCTGGGTACATGCTGTGGTGCAGAGCTCTTTCTCCCTCGGGCAGTCCCCCCAAGCTCTGGGCTGGCTTTGCAACCAGCAACAAACTCTAGGTGCCATGCTTTAAGCTCAGAAACACAACTCTGCCGAGTTTAATCCTTGAGTATACTTACATGAGCCACTGACAGCCTCCTGCTTGCAGTGTACCGGTATCCAGTAATTATATTTCTTTTGCCTGCTTACACTTGGGAGGCCACAAATGTCACCCTGTGTTAAAGTGTGGAATTTGTCCAGGAACTGTAGCACCACTTGGCACAGGTCCTGAAAGCAAACGATTTTTGAGCAGAGAAGAGGAAAGGTCAGTGCAAAAGGTACTTTGCTAGACTGGGATCCCTCTCCCCTGTCTCGGTAGGCAAATTTGTTCAATGCAGCTTCTTATCGTTCAGAACCAGGGGTGCCAAGAAGCGCACCCCCAACAGCGCTGCTAACACAAGGGAAACTGAAGTACTGCGAATGCCATACAGCCTCCTGTTTCTACTCATCCTATTACACACACCACAGGTACATGTAGACCAACGATCCACTTTCAAAATCGCCTGAACATCTACTATTTTGGCTACTTCACACACTTGTGGGATCTTCAAGGATCCCTTCTCAGTGCACACGGACTGGCTGAATCCCGCAGCTGGGCTCCGGAGCCCCTTTCAGGCACCTCCACTCCTGCCCGGCGAGGATGAGCCCCCCGAGAAGGCCACTCGGTTTCCCGCCCTGCCTATTCCCACAGGAACGGCCACCGTGACCACCCCGCCATTAGCAGCCACACCAAACTCGGCCAGAGCCTCGGGGCTCACCCTGGCAGCCTCCCGTACCCAAGAAGTAGGAAAACCCGCTCGGAAGAAAGCCCCGGGGTCTGAAGGCAGGCGGCGGCCGCCCGCAGCCTCTCTCAGCGACCACCTCAGCCCCGGGAGAGGTCCCCGGGCCTCGCTCCTGAGGTGTTCCGAGAGCCTCACCCCTCCCATCCGCTCCCCGAAGCTACGCAGGGCCGGCGCCGGTCGCAACTCGGCTGGGTGCCCGCCCCGCCGCTGCCCCGCCATCCCCCCCGCTATCCCCCCCGCCACACGGCGCGGGAGGAGCCGGCTGGCGGCGGGCGCAGGCGCCGCAGCGCTCTGCTCAGAGCCATGGCCCGCGGGGGGTCGGCGGCTCTTCTCGGTGCCTTCGCCTTCCTTTGCTTCCTGGCCCCGGCGGCTGAGGGCTTCAAGAAGAGGGGACCCAGCGTGACCGCCAAGGTGACTCTCGCCCGCGGCGGCTCCTCCGACCGGGAAGCCTCCCCGGCCGCCGGTGTGAGGCGAGTCGGGATCGGTCAGTGGCGAGGGGGCCCCGGCGCCTCCTCAGCGGTCCCCCCGGGAGCTGTCTGCCCCGTCAGCTCCGCGCCTCTTCTCAGCGCTTACCGAGAGGGTGGGCGCCGCCGGGCTGCTTTTCACCCCGGTTTTACAGCGTCAAGCTGGTCCCTTGCGGGCCGGATTCCGGGCGAAAAGGAGGCCCCAGCGGGAGTCGGGTTTGGGGAGGGCTCGGAGTAGAAGTGGCTTAACTTTTCCCTGTTACAAGTTCTGCCTTTTTTTTTTTTATTATTATTATTTTTTTCTTTAACAAAACAAGGCGCTTTTGGGCGTGCTCTCTTTCTGTAGGTGCGTCAGGCACCTCAAACTTCAGAGTTAGTTCAGCCTGCTCCTGGCTCGCAGAAACGGGAACTTGAGAGTCCCGAATGACCGAATGGGAGCCTGGGCTTCCGCGCTCCCTGCCGTGGCCACAAGCGCCCTTGGGCTGCCGGCCCCAGCGCTTTCCTGAATCCTCTGGCCCTGTGAGCTGTTGTTTTATTGCTCCCTGGATGCCGCCTCCTCGTTGTCCCTGCCCGTGACAGGCTGGGGCACTTGCTGTGTGTTGAAACCCAACCCCGATGGCGTCGAGCTGCCAGCACCGGCGTGGCTCTGCCTTGGGGCTCAGCTTGGTTGAAAGGACAGGGGAAAGGAAAAGACAGGGTTTGCGTTCAAAGGACAGGGTTTGCGTTCAAAGGACAGGGTTTGCGTTCAAAGGACAGGGTTTGCTCCGGATCCACCGCTGGTAATTGGGGAGGGTGCTGCTCTTGGACGGGTGAGCCTTGCCGCCTGCTCTCACAGCAGTGCATTCCAGAAAGGTGGCAGAGGTGGGGTGTCTAGTCCAGCCTTGGATAATGTAAGCATTAGATGTTTCTACCTCCAGTTACCTTTTCACCCATTTTCAACAGCAAGTGTTCCTGGTGAAAGATTACTTTATGAGCAAAAATGACAGGGCAGGGACAGAGCTGCTTCCTCTCTCACGGCCTCGGCTTCCTAAGCCACATGCTGTGGCTTTATCTCTGGACTTCATTGATACCATTCTCTACAACTATCTACAGTTTCTTGCCATGGACTTCTAGTCCTTGAATTTGTGCTTTTTTCTAGAGGGTAGATCTTACACTTTTTGGCCTCCAAGTCTCCTGACAACAATATTTTCTAGATTAATTATTCGTGCAGTACTTTGCTTCTTCAGACCTTCTGCCTGGGATTTTATTTAATGTCCTTTTCTGATTCTTTCCTATGCTGCCCTTTTATCAGTTTACCTTTTTTTTGTGTTGGTTTTATTCTGGAATAGAGAAGCCAGAATTACATGGAGCATTCTGGGTGTGAACCTTCAGTACAGATATATACCATGGCATAATTATGCCCATCTCTTGTCTTTACCAGTTTTTAATTATTTCTGACATTAATTTTCCATCTCTGACCTTAACAAACCCAGAGCCAAACTTTTAATCAAACTGCTCATAGTCACTGCAGTCTTTTCTAAGTGCCAGCTGATTTAGGACTCCTTGCTGTAGCTGTATAGTCCTCTTCCACATGCAGTATTTTGCATTATCAGGAGTTCGTTTGTTTGGTCGATATTGCCTGGTCTCTAGGAATCAGGAAATCTTTCTTTCACAGTCAGTTCCAGCCTCATCCCCTGACTAGTTGAATGCTCTTGGCTGTTTTGTTCATTTTGATATGCACCATCTTGATTAGATTATATATGAATATGTTCATGACAACCACCCACTCTTACTGGTGCAGTCCAGTTCGGTCTCGAAATACTTCCTGCAAATTGTAAATGAAGTTTAGTATTTATAGAGATACTAATTGAAAATTTATAGTATTTATTTTCTTTAAGAGTTTTTTTGTGAAGAATCTAGCCAGATGTGTTTTGAGATTTGAGACTGCTGTGTTGTTCAGCTCACTAGTGTCTACACACTTAATGACTTTCCAGAGAACTTGAGGAAATATGCTTAAGAGAACACGGCTACTCTGTGCAGAAATGGCACCTGGGGCTACCAGATATTTCCCTATTTGATTCCCTGTCCAGAAATATGCACAGACACATTAGGTAGTTCAAAATCAGGAAGCACAGAACTTTCTGAAAATCACCAAGCATGTAGCTCCATGGATATGTCGGCACCCATATGGATATGTGGGGTGCCGACAGGAAGCCCAGAATTTACCATTTGTTCACAAATGCCAGAGCAACACTTCTGGAAGTACTGGGTTTGCTGCTTAGGTGAGCAGCTCTGCCCCAAATGAAGCTGCCTGATTGGGTTACCTGGATGGACTTCTCTCATGTGCTCTGTGGAAGTGTTCAGTGTTACTGTGATCTGGGGTTATTGTCTGGTGACTTACATGCTTATATATTTCAGACAAGCCTCCTACTAGGACAGCATTTCCTGGCCAAAAAAAAAAAAAAAGATATGTGTTTAGAAAATGTAGGCTGGCAATACCCCTTACCTAAATAACCTTGGTGGCAAAATTCAGAGAGGTGTGTTCATAAAATTTTTAAGAAGTTAGTGAAAGTGTGCTGTTAATATTTTGGGAGCTACACATCTAAGAAGTATGTCATTTAGTGCCAAGTCCCAAGGAAATGAATGAGGTGTATCAAAAGGAATTTTATTTTCTTTATAGAGCTTTTATAGCATTAGGCAAAAGTTCAACAGTCAAGAAACCACATGGAAGATGAAGAGATGGTAGAAATGTTTAGTAGGGGAATGTGAAAGAGGCATTCACATTGGAGAGACTGTGGTCATTTATTATCAATGGACTAATTTCTTAGCGTTGCAGACAAGTAATACTTGGTCAAGTGCCACAAGGAACAGCAAATACCACATCATAGGAATACACATGGCTGTTTCCTAGAAGTTGTAATAGTCTTTATGTAACTTTTTCAGAACTTCAAAATGCCTCATTTCCTGACAGCTGTTTCTATTTTCAGTAATTGTTGGAACATTTTTTGCACATTCAAATATGCATTCCTATATTCTGACCTACTTTAAAATGCTTTATAACTCATTTGCCTTTTTGAAGTTGTAATTTTAACATTGATGTTGAAGCTTTTAGGTAATTACCTAAACAATGTAGCCTGATAAATTCTCTTCCAGGTTTGAATTCATGTTAAGGAAAGAGGCTGCTTCTTTGAGCTATCATAGGATTTTCTTCCCACTGTTAATTTAATGAAATTTAAGCTTTTGCCTATACTTAATTGCATACATATTAATGCCTAGAACAGTGAAGGTTTTGAATGGAGAGCAAATTACTGCTTGTGGAGAGTGTCAATACTACAGTTCCTTGTTATTGCTCCCCACACTGGAATAGCATAATTGTTCTTCCTTACATTCATACTTAATCTTTTCTGTAGAGCTTTAAATACATAGGTGTCTGGGAAAAACTGTCTTGAACATTATCTTCAAACTCCTGATACAGCAGTATTGCTGAACCAGTTCTTAAACAGTTTTCTGCATTATCTGACTTTGGTAGCTCTGAAAGGATTTTTCTTAAACAGCTCCTTCAGGATTTGAAGAATACTAGTAATACAGACCAGCCAGAAGCAGTTTCTTACCACCTTATGCTTTCCAAAGCTTGATTACTTTTATTGTCTTCACAAAAAATATTTAGGTGTTCTTTGATGTGAAGATTGGAGACAAAGATGTTGGCAGAATTGTCATCGGATTGTTTGGAAAAGTTGTCCCAAAGACTGTGGAGAACTTCATGGCACTGGCAACTGGGGAAGTATGTTTGTGGTTTTCTTCCACTATGTACTCAAGTTTGGATTGAGAAGTAAATGTTTGCTTAATGCTGTTTCCATTGGGAACTCTTGATGTTAATTCAGTGGAGCCTGTGCAAGAGTGCCATCTCCCAGGCTGTGCAGTGGTGTGCATCTTCTGGTGTGCACTTGAGTCTGGACTGACAAGGTGGAATTACGAGGTGTTGGTTGTTACCACCTCAGTCTGGTACCACATGCAGATCTAGCATGTAGAGGTACTGTGGTCAGATACCAGTTAAATAAAGACACTGGCTTTCAATAATGCCTGCTTTGTGGCAGTGCAGCCCAGCTGTATTTACCTACATGTCCATTTAATCTGTTTGTTGCCAGAATTTTTCTCTGATGTTGGTATATTCTGTGAAATCTGGCCATTCAGCACATGCGTATTTCACTATGACTGTGTAGAACTGGCTTCTATGTTTATTATAGAATTGTTTCATTTTCTTAGAGAGGATATGGATACAAAGGAAGTAAATTTCATCGTGTGATCAAAGACTTCATGATTCAAGGAGGAGACTTTACAGCTGGAGATGGATCAGGAGGTAACATGCTCAGTATCTTCCATGTTCCCTTTCCTTTCTTCGAGTGTCTGCTGAAAAGTTGGGCAGACCAGCTTGCTCCTCATTCTTTCAGCTCCCATGAATGAAATTAAACTGTATGTGTTTCAGAGCACCTAGTATTTTTACAATCATCTTGGAACTTAAGCTGCAAATATTTGATTATAAGTGTGTGCAGAGCTTCCTTTGTCTTCAGTTTTCACAGGTAGACCTTTTCTGTCCGTGATTTATCCCCATTCAAGATGCATGGCTTTGTGTGGTGGGCTGCAGCCATGTGATCAGGTGTGCTGCTGCTACAACATACTGTCTCCAAAAAGGGGATGTCTCTGCCCTGCCCTTGCTCTGGCTTTGTGATGCACTCCTTCCTTGAGGCCCTTGCTGATTCCATGTATGTGAACCAATTCAAGTCATCCAGCAGAAAACCAGTCTGTGATGAAGCTGTGAAAGCACACAGAGGGAAGGCAGGTAGGGAAGGAGTAGGTTGTCCTCTGCCCTCAGCCCAGCTGGTTCTGAGGAACCTTCTGAAATATTCTATGGAAAGAACTTTAAAAACAATGGTAGAGAAATTAGAAAATGAGGATCATGCCCTCTCCCCTTTTTTCTTTTACTAAATTTAAAAACATAAACTTGCTGGTGGTGTGAGTTTGGGCTATGTGTATCACTTCTTTCGCCCAAGCCTCCAGATGACCATTTCATTCCACTAAGGAGGGTGGTGCCAATGCAGCACCTCGTGCATTGCATGCATTCTGGCTTCTGATTTCTACTCTTCCATGACATGCATGTTCTTTGTGTGCTACTATTTGAACTGTCTGTGCACATTCCTTTTTGTTGCAGAGAACAATGGTTAAAACACGAATGACACAGTTTTAGCCTTAAAAGTAGCCAATGTTTGTTTGCCTGCTAGTACTGTTCATTGGGACAGTATCTGGTGGTGCTGGGAGCAGCATCCCCATTGTGCTAGACACTGTACAAATAAAGAATGAGACAGACAGCTTTCTCTTTCCAAAGTGAGGGTGGTTTAAACATGACTCTTCTGAACTGTTGTATAAACATAAAAATCTTTATGCAGTAATTGTACAAATCTACACTGAGTCTTTTTGGCTAAGTTTCAGTTCTTCATATATTTAAACTTGTCTAAAGCAATTTATTATTAGGAGGAAGAGTTTAAAAGTGAAGACTAAAATTGTCATGGAACATGGCAACCTTATTTCTAGTAGCTGTAATTATGTAATTTAAATTTGTTGAAAAGGATGAGGTATAATTTTGTTCAGTGATTATGTAAGCAGGACATTTGAAGGTACTCACCTTTCTTGTTAAAATCAAAGGATAAAGCATGATCAACTTTTAATATTCTCTTCTTATATGTGGTGGTTTATCTTATCTTTTTCTTTACATGCAAAATGCTTTTAGTAATGGGATTGATGATGGAACAGCGATGTTGCTGTGCTTACTCAATGAGTCTTCAAGTCCTGAATTAATATTTTGTTTTGCTCACCTGTTGAAACGAAAAAGGGTTTTTTCTTGTTTGATTTATTTATTTATTTGTTTTGGTCATAGGCAGAAGCATCTATGGAGAAAGGTTTCCAGATGAGAACTTCAAGCTCAAACACTATGGAATTGGGTGGGTTAGCATGGCCAATTCTGGCCCAGACACCAATGGATCCCAGTTCTTCATTAGTGTGACAAAGCCTTCCTGGTTAGATGGAAAACATGTAGTATTTGGCAAAGTCCTGGATGGAATGGTAAGCTAAAAGGAGTGGCAAGAGTAATCCAAGAAAATTTGGACAAATTCTGCTGCATTTTGTATGCATTAGTGTAACTTACACCATAGTAGTTTAGACCAACTAAATGATTCGTATGTACATGATAGAAAATGATTGTGAAGAGCCTGGAGATGGGTGTTTTAAGACTGAAACAATAGCTGGTGACTGCAGAAATAGAAACTTAAATCATGCTTTTTGCATTAACAACTCTTATTTCAGACCACCAGCCACTGAAATCATCGCAGACACCTTTACAGTTTACAAGTGGAATTTAAGTGCAGGTCCCCATTTCACTAACACTGTTAGCCATGAAATAATTGTATTTCTACAAGCTAAAATCTAATTGTGTATAGCACATGTTAGTTATGGATAGCAGGTTCACTGTTAGGGTTTTCAGAAGCTGTGAATGCAAAAACAACAAACACATGTATCCAAGATCTGTTTAAAAAGGAAAAAATAATTTAGTTAATTCTCTCAAACTCTACACAGCTGCAGAACTGATACAAGGCCAAATAGAATGTAAGTTCAGAAGTTTCCAACTGATTACATTTTCAGTAGTCTGATTTTCCTTTTAAATTATTTAATCAGTGTTTTGAAATTAATGGGGGAAACATGAACTGCTGCATTGACCAGCTCTTTGAGGAGTTTGAATGCAATTCTCATGGGCTATGGTAGGAGCTGAAAATTTTGAGGAGATATTAGACCAAGTTACAGTTTAGTTAGATTAATGAACAAGTATTGAAAGCCAGGTAGGCAATAATCCTAACTCCCCAGAAGGCCAACTGTATCCTAGGATGCATCAAGAGGACTGTGGCAAGCACATCAAGAGGATTCTCCCCCTTTACACTTGTGAGACCCCACCTCAACCTGGTGTCCCCCACCACAGGACAGATCTGTTGGAACAAGTCCAGAGAAGGGCCACAAAGATGATCCAGGGGCTGGGGTACCTCTGCAAAGAGGAGAGGCTGAAGGAGCTGGGATTGTTCAGCCTGAAGAAGACACTGGGGTTAGAGCTAGATCTAGATAGATCTCAGGAAGAAGGTCTTCAGTAGATGGGTTGTGAGACTGAAATAGCCTAGGGAAATTGTGGCTCTCCCCTCCCTGGAGGTGTCCAGGCTGGATGAGGCTTTGAGCACACTCTAGTCTAGTTGAGAGGTGTCCCTGCCCCAGGCAGGGAGGTTGGAATTGATGATCTCTAAGGTCCCTTCCAACCTAAACCATTTTGTGATTTTAACTGAATTTAACTTTTGGTTGGTTTAGAACTCAAGTCCTTTAAAGTTGCTACTTCAATTTGTTGCCTAGCCACAAGGCCTGTATTTAACCTGTACCTGTCTGACTGAACACTACCACACTTAAAATCTGCATGTGTGTGTTATACTAAAGGTAAAAGTAGTTACTGGATTTCTTGAAGCACAGTTATGCTGTATGATTAGAAAAAGAACTACTGGTCATCCTTTGTGATCTCTCTCTGATGCACTTTCTGCTCACAGGCTACAGATGGACTTCATATGTGGTAGGATAATCAACTGACAAGTTATTTTCAGTTGCCTCTTCATAATATTTTTGTTGGCTGAAAATTCTTTATAGAAGGGCAAACAGCCTTTCATGTGCTTATGTCAGCTGTGTGTAGGGTTACAATGACACAAAGCCAGCATGGAGGAACTCAACAAGTTGCTTAATAAACATTAATGCTAGAAGCACTTGGTTGTTCACCTGGTACCAGACTTGAGCCACTGGAGTTCCATTGCCTAAACTGAACCTTTTTTTTTTTTTTTTTTCTTTCCCTAACAGTCTGTGGTACACTCAATAGAACTCCAGCAGACAGATGAACATGACCAGCCCATTCAAGACTGTGTGATTGTGAACAGTGGCAAAATAGCTGTAAAAGAACCATTTGTAGTTGAAGTAGATGACTGGTGAGACCAAGAGTCAGAATGGAAAGTAAAACAATCACATTTCTTTAAGGTGTATTTTCGACTGATCTTAACTATCCATTGAGTTTTCTCCTCAAAAGATAAAGCTTTATTTACACATTACATATTTGCCAAATACATGAGACACTACCATTTCTATATGATGGAGCTGTAACTTCTTGAAATTCAAGATATATCCCACCAAATCCTAGATCCTGGAGAAAAAGTATTCGATTAAAAATTGTAGAAGTATTTGTGTTTTTTAAGGTTTCAAATACAGTACCTTTGTTGTCTAGAAATTTTTTCAGTATTTGTTTCTGCCTTTTCAACTGATTATTTTCTGTACCAGTACCAGCATTTTTTAAAATGGAAAAAAAACCCAGAAAGTGTTTTGAACAAATAAACTTTGTTTTCAAATAAACATTTAGTGAAGAGCTTTTTATATTTTCTCGTCCAAAGGCCTGTTTTTATCACCTCAGCTGATTATAAAAAATATGCAGGGATGCTGCTTTCCAGGAAATGAGATTGTAGGGTTAGAGTTGGTATGGTAAATTTCTCTAATCTTCACATGTCAGATAAAGTCCTTGCTGTCTTTCAAAAAACCCACAGCATTCAGATACAATCCTGTAATCAAGAAAGAGCTTGTCTGTTGTTGAATAAGATCATAAGTTAGCAATTGGTTAAAACAGAAGAGTTTGTTTTACAGCACAATGAATTTTGTATCACCTAGCTAATGTTATTTATGATAAAACTCAGACACTTTTTCTTGGAGTTTTGCTGTATGTCAGAGATGAATCTGGGTTCATTAGTTTTGTAACACTTCTTCTATAACTTAAGCTGACAACTCAACTGGTAGATTTAAAACAAAGGTAGCATAAGGTACCATTTAGAGACAGCTGTGTGTGTTAGGTTCCTTAATGAGTTACATTCCACAGAAAAGAAATGTGATTTAAAAAAAAAAATTTTGGTTGGTTTAGAACTAAAGATAGGAGAGATGGTGAGTGCCAAGATCTGATGAAGGACTCTTTCACCTGCATGGTAGGCAGTGCACCACTCAACTTCACAGTAACTTGATTCCTGGAAGGTGTTCTGGAGCCTACTTACCCAAGTGGTCCAGGGGAAGAGCACACATGACAGCACAGAGCCTGTGTGTACTGACTGGCACCCCATCACAAGGAAACAGGAAAATGCTGTGGGCAGGATCTCCTCTGACATGTAATTTGTCATTAAAATATGTTTCTAGTAGCTCACCATCCACAGTCCTGGGGCCTTTTCTGGGCATAAGGACTGACATTTTTTGAGACCTGTGAAAGGATTACTATCCTCTTAAAAGCAGAGCTAGAGGAGAACTACTTTCATTTTTACCTCTGTTCATTTCTTTTGACTAGCTGTTTAAAGTAATATTCCCTGAAAAGCAGCACTGGAAAGCAGTGTTAGTAAGTGAAAGTGAGAATGCCCCAGAGTTCCTCGCTTTCCCCAGTAGCTAAATGCTTTCCAGGAGTTTGATCCTGCAGACAGCTCTGCTACTTGATGAAGTACTGCAGTCACCAGCCTACCTTTTATACAAGTCCTGGCTTTTCACCACCCCCAAGCATCTTTAAAACAGATCCACTGGGCAGCAGGAGGCAATCCATTGTATCTCTAGGATAAGAAATATGTTCTTGTCTAGCTTGGCCATTATGCCTTTCCTATGATAAGCCCAAGAACTTACTGGCTGTTCAGCTACACTGACTTTTTTCCCCCCAAGACATACACTTTAATAAGCCTAGCTTGTTCAGATGGCATGGTGCCAAGAGTTTTAAATAAGCAGACACCCAGGTATTTTCTCAGGCTTCATGTGGAGATACCTGTGAGACTGACACACGCTCAGAGAAATGTCTCGTTTGAATAGAAATGCACAAAAAGTAAACTGAAGCAGTACATTAATGTTCTAGTAATTTATTTTGTAATTTCCAGTAGCACACATACAAATTTCCAGTTAAATCTGAACAAATATATATACATAAGTGTGTATATATATATATATTTATATATATATATAGGGTTTAGCTTTATTATTTTATTACTTAATCATATTCTTGCTTCAGCTTACAACAGAGACGTATGCTCTGTGAGTTAAAAAATGTTAAGATGTGGAATAGAATCTGCAAGTTGACATAAAGAGTAAATATACAAACAGATTAGATGTCATAACTAAATGGAGACGTGTAAATGCCATGTAAAATCTCCTGATAGATAAAATACTTTCAACTGAAATGTAGAAAATTTCCTGAGAGCGAGCTATTAATTTCAGGATGTGGAAGCACGCTTTCCAAAAAACTCTCCATACACCTGCATTGACCCTTTTCCAATCTGTTATTTAGGAGCAGATTCAAAATAAGTTAAGAAAAATTAACAAAATATTTCAAATTGCTTTCTGTGTCTTCTTGGTTTATTTTTTTTTTTAATTTCTTACACACTCTCCTCACTTTTAATCCATCCACTGCCAGCAATGGATGATATGGTGGAAAAAAATACTGGTGCAAAAACCTTTAGTGTGATTTATGATAGAAATTACATCAATAATTAGTAAAGCTTTCAATTCTTTTCAAGTGTTAGTGTAATTCAGTGTATGACTTCCAGCTTTTAGTGTTAAATAGTTAGAGTATGTCAATATATAGAAGGTATATAAATAACTTCAATACTGTTGTATCCATATCCCTTTTTTTTTCTTTTAAAGCAGCTATTGTAGTGACATTGATTTTACTAAAAAAGGTAAAATGCTTGAACTTAAACTGAGGTTGCGCCTCTTGTTTCCGAGCATAATTTTCACATCACAAAACTTAATTCCTGTTAATTCCATTAAAGATGACTTGTAGACTTGATTAAGCTCCTTCTATCCATGTCACTTCTACCTGGGCAGTAAATGAGGATAAAATATTCCATGTAGAATGCCTTCTATAACCACATTCGGAAAGTCATCTGAAAAAAAAAAACAAAAAAAAAACCCTTGCATTCGTATCTATGTCAGTACAATATAAATGTTTTTGTGATACTTAAGTAGGTCAGACCTCATATAATTTGGGTTACTGCATCACTCAACTGCTTTTCCGTGTTGAGGATGTGCTTTAGTAATGCTGTTTCAGCACTAAACCCACATTAGTGTAGCACTGGGCATTGCATGAATGCGCTGCCAGATTTGTAGCTTATTGATTTAAAGGGATGTTCTAATACTTAATTCTGCTAGGCTCCAGCTCTTTATCTGAATGTTTTCTCACCAGGAAGATGGATTACACTGGCAATTCAATTTCTAACAAAATCTTAATATACTTGAAGGAATTCCAAGATTGCTACTGGGAATACTTCAAAGCTGTTTTTCCATTGCAGTTTACAGCGATGTTTAGACTGAGAAGACCTGAGGATGCCTATACAAATCAGAGATGATTATTTGAAGCAGGAAAATTTCAGGCTGTCTAATCAACATAAAGTGTCGTGTTATAAAAAAGTCATCCTACAATATCTGAAGGGAAAAAAAACTGCACAGTATTCTTAGCACAGACGTGCAGAGGGAACTGGCAATTTTCATGTTAAATCTAGCATGAAAGAATTACCTGATAAAACACAGTAATAGATCCACACATAAAAATGGCAGGATGCACACTACTGAAGTGAAAATGTTTTTCAAATGCAACATCTCCTGTGTTTTTAATGAAGGACTTAGTGAAATCACTGGGCATTAAGAGTAAGAATTTCTGATCACTTCTTACTATCTTGTAATGTCTAGTACACTAGGAAAGAGGTTTGCCTAGAAGAACAGGATGTTTGTGACACAGAACTTCTGACACTAATCAAATCTGTCCTTCACCTATCAGGATAGTCAAAAAACAGAGATGCAACTTTTATAAAAATCATTAGATACCTGATAAATTAGATCACCTAATGTGGGTGAGAATTAGATCACCTAATGTGGTCTAGGGAATTAGAATAGCTCCTAATTCTTTTCCTAAAATAATTTTGGAGGTAAAAACATTGAGCAAAAAGCAGGTTTGGACTTGTAAGAAGAAAATAATCTCTAGGTCATCTCATGGGTATTAATAAGGTGGTTCCAGTGTATTAGAGATGTTACAAGCAGAGACATTATAGGATGTTTTAACAAACTTCAACCACAGACAATGCACAAATAGTTCTCACCAAGTTCTCAAAGTAAGTTATCTTTATAAATGACCTATTAATATTTTGAATCCAATAATGATTTCTCAAATGCTGCAAGCTCAGCTATTTCCAGTCATCCTGGGAGGATAACCCTATGCTGTTGTCATTAATGTTATTAAAAATAACAAGTTCAATCCAATGCTTTCCTTTCAAACTAAATGTTGCAGTCCCAGAAACCAGTTTTTTACTGGTTCTTCTGTAACATACATTAGAAAGTGGAAGTAGGAAAATTACTATTGATTTTAAAAATTATACAATTTTACAGCATCAGATTTACCTTATTGTAAAGAGGCCTTCTGGCTTAAAAAATCAAGCATATTAATTAGTTAAAGCATCAAAACACAATCTTGAAGATCTGTGATACTTACACAGCGTAAGGAGTTGTCAGAACAATTTTCAAATAAGTGTCAGTAAATCAGAGATTCCATTTTTTTGCTTCTGAGGTATCATTTTCAGTTTGCAGCATTTTACAATTTTCCTTCATTTTCCCTCAAAACAGTATGTAAGTGGGCACCTCACACAAACAATGATGTGCTCATGCACTCAGGCTGTGTTAGACACAGCATGAAATACCAAGTCTGAAAAATCAGTGTTACAATGTTTGTAACTTTGATCCTTAGTTTTGGAAAGTTGTCTCGCAGCTCAACAATTCTTAAAGTCCAGCCTTCAGAAATGTCAAGACTGTATTTTAAAAAGATAAGTAACATTGTAATGAGGGGAATGAAAATTGTTCTTTGAGTATTATGTTCCAGAAACAACTATTTATTTCATTAAAAACCCACAAATAGACAATTTTTGGGGGAAAGTTTTATGGGAAAGTGTTGAAACAGGTAGTCCTGTATTCAGAAAAGATTTTCTTAGGATCCTTCATCTGATCTTAACAACTCTCAGAGTTCACCTTCTTCAAAGAGTACATACAATGAATATTTACTTGCTAATGGACACTTTTGGTCATAGTTTGAACAACCTCAGCTGCTTTTTACAAAAGAATCAGAGTCTATCAAAGCAAGAACTGATCTAAGAGAAAACTTGAAAAAGCTCATTTATATTTTCACTGTGCTTGCAAACACAAAGAAGAAGAATTAAAGGCAATGGCAGTTGTGTAAAAATTTTATTCCCTTCTAACTAGAACTTAAGTAGAGCTTCTAGACTTATGACTTGGTTTCCTTCTTTTTTAAACTACAAGTTACATTATAATTTGTGTTTTAATTCATTAATTTAAGGAATAATTTGCAAAAAATTTTTACATTTTAGGGTTGTCAAATTCAGAGAATATTCACCTGACATATTTAATTCTAAATGCTGTGTGTCAAAGACAAAAAATGCCTTGTCAAAAGCCTGAAAAGTCCTCTGTTTCAGTTGTCATTAATGAAGACTACTTAATATTTAAACATGTCACACATTAGAAGAGGCTTTTATCTTAATCCAAGTAAAGCACTACTAGAGAGAGTAGTTGCCAAATTCATTATGAAGTTCCTAATGATGTCAAGAAAAGGAAGCTTAACCTTACTCAGAGTACACATTAGGCAGGGAAGATAAATACCATCAGAGAACTGCAAAACCTTGAATGGAAGTCTTACAGCAAAATGCTACATGTGGGCTGGAAACATTAAACAGTGTCTTCATTTTTCATGATAACTGTATATGAAATCCATTTGCTCTCTCAGGAATGGTATGGAATTAAAGGATGTGCATAATTTATACCCATCCTATTCCTGAGGAATCCAAGTTTGCAATTAAGAGGAGCATTAATCAGTAAGATTAAGACATGCAATGTGGCTCACTGTAAATATTAGTATAGGCAGCAGCTGGACCAACATGTAGACAGAGGTGACTCTGTAGCTGCCTCTGCCTTACTGTTGCCACTGAGGTCAGGAGTGAGCTTGTGAAGAGACCATCTCCCTTTAACTTAGTTCATAATTTTTCTAACTTCACTCCAGCCTCAATCAGGCATTTTGTTCATGAAACCAGACTAGTGTTAAGTCAAAATAAAAATTAAATGACTCTTTAATGTGTCTTCCAAAGAAGACCGTGGTCACACAGGACCTCTGCGCTCTAGAAGCTGTTGCACTCTAGAACTACAGTTTTAAGTTCAGTAAGACTCCATAGGGTCAACACTGCTGGGCCACACTTCTAACTATAGAGGACATTGCCTGCAAGAGAAATATTTAATGCTTTTAAAATACATGAGCCTAGTCCCGGTGGTTTTGCAAAACAGCTTGAAAGGACAACACAATCATTACATGATGGCAGCTGGAAAAGTTAACTGGCAGTGTCAAGATTTGACACTGGGTTGGTGCTTGACCACAGACATCTCAAACGAGCTGCCCAGGACTTCATTCAGATGGCTTGTGAGTACCTCCAAGGCTGGAAACTCCACTGCCATTCTGGGCAACCTGTGACAGTGCTGGGTCACCCTCAGAGTGAGTCTTGCCACTGTGCACCACTAAAAAGAGCCTGGATTTGTCTTCTTTACATCCTCCCTTCAAGTATTTATGTATATCTTGAGAAAATCTCAAGGAAGTACACTTCATTAGCTAAAGTACTCTAAGCAAACAAGCATTCTTTCCTAAATTTACCCTTTTAAAATTTCATGATTTCCAAGGCAGCTCAAGAACTTTACTTTTTATTTCAACACACTAGTTTGTATAATCACACAAAGGTGCCACACTAAAAACCCAACACAACTAAACCTGAATTTGCAGCTCTAATGAGAAAATTCTCCTTCAAAAGTGTATTACATTAATACAAAATTTAGTAGAAGTAACAGTGCAAAAAAGTAAAATGACAAACGAAGGAGGAACCCACCACTAGAAATGGTATTATTTTCCTGCACACATTTAATTTCAGACAGTAGGTAAGTTTTCCAAATTGATAAAACAAAGAACTTTTTATTAAAAAGAGTTTATAACAAGCTGTTTCAAACACACTTTTGAACCACTTAACCAGTATTAAGAGATGAAGGCTAACATAAATGTCCTGTGAAACACATCCATTATGCTTAAGTATACTTTCTTATTTTTTTTGTCTAAAGAGCTCTAGAGGTTATAAATGACAAGAAATAGTAATAATCCAAATGGAAAGACAAACATGCTCACAGTAGGTCAACTGGTGTTTATGGAAAACACATTTACAAAGAACTGGGCTTTTAAGTTCAAATCCTTCAGGCAAAATAGCCCAAAGGGCCAACAAAAAGAAAAGAAAAATTATGTTCTTTGTCTTTTGATTTGAATTCTCAGTAGGTTTGTCTGAGAGAACAACTGAGGGAGAAAATTCCACCCTCTTATAAATCAGTCACCCCACTTAGTGTTTTAATGGTTACTTACACAAGAACTATAATTTTATTGGCAGGTTATTAGATTTTGGACCAGTGTCATTTGATTAGGCAGGTATTAATAATAATGTGGTTTATGTGGTGCAGGGTCAGATCAGTAGAGCGCTGTTAACAGATGACAAGTTTGATTACCGTTGGCTTTAGGCAAGACATATGGATCCCTTAGGAACAGCAGCACAGGCTGGTGGGACAGTTTGCTGGAAAGGTCAAGAACAAGGGACGTCAGTATCAAGGGACAGCAAACAGAATATTCCACAAACTAGCTTTGACAAAGTAGAGGTGGCCGAGCAGGAGCCATGCTGGAATGGTGCACTCCTGCACACTGGTGCTGCCCAAAAAGGGCAAACTCTGTTTCCTGGCACCAAAACTCCTCAGACACAGCAAAAACATTAACATGAAGTTGGAGGTGAAGAGATGTATCCAGGAGAGGCTTGCAGGTGGCTTTGAGGCCTCCTCATCCTGCATTGCTACCTCATACTTCCTGTAATGCAGGCTACAAAATGGTCCACAGGCTATCAAGCAGACTTAAAATTTCACCAGTTTCTTCCATCCCCCTAAAAGGTTGGTGTACACCTCACCTATGGGAAGAAAGTCCTTGGAAGCCTCTCACAGGGCTGTCTCCCACCCTGGTCATGGTACAGACATCCACCCGACCCCCTCCCCCAGCACCGCCAGCACTCTGCTTGGTACATACACATGCCAGGTACTGCAGTCAGGTACATACAAAGCTCTATCAAACACAACAGGGGGAACTGAAACCTCTAATTCCTTCTGCTGAATCTTCTTACTATGAAAAACATTTTTCAATGGGTAAAAAAGTTTCCCAGAAAAGTTTAAGAGCTAGCAGTATTCTATCAGGGTTTCATTAGGAATTTTTCAGTACAAGCTTAAGGATGCTCTCAATTAACACTACAAGAGGATGGACCTAGTGCAGCTGATGAAACTAATTGTAATATTTAACAAACACAACTAATTTTATGCTAAACTATTGATATCTTGTCAACTGCAAGGAGCAAATACAGTAAATGCCAATAATTTCAAGTAGTTTATTAATCCGGTGTCCTAAAAGAGTAGGAATCAAGCTCACCTTGATTCTTCAGATTCTGTTTCATCAAAAGAGCTGCAAGTAAGTGAGAGGAAGCTTTGATTACTACAAAATTAGCTCTACAATAAAAACAAAACAAACTCAAAAACAAACAAACTCCAAACAAAAAACCCAAAACAAATCAAACACCAAATCCTTTAAGAAGCATCAAAGGGAGCCACCTTCTTCTGGACATTAGTGATGAAATGAACATAGGAGATCATATAATTTTTCAACAACCACCACTTGGTACTTATAGCATCCATTTTATTTCAACAGATTGACTATCTATCTATCTATCTATCTAGGAAGTGATGGGGCACAGTCCCACTGAGGATATTGGCTGATGTCATTAATTACAAGTGAAAACTAAAGTCTGTCAGCTTCTTAATTCCCACGGACCACAGAGAACTCTGAGTCAAAGGAGGCCTCAAAATTATGTCCACTTTTTTCAAATTGCCTTCTTTCCACTGTAGATCCACACAGTCTCCCCTGAGGTGGAAAAGGGCCACACAACTTTCTGGGAAGCAAGTTCTGGTAATGGTGCTACACTTCGCAGCTACTTCAGCTTGCACAGCAAAATAAATTATTCTCTCTAAAAACCATACAGCTGCAGATGGTAACAGGGCTTTCAGTTACACTGTTTTGGGGTTTTTCTATAGTCACTATACTCATCATAACCATATTAAGATTCCCTTCTTCCATCCTGATCAAAACCCTACCCAGAGGAAGGTCAACGGGGTCACCGGAGTAGGTGTCACCAGAACGGTGAAAGATTTGATTTTCAAATTCAGAGACAGGAATCATAAAACGATCACAGAGTGAAATTCTATTTTGTCCAGATACTATGACCATAAAACACATGCAAAGGCTTTCTATGCATCTTTAGTGAGTGTTTATGAATATCTTACAAAATTCATTCCAGCAGATACTTCAAGATCTATGAGAAAATATCATTTTTCTCATTTAAATTCTCCTTTGCTTTCCAAGAATACTATATTAAACCTCACTTCTGTCTTTGTGCAGCCTGGATTTATTTTAGCACTTTTTGGGGATATATAAACATACTTAACATGAACCTATCTCTCATTTATTTTACGGTCTTAGAGTTGGCAGCAAGACCATTTTAAGTCAATGGAACAGTATCAGCACCGAGTGGATATGGGTCTTTTGGCTTCCATGTTTTTTTCAGTAAATAAGAGCTTACCCACAGCTTTCTGCTTTTGGCAAGGTAGGTACATGGCGGACGTTCAGAAAATCAAGAAATATTTTAGGGAGCTCTTCATTTTCTAAAATGACTGTCTGTAAAAAAAAAAAAAAAAAAAGACACAATAGACACCCAAGATTTTCCAACATCTTAGACATCATAAACTTTTACTCAAGCTACCAAAACATCTCCTCCTTGCAACACTTCTAAGTTCTCCTCTATTTTTTACACCTATTTTGGAGGGCTTCATTTCAGTACAAAAACTACAGTTCTTAATGAATCACATATAAATACATTTAGCTTATCCTACAACATTCTTCATCTGCTATCACTGGTGACACACTAGATGCCTCCCATGCAAAAATATCTGATTCTGGAACTACATTATTGGCAAACTCATTTGTGAATACAATTCTGTTTTTTTAAAACATAAACCAGCTATAGCTCAGTGCTTTTGTGCTCACTCAAAGAATTCTGCCTGGCACATAAGTGGAAAATGGAAGTCTTCACAATTTTATTAATGCATGTCTTGGTAATGCTAGCAAGGGAAACCCTGCGCTTAGCTTAAAAGATCAGCTTCCAACATTCTCCTTGTATCTGCACTGTGACTCCTAATAACAAAGCTCTGACCAAAGACCTGCTGGCTACACCTTCCACATACTTCCACAGCAATGATGTAATTGCTGGATGTAATTTGTCCTCTGTTTTTCCACTGATGAGACAATTTTCAGCAAATTAATTGCAAGTACACTTAAAAGTACACAGCAAATAAATTAGATGCTTAGGTGCTTGATGAAAGAATGACTTTTGATGATGAAAGAATAACTTTTAAAGGAAAACAGGTCTATGACAGATACAGAAGCAGACCAAAAATAATTGCTGACCTTTAATTTTTACAAGGCAATGAAACAGCTCATAAACTCAACCAATGCCTCACATGAAAGATTAAGCCCACACTTATTTACTGTTCATACTGTCATACCTTCTGGTAACACGCAAACTGCACATGCAAATGAAAGCCACAAGCTCTTTCCTATAGAACTTCCCTTCATAAAGCCCAGATAGGGAATGAAAATACACATGGAAGAAATTTCATTAGATTTATAAATAAAACCACTTGTACAAGTAACACTATACAAGTTCATCCTGTTCATTCTCACACCTTATATCAGAAGAAACAAAACCTAGAGAAAAAACAAGACTGGAGATGGGAAGAAACATTACCCTGTTTACATTCAGGAGGTAACATTCATGCATGTGTATTCATTTATGTTACAATATCATTAGGTATGTAGAGAACAACAGAAGCACCAAAAAAAAAAAAAAAAAAAAAAAAAAAAAAAAAAAAAAAAAAAAAATCATGTTGGAAGAGACATCTAGAGGTCATCTAGATTTTAAAGCATGTTTTATAGCAAATGGTTTGGTTATTTGTGTAATGAGAACTCAGTGCGAAAATTACTTAAGATGTGCATAAACTTAAGACATATTTGAGAACTTTTTTTTTTTTAAACTTAAGACATATTTGAGAACTTTCTGAATTTGGATTCAGAATTTATATTCCTTCTATAGCTGAGGCTGTTACTAATAAGTTTTTAAAAAGGAACAGGGAAAAACGTAGCTTTGGAACTTTCCTGTTCTAGATTTTAAAGGATAAAACAAACACAGATGTCTGAAATGTTGGCAAATGTTAAGCCTTTCAGTTCACCTCTATGAGGTTGCTGCATGAAAAAATGACACTTAGTTTGCATTCTGCAAAATCAGCACTGTGCTACTGTAAAATTTATTCTGCTTTCAGGTTATGCACAGAACAAGGGGTGGATGCATATTCAGAGGGTGTGTGAATTGCATAACAATATGTATGATTTGCTCAAATAAAAATATCTTTCTAATTATATGCAATGAAGTATTGCAAAAAGTTGTAAAAATATGTTGAAGGGCTTTCTATGCTTATTCTCTGCCTCAAGATTTATACCTCCTGATACCTTTTTCCAAAAGTTGAGCAGCCTGGTGAGGCTAATTATTTTTGTGCTTTGTTTTACTTTTCACCACATGCATCAAGTCAGCCCAAACCCCACTAAAACTGTCCCAATGAAATACATTTCACAAAAAGGTGTTAGCAATAGTTCTAGCATGCTAATCCATGTAATTTGCTAACTGTAAATAACTCTGTTTTGGTAACAAAGAAACTTGAAAAACGTAGGCATTCCAGAGAGAAGCAAAGGCAATTTTGTACTGCATTGTATTTTCGATGTCACTTTTCTTGATCGGGAATTTTATTATTTCCAGACTTTCATGGAGGGACAGAAGACTGTATTGAGCAGAGCAAAGAAGGATTTTTCAGCTTTTGTAATGGAATGGAATATGACATAAATAATTAAAATTAAATGAAGATACAAGTTAATGATCCTAATAAAGAAGCAATTTGCCTTCTGGCTGCTCTTTACTGGCTTCAGAGGTGCCCTACCCCAGGATCATCTTTTGACCCAGCACATAATCCAGCCATTTACTCTATATTGTAGAAACCACGGGAAAAAAGAAAAGAAAAAAAAAAAAGAAAAAAAGAAAAAAAAGGGGATTAAAGGGATTGAACACCATCCCCCCAAACCCACCCACACTGGATTGGGTGTGTCCATCTAGCTGCATTTTCTACCTCTGGTGGTGGCCCAAAGTGAGAAAAACATAAGCATTCCCTGTTTCCTATTCAAGTGTTAAAATGAATACCCTTAAATCAGAAATATGTATTATCCAAATTGGATTGATTTACCTGGAACAACCCCTAACACAAGAAAATATTTACTTCTTGTAAATTTTCTTCTTCTGAAAACTTGTAAGAAATACATCCACTATCTACACTTTGTTGTGTAATGTGCTCAGTCATAGACTTTGGTCAAGTGAATATGTGACACTGGCTTGTAAATAGGTCTACAACCCTACTTGCTCTGCAGCCAGAAACTGAAAGACATATATTTTCAAAGAAATAAAACCTCACATTTAGTTGGTTAGTAATGTGAATTTTTCATAAATCTGAATTCTACTGAGATCCGAGATCATTGCAATAAATTTCAAATATGGGCCCTGAAGTGCTAATATAAGAAAAAAAGCCAAACAACACAGCACATGTATTTCCTTCCTACAATAAATTAAAAAAAAAACCAAAACAAAACTAAAACACCTAACATAACCTCTAGCAAGTGATTTGGGAAGTAGCTCCAGAAATACATTTTACAAGCTCACTGATTTAATCTGAACTAAGAGTGTAAGCACCATACTTTCTCAGAAAATCATAAACGGTGTTTATCTGTTACTGTCACATTTTAATGAACTACACTGTGCTCCACGAAAAAAAAAAAAAAAACCAACAAAAAAAAAAGAAAGGAAAAGGGAAAGCCTGATGTTTACATCAGCAGAAATGTCTTTTTCATTGAAAGGGAGCAATTATTATTATGTAACACAAATCACAAAAATCCCAATTTTTCTACCTTATCAGTTTCATAAAATCATGTTCCCTAGGGATGTCATTGATTAGTTGCACATGTTCTTTCAGTGTCATCTGAAATACTTAATTGTCGGTTATCTTTTCTCCTTCAGCAAGTAAAATATAGTCACAAAATTGCAAAGGGACTTGTTCTGCCTTAACCTTAGCTAGATGCCATCATGCAGTGGAAAACAGTGTTAAAATATCACAGGATAATGCTCTCCAACAAGGGAGATATATAAACAGCATAATGATTTCCCACGAGTTTCCTTTTTAGAAAATTGTCACTAAAGCCATGGTAAATGGTGACATATCTTCACAGAGGACACTGTGAAATCGAACAGTGGCATTCTAGTTAGGTCCAAACCTACTCATCAGCCAATTATACAGTAACTGAACATCTTGCTGAAAACCTGAACAAGACCACTTTGCTAACCTTAGGAGATCATGACACTGGAATGCATAGTTTTCTCTGATTTTTACTATTATTATTGTTGCAGTTTTAAATGAAAACGTAAAAATTATTTATTCCAAAGCTCTGTCATATTTTCCGCAGGTTGCTGGAAGAGCTATTGCAGAAGGATAAATGAGAGTGGAGAGAGATGAGTTACAAGGTTTTTAAGAGTCCTTACAGACATTTCCATTCAATCGGGTTTAGTTTGAAATGCTGTACTGTTAGGGTGAAAAAGTTCATGACAGATTTTCCTCTCTTCACAGGGAAAGATGCTTCACAATACCTAATTCAGTGGTGCAGCTAAAATGGGGGAGAAGAAAATCAATACATTCCAGCTACAGTAAGTAGGCTGGAGTGTCAGTCTCCACTGGGACCAAAACCCACATCTTTTAGAACACTTTAGAGTCTCTACTCTTCTATTAACCTGCTTTTCCTGAACTGCTTTATACAATCCCATGATATGATGAAAAGGTTACCAAAAGAACACATTAACTAAAACTAAGAAGATAAAGGAACTGGACTTCTAGTAGCAGGCTTTCTACTGTAAAGGGTACAGTATTGTCTTCTGCTAGCCACTGTGAAGAACTATGAAGAAACTCACTGTCTTCTTCAGTAAATATGCTTTTGTAAGTTTTCAATGAGAATTATGTCTAAAAAACTTGTCTCTTAAGTGGCTGTAGTAAGGATTCTCCGCTTTTCATTACTACCAGAAACATTCATGGATCGCAGTTTTGTAAGAAAAGGGGAAGGTTATAAAACATGGCTAAAACTCTACAAGGAGATACTCAAGAATCATGCAAATGCACATACAATGATAAAGAAGTGATGCTTCATATGAAGCATCAACTAGCTAACACTCCCAAACTATATATGAAATGGAAGTCAACAGCAGGAGTGCCACCTACACAATGAAGCTTGAAAGGGAACAAGATATTCACTGTATTATATGTCCAAACACTTCCAACAAAGATCTTCAAGTGCTAATGTAAAGTCACAAAAGTAAAAACAAATAAACAGGAAAAAAGAAGAAAAAAAAAGGCTTAGAGGGTAATTGCACCTCTGAAACTCAAGATCAGAGTACAGTCGAGAAATTCCTGCACTAACTTTCAGATCAATCTGTTATAATTCCAGTAATCTCACAAGTCACCAGATACCTTCCGAGTGACAAATCCATCTATCACAGCTTTCTCCAGCTACACAGAAGACAAATAAACTAGATGGGAGGGAAGACAAATAGGTTAAATGACTGCTGGATAACCACTGAAAATATGTAAGCAGAAATTTATTACAGTGTTTATATTTCTGTGTCCACTGACTGGAAAAGGGGAAACATAACCCCTCAAAAAGGAGAAGAAGGAATATATGGGTAACTACAGGCCAATCAGTCTTATGTCTGTGCCCTGCAAGATCATGGAGCAGATACTACTGGAAACCATGCTAAGGCACATGGAAAACAAGGAGGTGACAGCCCACATGGACTCATTCCAGGCAATAATGCCTGAAAATTTGGTGTCCCTCTGTGGCAGGGATACAGCCTCAGATAAAGGAAGAGTGACTGATGTCAATTACTTAGACTTCTGCATTTGATTCTGTTCCTCACAACACCCTTGTCTCTAAATTGGAGAGATGTGGACTTCATGGATGGACCACTGGGTGGATGGATACAATTGGCTGTATGGTTGCACACAGAAGTTCTCCACTCCAGGTGGAGTTCAGTGACAAGAAGTGTCCCTCAGCAGTTAGTACTGGGACTAGCACAGTTTAAAATCTTAATTGGTAATATCTACAGTGATACTGAGTGCACCCTCTAGCATGTTTGCCAACAATACCAAGTTATGTGGTGTGGTTGATGCACTGGAGGCACAGGAGGCCATCCAGAGAGTTTCTGACAGACTTGAGAGGTGAAAATTGTATGAAGGTCACCAAGATCAAGTGTCCTGGCTATAGGTCAAGGCAATCTCAAATATCAATAAAGCTTGGGAGGAAAATAGGTTAAGAGCAGCCCTGACGAGAAGGACTTGGGGGATGTTAATGAAAAGCTCAACATGAACAGGTGATGTGAACTTGCACCCTAGAAAGCCAACCATATCCTGGGCTGCATCAAAAGAAGCATCGCCAGAAGGTCAGGGGAGATGGGTCTTAACAACCACTCTTGTAAGACCCCATGTGGAGTTCCAACACAAGAACCACATGGACCTTTTGGGAGAGAGTCAAGAGGAGGCAAAGAGGATCAGAGGGCTGGAGTACCTCCCCTGTGAAGACAGGCTGAGACAGCTGGGGTTGTTAAGCCTGGAAAAGAGAAGGCTTTGGGGAGATCTTATAGCAGCTTTCCAGTACCTGAAGTGGGGCTTTAAGAAAGTTGGGGAGAGACTTTTGACAGAGGTGTGTAGAGACAGGACAAGGGGAAGCATTTTCAAGCTGAAAGATGGTACATTTAGATTAGATCTTATGGCAAAATTCTTCACTATGAGGGTTCTGAGACAGTGGCATAGGATGCCCAGAGAAGTTCTGGATGCTCCTTCCCTGGTTATGTTCACAGACAGGGTGCATGGGGCTTGGAGCAACATGGTCTAGATGAAGGTGTCCCTGCCAATGCAGGGGTGTTGAAACTAGATGATCCTTAGGGTCCCTTTCAACCTAAACTATTATGTGATTAAGCTATTAATGATAAGCTATTAATATTTTAATCTAAGGCTCACCCAACCTAACTTTAAACTGTTTTCCTTAATTTTTAAAAATTTTATAAAAATTTTAAGATAGTGAATACTTTGGTGCAATTTATTACACAATTGCACTTCTAACCAATATTTAATTACTAAGTGCAGAGTGGTTTAACTTGAGGCTAAGTGATAAAATATAATCCATTTGATGTGAAAAATTCAATATTGAATTTTTCTTTTTTTGAAAACTGGGAGCATACAGTACTGGGAGTAAACAGTGACTTTCTATGCAGCAAAATAAGAGACCAGCCCTTGAAATGTTAGAAACAGATTACAGTCCCTTTGAAAAATAAAAATGAAAGAAAGCAGTCAATGTGATTTCCTGAGACACTTTCAAAGGATTTGAGGTTAAAACAAAGCTAGATGAGAAATGAAGAAATCAACGGGGCAAAACAAAAAGAAGCACAAGGGCAGGATGAGTTAATAATATTTTTAAAAGTTAGTAGGAACAAGAAAGGCTTTAAAAAATGAGTAACAGAAAAAAAGTAATACAAAGAGTAAGCAGAGCCATTAATGACAGATACCAAATTAACGCTGATTTTAAAACAGCTGTAGTCTTTCTTAAAAGTCAATGGACTGCTAAGACAACGGACAATTAACAAGTAATTAAGACCATGTCAATAATGTTGCTGATAACAAACAGGTGCAGGAATACCTTACACAATTTATATATATATATTTAAATATATATATATAAATCAGTAGATCCAGAAAGTACATATCTAGGACAGTAAAGAAATCAGGCAGTTCTGCTTGGAAAAGTCTTAAGAGCACAGGGGAAGAACATTCAGAAGAAAGCAACCATTACACGGTTAAAATCCATGATACAACAATAGGGAAAACAGAAGAGGTTTAAAATTGCAGTACTGTTTTCTGAAAGCTTACATGAACTAAATACAAATATATTGTAATAAAAAAAACCCCAACATTCATGTTGTAAACTATGGAACGTCTGGAAAACTGGTAGGGTTTTTGGTTCCCCTGCACAGTCAGATGCTGTGCTCCTTTTATGCTGATCCTTGTGCACTGGGAAGGAGGTGAGATGGGAAAAAGAAGCAAAAATCCACAGTAATGGATCAGGTAACTAAAGATTATTTTAAATACATACTTTAAGGAAAATAAAGCTTGTACAGAAAATGTCAGTCCCAGAATTTTCAAACTTGCAAGTGTTTCTTCAGTCCTAAGACTGTTCCTCCTTTAAGTATGGAGGTTTAGTGCACATACTCGGCACAACAACTTGAGACCATTTCCTCTTGTTCTTCCACTTGTAACTGGGACAAGAGACCAACACACCTCATCACAGCCTCCTGTCAGGCAGTTGTACAGAGTGATAAGGTCTCACCAGTCTCATTTTCTCCAGGTTAAACAGCCCAAGTTCCCTCAGCCCCTCCTCACATGACTTACTCTCTAGACTCTTCACCAGCTTGGTTGCCTTTCTCTGAGCATGTTCCAGAACCTCAATGTGCTGCTAGCAGTGAGAGGCTCAGAACTGAACACACTACTCCAGATGCAGCCTCACCAGTGCTTAGTCACTTCTCTGCCCCTGCTGGCCACACTGATATGGGCCAGGATGCTGCTGGCCTTCCTGGCCACCTGGTCACACTGCTGGATGATGTTTGACCGACACCCTGACGTCCTTCTCCACTGGCCAGCTTTACTCTTCCCCAAACCTGCAGTGTTGCCTGGGGCTGCTGTGACTCAAATAACAGGACATAGCACTTGGACTTGTTGAAACTCATGCAAGTGACCTTGGTTGATCAATCCATCCTGTCCAGGCATCCTGCTGAGCTGCCCTACCCTCAAGTAGATCAACACTCCCACCCAGACTGGTGTCATGTTCAGACTTTCTGAAAGTGAACTTGATGCCCTCATGTAGATCATTGAGAAAGACACTAAGGAGAACTGGCCCCAGCACTGAGCCCTGGGGAACACCACTTTTGACAACCTGCCAGCTGGATTTAACTCCATTCACCACACCTCTTTGGGCTGGGTCATCTAGCCAATTTTTTCACCCAGAGAAGGATACATGAGCAACATCCATGAGCAACATCCATGAGCAACAATCATCGACCCATCAGCATTCATCACTGCCAGATGTAAACTGAACTCTGAGCAGATAACTCTGATTTTTCTTTTTTTTTTGGGGGGAGATTCTCATCAAAGAATGTCTCTAATTGAGGTAATAAAATACACATTATTTGCTTATCATAGTAACAAGTGAGCAGGAGCACGCAGTATTCCTCCCAAAGGCCTAAGGGAACTCACTGATGAGTTTTCTGAATTAACATTAGCATATAGAATGTTTAAGGCTGCTTTAGAATCAGAGGACTAAAAAATTTGTAAAAATAATTTGAAAAAACAAAAAGAGTACCATGAGAGAACTGGGGATTTGTAAACTCATATGGCTATGTAAGGGAAGTTATTATGAACTACATTAAGGAGTAGAAATAGTGGGGATATGGATAAATATGTCTGGATGGAAAGAATCACATGGCTGCTGTGAAGGAAGACCCAGTTTCAAAATTTACTGCTACTCCTGAAACAATCAACAAGCACAGATAAATATGGCCCTGTTGATAGTGTCTACTTTCATTTCCAAAAAGCTTTTGACAAAGGCCTTAAGGCAACCCCAGCAGCCATGATCCCTGCAAAGATAAGTAAGTAGTTACAAGTCCTGAAAGAGAGGTTAGGAGAACACAGTCCAGAGTGATGCATATCAGAATAAAATAACAAACAGTGATAGACTGACTATTAGTGATCAGAGGAGTGAGATTCTGGGGGCTACAATAAATCACTCAAAAGATAAGTTCACTTTCCAGCATAAATTAAAAAAAAGCAAATCTGTGGTGTATTACAAACTATAAGAAAATGAATCAAGGATTAATTAGAAATTATTATGATATATTATTACTATAAAATAGGAAGGGCTTTATACAGAAAGAGTGACTTCTTCGTGGAACAGGTATTTGAACCACAGCACACAGGACATTGCAGATGTTAAGACAGATGAGTTACAGGGTTAATAGTAGTAGCCCACAGTAACAGATGGCTCTCCCAGAGAATGAAGATGGAGCATGGCTGGAAAGGACAACTCTTCTCCTTCCATTTCATTTGACCATTCAGGTGACTGGAAGAGGCTGCTCCCACCTGTCAGTCCTCGCCAGCAAAATCGTATAGTAAAAGGTAATTTGTCAGCTTTTGTGCATTTGTAACATCTCTACCTCCTTCCTCTCCCACTTGAGTGAGGGTGGAGGTTTGATGAGGGGACACAGGAGCTCTGCCAAGGACAGAGGACTCAGCTGGAGGCTGATTTGATAGGCAGACAGCATCCCCATTTGCAGGCAGTGAAGATAAAGGGGGTGATGCAGGGATGATGACTAAGCACCTCTTTCTTGCTGTCCATTCTGAGAAGTTTTATTTTAGAAATACACATATTACTTATAGATTTGCAAAGCCAAATAAGATTAGGACAAAAAAAGAGATAAACAGAAAAGAATTAATGTAACAAATGTAACTATTACCCCAGTAGAGAAACCAAAGAGCAGCTCTGCAGCAGGACCAGCTTTTTCTTGAGAGCCCCAAATTTCCACTTTGGATAATGTCACAGACTATTCTGTTAAGTCACAGATACTGGACTGGATGTTGGATTTTTTTGTCAGATAATGTGGTTTTGGTCAAATAAAACAGCTTCTAAGAGGTGAAAAAGCCCAGGAAATCACTGAAACATTTAAGAATAGCCTTGAAATAGCATTTTCACTTTTGTTTTCCTTCATAAGAAACATGAACTAGATGACCTTTAGAGTCATCCTTCTAACTCAAATTATTCTATGATTCTTTGATCCCAGAGATCTAACTGGTTTTGATGGTTTTACTGGGAACAAGGAAAGAGTCAGGTGGCTGATGAACACCAAGGAAGTTAGACATGAAAACAAGTCTCACCTTCCATAAGAATGACAGCCATGCAAATGTCATATAAAAAATACAGAAATAATTTGAGGATGATTTCCTCACCTGCATTGCTTCTACAAAGTATGGTAACAAAAATGCTGTTCAATTCTACAATAACTTCTTATTTTTTCTCCTTGACATTTTCTTGTCAGAGGTTTTGGGTTAGAGTAAACTCCTGAGAAATGACTCAACATTCCCTTTGAAACTAATTAGATTAAGCAGCAGGTACCCACTCCGAAGTCCAAACAAGAGAATGTAGGAAGCACAGGGAATACACTGCACCCTGGGTTAATGAACTCATTGTGTCATTTTTGCAGAGGAAAGGAAGGGGTAAAGTAGCTGACCAAATATATTTAGCTTTATTTGGCAGAGATTTTTTTGGGTTTTGTTTTTTAGTTTTCAAGGTTTGTTGCCCTTTCAGCATGAAATGTGGTGTTGAATAAGGACTCTAGGCTATTTTGCAATGTTGGAAGAGTAGCTGCAAAGATTTTTATAAGTCTGATCTTAAATATCTGAAGTTTACATTAAATTTTACTCACTTTAATGACAAAATACATGTTGTATTTGCAAGATATGTACTTATATTTAGAGGAAAAAGTAAGGTAAAAACCATGTTTTTGGTTTTGTTGAGTTTTTTTTTCCTGAATTATTAATATACTATCAATTTACTCTAATATCTTAATTCTGTAATTAATGAAGTGGTTGCTTACACAACAACAATGAAGGTCAAATTAAGTTCTGATGTACTAACAAACTCAGAAATTATAGTGACAGGGGGAACTAAAAGATAAAATAGATACAATTTAATTTGTGAAAGCAACTACTTTTTTTACAGAACCATACTAACAGAGAAAACTCTGTTTAAAATCATGCACTTTTCCAGGTTCCATTTGATTAATTTCTGTTTGTAATAATTCTTAAGTTTAAAACAATTCTTTAGCTCCATAAGTGAGCAAGATCCAGTCAGCTTAGAACAATGAGGTAAATTCTGTGCTGACCACTATCCACTGATTCAAAAGCATCTGTTTTCGGAAAAAATCAACAAGGTTTCTTTTCTTTGAAAATCATTTATCAGACATTTCTATTCTGGAATGAAACTAACAGCTTAATATCAAAGACTCAGGGAATCTCTTCTTGCCTGCTTATGCTACCGAAGCAGCATAACCAATGGTTGAGATGTAGTGACATCAAACCATATGGATAGTAAAAATGCTTACGACAGCATTTCATAAATTATGCAAGCAAGTTGGAATCAATCTTAGAGAACAGAAGTTTAAACAGAAGTTGAACATTTTTTAATGGACACTAATATGCATGTTTAAATCAAATTATTGATAAATAACTAGCTACTAACTGTGTTGTGCAAATGTTTTGTCAGGGGTCATAATTCATAGATTATTTTAATTAAAGAGGAAGATCATATAAATGAGATGGATAACAGCAGGGCAGTCATGACTGAGTAAACTATTTCATTTTCCCCAACAACATCAAAGCAAGAAGATGCTCAAGACTGTTAAAAGATCAACAGGAAGCTCTTCTAGCAGTAATTGCAGAACAGTTAGGTGGGCAAGGCAGACTTTAATGTGTGATAATCATGCTGCCAAAATATGTAACTGGTCCAGTTTTGTTACCAAGAGTATGAGTTTGTTAACTCTGATACTACCACCTGACAGATGGTTTATTTCTATGTTAAAACAGAGTCATCAAGGACTGTATACCATTTCACTGTACCACCTACTACATTACTCAACCAGAAGAAAGACTTTTATTTATCTAACGTGTTTTATCCTAAAACTACAATTTCTATGCTTTGTTTACTGAAACTCTCTTCTGACCACATATCATTAAAGACTCAAACCAATATCTTGCTCATGCCAAAATTCTGCCTTAAATGTTCTTTCAAATAAACTTTAGAGAAAGTTCTCCTTGTCCCTCTTTGCCTTACTTCACTCTTACAGGAGAGATCCAGAAGCAAATCACTACATTCTTTACTCATCAGTGAAGTTATCTATTTGTAGAATTAAGCCCAGCATAGTGCAGTATGATCTTGTCTTGCTAGGGAGTTGACAGTTTTCACAAAACTAGTAAAAAATATGTATAAATAAAAAAGACAGCATCTAGGAAGTGGGGTGTAGTATACGCGATGCTGAATTCCAGATTCACTTTACAATCTTAAGTACTTGTTTGCTCATGGATTCAACCTGTGGTGGGAATTAATGTTACCAGAAATGCTAGAACTAAACTAACTTCCTTTCTCTGCAAGCATATAAAGTGCTTTTTGTTAGCACAGAGCTGCTAACACAAGTTGCAAGGTCTTCCCTGTTGTTTTTGTTTTTTTTTTTACAGAAAAAAGAACCTTGAAACAATTCCCCAACCCCCCTGTCCTTCCATTTTTTACTCCCACCACCATGGCAAAAAACCTCACCTCTCTTTCAGAGAAATGAGCATGCCTTGTTACATGCTGCTCTGTAACTATAGGAGCAAATCAATAGCAGCTGAATGCCATCTGCTTCGGGCAGCAGAACAGCACCAAAAGTGTGAGCAATGCATCTTCCCTTATTGAAAGGTTATTTTATGCAAGTAAACAATTCATCGTCTTCTTGCACGCTTGATGCTCATTTACCACTTTTGATCAATAAAATATGCAAAACAACAAAAAAATTGAATCCTAAGAGTAGTTCTGATGCCAGCGTGATAGTTAATCAATAGCAGGTCTCTGTTCAGTAAGGCAGGCAGTAGGGTATCTCCTTTATTGTATGAACCCTGGAAAAAGTGTGGAAACCTGTCTTATTTCTTCTAAAATGCACTGGGTGAGAAACACAACTTTTTTCCTGCAAATCAGAAAAAAAGGGACAATAAAACAGGAAGCACTATTTTGATGGTACTTTATTTCCCTCACTATACGAAGTATACTTATGCCAGCTTGCCCCATCATTTTTTGTAAATAAACTGTTCTTATGCTGTTGACAGAGCTATGCTTTCATTAACACGGATATTTTGTTAAATCATGGTCATCACAATACATGCTCTGCACAGCAACTCAGACTGCTGCCTTCTAAAGCTGCTCTACCTTATTAAGTCTTGGTTTTCAATGTATTTATGTTTCAGGTGAACTCAGTTTTTCTGTTAAAAACAAACTGCTTTGGGAATTTCTTTTGCACAGTGTTTCTTTTAGGAAGAACACAAACTGCCTTATTACATTAAGCCTCCTGACAATTGATTCAAGCAGAATACTTCTCTCCCAACAAAGAAAACAACATCATTTTTTATGGATACTGCAGAACAAAACCCCAATTTTTAACAGTTTTCTTAAATAACACAAAGTACTTGAAGTAATTGTTGCTACTCACAAAGTAGCTCTCTAGTGAGCCATATATCCTAATATTTAAAAAAAATTTAACTACACTTTCATTTGAATAGCAATTTTGCAGATTGTATCATCAAGATTAAAGTTACAAATTTACTTGCATGTTTTATGCTCTGTTCTGCTCTTAATACTGCATTTTCTTCTTATTCTCTCCTTGTTGTACATGGAAATATAACTGTTCAGATTTGCAGCCTTTACTTACTTTTTGTTATTTGAACTGGAAAAACAACAAACATTTGGTATACTTTTGTAAAAGAGTATCTTATGCAGGCTTCCATTTAGGAGAGCTATCCAAGGCTTAAAAGAACCCTCCAAAATGTATTTCTTCTGTATTTGCAATACAAAGACACTTCCCACTGTACTGCTTGTAGACTTCCAGAGGCAACCTATTAAAATGTAATCAAGCAATACTGAATAAAAAATAATTTCACAATCAGATTAGAACCAAACAACAACTTGCTGTCAAGCAGTAGCACCTGTTCATTGGTCTGTTCTCAGAAGTCTTAACAAAAACAAGCCAACTGGAAGAATATATCTATAAATCAACTTTCATGGAATTTTTAAGGTAGATACTGGTAATTAATAAAGCACATATTTGCAGATATGAAAAAAGTCTTTATGATCAACCAATGAAATTTATTAAGTATAAGACAGGACAGGGATTTTGGTTTATTTGTCTATGTGAACCAAAGGCAGATTTGTAAGCAACAGCTACAAAATTTTCTCTTACACAGAATCACAAAGAATCAGCCAGGTTGGAAAGGACTCTGAGATCACCAAGTCCAACCCTTAATCCACTGCCACTGTGGTTACTACATCATGTCACTGAGTGCCACATCCAGTCTCTTTTTAAAAACATCCAGAGACCGGGAATACACCATCTCTTATAAACCTTGTAAGACACCAAATATTTGTAGTTGCAACAGGCAGCTGTCCCTTCTACATAATGAAGCCCAGATCAAGCTCCTTCTGTCTACCTTCTGAAAGAATGCTTAAGAGTTTATATGAGCTCTAATATATGTTTTGATCACATTTATTGAAGCCAAAACAATTTTGCTCAAATTAATAATACAGAACATAGCAGTGAAAGTGCAGTAGCTTTGAGTCAATGACCCAACTAGCAGCAAGGGTATAATTTAAAGTCAGAAATTTCCAGTGCATGCTCTGTTAGCCACAGTGAACCTGTTACTGCTCTAAAGGGAATTGTTTGCCTCTTATTAGATTTTCTACAGCACAGCCATAAGTGATAAATGTACTGCTGTACTCACTGTCAAGTTAATCAATGCTGCCAAAGTTTTGTTGACCTAACAGTAATCCATAAAGTGAGCAGCATTTTCTCTATCCCTATGACATCTCTGTCCTCAGTGGGGATACAAATCTTACCACAGCTCCTTAAAAAAATGAAAAAACAAAGCAAAGCAAAGGGAAAAAGATATTTTCAAAATTCTGTCTTTAAATTAGCAGACTGTGAGAATTCTTTGCCTCTCTGATAAATTGCTTAAAAATGAAGGGACACACAATAGATTCAGTTTGATAGCTAAGACACTAGCAAATGGATGGCTTCACATAGGATAAAAGCTTACCTACTAAAAAGGTAAAAAACCCCATGTTCAGCAGTCTTCCAAGGAAACAGCCATGAACACTATTTCCCAGTGACTAGAGACTAGTGCACTGGTTCAAAGAGAGCATGGTGCAGCAATTCTTAAGACAGTAGAGTGAGAACAGTAAAAAAAAATCAACATCAATAAAACTTGTCTATTGCTGTGTCTGGCTGTAATTCACAGTCCATGAGAGGTATCACAACTGAAAAGAGGAAAAAGTGAGGAAACAATCTGTTCTAGAATGTGCTGCTCTATAAACAAACTGCTGCCATGCTCTCACAAGCAATTATAGACATATGAAATATGAATTGCCATTGATTTTTCTTCTAGAGGTCACTCTGCTCCATGTTTTACGCAGTCCAGGCATTTATTTGGGTGGTAAACTGACAAGTTTTTACAGAATTAACAGAGCAATGTAATCCTTGCTCAATTGCAGGTACTTCATTATGGTTCTGTTCCTTGACACTTGTCCCTCCCAAAACTTACTAGCAAGGGAGTCCTTGATAAAGGTGAGGAATAATGCAACTACTTGTGAAAACAGACCATTGTAACTTGGGTCAGCAAAAGCTTATTTACTTATTCTATGCTGATGGCAGACAAGATGCATCAGTCACAGGGCTGCATTTATCACAGCATAGCAATTCTGCAGATTTGGCTAAAACTCTACACATTGTTGTTATTGAAAGAGGGATGACTTCTCTGGAAAGGAGAAACAAGACTGCAAGTTAGCCCCCTAACAGAAGTAACAGAGCTATTTGGATTTCTGTTAAAAATTATCATACAATGAAAATACTGCAAGAATGATAAGCTGCTCTCTAGAAATCACACATTTTTCATGTTATCTTCACACTCAGTAATTGCTTGATGTTGCTTACCCAGCATCCAGAGAACAACCTAAAATCCTTGGTCAGTAAAGTCCATAAATGAGGTTGAAACTGGGAATCATGACTTAATGAATCATATATTCTGGTATTTTTAGACAACAATATTTACTACTGTTACTCATTTTTTTGGGGCACAAATATTTGGTCTCTGGATTTCCCATGCATGAAGAATTCTCAAAAAGGCTGTTGTGCACCTTTTCTTACCAGTAGTTATTCTGTCCCTGAAGGCCCCCGTGTATCCTATAAATAAGCCGTGGCATCTGAAGCTGAGGTTCAGTTCTTATTTTAAGTCATGTTTCTTGGTGTCTCAATGAAAGGACAGAACAGTACTATAGTACTGTGGTCCAAGGCTTAAGCAGATTCTGGACTCCATGATAAGCTAATAAAAGAGAACATGCCATCTGTGCAAGTGCATCTGGAGAAGTGCCCTGAAACTGAAGCAGATACGTTTCACAGAATCACAGAATTGTCATGGCTGGAAAAGACTTCTAACCTCACTGCCTCCAACCATCAGCACCTCCCCATAATGAATAAAAAGAAAAAAAAAAAAAAAATCACCATGACCATTTCTGTTTTTAAAAACCTCCAGGATGATGACTTCACCAACTCCCTGGTCAGCCTGTTTCAGCACCTGGCTTTTCTTCCAGTAAAGAAATCCTTCCTAATATCTACTCTAAAGAGGACATCTGTCTATGCCAGAAGCTGCCAGCTTCTCTAGGAGAGTGCTGTGGAAGACAGTGTCAAAGGCTTTACTAACGTCTGGGTAGATATCCACAGCCTTTCCCTCGTCCACCAGGTTGGTCATTTGGTCTTAGAACAAATTAAGGTTGTTCAAGGACCTGCCTTTCCTGAACCCATGCTGGCTGGGCCTGATCCCCTGGCTGTTCTGCCTGGCTGCCCTGCCTGTTGGGCATTCAAGATGAATCAGTCCAACTAATTTTTTCAAAGTTTTCAATTTTTTTTTTTGAATGCCAAGCCTGGCTGTTACACCTTTTCACTGAAATACTGTCTTTTACATCAATTATACTGTTCCTGAATATCTGCACTGGACCACACTTATCAACAGCCACCTGCATCATTAAAGCATAAATTAATCACAAAGTACACTAACCTTTATTTCCAATACTGGAAAAGACCCCAATATCTAATAGTAACTCACTATTGTAGTGTATTTCCTCATCAGTCCACCATTTGAAGTTAGATAACTTCTGCTCTTTCAAACTCTTAACATGTATCATGCTCATGTCCTTGAATGAGTCTAAATACACAGACAAACATCCGACATGTTTGTCATATATGCAGAGATAATGCAGAGACAGCTGCTTAAATCACAGAATTGCCACAGTTGGAAAAGACCTTTAACATCACCACGTCCAGCTGTTAACACACCCCCCAGCCCCCCAAATCAAATACATGAATCAATATCTGTTTCACTCACTAGAGCATGTCCTGAAGTGCTTCACCTACATGTTTTTTAAATACCTCCAGGAATGGTGACTCTACCACCACTCTGGGCAGCTCATTCCAACTCCTAACTACCCTCTCAGTAAAAAAAATTTTTCTCAGATGTCATCTAAACCTCCTCTGGTGCAACTTGAGGCCATTTCCTCTAGTCCTATCATTATTCACTTGAGAGAAGAAGGAAGCACACACCTCCCTACAAACTCCTTTCTGGTAGTCGTAGAGGCCAGTAAGGTCTCCTCTCAGTCTCCTCTCCTCCAAACTAAACATTCCCAATTCTGCCAGCCTCTCTGCACAGGCTTTGTTCTCCACATCCTTTGCCAACTTGGTAGCTGTCCTCTGAACTTGCTCCAGCAGCCCAGTGTCTTTCTTGTACTGAAGGGCCCAGAACTGAACACAGTACTTGACGTGTGATCTCACTGATGCCAAGTACAGCGGTGTGATCACTTCATTTCTCCTGCTGGATACACTGCTCCTGGTACAGCCAGGATGCTGTTGGCCTTCTTGGCCACCTGGGTGGCCAAATTCTGATGGCGGCAAGACTGTTGACTGTGAATCCTGTGCATGGTCTTTACTCCTCTGCAATGTCCTGTTGCTTTGCAAGTGCTTTTGAAATAAAGGACATGAGGAATCTTCTTCACTGAACCACGTCTGAGAGCTGGATCCCATGCTGAAAAGCACACCTGGATGTCTGGGTGTGCTCACATCTGGCAAAACTGGGAGAGGATTCACTCATCTAATTCCCTCATAATTTCTTGTTGGCATTCTGAACATCTTCCAAAAGCCAACAGTGACTTGACAGTGAGGATGTAAAGAGAAATACTATAAATGATCCATGTTAAAAGTACTGTGTCTGCTGCAGTATGTCTGTCATCATCAGTTCACGAGCTGATATGACACCATACTTTCTAAGTTACAAATACTGCATTTCCCTACCAAGAATACTCTGGAAATAAAAAATAAGATACTTGAAAAATGAAGGATGAACTCCCCCAGTCAGATACACATAAGTGGAATGACATTTTCTCAGAAGGCTTTATTGGGAAAGTTATCACTGACCTTTTCATTTTCCTAGAATAGACATAGCCAGTGGGTTGCAACAGCATAAGAAACAAGATTTTTATCCAACCATTTGCAAACTGTAATTCTACAAAAGCAGACTTCAGCCACATCGCTGCTGTAAAGGCCAAGGATGCACAAACTGCTGTTCAAGAGGGTAGTTTTAAAAGCAGTGGCAGCTGATATATTTGTGCTGTCAGTTTACTTGAGTGATGCCAACACACACAGCAGCGATACAACTTACCTTACCAAAGGAGTTCTGTTGTAAAAACTGACTTAGAAATTAGTCTGTTTAGTGCATATCCTCTCCTGCCTTCTCTTGAGGGACTGTATTACTCCAAAGCTTTATATATACAATTATCAATAACTGAACCAGCATGCAATATGTTCTTTGAAGATACTAATACTCAAAACCTACAAACTTATTTCAATATCTAAGGTGACAAAGAGGCTTTCTTTGCATGCTGATGCATTCATTTTCAAAAGGCAAAAGGCTGGAACTTTACGGGAGTATCCAGGCAGTTTTCCTATGGTTTGCCATTAAGGGAAACATCCACAGGACCCATGTGCAGACTACTGCTTATACCATGTGGGTCAATACCATTTGGCAAGCACAGACAGATGGAAGAAAGGAACACCCATCAAAAATGTCTACATATGTATTCATTAGGGACATCCACCTGTATTAAAGAAGAATCAAAATGTGCTAGGCTTAACTCTCTCCCAAACACAGGGATTTATTAACAAAAGCAAACCACACTTCCAGACTACCCTGTCTACCAGAAAGTAACAAACACAAATATTGTATTATAAATAGGACTTCCTTGAGCTTTAGATGCAATTGAAGCAAATCTTGTGATTCTGAATTGTAGGATCTGTGATTTCCCCATGTCTGTTATTTCCAGTATAGTATGTCAATGGAGAAATGTACACAGCAAAGATGTAAAAAGTAATTCAATGTTCCCATAACACAGGCCTTGCGAAAAACTGTTTTTAGTGGTTTTGTTGTAGAGAGAAAAAAACAATTTTCTGCATCACAGATAAAATTTTCCTTTGTGTTTAGTGGTTACTCTCAAATCTATTTTGAATCATCAGTGCTTTACATAAAATTTGCATTCATTGATAATGCTGGTTTACTCTGACTGTTATAATGAGCTTTGAACTAATTGCTCTCAATTAATCTGTTCCATGCTTTGATAGCTTATTTATCAGATTGGGAAAGCTAGATTCAACGGTTCTTGCTGGAAACAAGTTCTTTAATTGGAAATATCAGTGTGTTTAGTTCACTTGGTGCTCTAGCAATTAAGGACAATTTGGAAAAGCATTTTTCCCCCTACTATTGTCTCCTTGATTAGATTTCCAAAGAAGCAGACAAAACAAATGACAATACCACCTAGCAATATTGGTTCAAATAAAAGCCCAGAAGCCAAATTACTTACTATGAGAACTGTGAACCATCCCCATCAATTCCAATGCTGTGTTACATTCATTTTGCTGTATCTTTTCCAAGTAAGTAAATGGCAAAATTTCTTTCAAAATGCATAGCTCTATGCCTGCCTCTATACAATTATCCCTTTCCACAAATAAGCCAAATCAACACAAGAAATTATTTTTCTTGATTAAGCTCCCACATTTCTCTTGGGATGAAACAAAACAAACAATTAATCTTTCCTTATTTGTTCTCAGAAGAACCCGTATCCCTTAAATGTACAATAACCAGGGTACCTGTGGCAGGCAGTCGGCAGCAATTAGGCTTGTGCTGAAAATGAATGGACTAGAGTCAGAATGCTTAATCTGCTGAGAGTTTCTACTGGAGGGCAAGGTTAGAGCAGGAAAATTCCCTTGCTGTGGAAATACTGTTAAAAATTACCACTTGACTTCAGCATAATTAACAAGGTTTGGGAATTTGTATGAACTGAGTAATTGAAAAGAATTAGCAAGAGATATATACATTAATCTTCAGCAGTTACAAAGTGCCTAATGAAATTAAAGGTTCTGCTACTTCACCCTTTGTTTCTGCAAACTTTTTTTGTCTACGAGAGAAAAAGTATATTAGAGAAAGACAATGATTGTTATGATAAATTAAAAAGAAGAAACTCCATCACAAAACTCAATTTTTATATCAATACTCCTTGAAGATTTCCTCATATATAATTCACAGTACTTTATCACAACAAGAATTTCTGTGAAAGTTTCTTATTTTAATGCCCTTATTTTAAATGCAATAGGAAAAAATCCATACCAGAATTATACATTTAGGCATAATTCAGTAGTGCATATTTGCTTGTAAATGTACATGCACTTAAGCTCAAATCTGTCTCTAGTCAAGACATTCTAGAATCTAGTTTCAGTATAATGATTTATTTTACTCCTAACAAACTCTACATTGTATTCCAATTACAGAGACAATAACCAGGTGAAAAGAAAAAGGTAAGTCATGCTGATATGTCTGGAGATAGACAATGTTAGCAGAAGATAACAAACATTTGTTATTCTCCTAGGCTACTCATGAGGACAGGACCTTGTCCTCCTCGTTCACTCTGAAATTCTTCAACATATCCTTCCAAAAGGATTGCACAGAAACCAAGAAAGGGGAACACACACAAGGGAATTATATCTAATACAAAAGAGTCCAATTTACTGCAAAACCAAAGGAGAAAGCTCACTGAGCACCCTCTCATAGCCTATCTGAGAAAGACTATCTGTGTCCTCCTCTGCTCACTTCTCTAAGCTGATAGACTTGCTCTTCTTGCTTCAGCAGCCCTTTTGAGAAGAATTTTTCTGTTCCTGTTATCTTGCAACACCTCTAAAGCAGAAGCTCAAGAATTACTTCTTATTTAATTCAGTATCTTTCTGGCAAAATCCCGTGATTAGTTCCAGAGTTTTTTTGTTGGGTTCTTGAGTTTGTTTTATTTTTTTCCTTTCCGAATGGCCTATGTTAAACAATACAATGTTAGATAAAAACATTAAAGTTGTTTTGGAAAACTTTAAAGTGAAGAATTAATCAGTGAAACTTTAGTTCAGCTTCCTTATGTGTAAGTATTTATTTAATGTTGCTTAGATGCTCCCATACTAATTTTCCCCCAACCTGTATCAGTTCACCATTCAAATCACAGATTCAAAGACATTCAGTTGTTCAGAATATATTCAGTATTTCATTTTCTTCCTCACAACTCCAAATGTGACCTGTGCTTTATGTGAAAAACCAGATCTTACTGTAAAGACAAAATTATACACTTCCTCACAAACTTTTTTCCCTAGGCTTCATGTGCAATTTAGAAATGCATAAAGAACATTAATAATTTGTCTTCTGTTACAAAGCCTGTAAGCAAAGAATACTATCAGATTGCATAAAGGTAATGACTTGGCAGACCTGTGTCTAAACTACACGCTAATTTAGTGTTGTAGACTACTGAACAACTGTAACAGAGTACAGTATGCTGCACTACACATGCAATAATGAAACAGTCTTTCATTAGCAAATAAGCTTTTCCCTTCATTGGCAATTCATTAAGTAACTTTACAGATTAGTTTTGAAGAAAACGCCCTTAAGACTTAACTTGCATTGAAAGTATAATTTAAAAAAGCAATAGTCATTTGTACACCAAAAGGAAGAATTAGCTTACATAAAACAATAGAGAGTAGGAAATGAACATGTGTATAAAATGCTGTAGATTGATTAACAGGATGAAGGGAATCAATCAAGTTGTTCTATGATATTTCAGGTGGTAATAACAAATAACTCTTTGCAAAAACTACGGCTCCCTCCTTCTTTCATGTACTATAATTGACAAAAGTTCTTTGACTTTTTGTTTCGCCTCCCAAAGAAGCCAAAGAAAAACAAACAATTATTAAGGAAAGAGAAAATGTAGTGCCTACGTGTCAAATAAAGCGGTTCCTGTCAGGATAAGGAAGGTGGCCGTGTCTTCTTTCATGGCTAAAAGAATCAAGTGTGTCACATTTTGTATTGCTCTGGAAGGAATTATGGCTGCTAGATCAACTGGCCATCAGAAGACTACAGTGACTTTAGCAGTGAGCCAGCACTCGAGCTGTGGTACCCCTAGTTCTGCTTTAACAGACTGTGACGTCTTAGGCAAGGAACTTAATTGCTTTCTCCCTCCTCTTAAAATATCTTACAGTTGTCTTCAGTGTATAAAGGTCATAGCAGAGACCACTTCTCACTGTATATAAATGCACAATTATTACAGTTTGATGTTCATATTAACTTTGGATGAAAGTATGTGATACAATAGCATTATGCAGTACAATGAAAAGAGAAGGAGCACTTAGGTATGGTTTCTAAACCTGCCATGACTTCTAATGTAGACTCTGCTTTTGAGTAAAATTTATCTTGATTAACTCTAATGTGTAAGAGTGAAATGAGAGAGAACTTCATGCAGCACAATTCTATACAGCAAAAACCACAAACAGATTACTGAAGATGAAAGAAAAAATGTGAATCATAAGCTACAACATAGCAATACCTCAAAAGCAAAAAAATTAACTCTTAAAAAATAAACCAAGTAATTTTCCTAAGCATACTTGAAAAATGCTTGTAATATTCCTGCAGGAAACACCTCTGCAAACAGACACTCTTAATAAATAGCTCTCCTTTAAATTATCTACAGAATTATTTTGCTTTCCCATTTCCTATAGCTTTGTGCCTCCACTTAACAAATACGGCATCTTGCATGTGTCAAGCACACTTCTTTAAAATCCACAGCCATCTAAAACCACTTATGTATCTGTAACACCAAAGAAACATGTATGCACAACAGAATCTTAAAAGAGCTGGTTGTAGCAACGATGGATTTAAGTTATTAACTGATCAAAAAAAGATGGATGGTGGTCTGCTTTTCTTAATCTACATCATCATCTAGATCTATTTAAAGATATGTGGTACACTAACAAACTTAGTTAAGGTTTCGATAAAATCAGTAGAATAATCTGCCCTGTTACATTGAGACTGTATCGATCAATAAAATCACTTGTACTAGGAAAGTACTGTTAAGTACTGACAATCCCAGCCATTAATATTATTTAACACTCTGCTCACAATCTTTAATGAGGACAAAGAACATTTTGTCTTTTTATACCTATAATACCATTGCTTTTTACAGCTTCTTACAGGTAGAGTTGAATCTTGATTACTACAGATGAAATGGAGTTAGAGAAGGAAGACAATGAATAATTTTTTTTATAATGGAGACAATTTTCAATGTGATTAATGGATGTGGGTATTTCAACAGACTTTCCAGCAAAACATCAGTTAAATCTTATTTCGCCAAATCCAACTTTTACTTGCGACTTACTAAAGCTAGACTCATTCTTTCCAGTGTATTCACCTGCATTTAAAACAAAACTTGTTTCCAGAAACAGCTATCAGGAAGATAAACATCTGTTCTGGCCTTGATGGGAATTTTTTTTTCCAAATAAGCCAATTTGGTCTTAAATTAGCTAGAAATAGGTCCCAAAAGCAAACGTGTATGCGGGACAAAGGGAAGGATTGCTTCTGCAGAAATGTTTGCTGTGGATAATGAATAAAATAGGGAAGTTCAAGAGATTTCTGTGCAGCTTTTGCTTTCAAATATGAGGAATGGTCAAACAGAAGACTAATGGGGAATAAAAACACAGGCCAGGCATGTCCAAAATGTGGAGAAAAAAAAAATAGGCCCACATTTTGCACAAAATTTTATAGCTTGAAATTTCTTTGCCCCAGCTCAGCTTTTAAATATACCATCAATTACCTTCCATGTATAAAGCCTCTGGTCTTAAAAGGCATTAGCCTTTACGAGAGGTTTGCACAGTAGCATCTGACCTACATACCTCTTCATTATATCAGTATGATTCAACCATATCTTTTCAACCACATGGTTCCATCTTTTTTCTTTTAAGAATAGCATTCACAATACAGTTCAGGAAAACACATTAGATATTTAATCAAATCTAAAAAGCTGAAACCGAAGTATGTGTTTAATTACTTTAAGGACTATATAAGAAATGTCATAATGGTTCTGACCAAAGGTCCATATAGCACTGTATTGTATTTGAAAAAAATAGCTATAGATAGAACTCAAGAATATATATATATGTATAAATAAGTATAAATAAGCAAAACTAACATATGAGACACTTTTCCTTCAATACTCTAGCAGCTTTGCAAGTTATTTCAAGCTTTATAGCTATGCTTGTTATAAACTGCTCTCAAATGAACCTTTCCAGTTTGAAGTTTTGCATTCACAACACCCTTTGGCAAAGACACAAGTATACAAGAATAACTAAATATTGGATACACAGTGTATTTCTGAGAATATAAAGGAAGAACAATTGTAATGAATATTAACATTGACAGAGTGGATAAATGTGATGAATGGGAACTGCACAGGAAAAAAAATGAAATAGCTGAATGATCATTGAATATTTTAAAAATAATTTTGCCATTACATTTTCAGAATTAAATAGTAACCATCTTGATATAGTTTTACTGGTCAAAAGCAAACAAATGTCTCACAGATGTGCACACACACAGAGATCTCAGTATTTTTAAACAGCTCCAACAGCACTGGTACAACGATGTCTACCTCTACAGACATCACGTTTTTTTTCTTCTTAAATATTGATAATGAAATGTCAAGAATGGTTCCATTTAGAAAGCACTTTCAGATTGCTTCTGATTGTACAGTATTATGTCAGCTACAACAAACCCACAAACCAAGATCTCCCTGTCTTCACAGGGGAGAATTCATTCTTAGAAATCTTAGAATTCATTATGCCTTGTAGAGTCAGGCTGGCTTTATGTACTACTGTGGGACATTTTCACTCCACTTCCCAAGCAGCAAACAGTGAAAAATCCTGTGCATCACCACATATTTGTTTGCTGCGCTTTCTGATCCTACTCCAGCCAAGACAGCTCTAAAGCAATATTTCAGCTGCAGTTACAGAGGAAGAGTATTCAGGTGGTGAAAGCCACAGCTTTAGCCCATGCACCATCTGGAGTACTTGCAGACTGCTATCAGGAGTCTTTTCTCAGAGCTCAGACCTCTCCAGTCTTCTGGAGGATGGACAGGGTTAGAAATCATTGTGCTGGCATTCCCCCTTCTTAGAATAGCAAGAGGCTAACAGAAATTGAATCAGTTAAGCAGTGAAGAAATAATGAAACTTCCCATGAGGTGATGGAAAACTCTTTTTCTTCATAATTCCATTAAAAAAACCTGAGAAATCAAATTATCTGTCTTCCCTGAATCATAGTGAAAAGGGACAATGACTGTCAGTCAAAGAAAGCAGAAGATTCTTATCCTCAGTTACAATATGAAACACTATTAGCTCTGAAATGTTCTACAACAATTTCCAAATCAACAAAAATCCTTCCAATATATATATCTATTTAAAATTTAATCTAAAAGTTTTATTAGCAACACCACACAACTAGCTCAAATTAAAAGAAGATAGTTCAAAAACTTTAGAATAAGATTTGTATTGATTACTAAAATCAGAGGGTTTTTTTTTTCTGGGGCTAGGGAAGGTTATTTAAATCCTTCCATCCATATTTACTGGTTTGCTCATACCTATTGTCCAGTCTGAAAAGGCTAATTATTATTTATCTGTTTGTTTATTTCATTTTTACCACCAGGAATTTAGTATCACCACTTACTGAAGTAATTAAAGAAAAATCATCATAGCCCATAAAAAAACAACTTGGGCCAATTTTTTTGTAAGACTGTTTTCCTTCTTCAATCACTAACTGCAGAAATAGCTCATTGTCTTAATTTTTTTTTTTTCCCCACTGAAAGTTGAAGTGTTCCCCAGAAAAAGTGTAAAAAAAAATGTAACATAATAGTGGGCAATTTTCTCCTTTATATTTATGATGAACTTACAATGCAACATTATTCAGCACTCCATCTACTGCTAACTCCACCCCGCTGGAAACTAAGAGAGCTAAGGAGTATAAGGTTGGATTCAACCTTTCTTAAGGTTGGATTTCTTAAGAACAATATCACAACAGACAGAAGTTTTATTTATCTTTTTGAGGAAGGATTGGTAGTTAAAATATTTTTACCAAACTTCATTTTGAAGAATACTGAAATATAGGTCAAAGTGCTTCTCAGATATCTAGGTTATTTCCTTAAATGGAAACTAAATCTCTAGTTCAGTTTCATAAACTCCGTAATTCACTTTAAAGATCTGGATTCCTGAAACTGCTGGAATGTTGAAGTTCATCAAGTCTTTGAGTCTCACAGCCAAGCAGCACTTTAACCAATCTTATCTCCAGGAATCATGTTCTCTTTGTAAAAAGTTCAAGAGTAAATAAAAGGCAAGCATGTTTTCTTGACCTCAGATGAGAGAGAATTATTAGCTCCGTATATTAACTCTGGTTAGAGACATATGTACATACAGAACAGTTCAGAAGGTTTATAGCTTGCTGTTTTATATTAAGAGCCTTGCTAGTCACAAGAGGAATTTCTTCAGGTCACCCAGATCACAAGAAATGACTCAGCATCCTGAAGCTCATAAAAAATATAGGCCACCTCCAAAATCTTTCCATAACCAAAGCATTTCAGAGAAGATTAGCAGCAGCTACACAGTCTCATGCTGAGGTGTGGGTGCCACTTCACAGTCAATTCTGTTAACGATGCCTGTTATCTTTTTGGATTGATGATATCAGCAAATGATGAGATTTCTTCTGCCCAAGGGGGTTAGAAAATATCCATTCTGCTGAACTTTAAAAGGCAGACCTGTCAAAGGGCAAGTCCCGGGGGCAAAGAGACTGGATGGCAGTAACATTCAGTGTCAGCTTACTGGGACAAAGATATGACCTAACTCCAAATCAGTAGAGAGCAGGTGGCTAGATCAAATTCTTCCCTATTACCAATTCACTGGAAATACACTTCCCATAAAACACACTCATCCAAGAGTACATAATATAAAATCTATTTGCAACAAATACTAATCAGATTGACAACGCAGCTGCTTTGATAAAGAATTAGATAAGGTCCCTCATTACTCCTCTTATGAATCCAAGCAATGTCTTTAATGTCCAAAATCAAACCCCAACTACCTGTTTAGTTGGTGCACCTGCAAGACAACTTCCTGAACTCATACACAACAATTGTGCAAAAGGGATCATTTCAAGTGATCTTTACCTTCTTTAAATACACTTCCAAAGCAACTTCCAAATACTTCTATATTACTTTCTAATAAACAGTCAGTGAGAAATTATATGGTGGATGTTAAAAAAAATGAACAAACACCACCCAGAAGCTGCAATGCTGACTCACAATCTGCTCTGTCATCTTCCCCATTTACCTTTACCTTTTGATACTTTCAAACAAACATATTTCTCCAGGTTCAGAAACAATCAGGCATCACAGACTTTCAATGCAGATTCAGTTGCCAGCCCTTCCCAAATGACAGGCTCCCTACACAGCCAGGTAATTCAAATCTCTCTCCTCTACCTTTTCCCAACATCAAACTCTTCAGGAAACATATTAAGAGAAGCTTTTGGTAATCATAACCAAAACTGAATTCTTGGTGCAATCTAGTACTACTACTGTCAGAGAGACTTGTTTCAATGATGGTGTAATTTAATTATATATTTTACAAATTTTAAACCAAGCCACCTGGATTCCTCTCTCTGTTGTATTACAAGCTACAAGCTCAGAGATACATATTAGTAACTGTTAAGTCACAACTGATATCACACACCAGTTGATTCATGGTAACTCTCAGATGAGAGCCACTAAAAGGTAATAAGAGCTGGTTTAGTCCTCTTCTGCTGCCAGTAATAAGCATTTCCTTATTTAGCAGAGACTAAACCATCTCAACTTAAGTCCTGTATGCTGTAGGTTAAGATCATGCACAGAGACAATTACTACAGATCAGCAGAGGAATAATAGCTTCATACTAATTTGCTTCAAAGTTCAAGACCACACCCTGCCATTCACTTATCTTTGCACCTGTTTCCTCATTAAGAAATTAAACATAATTCTTTTCTCATTCTTTTTCTCCTGTCAGTCATTTGATTGTTCTCAGTTTTCACAAGGGTTCTGTATCATTATTATTATTATTATTATTATTATTATTATTATTATTATTATTATTATTATACAGACAGCTGAAATGCTACACATACTAGTGCTGATTAGTTAATTGTTCCAAAGTATTAAGAAGTGAAAGTTGTAAATTCTGGTCAAACTTATAAAATATGACAGTCACTTTAATACAGATAAATTATTTTTTCACACTTCCACTCATAAATAAAACAATAACAAAACCATTTGACCTTTCAAGAACAAAAGAAAAATAAGCCATCTGGTAAGTATTAGTTGACACTGGATTCTAGTAAATTTAAGAAAACTACTATTCAGACCTCACAACTAAATAATATTCAGTTTGTTCATAGTTTTGCTGTCCTTCAAAAAGAAATACTGAAGTGTTTCTCAGTTCCTGTCCATCCACTCCAAGAAACAAACTACTGAAAAGGATTTGAGAGGGCATTTTTACCATGAAAAGGTCACAAAGAAGTAATAAGGTACAGGCAATCAAAGCACCTTCTGGTTCAAATGGGAATTTCTTGCTTTCTTTATTATTTGATAGAGACTGACTCTACTATTATAATTAAATATAATTATTTAAATCTGAATTTAATTAGAGAAGACCACTTAATTAAACATAAGAAGCCAATATGATTAGACCATGTCAGATACAGGTCTGTACTTGACTATCTGTACGGCAGAATACTTCCTGCCTGTACAGGTTTCCAAAGTGAAATAAGAAATGAATATGCATTACATAAAACACATTAATTGAATGTAACACCAGTGTAAATGAGCAATCTCTGCATGAGACTCAGTCTGGTTTTGGAAAAAAAACCCCAAACAAGTAACAACTATGATGACTCCATAATAGTTTACCATCTGCACAAATGGCTGGCTACTGGTTACACCACTGACCATTGATGATATTAGTGAAACTCCTCTGACAGATATGAATTTTTAGTTGTATAAAATCAGGCTCATTATATTAAAAGTTAAAACTTCACTAATGATTAGCTCTGCTTTCTTCATAAAAGAAATTTATTACTTTGATAAGCTTATTAATGATTTTTGTTCTTCCTTAATTTAGCATGCACATCAGTATGGATATAACTTAGAAGCTTGCCATGTTTTAATCAGATGATGTCCAGCAGTCCCCCCTAGCCTAAACCACTGTATGTTCCTAGGATAACCAGTGGTGGTAGAAGTCTGTACAAAACTTGACAAGCTCTTCCAGTAGAGGGAGATGTTCTTTTAAAGTTTATCAGCAATTAAAAAGTGTATCTTTTTAACTAAATCAGCCTCCTAAGAGAAATTGGTACATATGCCATAGCAGCAATAATCTCCAAAAGACAGTTGTATGAAAATCAGAAAAAAAAATTTCAAAGCAAATGGCAGCTTATCTATAATGATAATAGAGCATACTGTGCTGACAGTCATCAAAACCATAAAGGCCCTGTTCCTTTTAACAGCAATGTTTTTCACCCACAACAATTGTAATTTTTAGATGCCAAATATGCTATAAATGTCATCGAGCAAGAAGGAAAAAAGGATTAAATATTTCAGCTTAACAAAACTAAGTATTTAGAAAAAACAAAACAAAGCAAAAAAATAACTATGTTGCCCAAAAAGTTCCCTGTATCAGAAAAAAATCTGATCTGTGTTTTTCTCCTTATTTCCAAATTTATTTTTAAAAGTTTAATATCCTACTGTATTGTGCCACACTAGATTTCTATTCTCCTCCTCAAGCAGTTTTCTTTCACAAACCTTCCTGAGAACCAAGGAGGCTCCAGAGTGGAGCAGGTTATCATCTATATTCTATAAATGCAGCTCACTGTCCATTATGTTGCAGTTCACCATTCTTCCAGTTGCGCAACCACATCTTGTGGATGATGACATATGTGACAAGATATTTGAAATTTTTACTACTCTGATCTGAGGACAAATAGAGTACTCTTGTTTCTGCCTTCCTGGCAAAAAATCACCTTCTGACTCAAATAATTTCTGTGAGCACTTGCATCAGTACAATTAGAGGTGCATTTAACCAGGAACATATCTAGAACACCTTAATTTGGCTTTGTTTCCAGAGAAAGAGTTGTGAAACTACACCAAGAAGCATTTTGAAAGCTGTCATGGTGAGAGTAGGTATTCCATTTACTGATAAAGTATGAGATTTATCACCATTATGTTATATTTAAATGCCTAGATGTTTGAGTTATTCCTGAATACTCCTTTTACAGTGTGTAGCAAAATACGAACCCAAACAGGTAGAATCTGTGACTTTAAATGAAAACTTCCAAATGGACTGAGATAAATATGGAATGACAGGTGCCTGTTTCAACTAGAGGAACAATTCAGATACAGGCATGGACAGCAGAGGGATATGTATCTGATGAGCTGATTCTCCCTAGTCTGTCTAAATGGAGATGAAATAAATAAAGCTTCCTTGTTTCTCTTCTGCAACACTTTTGATTGGTACAGTCAGAACAACTTTGAAATGAGTAACATTCCCATTTCAGACACAGGAAAATGAAGTACAAGCAGTTTCACTGAAGTCAGACAGCAGTTTTTGCTAGAATCAGGAATAAAATGAAAACCAGTTTGGATTCCTAGATCTTGCTAAGTGAACACAAATCATCACTGCTGGCACATATCCTCACCCTCCCCTCTGGAACTACCTATCAGTAAAACATGCCCTTCATACCTGCTGTGTCTTCAAATGCTTTGCATACTACCACTCTTAAAATGGATTTTACTTTCACAGTGCTGAAAAGAGACTCACCTGCAAGTACAGCTCTAAGCCTTGCCTTCGCTGCTCCAGAACCTTGGGGACCCAGTTCCTCACATGCTTTGAAGGGATCTCTGGAGTTCTTATAAACTTCTTGAGCTGTAAACAAAAAGAAATGCAGACAGAAACAAAGTATATAAGTGTACCTTTAAGGTAACCATGTTTACAGTAGAGATGAGGCAGTACAGGTAAAATAACCCTTCATGAAGTACAACAGCAAGGCAATCAAGTTGCCATCATCGCACTGAAATAATAGCAGAGTTCACACCTACAGGATGAAGTTAAAAATGTTCATGTCTAGCTGACCTGAGTAATTAAGAGTAAACATATTAACAAGTTCATACAACTAATGAACTTAAAATAAAATGGCAAGAACTACATAAGAATGCTTCAAATGAGTTCCCATTTAGTGAGCCTGGGTTGATACCTCACAGCAACATACCCAGCTATTACCTTACTAGTGTTGGTGACAAAACACTGCAACAATTTCTAACTCTAGCTTTAAGAAAATATTAACAGGTGGAAGAAGTACAGGGAGGAGATCTAACCATTCCCCTGGAGAGTTGGTAATCAAGAGAACAAAAGATCTGTGCTCTCAAATTGTATCAACAGATTTGACAGCTGTGTTTAATATCTTATATAAAGAAATAACAAGACTGCCACAAAATGTACTTCCAAGAGGTTCCATAACTATTCCTCTTAAGATTCCCACAGGAAAGCTTTTATAGATATACACAGAAACGTGTTTATGTGTACATATGACTGCATACAGATGGCCACAAACACACATTATGACAAAACTAAGAATCCTCTTGCTGTAGCAACGTATCTTTTCAAAGCCCCAAAATATTAACTTTTCCCTCAAAACTACAGAGCAAGATAACAACCAGAATGGACTCCATTGCATTTTAGTAGAAGGTGATATTAGATACTCTTCCGATTGGCTATTGCCTGAGCAATCTGAGGCAAGGACTGAAAGGAAAGAAGCTCAAAATTGACTTTGACATGCATACCTGTGGGAGACTAAGAATTTACATCTCATCTTTGAGCTTGCTGAGATGTCATTATAGGAAAAAGCAGTGCCAATGTATCAACATTTCTACAGTCACAAGGAACAAAGCTGCAGCAAGGAAACCTCTTATCGCTGTGGCAACATTTGCAACTTCCTTATTTCTGACCAGTGCTGAATTACAACTAAATGTGAAGAAAGCAAAACACAACCCACCAAAACAAAACAAAATAAACAAAATAAAAAACCCCCCAAACCAAGAAACAAGCCCAAAAGAAGCAAAAAAAAAAAAAAAACAAAACAAAAAACAACCAAAACCCTAAAAAAAAAACCCCACCAAACCCAAACCCTAAACATGGGTACTTTACTGGATGAACTGAAAGGCAGAATATAAACCCTCATTTTTTCCTCTTTGTTGAATTTGTTGAAAATGTTGAAGAAGCTACAATTACAGCTGTTGCAAAGTATGACAGCACCTACAGAGTAGGTGAGTAATAGGTGAGTACTTGTTGAGTAATAAATGAGAAGAATGCTCAAGATGAGAGGAGAAAAATCTGAAACACTTCAAGTGTTCACCAAGGCTTATCCACACACAAGATAAATACTCTGTGGCTGGAACCTTGGCTGATGATTAACAATCCTTCTGTGCTCTGTGGCCCTGTTATATATAGCATCCAATAACTGATTGCTTAAATGCTGTACTGTGTGTAAAATAGGTACTGTGTGTAAAAAACACAATCTATACAGATGCAAAAAATACTAAATGATAAACCCATTTTCATATGCTTACAAGAGTCCAATAATATATTGAAACAAATAGTTATAATGGTGTCAAAGATTATTATGCAAATCTATGTATTTGTTTGTTCCATAGCTTGAAATCTGTCCTTACACAAGAAATATTAATCTAAGAAAAATTGGTGTCTGTAGTGCCTTCCTGTCCGTAACACTGATCTAAGGACACTGGGCCTTTAGGAAAGGCAGGGAGGGGAGATGAGATGTTGGTTGTCCTCTAGGTCAGTGACCAGATAGAGTGTACGAAGCTCTGCCTGGGGATGGAAAAGGAGCTGAATGAGAGATTATGGATCAGGATTAAAGGGAGGGCAGGGACTGGGAACATTACAGAGGGTGGGTTTGCTACACACCACCTGATCAGGAGACTGAGTGGATGAGGTCCTTTATAGAAAGATAAAAGTAGCTTCACATTCAGAAGCCTTGGTCCTCATGGGGTACTTCAACCACCACAGTATCTGTTGGAGGGAAGACACAACAAGGCATAAGCAATTCAGGAGGCTCATGGAACTTGCTGATAATAACTTTCTCCACCAAGTGATAGAGGAGCCAACAAGGAGAGGTGATATGCTGGATCTTGCTCTCAGCAAGAGAAGGGCTGGTGGGGAATATGAATCTCAAGGGCAGCCTTGGCTGCAGTGACCATGAAATGGTGGACTTCAAGATCCACAGGGTAATGAGGAGGGATCATTTCACTATCCTGGACTTCAGAAAAGTAGACTTTGTCCTCTTCAGTGACCTCCTTGTTAGGGTAACATGGGATAAAGCCCTGGGGGACAGAGAAGCCAAAGAAAACTGGTTAATATTTAGGGATCACCCCCTCAAAGCCCAGGTGCAATGCATCCCAACAAAGAGAAAGCCAGGCAAAAATGAGTAAGCCTCCATGGATGAGCAAGCTGCTCCTGAACAAACTCAGTCACAAAAGAGAAGCCTACAGGAGGTGGAAGCAAGGACAGGTAGCCTAGGAGGAGTACAAAGAAGGTGTCCAAGCAGCCAGGGATCAGCTTAGAAAAGATAAGGTCCAGACGGAATTAAATCTGGACAGGAAATCAAGGGCAGAGAGGAGAAGGAAGGGTGAAACCACACATTGTACTGTCAATGCTTTCTCTAGGATTTCTGTAACACTGAAAGCTCTAAAAAAGGTTCAGAGCACAATTTGTTCAACCATTGTTGCTGATATTTTACTATAACTTCAAAGAGTAAGACTTAAGAGGTGTGTTGTTGCCAAAATACACCGTGTGCTTTGCATCTGTACACGAACAAGCAAGAAAAAGTCACTATCAAGTTTGCAAAGTAGTATAAACATGCAGTAAGCAGACGAAGAGTAAGATGAAAGAAACTGGAAAGTGGTTCAAAGTGTTTGGTTAGAATACCTGTTTTTCAGGTTTATTTATTTTGCTGCTATTTCTAGACAGAAAAGAACTGTCATTTATGGTTTTTCTGGTGTTCTAAGAAGAAATCTCTGCAAAGAAATTTACTCCAGAAGCAGTAGTGTACAATGATACAAATCTGAGAGCAAGATAGCAGTGATTCCTGACTTTTGTGTGGAGTAATTGTGCAACAACAGAAATTATAGTGAAATTATATAACAAGAAAAGGAAGAAGAAAGACTGCATGCATTCAATGCCTTTTTTGCCTTAGTCTTTAATAATACTGATAGACTGAGGGCTGCCTGGCCCCCTGAATTGGAGGACCACGATTATTGGAATGGTGACTTTCCCTTTGTGGACATTCAAATTGTAAGGGACTAGCTGTATCAGCTAAATGTTCATGGGCCCACTGGGCTCAGTGAGATTCATCCCAGGGTACAAGGAACTAATGGATGATATGGGAGGAGCCCTCATGATCACCTACCAAATATCTTGGGAGTCTTAGAGGTCCCTGAAGACTATATGCTAGCCAGTGTTATTTCAGTTTATAAGGGTGTGAGGGAAGACCCAGGGAACAACAGACCTGTTAGTCTAACAACAGTTCCTGGAAAAAAAAAGATCACACTGTGTACTACTGAAAGCTGTTTAAAAAATACTGCAATCAGTCAGTACGGGTTCAAAGAGGGAAAGTCTTGTTTAACTACTTTGATATCCTCCAATGACTGGCTCACATGCCTAGTGGATATAGGAATGGCATGAGATTAATTTTTTCTGGATTTTAGTGAGGTTTTGGATCTGTCCCTCACAGCACCCTTCTAAACAAGTTATCCGTGAGATAAGATGGTTCATGGTGCACTGGGTGAAGAGGTGGCTGAAGGGCAGAGCTCAGAGGGTTGTAAGTGAATGGGGCTGTACCAGGCTGGCAACCAGCCACCAGCACTGTTCTTCTTGCTTCAGTTCTAGAGCCAGTTACATTCAGTACACTTATCAACAATCTGGATGCAGAATTTGAATGCATCATTAGCAAGTTTCCTGATGATACCAAACTGGGTGGTGCTGCTGACTCTCAAAGGACTAGATGCCTTGCAGAAGGCCCCACCATTTAAGAAGGATGTGAAGATCCTTTAATGCATACAGAAGAGGGCAACAAAGCTTGGTGAAAGAACTGGTAGGTGTGTCCTATAAGGAGTGGATGAAGACACTGTGTTTGTCCAGTGTGGAGAAAAGGAGGCCGAGGGGAGACCTCATTGCTCTCTACAGCTTTCTGAAGAGGGGCAGTGGAGATGGAGGTGCTGAGCTCTTCGCCTTGGGATCCTGTGACAGGATGTGTGGGAATGGCTCAAAGCAGCACCAGGGGAGACTGGACATAAGGCAGAATTTCTGCAATGAGAAGATTCTAGAACACTGAAACAGGCTTCCTAGAGAGGTGGTTGATACCCCAAGTCTGTCAGTATTTAAGAGACATTTGTACAATACCATTAGTAACATGCTTTAACTTTTGGTCAGCCCTGAAGGGGTCAGGCAGTAGGACTAGATGTTTGTTGGAGGTTCCTTGCAGCTGAAAATACTCCATTCTATTCCATTCCATTCCATTCCAAGTACAAGAGACAGTCTACTTGGGTGAAGTGTGTTTTAAGCATATAAAACCTGATTTTCCACTCTTCATGCTTCCTAACTTGTTTAGGCATACAGGCTCTATACACTTGCTTTAGTTTCAATTGAAGGATTATTATAGTACATAAAATAAAGCTTATATGTATTGCAAGGCCATGGTGGTGGCCAAGTGAGCAGAACTACTGGTTTTGACACTGTTGCTCATGTGGCATCATATCTGGTATGAACACAATGGAAAAAATATCTGAGATATCTGAATGAAAACAATACACAATGTAATTAATATTAAACAGTGGCAGTTGCTACCGTGGCAGTTGCTACCACAACTGGGGCAAGAAGCAAAAAGGCAAGAAATAGTAACACATCTAATTACACTGCTGTAAAACAAAAGGGCCAATTTTTTTTAGCTTTTTAGGGCTAACACACAGATGGGTCAATAGCTGTCTTTTGTTGACTCAAGTTTGCTTATACCCATGCAACATATAAGGCCGGCAAAATTCAGCCCCTCTACTACCAGAGTAACACTTATTTTTTGAATTTCTTTTCTTTTCTGAGCTGGTTCAAGGACACCATCAAGCATGCTTGTGTGGGAAAGCTCCTCTGACACTGAAATGAGTGTCCTCATGAGTTCCTCTGACACCACTGTAGGTGCCCATACTTCTCTGTGCTGTTTGTATAGGAAGCTTTTCCATTGTGAAGGCAAGCAGCACCAGTCAGAGCAGCTGAGCAAGCACACACAGCACGGCCACTGACAGTGACAAACCAATAAACATTCAGTTGATCCAAGTCCTGGTAATGAAGGACTGAAAATCTTCATTGCAGACCCACTGCTGGCAATGGGCTGCAATGCTTTCCCAGAATTCTCTTTCACAATACTTGGTATCCATCAGGCAGAAAAAATGTAAAACTTGCTTTTCAGCTGCACAACTGTACAGCATCATTCAGTTTAGCCTGAAAAGGAGAAATCAAATGTTTCCTTTAACAGTGATCAAAACAATGTAAAGCACAACTAGTAGATTACCAATCTTGAAAAATACTAAGTTCCCTTCTATATACTAGTAAGATGGTTCAGCAGACAGTCTGAGCAGGTATTGTGCAAAGGGCAGCAGAATGAGACAGTTTATTCAGTCTTTTTCATGCCTAATTTCCTGGCATATAGAAGTTGTTTCTCAGCTTTATATACAGTAGATTTACCAACACAATTTATAGAACTACCAAATTATTTGCCTAATTGGAAAAAAAAATCCCATAAAACGTATTTACTTGCTATAGGACTGTGTCTTATTTTGTGATTTTACAAGAATTAAAAATCATACTACAGACACCATTTTAGCAATACAGCATGTAAACAGTAATCCAGAAGTTAGTAATACCTGACAAGTCACAAAACAGTGAAAAAACTGAGTTAGTTGGGAGCTCATTTCCAGAGACAAGAATCACAAGATGTATTTAAGACAAACCATATATAGTAAAAATTCCAAGTGAGAAAAACATCACAACGAAGGTAAAACAAAGGTACATCTTAGAAAGGAAGAGATCATTACCTTCTTATGAAGTGCATGGAATTCACTATACCTCTTCTCCACAAAATGTTTCCTTCCATTCATTAGCACCTCTATTTTAAAGACCTGAAAATTAAAAATAATAAAAAGGAGATTAATGCATTTGCAGAAACAGTTCTGTGACATGGCTGTGACTGCCACGATCATTCCAGTCATCAGTCACAAAAAATTCATGATGACTTGTGAGGTACAGAAATATAATAATGATTAATGGATGAATCTTCTCTTAACAAGTTCAGTCAACAAATATACAGAAAGACAAGTTATGCTGGGAATGCATGCTGTACATTAAAATATTCCCAAGCATTAAAATATTCCCTTCCAGAAATACTTAATACATTGTGAAGTGGGTAAAAAGCCAAAGGATTAAATCAAAAAACAGTAACAACAAAAAAACCCAACAAACCAACCAAACAACAAAAAACAAAAAAAGAGAGAAAGAATTAAAGATTTTGGGTTTTTCCCTCTTATGATACAGCATACTAACATGCTCACATGTGTTCAGTAAGGATGGGTGACACATGCAGTATGTTATGTACAAAAAGAGAAATAAATATAATCACTATAGCATCAGTTAATTTCCTCCTAATTTCATCTGTAGTCTCAACTGAGCTGGTGCTACTACCTACAACCTAGGGAAAAAAAAAACCAAACAACCCAAAAACTAAACATACAAAATGCTTGTTTTCTTTGTATGATACATATGACAGCTTTTGTTGCTGCCTATGAAAGGTTAAAAGGCCAGGAGAAGCAGCTCTCTGGATCCACTAATTAGTAGTCACTAACATGACATTTTCTTGATTCTCAGGTCACTGGGTCACTTCTGAGGGCAAGTGATGAGAAATATTTTGAAGTGCTCAAGAAAACATGGTCTATTAAATGAAGACAAGATCAGCAGAAAAGAAATACAGAAAGGGTGCCTGGTCTTTCTAGGCATTCTTTGTTTTCTGTTTAGCTCAGAAAATGCTGGAAATAATTATTTCTAGGACATTAAGAGACAATATTCAGGACAGATAATTACATCAAGACCCAAGACTTGGGCAAAACAAAAAGTTATTTGAAATAAATTTGCAAATAGCGTTTATGCCTGAATGCAGAAAAAAGGGATTTCTGTCACAACATGCCATGCTAACACTGATTCGAGCAAACATACAAAATCCACATTGGATAAATACTTGCTATTGTCCACTAGAACCTGCTTTTCAAGCAGGTCAGAATTCTATGCTTTTCACTGGCTAGACAAAGTGTGTTAGACTGAAATGTGCCTACTGTTGAATGCAGTATGGATAGGACTGCAGTCATTTCACACCAATGTTTACATTACCAAAATTAATTCAGATTGTTGTAATCCATCAAAATAACTTGTGCTACATTCTACTCCTTTAAAAAGGACTATTTCTGTGTCCTAATCACTGCAAGCAGATGACCTTATTTGGGTGCATTGATTTTTTTTTTTCCTCCTATCTATTTAGACTATTTTGGGAGGACAACTATTGGCTATTAAACAATTTTCCTCTACACATGAAAAAACTCCAAGGCACCCTTAGGAATATGTTGCAAGTTCAGAGTTGTAAAAAGAATCACATGCAAAGAAAAATCAATATAGGCTTTTTTCTTTAGTTGAGATTTAACATCCTAATTATATCAGAGGAAAGCATCATTTATGTTCTTATATTTTACACACTGTAAGGAAGAAACAGTTCTGCAAGCAACAAAATGCTTTGGATTTACAGGTAAGCCACTGCACTGAAGAAGTTTCAAGAATAGCTAGGTTGAAGAATGGATAATAGAATATGAAACTAATTAAGTTTTAATTTAAATATTGTTTGCCCAATTCTGGCTAAAACTTGACACTAAAGAACATATTTACCAGTCCTTTCACAGAAGACATGGGAAGAGAGGAATACAGCTTTCTGTGATCAATGATGTAATTTCCAAAACCACTAATGTGTTCCCTTTACACACTAAACTGTTTGTACCTTTATCAAGGCTTCAAGATCACTACTGTCCTACTCTAAAATTTACGAAGCTAAACAACAGATCTGTAAAAATTGAGTATTACTGTTTTAAAACAAAACCCTGCAAACAGCATTTCTAGTCTGCTCACTGTGGCGCCTGTATTTCAGAAAGGTAAAGCAATTTGTGATAAATAGCTGGAAAAACTCTAAATGTTTTTGCATAGTGCAAGTCTAAATATTAAATTGATTTACAAAATAACTTATAAGGCAAAAATTCAAGTGAAGTAACACATACAGTGCTTATGAGCTTTCATATTAAGAAATGGCTTTATTTAGACAGCATAAATTCCAGGTTTGACTTCTCATTGCTGGATCACCACTTGCAAGAGCAAACTATAAGGGCAGAAACAAGTTTCAGCGCCACTATTTCATATCATCACAAGGCTCTATGTTGAAGACAGAAAGATACATTAGCTTACAGGGGCAGTAGGATCTCTTTGTGGATTTGAAGTAAAGGCAAATTTAATTGAGCAATTGTCCTGACAGAAAAACACTGTAAGGAAACTTGTGAACGTACACTAAAGTGCCAAAATAGAGACGGAAAACTATGGGAGAAAAGAATACAACACTGCAAGGAATTACTTTTCTTTTAAAACTGTTCATGTTCTATAAAGAGATAACTTTGAAAATATGTATATTTTTTATGTGACAGTTAAATGAAAAACGAGACAATTAATCACTGAATAAGACAAACAAAATGCTTTTCTCATGTTGTATTTACCACTGAAATACCAGAAATTACACTGTATTGAAAGTAATAAAAAAGGGGATAAAACTAGGCCTGCTAGGAATAAGTCCAGAGCTAGCATGCCAGGGTTTGTAGGATGGTGTGCTAGCAAAGACCCTGGCTTTGCCATCTCAGCTGTGATGGTTGACAGAGGAGCAATGGGAAGAGGCAAGGCTTATTAATGGTTCCGAAAGCACAGGAACACCCGAGATGGGCAGGTAGGAACTAAAGCCCATGCCCAGGAAAAGATGTTGGGATCATACAACTGTACCTCATGGGAGGCTCCAGGCACTTCATCAGGGGTGTAGCTCAAACACCTTTATGTGAACACCCACAGCATGGGCAGTAAACTGGAGGAGCTGGAGATGCTTGTGTGCCTGCAGTGCTGTGACCTGATTGGCATTGGTGCTGGAATGACCCCTATGGGTGGGGTGCTGGACTAGAAGGGTTTCAGCTCTTCATGAAGGACAAGCAGGGGAGGTGAGGAGGGGGCGTTGCCCTCTATGTCAATGAACAACTAGAATGCATGGAGCTCCACCTGGTCAGTGATGAAGACTGAGTGCCTGTGGGTGAGGGTGAAAGGAAGGGAAAAGAACTTTACAGTGAGTAAAGTTCTGCTACAGATCACCTGACCAGGAGGACCAAGTGGATGAGCCCCTTCATAGACAGACAGGAGTTGCTGCTCATTCACAAGCCCTGGTCCCCATGGGCGACTTTAACCACCTTGACATCAGGTGGAGAGACAACACAGCAAAGCACAAACAATCCAGGAGATTCCTGGAATGCACTGATGGTAACTTCCTTCTCAAGTGACAGAGGAACCAACAGGGAGAGGTGCTATGCTACACCTTGTACTCACCAACAGAGAAGGGCTAGTAGGGAATGTTAAGCTCACAGGCAGCTTTGGCTGTGGTGACCATGAGATGGTGAAGTTTAACATCTTCAGGACAGCAAAAAAAAGGGGTGTTCAGCAAGCTTGAAACCCTGGACTTCAGAAGGGTGGATTCTAGCCTCTTCAGGAACTTCCTTGGTAGGGTACCATGGGATCCTGGAAGGACCTGGAGACTGGGAAAGCAGTTTGACGTCCAAAAATCCTCTTCTCCAAGCCCAAAGGCAATGCATCCACTAAAAAAAGGTACCAGGCAAAAAGGCAAGGAGGCACAAAAGGGAAATCTACAAAGGGTGGAAGCAACGATACCCAACCTAGGAGCATAACTAGGAAATAATTTGTGAAACCAGAAACCAGGTAAGAAAAACTAAAGCCCTAATGGGGTTAAATCTGGCCAGGGACATTAAAGACAACAAAAAAGGTTTCTACAGGTATGTCAGAGAAAAAAGAACAAGAGAGAACGTGAGGCCTCTTTGGAGGGATACAAGTGACCTGGTTACTGAGGATATGGAGAAGGCTGAAGTACTCAGTGACTTCTTTGCTTCAGTCTTCCCTGGTAACCACTTGAGCCACACCACCCAAGTCACAGAGGGCAATGGGTGGGTTTGGAAGAGTGAAGAACTACCCAGAGTAAGTGAGTATCAGGTCTGGGAACACCTAAAGAACTTGAAAATGCACAAGTCCATGGGACCTGATGAGATAAATCAACGGGGCCTGAAGAAACTGGCAGCTAAAGTTGCTAGGCCACTGGCCATCATATTTGAGAAGTTGTGGCAGTCTGGAGAAGTTCCCACAGATTAGAAAAGGGACATAAGAAAAGGGAAATATAACGCCAGTTTTTAAAAGGGGAGCAAAGAAAACACATAGAACTACAGACTGGTCGGTCTCACCTCTGTGCCAGGTAAAATCATGGAGCAGATCCTCCTGGTATCTGTACTAAGGCACATGAAAAACAACAAGGTGATTGGTGACAGACAGCATGGCTTCACTAAGGGCAAATCATGTCTGAATAACATGGGGGCCTCCTATGACAGAGTTACAGTTCTGGTAGGTATCGCAAGAGGAACTGACAACGTCTGTCTGGACTTGTCCAAGGTGTCTGACACTGTCCCACATGACAACCTTGTCTCTAAGATGGTGCGACATGGATTTGATGGATGGACCACTTGATGGAAAAGGATCTGGCTAGGAGGTTAAACTCAAAAGAGTTATGATCAATTGTTCAGTGTCCACCTGAAGACCAATGACAAGTGGAGTTCCTCAGGGTGTGTTCAGGGTCCATTGCTATTTAACATCTCTGTCAACGTCATGGACAATGGCACTGAGTGCACACTTGGCAAGTTTGCCTAGGACACCAAATAGTGTGGTGCAGTGGATTCACTCGAGGGAAGGGGAGGAACTTTAACAGGCTTGAGAAATGGGCCAGTGTCAATTGTATGATATTCAGTAAATTCAAGTGCAAGGTTCTGCATCTAGGTTGGACTAGCTCCAGGCACAATTGCAAGATGGAGGAGGCTGTAGTGAGGTGGGAGTTGGACTCTTTTCCCAGACAACTTTCAACAAGACAAGAGGACACAGTCTTAAGTTGTGTCAGGGGAGATTTAGGTTGGATATTAGAAAGAATTTCTTCACGGAGAGGGTGATCAGGCAATGGAATGGTCTGCCCGGTGAGGTGGTGGATTCTCCGTCCCTGGAGACATTTAAAAAAAGACTGGATGTGGCACTCAGTGCCATGGTCTAGCAATTGCTCCGGTGGGTCAAGGGTTGGACTTGATGATCTCTGAGGTCCCTTCCAACCCGGCTAATTCTATGATTCTATGATGATTCTATGATGGGTACAGAGTGGTTGAGAGTAGCCCTGAAGAGAAGGACTTGTTGGTGCTGACTGACGAGAAACAAAGCGAGAGCTGGCAGGGAGCTGATGCAGCCCAAAAGGCCCACCACACCCTACGATGCATCAAGAGGAGTGTGGCCAGCAGATCAAGACAGGTGCTTCTCCCCTTCTCTGCTCTTGTGAGAACCCATCTTGAATACTGCGACCAGTTCCGGTGTCCCCAGCATAAAAAGGACATGGATCTGTTGGAATGAGTCCAGAGGAGGGCCACAAAGACGATCCAGGGGCTGGAGTACCTCTGCTGTGAGGAGAGGCTTGGGGGGTTGGGGTTGTTCTGCCTGAAGAAGAGGATGCTCCTGGAGAACTCTATAGCTGCCTTCCAATACCTGAAGGGAACCTGCAGGAAGGCTGAAGAGGGACTTCTCGCAAGAGTGTCCAGCAATAGGGCAAAGGGAAATAGTTTTAAAGGGAAGGAGAATACGTTTAGACAAGGTCTTAGGAAGTTCTTTAGTATGAGGGTGGTGAGACTCTGGAACTTATTGCCCAGAGAAGTCGTGGATGCCCCCTCCCTGGAAGTGTTCAAGGCCCATCGCAGAGAGGTTGAAGTAGATGATCTCTAAGGTCCCTTCCAACTGAAGCCATTCTATGACCATTTTATCAAAGATTTGCAGTTCACCCTGAGTAGGACACAAGGGGCCACAGGTACAAAGCCACCAATCAGAAAACTCACAACTGGAAGAAAATAGTAACTAATAAGACATACAAGAAACACCCATGCCTTCCTGTGAGTCCACTGGTGTTTTAAGTGTGCATTAAGATCTGTATGGTAAACCATACTGATACTGCCCTCCTTCAGTCCTCATCTATGCCAAATGAACATTAACTATACAATTTATAATTATGGTAAATTGATGCTATCATCTTGTGGATATTTATACATGGAAAAACAAAGTGTAAAGTGTATAAACGTCTAAAAAATGACAGTTGAGAAAGACACTTGCAGAAGCCTTGTTTAGAATGAGGAGATATAAAAACCAGAGGCAGAAAAAGAGAAGTTTATAAAAAACAGACATATTTGTCTAACATTCACAAGGAAAGAAACCCCCTAAAAATTCTGGTACTCTGCTTTTCAGTCTCAAGACCAAGCTTACCACCACTAATTTTATTTAATATATTACTTACAGAACTGTCTCCATTTAGATCCTTCAGTCTACTTGACAAATTTTTGTCTCAGGAACAACTAATGCATTCAAAATGTCAAGAAATTCAACTTTAAATGTCCATATGGAAGGAATTCCAGAGCAAACAAAATGACACACTAATTGGATAGTGTTTCCAATGCTTCATTATTGTTTAGACAGTGGTACATTTTCTGTCTCAGTAGTGCTATGACTAGAATAAGACTATGACACACAGTAGAGATCAAAATATGACTTTAAACCAATTCCAGTCCTACTGATGTGGGGCAAAATGACAGTCCACAGAATCAGTAAGAGCAGATGGAAGGTGGCAATAACCAGAGCTGCATGTAGCTGCAACAGCAGTGCAGTATTTCAGGGGTGTAGATGCCTCATGGCAATGCTTCATACTTCTGAATGTCCTCCACAGCAGAAGCAGAGACAAGAACAGTATTCAGAGTCAACCCAAACTTCATAGCAGCCTTGATAAAACTGAAGCTCACTAATCCCCAACAGCAAATAAATTAACTTACTGTAACTTCATTCCTTGGAAGTTGCGGCAAATCAGTTCTGCTTTGGGTACAGAACAGCTCCAGGGTGCACAGATAAGCTGACATAACAGAAATAGGAGGTGAGGAATATCTCCCTTTTTCTCTCCTCTCCAACTGCATTTCCTTCAGTACTAGTATTGCACCCACTTGTTTACTTCGGGTTATCCCCACCATGTCCACTTGCTGAGTCTTAAGACTTTCTGTGTCTTATTAGGTTGCTTATAGTCACATTTTGCCTCTGTAGCAATTGCTGTCCCCAAACTACATAAACAGCTTCCACATAAGTTCTTCTACAGTCTTCCCTTATGGAAGGGGACCCCTTCCTGCTGCAGAACTGGGAAACAAGTGGGGGCACAGAAAGGACAGAGGCAGAGCAGCCCTGAGGAGTTTAGTTTGATCTTTTTAGTTTTGCTGGGGTCCTGAGAAGGGGTGAAAGTGATTCTAAGAAAGCAGCCAGGGAAACGGAGTGAAAGTTTAGCTATTAGAAACTGAAGAGTAATCAGTGTTGTGATGGAGGATGAACAGGGATAGAGCTGAGAGTCACCCTTCCTTCCTAGTAGCAGTCCTCACACATGCTGAGGTGATGAGAGCAGGCAGAGAGCAGAAGGGCAGCTCAGCTAGTGCAGACATTTGAAGCACCAGTCCTCACAGAGTCAGTGGAGCCACAGCTACCAACACCTCCCTGCTGACAGGGGGAAACAGTTGTGTCTGTGCTTTGACCTCCAGCTCTACAGCTCTACTCAACACTAATGTTCATTTTTACTGAAGGACCTCAAAGAATCTCAGAGCTAGTACACTGTCCATCACAAGATGCAATTATCTTGCCCCAAGTCAGCTCAAGTTAGGCTGGACCCACAAATAGCCCCTTTTCCCCACCCCAAGCAGTCATGTCTATTGTACAAAATCACTGTTTCACTTAATCTCAATTACAATGCACAATATTAACCTACAGCACAAGAAAAAAGTATGTAGTTTTATTAACTACAGAAATCAAGGCTGCATTATGAAATTGCAGTGTTCAGAGTCTGTGGAGAAAGACTATTTCTCACTTGTAAGAGAAGTGAAAAATTCACATCAGAGAATTTTTGCAACAGCTCTAGCCCAGGTGATGCAGTTACCTGACCTCTCCTGACCTGGAGAAGCAGCCTTACTGTTTTTACAATACAATACAATAAATAAATTTTCTAGTGTGACATAAACCCATTGAGTGGACAAACACGTTGTTCCACTGACTCCCCTTAAATGTTACTGTAATCTAGCTTGGACCTTCACTACCAGAAAAAAAGATGAACATAAGAACAATCACAAGCACATGTTCTTTTACACGTGGCTCCCCCATCAAATGTCTCCTGTGTTAGTAGGGATTACATTCAAAAGGCATGCGTGGGACTCAGGGGTATTCTTTCTGAAGATGGCTGTTGAGAAGTGTATGTCATATTTCTTAGGATTTAGAGGAAGAGGTAGTAAAACAATTTATACCAGTCAGACAGTTTTGTAATTCCTACAAGGGAAGCTCAAGGGAGGCTTCTACGAAGCTGTCATTGTTGAATGAAAGAGTAACTGACATATAAGAGTAAGTAGTTTTCTGATTTTTTCAATTCTCTTTTAACCAATCTTTTTCAAACACATGGTTCACAAATCCCATAGGAATCTCTCTTGTCATTTCCTGAAAAATAACTTACTTGGCTTTTACCAAGCTAAAAAGCCTCTCCTTGCCCGTGAAAAACTGACTATGGAAATCTAATTTGTAACTAAACCAAGAAGCTACAAGTTCTGACTTGCTTTTGATATTTTTATTAGCCATGCAGATGTTACACAGCCCTCAACTGTGACACAGATGACAAGCTTTTAAAATGTCATTGTCACTGTGGTCACCTTTTTGGCTAACTTCCCTTGAACAAAACTGAAGGAACGATGTGTTGATCTTTACTGAAAAAGGAAAAAGTTCCTAACACATCTAATGCCTACAGTTACACTGGCAAAAAAACAGACTGTTCTGCTCTGTTTGTCCATCTGGATTATCTCAATGTCTCTTATCAGAAGTATTCTACTAATAGAATAACCATGAGCCTTTTTATGGAAAAGATGAACTTTCCACTAGAAATAGTACATTGGGATAAAATTAAATATTACAAAAAATAACTGTCAGCAAAAGTATATTTACATGAAACAGATTAATTTTAATTGTGATGAAATATGAGGACTCATATTTTGTCACAAAATCCTTTGCTATTTTATCTGCAGAGGCTATGCAGAGTCCTCTCACTATTCAAGGCAAGACACAATTCCTTACCACAATGAAACTGACTCCATATAGCAGCTTTAGGAAATCCCTTTTTGCAAGAAGCTAGACACAAGACCAAGTTTCTTCTGGAGACTAAGTTTGTGTTTTCATGTTTGCACTTAGAGATGCTGTTTGGAGAACACCTGGGCCACTTGAGACCTTGGAAGCACAGATATTTTGTTTAAAAACAAAAATGTCAAATGTTGTCATAGAACACATTAAAATAGTATACATGTAGCATAGTGGTAAGCATTACATTGCAAAGAAGCTGACTTTGTAATGTTTCATATTCCATTGTATGTCTATCATGGTATGTGAATTTACCCTTTTCCTCTGTTAGTGACCAATCAAACATATATGAACATGAAACATAACAGTGTGTAGTCAAGTTACAGTATATACAAGCTATTAAGAATCAGCTCCACGCTCCTTATGGTAAGTAAATACCAGGGGAAAGAAATACTGTATATCCACCTTGCATCTTTTCTTATTAGTGTCTCTACAGTAATCCCTCTGAGAAGTCTCTACTCCTCTTTACCAGTCAACCTAAGTAGTTAATCAGAATAATTTTTCAAGCAAAGTTGTCAGTGTAGGCAAAGGAGGTTACTTTTCTAAATGTCTGTGCAACTTAGTGAAGATCCTTCATATAATACATTTATTCATAATATTGGGATTAGCCTCTCTTCAGCCCCAAAGTGGAGGATTCAGACACTACTGTCAGTAAGGACAATGAGCAGTCAGCATGTATACAACATTCTCAGGCACTTCCTTTCTAGGTGCTAACTCATCCCAATTTTCACTGAAGTAGCACTGGTCTGCCTTCTAAAACGGAAAACTCATTACCTCTGCTATTGCCTCCCACCTGCATTATTCTTACACGCAACTGACAGAATATTTCAAACATCAGCACTCATTTCTGAAGAGACATATTATAAAACTTTATCAAAGAATGCCATCCTGCTCACCAAAGGTTTCCCTTGCCAGATTAATCTCTTTTCAGTGTAACTCAAAGTGGGGTGAGGAAATAAGCTTTATTATCTGTAAGGCGGTTCTGTTTCTTACCAGACTAAGCCTTCTGTGTCTGAGAGAAGACCTGAAACAAGGTTATCAGGATGTGGTCATTGACACATCCAACTGCAGAAAACCAGATGGTTCTTCAAATATAAGGAGGGTGAAGAGAACAGAAGTGACAAACTCAGCAGAACTACTAAAGACAATGCAAGAGTAGCAATCACAGACAGTCCCCCAAAATAATAAAATATTGTGCCTAAATGAAGATCTAAGTTTTTAAGCTTTTGAATTTACACAGTGTGACTTACAGAGCATTTATGTTGCAGTTGGCTTCATGGCCACAGTGTATGAAACAATTCCTGAGCCAGATTAAAACTAGCTCAGGTACTGCTGGCAGCATAACAGAAGTACTGAGGGCAGCACAATCTGTAAAACTTGTGGCAAAGCTCAGTGTCAAGGGACAAACCTGGCTCAGTTGTGAGTACATCTCCAGAACCTGCAGGCAGCAAGGTGCAGGAACCTCACCAAAGGGAACGAAGGTCTGCAGGACGTAGTGTTTGGCTTTGACTTGAACACAAGGGAAGGACAAAGAGAGGAGAGAAAACACTTCCAAATCTGTTTCCTTTAAAGTTACAGTGTAAAACACAGCCACAGCTGAACTGCAGACACTTCAGTATTAGTGGAAAAGCCAAGCAGCACAGAATCTGACTCACCCATGTCTGAGAAAACGAAACATCTAAAACATTTATGGAGACTACATCCAGCACAATGGTGTAGTTATAGGTATAGGTATGGTATAGGTATATATACACACACTGTATAGGTTCAAAAAGCATTTGAAATACTAATACAAACCAATATTCAGGAAAATACATGTAATTAAAGTAGCCTAGTAGCAATTTTGGGATACAAGATTGCATAACATACCAAAGAACACTGGTTGCACAATTGAATATTTATCATTTCAAAGACAATGAAAATTGATTCAGTGAGAACTATATTAATTACTAACTGGCCTCTCAATCACTTGAAAGACAGTGAGGCAAACATCAAGTAATTAAATGCCTGCAGATGTACTTGGCCTGATAAAGTAGTACATATTCAACACATTTCAGAAGGATCTTAAATAAGTTATAAATTGAGTCAGATGCTGGAAATGTAGAAGTAAGAGTGTGTGTACTGAAAGCAAAGCGACAGGCAAAGGATAACTGAAAATTGTGCTAAATGTTTTGTTACTGACTGTGGCTTGAACAGAAGGTAACACAATGTGGAAGTTTCTTCAAATTTTACCGTGAAGCATGAGAGTCAAGAACTATCATTCACAGGTCTTTTTCTCAAAGAAGAAAAAAGTTAAAAGACACTGCCAAGCACAGATTACTGAAGAACTAACTTGGTATAAGCACTTCAGTAATAAAAGTTAGTAGACTCCTAAACACAGGATCTGTGAGGAAACAATGGCTATATATTCAATTTTTTGCTGAAATTTGATAGTCATATTTCATGTCCTGGTTCTTGGATGTAAAAGAAATCTTCATTTACTGTACTAGAAAACTCTGGATGTTTATTACCTGTAGATACCAACCAATTCCCCTTACTTAAATATACACAGACTTAAACACTTAAATTCAGTTGGACAAATCTGAAAATACCATCAAGAAAAAAGTGGCAATAAAAGAGTAAGGAAAAAATAGCAGCAAGAAGTCATTACAGACACAATGCAGTATAACTCAGATTATTACTACTTCATTCTGAGATTTCAAATTTTCATTTTGCCTTACTATGAACTTAGCAAAAACTTTACTTCCCTATGCAAATCTCATTGAATCTTGGCATTTTCCTGCTTCTTATCTGTTGAACATGTGTTTCTTACTGAACAAAAAGACTTTTGCCATTTCTACTACTGCAAAGCATTGCGATAAATTATTTCTTCAACTATTTTTTTGTTACAAAGGCTCTATTATTGTGAGACTCCAGTGCCTCCTTGCAGAAGGAATGCAAACTTTGCTTAGTTTACTTTAAGTTCTTAGTTGCGACAAAAGTTAATTCTTCTCTATATTTACAGAGTTAGACTTCTCAACTGACAAGGCCGAGTAAATACAACTTTCTTAAGCGTCATCTTATCTACAACTGCCTCAGCAAGAAATTACTCATCTTTTTCTTACTCTGTCCCTACTTACCTTCTCCACTACCCACACATGGTTTTCACAGGTAAAGAAATCTGAAGGGGTAAGGATGTGACATGCACCTTGCATCAGCTGATTCCTCACCTTCCCATTTCATGCTGCAGGGCACACACACACACACCTGCTATTTTAAATTAACATGTCAATAACATTTCAAGACAATCTGAGATGAAGTTAATTTAATAAAATATAGCAGTTAATGAAAGTGCTGTGAGTAATTAGAATAATCTATTTTTATCCATTACAAGACTGTTCTCAGTTACTTATGGTTCTGAAAACCTTTTAATCTTTAGGCTCAGATTTTCCATATCAGGTATGTGATTCAGAGAGAAAATATTTTTAGAAAGTGACAGCTGAGACAGTCCAAACACATAGCTAAAGAAAACCTATTTTACTTTACCCATGCCAAAAAACTCAATTGAAAACTCCAAACACAATCCAAAACAAAACCCAAATCTTTTCACACAAATTCACCCCAGATGTGGACAAGAAGACCATAAAGACAGGTGGGAGGCAAACTTGGCCAGCTTACAAAGTTCTGGAAAAAAGCCTAACTCCTAACAAAACTTTACACAGTTTACGTGCATGATATAAATTTTCCAATGGCATCAGTACTCCAAAAAGACTGGAGAATATTTTGAAATTTTTGTAGGAAAGATGCAGGACAGAAATCTAGGCACAGGTGAACAATACCTGAAAAGACCATATTATATTACCATTAAAATAAGGAGACCAAGGAAGAGAAGGAGAAAGCTTCTCCCTTTAGTGTGAAGAAATCGGGCTACTGCAAGCTTGAGAGGAAAGCATGATTTTGTCATGTATGAATGAGAAATGAATGATACTGCACCTGCCTGTTGTGAAAACCCATTTGTAGCACAAGTGCTTCTTCAATGTCAAACAACTTATTTCATGCTGTTGCCAAGGAAAATCCACTAAGAGTATCCTACTTGGATACAATTCAGAGACCTGATGTTAAATGCCCAAGCCCTCAGTGACCCAGCAGATGCAGAGCAGAGATGTACAACATGCTCACACCCATGCATATAGCAAACACAACCCACCCTATATACTGTTTTACTGGTCCCTACTCCAGGATATGAGAAACTAACCATGGCACTTACCACTTTTTCCCGATTTTGTCAGGAAGGCTTTCTAATAAAGCCTGCATGCAAAATATGGGGAAAAAAACCAACAAAACTGCAAAACACCCACCAGCAAGCCTGGCAAGTGAACGCAAGCCCAAGACCTGAAGTTGGCTCCTCCATGCACTGCCAGTGCTGACATCTCACTGATTTACCATCAGCTGCAGGGACCACTGCTTTTCTATGTGCAGATCCAACACCTCTCAACTCCTCCTTCCACGGTATATTAAGAGGTGGCATAGGAAATGGAAGAGATATTGTACAAAACACACTATTGATTTTTCTACCTGAGGAAAGAGATTCTCCATGAAAAGTATCTCGTTGCTCCTTGACCTCATGAAAGAAGTCTCAGAAAATACATTAAACCAGAAAACCATGAACCCCCACAGAATTTTTCTCTAGCCAGCGTGTTTGGCATATGATGACCCTATGTAGCTGAAAAATCATAGTATTCACACTTCAGGTGTTTTGAAATACATAAAAGGAAAAAAAAATTCCTCAAAACTTCTTATTCACTGCAATTATGTACACATATTGAATAAAACCAGTGGAAGACTTTCAAGTAGAACAAGCTCCTCTAATTATTCTTTAGTATCACAGAAAAGTGAACAAACTAATTCATTAAAATGTTTAGGTAAAATGCCTGCTAGTGATATATGAGTGACAATTTCTTATATTATGTGTTTACTTTGTAAGATCTTGACCATTAATTCTCCATGAATTTGTAATGCTCTACTATAACTGAACGTAACATTTATGTTAAAGACTGACAGAATTATTAATACTCTTAAAGGAAGATACGACATATTACTGTAGTTTACAGTGACAAGATAATATTTAGAAAATAATTTAAGAAAAAAAATTGGACTTGAATGCTTTTGGGCAGTTGTTTCTTTACATAAACATTTCCCAGTATGTCTGGTTTCAAAAAATCTTCAGCCAAGATGTGTCACTGTATCAATCCACAAATTAAGCAGCTTGTAAAATCCTACACATCAGAAATAGGAATGATTATTGTAAAGTATGTAATTTTATCTCCAGCTCTTTCTTTGAACTGAAAACACCACTTTCTCTACAAAATCTCCAGTGGAAAATTACTATATGAAGAGGTCTCTCAGATTTTCAAGAAAAATGGGACTAACACCAGACCTTTAACCAAATCTGACCTATTTAATAATTTCTTAGGAAAGTTTATGTTAGATAAACACTGGAGCAGTATGAGATGATATCCTGAACCTAGATGATAACCTGATCTGTGAAGATCTTGTAATATTTTGAAATAGGTGGATAAACAGTAGATATTCCCATTAGTTTCACCCTATTTCTCTTCTTAAGAGTTTTTCAGCTTCCCCAACAGGTACAGGAAAGAAGTCAAGTCCAAAAGTCACTGCTCAAACAGTAATTTATTCACAATTGACACCACTCTTCCTAAATGACAAATTATGCTGATTTGCTCAAATGGCAAATACACAGAGCCAGGAGGGAATCCTAAGCATGCCTCAGCTCTGTGGTTCTCTCAGTTTCTTCTGTGACTCTGTCAGTACTTTCTTGTACATTCATTACTTCTGTTCAAAAGATAAATAATATTAGTTTTTGTGGATCCCACAAAAAAGGGTGAAATTTCTCAGATTGCTGGTAATCTAATAGTGTCGTCTTTGTTTTTATCACTGAAGAATATTGCACACTGCCACAGCAGAGGTTCAAAAGCTAACTAGCAACAACTGCTCTCAGTTTGTCATAAAAGCTGCTGAATTAAGGAAGAAGCTTACCAGATAACCAAAAAAGTATTAATCATAAAATAATAGAATGGTTTGGGTTGGAAGGGATCTTAAGGATATCTAATTCCATCAACCTCCCTACATGGGCAGGGACACCCCCAAGTAGATTGGGTTGCTCAAGGCCCCATCCAACCTGGACTTGAACACTCAGAACAGGATGAAAAGGACCTTCAAAGGTCATCTGGTCCAACCTTCCTGTAGAGAGCAGAGGTATTTTGAACTAGATCAGATTGTTGAAAGTCCCATCGAGCCTGACCTTGAATGGCTACAGGGACCAGGCCTCTGGGCAACCCGTTCACTGTGTCACCACACTCATAGTAAAGAACTTCTTCATAATGTCTAATCTAAATCTAAGCCACTCTAGTTTAAGACCTTTGCCCTTCCTCCTGTCACTACATGCACTTGTGAACAGTCCCTCCCCAGAGGACTTCCAGGGAGGGGGTAGACACAACAGGATACTGGGAAACCTGTTCCAATGCCTCACCACCCTAACGCTAAAGAATTTCTTCTGAATGTCTAACCTGAATCTACTCTTTTCCAGTTTAGAGCCCATGTCCTATCATTATATGGTCATGTAAAACATCCAGCCCCTGCAGGAGCCCCACCAGCTCCTGGAAAGCTTCTAGAAGGTCTCTCTGGAGTCTTCTCTTCTCCAGGCTGAGCAAGAGAAGCTCGCTCTCTCAGCTTGTCTTCATTGGAGAGGTGCTCCAGCCCTTTGATCATCTTTGCAAGATTACATACTGACTAATACATGTATATAACAAAATGAAAGTTATTATTTCAATTCTATATTATCTGATTAGGATCTAAGGTGAAGTTCTTAGAGAAGTTCAATGCGTTTTCTGTGCTTGGAAGTCTTCAAATCATCAGTCTATATTCAGTCAAACATACTGAAAATTAAAAACATGAGTAACTGAGAAAATTAAAATCTAAAATACAATAAAATTAATATCCAATAAACAAACTGTATCAATTTACATAAGGAAAATTCTCCTTCTCCATGTTTACTGTATGTCATTCACAAATCTATCCTCTATTGCTGCACACCAATCCTCACCTCACAAAGCCTCAGGCAAGATGTTTCCAATTCTATGAGTATGCCCTAAAAAGCAGCAGAAGCAAGCATTATGCTGTCAAAGAAAACTATTACTAAACATGTTGCATGTAAGTGGAACTGTACTCATGGGCAAAAATAAGGATCTCCAAAATGCTGAAGATACTAAAATAACCTTTGTTAGGCACACTGTTTATTTAAATGATAATTGAACCAAGGCTCTATCTCAAAACATTGCAAAAGATGAAAAGATACTCAAATAACCTTATTAACAAAAAATGAAAAGGGAATGCACGTGGACCCAGGACAGTAAATAATCCTAGTTTAAAACATAAATTTTGTAAGCACAAGCTTTTATATCCAACTAACAATAAATACTTGCAAGACGATCTAGTCACAGACATTCTAAATTTGTCTGGCTTTTTGTTTTGTTTTTGTTTTTGTTTAATTTTATGGTACCACAAAACATCCACTTATTAGTGAACACACTGAGGCTAATAATCAAATACATTGTCTATTTGTCTGTTTGTAACAAAATGCATGCAAAATACTCAGCATATCAGGAAAACAAGTCTGAAAATAGCTTTCATGTTTTCACTCGTTCTTCAAATGGGAATTCAAATGCCCTAAATTCTTGGTGAAAAGTCCCACTAATGACTAAACAATGACCTAATACTTTCCCCCTTTCCCCTTCCCTCTCCTTCATACAAGCTGGCTCGCAATACCCACCTCAACACTCTTCCACAGACTGTAGTCCTGTCTAAAGTAAGAACTTAAAATGTGTTTCCACTCTACCTCATCTCCTATTTGCAACTATTTTCAACACAGGAAGTTGTAATTTCTAGATTTTTTGTTAATGTGAAGGAAAAAGAGGTTCTCTGACTAAAAAAAACTTCAAGTGACTTGCTTCCAAATCAGATTTGTACTGTCCCCTCTCAAGACACCTATTTACATGAAATCTCTTACAGTTTCTCTGCCTGTATAAAATGCAGATGCCACTGCACATCAGGCCTGTGTTTGCCTCTTTGCACAGACAGTCCAAAGCAGTTTTCCTGATCTGTTTCAACTTGAAATGTTGTCAATATATGGATTGTCTTGCTTTCTAATTCAGTGAAAAATCTAGTTTTCCATTAGTCTCTGCCTTTCTAATTTTCGATACAGCTTTACTAAATGTAATTATTAAAGGCAGATTCAAGAAAGCAATTACTGAGCTACTGGTTTGTATCTCTGAAGTCTTAATAAGGAACAAGAAGTTGAAGTGACAGAAACACTGCAAAATCTGTAAATAAAAAAACCCAAAAAACAAAACCAACACAAAACCAAACAACAAACTGGCTATGTGTTTACTTTAATATATATACAATACAAAGATTAAAAAACCCAAATGATATGGAAAATTGCTATGATCAGCACATGTTTAGGGCAACCACTCAACTCCCTCTAATTCCAACTAAGTTTTAATCTTTACATCACTGTGCAGTGTATTTAGGGTGGCAATTGTACTTTAGAACTATTGCAGAAATAGCTCTAGAAATAATTTTCAAAATATCATACAAAAAGTAGAATTGTAAAAATGTGAAAGCATTTTACGTTCTTTATTTGGGGATCTTCTACATATTCAGGAGGTTACAATATTTGGAGGGGTTATAGTGGAGATATAAAATCTCACTTGCTAGTACTAGCAACCAAGTATTCAAAGTAAATACAAGTGATTTTCTATGAAAAAATAAATTAATATATTGAAAAGATGCAGTAGATTGTTTGAAACCTAAAAAGTATCCTAAAGCACAGGAAAACACTAAACTGCAGCACAGTACTTTTGCTAGCTTCCAGAGAATTTCCATAACTATTCTCAAGATAATTTAAGTCCAGATATACAAGACTGCAGCTAGAGTATCTACCTTCTGAATAATGATTTCCTTCACCCCACAAGTCAATTATCTCCCTTTCTCCCTCACAAGAAAGTGGGTAATAACCTGGCAAAGGTTAACTCAGTAACCAGAATGCTGCTTTACTGCTACAATTCGACATCACTCTGGTTTTGTAATGATTATTCTATACACACTAATGCTGTAAAACCATTTTGTTCATTTTAGGTATCAAAAAGAGTAACATTTTTCATTTGCAAGAAACAATAGTGACTCTGAGTTTTTCATTCAGAAAAGTAGAAATCAACTCAAAACAATTTTCTGATTTAAAATAAACACCAGCCTACACCGAGCTTTACAGCAATCATCACAATAGATCATAATACACAGTCAATTAATTCAAGGATAGTAGCAGAGTAGCAATTAATTACTTAGCATTACTTACTTTACTTTTCATTGAACTCATTACAAATGTATAATGGCAATGAGCACCTAGGCATTCCTCCTACACAATGGAAAGGTAAGTTGCATCAAATAATTGACCATAGAAAGGAAAGGTAGAGGTAAGACCTGATGTCTGAGAAAATAGGGAATACAGTTAATTTAGAGTGGTTTTGCATGGCTATTTTTAACCAAGATCCATGGCCCTCTAAAGAAACCTGGTCCAAGTTTTCCAGCTGAGGACAGCCATTGCTTGAAAGCTCTGTAAAAAAAAAACTCTTTAAGAGATGCAGAGGTGCCACTAACATGAGAGACCAAAGAAAGAACTTCAGAAGTCAATGGAATTGTGATTTTTGCTCTGAGACCAGGCATTGATGCTGAGACATCCTGCTACACACAACACAGGTAGTATGGCAAATAACCAGTGAAGATCAAATGATCATTACGTAGGCACTGGGCACAAGTCATTTGCCCAAACCCCGCAGCAAGAGAAGCATTGTACAGAACCTGAGGAGTCTGGAGTTCTTCTTCATACAAATCACACTTCAGTGCAATGGATAACATTGAAGCATGCTAATGTTATTTAGGTGGCAAAGACTCAACTGGATATGGTAGGTAGGTAGCTTCATTCCACACCTGTATACACATGCACACACCATCAGACAAAGATAACACCTCTGTCTTCTCAGCAGCTTGTTATTTTGGTTCTTTTTTGCCTGGAGAGCAGGGTAAAGGACAGCATGCTATCGATGAGATTCTAGTAGAATACAAATGCCTCTGTTAATACAACAGTAGGTGTTAATTTAGATTACTAAAACAACAGATATTTTAGAAACAGGTTTCATTTTACTAATGTATTTACTTTCTCTTTAAAATAATGACTTCCATGTTTTCATTGTTATGTGGTAGAAATATAGTAAAGATGTCCATGCTGCATATGAAGGACTAAACTAACTCTCAAGAGTAAAAGCCAAATACTGTGCTTCTGTCCAAACAGCTTAAAAGCTGTGTTTGCTGTGTAGCCCAAATTATCTGTAATAGAAAACTTCTCTCCTCACAGAAAATTGTAGTCTGGAACTTCTTTTGTAAAGTCCTTACTGAAAAAAAACAAAGCAAAAAACCCCCAAAACAAAATACCCCAAAACCAACCCAAAGTGCTTTTTGATTCTGTGGTGAAATCATAAAATCATTTTGGTTGGAAATGACCTTTAAGATCGCCAAGTCCAACAATTAACCTAGCACTACCAAGTCCACAACTAAACCATGTTCTGAAGTACCATATCTACACATCTTTTAAATACCTTGAGATGATGATGCAACGAATTCCCGGAGCAGCCTGTTCCAATACTTGGCAACCCTTTCAGTAAAGAATTTTTTTCCTAATAGCCAATCTAAACCTCCCCTGGCAGAACCTGAGGCCACGTTGCCCTGGTTCTATCAGTTGTAACTTTGGAGAAGAGACTAACAGCCACCTTACTACAACCTCATTGGGTTGTTGAAGACAGCTAGCTATAAGGTCTCCCTCAGTCTCCTTTTCTCCAGGCTAAAGAACCACAGTTCACTCAGACATTCCTTGCAAGACTTGTTCTCTAGACCTTTCACAAGCCCTGTTGTCCTCTGGACATGCTCCAGAGCCTCAGTGCCCTTCTTTTAGTGAGAGTCCCAAAACTTAACACATTATTCAAGGTGCAGCCTCATCAAGGCCAAAGTACAGGGGCATGATCACTTCCCTACTCCTGGCCACACTGATGCAAGCCAGCATGCTCTTGACTTTCCTGGGAATGTTGCTGGCTCATATTCAGACAGCTGTTGACCAACATGCCCAGGTCCTTTTCCACCAGGCAGCTTTCCAAACACTACCCAAGCCTCTAGTGTTGTATGAGGTTGTTGTGATCCAAGTGCAGGATCCAACCTTGGCCTTGCTGAGTCTCATAAAACTGACCTCAGCCCATTGATCAGCATCTCCAGGTCCCTCTGCAGAGCCTTCCTACCCTCAAGTAGATCAATACTCTCAGGCAGCTTGGTGTCACCTGCAAACTGACTGAGGGTGCACTTGATCCCATTGTCCAGATCACTGATAATGATAATAAAAAGAACTGGCCCAAGTAATGACCCCTGGGTTGAAGTAGTGAAACTCTCTCATGCTTTGAAAGAGTATGCCAGCATTTCACCAATTGCATACTGCCCAAGAGAAATTTTGAGATTTGAGACACTGTGTTAAGTGCTGTCCTGTAATAAAAATGCCTTGTTTTTTCCTCTTCAGTCTTTTTGAACGACTTGACTCATATAAGACAAAGACATTTTGTTGCATGCTTATGGAAAATGAAATATCTTGTCTGTAGCAATATCAAACTATTTTTACAAAGCAGACATCAGCTGTCATTTCTGTCTATCCCAGCAGTACACCCACTCCCACACTTCTTTCTTCAGTCTAGGTAAGCTGTCAAGTTTCTAGTTTCTGACGTGTATTTACATCATTCAATGACATCTGACAGTAGTGAAAGGCCACAGAAAACTGCTTATTGATCAGAGCAAAACTAGTTGACGGAACAGATGAGGTTGTATCACAGAAATGCAGCCACACTCAGGTGATGACATTTTGCTCCCTTGTATACAAGTGCTTAATGGAATACAACTTCATTATATCATGCCACTAGTGCTTAAGGAATTGCACTGTTCTCATGAGTGTTTTGTCTATGTGGTGATGAAGACAATCTATTTGTACTGGTACCAGCGTATTACTAACCTGTTTTGCTCATGAATACTTGCAAACTACCACCCAGTGTGTCCTGATGAATACACTAAGAGACACTGAAGACTCAATCCTGCCAAAATCTAATTGAGCTGACCTTTTAAAAAAAGAAGGGAATTACCATTTAAGGAGGCATATCTACTTGAGATTTGGTTCTGCACAATTCTATGCTGCTTATTAAAGACATTTTAAGTAACCATTTTTATGCTTGGGACTGGTACAGTTTCCCAATGGAAGTTATATCTGGTAATTAGTATTTCAGAGGCTATTATGGGAACTTGCATGAGACACTTTCCAACTGTACTGATTTAAATGATGAAGAGTTCATGAGCAAAGGCTCTTCATACAATCTGTCCTGCATCTAAAATAATTTTTCTTATTTTTATTACTTTCTTCTTTTTATTTCCTTGAGTAGAAAAGCATGCCAATGTAAACTCATTTTTCACAGATAAATCTGTAAGGATATAATCACAGTACAGAACCATTTCCTACAGAATCTGTTTGCATAGCAGTCTAACTGGAAAACTTAAAGCAGTCTTAGCACAGAGTAAACTCCAGTGATTCAAAAAGCCAGCATGGTACAACATGTACCTGAATAATTCAAACTCATGCAACTTTCAGCGGTACACTGATCACAGCAAGACCTCATAACTTGCTTTCCATTTCCTATATTACAGTACACAGCAGCAAGAAGGTCTTTATTTCAAATTAAGAAAAAAGAAAAACAGAGGGAAAAAATGCCAGTGGCCTAAAAGAAACTCTTCACAATGGGTAAGTGTTCCTCAGCCTTTTGAAGTTAGCTTTACATGCAGGTAAGTACTAGTAATTGAAAACAATTATCAGATTCAAAACAAAACTACTGCCAACCTAAGACACTCAGAAAACTCTTCATTTTAAGGGGAAAAGAGATAAAAGATGCATTTCTTAGAAAACGCACTTCCTACCCCTGGGCTCTGAAAAGCAGTGTGAGATCAGAATTTGACTAGATTAAAGTTCTCTGTAACTATCCAAGCTTTAAAAGTACGAGAAAAATATAAGTGAATATTGGCTTAAACAAGCAGAGCACATCTGCCATTTTGAGTAAAAACAACAGGGACTATACTATATAGAGCTTACTAACAAAGAAAAAAGATTACAGTAGTCTTACTATTTCTGGTTCAGTTGTATCATTGAAACTTCTTTCAGCCAAAAAGAAGTATTAGAAGTGTTCTGGTTATTTTACTGGTGTTCTTGTAATGCTCCCATTGCAAAAAAAATATAAAAGAATTTTGCGTTCAGACAGAAAAAAACCCTTGGGGTAAACCAAGATTTTGAGCAGTCATCTGGCTCAGTTTGAATTGAGCTTTAGATACAAAGCAATTGTGTTTCACCCTAATAAAATCCTACTCTAATGAAATTTCCCAGTATCTACTCCAAGAGAAAAAGAAGCAGCACAACAGTTAAAAAACTGAATTTTATTAACTCTGGCAAAACACATTTTTTGCTCGTTACTTTGTCAGAAGCAGATGAATTGATCTCACTGAAACTTCAGAACATTTTCAGTGAGTACTAATTACTTGTGATGGAAATTTTCAGCCCAGATGCCAGTGTTTACAAAGATTCAGAAGAATTAAACCAAGGATTTTATCTTACCAAATGGCTTTCAAAAGTATCTTCAACATTTTTCCACAGCCAAGTCAGTATACATCTAACAGAAACTGTCATCTCAGATGCTTTGGTTAGCTGTTGGCACCAGTCTGCATATACACAAAACCATGCATATTTAATGTATACAGATCTAAAGGAAAACAGGACATATAAAAGTCACGCATTCAATGTATGTGATGCCAAATGTCTGAAAAGCAAACTCCCTGTGATCTTCTTGATGTTAGTGGTATGGCAAGAGGAATTACTCCAGACAATGGAGAATACAGATAGGATGCTCTTTTATGTATGTTTAAAAAACTTATTTTAGCACTGACCTTTTTTAAAACAAAGAACACAAAGACAAGAAGTCTTTTGCATTTCTGCCATAAAATTATTTACTATGTAAGGTTTTATTCATAAGAACTGAAAATTATAAAGAACATATCTTTAGACAAGAAGTTGCAGACAAATTACATTTTGTCCCTTCCAAGTCTGGTTCTTGTACTTTGTGCTTATACAGAAAACAGGAAATTCTCTTCAACTCAGCTGTCTGATATGCATAAGTATTTGGGCACAAAGCCTTGACACTGATACTGATTATGGCAGCAATTCAAAACCAATTATGAAGAAAAAACAAAAATCCCAAATGAACCCACTTTTAAATTAATCCTGAGTCTAAAATTGTTTAGTAGTATCTATCCAAAGCACAAGAAACATCCCTCTTCATTCAGTTAATCTACTTCAATTAATATGAAAATCAAGGATAACACTACTCTTTATAAAACAAACCCAAACTTTGCTGGACATACCTTGGAGTGAGTTATCTCAGGAAAAGCAAGAAGCCACACATTTCCAGTATAATTCAATAGGAGCTAAGAGGACTGAAAACAGCCTGTATTACAGACTGTTGACATATGGATAAACAGGGGATGTGAAGAATTTGAAAATTATTTCTAATAAACACACTTTGCCCTTTTAATCTTCAGGTAACTTAAAATGATTTTCACATCTGATAATCTGACTAACAGATTGGTTTTACGTTCAGCTTTTACCTTCCTAAAGCAGATCCTTATTGCAGCATACAATAATCTAAATGACTTGTTAATATTTAGGGCATTACTTTATTATTTCTCCTTCATTACTGGAAAACATACATCACAGGCATTACTTTCCATTGTAGAAGAGACAAAAGACTTTTTCTTCCTTGTGAATAATTCACAGAAAGCCTACATCACTGCATCTGACTTCAAAAGAACAGAAACTGACTCTTTATGACAGGGATATATGAACTGGGTAAATGCCCAAACTATTGCTCAAAGCATGCCTCCAGCAGTATCATTGCTTCTCTCTAGACAGGCACACTACGCTGAAGCAATGACTTTCCTGTTTTCCTAGTTAAACTCAATGGAGTTAAAGTCAAAGTCAAAAGAAAAACTAATATTGGATTCATTATGCATCAGAGGCATCTTTCTTTGTTAGTGGGGAAGTATAGATTTTGCTGCCATAGGCAGTTGTCTTATAAAAGGTTTATCATAAACAAAGACTATAACATTTTTAAAAGGAAATCTGAAAAACAACTGCATGTAGTCACAAAATACTTACAATGTTTACTGATTTGCAGTAATTTCCAGTTTTTTCTCTTTTATCTTGACTCCCAAAGCATGAGACACAACTGCCATTGCATAATCAGGTATTTCCACTTGAAAACACATCACTCGAGAGGGCTTCTTTGTGCAGGGCACATCACTCAAAAGGGTCCTACACCAAGAATCTAAGACAATTCCTACAGTGCATGTTCATATCCCTTTTTGCTCCCTCCTCCAGTTTAAGTCTTCTTACTCTGACCTTGGCAAAATGACCCCTTTGTCTCCTTTTCAGTGTACAAGCAGTAACCAGCATGAAATTACTACTGTATGTTGTAACAAGTCTTCTTACCCTGCATACATGGCTCAAGTGCTAACAGTTCTCAGCACTATTAGTAATTGACTGGGCCTGTGAATTTTTTTTTACTAATTACTGCTTCTTTAAGTTTTAGTATTTTAATGTTAAGTGTAAGTACACCTGAAAATTAATTTAAAAAAATAGTAAATCACTACATCTGTAATTTAAGGAAAAAAATTTAAGGAAAAATTTATACCATATGTACAGAAAAGCAGTACATAAAGAAAAAAAATAATCACACTTTCATTTAAAATCACAGAAAAATTGTTTCAGTCAATAAAATGATAAAATAATTTTATCTTCTCAGATCCTAGAACCTGTTCACTTTATCTGGTCTGAACACACAAACTAGTGATCTCATCAACACATTTCAAACCCCATCCTTTGAATATATTTTGAAGAGTGTATGCTTCTGCCCTGAAGAAGCAAAGGGACTTCAGGTTGTTGGAGGTTTTTTTTGTTGTTGTTGTTTTGGCTTGTTTGGTGGTTTTTTTGGTATCTTGATCACCAAGTAGCTCGTTGAAAGTGTAGCTCAGTATGCTGATATTTTGATATTTTCCTAAGTAATTTTCAAATGCCTGAGCTCTTCTGGAAAGCCTTATTTCAACTACCTCAGAATAGATAGCTATTTCAAAGACAAAAAATAATTAAAAGTAATACAGTTAAGCACTGAATAAGCACGTAACAGTTTGGACCTCATCTATTTCCAAGCCACCTGCATGGGCAGGGACACCTCCCATTAAACCAGGTTCATCAAAGCCCCACCCAGCCCAGCCTTGAACTTCCAGGGAGGGTGCAGCCACAGCTTCTCTGGCCAACCTGTTCCAACATTTCACAACCCTAACACGAAAGAATTTCTTCCTAAATATACTCTTTCAGCTAACTGCCATTACCCCTTCTCCTGTCACTACATGCTCTTGCAAACAAAAGTCTCTCCCCAGCTTTCCTGTAGCCCCTTCAGTACTGGGAGGCTTGTAGAAGGTCTCCTCAGAGCCTTTGCTTCTCAGCTCCCTCAGCCTGTCTTCACAGGAGAGGTGCTTCAGCCCTCTGATAATTTTCATGGCCCTCCTGATTTGCACCAAGAGTTCCATGTCCTTCTTTGCTGGGGGTTCCAGAACCAGACACAGTACTCCAGGTAGGGTTTCAGAAGAGCAGAGCAGCAGGAGAGAACAGTAAATTGCCCTAACTAAATATTACCTTTAAAACAAACAAACAAACCCCACACAAATATTTTTCAATTATCACTACTTACTTACCAGTAACTCTCAGAACAACTCATAGGTAATTCATGTTGTGCTCCACCTGCTCTGGCAACTATTAGTACTACCTAGCTGAAAGAAGTCTCAGTTGCAACCATGTTATGAAACATACTGTTAACTTGAGCTGCTGCAGAATTTTGATACATGGTCATCAACAGAAGAGATGGATATATTCACATTCAATCTTTTAAAGTTTTGATAAACATTATGAAAGATAACAATGTATGTGAAATGGAGAGAAAGCTTTTTTTTTCCACTGTACCTGGGGATAGGTAGAATCAAGAAAAGCTGTAAATTACTTAAGCTACTCGAGATGCAGACCAAACATCAGAAGAAGAAAAAGCAAACATTCATTTATTACACTAAAAAAATACTTACACCGAAGCTGAAGTAATTTTGTTAAATCAAGTAACATTTACTGAAAAGATGCTCATACATTTTTGCTACAAGATTAAATTTGTCATTCTATTCCAATCAAAATACACAGTCATTTGAAGCATCTCAGTGCTGGTAAGACATAACTTTTTAGGTAGTTAATCAGCAAAATATCAAGTTTACAAAATAAGAATACAAGGAAAAGACTCTTTTTCTACCACTAGTTTCTCCATAATCCACCTCTTCCATGATATTCTACTCCTAGTAAAGAGGTTAGAGTTAACAAAAGGAAGAAAGAAAGATTCATTATAATGTACAGATTACTAATATAACTATAATTTGAACCAATTAACTGACAAAAAGGAGGAAGACACATCTGTGTGGATCTTTGGTTCTCTTGTCAAAGTGTGACTTGTGCAAAAGTGGTCAGCACAAGTTTTCAGATACTTCAAATTAAGCAAAGCTCAGCAGGCACAGAAAACCAAACAATGCTTCTGTCTACCTCGTTATTACCTTCTTCCTGCTCCCATCTGTTGTTGTACCACTATTAAAGAAAATAATCACTTTCCTTACAGGCAGCCTTTGAAGAAAAGACTTGAGTATTACAAATACGCTCTTATACTGTATCTCAGTTTCACCTGACTACACGTGGTTTTCCTTGCTCTTCTGAAGCAAATGAGCAGATCATCTGTGATTTGCCCCAGTAAGAAACTGAACTCTCAGGTTCTGGATGTCAGCTAGGGCATCTAATAGTGGTGGTTTTTCTCCAGTAAAATAGGGCAGATCACTTACACTAAAGATTCTCAATAGCTCCATAGTATTTTGAAATAAAGCTTGAGAGGAAGAGGAGAGATCATGGGAAGGATATAATGTTAGACAGGATAGCTAGTTCCATATAATTATGTGCAATGTATCCCTCATTAAGACATTTCAGTAATGAAAGTATTACAAATAATAAATCTCAGCCTTCATCTTTAATATCAAACTGGATAAAACCCCACATTTTAGAAAGGATTATGTCCTTCAGTCTTTCATCAACCTGGAACAGAAAGCATTTCAAATCCTAAGATACAGATTTCATGGGCAAGCAGAAGGGAAAGAGGTACTTCACAACATTGCCACTACAGAAAAACTGGAAACAGATAGGCCTTATATATTGGTTCAAAGTGACCACATTGATTACTGACTAGTTGCATGACTAACTGCACGATGTTATCAGCTGTCTCTTTCACTTATTAGATGCACACTTTAGAAGAAAAAAACATGTTTGGTATCTTTCCACTAGACTTGCTAAAATGGCCTTTTGAAAGAAATGGAAGAAAACCATTACTGAAGCATTTACATGGCCCATCAACCTGCCTTATCAGACTTTCCACTTCCTTTTATTGTGTGATGTAACTGTGATGATCCACTCAAAGTCCAACCCTCCTGAAACTGTCAGTGTACACCTGCAGCCCAGAAAGCCAACCAGATCCTTGGCTGCATCAAGAGAAGCATGGCCAGCAGGTCAAGGGAAGTGATTCTTCCCCTCTACTCTGCTCTTGTGAAACCCCACCTGGAGTACTGCGTCCAGTTCTGGAGTCCCTATTAGAGCAGGGACATGGATGTGCTGGAGTCTGTCCAGAGAAGGTCCACGAGGATGATCAGAGGGCTGGAGCATCTCTCCTGTGAAGACAGACTGAGAGAGTTGGGGTTATTCAGTCTGGACAGGAGAGGGTTCCAAGGAGACCTTATTGTAGCCTTCAGTATCTGAAGGGGGACTACAAGAAAGCTGGTGAGGGACTTTTTAGGATGTCAGGTAGTGACAGGACTAGGGGGAATGGACTCAAACTAGAGGACGGTAGATTAAGATCAGATATTAGGAAGAAGTTCTTCACCATGAGGGGGGTGAGACACTGGAACAGGCTGCCCAGAGATGTGGTGGAAGCCCCATCCCTGGAAGTGTTCAAGGCCAGGCTGGACAGGGCTCTGAGCAACCTCATCAATGGGAGCTGTCTCCACCCATAGCAGGGTGTTGGATCTGGATGACCTTAAAGGTCACTTCCAACCCTGAACATTCTATGATTCTCTTCTATGACACTATCATTAAACATCCAGTCTCCACCATACCCATGCTCTTACAGTTAGTTTATAAAACATGGTTGTATGTTTTGTGCAGATACTCCCATCTCAAAGACAACACACTAACATGATAAATAAGGAGTACAATTCTTCCACAGAATTTATTCTTTTAAAATGTGCTAGCATATGGTATTAAAAAAAGGTAATTAAAAATGCTTCATATTTCCCAAATTCAATGCATAGAGTGACCCCTACTGGTCTGCTAGGCAGCCCAGCAGGGACACAAACTAACAAGAACCCACCACTTCAAGGAGTGAATTGAGCATGGACAATCCTCAGATAAAGAGCATGCATACCTTATCTGAGTTAGAGAATTACTAATAGCTAAAATGCAGAAGAGGCAAAAATACTCCATGGCTTTTAAACATTTTCATCATAAGTAACAAAACAGTCAAGTGGATGTCTTGTAAAAAACAACATATACTAATATCTATAGCTGAAAACCGCATTATTTCAGAGTTACATTTTGTTCTTAAAATTTCCTTAAAAAACACCCAGAAGAAGCAAACTTTCATAGATCAGACATTTTAAGTGATAAAATATGTATTTCCTGTAGTTTTCAATTTAAACAGAAGTAGAAATTGTATCAATAAGCTCCCGTGAATCTGACTGTGATTGTTATTATCTTATACACAGTAGGATCAAATTATTTGTCTGTCTGCCTTAATACATAATAACCCAAGCAAACACTAACATGCTCTGTAATACACCTCATATGCTGTTTATTAATTCAGACAATTAGTGCTGCAAGCAAATCAGTTGATATCGTAACACTAATATAAGTATAGTCACAGATTCATTAATAAGAGTATGGCTGTTTATTTAAAGTCCTAAATGCCTTATTTTTTATAAATATGTGTATTAGAAACATATATACACACTTATGTGTGATATTGGAACCCAAGTAGGATCAGCAACAACCAGAAAACAGCAAAGCTTCTCCTAAGTGTAAATTCTAAGTGCATTTCTTTGAGCATAGGGCTTTTTAATAACACACATACGATAACAACATAAAAGCTGCAGGGCAACAATCAAACAGAACAAACATTTGCCTCTGACTTCATTTCAGCCAGGACTAATTCCAGGAATCTAGTATGAGAAAGCAATGCTAATTCTCACTGCAGAAGGAAACCTTTGCCCAGAAAGCTAAAGCAAGAGAAACAGAAATCCAGCCTTCTCTCTGTTTTTAAGTTAAAAGGTACATTCTGTAGAGACTGCAGGTTTATACCACATCCAAACCAAGTCAGTCCAGTGTTGCCCAGTATGTGCTCACACTGGGAGCTTACAAAAGACTTTCCTTGCCACAGCTGCTCAGGAGCCACTGGAACCCAAAGGCAGCATCAGGACCTCAGAGCTTCTCAGCAGTCACCAATAGGCTGGCCTAGACCCTACTTTTTACTCCTGACCACTAGTCAAAGTTGCTGAAGTGAACAACTACATTCAAAAGTTATTTGTGAAATGCATTCAAGCAGTTCTAACTTAGCACACCAAATCCCTAGAGCCTTCAGCAGGATTTCAACATTTCATAGAGATTTTATTTTTGGGAGCCATATTTAAATATTTACAATGTTACACAAAGGAGAATAAAAGAGAAAAAAAATAACAGTGACATGCCGTAAAATATTTAAGAACCCTGTAACTAGGCTTTTTTGGTTTGTTTTCTTCAAAACTATACAGTGAACTTTGTTATTTTTTCAGTGAAATATAAAATACTACATCTACCGTAAAAGGATAAATTTAGACATTATTATATTAAAAAAATACAACAAAAGAATGCTGTGGTCAAAAGTCAGGTACTCTAAAATCAGGTTATTTGAGAAATTATACTCTCCATGTACAACTTAAACAATCCCTTTGTGTTTGATGCCTCAAGATGTAATAAAATACTTATTTCTCAAGACTTTGACACTACCCAATGAATAAACATTCTAGCATTGTTCTGGTCAGTCTTGCTTATGTGTGGTCTAAAGTCCTGTTGAGTGACATCTAAACACAGAACTAAACCAAATAGCAAGCTGAGGAGTGCAGCTGACCTGCTAGAGGGACAGGATGCCACTCGATGGGAACTGGACAAACTTAATGGGGCCCATGCAAACGTTGTAAAGTTCAACAAAGTCAAGTGCAAGGTTCTGCACCAAGGTGTGGTAACCTCCAGTACCAGTACAGACTGAGGGATGAATGGATTGAGAGCAGCCCTAAGGAGAAACTTGGGAGTAGTGGCTGATGAAAAGGTCAACATGAGATGGCAGTGGGCACTCATAGTCCAGAAAGCCAGCCAGAAATCTGGCTAGCAGGTTGAGGGAGGTGATCCTCCCACTCTACTCAGCTGTGTGAGACCCTACCTGGAGTACTGCACTCAGCTCTGTGGACACCAGTACAAGAGATGGACCTGTTGGAGTAGGTTCAGAGGGCCACAAAAACAATCCAAGTACTGGAACACCTCTGCTATGAAGAAAGGCTGAGGAAGTTGGGGTTATTCAGCCTAAAGAAGACAGGACTATAGGGACACCTTTTTATGGCCTTCCAATATATAAAGGGGGCCCTATAGCAAGAATGGAAACATGTTACAAAGGCCTAAGGTGACAGGACAAGCGGTAATGGTTTTACACTAAAAGCGAGGAGATTTAGATTAGACATAAGGAAGACTTTATATATAAGGAAGACTTTATATATAAAAATATATAAATATATATATATATATATTTTTTTTTTTACTATGAGGGTGGTGAGACACTGGAGCAGGTTGTTAAGAGAAGTTGTAGATTTCCCATCACCTGAAGTACTAAAGGTCTAATCAGCAACCTGACCTGAAAGATGTCCCTGCCTGTCAAACTAGATAATCTTTAAGGTTCCTTGCAACCCAAACCATTCTATGATTTTATGAAAGGTGACTTTCTCTATGTCCAACCTCTTCACACCAAGAGAAGCACCCTAAGTCTATCTGAAGCCCCAATTTCCTTGCTGTGGTAAAAGAAAGTAATGCAATGCCAAAACTATTGGCAAGCCAGCTTCCATACCAGATGTAATAATACATCAGTAGGCTGCCCTGATCTAAACTAAAGCTTTTTATCTGTATTAGTTTCAAAGCCCTGATCTCTGTACAGCACCACAAAGCCTCGATGACTGCATGGGTATGCAGATTTGGCTGATTTGGAGATTCCCACACTGAGCTCCTTTTCAGATTATGTTGTCATGGTATCTTGTTTCTTCTGCCCCCTGATAGTGGCTGGGCAGTCTGCATGCCCTGAGCTCTCAAGTTAAAATCACCCACCAGCCCTGTAAATCAGTCAGTAACCAAGTGCAGTGATTCAGCACTGAGGCTTCCAAAAGGCAGTGAGTCAATGCGTGACAGACATCAGTCAGGTTACCTGGCTACTAACTTGCCTTCCCTGGGGAATGCTAAATTACTCCTCAGTGCTCTTCTTCAAATAAATCTTCTCAGATTTGCACATGGAATCATGTTTACTATCTATCAACTAGAAATCAGGAACTGTTGTAATGCAGGAGATAAAAATGTTTTTTTAAAACTGGGAACCACGTAAATGTTGGCTCATGCTGCCTACTTACCACACTGCTGATCATAACCTTACCTTACTACCTTAAGAAACAAAAATTTTTCATTTTAATCATATTCCTTGCTAGTGACCATTGTTTTTGCATTCTAGGGATTTTTGTATCAGTTAAGCAAGGACACCTATGTAATACAAGGAATTTTATATTACACTGTAAACAGAGGCACATTAGTATAAACCCAATATTGCGCAAAAACCTTTCTGGTTTAAGATATTGCTCTTGCAGGAGCTAGAGAAGATTCTCTGAACATTTCCCTGGTGTTAATGGCAAAAAGTTATACCTAAACATGAGCAAGAAATGATTTACATGAGTCAAGAATTACGTGATATCCAACTATCTATGGATACCTCTGTCAAAGAGCAGCAAGAAATAGCAGGTGGAAGAACACTGCTGTATTGCCTTGCTCTGTCTGCAACATCTGGTAAAGTATACGGTCTGCAGTGCAATGGAACATCTCATTGCACAATAGGAAGCACATGGGAACAAACACACAAGATCTTTTCTTAGAGTCAGCCCATAATGCTCCCTTCTCCATCAGGGCAGAAACAAAGTCTGTTTTACCAGTGAACATGAAAGAAACATTAGAAAAAGGAGACAACACTGATTTTTGAGCACCAAAGCACACACTGGCAAGCAGCAACTCTTCCCACAAAGTTAAAAACACATGCTCGACCAATTCCTTAATCAAATATAAGACTAGGTGATACCTACCTACAGTAAATTCTGCAGATAAAGGTATGCAACTTGGCAGCAATGGGTGCGCTACAAATCCTCTTAAGAAAAATACAGTTCTTTGATCAGCCTCTGAAAATATCTGGGAGTAAATTCCACAAAGTTGCTCAGTCTTTGTTCAGTTATCCCTGTCATTAGTAAACCTGAAGAGCCTTCTAACTTTCCAAACTTAGTCTACCTTCATACCTCTTCAGATGAGACAGAATTGAACAGAAGACATCTGTACTCTCTGGGTGCCAATTCTGAGGAAAGGTCCTGCATGGTTTTCATCTCCTATAAAAATGTGCCTGTCTCCTTTTTCAACAGACAGATGAGGACAAAGGGCTGAAGCAGGACTGGAGGTTTACTGAGGAAAGAGTAGCACTGAATTTTTGCATTTTCTTCACTACTTTACAGAGGGAGATATTATCCCTAATGTTCTGGACCTCCTTCATTGCTATCTACATTTATGAAAGGAGATAAAGGTGGTCCAGTTCCAGAGTACTTAACAAGATATATACCAAACACAAATGTTTTACTAAATAATATTAGCACTATTTAAAAAAAAAAAAGTGACAAGTCTGCTTTGAACACTGCTGATACCTCTAAATTTAAAGCAAAAGTCTCATTTGAGCAAAATAACAAATGATATTTCTCCTCCAAGCAGAGACAGAAAAGTTTTTGACTGTTTCAGCATCTGTTACACTATGAGATGCTACTACAGTTTCCAGGAGAAGAGAATGGAACTACTTAGGGTGCAATCTCAAGAGTTCTAGAAAGGTACAGAATTTTTAAGTGACAGAGGATAGATATAGGTAAAATGTTTAAAATAAAAAGAAAATTATTGCTGAGTGTTGAAGGAGGCTCACAAAAAGAAGCCTGAGGAAGACTTTGCTGGGAGATGGCCAGAAACAATTTGCTAACATGGGATTTCTGCATACTGCCTCCCTGTATTAAAAGACCTCTGGTCTATTCTGGCTCTGTGTTTCTGTGAGTTATCTGGCTCACCCTGCTGAGTCCAGGCAGGATAAACCATACTTCTTACCCTTGAGAGAAATATCTAAGTGGAGTACAGATAGGGTTTCCATACCCTATTCCTGAAGGGTATTCTGGTGCTGCTACTAGTATCTTTATTATTCAACACCATTTCGTAATTAATCTTTCTTATTTCTGGTAGATAGGACAGGAAACTGCACACCATAGAACCACAGAGTGACTGCCTCCCTTCTGTTTTCAACATCCTTTTATTTTACAGGCAATTGTTAGGAAGTTCCTGCCCAGTGTTTTCTTTTCAGTATAAACTACTCCTGGTGTACTTCATTCTTCACACTGATCAGAGATCCAGAAAGCAGCATAACACCTCATATTTCCTCCTTCAACAACTTCTCCTTTCCATACACTCAAATGTTTCTCAGAATGCAGCACCTAAAATTGGACACAGTACTCCTTCATGCTTAGTATACACTCCTGATCATTGATCTCTATTTTACATTCACCTTTCAAAAACCCAACATCTTATTTGCCTTTTCTGCAACAGCATGACATCGGTGACCTGGCCATCTTGCAAGGCATGATAAGCCCCAAATACTTTCAGGAGTATCTTGTTACCTGACCTGTTGGATCTTATTCTGGGCTCCAGACTGCTTTTGAAAAATACAGCACTTGGCACCAGGTTCTTTTTAATTAGCACCACATTTTTCTATCTTAAATAATATTTCCAATTCACCAAAATTATTTTGAATCCTACACTTGTTCTCCAAAACCTTCACAGTCACTTCCACCTTGTGTTGATGGCAAATTTAAATAAGGATATACTATGCTATATTATGCTATCATCCAGGCTACTGAAACATCCTCAAAAGGACAGCTCTCCAATACAACTCACTATTTATATATATTCATGTGCTTCTGTACACCTGTGCCCACATAAGTACAAACATGTATGTACCAGCATGTCTATGTTCTGTTCCTATATGAATATAAGGAATTACAGTGACTACAATAGTAATTTAGTTTTGGTGTTTGCTTATTGGTAACTGATGTTAAGATTGCCTTTTGTATGAACAAAACTTATGTTACCAGTACATTGGCTGCATTCAAGTCATCTGGACTCTCCACAACCAAACACATTTTTTAATGAGGAAATAAGGCAGAGCTGTTCCACTGATACACAAATAAAATAAACATAAACTAGCACATTACAAAAATTTACATTCTTTATTTAAGAAGTCATCTCAAAAGAAACTCCATCAAAAAATAAAAGCAAGAGACTCTTTCAAAAGTTGGTCTACACCAAGCTTAAAAAGAAACTTTCCTTCTTTCCAAGTGCAATATTGAACAATGAATTCTGATCCCAAACTAGAATTTCTCTGAGTAACTGTATAACACAACAGTATTTTTCTGAGTAGATTTAGAAGTGAAAAAGAAAAAATACAGGCTTGTTTTAAAATTTTGCTTGGCTATGCAAAACCTGCTAGGCAAATGTGGAAGCTACAGTAGGAAAGAAAGTGGCAGACTTGAACAGACTTGCTAGGGGTATGCTCAGAGCTACACCGCTGTCAGAAATTCCCAGTGTAAAAGTAAAAAGTCTTGTGCTCAAGCATTTTTTATAAATTCCTCAGAGATACTATAAATATTAATAAGAACATATTTTAAGATCGTCTGTTAAATATTAAGGCATGCCAATCTATGCCATACTAATGTTCAACAATTGAATAAAAAATCTGGTCTTCCCACAGTATACACTAAATTTTTTACTTTGTAGTTTCTCTTCAGAGAAATCATTCTTAGATCAAAGTAACATGTTCAAAATAACAAGATTCAATGATCTGGCAGTTTTTAACAACAGATTACTGACATGGTTTTGAATGTTTCTTAGATGAAATCACTAACATTAACACCTTCACATTAATTGATTGGTGTCAGCAGATTTCTGGAGAGCTATGCTGCAGGCTCCAACACCAAAGTAGTAATCAATTAAGGAAGTCAGCTGAAAAAAAATGACGCAAAGATCAGTTGTCAATGGCAAAATAATCTCATCTCAGTGGTGTCAAAGGACGAGTAAAAAATGTCATATACTTATTCCATAATGCAATAAAACTATTCCAAACAAAGATTTAGTAACACAATAACTGTCAAATAACTATCACAATTAAAATATATGAAGAAGTTCTTCTGGAATCTCTATTTGAGACAAAAATATTTCTGTAATTTTATACACGATAAATTTCACAATTACACAAGCTCCCTTCCCTTCCCTTCCCTTCCCTTCCCTTCCCTTCCCTTCCCTTCCCTTCCCTTCCCTTCCCTTCCCTTCCCTTCCCTTCCCTTCCCTTCCCTTCCCTTCCCTTCCCTTCCCTTCCCTTCCCTTCCCTTCCCTTCCCTTCCCTTCCCTTCCCTTCCCTTCCCTTCCCTTCCCTTCTTTCATTCTTTCTCTTTCTTTCTTTCTCTCTTTCTCTTTCTCTCTTTCTTTCTCTTTCTTTCTTTCTCTCTCTCTTTCTCTTTCTCTCTCTTTCTCTTTCCTTCTCTTTCTCTTTCTTTCTTTCTCTTTCTCTTTCTCTCTTTCTCTCTCTCTCTCTTTCTTTCTCTTTCTCTCTTTCTCTCTCTTTCTCTCTCTCTTTCTCTCTCTTTCTTTCTCTCTCTTTCTCTCTCTCTTTCTCTCTCTTTCTCTCTCTCTTTCTCTTTCTCTCTCTTTCTCTTTCTCTCTCTTTCTCTTTCTTTCTCTCTTCCTCTTTATTCCTCTTTCTCCTTCTCTTCCTCGTCCTCCTTCTCTTCCTCTTCCTCCTTCTCTTCCTCTTTCTTCCTCTTTCTCTTTCTCTGCTCTTGTCAGTATTAAAGAAAGTACTGCTAAAAATTCTACTGATTTTATTTAGAGAGAACTAAAACTCCAAACAATTAATACAGAGTTAAACACCAAGAAACAGTGTATATAGTTTAGTCCCTGGAAATGAATAGACATATTCACACATCTTACACCATTTTTTCTTTTGAATAGGGACAAACAAAGCCATTGATTTTTGACTGTAAGTTCTATGTGTAGATAGCTGTAAAACACAAATAACACTGTTTTGTTGAGCTTCTAGGTTCTTAGATCTGCTGAGTTAGCAAGGATGTCCATAGCAGGGTGTTGAGAAGGGGAGAGTTAAATACCACTCAAAATAGGGTTCTCATTTCTCCATACTCTTTGTTTGGCTATCACCATCATGAGGGCCTCTACCATGCTACATGCCATAGAAAGCTACCTGACACAATCTGTAGTGCATTCTTTACCTTCCACAAGCAAACCATCAGAATCTATTAAAATTACTTTACGCCGATAGCACTAGAGACATGACAAATCACAGGCCAAGAGTCAGATACCAAAGAATGTGTCTCGGGGCGTTGGGGCCAGGCCCATTTGCAAGCAAATGATATTGTGTGAAGCTGGCATGCTCAGTGCATGACAAACTGATGCAATTTCAGTACTGTCGTAGAAGCTGGGTGAGATTTCTCTGATGCTGGCTACGGTTAGTGTACAGAATTGTGCAGAGTTCCCAGATTTGAATCACTTGGGGCCTGAGAGGGCTTCACTTGACAAGGCACAAATAATTACACTACACTCTTTCTATTGTACTCTATTATTTTGCCTCTTATCTCTAAGCTTTGAGCACTCATGAACAAGCAAGGTCGCTTCTATTTTGACCATGATGCAACAAAACATTGTTCTTTTGTGATATGATAAATAAAACACAGCCCTGCAGACTAAACATTTTTATCAGGTCTATTTTCCACTTTTATAAGCAACAACTTTGGGAGCTTGTTACAAGAGTAGAGGTTGGAAATAACCATGCAGACAAGTTCACAAGCTTTTAACTTAGAAGTGTGATGCAGCTATCTCTTTATTGTAAAAACTCATTTCAGAAATGGGGCATTAAGTTCTTAGCCCTTAACAGATAACAGTTATATCTGTGATTACTTTAAGCAGGTCTTTACCCCCCCTTCAAATCAGCAATTTTTGACAATTTAGTTGGTGCTTAACGAAAAATAGTTTTGAATGTACAGCATGTTGCCACTTTTTTCCCAGACACCAAATACACTTCAGAAGTAAAGTAACTGCATTTACTGTATCAGTTCAGGAAATGTACTATTTAAACACTTAAGCAGTTAGGAAAGTTTTGTTAGTGGCATTATCCTGGTCATTAAATTTAAAAACTGTAATGACATTCATAACATTGACACTTGAAAAACAAAACCAAAAACAAAACAACAAAAAAAAAGCAGTGGTTTTCAAAGTTTAAAGAGCTAACTTTGGGTCATCTAAGTATAGAGAACATTTGCCTCTCAAAAGAAATACCTTTCTGCCATGGTCTAGGCAAAAATCAGGCTTCTAATTCAGACTTCTATATTAAAACCAGATGGTGCCAGGTTAAGCTTTAAAATTATGTTTATAGATTTTCTGAAGGAGCAATCAGATACAAATCATCTTGTAGCAAAGGAAAGATTCAAATATGAAGACTAAATGCATGTAGAGGAAAAAAAAAATTCTACCCAATACCTTTAAACTCTGATTCCCACTAATGTATTCTCCATATGTTTATTTTTCAGATAAATCTATAGGAGCAAGTAAGCACCAAAAGGTAGAGAAAATGTTAAAGAATATTTTAGTTTAAAGTGCTGAACTTACTAAATGTAGTCTCGTACTTTTCCTCTAATTCAGGTCAACTTAAGAATAGCTGTATTTGAGAGGATGTAATTGACATTCTCAGCAACACTTTTAACAAGTTCTTAACAAGTCATTTAAAAATACATCTAAAGATATTCCTTTCCTCTTCCAAAATGGCACCAAGAATTTATGGCAAAAATTGGAATTCTGACATGGTAGTATTTCTGCAAAAGGAAGGTAAAACTGAAACTACTGAAGATATTTTACAGAGAGGAGAAATATGGAAGGAAATAATAATAATCATAATCATACTCATTCACATATTACAGAATCTGAGCTTTATAATCACTGTGCCAACCAGGGATTTTAAAAACATGCAGAGGAAATACTGCAAAGATTGTATTCCTATGCACGACACATCCACATCCTGAGCACTCAGCAAAGAAAGGCTTCTAACATTTTCTATTAAATACCAAAAATAGATGGTTTTAGTATTTATTGGCTTCTTATGCTCCCTTATTACTATATAAAGGAGAAGCTAGGTCTTTGACTTTTAGATGGACACCGTATCTTTAAGCTTTTAAATCTAAAAATCCAGCTTTTAAATATTCCCTAAATTGCTTTTAAGAATGGAGTATTTTGGAGTTTCATGTACTATATGTTGTCACGGGACATAATTTGCCTTAGAATCAGGAAAGCAATAGGCTATTGTAATTTCTGATACTATAATGTCAAAAAATTCAACTCCAAATGTGTTTTGCATTTTTCCTCTGCATATCCATTTCTTCATAACTTTCAAGCAAAGTAAGTATTTCTATAGCATTCCCTAATATTACTATAAATCTAATAGTCCATTGATTTATGATTACAATGAAGGTACATTTCTCATGTTTCCACATCTCAAAAGAAAAAGTAAGTTAGATTGTAGCTATCACAGCTTAACTGCCCAGAAGACACACAAACTGGGAGTCCCTGTTCCTGGGAAATATTTGATTACATATGTAAAGGGTATGGAAGGGAATCCATATGCAAAAAACCAGAACCTTGTGCATGACCGTAAGTAAAGGCAGTTAGCTGAAGTACATATGATCCCTTTTCACAAAAGCAGGTTGTTGTAATCTACAAACTTGCTGCCTAACAATTGATTATTTCACCACATAATCAAGATTCTTTGCTTGTCCTTATGTAAAAGATAGGAAAGCTTTAGATTTCACTATTTTCTAATTTGAAGATACTGCGGTACAAGATCACCTTCTGTTCTCAAATAAAAAGGGAATCCATTTTTAAAAAGTGAATAAATTACAGGAGGAGACAAGGAATATAAAAAAATAAAATAATGAAGACCAGTAATTCTTATTTCACAGTTTTCAACATAGGCAGTGGGAGAAAAGACTTTCAGAGAAGTTTTATACCATTGCCATTTGATAAAAGATTGGAGTCAAACAACAATAATAGATATTTGGATAGTCATTATTTTTCACAGCACGTCATTGGGCAAAGAAGTGTTTCCAAATGGAGGCAACCCCTTTCAAGAGTGATCTTTGAAACTCAGTGTACTATGTACACAATTCAACAACTGTCATGTAGAGGCCCTGGTCTCAACTGGGAACCACAAACACTGTGACATACAAATAAATAATACACTAAATGAAAAATGCAGTGGAGGCTTGGCTGTCATTTCTTATAAATTACTATAAATTCTAGCTACACTGGTGGCAGCTTCAACACCCAAAAGCATCCTCTCTGGTTTCCCATTTGTATATTTTCAGAGCTGAAGGTTGTTTTGAACAGGAGATGGAGCTCTCACTGCACTAGCAGAGGCGGAGTGACAGGACAAGTATTTTTAAACCTGGAATGGCAATGGCCTTCCTCTGTCCTGGTAGGCTCTTACTGCTCCACCTTACTACAGTGCCTAATGTTATCCAAGCCTAAATGGTGTGTTCCAAATACTGAATTAAAAGCAAAACAAAACAAAAAAACCAAAACACAACAGCCACACAGTATTCATAGGTTTTTGAAATGTGAAATGCTTAAAACGTGATATATAGGTTGAAACAACAATAATAATAATAAAAAAAACCCAACCAGACTGTTCCAAGAAAGAAACTATACATATCCTAGCTACAAGAACTTTATCATCAGCACACCTAAGCTTAAATAGCTTGCTAACAGACTGCACATACTTTTGTTTTCATTTTCCAGTAAAAATACATCACCTTCAATGGAAATGACACTTCTGCTTCGGCATCAAAATCCCCTTCCAGAATGCTCTACAAAATGCTATTCTAGCCTTCTCCAAGACACAGAAAATTCAGGCTTATACAAAACTGAAAATGAAAAGTTGATACAAGTCCTCATGCAATTCTTGGAGAAATAATGTTTGCTCACAGTAAGGGTATTCAAGATGCAGTAGCTGGCAAACCACCATTAGCACACTCTCACAGTGCATACCAAACATAAGTACTTCCACTGTACTCAAATGTAGCACTGAAATTCTACCACCAAGTGCTCTGCCATGTAATCCTGTCTTCTCTGTGTTCTTCTCACTGCCAGGGCAGCGGGAAGATCTTTCTCCACCTCAGCAGAGCTGGGTCAAGACTTGACTAAACTTTGTCTTCACTGGCCCACTGAGCAAGAAACACAATTAGGTCACTGAGCTGTAGTATAAAGTCCCATCAATTTCTTCCCTATGTCTTGTGAATTCAGAGATAATTATTAAAAGAACCACTAAGATTTACATATATCCAGCCTCCACACAAGCAATCCTTTAAATTCCTCCATACAGAAAATTCATGATGGAATGTAAAAAGAAAAACTGCTACGGCCAAGAAGAATGTTTCCGTGTAAATTAGCGGCATAGTTAATAAATACTCTTCATTAAGACTGCAAAAATTAAAATCTGTGGGTGTATATATGCTGGTATTTTTCAACAGATAATTTTGAATTATAATAATTTGAAGAACTGTTATTTAAAGTTTCCAGTTCTAAAAAAAAAATTAAAAAGGTAGCATTGTATTATTTAAGAAGTTTTGCCACTACTACCTCTCAAAAGATTAAGTGGCATTCAAACAGATCTTTATTGTGATTCATGTTTGATTGCTCAACTACTACCTATCTTTCTCGAAATGTAACTTCCTCATCAAACCACAAATCAGTAATCTTGGGAGAGTACTGGGTAACATGTTTCTATTTATGGTTTACTGAAATAATGCATCAACTTTTGTTCTTTCAGATAATAAATTGATGCAGATAACCAGGCTGCTGCCTCTCTATCCTACTCCCAACCCCTTCCCCAACTCAAGAATACAGTAAAAGTGAGTTCTTGGTAAGAGAAATCTTACATGGCCATTTTTGCTAGGATCTCATGACTGAATGAGAGTGGCTTTGAGCAACTTCACAACTGTAAATCACTGGAGATACATGCTGCTGTCTAGTATGTCTACATACTGAAGAGATTAAACACACAAAAAAGGAAACACCTTTAACTGATGGATATGTACACATTCAGTCAACTTTCCAGTATGGTTTTACCTTTTTCCATTTTCTGCCTTAACAAATTTTCTGTATCCCACTTTCCCACTGCATACCAAGGAATCAGTTTCCTATCACGGACTAAAGTCCATCAATAGGAAAACTGACTGGAGGAAACAAATGTAACTTCTGACAAACACATATGTTAACCAAAAAACAACCAAAAAGTATTTGCAAGGAGCAATCTTTGGCCTAATTTGTAAGACCCATTTCTTCCAATAATACATGCTCCTATGCTTCCTGTAACTGAAAAAACCTGATGGTGTCATACAGCAGTTTTCTGACATTCCAGAACCATTGGCACCTGTCAAATTACCCTCTTTATCTTCCCATGTAAGAGAGAAAAGTATCTGTACAGACCTCCTCCAATTCCCCTGGGGAGATACCATGACAACTACAAATTCTCTGTGAAGACACTAAGACAATAAAAAAACCTAACTGATCTAACAGACTAGTATTTATGTTTAACTACTTTGAACTTGGAGCAACTGGTCTGTCACTGATTTTAATAGAACTTGATACACAAGGTTACACTCAGAGTGCTTGTACAAGCCCATATAGTAAGCCAAAAGTCTTCATACTGGCAAATTTAACACTCACGGCATGCAGAGCCTGTTCAGATTTTCTAAAGCTACCAAGTTCACACAGTCCAGAGACTCAACAAAAGCATTAGAACAGTAACACTTCAAACTGTTTTAATGTAAAATCATTCACATAATTACTCCCTCCATGCTTTCTAAGTACAATATTTAAAATACTTCCCTTTTATCTTTCCAATTTATTCACATGCTAATGTTACTTACTCTTAAGCTTCACATGGAAGAATATCTAGCAACTTCCATTTTGACTCCATGCACATTTACTTTAACAGTAAAGAATGCTAAAATACATAAATACCAAAGTATATTCAAGTACCTGTCACTTTATACTTTCATTAAAAGTATAGCCTAGTAATTAAACCACTTCTACATACATAAAGTCTGAAGACTTAAAAAAAAATCTGCAGTCCACTAGGATCTTACTGTCATATCTTAATTTTTTTTTGAAACTCCAGGTGCAATTTGGGAAGTAGTATTGGAAGTGTTAATAAAAATGCAGTAAGCACATGTGTCATTCAAGTATGCCCTCTGCTCCACAACACATTTAAATGTATGTCACCTTGACCTGCAATATACCACTGCAAAATTCTTTTGGTCAATATAAATCAAATGTACACTAATTTATTCAGTAAGTTTCCCACCATCTGAATCAACTTTAGAAATCTAACTAGTATTTATTATTCTGTTATTGACAAAGGAAGCATATTTAAATGATAACAAGAACACATGGGTGTCATTTTGAAGTTGAATTGTTCCCTAGGGACATCCTTAGTAAGTGTCTACTTTTAAATGTCATTCACTGCCAAATTATGAACAACTGTTGCATTTATTAGCACAGGCTCAATAGTTTGGAAGCTAGTGTCATCAATTTAAACTGACAATGAAATCTAACTGTCCGCAAGGAAAACAAACTTTTTTTTTTTTAATTATTATTATTATTTTGGAGGGGTGGTGTTGGTAAACAGGCTTTCAAGTTTTTCTATCGGAGGAGGAGTACTTTAGTAAAGTTCCTGCACAAAGACTGAAACAAGTAAATTTCCCATTTACTTTTCAGGTTGAGTCCTACTCCAAATATTGCACTATGGACTTTTCTCATATTTTTCTTTCTAATCCACTCTTTCCATAAATGAACCTTTTGCTGCTCAAGACCCCACCCCCTCTGTTTCTTATTACCTTACTTTTTGTAGCTAGGGAGATGTTTCCCATTTCTGTGGCAAGCCACTTCCACCCCCTCCCCAGAACTCCATTCTGCTTCTACAGCTACCTGGCCATTAACCTCTTGTCCTATCACAACATGACATACTAAGGTCTCTCTCCACTTTTCTTATAAGAATGCTTTATATATTGAAAGGCCACAGGAAGGTGCCCCCAGAGCCTTCTCTTCTCCAGGTGACCAACCCCAGTTCTCTCTGGCCTTTGTTCACAGTGTAGGTGTTCCAGCCCTATGATCACTTACGTGGCCCTCTCCTGGATGTGCTCCAACAAGTCCATCTCTTTCTTGTACTGGTGATATGAACTGAATGCAAATCCTCGTATGGGCCAGGATATAACTAATATTCTTTCTTCTAATTTTACTTTCAGCTAAGTCTCTTCTGAGTAGCTGCACTTGCTGAAATTAACAGCAAGTTTCTCAGTCAGTGTCTGCTTTAGGACTGATAACACTCGATGTTTATAGTTACGGCTTGAGAATGGTGTGCAGAACCAAGGACACTGCTTGGTTCCGAGGAATATCGTACGCTCTGTGAAGAGAAAGGGAGCAAAAGGGTCAGACTTGCAACCCTCCTTTAGGAAGGCGTGGAGCACACATGTGACCAAAATTGACCAAATGGAGTATTCCATCTCATACATGTCATATTTGGTACAAATCTGAGGGATCACAAGGCTCTTCTTTGCCCACGGCTGGCATCCTGAGAAGATTCTGTTTGACTGCCAGCCTCTGATAGGGATCCAGATCCTGTCTGCTGCTGGGACTTACACAGGGCTGCCCTGCAGCCTTGGTGGTAACATGAAAGGTTTTGGGGGAAAAGGGGAGAGAAACACGATATTGCTTTCACACATAGTTAATTCTTTTTTTTTTTTTTTTCTTCATTGCTGTATCATTAAAGCAGTACAGTTTAGTTTCCAACCTGTAAGTCTCTCTCCCTTATTCTCTCTCCTTTCTCTATCAGGGAGGGGGGTTAATAGAGAGGATCTGTCATATGGTTAAGTGCCAGCTCAGCCTTAAACCATGACAATGTCATACTCCAGATGTGGTCTCACCAGAGCTGAGTAGATGGGAGAACCACTTCCCTCAAGATGGCCAAGCTGTTTTTGGTTGCAGTTCTTTTGGTTGCCTAGATTACAGTTGGCTTTCTGGGCTCCAAGCACACATTTCCAGCTCATGTCGAGTTTCTGATCAACCAACACCCCCAAGTACTTTTTCTCACAGCTCCTCTCAATCCCTTCACCTCCCAGACTGTACTGACACTTGGGGTTGCCCAAATCCAGTCAATTGTATCACCCAGCTTGGTGTCACCTGCAAACTTGCTGGGGGTGCACTTGATCCCACTGCCTACATGGTCAATGGAGATATTGAAGCAGTACTGGTCTCAGTACAGACCCCTGAGGGACACCACGCATCACTGTTCTCCATCCAGACATTGAACCATTGACCACTACCCTCTGGATGCAACCATTCAACCAATTCTTCACCCACATGGTCCATCCATTGAATCTGTATGTCTCCAATTTACAAAGAAGATTGATGTTGTGGGGAACCATGTCAAAGGCCTTACAGAAGTCCAGATAGGTAATAGCAGTGGCTCTACAGTTGTCCCCTAACGTAGTCATTCCATCTAGTGAGGCAGGTGAGACAGGACTCTCCCTTGGTGAAGCCACATCAGCTGCCTCAAATCATTCTCCTGTCCTCCATGTTCAGACACAGTTTCTAGGAAGATCTGTTCCAGGACCTTTCCAAATGTGAGGCTGAGATACCGGTAGTTCCCAGGATCCTCCTTTCTATCCTTTTTTTTAAAAAAATAGATGCCACATTTCTCTTTCTCAAGTCACTGGGGAGGGACTACAGCTGAATTCCACGACTTCTCAAATGTCATGGAGAGTGGCTTGAAAACTACATCAGCCAATTCCCCCTGGACTCTGGGATGCATCTCATCAGGTCCCATAGACTTACAAATGTTCAGGTTCCTCAGGTGGTCATGAATCTGACAATGAAAGGGACTTTGCTTCCCCAGTCCCTGCCTTGCAGTCCATCTACTCAAGTGGTGGTAGGAAGAGAGGCTGCCTGCAAAGACTGAGGAATAAATCTTGCTGAGTACCTCAGCCTCCTCGTTGTCCATTGTTACTGGTTTGCCACTCATGTTCTTCGCAGGGGAGGGAGTCACTTTCTTTGACCTTCATCACCATACTGTTCTAAATTTTAATCATATACATAAGCCTGATGATGCAAAATAATTAAAAAAAAACATGTTTCCCTCAGAAACACTGCATTAGTCCAGGACAGCACCCATCCCTCTGAATCTGAAGGTTACATTTCAAAGAGATTCATTACTTTCTACAGAGTCACTTTCTCTGCTCATCTCAAGATAGAGACGATGATGTGGTCTAATTTCAAGAAGAGATCTTATGTGGTCTGGACACAGCAACATTCACAAACTCCAGCTGTCCAAGTGAAATCACCTCTTTGCTCAATGCACAATAATTATGTTACTGTTGTTTTCTTAGGTAAATACGTCTGCCCACATAGTATCTTCGTAGCTAATGCAGAGCAAAGGTAAGCTCTCATTAACCTTGGTTTTGCTGGAGGGAGAGTTTATAGCGCACTCATTTTCACTGGCCACAAATTTCTATGCTCAGAATAATGTTCATGCAGAATATTTAGCATTGTAACAAATAATTACATCAGAAGAAGCATTGCTCATGCATAGATCATAAGCTCTTTAAAACATAAAAGAAACACACTATGTTATTATCAGAACAGATTTCCATATCCTCTCCCACAAGCATTCCTGATGCAGAACTTAAGCTATGACATCTACTACAGTTTCATGGTCAGGGAAATCCTTGAACTGATGCATCTGATATCATACAGCATGACAACTTTTGTATGGGATGCCACATAGAACCACCTTCATCTGACTGAAGAGGCAAAATTATCACACAGGGACAACTACCAAATTACTGAGCTTGAGAAGTTTCACATGCATGAGTTTGACTCACCAGCAGTGAACTGAGGGGAACAGTGATGCAATTAACAGTGTTGTAGTAATAAAGCATTTTCACTTAATAAAGCAAGATCACTTTTTTGAAAGACTTATAGACGGATAGTTTAATTCTCATTTCTTTGAAACTTACAAAGCTTAGTATTTATAGAATTCTTAAAATATAACCCTCTAGGTAGCAGGATTCACTGACAAAATTACTATTAAGTAAAAAACACACTAAAAACAAATACTAAAAATATATACTGCTACAAAAAATCCAATTTGTGTGATGTGCAAATCTTAGAAATCACTGTCACGTCAAGTAAACTGCCCAACTGGGGGGAAAAATGGGATCTCTCTGTGATATTGTAACCAGTCAATCAAAATGTTTTAAAGTTGATTTCACTGCACAAAATCATGCAGACATGGTGCAGGGGCCTACCTGCATTTAAGTTCAGCTGAGAGGAAGAAATATTAATGCACTTACACTTCCACATTAATGCACCTAATGTGCATTATGAAGTTTGTAAATACTTGCCAGTATCCAGGACCAAAGAATACACTGCATTAGTATCAGGTGAATGCAAGCAAGAAATGCATTTCCTTCATACAACTGTACCTACATGGATCAATCTTCTGACCACTCTACGGGATTAAGACTTTTTTTCCCGTTATTTCTCAACAGCTCAGAACTACCAATAGAATACATTTAATAAAAGAAGCCAGCTTTGAATGTCCACATTCAGTCAAGTGCCTTGAGCTTTTTCCCAGAGCATCTCATATGCCCATCCAACAATACGTGGGAAAAGTGTTACTGTTCAACATCTCAGTGGGTGAGAAAACCTCTTAGAATTGTGCAGGGTCAGCCAGAGCAGGCTGTCCAGGACAACATCCAGACAGTGTTAGAGAACCTCAAAAAAACGGAGGCTTCGAAGTCCTCAGGGCAACCTGTACCAGTGTCTGACCATCCCCATGTTAACTATCCGGTTTTGTCTGATGTTTACATGGTATTCCCATCCAGTAGAGCCTGGCTCCTATTTCCCACTCCTCCCCTCCAGATTATTTGTACAGAGTGATGCGATGGCCTCAGTTTTCTCCACCCCCAGGCTGAAGTCTCAGGTTTCTCATCCTTTCCTCATGCATGAGACGCCGCAATCCCTTCATCGCGTTTAGCCCTGCAGGGAACTCGCTACACCCTCAGCCCCGGGGAGCCCGGACCGGACCCGGACCCAGCTCCCAGCTCCCATCTCCCATCTCCCAGCTCCCAGCCCTGCCTCCCTCTCCCCCTCCGCTGCCCGACTCCCTCCCGCTCCCACCACCGCTCCACACCACGAAGCTCGGGTGAAGGCAGGAGATGCGCG